>CM066033.1:212701028-215101028 GCA_033557465.1 Ichthyophis bannanicus | reverse complement strand
AATAGTATTAATTATTGAAGTATAAAACCCTCCGAGTTTTTCTGTTAAAGTCTGTTTGATTGGAGTAATTTTCACAATTTTATTGGCAACATGAGGAGTGACATCAAAAGGTGCCATCCAGCCCTACTTCCCCTACATGGATGGGCATGTTGCAATACATATGTGGACTTGATTCTATGGGCCATGTTCTTATGGGCAGCTGGTTTCTCACCTTCACCATGGGATTATGTGGATGATGCCTGCCAACTCTAAGCAGCTACTCAGTACTTCAAGCACTGAACATTGGCTTCCTGTGTTGGAGCTCACTCATCAGTGTTTCCTCCCTGGACCTCTTGCCCAAGGGTTGAGGTGTTCCATGGAAATGAGGTGCTGTTGTGGGCATCCAAGGTTCTGTGGGCCTCTGCTTCCCAACATCTGGGGTGCACAGTATGGGTTTGGTCACCAGTGTGGTTTAAAGGTGAGGTCAGAGAGGCTGTTATTACCAAAAAAACATCTTTCAGGGAATAGAAAAAGGAGCCAAATGATGAAAACTGGAAATAACACAAGCACTGGCAAGTTAGATGCAAAGCATTGATAAGGCAGGCAAAGACAGAATTTGAGAAAAAGCTTGCTGTGGAAGCATAAAATGCATAATAAAAACTTTTTCAAACCTATACAAATCTTTCCCGATGTGAGTAGGAGTACTTAGGTTTGTCGGAAAGCGTTTTTGGCTTTGAAAGAACGGACCATTGCCATTGGGGCTTCCTTCTTTTTGAAATATCCTTGCAAATGTATAGTGGTCCTGGAGGGCATTAAGTATGTTTTCTTGATGTCGGTCAATTTGAGGCTTTCTTGGCTAGTAAAGAATTCTCATGACCTTTTTTTTCTTTTCTTTCTTTCCATGTAAAATGGGCCTTGTAAATTTGATCCTTGTTACCTAGTTATTTCTGTTTATTTAATCAGGTGATTGTCTCCTAGATGTGGACTTTATTTTGTATTCCTACTTTATTTTTTGAATAAAGATTGTTTGAAATTAAAAAAAAAATAAAACCTTTTTCAAGTACATTCGTAGCAAAAAAACTGTGAGAGAGTCAGTTGGACCATTAGATGATAGAGGGGTAAAATGGGCACTAAGAGGGGACAAGGCCATAGCGGAGAGACTGAATGAATTCTTTGCTTCAGTCTTTACTGAGGACGATGTAGGGATGTTATCCATGACTGAAATGGTATTTAATGGTGATGCTCCAGAAGAATTGAAAGAAATATTGATACCTTGGGAAGATGTATTACAACTATTTGATATAAACTGAAGTGTAGCAAATCACCTGGACCGGATGGTATACATCCAAAGGTGTTGAAAGAACTGAAATATGAGATTAGAGACCTATTATTAGTAATCTGTGAACTATCATTAAAATCATCTGTAATACCTAAAGATTGGAGGATGGCTAATGTAACGCCATTTTTTAAAAAGGGTTCCAGGGGTGATCTGTGAAACTACAGACCGGTAAGTCTGATGTCAGTAACGGGAAAAGTGGTAGAAACCAACATAAAGAACAAAATTACTGAACATGTAGATAGTCATGGCTTAATGGGAGACAGCCAATATGGCTTTAGCCAAGGAAAGTCTTGTCTTACTAATCTGTTGTGTTTTTTTGAACGTGTGAATAAACAGGTAGACAAAGGTGAGTCGGTTGATATAGTGTATCTGGACTTTCAGAAAGCCTTTGACAGGGTCCCTTATGAGAGACTTTTGTCAAAATTAAAAAGACATGGGATAGGAGGCAGTATACTATTGTGGATCAGGAACTGGCTAAAAGATAGAAAGCAGAGGTTAGGACTAAATGGCCAATTTTCCCAATAGAATAAGGTGAATAGTGGTGTAACCGAGGGATCTGTGCTGAGTCTGCTACTTTTTAACATATTTATTTATTTACATTCTCTTATATACTGTGCTATTCTGCATCAGTGTGGTTTACATTGAACAAACTGGAATTACATTGAACAGGGCATTATAACTTGGAGATAACTATTTTACAGGGAACATGGAGGGTTAAGTGGCTTGCCCAAGACCACAAATAGCACCTGTGGGACTAGAAAGCCCACTCCTTCTGGCCCAAGGTTGTAGTCCTCTAGTGGGATTTGAACCCCTGACCTTGTTGTAGCTGATAAGAATGCAATAAATAATACCCGGAGTCAGGCAAAGATTCAAGCCGGTTTAATGTGCACAGACTCAGATTGCAGTAGCATTCAAAATAGTCTGAGCCCAGAGCTCAGAAAAATGACAGTTTATATACTTTTCTTCTCCAGTCTAATACATGCAAAACTCCTCATTGGCCACTTACTCTCATCCAATAGACATCTCTGACCGGGCCCAGGACTTGCTCTCCCTGCTTGGGTCACACTAGCCACGGGTAAGCAATTAGACATAACACTAAACATAATACTTCTGCTAAAGTATACAGTATATTTCGCTATTCTTGCAAGGTCAGTTAGCCACAAAGATAGTGGAAAGCATATCAGAAGCATTCTTAACAAAAGCAAAACAAAGCGAGGCCAAACATAGCAAGGCTAAAATGTATCTCTAGCCTTGGCTCAAAATACTAAACAATCTTCATAATGCTAGACAAAATATTCTTACACTGTTCAGTTTCTCTGCTATATTTTCATCCTAATTACGAGGTCAGTGCACAATCAGCAAAGATACAGTGGCGCGGCATTCTACTGAAAGAGACATCTGACTTCTAAACAATAAACAGTACCAAGGTTTAATTCTCTTATCTCCAAGAGAGCAAAACATGTTATCAAACCAGAATAGAACAGTATTTCTTTCTAACAGCTAATAGCATTCTGCAATTTTCCAAAATCAGCAATAACATTTTAAAATAGGAAAAAAGGGCTTCAGACCTAGCTCTGCTACATACTAGGCCATCGCCTATCACATTCCCTCCATTTGATTATTCTCACCCGCAAGTGAGGAAGGGTGAGAATCTAATCACACAAATAGCAAAATACTTCAGACTATAGTAGAGGGATCACCGTGTGGTAGAGGGTAGTAGCCCTACGTTGCTAGAATTCGTGTAGCTGCCTTACATTAAGTTTATAAACAGCCACAATCAATAATACATTTGATACAAGTGTCTTTGTCAAATCATATAGCATACCTAGTGTATAAGCGGAGGGGCAGGAGACATAGGAGGAACATATGACATATACTGTTCAGCATAGCAATAGGCCCGTTCTCATGACCCACAAAAATAAGAACCATTCCTATTAATAGCAGCACCTGTATCAGAGGTCGGTAGCAGTACATGTCAAAAAGGTAGGTAGCACATGTTTGAAAATTAGCAACACATGTACTAAAGTCCAATAAATCGCAGTTCCCATAACAGGAGAGGAAAGACTCTGGCGGGGGTTGAGACAAGTCCGGGTATTCCCTGCTGTGCAAATACTAGGTTTGCAGGCTGCACAGGGAAGTAGGGCAAGAGTCAATTCAAAGCACCCCAAGGCTGCCGCCAGAACGAAGCAATAATAAGAATTCATAATGGGCATAGTCTCTGGAAAATTGGTGGAACTGTCGGCATCCACAACAGGTAGCAGACGCAGCGTTGATTGTAGGTCCTCAAGCTTCTGCCGTACGTAGACCTACCAGCTTTGTGGCAGGAGTAGGGCTGTAGATTCCAAAGTATCACTGTCCTCTGGGATGTCTCAGGTTCTTAAAACATCATAGTACAGTCTCTCAGGCTATTATTGCCTTCTTAGAGCAGTTCACTTTTTAGGAGATCAAAACAGTTTTTTCTTTTTCTTTTTTTTTTTTCAGAGCATTTGAACACAGTCTCGTAAAAGACTCAATTTCTTAACACAACACAGTCTATTTCTGATGATTTCAGCTTTCTCCAGATGCGAGGCTCACCTTCGGATAAACAAACAGTCTTGAAATAGTGCAGTTTCCGAGGGACCAATAAGTCTTAGGTCCGTGGCTGCTGTCGTAGGGTGAGGCGCAATGGAGTCTCAGGATCATTTATGGAAGTCCACGACCAAGTTCAGAAGCGGCTGCTAGAATGCAAAACTGGAGGACGTCTGTTCCCTTGACGTCCAGGAGCAAGTTGGTAAAGTTCTTACGATGACGGATCTTTTCTTCGCAGCGTGAGTCGCAATGGTGCTGCAGGATTGGCGATCGAAGTCCAGGGACGACTCTCAGGAACTGTGGCTGGTTTCACTCGACTTTGGTGGATCCAGGAGTCGATCTCGGCCACTTTAACTGCTGTTGGGGTTGATAACAAGACGACATATGGCCCTTTCCAATACGGCGCCAGCGGTGTCTTCTTCTACTCTGTCACCCACACCGAGGCTCCAGGCTGGAAAGGATGCAGGGGCTTGGATGGGCTGGTCTCGTACTCACGCATGAAGACCCTGCAAAACAGAACTTAAAACCAATAGTGCTTATCTAGTAATTTCAGATCCTATCTGTCACACATCTCTTTTTACTCTCTATACAATAGGCTACAGAATCTCAGAATCTCAAAAGGGGAAACTCCTAAAGACTTAGGGGCAGGGGCTAAGTATATCCTATGAAGGGCTATAGGAAGAACCTGGGGCCACCGCAGGTAAACCTCTGGGCAGTTTGGACAACTTGAGTACACAATGTCCAGTACTTCCAAGCAATCATGGTCAGGAGGGCCTGGACCGATGGGCAATTAGGGTGGCTGGGTTTAGAGTTTGGCTGACACTTAATTGCAAGTTAGGATTCTCACATAGCATATTTTGATATTTCAGCATTCGGGCATTAGTGAGCCAATGGCTTCCTTTGTGCTCCAGCAGGGTTAAAACAGAGTGTGGTACAGTAACTTGAAGATTTTGTCCTAAGGTGAGCTTGTCAGCTTCGCTCACTAAGAGGGCTGTGGCTGCTACAGCTCTCAGGCAAGGTGGCCAGCCTTTGGCAACAGGATCCAATTGTTTCGTCAGGTAGGCCACAGGTCGCTGCCAAGACCCAAGAGGCTGGGTCAAGACTCCCAATGCGTTTCCACTTGATTCATGGACATACAGACGAAATGGTTTCTGCACAGCCGGTAGGCCCAAAGCTGGGGATGACATCAATGCTGTTTCCAATGATTTGAATGCTTTATCTTGTTCTGGGCCCCATTCCAGGGGAGATCATTTCATTCCTTGTGTGACTTGGTACAAGGATTTCGCCATGAGCGCAAAATTTGGTATCCATATGCGGCAGTAGCCTGCAGCTCCCAAGAAAGCTCGCACCTGTTTCCTAGTAGTGGGGGTTGGGATGCGGCATACTGTTTCTTTTCGCTCAAGTCCTAATGTCCGGGTTCCTTTAGACAGGTGGAACCCTAAATATTTCACTTCTGTCTGGCACAGCTGCACCTTGGCTCTGGAAACCTTGTAGCCAGCTTCATTCAAATGGTGCAAGAGGTCACTTGTAGCTTGTATACAATCAGATTTGTTACTGGTGGCTATGAGCAAATCATCTACATATTGAAGCAAAATGCTTCTTCCCGGAATCACAGAGTAGCTTGACAAATCTTGACTGAGGGCTGCACTGAAGATAGTGGGTGAGTTCTTAAATCCTTGTATTTTCCCTTCGCCCTACGAAGCCCTGATTACGTATACTAACAGGACTCTGCAGCTTCGAGCCGGCAGTACTAGATCGCAACTTGAAAGTGCTTTGAATCCTGAGTGAATGAGGGGTTAATCGTCTATGAGTTTTAGTTCCTGATACAGCAAGCGCCTCGTAGAAGACATGCTTATTGTTAATAAAATAAACTAGGAAGGAAAATGTGTATGTGTATTTTAGATGTCCACCCGCTTTATGGAAAATGTATCCAGAATGAATGTCTTTTTGAATCTCTGCTTCCTAGAAACTGTAAAATTGAAAGTAATTTCTTTTGCAAAGTCAAGCTGATTACAGCTGGCAGTTTTTTGCCAAGTAGTTTTATTCCAGTTATACGCAACAGCTATGTAGTCGTCATGTTATGAACTATAGTTCTTTTTGTTAGGATTGTTATTATAACATGTTGCAAAATATTAGTTTAATCTTATAAGGACTTTAGCTCAATTTATTCTTATTTAGAATGAGCACACACATCCGTTATGTTTACAGCACAGGGAGAGATGCTGCTTGTCCCCGTTCTTGGTTAAATCCTTTAATCAGACATTGTTAGAGGCCAGCTCCCTCAGTTCCACCGCCCCCCCCTGCCACTGATTTACTGATTTACGATTTACTGCATTATGCCTCCTACACTGAGAAGCCTTAGGATTTGATTGACCTAATTCAGACCCATCAGTTTTGCTAACCCCAAGTGGAATCCAAATAGTGCAGGCAGCCCTCACTATATGCCCCATGCAATCCAGCAGCCCAGGAGAATTTGCGCATGGTAAATGCAGTTTTTGTCAAGTCAGTCCCAGGGACTGACATACAGGCAAACCTCCTCATTGGCCACTTACTCTCATCCAATAGACATCTCTGACCGGGCCCAGGACTTGCTCCCCCTGCTTGGGTCACACTAGCCACGGGTCAGCAATTAGACATAACACTAAACATAATACTTCTGCTAAAGTATACAGTATATTTTGCTATTCTTGCAAGGTCAGTTAGCCACAAAGATAGTGGAAAGCATATCAGAAGCATTCTTAACAAAAGCAAAACAAAGCGAGGCCAAACATAGCAAGGCTAAAATGTATCTCTAGCCTTGGCTCAAAATACTAAACAATCTTCATAATGCTAGACAAAATATTCTTACACTGATCAGTTTCTCTGCTATATTTTCATCCTAATTACGAGGTCAGTGCACAATCAGCAAAGATACAGTGGCGCGGCATTCTACTGAAAGAGACATCTGACTTCTAAACAATAAACAGTACCAAGGTTTAATTCTCTTATCTCCAAGAGAGCAAAACATGTTATCAAACCAGAATAGAACAGTATTTCTTTCTAACAGCTAACAGCATTCTGCAATTTTCCAAAATCAGCAATAACATTTTAAAATAGGAAAAAAGGGCTTCAGACCTAGCTCTGCTACATACTAGGCCATCACTTATCACAACCTGAAGTACCTTGCCCCAACCACTAGGCCACTCCTAACATATTCATAAATGAACTGGAAATGGGATTAATGAGTGAGGTTTTCAGATGACACAAAACTATTAAAAGTTGTTAAAACCCTTGAGGATTGTGGAAAACTGCAAGAGGATCTTGATAAACTGGAAGACTGGGCATCGAAACGGCAGATGAAATTTAATTTGGAGACGTGTAAAGTTATGCACCTAGGAAAGAACAACCTAAACTATGTTACACGATGCAAGGTTCCACATTAGGAACCACCACCCAGGAAAAAGATATAGTCATCATCATGGATAACATATTAAAACCCTATGCTCACTGTACAGCGGCAGCCAAGAGAGCAAATAGAATGCTAGATATCATAAGGAAATGAATGGAGAATAAAACAAAGGATATTAGAATGCCTCTATATCGTTCCATGGTGAGACTGCACCTTAAATATCATGTGCAATTCTGGTCGCCGTATCTTAAAAAGGATATAGCATTATTAGAAAAGGTACATTAGCCAGTACAACTATCAGAACCCCAAAAACAGATATCAGGCAGCAAAAATTAACCATCCCTGTATTCAGAATCCCTCCCTCTCTTACCACCCAAATCAGAATAAAGGGGGTCATCTACATTAGAGAGTCAGAGGGAAGTGTAGTTACATACAATAAAACAACACAGAACAGATCATTCAAATCAGGACATCTCGGAATAAAGCAGACCAAAACAGTCTTGTGAGATGTGAAGCAAGTCACTACAACTTCCAAACCCTTCCAAACCGTAAAAGTAGAAGGTACCCACAATGCTTGAAATAAGCAGAGGTAAATGCCAAACTCTGCTCCTATAACCCCCCTCCCCCTCCCCCCCATGATCCCAATCCCATCTCATCCCCCCCCCCTACTTCCCTCCCCCCCCTCCCAACCCTGTAGACCTAGCATCTCCTCCTGAGATGAGGGAGGAAAGAAGAAGAAGAAAGGAAAGCAAAGCAGAAACAAGAAGAACAGATCATACAGCCAACCCCTTCCAAGAGAAGAAACCTCCCAGACCTCCCAGCAAAACAGGTCGTCAGACCTTCAAGTGTCCTCTTGAAACACTAAGCTCCAGAGATTCTCTTCTAGAAAAGGACAACCCCGAATTGAAGCAGTCATTTTTTCCAACCGGTACATTTCCCAGCACTTAGCACGCCATTCAATAAACCACTATTGAAGGGGACCCAGAATATCCACTGCTTGACGCAATACAAGCATTATGGAACCTATGTCTTTTGGGGCAACTGCTAGGTTCTTGTGACCTAGATTGGCCACTGTTGGAAACAGGATACTGGGCTTGATGGACCTTGGTCTGACCCAGTATGGCATATCTTATGTTCCATGGGGGCATGTGGGTTGCATTGCAGTGTTCCCCCAGATACCTTCCCAGTGGGAGGTAGCATGGGTGTTCCATGTGACGTCCGCATTCCATTTTAAATGTCAAGCCACAGAGGTGGTGTCCTATATGGTGGGCCATGGGGGTGCTTCATGATCCTATGGATCCGAAGTGGTAGATGCTAGCTGGTAAGCTGCCAGAACATGTGTGCTGATTGTACATAGCCTCCAGAATCCTCCCTCCCGGCTCTAGCACTCCCCCTTTCTCCCACATGGGTGGCATATGCCGCAATAGCTATGGTGCTTTCCAAGCCATATAAGAGGAGTGATTGATAGGGGGAGTCCATCCATCTCCCCATACCAGAGACCTTATACTGTGTTCCCTGCAGCCTAAGTGAACAGGTATCCTGGGCACCTCAAGGTGAAGGGGAGGTTCATATAGCTGTCTCCCATGATGGACACTGTGGATATCCTGCTTGATCCCATAGAAGACTCCCTGCATCTTCAGATGCCACATTTGCGCCCTATCTCCCACAGTTAGGAGCACAGCACAGACTCGCTGCATGTGTTTGTTTTCCTGATTGGCATGTCCTGCCCTCCTATACTTAGTCCCTTTGCTCTGAGCTGTGCAGCCAGTTGTGCCTCTTCCCAGTCATCCCTTTCTATTCTGCACTGGCCTGTTACTACATCCTGTAGGTGGATTTGGAGCCCCTGTATTACTGTCTGCAGTGTTTCTGTAGATTGCCACCGCCCTAATAATGCATTTGTGGCTTTCAATTCCAGGGTGCACATTGCAAACGCATTCACTGAGTGCCTGCAGTATGGCCACATGCTCAAAATTAATGCAGTACTGAATCGCCTAGTGCATCAGAAATGTTCTGCCATGGCCACATCCACCAGTTGGCTCCATGGCCACTAAGCCTTGCCACATTGTTCTCAAGTTCAAACAGCGCATTAGCCCCACGCTACCAGTTGTCCTTTCGTAAACATGCCCTTAAATATGCAAATGAGATTTGTCCAAAAAATATTTTCAGTTCAAATGTGCACCACATAAATTTATAAACTAAATATTTAAAAAATGAAGTATGAAATGTGATATAGTCTAAAAGAGTAGACAGTGCAGAGAATAAGTACAAAAACTTTCACATTTTTGAATAAAAAAAGACAGATATAATTATTTGCTTAAAAAATCTACTTTAATGAATTCTGAGAAATTAGATTACATTTCATTAATTTTGTATATACTCTAAGAGAAACTCATTTCTTAAATGATGTGTTAACAGATTGTAGGACATGACAATATCATTACTATTGATATAGTTATGGTTTATTTTACTTTTCATACCACAATTCAAACATATATGAAAGCAGTTTACAATTACAATAAAATCAATATAAAGATAAAAAAGGGAAAGTTACAGTTTTTGATAGAAAGAAGAAGGAACAGAAACAATAGTGGAACAAAGGGTCATTGGGCAGGAGTAGAAAACATCACCACAGGCAGGCTATGGTCAGTGTTCTGAGATGCCAAATGCCTTCTCCAAGAGGTGGGTCTTCAGCCATTCCAGAGTAATGAAGTCTTGAAGAAGAAGGCACTCGTTCTGGTGGACTGGTACCTGGCATGAGAAACTGGTTGGTTGGTGCGTAAAGAGTGGAGCAAATGGGAAGGAGTGTGGAGGGTAATCTACAATTCTAAAATCCAAAATGGAGGAAAAAGCATTTCAAAGGTGAATGGGAATTTCAAGACAGAATATTACATTTAGAGATGATAGGATTTAAACTTTATGGGCCTGGTAGTCATTTGTGACACTATGTGCCTCTATGGCGCATAGTCATCGCCACCAAAGTTTAGCCCTAGGGTTATATGCGGCCCCAGCATGAATATATGGGGTTGCCGCTGCCCTCTTATGCCCTGGAACAGCCCCAATGCTACACCAGTAGCATCAAGGCATATAGCAGTAACTGCTGAATATCCCTCTGCGGCATTTACACTGTTTACAGGTCTGTAAACTGTGTAAATGCCTTTGAATATCGGGCCCTATATGTTTATGTAGCCCCCTGCAGGGGTCAAGTCACAGAACAATTTTATCTTGGGCTCTCTCCTCCTTCACTCGGCTAGCACACACACTCTAATTACCAGGGAGCAGATTCTCCTTGGGGGAAGGGAAATCTCTTCAAGTCTATTGGCACATGAATTAAAAAGGCTCTTGACTCTGAACTGGGTGCTGAAATTTTCTTTACTACAAACAAAATGTCCAATTCAGACAATAAGAAAATGAGGTCTGTATAGCAGAAACCGTTTTTGTTGTGTCTGTGATCCCAGTTTAAATATTTATCATTTCTGCTGCTGGCAGAGGGATCCAGGATAAGGGCTCCGTGCACTTGGCAGGTTGTAATACCCGTTCTTCCTCCTCATTGGGATCTTATTCCTCTGATCCTCTCTGTATACCCTAGAAGCAGTCACCCCACTGTACCTCTTCCAGCAGGCAACTCTTTTGTACAGCAAGCTCCTTTGTTAGGTAGCAAGCCATCTCCTAAAGTCTTTCTTCCCACTCAGGCAGAGGTGTCAGTAAAACCACCAACATGCTCTTCAGACTTCCAAAGCAATCTTAAAGGCTGCTGCCACACAGGACACACATGTCTTGTGCTGAGTGTATGTGTGTACATACACACACACACACACACACACACCACAAACTACAAGGAATCCTCACCTTAATCCTTGGCCCCCCTCATTTTGTCCACCTTTCATCAGGAGCTAACTAAATTTAAAAGTGGACAAAGAGATGGGGCCGGATGGGATACATCCCAGAGTATAGAAGGAACTTGGGGAAGTTCTAGCGGTTCCACTGTCTAACCTTTTCAATGTTTCTTTAGAGTCAGGAGTGGTCCCAGAGGACCGGAGAAAGGGACATGTAAGGATGAGGTTGAGAACTACAGGTTGGTTAGTCTGACTTCTGGTGAGTAAATTAATGGAAATGCTGCTAAAACAGAGGATAATGAGGTTTCAGGAGTCCAATAGTTTGCAGGATAAGAGGCAGCATGGTTTTACTAGAGGCAGGTCTTGTCAGACAAATCGAATTAATTTCTCTGACTGGTTGGCCAGAGAGTTGGACTGAGGGAGAGCCCTACATGTGGAGTACTTAGATTTCAGTAAAGCCTTTGATACCATTTTGCACAGATGACATATAAATAAATTGAGCATCCTAAGGAATAGACCCAAATGTGACTGACTGGGTTAGAAATTGGTTGAGTGAGAGATGACAAAGGGTATAGGTAAATGAAGCTTACACCGAGGAGGATGTAACTAGTGGTGTGCTATAGGGATCTGTCCTTGATCCAACTCTTATTTAATGTTTTTTTTAGTGATATTGCAGAAGGGCTGTCAGGGAAGGTTTGCGTCTTTATAGATGATACCAAAATCTGCAGTAGAATAGACACCCAGGAAGGAGTAGATGACATGAGGAGAGATCTCGCTAAGCTTGAAGAATGGTCAAGCATTTGGTTGCTGAGATTTAAAGCTAAAAAATGCAGGGTCATGCATTTGGGCTGCAAAAATCCAAGGGAGCAGTACAGTATAGGGTGTGAAGTATTTCTGCCCACAAAAGAAGAGTAGGACCTGGGCGTGATTGTGTCTGATGTTCTTAAAGTAGCTAAACAGGTATCTTTATCTTTATTTCAAACTTTATATACCGCCCTTGCCAAAGCCTGAGAGCAGTTTACAATAAACTAAAATATATTAACGCTGAGGAAAAAGAAAAGAACTCCCATTTGTGACAGGAAAGAAAAGAATACCCAGAAGAACTTAAGAACAGTCTGAAAACAACCAATCAGGCGGGGCTAAGGGAGGGGAGGTCAAAAGCCTGGAGGAATAAGTGTAGAAAAGGAAATGGCAAAAGCTAGAAGGATGCTTGGGTGCTAAGGGAGAGGAATGGCCAGCAGAAAAAAGGAGGTGATAATGCCTCTACTGTATATATGAGTGAGACCTCATTGTGGAGTATTCTGGAAATCACACCTTCAAAAGGATATAAACAGGATGGAGTCAGTACAGAGGGTGGCTACTAAAATGATCTGTGGACTTTGTCATAAGGCATATGGGGACAGATAAAGATCTCAATATGTATACTTTGGAAGAAAAGCAGGAGAGAGGAGATATGATAGATGTTTAAATACCTCCATGGCATAAATGCACAGAGAAGAGCCTCTTTGGATTGAAAGTAAGTTCTGCAATGAGGGGACATAGGATGAAGGTGAAAGGGGATAGACTCAGGAGTAATATGTGAAAATATTTCTTTACGGAAAGAGTGGTAGATCCATGGAACAGTCTCACAGTGGAGGTAGTAGAGATGAGGACAGTATCTGAATTCAAGAAATCATGTGACCATCACAAAAGATCTCTAAAGGAAAAAAAGGGACCATAGTAGTTGGTATGGAAGTGCAGACTGGATAGGCCATATGATCTTTTTCTGCCATCATGTTTCTGTGTTTTTACTTATATAGAGCTTATATAGAGGGCAGGCAGAACCAAAACAGCCATCCTAAGAAGAGGATGTTACAGCAAGATGGCATGCACCTATTGCTAAGGCTAGAAATATAATGGTCCTTCACACAAAAGCAAATGGGATTGCTAAAGGTCCTGAAGTTGTCTTTTACACTTACAAACCTGCTGTGAAACAACTATATACAGGAGGACCAGACGAATCAAGGCCGTTAACAAGGAAGCCTTCATGAAGGAAGTAATGCCAAAGCTGCATCAAGACATAACAGATCTGGACAAAGCCATCGAAAATTGGAATAACACTATATTCACAGCAGCAACAGTGCCCAGCAGGAAACACAAACACACAAGCAACAGACCCTCCACCCCTTGGTACTGCAACAAAATCAGGGAAGCAAAGTGGGAATTAAGGAAATTAGAAAGAAAATGGAGATGAAATAAAGCCTCAGATGCACTAAATAGAGCCAAATAGAGAGACTGCAAAACCTGATTGACAGCTGCAAGCAACAACACCACACAAACATCATTATGAGATCAGTGAATAAGCCAAGAGAACTATTCGACATTGTGCGAACACTCACCAAAGATGCTACACAACAGAATACCCAGAAGTGCACCCTCAAGACATGGCAAACTACATAATTGATAAGCACAAGAAACTCAACAGAAACATACCAATGACACCTCCAAATAATATAAAAGACTTAGCAGCCATTCAAGCCTGGGATATTTCACCATACCATCTGTTCAACAAATAGAGCAAATAGTCACCTTACTAAACACTACCACATCCCCAACAGACCCAAGTCCGGTACAGTGGATAAAAACAACCAAGGATCAATTCATTCAGTCCATACACAAGATGGTTAAGTCATCCCTACAACATGGACACATGCCAACATTCCTCAAATAAGCATCTATATGGCCGATATTAAAAAATACCTCACTGTGCAAGAATGATCCCGCAGCATACCAACCGATCTCTAGTCTACCATTTCTTGCAAAAATTATTGAAAAAAATGTGCAAAAGACAGTTACAGGACCATATAGACCACAATGCACCAGTAGACCCCCACCAACATGGCTTCAAACCACGCCACAATGTGGAAAATCTACTAACATCAAGACAGAATTGCTCCACATATTCATGGACATCTCTTCCGCCTTTGATACTGTGTCCCATAATATCTTAATCCAATGACTCCAGGACATTGGCTCTGCAGCACAACCCTTAAATGGTTCACTTCCTGCCTAAGCAACAGAACACAAGTCAAGTGCGAAGCAAACAACTCAATGCTCTTCACCATTCCACAAGGCATTCCACAAGGCTCTGCATTCTCCTTGATCCTCTTTAATCTATACATACACCCCATATGCGACATCATCAAGAAGCATAACATACTATACCACATATATGCTGACGACCTCATGATATACACCCCAATCAGTCTGGAAGCACCAAACCTCGCAGTTATAACCCAATACCTGGAAGATATAACCACCTGTATCAGCAACAACAACCTCACTCTGAACTTTAACAAAACCTACATCACTAGAAACACCACTTTCAGCTCTCCGCAAGCAATCAATTTATTGAACCATACAATAACTGTGAAAAGCGAATTACGCTATCTAGGAATCATCCTGGATAAAAACCTTAACCTCCAGGCACACAAATAAAACCACTGCAAAAGCATATCATAGGCTAAAGATCATTCGGAAACTAAAACCACTCTTAAACCAGGACCATTTCTGGACAGTATGCCAGGCTACCATCACCCCAATACTGGACTATGGCAATGCATTCTACCAAGGTCCAAGTCAAGCCACACATCCTGTACAGATGGTGCCGAACACAACAGTATGCATCATCACTGAACAGCCAAGGCAGACCACTTTGCCTGCTGCCACAACTTTTTCTTCTCTCAGCGGTGGCAGGCAATGGTAGACAGATGAAATGCGCCCCTTAAGCCTTCTCCGGGAGGGACAAGACCTGCTTAGCATGCCGGCGACTTGCACATCGGGCACACCTCTTCTCTCCCGCTCCCATAAAGTGGCTAGATGGAGATGTGGGGGGAGGGGGCGCGCACCCGATGTGCAAGTCGCACAGGGTGCATTTCACGATTGGTACAGCCCTGCTCAAAACCCTCCTGTTCATCGAATACAATGGAAACGTCACATAATACAGCAAATACACTGTACTCCCATGCCTCAAACCTATAAAGAACTTCTTTAACGACCTGCCCAAACTGTAAATAACAAGAAAACTGTAAATAAGTTAAAGTATAAATAGGTTATACCTTTGTTAAGTACCCTGCATGCAAACCATTTGGTCCTAGTTAACTGTATCCAGTTTAAGTGTATCTTGCAATGTAAACCACTTTGATTGAAGGACAAGTTGGTATAGAAGTCTGGTTAAATAAATAAACAAACAAACAATATCTGTTGAGTTGTTGCTTCTGTAAACATCATTTTGCATGATACATGTAGATATATTTTATGAATATATATTGTGGATACCTTGAAAACTCAACTTGCTTTGGAGTCAATTGGATAGGTTTATTGAAACTGTCCTTGATGCAAAATGCAAGAAAATATCTTCAAAACAAAAATCTACAAAATTCCTTTGGCCACAGATCTGGGAAAGATCCCTATCAGTCAAGGGATTAATTCAATCCACTTATAAGATGAAGGTATAGCCTAATGGTTAGAACAGTGGTCTGAGTCCCAAAAAAGTCAGGTTCAAATCCCACTACCACCCCTTATGTTCTTGGGTAAGTCAATTTGGTTGCTATTACTTTGGGATGCAGTGGCTGGGTGTTTTATCTTAGTTACCACCACTTTAATATAACCCTGATATTCAGCAGGAGAACATATCTAACTTCCACTGCTGAATACTGGGCTGGCCAGACAGCAGCACCGCTATCTGGTCAGGTTTGCTAACTGGCTAAAGCTCTTTGAATATGTCCCTCCCTTAGATTATAAGTCTTAGAAGGATAGGAAAATACCTGCTCTACCTGAATGTACTTCTGAAAAGGTTTGCGCTAAATCCCAATCCATGAGATATGACATGGTGGGTCAGACTAAGGGGGTGGGGGGGGGCATTTTAGAAGTTCTGTTCGTGATTTTGTTGTCTGAAAATGGGCATTCAGACATGGAAATCAGAGATGTCCCCAAACCCATTTTAGAAACTGGGTATATGGACATCTCCAGCGTGAGCACATTCATGAAGCATGGGGGTAGGGAGGAGGCATGGCCATAGCGGAGCAATGGAAATGTACATCATAGTATGATTTCAGAACAGCACAAGCACGTCTGGCTCTGATTAATGAGACATCCATGCCTATACCAGCTCCAGACCCCAAATATAGATTTAAAAAAGTGCTTGTTTCATGGTTGCAACACTTCCAGCGAGCAGAGCAAAATGCACTGTCATTTCAGCAGTTAATATCTGACTAAGGAAATCTGTGTGTAAATACATACTCCAAACATATTGCTGGCACCCCTTCTGAAATACTCCTGCCAGTGTAACCAAGTACTTGGTCGGCAGGTGTATGATTCGGGAATGCTGTACTTGTGCATGTACCTGGCCTTGCTATCTACCTCACGGTGCGTTTTCAGAACCTGTTATTAGGGCATTCATTTTTAAAGCCGGAGATGGAGAGAGTTCAGAAAGAACTTATATGTGCCTCCCTTCACTTCTGCCATTCCCCTGGATTTTTCAGCGGCCTGCTCTGGACATCCCAGATTCTTCCTAGATGCCCCTTTTAAAATGCCACTTCATAAGTCTATCAAGCGCAACAGCCTGTCTTTGGCAGTGGCCAATCCATGTCACAAGTACCCTATGCTGTAGGATCCAAAAGGGTAAAGGGGGGGGGGGGGATATTCAGTCCTGGCAGCTAGCGCTGCTAACGCTGCTAGCCAACGGTGCTGAACCTAAATGCTGGATATTCAATGCTGGTGTCATATCTGGTCCCACAATTGAATATCTGGGTTCAACGGATTGCCATGAGGCTAATTGGGCAGCGGTGATATTGAGCCGCTGCCCGGTTAGCTAATGCAGCAAAAGTTAGACCAGGGATACCTGCACTTGACTTTCACCATGTATCACTAATTGGGCAGAGGCTCAATATCGCCGCTGCTCAGTTAGCGATAGATGCCCCTCGACTCCACCCTGAAACGCCCCAATGCTGACTGCTTAGAATGGGGGCCTGTAGCAGCAGCACCTGGGGATATTCAGTGGCACTAACCATGTTAATGCTGCTGAATATCTTACAAAGCAGCATTTACGCAATATGCAGGTCTGCAAACTGTGTAAATGCCTTTGAAGATGTCCCCTAAAGGCATTCCTTGTTGTGCCTTCTTGGGAATAAGCTGTTTTCCCAAATCTATAAGACTGATCAGGGCCGGCCCGTCCATTGAGCGAGAATGTTGTTCGCACAGGGCCCCGCGCTTCAGGGGGCCCCGCGCGAACCACATTCTCGCTCAATGGACTGCTGCAGAGGGAGCCGGGGAAGTCCGCGCGAGGCCCCGGCTCCCTCTGCACAGCCCGCCAGCATGAAGAGCCTTTACCTTCATGCTGGCGGCTGTTTCAATGAAGCCGCGAATGCCAGGAGAGGTTAAAGGGCATTGCCTTTAACCTTTCCCGGCATTCGCGGCTTCATTGAAACAGCCGCCAGCGGGAAGGTAAAGGTTCTTCACGCTGGCGGGCTATGCAGAGGGAGCCGGGGCCTCGCGCGGGCTTCCCCGGCTCCCTCTGCAGCCCCTTAGACGGCGCGGTGCTCTTTGGGGGGGCGGCTAGGACTGGATGGGCTGTGATGGGGGGGAAACGGACTAGAAATGGGCTATGATGGGGGGGGGGAGAAACGGACTGGAAATGGGCTGTGATGGGGGGGGAGACTGAAAATGGGCTGGGATGGGGGAAACAGACTGGAAATGGGCTGTGATCGGGGGGGAAAAAGACTGGAAATGGGCTGTGATGTGGGGGGGGGAGAACAGACTGGAAAATGGCTGTGAGGTGGGGGGGGAGAACGGACTGGAAATGGGCTGTGATGTGGGGGGGGGGGAATGGACTGGAAATGGGCTGTGATGGGGGAACGGACAAATTGGGCTGGGATGGGGGGAAACAGACTGGAAATGGGCTGTTGTGGGGGGGGGGAGAACAGACTGGAAATGGGCTGTGATGGGGGGAATGGATTACAATTGGGCTGTGATGGGGGGAGGACTGCAAATGGGCTGTGATGGTGGGGGGGATAGGACTGCAAATGGACTGTGATGGTGGGGGGAATGGACGAAAATTGCTGTGATGGGGGGGAACTTGGACTGGAAATGGTCTGATGAAGAGCTGTATTAGGAATGAAAATGGTCTGTGATGGTGGGGGAGATAGGACTGGAAATGGGCTGTGATGGTGGGGACGGACGGACTGAAAATGGGCTGGGATGGGGGAAACAGACTGGAAATGGGCTGTGATGTGGGGGGGGGAACAGACTAAAAATGGGCTGTGATGGGGGGAATGGACAAATTGGGCTGGGAAGGGGGAAACAGACTGGAAATGGGCTGAGGTCGGGGGCGGAGAACAGACTGGAAATGGGCTGTGATGGGGGAACGGACTACAATTGGGCTGTGATGGGGGGAGGACTGCAAATGGGCTGTGATGGTGGGGGGATAGGACTGCAGATGGGCTGTGATGGTGGGGGGAATGGACGAAATGGGCTGTGATGTGGGGGAACTTGGACTGGAAATGGACTGATGAAGAGCTGGATTAGGACTGGAAATGGGCTTATGGGGGCTGGAATAGGGTGAAGTGGGCTGACGAGGGGGCTAGGATTGGAAATTAGCTGATGGGGGAGCGTGGAGGAAATGGGCTGATGAGGGACTGGAATGGAACTGGAAAAGAGCATATGGGGGCTAGGACTGGAATTGGGCTGATGAGGAGCTAGGATAGGACTAGAAATGGGCTGATGGGGGGGAATGTAGACTGCAAATGGGTGATGGGCTGGAATAGGACACTGGAAATGGGCTGATGGGGGCTGGAATAGGACTGGAAGTGAGCTGATGGGAGTTGGAAAAGGGCTGGAAATGGGCTGATGGGGAGCTTGGAGTGGAAATGGGCTGATGGGGGGACTGGAATGGAACTGGAAAACAGCATATAGGAGGCTAGGACTGGAAATGGGCTGATGTGGAAGCTTGGGAGACTGGGACTAGAAGGGGGCAGATGCTGGGTGGGTCTAGAACTATTAAGGAGCTGATTTTGGGGGAGGACTAGAAAGGGATGGGAAATGAGAATGGAGAGGGGAAAAGATATTTTGTGTGGGAGGGAAGAAAAGTCTACGAAGGGCCGGGTATTGGAAGAGTAAGTGTAGATTGAGAATGGAAGGGTGAAATTTGAGTGGATGATAAAGCAATAAGGAAATAAATGGAAGAAAGAGCAAAAGGGGAAAGATCAGTATGTTAAAGCAGATATAGAGAAAAAATTTGGAAAAAAATCTAAAAGAGAAGAAAGGAAAATGGATAGCTCGCAGAAGACACAAAGAAACCAGAAGAAAGTACTCTGGAGCAATTGTAACTGAAAAGAAAATGCACAAGCAACAAAAGGTAGAAAAATACTTTTTTATTTTGAATTTATTAACTGGAATATATCAGCTCTGGGAAATGTGCATTGTTAACATCTTTTGTGTTTTGTTTAGTACAAGATGAAATTAATTTATAGTTTTATTTCTCCAGTGCTGTTGTACATCCCAAGTTTGGCTTTTGGGGTTCCCAGTTTAATTATTGTCTTCCTATTTCTAAATTGTGATCCCTTGTTCTTTGGTGACGGTCTATATTCTGCATTTTAACCAAGCTGAGGTATTCTGTTCATGTAGTTTCTATTTGACCATATCACTTGTTCTCTTTCCCCAGTAGGAGATGCATTGGTATTCTCTGAGATGTATTGGTTTAATATTTGCAGTGTTGCCTTTTGATAGGTAGGGTTTGGTGCTTTGTGAGTCCTGGCAGAGCTGTTATGATATGGTGGATTTGCTATGAGTTCTAAAAGGTCAGTGTTTATAGTACTTCCTAATGGGCCTGGCGGTTGGCACTGGAATATAGTAATGTAGAAATCTGTTAGTCTTTCTTTATCCAGACACTCATTAAGAAGCATGTTTACTAAAAATGCATGTTAACATTATGCAAGTATTTATGCAAATGAGGCTCCCTATGCAAATGAGGCCCCACAATTAATCTCCGTACATGGCCCCACACCCCCCTTGGGCCGCCCCTGAGACTGATGATGATTTATGGACTTTTCCTCCAGGAACCTGTCTAAACCCTTTATAAATCCAGCATGGCCAAGTAGAAAGTCCATGTCAATGTTTGCCAACTAAACCCACCCTCCCCCATTCCTTTATAGAATTCTTGAGAGAATATTATGACAAATGACTTAATGATAACCACAGAACAATTGTTATAACATCCATCAGGCCTTCCAAGTTGTAAAGCTGGGTCTTTCTTAAATATCACATTTTTAGCAGTGAAAGATTGGTTTTGTAATGTGTGAGAGAGCCAATATCCAGAGGACTGCCCATCACATTCTAATGGCTAGTAACCAACCCATTTGTTAAAGTTCTATGACACTCTACAAATACGCCTACGAAAGCAACAAAAAATGCGTACACTGTTACACAGAATTCTGAGAAATCTAATTCTGCAAATGTGTGTTCAGGTTACAGCTGGTTGATAAAGGACCCATTAAGTACATGGGAAAAACAGGAGAAAGAAAGGGTAGATAATATGCTAGTAAATAATGAATGCAACATAATCTCCTTATGTAAATCACTCTCCAAATGGCCATATGTTCACAGGACCATGGGCTAACAGGGATGATTAATAATGGGAAGTTCTTAATTTATCTTTCGATGCATCATTAATTTTTCCAGAGTACATTGTTAATGTGATTACATACAAAAGGTTAGTGAACAAATCCAAATGGCTCAGGCAGAGGGTCTGTGTTATCTTGGAGCACAAGGAGTCACATTTACTTCTGTGGTCCAGGAGTCCAATCTGCATGTGGAAAATGTCTTGCAAACTGGTTGCTAGGTGCTTTGCTCCTTGACATTTGCATGCTTGAGCAAAGCTCATCGGCTGTTTAGCAAAACATTATAATGAATGCCATAAAGAAACCCCCACGGCATTCGGTAGATCTGAATTTTGATTAGCAAGTGCATATATAATTAATAGGATTTGCTTCCTTCTATGTGGGTCTGAAAATGATTGTGGAGCTATAAGCTTACTTCATACAGGTATGATAGCAAGAGATTTCCCGAGCCAAGAGCAATTTTAAAAAAAGAGTGAAAAAGCAAGAAAACAATGCTTTAATTAGTTTCCTGAAGCTCCTATATGCTGGCTCATTATAAAATACATCTGAAATTCTACATATCATGGTATTTTTGGCAACATTTTACCTTTAAGAGAGCTTGTAGGCACTAGAGGACCTGCAAGTGAATTTCCCTCTCAGTTTCTGTTTGAAAGTTGCAGGCTGACTGGTACCATGAGGACTCCAGCAGATACAGGGTTTGTGCCATAAATCATATGTAGGGATTCAAAATGCCTGCTAACTAAACCCTCCCTTCACTCCCGCTCTTGCTTAGGTACCTGGATAAAATCTTTTGAAAATTAACCTTAAAAAAGCCAGTTGGCATCTTTATAAAATTAGATATCTGTGTGAACTGAAACAGTGCAAAAATAAATCGTGCAAAAAATTAGCTCACATCATTGACTATGGCAATATATTATGAAAACACTTGAAATTTAACTTTTGCTCAGAGGTTCTAGGTTCATAGCACGCTAATGACTAATGAGGCCTGCCTAGCATATGTCAGTGCATTAACAATTAACATGCTAGCAGTTTAGCTAAACATACATTTTCTGCAGGTCAGAGAACCTGTACATAGTAAATTGACACTCAAGCTAATGCAGGTTTTTTATTTATTTATTAGTAGTATTTAGCTCACGCCTTTCCAGAAGATGATCAAGGTGAGTTACATTCAGGTGCCATATGTATTTCCCTGTCCCTAGAGGGCTCACAATCTAAGTTTGTACCTGAGGCATTGGAGGGTTAAGTAGCTCGTTAGTGTATGCATTCATTTTTAATGAACCTTTATGCCTCACATAGCTTTAATGAAAGTATTTTTCTTTTGTTTCAGCTATATCATTCTTTTTCTTTTATTTAGATGAGACTGAGAATGTTTCTCCACATATGAAAGGCCTCGCTCCTCCAATTTTACATGCTGGATTACAAACCGAGTGGGTGGAGAGCCGTTTCAGACAATGGAATAATTTTATAAGGAACTTGAATGTGTAGAATAGCATTTTGTGCTTTCAAATTGGCTCTTTTATATTTCTCAGCACATAGGAGGTAGAAAGCAGAATGACAAAAATATGCAGGGAAATTTTAGAAGATCCATCCAAGTGCAATCTGGGACGTCTAAGCAAGAACGTCTTAAAAAAATGGAGGCATGTCCAGATACAGATGTGATTTCACAATTCTGGATATTTATTTATTTATTTAGACATATTTATATACTGCTTTATCCAGAAATCAAAGTGGATTACACAGCAAACAAATCAAGTGGCAGGTGCGTGGGTGTGGGCATGCAGTGATAAATCGAGGCGCGTGTGCATGAGTGGTGTGAGGTTGATTGCGTGGTGAGCTATATACAGTATGAGCTATGTACAGGAACTATTTACATTTTTACATTTTGGTGGCAGAGAGGGAGTTTGTTTGGGCAGTTCATGTGATGTCCTTGTAGTGTTCTGTGAAGAATGTAGTTATTAGCATCTTCCGGATGTCTTTGAGGTCTTTTGTTGATCTCAGGTTGTCGGGGAGTGAGTTCCAGAGCGCGGGAGTGGCCAAGGATAGTACTCTTCTAGAAGTGATTAGGGTAATTGGTGGTCATCATTGAATTGTTCAATGAATAGGGTGGTTTTTAGTAGTTTCCTGGAATCTTTTATATCGGTTGTTTATCTGGGAGGACATTCCAGATAGCAGGGGCAGCAAGAGAGAAGGCTCTCATGGATGTGAATTTGTTGGATCTTGTAAATAGACTGGGTGTTGGTATATTGTTTTTGGTGCTATTTCTGTCTGGTCTTTTGCTTGTTTTGGTTACAGAAAGTTCATGTAGTATTTCTGCTGACATGTTGCTTTTAATTTTGAAGATAGCTGGAGGAGTCTGGCCACGTGCTTGCCGGCTCTACCCCAATTGGGGTAGCAATAGGAATATCTGCAGGAGCATCTACTTATTCTATCCTTGACATCTGGGTCATGGAATACGGGTTCTAGGGATGTCTAATAGAGTAGTGGGTTAGGAACAGGACAGCCAGGATTCAAATCCTACTGCTGATATAGTTGAAACTGTGCTGAGTACTGGTAAAGTGCTTTCTTCTTTACACCCTCTGGATGTTTTTCAACTAAAATGATCACAGATGCTTGTTTGTCGTTATTTGTCCCTCAGGAGCAGGTCTAAAGTTAGACGTGATGACAGATGCCCATGACGTTTCTAAGATCAAGCAGGGATATCCAGGTTCCTGGGAATACCTTCTCCATGCCCCCATTCAGATTTGCATGTCCTCACACTGGGGAGGAAAAACATCTCCCTGGCTGAGGAAGGCATATATAAGTATCTCAGAGGAGAGAAAGGAATGACACTCAAGCAGAAATTACTGAGAGAGATCAGTAAAGAATACTACAGAAGATTAAAATTGTTATATAAAAATGCTTTAACATCATAAATAAGATCCAAGCCATCAATCAGCTGGCAATTCCTGTACCCTCATACAGCTTTGGTATAGTGGACTGGCCTCTTAAAGATCTTGAAAGTTTTGGATGTGTGAACAAGAATACTCCTCCATTCCCATGAAGTAATTTACAAGAATCAGTGTATGCCAAGACTGTACATCCCTAGAGCTGAAGAAGGGCTAGGCCTCATAGAGATTGATTGACATATGGAGCTACTATCATAGGCCTCCAGGCCTACCTGACAGCATCCTCGGATCCAAACATGCAAAAAAGTGCTGAAATATTTATTTATTTATTTAACAGCTTTTTTTATACTGCTTTATCCTTCGGACAAAGCGGTTTACATTGACATAGAGCAAATACAATGAACAGGAAAGTCAACTTGAGCTAACTTTGAAATATAAAAAGGGGAGGAACTATGTACAATATTATACACGGGGATGTGAGGCGGTGGAGGTTGGGGTATTTAAAGGGGGGGATATGGTGAGAGGAAGGAACAGATGAGAGTTATGTTTGAGGGTAGCATCCGTTGAAAATATGAGTTTTAAGGGTTTTTCTCAAGGAGGCTGCAACAGTTGTAGTTCTTAAGGCTTCTTGGATAGAGTTCCAAAGAAGTGGTGCGCAGAGAGAGAATGCTCTCTTGGACATGGTGGCGTTGGTTCTTGTGAACATCGGCGGAGTCTGTAGTGTGTTTCTTGAGTTGGGTCATCTTCCTCTGTTGTCAGGTGTGATCTTGATCAGGGTTGTATGTGTGGTGGTGCAGAGTCATTGAGGATATTAGGATAGCTTTAAATTTTGTACGTTCTTCTATGGAGAGGAGTGTTGTGTTCTGATCTTTTGCACTGAGGAGGATTCTAGCAGCCATCTTAAGTGCCAGTTGGAGAGGGTGGATGGTTAAGTTTGGTATGCCCTGGACGATGATATTACAGTAATCGAAGTGGGAGAATATAGTTGCTTGGAGGATAGAGCGGTAATCATGTTCTGATAGGAGTGGCTTGAGGTTCTTGATTGTTTTGAGCTTAAAGTACGTGTTATGTATTATGTTTCATATATGTGTTTTGAAAGTAAGATGTGGAAATATGAAAGTAAATGTCCAAGTCTGCCTCCATAATCAAACTTGGACAAGCGTTCCGATGACTAGAAGGAATGAGTGAGAATCCACAAGCCTGCACAGGAAAGGAAGCAACAGAATTTGCAAAACAAGAGAAAAAAACTCTTCAAAGAATTAGATCAGCAAATCAAAAACAAGTGGCAAATGCACAAATGCAGTGGGAAATACAAGTGTTACACCCGAAACCCTTTGCTGACCAAGAATGGACACATAAATTGTTAAGGAGAGGTGAACTGAAACTGAAAGATAAGAGATTGACAGTCGCAGCCCAGGACATCAGATTACAGATGAGATGGTTTACAGCGAGCATTGAAAAAACTGGCAAAACAGACATATGTCAATTTGGTAGAAAAGACCTGGAAACAGTGATTCACCTTATAGCTGGCTGTGAAGTTCTGATGGCGGAAAATTTCTATACAGAAAGGCATAACAATGTAGCACGCTTTGACCATTGGAAACGCTGTAAAGACTACATCACTATGCCTGACAAGCACTGGGATCATGACCCTAAGAGAATTACAGAGAATGAAGAGGTTGTGATCACCTTGGACATTCCCATTCTGACGGTTAAGAAACTGGATGTGAGGAAACCCGACATAGTGGTAAAGGAGAAAAACACCAGAACAGCATTGATAACAGAGGTGTCGATTCTGAGTGATTATTCTGTGAATCACGTGAAGAGACAGAAGATCCTGAAGTACCAAGAAATGCAGTCAAAGACCAAGAAAATGTGGCAGAAAGATACAAAAATATTTTGCATTGTATTGGGAGCCACAGACTTGAAAAAAAAGAATTTCCAACTACATTTTGACAAAATACCCATACAGTACCTGTTACATCTTACAAACTCCAGAAGGAAGCTCTCTTTGGCATGATGTAAGTACTATGCCAAGCACTACTAGTAAATTTGAGAGACTGCACATACCCTGGCTTACAAGTGAGGTTCACGACTGTCATAGTATGCACAAAACTAACTCATAGTGCAGTGAAATTTCAGTTAATGCGCAAAGCTAACCCATCCCGAAGGGATGTCCCCAGAGCCAGCTTATAAACTGGGTCTGGAGACAGTCTCTTTGCCCATTTTTGGATGTCCAAATCATGAATAGGGCTTCTAAAATTACCCCCATAGCATCTACATTTACATTATGTAATCTTAGGCATTCCCAGAAGCAGAGAATCAATGGCAAAGGGGACATGATAGGCATTTTATACATGTATTTGATAAGCTACATCTTTAAGTTTAATCAGACTTCCTATAAAACCTTTCATTGTAAACATCAGTGATTTACAAAGATTATGTTATTTTTTTATTTAACTGGTTTTATATACCTCCTTATCAAGATGTCAAGGTGGTTTACATGGAACATTTATAACTTAACTTTACCTTGAACTTTACATTGAACATTATGGTGCAACTTGAATAACTGAATTAGGTTAGGTTAGCATACATGGAGCATAAAGTATTAAAGAACAGCATTATTATTATTAATCAGAAACTATTAGAGGAAGAACAAGATGGGCTTTTCTAAAGCTACCAGAGTTAAAGAAAAAATTCCATCCTCAAACTGGAATGCTACAAGATGCTCAAGGCTCCATGTTGAATGATGCTGAGAAGATCAAGAAAAGGTGGAAAGAATAAACAAAGTCATTATACCATAAAGATAAAGTGGACAACACCCGTTTCAACCTGTACCTTATTTTATTTATTTCTTTAACAGGTTTTTTTATACTACTCTATCCTTCAATCAGAGCGGTTTACATTATTTATTTATTTATTTATTTATTTATTTTATTGTTCTTATATACCGCACTCTTAAAAATCAGCGCGGTTTACATAAAACGAATATTGTGCCGTCGACACTTACAATGAACATTAAACAGCAACTTATGCAGACGACAAGGGAGATAAACACAATGTTGACTTCTACATTAAACAGAGTTGGTAACATAGTAACATACTTGTGAAACTCATACAAACTTGTATAAATGGAACTACCGTGTATACAATGCAGAGGACAGGCATGGGAGGGTGATAATTGAGCTTAGATCAATTAGGAATGTAGTTTGTTACATTGGCCTTTACAGTAGTATTCTGGTGTGATGTGAGGTCCATTGTTTATGTATAGTTTATGTGATGTGACCTTAGTGTTCAATGTAGAGGTGCATCTTTAGCTTTTTGCAGAAGTCCTTGATATCCATGGTCATTCTGATGTCATCTGGTAGGGAGTACCTTATGATCAGGAACCATTGGTGATGAAAGAAGAAGATGAAGCAGCATTGAAAGCCTTATCAAAGAACAAAGCACCAGGCACTGATGGCATTCCCACTGAAGCACTACAGCAATCAGATGAAGCTGTTATCATGCTTACAAGGCTCTGCCAGGAAATTTGGAAGACAAATTCATGGCCAACTGACTGGAAAAGATCTGTGTTTATACCAATACTGAAGAAAGGTGACCCGACTGACTATGGAAATTATCGTACAATCAGTCTGATCCTATATGCCAGAAAGATTCTACTCAACATCATTCAGGAGAGACTACAATCATACCTGGAACGAGAACTGCTTGAAGTGCAAGCAGGGTTCAGGAAAGGGCGAGGAATGAGAGACATCATCACAGATACAGATGGATCCTTGAAAAGACAAAAGAATACCAAAAGGATATCCATATGTGTTTTATACACTACAGCAAGGCTTTTAACTGTGTAAACCATGAGAAACTCTGGGCCACATTAAGAAGCATGGGTATACACAGGGCTGGATTTACCTTGAGTGAGGCCCTATGCCAACAAAAATTGTGGGCCCCCAGCAGGGGCGGCCCAAGGGGGGTGCGAGGCCTCATTTGCATAAGGGACCTCATTTACATAAATATTTGCATAATGTTACCATATACTAACTTTTAGTAAACGTGCCTCTTAATGAGTGTATGGATAAAGAAAGACTAAAAGATTTCTACATTACTATAATCCAGTGCCAACTGCCAGACACATTAGGAACTACTACAAACACTGCCCATTTAGAACCCATAGCAAACCCGCCGTATCCTAACAGCACTATCAGGACTCACAAAGCACCATACTCTACCAATCAAAAGGCAACACTGCAAATATTAAACCAATACATTTCAGAGAACAACAATACATGACCTACTGGGGAAAGAGAACAAGTGGCACTGTCAAATAGGAATTATATAAACAGAACACCTCAGCTCAGTTACACATGCACAACATAGACCGTCACCAAACAAGGAATCACAATTTAGAAACAGGAAGACAATAATTAAACTGGGAATCCCAAAAGCCAAACTTGGAATGTACAACACTGTAGAAATAAAACTATACATTAATTTGCTCTTGTAATAAACAAAGCGCAGACGTTAATGATGCACATTTACCAGAGCTGACATATTCCAATTAATAAATTCAAAATAAAGAGATATTTTTCTACCTTTTATGCATTTTTTTCAGCTGCAATTGCTCCAGCCACTTTCTTCTGGTTTCTTCGTGTCTTCTGCTAACTCTCCATCGTCTGCTGTCCATTTGTCCTTTCTTCTCTCTTCTAGTTTTTTTCCATTCTCTCTCTACATCTGCTTTAACATACTAATCTTTCTCCTTTTGCTCTTTCCTCATTCCTATTTCATCCACTCAAATTTTACCCCTCCATCCTCAATCCCCACTTACTCTCCCAATACCCGGCCAATTGTAGATTTTTTATCCCTCCCACACAAAATATTTTTCCCTTCTCCATTTTACTCTTCCAGCCCCATCCCATTCTAATCCTCCCCCAACATCAGCTCCCTTCTAGTTCCAGCCTCACCCAGCATCCATTCCCTTCTAGTTCCTGCATCAGCCCATTTCCAGTCCTAGCCACCCATCAGCCCATTTCCAGTCCTAGCAACCCCCCAACCCACTTACAGTCCTAACCCCCCATCACCCCATTTTCAGTTTAAGCCCCCCTATAACCCATTACCAGTCCTAACCCCCCATCAGCCAAATTCCAGTCCTAACCCCATCAACCCATTTCCAGTCAGCCCCCCATAGCCCATTGCCAGTCCTAACCCCCCCCATCAGCCCACAGCCCATTACCAGTCCTAACCCCATCAGCCCACCTCGTCCTAACCCCTCCGCATCAGCCCATTTCCTGTCCTAGCCCCCCCATAGCCCATTATCAGTCCTAACCCCCCATAGCCCATTACCAGTTCTAACCCCCCAACAGTCCACAGCCCATTACCAGTCCTAACCCCATCAGCCCACCTCCAGTCTTAACCCCCCCAGCCCATTTCCAGTCCTAGCCCCCCCATAGCCCATTACCAGACAGCCCCCATCAGCCCACAGCCCATTACCAGTCTTAACCCCCTCCCCTAGCCCATTACCAGTTCTAACCCCCCCCATCCGCCCACAGCCTAATACCAGTCCTCACCCCATCAGCCCCACTCCAGTCCTAACCCCACCCCACCAGCCCATTTCCCGTCCCAGCCCCCCCCCCAATCGCCCAGTACCAGTCCTACCCCCCCCCATCGGCCTAAAGTAAAATTTAATTTAAAAAAAACGCTGGCTGCCAGTGAGGCAGGGAGGGGATTCAGACGGGCATAGGGAGCCCCGCGGGACAATCCATGCTGCCGTGGTGGCAGCCAGCGTTTTTTTTAAATTAAATTTTACTTTAGGCCGATGGGGGGGGGGGTAGGACTGGTAATGGGCTATTGGGGGGGGGGGGCAGTCCATCATCAGTTTTGACTCAAGCACCAGACCCAGGAGGAGAGGCACCCAGGACACCATCACAACCCCCAAAGATTTCACCAAAATGAGGCAAACCAAAATGAGGCAAACCACTTGAGAGCAATATCCTTGGCTGCTCCCGCCCTATGGAACTCCCTCCCTGTCGGCCTAAGATCAACCGTGGACATTAAGGACTTTAGAAAGTTACTCAAGACCACACTCTACATAGAGCATGATGGTGATATCACGTGACATTGTCCAGAGACCCCTTCAAGCTAATTGCTCCTGCCACTGCTCTCTCCTGCCCCCCTTTGCCTCACTCCTTCCACTATCCCCCTCCCCTCCCCTAGCCAACCCCTCCCCTCCTCTCCGTATATAGTTCATTGTATATAGCTCATCCTGTATATATTGCATCTTATAATTAAGCTCCACCTCTATTACACCTACACAAATGTTCCTATACAACCACTGCATGCCTACAGCCCTAAACTATGCAACTTGATTCATTTGAAGTAAAAACTGCTTTGATTTTAGGATAAAGAGGGATATAAATCCTTTTAAATAAATTAAATAAATAAATAAATAAATATGTGAGGAGAAGGAAAGGAAGGAATAAAAAATGACACCAAGGTCACGAGCTGAAGAAACAGGAAGTAAAAGAATATTATCGACAGAGATAGAGAAAGGAGGAAAGGGAGAGGAAGGTTTAGGGGGGAAAGACAAGAAGTTCAGTTTTGTTCATGTTAAGTTTCAACCAGCAGTGAGACATCTAGATGGCAATGTCAGAGAGACAAGCAGAGAAACAGGCCTGCAATGCCGGAGAAATAGCAGGTGTAGAAAGATAGATCTGAGAATCATCTGAGTAAAAATGGTATTGAAATCCATGGGAAGAGATGAGAGCACCGAGAGACTGGGTGTAGAGAGAAAAGCGTAGAGGGCCCAGAACAGACCCTTGGGGAACACCAGCTGAGAGTGGGATAGGGGAAGAGGAGGAACCATTGGAACAAACACAGAAAGAGTGATTAGAGAGATAAGAAGAGAACCAGACATGGGGAACCAGAGAGGACAGAGCATCTAAAACCAAGTGATGACAATGTGTCAAGGAGAAAGTGGTGGTCAACAGTATCAAAAGCAGCTGAATGGTCAAGAAGGATAAGGATGAAATAGAGGCCTTTAGATTTAGCCATATTTACATATTGTAATAACTTATAAGAAACAGTTTTTCTGTTAAACAACAAAGTAGCAAAAGTAGCATTAAAGCGTTGTTGTTTTGGTCTGTAGGTAGGATGGAGGATAGAGGAGAGGGAGAAGGGTGTGGATGAATGATTATGGATGGGGGGGGGGGGGATGAGGTTATGTAGTGTTTTCAACCTAGTGTTCCTTAAATAGGTGAGTCTTAACTTTTTCTGACATCTTGTAGGTCTCTTGTGTAACGGATATCAGGTGGTAGAGCTTAAAAAGCAAAACTTAAAAACAACAAATAAAACAGGCAAAACAAGACTGAACATAACATCAAAGTAATTACAATGATAAATTAAAACAAAAAAAATAGGCCTGTGAAATGAAACAGGGAGGACAAAACATGACATGGAAGGTTAGAGTTTACATCTCATCTGTAAGGGGGAGAAAAGGGATACAAAAGGGAACACAACAGCAGTTGTACCAATAGCAAGCCAACCATCTGATAGTCAAAGAGAATTATCTGGGTAGCAGCAGCTTTTACACGTGACAAATGTTTTATACAATTAACTCCCATATGTGCAAAAGCCTCTTGTCCACTCTGAGGAAAAGCCATTTACTAATAGTTCTTTACATGGATACAATGACAGAATATAAAATTGTACCCTTCAGCCCAGCTAAAGGTACCCAGGAGCTTCCACAGCATGCACACTTTTAGCTGGACTGTACAGAGGTGCACCTAGCGATACGTTTAGGTTGGGGTGAGAGTGGAGAGGGAGAAAATAGCACATGTATGACATATTAACAAGTATGTGAGTTATTTTATCCCTCTCAGCTATCTACACAAAACAGCTGATGCAAAACACATCAGTGCTTTTAGTGCATGGATTTGTGACCATTTCCAAAGATAAGGGTGCCTGTGTTTTCACTTGAAAATGAGTACCTAGTATAGGAGCAATCTGAAAATTGTTCCTATCTAACCTACTATAGTGCACATTTCATGTGCTACAGTAGGATAATGAATATGAAACTAGTTCCATGATGTACTTTTCAGATAATGCAATTCAGGAGAATTATCATGGACCACTTAACAATATTGATAGTGTCTGACACAAGTTATACACAAACTTGCTTTCAATAAGTTTAATTTTCTGCATCATTGAATTTACAGCTGTGCAATTATATTAAAAGAATAACCAGTCAGATGTAGACCTCTTCTCTGCAGTACTTTCTTTTCGTCTCTCATTTCATGAATTGCAGAGATTTCTTATACAATCCCTGTGGATTCATGGTGCTCAGGCTGCTATGCAAAAGTGCCCTGCTTTGTACATGACTCACGAAGTGCCTACTCTACCGAAGGATACTCTGCTGTTCAATTAAGTTTACCAGATGGCAAACGGTTATCAGGAATTCTTGAAGTATATCTTATGTTCTTAAGACTCCAGTCAAGCTGAATTCTAAATTTTGTAGTTTCTGTTTTATTTATTTAATTTCCAGTGTTTAATATGCATGCCTCACCATAACGTTGGAGGAGTATTGCAATAAAAATGCATGAAAATATAACCTCCCATATGGACCCTCCCACGAAAGCACCCCTTTTGACCAAATATCCAGGGCTTTACCTTCTTACCTTTCCTGAACTACTCAACAAAGTGCCCCCAATTTTCAGAGGAGTCTCAAAGCATTTGCCATATCTATTCCACAAATATGTTTTTATATTCAGTTTTAATGTAGATTTCTGAAGACAGGCACCAACAGCTGCTAGCCATTCATTTAATTTGTTAAGAGCCATCCCTACTTGTACAGCATCAATAGGTAACAGAATACCCCGTCAATAGGTAACAGAATACCTCAAACTGCTGTTTTAGTGCCATTAAAGATGTTAGATACAATGGGCCTGATTCCGATCCCAATATACATCTCCTTTGTACGTCCAGGCTGACCCAGACATACAAAGGAGATCGCAATTCTGATCCCGCAGGGCACATCTAGTCCCACGGGATCAGAATCGTAAACAAGCCTGTACATGCAGGCCGGGACTGCGATTCAGTCCCAGCCTGCACAAATAAGCACTGCCCAGCTAACTCAGCCAGGGCTTTTAAGTGGAGCCGCAGTGCAGTGCCATGGTGTCATGTTGCCATGGCACCATGGCTCCATTTAAAAGCCGTGATGCCGGCCACCTGCCCAAAATGTTAATTGCCAGCAGCCAGACCCCCGATCCACCTCCTAAGGCCAGGGTCTGGCTGCGGGGAATTAACACTGCCCCCCCCAGCCCCTTCTGCCCCCCCCCCCCGAGCAACAAAAGTGAAACATTCAGGGAAGTTATTCCACCCTGGGGGTGGAATAACTTCCCTGGTCCTTTTGCCGGCCCTGGACATACAGGGCCAACATTAAAATCAGCCCTGTGCGTCCAGGGCTGGTGACTGCCCACTGCCCGCCCACTCTCCACCCCATGTCGCTCCTTCCCCGCCCCCGTATAACTTTCCCGCACAACCGGCGGTGAAGTTATACAGGGTCAGCATCTGGCACGAATAGCGTGGATGGACGTGCCTCATAATGACCCCCAGACTGAATAATAAGAGAGATAGCACAACTTTGTTTCTGACTCCTGACCCTCCTAAGCTACATGATCAAATCTCTCTTTATAATTGGAGAGAGGACACTGCGGAAATCTACTACACTAACATTTAACTTTCAAAAGGGAAAATGATAAAAGAGGGAACTTGTCAACAGAACTTATAAGGAACAGCTGCAAAGGTTAAGAGCTTGCATCGAGTATGGATGCTGTTTAAAAATTCCATTTTGGAAGCCCAGACTAGATGTATTCTACATATCTAAAAAGACAAAATGGAGTTATGTGATATAGTGAGTCCAGGGAAGCCATACTTCTCTGGATCTCTGAGGTTCTATTCTGATGGTCCCTCCACCCATAAATCTAGCATTATGTATTAGTGTGAGAATATCATCAGAGCTAAGGATTCTAGCTAAATAGCACCAAATCACATTTAAAGCAGTAGTGAAGGATGAAGGACAAGACAAAGATGACTGACTCCAAGATGATGGTAAGCACCACTACTGCTGAGCAGTGTGGTCCAGGTTGACAACCTGAGACACTTGCAAAAGAGGTAATGGTGGCTGTAGTATAGGCACTGGAAGCCAAGTTCCATAAGGTGTATGAGAAATTCAAAAATACAACATTTATAATGGAAAGATTTCAGCAGTGTATAGCAGCTATGGAGCAGTGCATATTGGATACAGAAGACAAGGTGTAGGTCTCAAGGTAATGTCAATGCTATGTTGCTGCAAAGAAAAGCAAAATTTGTAAAATCACTCTCATAGGAGTACATCCACATAGCAGGCATTGCAGAGAACATTAAAGGTGAGCCTTGAGGCACTATAGAGACTTGGTTGCCTAATGTTTTGAACTTGGAGAATGATTTAGATAATTTGCTGATTGAGTGGGCACATTGTGTGGGGACAAATAAGGATGGAACGAACACTCCGGGTAGTCATGACACGGTTTCTTAATTCTGTGCAAAAGACTGCTGTGAGCAGCCTGGCAAGCCCAGCTTCACATGCACTAAAGTCATAAAAGTTCTCTTTTTTCAAGATTACTCTTCCAGGGTGGCAGTGCTGTGCTGAGCATTTATGCCTACCTGTTCTTTGGTCTGCAATTTCCTGCCTGCCTTTGCATCCAGCACAATGGATATCACTTTATCACCCCGAAGGAGGCATATAAGTTTCTTGCTGATTTTAAATTATATAACTGGCTCAACTACGGGAACCTGCAGATGAGAAATAGCACTGGCACTCAATTTTTATGTTGTACTGTACATGTGGACTTGGACAATTAAGACATTTGGACTCTCTGGGATAAACATCAAGGCTCCTGCCAAGGTAAGATCGTGGCATTGGACTAGACTGGGCATACCACCTTTATTAGCTTTGGGAGTAGAGAATGTTATCAACTGCGCTTTTGGCTTACCCAAAGTGTGCTCCAAAATAACTAGTTTTGGCTGGTCATGGGGCAATTCCTACATTGGATGGCCCATAACTTGGTCTGCTTTACAGCGTGTGGCTGCAACAAGTTTGCAATGCTTGGAGCAGCTATCATTAATGTCTTATCCTTTCACTATATGATGAAGAATGAAAGCAGGGCTGTCCCAACTATTAGAGAGAGAAAGGAATGCTTGTGTGAGGTAGTTGTGTGGATGGAGTTGGGGTGGGTGGCTAGAGGTTTTAAAACATCTGTAGTGATCAGAATGAAAGAGAGGAGATTTAGTCTGTGTATGGAGAAGTGGGGAAGTTTTTTTGGGTTTTTTTATACCATGCTCTTTAGAATCAGTGTGGTTTACATGTACACTAATGGGTACTTTTTTATACCCTTGTCCCTGAAGGGCTCACAACCTAAGTGTACCTGAGGCAATGGAGAGTTAAGTGGCTTGCTCAAGGCCACTCTGGCCTGAGGTTGCTTGTCCCCATGGGGGAATTGAACCCTGGGTCTTCTGGCCTGAGGTAACCTGCCCCAACCACTAAGCCACTCCTCCCTGGCTCCCTGGTTAGATATAATTGGGGGTTGTGAAATTGTGATTTGAGTGTATATGTTGATAGACAATGTTCCTGGTTGAGGTGTTTGCTTGATGGGAGGTCTTAGGCTGGGAGGGCCTCCCTGATATGTGAAATTTTGCACACTTGCGATATAATTATGTAGGGATCCCTGAAGTGTATGGGTAAAGAGACCGGATGTGTTTCCTGGAATGTATGTGGACTGGGATCCCTAGTGAAGAGATATATGGTCCTGCGTGTCCTTAAAAATCACGGGGGTAATGATATTTCAGGAGACCCGCCTGGCAGACCTAGAGCATGGGAAGCTCAGAAGATGCTAGGTGAGTAAAGTTTACGGAGCATCATCAGCAAAAAAGAAGGCAGATGTTGCCTTTTTGTTCTGCAAGGATGTGGTGTTTGATATGGAATGAGAACTTAAAGTCCCTAAAGGGCAATATTTTGTAATACCTGGGAAACAGTTTGGTAAACCAATTGTGTTTTATAATGTATATGCCGCTAATATATTTGACTCCCATCACATTTTGTGCTTCTTTAACAAGGTTACTGTGTACCATTCATTCGTTCATTTATTTATTTAACTGGGTTTATATACCGCTCTATTTTGAAGGCAGAATGGTTTACAGAAAAATATAACAAAATATCTTACATTAAACAAGAATGTTAACTTGGACGATTTAAGGAGAAACTTATATAACAGAAGAGTTTCATATAAAACAGGAGTGTTAACTTGGATGATTTATAACAGTACTTGGGTAAATGGTGGTATGGCATAGTATAACCAGTGTTAATTTACAACAGTCTGTATGGTGGGAGGTGTGGAGAGGGCAAGTTTAATGATGTGCTGGGTAGGTAGTTGCTGGAGGTTCTTTCCGACTACCATGGTATGCTTTCATGATAGTGTTGGAATTGGTGTGTCTTTAGTGCGCGGCGGACGCTTGTGAGGTCTGATTTGGTTCAAATAGGTTCTGGAAGCATATTCCAGAGGGTTGGTGCATATAAGGAAAATGCTCAATTTCAAGTTGTTTGGCTGCTTTTTATTTTGGAGATGGGTATTTTGAGGGTATTTCACATGTTTTGTCTTCTACTCCTGTTGTTGGGTGTCCTATGTATGAGTGATGATAGAGAGTCTGTGGATAGGATGTGTATGATTTTTAAATATCGCAAGAATTCTAGGTAACCAATGCAAGTGCATTAGAATTGATGTGATGTGGTCTGATTTCGATTCTCCATGGAGGGCACAGGCAGTAATGTTTTGTGTCATTAGTAATGGTTGTAGGATATGTTTTGGGAGGCCTTGTTAAATGAGGTTACAGTGGTCAAAGTGAGGAAAGATGAGGGCCTGAAACACATTGCAGAAATCCTGCGTGTTGTGGAGGGTGCGAAGATGTTTAAGCATTCTAATTTTGCGGTATACTGATTTGGTGGTTTTCTTGATGTGTAGCTGCATGGTTAACCCTGGTTTTACCTCTAGTTCTTCATTTCTTGCTCTCAAGGTTGTTGAGGAGGTGAATGCCAGGTCTCTGGTTATGTACATTACTTCCGTCTTCTGATAGTTGACTGTGAGGTTGTTGTTGCAAGCCATTGTGAGATTGCATTGAAGCAGTTTACTATTGAAGTGTGGTTGGGTTTAGTTGTCGAGAAAGGTGCATATATCATTATGTCATCCGCATACACGTGATAGTATATATTGAAGGATTTTATTATAGGACATATTGATTGTATATAGATGTTAAAGAGTAGAGGGAATAACGCTGATCCCTGTGGGACTCCTTGTGGTTGTTCATATGTGGCTGAGGTGTGCAGTCCTACTTTTACTTGATATTATTGTCCTGTAAGGTATAATTGGAGCCACTTTAAGGCTATGTATTATATTCCTATTTCTTGCAAGCAACTTAGTAGGGTGCAGTGGAATATTGAGTCAAATGCTGAGGCTAAGTCCACGAAGATCAAAATGAATCCTTGCTTTGTCTACTCAATGCCTTTGATGAGTCTGTCGAGTAAGGAGGTCATGAGTGTTTCGACTCTATGATGTTCTCTGAATCTATGCTGTTGTGAGTCCAGTGGCGCATGAGTGTCAATGTGGAAATGGAATTGTTTGTTGGGGTGCTGCAATTTCCTCTGGGTTTATTTGTGGGTATGGGGCATTGACATTAGAGTTTTTGATGGGGTCTTTTAGGAGGGATTTGACTATCTCAAATAGCTCACATGGTCAATTTAGGGATTGCATGAGATGTTTGTTATGATATTCCTTTTGTTTTTCATCTAACATTTTTCAATCTAGTTGAAGGTTAGTAATGTAAGTTGCTTGATCTTGTGAGCTTCTTGTATGATGCCACTTTCTTTCCAGCTTTCTTAGTTTTGTTTTTGAGTCTCTTAACTCTGCAATGTACCAAGTGGCTCTGTGTTGTTGTTTTTATAGAGTATCTTTTGGGGTGTGGTTATTGTGCTGCTGTGCTTATAGCTGTGTTCCAGTTGTCAATTAGTGTGTTTCTGTTGGTCATGTCTGTGTCCAGCATTGGCAGAACTTCATCTAGAAATATTTGTTTCTCAAAGAGCCAAAACCAATGAGTTAATGGTGGTATTGGGTTGTCCTTTGGTGTGTTTGTATTGTGTGGGATGTGGAAGGTGATAATATTGTGGTCTGACCATGGTACTGGGAATATTGTCAGTGGGTCATGATTCATTTGTTTGATCAGTGATCTGGGGGCAAAGACAAGGTCAAGTATGTTTCCCTTTTTATGTGTAGGTATGTTTATTATTTGCTTGTAATCTAGTATATCCACAGCATCAAGGAAGGACTTGGATTGTTTTGTTGACAGTGAAAGGAGGTTGAAGTCGCCCAGAAGCCATAGATGTTTGTGGTTGCACACAAATTCTACGATTGCAGGAAGGTCACCAGTGGTTGCTTATGATGATCTGTATACTAAGCAAATTATTATTAGTTTGATGTTCATTTTTTATAGTGCAGCAGAGAACTTCAATTCTGTATTAGAACACATAGGGGCATGTTTACTAAACATTCCTAATGTGCGGGGCCGCGGTAGTGTGCGTGTGCCATATAAGGAGTGGGCGGTTCAAGCAGAAAGAAGAAAAAACCCCTACCGTACGTGTGCGCGTTGCGCTAATTTGCGGGGCCCACATTAGCGCGTGGTAAGGCTAAGCGGGGCGCTGCTGAGTACATATCAGAACAGAGCTGTAGCACAACGGTGAACAAACTAACCAATGGTGCAGGGGCCACAGGTTCAATCCCCCATTGTGCGCAACAAAAAGGCCAGCTGAGGCAACACCTTGAATGTGTAAAAGTGGTTCAGGAGGCAAAGTACTTTTGGACGGCATAAGGCGGCACACTGTTCGTTTTGTACGGCATAAGGCGGCGCACTGTACTATCTGGGCAGCACAAGGCGGCGCACTGTTCTTTTTGGGCGGCACAAGGCGGCGCACTGTTCATTTTGAGCGGCACAAGGCGGCGCACTAATTGTGGGCAGCAGGAGGTGGCGCGCTGATGGGCATAAGGCGGCGCGCTGATGCCAAAGCAAAGGAACACAGCCATAGCACAATGGTTAAGACACTGACCAATGGTGCAGGGACCAGGGGTTTGATCCCTCACAATGCCCAGTGAAAAAGGCTAGCTGAGGCAGTATGTTATATGTTGTGGAGTGCTGTAGGAGGCTTTCTAATTTTATTTTGTGATAACTACTAGCAAACGCACTCTCACAGCATATTAATATAAGGCGGCCCATAAGGCACATGTTACAGTGCACCGTCCGCCAAGGCACCCTAGAATGTCCCCTATAGGGCAGCATGTATGTTGCGACACAGGATAATGTATAGTGCACCCTATATGGCTGGCAACCGTAACGTGCCCTATAGGGCGCCCCATAAAGCACCCTCAGAGGCACCTTATGGGTACAGTACGCTGAGGGTGGTATTGCTGGCAGCAACATATGTACAGTAAATTAAAATAAATCTGTGGACACCCCTATCACATAACCCCACTGTGGGTTTGAACCCATGACATCTGGCTGCACAGGCAGTGACGTAACCATTGGGCTACAGCTCTATAGCTGTAAGCAGCCCCTGGCTGGCTGCAGATAGCCTGTACGTCACCTCACTGACAGTCTGCTGTTGTGAACCACCCGTACCCATGATGCACTGCACATGCAAATCAGCTGTCCACGATTGAACACAGGATGGGAAATGCACCCCTAAAGCTCCCCGGCCTGTAGGGGGAAGTGTCCGTGTGCACCCACACAGCACCTCGGCCTGGTAGGGTGTCCTGAGTGGGTGGACAAACGGCAAAGAGTAGCTAAACACCATCACATTGTGCGGTTACTGTGCTCACCCTGAGTGTGAGATGTTGCGCCCAGGACCAGGTCCACAACACCAGGCATGGCCAAATGCGGCCATGTCAGAGCTCCAAAGCAGCAATAACCTGTGGAATAGGTAGGTGCTGCATAAACATTTTGGAGATCTCTGTCTGGCTGAGTTAGTGGGGACCCCCAGGTGGATAAAACAGGGCTTCCCCGATGGCAGTAGAGTGGACCATCAACCCCAGTCCTGCTAGGGAACAGACACCCTACAGGGCAGTCCAAGCAGCTCCACACACATCCATAACACAATATCAGACAGACATTAGGCCTGGATATTCAAAGATGCACCCCACCACTATCTGATATTCACTTGTAGCAAGCCATCAGCCACTGCACCCTGCAAGGCACTCCATCACAACACATATCAGCTGTGAACAGTCTGCTGGCTGGTCCTGATGGACATGCATGCACCCACAACTGGGGTGGCAGCACACACAGACAGATAAGTCCATGAAGAGGCCCCCACAGGACACCCATACAAATCACATGGGAGAATCACAATATAGCACTATGGGGGTGCCTAGCCATGCTGCCGTCACTTCACACTCAGGGTGAGAGTGATCCCCCAGCAGCACATACAGAGGTCACCCTGTCTGTGTAGGTGGTGGCCGGGCACTACAATGCCCCTGCGAGTGCCCTATGCCCTGTGCAGCTGCATCCTGGTCAGTCCACTCTGTCTGAGATATACCCATGGTCCCTTGCTACTCATTATGCACATTGGCAGGCCAATACTGGCAACAGTGTTGGCAGTGTGGGCTGTGGAAGGGGCATGCAGCCAACACCCACTGTATAGACAGACACACAATTCCACACCTATGCCATCATGGTGCTACTATTGAGGAGGTAATTAGCCTTGCCCACCAAACCGGTGCTGGGCATGGCAAGGCATGGATATGCTACGCAGTACTGCTGGGGGTCACTCCCCAGGGTGGTAAACACCGTCAGAGGCAAGGGCTGGAGCATGCACCGCAAACACCAAACTGATTGTTCGGATGGGGTCAACTAGCAGTATGTGCGTAACGTATGGATATCTATCTGCCAGTACTCCTAGCAAGCGTCTCAGAGCTGTGTACCGTATGCCTCAGGTGTAGGGTTCCATTGCTAGGGTATGCAGGTGCTAGTATTGGGAGATGCACGCAGGGTCCAATGTTCTGCCTCTCCAGGAGACATTGGCCAATGGGGCCTGTGGGTGTGGGTGTGGGTGTGTCTGCCCCTGTTGGCTGCTGCTTTACGGCACAGATTCCCAACTCCAGTCCAGGTGTGCATCACACTGATCGGGTTTACCTGCTGTTCCTCATGAATATGCATGAGCTACATCTACATGCCATGGGGGTGGTGCATAGATATACAGCACAGGCATTTGTATGAGTGGCAGCATGGACCCTGACTGGTGTGTGGCCCACCAGGACTGCATTTGGGAGATTCTGCTCTAGGTACTGCCCCTGTACATGGTGTCTGTGCTCAGTGGGGTAAAAGATAGACGTAGTACCATTGCATATGTCCTCGCCACGAAAGGTTTGTCCTTACTATCACTGTGTAGCTGTGGGAAAAATATGTGGGAAAGATTGGTGGTAGCCCCAGCTGGGCTTTGAACCTGTGACCTTCTGTTCTTGTATGCACTGTCTGTGTGTACTGCACCACCTTGTAGCCACAGATTGGCTGGATTCCCTGGAACATCCATGCCTGTGGATCCGGCAGGGCCTGTGTGTTGCAGTGGACTGTGCCAGCCTGCACACGGCTTGGCCTCTGTCCTCTGTGGCTAGCTGCCACTGCCCCCTGCACCACATGTACTCGTGCGCCAACATGCTGGCATGAGCTTCTCTCAGAAAAAGCAGATGACCTGATTGCAATGTGGCAGTACGGGACTGCATTTGGGGGACTTGTCTGTAGGTATGCCCATTGTTGTGGTGTGTGTGCAGTGTTGAGTAACATATGGGTGTTTCCCCCATGCTTATGTTCCCTGCAATACAGGGGTGTCTGCTCTATCTTTGTTTAGTGGTGGGTAAAATATATGGACAGGGCTGGCAAGTGCCCCAGCTGTGATTTGAACCTCTGGCTTTCTAGTTATAGAGGTCATGGCTATGTCCTCTGCACCACACTATGGCCACAGAGACAGTGCAGCCCTTGGAGGTAGTAAACCTGGCAGGATGGAGTCACAAACCCTGCTGTATGCATTTTTACTGTGGGCTCCTTCACCCTGTGTGGTGACAAACGTGCAAATAAAACCCGGGAATGACCACGGAACAAAGGGGGAAAAGATATACCCAAGCTGGGCAACAGTGATATTAATGGGCAACCCTAGATAACACTCCCAGGACAGCTCCAGAAAAAGGGAAATGTTTTTTGGATGAGTCTCCGCTCCGTACACCTTTCCATAAATCATTTCCTTTTTTTTGGAGCTTTCCTGGGTGTGTTATCTAGTTTTGCCCATCACTATAACTGTTCCCCAACTGAATTACTATTTTTCATATTTTTGTGGTGGTCATTTTCTATTTATAATTGCACTTTTGTGCTGTGCACATGTATCACACTGCTCACGTTTATCAGGTTTCCCCGGTTTTGCTGTACATTGCTGACGTAAATGGTTTCTCTTCCCTTTAAATGCATTCTAACGCGAGTGATTCACTCGCGCTATTTTTTTTTGGAAATTCAGCCCGATAATGTGCGGGGCGCCTCTCCCCTCCCCTTCCCCGCCCATTAACCCCTTCTCTCCGCCCCTCCGGGGCCTTCCTCCGCCCTCCGTTAGCCTTTCCACGCCTCTATCGGACATTTGCGGGCACGTACTTGTGCGGCACCCGTTACTGTGACGCGCAAGTGTGCGGGGCTTCATCGCACGTTTGCGGGGCGTTTAAGCACTCTTAAGTACCGCTTTTAGTGCGCTATTTTGCGGCGCGCTAATTAGCGGTTTTTAGTAAACATGCCCCATAGTGAACCTTCGAGTCAGGTGAGAAATACGGTCAGTAAGGCACTTTTGTGAGCAATTGGGCCTTTTAGATGAATGGAGGGCATTGCATTCTCAGGATCAAAACTACACTCACTTGTCTAGAGCTCATATTACTTCTTCCAGAATTGACTTTGTACTGGTGCCTGGAATTCTTTTCTTTTGTTACCATGACTGAAACTGGAACCCTGGAAATCTCTGATCATGCTCCCGTCTCAAAAGGTTGTTGTCTGAGTGGGGTGGAAAGCGTGCAGCGGTGGTCAAGGTATTTAGTATAGCTGAGTTTAAAAGTGGTGTAGACACGTTCCTAAGCAAAAAGCTCATAAAACACTTAGGGGCATGTTTACTAAACATTCGTATCGTGCGGGTCCGCGGTAGTGTGCCTGTGCCATAAAAGGAGTGGGCGGGTCAGGCAGAAAAAGGAAAAAAGCCGACCGTACGTGTGCGCGGCGCGCACATTTGCGGGCCCGACATTAGCTCTTGGGAAGGCTAAGTGGGGCGCTGCTGGGCACATATAGGAACAGAGCCGTAGCACAATGCTGAAGACACTGACCAGTGGTGCAAGGATCAGGGGTTCAATCCCCCATCGTGCACCAGGAAAAAGGCTGGCTGAGGCATGAATTTTCATGGTTAAAACTGCTTTAGGAGGCATAATAATTTTGGGCGTCATTAGGCGTTGCGCTGTTAATTGTGGGCGGCAGTAATTAAGTTCGTGCGGCATTAGGCGTTGCGCTGTTAATTTTGCGCGCTGTCCATCTTGTGCGTTTTGGCCGGCATCAGGCGGTGCGCTGTCAGTTGTGAAGGGCATAAGGCGGTGCGCAAATGTCCAGACACAGGAACAGAGCCATAGCACAATGCTGAAAACACTGACCAATAGTGCTGGTATCATGGGTTCAATCCCGTGCTGTGCACAATGAATAAGGCTGATTGAGCCATTACCTGTTATGAGGAATAGCAATCTAGGAGGCATGTCACATTTTATTGTAATTTCTACTGTTAGCAAATGCACTATCAAAAAGCACTGTAATATAAGGTGATGCATAAGGCGCCCTACAATGTACCTTAAAGATCACATTTGAAGTTGCACTGTCCGCCAACGCACCCTAGAATGTCCCCTATAGGGCACCATATATGTTGCCACACAGGATAATGTATAGTGCACACTATATGGATGGCAACCATAAGGTGGCCTATAGGGCGCCCTATAAAGCACCCTCAGACACACCTTATGGGTACAGTATGCCGCGGGTGTTTTATCATGCATAAAAATAGGTGGATTTGAGATGGATAATGCTGTGGACAAGCCTATCACATTACCACACTGTGGTTTTGAACCCATATCTTCTGGCTACACAGGCAGTGACATAACCTTTGGACTACAGCACTATAGCTGTTAGCAAAAGCCATGGCTGGCTGCAGAAAGCCTGCACGTCACCTCACAGACAGTCTGCTGTTGTGAGGTGGATAGGGTTTGGCCACCCATGCCCATGATGCACTGCACATGCAAATCACCAGTCCACAGATGCACACAGGATGGGGACTGCAACCTGACAGCTCCAGGCCTGGTATGGGGATGTGCCCGTGTGCACCCACACATCAACTCGGCCTGGTAGGGTGTACTGAGTGGGTGTTGTACTGGCACAGAGTAGCTACACACCGTCACATTGTGCGGGTACTGTGCTCACCCTAAGGGTGCGATGAGGCACCCAGGACCAGGTCCACAACACCCTCCACAGCAAATTTAGGCCATGGCAGAGCTCTAATGCATTATTACTCTGTGAGATAGGTTCTTTCTGCAGAAACAACTTGGATATCTCTGTCGGTCTGAGTCTGGGGAACCCCTTATGGATATCTAGGTGGGTTAGGTACCACCATTTGTCCCCCTCCCCCTCCTCCTCCCCCCCCCCCCCCAGTTTGCAACACAGGGTCTCCTCTTTAAATGCTACCTCCCTGCAATGGTGGCAGCAGAGTAGACCATCAACCCCAGTCCTACTGTGAAAGAGACACCCTACAGGCCAGTCATGGCAGCTGTCTACACATCCATAACACAATATCTGACAGACATTAGGCCTGTATGTGCTCGGTTGCACCCCACCACTATCTGATATTGTCCTGCAGCAAGCCATCAGCCACTGCACCCTGCAAGGCGCTCCATCAGGACACAGACCAGCTGCGGACAATCTGCTAGTTAGTCCTGTTAGACATGCACATCCCTGACATAATATCTGACAGACAGTATGCCTTGATATGCTACGTTGGGCCCCACCACTATCTGATATTCTCCCGCAACAAGCCATCACCCGCTGCACAGCACTCCATCAGGACACAAACCAACTGAGGACAGTCTGCTAGTTGGTCCTGTTGGAAATGCATGCACCCAGAACTAGGATGGCCGTGCACACCAGCAGATAGGTCAGTGACTGGGCCCCAAAACACAAACCATATATATCACATGACAGAGATACTATCTATCACTATGGGGGTGCCTAGCCATGCTGTCGTCACTGCACAGTCAGGGTGTTGTACAACCACAGCAGCACATACAGAGGCCACCCTGTCTGTGTGGGTGGTGGCCAGCCACTACAGTGTCCCAGCCAGTGCCCTCTGCCCTGTGCAGATGCATCCTGGCCATCCCACCCTGTCTGATCTATACCCATGGTACCTTGCTGCTCATTATGCACATTGGCAGGCCAATACTGGCAACAGTGCTGGCAGTGTGGGCTGTGGAAGGTGTTTGCAGCCAACACACACTGTATAGACAGACACACAGTCACACACGTATGCCAGCATTGTGCTACTATAGAGGCGTTTGTCAACATTGGCCACCACACCAGTCCTGGGCACAGTACAGGCATGGATATGGTACGCAATACCGTTGGGTGTCACTCCCCAGGGTGGTAAACACTGTCTGAGACCAGACCTGATGCACCCACTGCAGACAACAGAATGATTGTCATGATGGAGCTCACAGAGCATAATTTGCGTAACGTAGGGTTATCTATCTGCCAGTACTCATAGCAAGCATTTGACAGCTGTGTACCGTATACCCTGGTGTAGGGTGACATTGCTAAGGAATGCACATGCTAGTATTGTGAGATGCACGCAGGGCCCAATGTCCTGCCTCTCCAGGAGGCATTGGCCAATGTGGCCTGTGGGTGTGGGTGTGGGTGTGTCTGCCCCTGTTGGTTGCTGCTTTACAGCAGAGGTTCCCAGATGTAGGCCAGGATTACAACACACTGTTCTGGTTTTCCTGCTGTCCCTCATGAATATGCATGTGCTACATCTAAATGCCATGGCGGTGGTGCAGGGATATGACACACAAACATTTCTATGCGTGGCAGCATGGAACAGGAATGGTGTGTGGTCCGCCAGGACTGCATTTGTGAGACTCTGCTGTAGGTCGTGCCCCTGGTCATGGTGTCCGTGATCAGTGGGGTGAAAGATAGGCGTATGACCAATGCATATGTCCCCAGCAATAAAGGATTATCCTTACTATCACATTTTCGTTGTGGAAACAATATGTGGGCAGGATTGGCAGGGCTTTGAACCTGTGACCTTCTGTTCTTGCACACACTGTCTGTGTGCAGTGCACCCCTGTGCTGCCACAGATTGGCTGGATTTTCTGGGATGTCCATGACTGTACATCCGACAGGGCCTATCTGTTGCAGTGGACGGTGCCAGCCTGCACATGGCTAGGCCACTGTCTTCTGTGGCTATCAGGCACTGCCCCCTTCACCACCTGTACCCTTCCGGCAACATGCTGCCATGTGCTTATCTTGGAAAAGCTGATGACATGTGTGCATTGTAGCACTCCAGGAATGCATTTTGGAGACTCTGCTCTAGGTAATGGCCATTGTTATGGTGTGTGTGCAGTGTTGGGTACAAAATGTGTGTGTGCACCATTCTTATATTCTCTGCAATAAATGTATGTCTTTACTCTCTCTGTTTAGCGGTGGGTAAAATATGGGGACTGGGTTGGCAGGAGCCCCAGATGGGATTTGAAACTGTGACCCTCAGAAACTAGAGGTACTGGCTTTGTCCACTGCACCACACTGTGGCCACAAAGACAATGCAGTCCCTGTGGATGGCAGACCTGACCAACAGAGTCAACATGCCTGCTATGCACATTTGTGATGTGGGGTCTTTCACCTTGTCTGGTGACAAGGGTGCAAATAACTCCCCCAACTGACCTCGACAAAGGGGGAATGAATGTAACCAAGCAGAGCAACAGTGATGTTTATGGACAACCATAACAGACACTCCCAGGACAGCTGAGACACACGGAAGTGAATTTTGGTCAGGTCTCCGCTCCATAGCCCCTTCCACAGCTCCTGTCCTTCTACTGGGGCTTTCCTGGGTGTGTTTTTAGTTTTTGCCCATCAATAGTATCAGTGTTCCCCAGCTGTATTAGTATTTTGTTCTGATGTTGCTCAGAGAGCAAACAGTGCTTCATGTAGGAATGTCTATCTACCATTACTCCTAGCAAACATTTGAGGGCTGTGTACCGTGTACCCAGGTATAGGGTGGCATTGCTAAGGTATGCAGGTGCTGGTAATGGGAGATGCATGCAGGGCCCAATGTCCTGCCTCTCCAGGGGGCATTGGCCAATGGGGCATGTGGGTGTGGGTGTGGGTGTGTCTGCCCCTCTTGGCTGCTGCTTTACAGCAGGGGTTCCCAACCCCAGTCCTGGTATGCCACACACTATTCGTATTTTAGTGCTGTCCCTCATGAATATGTATGAGCTACATCTACATGCCATGGGGGTGTTTCATAGATATGCAGCACTGGCATTTGTATTAGGGGCAGCATGGAACCAGAATGGTGTGTGGCCCTCCAGGACTGCATTTGGGAGACTCTGCTCTGGGTAATGCACCAGTTCATGGTGTCTGTGCTCAGGGGGGTAAAATAGAGGGGTATTACCAATGCGTAGCATATGTCCTCACTACCACGGTGTGGGTGTGTGATAAATATGTGGAGAGGATTGTCGGTTACTCCAGCTGGGCATTGAACCGGTGATGTTCTGCTCTTGCATACACTGTCTGTGTGCACTGCACCACCGTGTTGCCATGGATAGGCTGTATTCCCTGGGCAGACCATGACTGTACATCCCACAGGGCCTGTTTGTTGCAGTGGACAGTGTCAGCCTGCACATGGCTAGGCCACTGTCTTCTGTGGCTAGCACCCACTACCCCCTCCACCACCTGTCCTCGTCCGCCAACATGCTGGCATGTCCTTCTCTCAGGGACAGCATATGACCTGCTTGCGTTGTGGCACTCCGGGACTGCATTTGTGGGACTGGGCTGTAGGTACGGCTCATTGTTATGGGGGGTGTGCAGTGTAGGGCAAAATGTGGGTGTTTGCACTATGCTTATGTTCCCTGCAATACAGGAGTGTCTGTGCTATCTCTGCTTGGTGGTGAGTAAAATATAGGGACTGGGCTGGCAGGTGCCCCAGCTGGGATTTGAACCTCTGCCCTCTGGTCCTAGAGGTACTGGCTCTGTCTGCTGCACCACACTGTGGCCACGGAGACTGTGCAGTCCCTGGAGATAGTTAACCTTGCAGGATGGAGTCTCAACCCCTGCTCTGCACATTTTGACTGTGGGCTCATTCACCCTGTCTGGTGACACACGTGCAAATAAACCCCGCAATTGACCACAAGAGAGGGGGATGACATATAACCATGCTGGGCAACAGTGATATTAATGGCCAACCATATAAAACACTCCCAGGACAACTCCAAACAACGGACATGTTTTTTGGAAAGGTCTCCGCTCCGTTGACCCTTCCGACATTCATTTCCTGTTTCTGGAACCTTCCTGGGTGTATTTGTTATATTTGCCCATGGCTATCACTGTTCCCCAGCTGACTTACTGTTTTTAATATTTTTGTGCTGGTCATTTTCTAGTTTTAATAGCACTTTTGTGCTGTGCACATGTATCACACTGCTCACGTTTTACAGGTTTCCCCGGTTTTGCTCTACATTGCTGACGGAAATGGTTTCTCTTCCCTTTAAATGCCCTCTACCGCGAGTGTTTCACTCGCGCTATTTTTTACTTGTAAATTCGGCCCCGCAACTGTGCGAGGGGCCTCTCCCCTCCCCTTCCCCGCCCATTAACCCCGTCTCTCCGCCCCTCGGGGGCCTTCCTCCGCCCTCAGTTAGCCTTTCCACGCCTCTATCGGACATTTGCGGGCCCGTACTTGTGCGGGGCCCGTTAGTGTGTCGCGCACATGCACGGGGCTTCATCGCACATGTCCGGGGCGTTTAAGAGCGTTTAAGAGCATTTAGGTGCCGCCTTTCCGTGCGCTATTGTGCGGCGCGCACCTTTGCGGTTTTTAGTAAACATCCCCCTTAGCCAAGTAGACGTGGGAAAACCATCCCAATCCCTGAAAGTGAGCAGCAAGGAATGGGTCTACTCTTATGGCTCTGCTGACTGCTTTCTAGTGACCCAGACTGGCCACTGTTGGAAACAGGATGCTGGACTCAATAGACCTTTGATGTGACCCAACATGGCATGTTATTTTTTTAAGTTGATGTTGATGGTGTCTGATTCATTTTAAAATCAGACATCATTAATCTTTTGCTAAATATTTTTATAAACAAAAACTACTTTATCTCAAACAAAAATAGAATACTGAAGTACATAAAAGATGAGAAATCATAATTTGTTACATCACCTCCATGGACAGGAAAGTCTTCTGCATAGGTTGTGTTTTGCTTCAGGGGTTAACTATCAATCAGTTATAGAGATGAGCTCTGTGAGGATAGGATGTGAATCTTATTTACAAATTAATAAAAATAGACAACTTACCATTGATTACCAAATTCAGAAAGAGGGAGAATTATTATTATACCACAGCTGACAATTTAAATTAATTTAATAACACTTTAATACTGAAAAGGATTTATGTGGTTAACTTTGGAGTTAACGGCATACAGCTTTGTTTTTCAAAATTCAGAGCCAGCAGACACATCAGGAGGAAGGCCAGAAAATGTTCCAAGGGGTGGGATCAAATATTATGCAGAGAGCACCGATGGAAAGCACTATCCAGATAACTTTATCCATTTAAGTAGGGCTGCACAAGTAATGGTCCTTCCTTAAACAGATAACATTTAACATTTAACTATAAGACTCATTCAGTGGCCCTGCTTAAACTGAGCATGTCTGAAAATCTAGCAGTAAGATATGTGAATAAAAGTCAGCTGTTTATCTTTATTTGGCAATCATCAATCAACAAAATAGAAAAGACTGCATCTATGCTGCAGTATTAAAAGTATTATTTGTGCAGTAGCTTTGTGACTGTTCATGCCTTGATTTGCTGTTAAGGTTGAGTTCGTTTTTCTGATTGAACAATGTGTCCTCTTTCCTGCAATCAAGTCTGGTTGCACCTGAATGTACTTCATCTTGAAAAGGCTAAATCCAAAATTGCTTCCCTTCCCTTTATGTCAGCCTTTCAAATCAGAGCCAGATTTAAGGTTTATGGTTATGTTTTATGGTTTATTGGTATTTAATATACTGTTCCTCGAGCATGCAACAAAAAGAAAAATAATCAAAATTGATGAAAGGAAAGAGAAAAGAGGAGAGAGCACAGGGGCCATCCTACCAGCCAGGCCTTCACACTGCCCCCAATAAGTATACAGTTTTGGAGGCAGTATAAGAATTTTATAGTGAATATAATAAAGAATCAGGATCCAGCATTGCTGGAATAGAAGAAGGGTAACATCATCAAATTTGTTTGCTTGGCACAGGATCCTACTTGCAGTATTTTGACTGGTTTGGAGGTGCTTTAGTTCTGACTGGAATAGACCGGAGTAGACAGTATTATACTAGCTGATGTGTGAGATGATATAGCTAAACTCAAGAATATAATGTGCAGAAGACTCACAAAATGGACGGAGAGCGCAAAATTGGCATAGTGCCAGGAAAGAAGTGCTAAACTAAAAATTGGTCGTTTTAAATGAATGAATACTTAAGTGTATCGAAACCAAACCTCATTCAATAAATTAACCAAACTCGTTATTCAGTGTTTCTGTATTGTTAGAAACTGAGCCTCAGAATCAACCAATAGCACTTAAAATATAGGAACCATCGGAATGTCCTTATTGCGTGCTGGTGTTACATCAATGGCTCTAGTAAAAAGGATCGAATGGCATATCAAATGTAATACTTCATTAATTGAAATAAAGAAAAATACTCATCTTATTATATGGTAACATATGCCAAAAGAATTCCTTTAAATGCTTGTTATATTCGTTTCTGTTTTTGACTTTTGTTAATTACTTTCAGTGTCATTGGTACTGTGTTGCTGAAAAGAGTATGTCCCAACGCCAGCAATGGAAGGCGCCCATGCGTTTCTCCACAAATGGGTTTCTCAAGGGACTCCAACAACAAAATGTCCTGCAAAAAATGACATCAGTAATGACTGAATAATACTGCTTAGAAAAATCTTTCATAATGTTAAAACCACATTAAAATATGAAAGAAAATGCCCGCCCAACCTTATCTCAGCACAGCTTCTTATATGAAGGCTCTCTCTCCCGTTCTTTCTCTGAGGAAGCCAAAAAAACACCGCGCATGCGGACTAGGAAAGAAGCTGCCATTTTTAAATGTCTCTGTCGGCCCGAGTAAAATCAAGCTGTGTTGCTATTGGTGGACCATTAAACACAAACTGCCCAATCAATGCTGAAGTTGAGGCCCCCCAGCTGTACCGTGTCTAAAGTGTAGATCCACCATTGTTCACGGTAAAGTAATTGTTGGTCCCGAGATCGCCATTGTGCACCTCCTGTCACTTGTTCAACAACCCAACAACACAGTTGGGCAAAAACATGTTGATGTAACGTACAGTGTTCTACTAGAGGAGCTTCTTTTTTAACACAACGAAGCCTACTTTCGTGTTCCTTCATCCGAACTTTAAAGGGACGGATCGTTTTACCAATATATAGCAAATTGCAGGGACATTTTACTGCATATACTATATAGGTGGATTCACAAGTGGTGGTGTGCCTCAATTTATAAGTAATGCCCTAATGATCAAAATGCGAGCATTCTATCGTGATATTACATATCGTACAGTGACCGCACCTGCTGTGTCCTATCGGAGAAGCTATATGGCTGGTCATCATTGTATTACGCAATTTTGTAGGACTTAAAAGTTCTTTTAAATTTTGGCTGCGTTTCCATACGCAGTGTATAGATGTGTTTTGCATACCAGGAACCAGCTGAAGTATCGCTCGATGTTTCCTCAAAATCTTCTGCAAACCTGAACTAATTGGAGAATAAGAGGTGATAAAATTGATATTGCAATTCGTACTCGGTTCTACCAAATTGCTCTTGGGAACCAATAATAAATCTCGATTATTGTGTAAAGCTCGTTGATAGGCCTTTTGTACTAAAGAAAATGGATAACCACGGTCAAGAAAATTCTTTTTTAGACCTGCTGCCTGTTCCTTGTAGGTCCTCACATCTGAACAGTTGTGCCGGTACCGCAAAAATTGAGATAATGGTAAGCTATTCTTCAGTTGAGGAGGATGTGCACTATCGTGATGTAAAAAAGTGTTACGATCAATAGATTTGCGGTACACCGAGGTGCTCCAGCCATCACTTTCTCTAGTGATTAATAAATCTAAATAAGTGATACTATTAGATTGTATCTCACTAGTGAATTTAATATTGATGTCTCAAGAATTTAGCCACTGGAGAAAGGAATCAAATTGAAACTTCGTGCCCCTCCACAGCATGAAAACGTCATCAATATAGCGGTACCAAGCCTTGATGTTGTCCGAATAAATGGAATTAGAAAAAAAGGTCTTCCCAAACGTTGCCATGTACAAATTGGCAACTGACAGGGCGCAAGTAGCGCCCATGGCCACCCCTGAAATTTGATGATAAAGAACTCCTTGGAATTCAAAAAAATTATTAAAAAGGGCTAAAGTTGTAAGAGCCTGTAAAAAACGTAACTGTAGCTGAGACAGATCACCACGGGCTATTAATGATTGTTGTACTATTGCACTGGCAGCTTCTTGCGGGATACTCGTATAGAGTGACTGGACGTCCAAGGTCACTAAAAAAACCTGATCATCTGCAGCCCAAGACGACAAGGTTTGTAATAAAGACAAAAAATGCATGGTATTGCAGACATAAGATGGAATATCCGTCAATAACGGATGCAAAAAAGAGTCCAGAAAAGTGGACAACGGCTCTAATAGTGTCCCTTTAGTGGATACTATCGGACGGCCTGGTGGTCTCGTGGGATGCTTATGAATTTTGGGTACTGTGTAAAATTGGGCTGTTCGTGGACCAACCACATTCAAAAAATTATATTCTTTTTTAGAAATCACTTTATCTCGCAAGGCCGCCTGTGTAAGTTCTTTTATAGTAACTTGAAGCTCAGCACTAGGATCTGTCTGTAAAATTGTATATGTAGCAGTGTCCCGAAGTTGTGCAAGAGCATCCTCCAAATAATATGTTCTGGTTTGTATAACAATCGCCCCACCTTTGTCAGCGCGACGAATAACCCACTCCGATTTACTCTGTAACTCGTGTAAAGTGGCCCGCTGAGAACGGGACAAGCGTGTGTTGTGTAATGTGCTAGTGTTCGCCAGTTGTTCTACGTCCTTTAGTACTAAATCCTTAAATATTTGCACAGCTGGGGGAAATGGACCAGGCGGCATCCAATTTGACTTCAAAGGCAATGGGACTCGTCTGGATTCAATAGAGTGAACCGTTTCTGTCGTGTCAGAAACAATGGAAAAGAAATTCTTCAAATGAAGCTTTCGTACTAAGCTTTCAAAATCAATGCGAAAACGGAAAAAATCAAAATCAATCTCAGGAACGTATGAAAGACCTCTTTCTAATAAATTCTCGATGTCCGGTGATAAAGGTTCCCCCGTGAGGTTAACCACCAACCTTTCTCTGGAAGAAGTTATTTCCCTCGAGACTTGGATTTGCCCCGGCCCTGGCCTTATCCTGACGCTGGTTGCGTGCTTCTTTTTCATTGGGAACGACCATTCCCTTCCTCAGCCAAAAAACTATCTTTGGATGACTTACTAGTGTCTGAAGTGCCCCCTTCATCAGTGGTGTCATCAAAATGAATGTGTTTCTTAAATTTCTTCTGCTTGCGATTAAGGTTCATCCATGGGTAGACATAGCCTGTCGTATAGTCTGACCCATCACGTTTTAATTTCTTCAATTTTTTCGTCATTACTTCTTGTCGCGCTGTATCCATTTTTTGTTTCAACAACATTTGATGACTGGAAAACTGCTCATCTGATTCTTGAGCTTTCAACGTAGCTGTTGAAGAGGTAATTTCAGTTGTCAGATCTTCTACTTGTGCTTTAGCTGAATCAATCAACAGCACCATTAGATCCAAAGAACATTTGTTCAGGACTCTATTCCATTTTTCTACAAAGGCAGGATCTAAAGAAGGAATCCGAGGCTCTTTGTACACACGCAATCTCCTAGGGATTTGTTGACGGTTAATATATTCTAATAAAGAAGATCTGTGTAATTCCGTCCTGATCCATCGTATTTCTAACTTCTCCAAAGTTTCCCATGAAAGTTCTGTGGTATAATTAGTAATAGAAGATGCACTGGAGGCGAAAGGTGTCTTTTCCTTCAATAATGTGGTAATATAATCTTGAGAAAAACTCAAGGTTTCCTGCCATGTTGATTGACCTTCCATAGAGTAGGAACACTAAACTAAAAATTGGTCGTTTTAAATGAATGAATACTTAAGTGTATCAAAACCAAACCTCATTCAATAAATTAACCAAACTCGTTATTCAGTGTTTCTGTATTGTTAGAAACTGAGCCTCAGAATCAATGAGGTTTGGTTTTGATACACTTAAGTATTCATTCATTTAAAACGACCAATTTTTAGTTTAGTGTTCCTACTCTATGGAAGGTCAATCGACATGGCAGGAAGACGGCTGGCTGAGGTGTTAATTTATGAGGCATTTAAATAATGGGCGGCATAAGGCGGCACGCTGATGGGCATAAGGCAGCATAAGGCGCGTAGACCCTTCCAAAAATCATTTCTCTTTTCTGGAGCTTTCCTGGGAGTATTTTTTAATGTTGCCCATTGATATCACTATTGGCCAGCTGGATTATAATTTTGTACAATTTTGTTGTGGTCATTTTCATGTTTTATTTGCTATTTTGTTCTGTGCACATGTATCACACTGCTCACGTTTTTCAGGTTTTCCCGGTTTTGCTGTACATTGCTGACGGAAATGGTTTCTCTTCCCTTTAAATCGGCTCTAACGCGCGGTTTTCACTAGCGGTATTTTTTAGATGGAATTTCAGCCCCGCTCCTGTGCGGGGAGCCTCTCCCCTCCCACTCTCCACCCATTGACCCTGTCCCTCCGCCCCTCGGGAGCCTTCCTCCGCCCTCCGGGAGCCTTTCCATGCCTCTATCGCACAGTAGCTGGCCACGCACATGAGCGGTCCCGTTAGTGTGACGCGCACGTGTGCGGGGCACAAAAATGCACTATTAGCGTGCGCTAAGGTACCTTAGCGCACGCTCAAGTGCGCCCCGCACAATTGCGCGGTTTAGTAAACATACCCCTATGTGTCTTTTTGGGAAACTGCTAAGTACTTGTGACCTGGATTCGCCACTGTTGGAAACAGGATACTGGGCTTGATGGACCTTGGTCTGACCCAGTATGGCATATCTTATGTTTTGTTATGTTATCACATACAATTCCTTTGGATTTCAGCATCCCAAGTACATGGTTCTGCACATCTTTGCATGAAATTGCAACTGCCAAGCACTAGACCATTCTTCCATTGTTTGTTGATATTTCCTCCTGTTGTCCACTCCCTCAAAAGTGTTTATTCTTTCAAAAGTGTTTACTCTGTAGCAAATATTTGTGAAAACTGCAAAAAAGCAGGCTCTGCCATTCAATCCTTCCTCAATATCACTCACAACACATAGGGGTCTGTTTAGTAAGCTGCGCTAGCAGCTTCCATGCGAAATCACATCCGTGGCTCTGATATTGCATGGAAGCTTCTAGCACCACTTAGTAAACAGATCACATAGAACCATATTGGGCCGAGACCGCTCCTTGAGGCCCTCTTGACAGAGGGAGGCCATGTTGCACCATCAAAAAGCATTCCACTCTCTTAATATGCAGGTAGTGTGCAATACACTGGGAGAATTTACTGATGTTACAAGCTTCCCCGGATCGTGACACAATGTATCTGACCTTACCCAGTCCATGATATACGCAAGCTTTGAGAGTGGTGGATATTGCGGAGGCTGGCTACTGGGTAAGCTGACACTGAGATCCTCCTCCCATGTCTACACAGGCCTGGCCAGGGAAGCATTGACACAAAGCATACGTTTCCTAGTGAGAAAAGAAGTTTAGGAAATGCACATTTTAACTGGAGGAGTGTGGCTGTCCAAGACATCCACGGGTATATCCCAGAGATGTGCCCGACTGGAGACGGATGTTTTCAGAGTGTGATGCACCCGTGTACGTCCCTGCAAACTGACCCGTCCACTTTGTCAGCTACATGTGTCCAGGATGTCTGACGGGATGCGGCAAAAATGTCCCCACAGCGATTCCAGAAGCACATGCACGTCCATACCCACAGATACAGAATATGACTAGAATCGCTCTTGTGCTCAATTTACAAGTGCCCATGGGACATATGCGGCATTTATAGAATCTGCCTCTATGTGAATACCATTTTTCACCACCCTCTGTTGTCTGTCAGTCAACCAGTTCTATTCTGACCCAGTTCACCACCTTGGGATCCATCCTGAAGCTGCTCAGTTTATTAATAAGCCTCCAATGAAGAATAGTATCATAGGCTTTGCTGAAATACAAGTAGGTCACAGCCAGTGCATGCCCTTGATCTAGTTCTCTGGTCACCTAACCAAGGAAATTAATCAGATTCATTTGGCATTTCTTTACTAAAACTATGTTGCCTTGGAACTTGCAATCCAGTAGATTTTAGAAAGTTCACTATCCTCCTTTGTCTACCTTGATCCTTCTCTGTGGAACTCCCTTCTCCCGCTCTCTCTTTCTCTGCTAGGAATCCTCATCCTCTAAGTTTAAAAATAGCTTTAAAACCTGGTGCTCTCCCTTTTCTGCTTTCTGCTCCCCTATTCTTTCTCCAGACTTCAGTTTATCTCTTTTCCTTCCCCCAAACTGCCCCTCAAAGAACTGCAACTCCCTCGCTATCCTTCTGCTGTATCTATTATTTCCACTTGTCTGTTGGCGCATACAACTGTAAACTGCTTTTGAGTTGTGTGTATATAACCTGTAGTTTACCATCTCTTTTCTGTTACCCCTTGTGTAAAGAGGGCCCACATCAGCCCTTCTCCAATCCTGTGGGAACCTCCCTCCCCCACACACTGCCCCACTCCCCACACATGCACCACCTCCTGTCTCCACATCCTTTAAAAGTCCTTCCAGAACCTCTTTGAGCTCTCTCAGCATCCTGAGATGTATCTCATCCTGTCCCACGGTTTTGTCCACTTTCAGTTTTGCAAGCTGTTCATAAAAACTTTCCTCCATGAATGATGTGGTATTTATTTCATTCCCTCAGTTCCCTTTGTGAATCATGTGGTCCTTCTCCACAATTTTATTTCCTTGAACATGGAACAGAAGTACTTGTTTAGCATGTCTGCTTTATCCTTGTCACACATTGGTCCTCTGCATCTTTCAGTCATGCAATTCCAACTCTGGCTTTTCTCTTCTCCCCAATATACCTGGTCTTGTCACCTCGCTTCATATCTATAGCCATTTTTCTTCTGCATGTGCTTTGTCATCCTGATTTCTCTCTTTGCCTCTTTCAGCGTTATCTGGTATTCTTTTCTGTGTTCCTCTCTTTGTGATCTGAATTCTGTGAACTCTGCCTTTTTTCCCTTTATTTTTGCAACTACTTCTATGGAGAACAATATTAGTTTCCTTTTTGTCTTGTTTTTATTTACCTTCCTCCTTCAATTTAGCCTAATGCTTTTCTACTTCCTTATTTTCTTCCACCCTGCCAGCTCCTCCTCCTGGTACATTCCCATTTTACTGGTCAGGATTTTGGAAATCTAAGGCTTTGAGTTTGCCATGACTGGCCTTGCCATTATGTTCAGTAATTCTGTTCTTTGTAATAGTTTCTACCATTTTGCCTGACTCTGACCTCAGGCTCTGTGGTCTGTAGTTTCCTGAAACGCTTCTGGAACCCTCTGTAAAAGCTGGTATTTCATTGGCCACCCTCCATTTGGATAAATCTGACTAGATATTTTGAGTGTTCAGGATAATTAGGCATACATTTGAGGGGATTGCCATTCTTCATTGTTTCCTTTCCATTTGCTTGGCTGTTCACTTGGGAGATGCTGGGAGAGCCGGTAGCTAGAGGAGGAGGAGCTTCCTCTGACGTCCCTCCTACTGCCACTATAAGAACTTGCTGCTCCACGGAAGTCTTCGGGATTGCCATTCATCATTGTTTCCTTTCCACCTGCTTGGCTGTTCACTCGGGAGATGCCGGGAGAGCCGGTAACTGGAGGAGGAGGAGCTTTCTCTGATGTTCCTCCTACTGACACTTAAGAACTTGCTGCTCCGCGGAACGCGGCCACGGGGACATGCCCGTAGCTGCGTGTCCAAAGGGGCAAGTCCTGCCCCTTTGGAGCCCCTTCAGATTCTGGAGGGGGTCTGTGTTTGTGTTTTATGGAAAAATGCAAGAAGTGGACTTTGCTGATGGCTGCGGCTAAGACCGTGAAAACTGTTGGGCCCATGGATCGTCATGTTCAGGCAATCTCCTCTAATTTTTCTGTGGGCAACTCAATTACTTCTTCTGGAAATGTGAGTGCTAACTCAGACAAGTCTTCTCTACTTGTGGGTCTAACCCCGCCCAGTTTGCAAGGTACTTTAGAGTCTGCTGTCCCCTTGAGCCAGGAAGGCTTACTGGGGGCCGCGTCTCATCCTACTCAGCAAGACTCCTCTCGATTGGACACTTTTGATGTAACTATGCCTGTTCCGTTGTTTTTTCAGGCACCTGCGGTGAATTTGGCTGCTCCTGACAATATATCATTGCGTGATATCTGAGAGGTGGTTACCCGTATTGAGATTACAGTGCGGATGGCACTTGCCCAGATTTTACAGTTTTCTAATGATGCACTGGCTAAGTTCACCAAGCAGGAGGCTAGTATATCTAGGTGTAAGTTGGCTGTTAACTAGTTAGCAGCTTGAGCAACAGCCACCTGACCCTCTATCTCCTCGTCCGTTCAGGACAGTTCTGTGATTCATTATCAACTGGAATAGTTGGAGAATGTGGCAAGGGCAAAGAATTTGCAGTTTATTAATTTTCCTCGTACTCATTACCTTTCTCCTCTAATATTGTTGCAAAGATATTTTAAAGAAATATTATTGATACAGGATGTGGATGCTGTTAAGTTTTCTAATATATATTATATTCCTTCTGGGGCCAAGTCTCAGGTTTCGTCTCAAGATGATTACACTCAAGAGGCTCAGTTAGAGACTTCAGATGTTTCGGCTTTTTTGGAATCGTCAGCTGATATTATTTCACAACAGGCCACATTAATTGCCTCTTTTCTTTTACTTTCTGACAAAATTTGATAATGAAATTGTATTTCTCTAAGAAGAGTGCAGAGTTTTGGTGGTTTCCTATTTATATTTTTTTCTGATGTCAGCAGGTCTACCCAAAAGCGTAGAAAAGATGTCCTGAGTTTGAAACCGAGTATTTTGGCCCTGGGTGCTACTTTTTTCTTTAAATATCTGTGTAAATGTATTCGGCAGTACCAAGCTGATAAGTTTGTTTTCTTATACCCTGCTCAATTAGAGGTGTTTCTTTCTGGGAAGGAGAATGTAGTTTCTATAAATGCTTAATTTCTACTTGCTTGCAATTGTATAGGGGGTTCTGTGATGGGTTATTAGTCTCCTGGATGTTATGATGCTCTTTTTTTTCCTTTTGTAATTTGGCTTTCCTCTTGATTTAGACTTTTGTTTCTTTTTTCTTTTGCTCAATAAAAGGTTAAAAAATAAAAAAAATTAGGCATATATTTGTTATACAATAGGACCCACATCCTGCCCTTTTTAACACATCCTGCCCTTTTTAAACCTTTACAGGCCGAGCCCAAAACTCTCGGGATCCAAAATTCTGACTAAATATTCCAATCAAATGGCATATAATACATGACCATAGCAGAAGGAAAATCACTGTTAGAACATATTGAATAAGACGGGTACAATTTTCCTGAAATATGCAAAAATTAACCCGGCTTCAGAATGTGGATTAAAAATTTAAAGTAGGCCTTCAAAGGGTTAAAAGGCTCTCCTAGAGCATCGGACTGTGCATTAGCACCCTGATGCTCCTGGGGAGTTAAATAATGCAACTTGCGAGGTTGATCTCAAGCTGTGTTCTTTTACTGCAGGGGTTATAACTTGTGGTACTGAGTTACTACAGTTTATTGACTCCTGAAGTAAACTAAGCTGTTGTAAAATCCAAGGGAGGGGGGATATTCAGCAGTGGCAGCTAGCACAAATAGAGGTTAGCTGTTGCCACAGAAACTTACACCCAGATAACATAAGAACATAAGAACATAAGATATGCCATACTGGGTCAGACCTAGGTCCATCAAGCCCAGTATTCTGTTTCCAACAGTGGCCAAACTAGGTCATATGTACCTAGCAGTTTCCCCAAGAGACACAAGTTCCACAATGCTTGTACTGGGTCAAGCATTGATATCTTCAGTCACTTCTTAATAATGGTTTATGGACCTTTCCTCCAGGAACTTCTCCAAACCTTTTTTAAACCCAGCTACACTAACAGCCTTTACTACATCCTCCGGTAACAAATTCCAGAGTTTGATTACACGTTGAGTGAAAAAATATTTTCTTTTATTGGTCTTAAATAGTTTACCCTGTAGCTTCATTGCATGTCCCCTAGTCTTTCTATATTCTGATAACGTAAACAATCGATCTACGTTTACCCGTTCCATTCCATTCATTAATTTATAGACTTCTATCATATCTCCCCTCAGCCGTCTCTTTTCCAGTTTAAAGAGCCCTAACCTTTTTAGCCTTTCTTCATAGGAGTATCCTTCCATCCCCTTTACCATTTTGGTGGCTCTTCTCCGAACTTTTTCTAAAATCGCTATATCCTTTTTAAGATACGGCGACCAGAATTGCACACAATATTCAAGGTGCGGTCTCACCATGGAACGATATAGAGGCATTATAATATCGTTTGTTTTATTTTCCATTCCTTTCCTTATCATACCTAGCATTCTATTTGCTCTCTTGGCCGCCGCTGCACACTGGGCCGAGGGTTTTAACATGGTATCCACAATGACGCCTAAATCTTTTTCCTGGGTGGTGGTACCTAATGTGGAACCTTGCATCGTGTAACCATAGTTTGGGTTGTTCTTCCCTAGGTGCATAACCTTGCACTTGTCCACATTAAATTTCATCTGCCATTTTGATGCCCAGTCTTCCAATTTATCAAGATCCTCTTGCAATTTTTCACAATCCTCTTCGGTTTTAACAACTTTAAATAGTTTTGTGTCATCTGCAAATTTGATAACCTCACTCGTTATTCCACTTTCCAGGTCATTTATGAATATGTCAAAAAGCAGCGGACCCAGCACAGATCCCTGGGGTACACCACTATTCACCTTTCTTCATTGGGAAAATTGGCCATTTAGCCCTACCCTCTGCTTTCTATCTTTTAACCAGTTCCTGATCCACAATAGTACACTGCCTCCTATCCCATGACTCTTTAGTTTTGCCAAAAGTCTCTGATGAGGGACCTTGTCAAAGGCTTTCTGAAAGTCCAGATACACAATATCAACCGACTCACCTTTGTCCACCTGTTTATTCACTCCTTCAAAAAAACATAACAGATTAGTAAGACAAGATCTTACTTGTCTAAAGCCATGTTGGCTGTCTCCCATTAGGTTGTGACTATCTACATGCTGAGTAATTTTATTCTTTATGATGGTTTCTACCATTTTTCCCGGTACTGACGTCAGACTCACCGGTCTGTAGTTTCCTGGATCACCCCTTTTTAAAAATTGGTGTTACATTGGCGATCCTCCAATCTTCAGGTATTAGAGATGATTTTAATGATAGTTCACAGATTACTGATAGCAGGTCTGCAATCTCATATTTCAGTTCTTTCAACACCCTTGGATGTATACCATCCGGCCCAGGTGATTTGCTACTCTTCAGTTTATCTAATAGTTGTAAGACATCTTCCCGATGTATCGATATTTCCTTCAATTCTTCCACACCTTTAAATACTACTTCCGTCATGGGTAACATTCCTACATCTTCCTCAGTAAAGGCCGAAGCAAAGAATTCATTCAGTCTCTCTGCTATCGCCTTGTCGCCTCTTAGTGCTCCTTTAACCCCTTTATCATCTAATGGACCAACTGACTCTCTCACAGGTTTTTTGCTACGAATGTTCTTGAAAAGGTCTTTATTTCGTGTTTTTGCTTCCGCAGCAAGCTTCTTCTCAAATTCTCTCTTTGCCTGCTTTATCAATGCCTTGCATTTGACTTGCCAGTGCTTGTGCTGTTTCCAGGTTTCGTCGTTTGGCTCTTTTTTCCATTTCCTGAAAGTTGCTTTTTTGGCAACAACAGCCTCTCTGACCTCACCTTTAAACCATGCTGGCAGTTTTTTGGACTTCCTTCCACTTTTCTTAAAGCGTGGAATACAGCTGGTCTGGGCTTCCAAGATAGTATTTTTCAACAACACCCAAGCTTGATGTACGTCTTTAACCTTTGCAACTGCTCCTTTTAGTTTTTTCTTAACTGTTTTCCTCATTTTATCATAGTCTCCCTTTCGAAAGTTAAAAGGTAGTACTGTGGATTTCCTTACTATCCCTCCTCCACAAATTAAATCAAAGGCGATCATGCTATGATCACTATTTCCAAGTGGCCCCAACACCCTTATCTCTTGCACTAGATCTGGTGTTCCACTAAGGACTAGGTCTAATATGGCTTCCCCTCTGGTCGGTTCATGAACCAGCTGCTCCAAGAAGCAGTCATTTATTTCATCCTGGAACTTTATCTCCCTAGCATGTCCTGACGTGACACTGACCCAGTCGATACCAGGGTAATTGAAATCACCCATTATTATTACTGCACTGTAACGTTTGTTAGCTTCCTTGATTTCTTTGAGCATTTCATCATCCATTTGGTCATTCTGGCCAGGCGCTCGATAGTACACCCCCACTGCCATTGCCTTCCCCCTTTTATATGGAATTTCAATCCATACAGATTCTACAGCAGATTTTGTTTCCTGCAAAACTTTAATCCTTTCTGAGTCAATGCCCTCTCTAACATAGAGCGCAACCCCTCCACCAATTTGATCAGCTCTATCATTACGATATAGTTTGTACCCAGGTATCACAGTGTCCCACTGGTTGTCCTCCTTCCACCATGTCTCTGATATTCCAATCATATCTAACATTTCATTTAGTGCTATATATTCTAACTCTCCCATCTTATTGTTTAGACTTCTAGCATTTGCATACAAGCATTTTAGAGAATGTATTTTGTTCATGTTAATTTGGCTATTGTTAGAAATGGGTAAATTGGGATCTTTAAGCTCTGTCTGCTCCATACTTGAGGGCATTTGGGCTACTTTACTCTTTTGTGGAACCTCTCTGCTTTTGGTAGTATCCTTCAAGGATACATTCTTCCGAACCATCTGCTCTTGGGCGACTGTCGGCTTTCCCCTAATATCTAGTTTAAAAGCTGCTCTATCTCCTTTTTAAAGGTTAATGCCAGCAGCCAGAGCCATATCCGACCACCAGCCTTGAATATTCGGGTTAGCTGGAGAAGCAGGAAGATAACCAGGCAGCAGTGTTATTCAGCTGCTGCCAGGTTAGCTTCTGCAGCAAACGTTAGGCCACCCTTTCAGTGATATTTGCTGCTGTCCAATTATCGTTGGGTGCTGCCTCCGCGCCAATCACAGGGTATATAGCAACACACCTGTGGATATTTAATGGCACTGTCCCGGTGGTTGCAATTAACGCAGTTAGCAGGTCTGCTGACCATGTTAATTGTGTTGAATTTCTTGCCCCAAGATTTTACACAGTTTAGTAACTACCCCTCTAAATGTGCAAAACAGTTGTATGCACATTAATTCATAGGTGTATAAATACAAATGATATGTGTGCACTTTAAATCTTTAGGAACCCAAATGAACTGTATGTGTGCTCATTAAGACACACCTCTACTTTCCTGGTACCCAGCTGCTGGAGTGAGTATAACACGTTAGACAGGAATGCACTACAGATATTATTAAATTCCATTTCTGATTTGGCATACAAACCGTAAAGACGTTCAGAATAAAAAAAAAATCATATATTGTTGCTAGAAAATTAGATTGCATAGCAACCCTGGCCTCGGTACATTAGTAGAGATGAAAAGAAGCATGGAATTGCTAATCATTCAACACAGGCGTTAGCACTTAGAATGCAAACATAGCTGACCATAGCATGGGAAATAGTAATTAGGAGCACAAAATTACCTCTGCAAAAGATTTATAAATACTATACCAGCATTTGATAGTATCAAAAGCAATCCTTTATTTTTCTTGTTATGCTAATATTTGCATTGCTGTTATTCTTTCACGCATTTCTGATTCTAATATAGGGGCTTGTTTACAAAGCCGCGGTAGCGGTTTGCGATCGTAATCGGAGCCGCGGCCCCATTGATTTCAATGGGGCCGCGGTTGCGATCGCGATCGCGAACCACTACCGCGGCTTTGTAAACAAGCCCCATAGATTCTCTGGCTTTCAGCTCATTGTAGCAATGTGTAATTCTGCAGCTCAGGAGTCACTAGCTAATCATTATGCAAGTTTAGATGCTCCCTGGAGCAGAGGCATGGCATTGTTCTACCCACTGCTGGCGTAATGCTAATTGTGGCGGGCATATGATTAACTGTACTAAGGTGACAATGGAAAAAGAAGGAAATCACAGGACATGGGGTTTATATTTTATAGTGGGGAGATTGCACTTTTTGCTGGAATTGAGCCAATGTATGAAAGAATTGGGGGTATGTCAGTACCATATTTATTTTATAGATTTGAGTGAATCACTTGCCACAATAGTTTTTCATCAAATTTACTATACCCAAAACCACATATCCCACATATATATTAACCGATATCAAAGGAATGTGTATCCTAAACTAAAAAAAACTTTTTGTTGGAACTATTGCCATGAAGATGTAGCATCCTCTCATAGCAAGCATGTTCCTTTTATTCTGTATAAAATGGGGACATCAACCCCAAAAAATGACCCTTGAGATACTCAAATCAAATGGGTCAACTTGAATTAAATCTAAATAATTGTAATCTAATTATGCTGACATGCCAATGTATAAAATCAGGGATGACTTAACTTTTCCAAAAGTTCCTCAATCAGACTCCGAAGACGTTCCCTTCCATCATGATTGAAGGGAACATCTTCGGAGTCTGATCAGAGAAGATATAGGGAAGGATAGATTTTATATGTTATTTTGGCATTGTAAATTTTAAATAATTATTTGTAAGATTCAAGATGTAACTTAACAATATTTGAAATGAACATAGACATCTTGAGGTATATTCTGAGGCACGAATAGCAGGGATGGACGACCTGTTGGGATGTCCATCCCCGCTATTCATCCCCCTTTCTCATCCCCTACTAAGCTCCCCATACGAACAGGGAGTTTGCATGGGAAGCTAGACGGGGGCGGGAAAGGGTGGTGTAGACCCAGGGCAGGCAACGGGTGGTCTGCGGCTTTGGACATATAGGGTCGATTCTGATGTCGACCCTGTATGTCCAGGGCCGACAGAGTAGATGGGGAACTTATTCCACCTCAGAGGTGGAATACGTTCCCCTAGATGGCAGGGTACGGCAGGTCTGGGGCGCATCAAAGGGTGGAGAGGGTGCAGGAGATTCCCCACAGCCAGATCTTGGCCTTGGGAGGCCAGATCAGGGGTCAGGCTACAGGTAGTGAAGGACATTGGTGGTGGCAGGGGATCGTGGCTCCATTCAGGAGCCACGGTGCCATGGCAACCAGACGCCATGGCGCTGCAGCTCTATTCAGAAGCCTTGACTGAGTTAGCCGGGCAGAGGCCTGTATGTGCAGGCTGACTGGAATTGGGTCCTGGCCTGCACATACAGGCCTAGATGGGATTCTGATCAGAATCCCGTCTACGTCTGTGCATCTGGGTCCGACCAGACACACAGAGGCCGGGACGTCCAATTTAGAATAGGCCTCTTTAATAGAAGGATAAAACCTTCTTTCCTTATCATCCCTTTCCAGTTCCACATCTCAGGGTAGTCAACACCCACCAGCAGCTTGGAGACTGAGCATGTCAAGTTTTGATGACCTGTTAGTTTTAATTTTGTTTTCCTAGGAATTTTTTCTTGTTTTTGCCAGTTTCTAACCCCCCCCCCCCTTCATTGGGTGAGTTCCTTCCTGTTGGGGGCAGTTGTTGGGGTCCCCTTCATGGAGCTGTGCTTTGCTGGTTTAGGCACAAGAAAAAAAATAGGACAAAGTGGAGAGAGAAGGCTAACCGGGCAAGAGCTCTGTCGGGGTTGTTTAAGTAAGGCTGCAGCAGCTCCCGAGCCTGTCATCGGTGAGGAACAGGAAAGGGGGAGAGAGACAGAGAAAACGTGAAACTGCAGCTCTCCTCCACATTCCCGCCTCAGCGCCGAAGTCGCTAAATGACTGAGCATGAGGCAGGGAGCTCAGCTGCAAACAGCCAGACAGAGGGGGGAAAGCAACCCGCGTGCATGGTGACGGGAAGGATTTTCTTTCAACACGGCAGTTGGATTCCAGGTCAGTGTGTCACATGTGGCCTGAAAGCCGTGTGATAGAGTGCCATTTTATTTAGTGAGGTGGAAAACTCAGGGTTTTCTCCTTGCATGATTTTTCATTTTTCATTTTCAGTTTCATTTTCACACTTTTTCTTGTTTTTCGGGTTATAGCAACTGCAGTTTAAAAAAAAAAATATATATATATATATCTTAAAGGGACAAGGGACTTAGGGCACTGTAGGTCTTGTCTGGGGGGGGGGGGGTTCAAAGAAACATTGGGCCTTACCTATCAGTTAAGTTTTGTCATGCCTGCACGACCTCAGTGTGTGGCGTGTAGAGCGCATCAGAGTGCTCTTTCCCATGGAGGGAGTTTGCCACGGGTGTGCTTCAGACACACGGATGGCAGAAAGAGACATGCAGGAAGTAGCGGGGACCTCCGAGGGGGCCATCCCACAGAATCCGGATTCTCCACTTGCTGCGGAGATAGTGACCCAGAGGGGAAGGGTGGTCTGACCGCCTCCACCGCTGTTGGAGCCTTTCAGCGGGACATTGCTTCTCTGTGGCCTTCCACCTCCCAGTGGCAGGGGGGAGGTGTCCCGGAAGATTTTTCACCCGAGTTTGTTTTACTGCTGCACAGGGCATTTTGCATGAAACTACGGGGAGCGGACATGGCAGAAAGAGAGTGGCCTCTGATGGGCCGTAGGAGTCTGAGCCATGTGATGTGCTGCTCCCAGCCAAGAGACAACTCAAATGCAATACAGGTGACTAGACCAGATTCCTTCCCTCAGAAGCAGAGGCTAAGATGGAGTTGGAAGCCAAGGAGCTGGAGGAAGGAGAGATCCCGCAGGAGGAGGAATCTCAGATAGTCATGGTCTTATGTCGGGAGGAGCAGGCAGCTCTCATTGCCAAGTCCCTCAAGATGCTCAATATGCCAACAAGATACATGACCGAGGAAGAAGCCCTGGAAGACTCAATGCTCCAGGTCATTTGTAAACCTCAGCAAGTGTTTCCGTTACATAGGGTCATTAAGCAGATGATCCTAGATGAGTGGGACCTTCTTGAAGCTGGGCTGAGAGGATCTCGAACTATGGCACGGTTATACCCATTGTCTGAACAAGAGAAAGAGATGTTCTGCTCGCCAAAAATCATTGCTGCCATTTTGGCCATACCCAAGAAGACTACAATCCCATAGAGAGCAGTATGGTACTTCAGGATGTTTAGGACAGAAAGCTGGATACACTGTTAAAGCAAGCTTTTGATGTTAGTGCTCTGCCTTACAGGCTTCAGTTTGTAGAGCATTGGTAGCACGCGCATGTCTTTGATGGGCACAGGGAATCCCCGAACTGACAGGAGAGTCCCAGGAGCATGGAGCAGCAGCAAGGGTTGAGTCAGAGGTGGCATATTTGGCAAATGCCTTCTATGACCTCGTCAGGTGACTTTCAAACAGTATGGCATCAGTGGTGGCGGCAACTGGTCGGTGGATGTTCCCTCAAAGGCCGGTTTGAGTAAGCTGCCCTTCAAGGGTAAGCTCTTGTTCAGGGAGGAGCTGTAAAAGTTGGTAAAGAACTTAGGAGAGTCCAAGGGGGACCATCTTCCCGAGGACAAACAGAAGCAGGGGTTCAATTCAGCCCCTGGGAGAGGACAGCCCTGTGAATTCAAGTGTTTTTGAACAGTGTGTTTTGCCCTGCACTAGAGAGTTCAATTCGCCCCTTGGGAGCAGCCATTTTGGGGGTTTCGGGGAGCAGGTAGGGACTATTGTTCAGCCTCTGCCGCCTCCTCTTCCCAAAAGAAACCACAATGAAGTGAGGAGGGCCCCGGCAGGGGTGCAGCCTGTGGGAGGCCGGCTACGGGATTTCTATCCTGCCTGGGCCCAAATTATGCCGGACCAGTGGGTCCTAGAGGTGGTCTGAGATGGCTGCGTGCTGGAGTTCGCCAGACTGCTCTTGCTGGCTTTCATTTGCTCCTCCTGCAAGACACAGCAGAAGGCTCAGGACTTGTGGGAAACACTAGAAAGGCTCCTGGATTGGGGGATGTGGTGCCAGTACCCACAGCACAGTCGATACTCCATTTATTTTGTAGTATCAAAAAAGGAAGGCTCCTTTCGGCCTATTCTCAGGTGTACCACTGTTTCATGTGGAAACCCTCAGGTCAGTCATCATGACTGTAAGGGGGGGGGGGAGTTCCTGACCTATCTAGACCTTACAGAAGCATATCTGCATATCCTCATCCATCTGGAACATCACCAGTTTCTGCACTTTGCTGTGACCATGGAGTACTTCCAGTTTTAAACTTTGCCATTTGCCCTCACTACAGCCCCTTGCACATTCACCAAGGTGATGGTCGTGGTGGCAGAAGCACTATGTCAGGAAGGAATCCTAGTGCACCCATATGTCGATGACTGGCTTATTCAGGTGAAAACCAAACAGGAGAGCAACCAAGCCATGGCAAAGGTTGTCAAAGTCCTGCAAAGTCTCGGCTTGGTCATCAATGTTTCCAAGAGTCACTTGTTCCCTTCCCTATAGTACCTCATGGCTCGCTTTGACACACACAACAGCAGGGTCTTTCTGCTGCAGAAGAGAGTGCAGGTACTGAGACGGCAAGTATGACAGTTCCTCCATAAGGCGGAACCACAGTGTGACATTATCTTCAACTCTCGGGGATTGTAGCGGCAACGATCCAGCTGGTTCCATGGGCATGAGCCCACATGAGGCCATTGCAGAGATCTCTGTTGCACTGATGGTCACATCAGTAGCATCCCCTGTCACAGCCATTGTCCTGTCCAAGGTTGACAAGGACAGCGATTAGATGGTGGCTCCACGAGAATCTGGTGGCAGGAGTTCTGTTGGAGTCGCTGCACTGGGTTCCCTTAACAATGGATGCCAGCTTCTCAGGTTGGGGAGCCAATTGCAAGGGACATATTTCTCAAGGTCAGTGGGCCGCAGTGGAGAGTGCTTTGCCTATCAACAGACTGAAAATTAGAGCGGTTCTCCTGGCCTTGCAGGAGTTTAACCCCTTTCTGGCGGGAAAGGCAGTATGGGTCTTCTCCGACAATGCTACCACAGTGCTCTACATTAATTATCAAGGGGCAAAGGCAGCATGAGAATGGAGAGCGAGACAGAGACATTGTTGGGATTGGCGGAGACCCATCTTCAGACGATCTTGGCAGCGCACGTAGCAAGAACAGAGAACGTGACTGCCAACTACATCAGTCGAGTGTGCTTAGACCCAGGGGAATGTGAACTAAACCATGCAGTCTTCGCGCAATTCGTATGGATTTGATGGTGACTTTTACATTGACCAAAGCGAGCAGGTTCCTCAGCAGGCGGAGGGAGAGAATGTCAAAAGGCCTGGACGCGCTTGTGTAGCAATGGCCCAACCAGGGATTGCTCTATGTCTTCCCTCCATGGGCACTCATAGGGCGAGTAGTTTAGAGAGTAGAGGCACACCGCGGTCTTGTCGTCCTGATTTCTCTGGATTGGCTGTGGCGCCCTTGGTATACGGACTTGATCCGTCTGAAGGCGGACCAACTGTGGAAGCTCCCAGGCCGGCCAGACCTACTGTCACAGGGACCGGTCTTAATGTCCCAGGGGTATTGATTTTCACTTATGGCATGGCTCTTGAGAGGCCTTTGTTCAGAAAGAGAGGTTATTTAGTCCCAGTAATCTCCATGCTGCTCAGGAACAGGAAGTAGACCATGTCGCTGTCCTACATTTGAGTGTGGAGGATCTTTGAGACCTGGTGTGCTGAGAGAACTTGCAGGCCATTGTTGGCGTCTGTACCAGAGGTGTTAGCGTTCCTTCAGTTGGAACGTGATAAAGGGCTGGCATGTGGCTCTCTGTGGGGGGTACAGGTGGCCATGCTAGCCTGTTACCAGGGCAGAATCCAGGGGGTTTCCTTGGGAGCGCACCCGGATGTGGCTCAATTTCTCAGGGCGATTAAGTAGCTTCATCCACCCTTAAAGTCCGTAGTGCCTTCCTGGGATCTCAATTTGGTGCTTTTGGCTCTGGCGTGGGGAGCCATTCGAGCCGTTAAGCATCAAATAGTTCAAGGTACATGAACCTAAGATGGTATTTTTAGTGGCGATCTGTTCAACCCAGAGGATTTGGAGCTCCAAGCTTTGTCATGTAGAGAGCCTTTTCTTTCCTTCTTGAGAGAAAAAGTAGTTCTATGTTCGGTGCCCTCCTTTTTACCGAAGGTGGTTTCAACCTTTCATTTGAATCAGCCGGTCACTCTGCTGATGTTGTCATGGTTAGCTTAAGAATTGGCAGATCCGCAGTTGTGTCTCCTCAATGTCAGGTGGGCATTGAGATAGTATCTGAAGAGAACATCTTCCTTTCGAAAGTTGGATCGGCTGTTTGTCCTGTTTGGAGAGCCGTGTAAGGGAGAGTCAGCAGCGAAGGCCTCCATTTCTAGATGGATCAAAGAGGCGATTGCATCAGCATATGTGTTGTGAGGGAAAATGATCCTGCCAATACTATGGGCACAATCCGCCAGGGCGCAAGCAGCTTCCTGGGTGGAGTGGAGTTTGCTTCCGCCAGGAGATAGCTGTTGGGCGGCCACCTTGTCTTCATATCTTTGTGAACCATTATAGGCTGGATGTGCAAGCGGCGGGGGATGTGAGATTCGGGTCGGTGGTGATTCAGGCCAGGCTCGCAGGTCCTCCCCCCAGAGTTAGTACTGCTCTGTTACATCCATTAGGTGCAGGACTGGACTGGAGGGACGATAAGGAAGGTGAAATTAGGCCTTACCTGCTAATTGGCTTTCCTTGAGGAACTCCAATCCAGTCCCCAGAACCCTCCAATTTACATTTATGAAGCGGCATTCGCGACTCCGTACCTGAAGAATCTCAACTTATTTGCAAGGTCTAGGAGGTTAGTTCTGTGACGCGATGATGGCGGAGGAGAGATGCATATTTGTGTTGCTGTTTGTATGAGGTTTATCCCATCCTTTTTGTTGGGAGGGCAATTTGTGGTTGGACTGGTAAGCTGTTCTACTATTGGAGGGCCCCCAGTTTAGGGGAGGGGCCCGGGTAAGGGGCTTAATGGGGGTATTCCTTGAGGGGATCCGATATGGTTTTTGTTTCCAATGCTAACTTCTTATTTGTTGCTCCTGTGAGTTTGCTTTGTCAATAGATTACTGGGGCTGGTGGGTGGTGCCAGCTGCCTAAATATCCTGATGTCATCAAAACATGACATGCTCAGTCTCCAAGCTACAGGTGGGGGTTGACTACCCTGAGGTGCGGGACTGGACTGGAGTTCCTCAAGGAAAGCCAATTAGTAGGTAAGGCCTAATTTCACCATAAGAGAACTTCAGTTTTAAAAACTATGGGGGGTGGGGGGTTATCAGGGCCAGCCTGCCTACTAAGTGAACTAGGCAGTTGCCTAGGGTGACAGACCCTGATGGGCGGCATCGCTAACCCAACCCCCCTGGAAAGTGGCAGCTGAACTGCTGCTTCAGCACTGCAGTGGGCTTGAAAAGACCCACGCACATGTGCGCAGTTCCGGCCTGCCACTCCTACCCACCCTCCAAAAGATTTGCATTGGAGGGGGGGACATAAGCGGCAGCCATGAGCACACATGTGTGCGGGCACTTTAAGGCCCGACGCTGCACTGAAACGGCAGTTCAGCTGCCCCCGTTTCAGAGCAAGGTGGGGTGGCATGGTGGACTGGATGGATGCACCGTCTTATGGGGGACCACGGCATGGAGGGTCTGCCTAGGGAAGCAGAAACCCTTGTGCCGCGACTGGGGGCTGTGCATTCGTGAGCACACATGCGATTCCTTTGGATGCTAAAAATTCAAAAGTGCACTCAAATCGCTTATATATGTATATACCTAAGAATTAATGCATTTACAATCGATTGCACACATTTTTAAGTTCTTGTGTGCATAAAATGCATATCTAAAAAAAATAAATGACCCGGCCAAATGCACACAAAAAAATGCCCAAAAACTGGAAAAAATTAGCATTAATCAAACTTTGTTTTGGCCATGCACATCTGTTAAAACCCACAAAAGACCAGAGAGAAATGAACTGTAATTTCTATGAGCAAAAATCTAAGGTGAGGATAAAAAGTTTCCCTGGGTGGATATGCTATTGAGATGCAAGAGGCAGATTTTGCAAATCCCTAGAGAATCCGTACTCTCCCCCCCCCCCCCCCGTATATATTAGGGTTGTGCAGCCAAAATATTTTGAGGCATATTTATTAAAGTGCGGTAGAGATTGTGATATTGACATGTGGAAATTGCACGTTCTACTGCAGCTCTTGTTCTACACAGTGGGTCTTGGGCGTGCTTCCTGACCCCATGACACTCCATTTCCCCCAAGAGGGGGCACCCACCCTTCAATGGCTATGGTGCTGTCCAAACCATACTCGGAGGAGGGAATGAGGGGTGGAGTCCATCCCCCACCAGAGGCCTTGTACTGTGTTACCTGCAACCTAGGTGAACAGACACGCTTGGTGCCTCAGGGTGAGGGGGTTCATATCCCCTGTCCCCCATGATGACCATGTGGGCACCCTGCATCTTCAGATGTCACATTTACATTCTGTCTCCCACAGTTAGGGATGCAGCACAGACCCTCTGTATTTTTTTTTTTTTTTTAATATATTTTTATTGTTTTTATACAGTCTTGGGAATACATACATCGCACTACATGATCAATACAACCATCTTGCAGCCCAGAACTGTAAATAACTAAACAAAACATACTAACTAAAACTATATCCCCCCGCTATCCTCCCAACCCCCCCCCCCCCACCCCTCCATCCCGGTCCTCTGGAAGCCAATAAAATACTATTGCTGAGCCATTGATTGCTTTGGAGCAGGGCCCTAGGGAAATAATTCGTTCAGGGTATCATAATTTGAGCAGTTATCTAGGAGTCTGGAACATATATACATAATCATTCAGCGCTTTCCACTTGGATAGTCCAGATATCGCTCTCATCACACCCCTTCTAGGCAATTGCTCGAACTTGCTGTAGCTACACACGTGATTCCACCAAATCTGGATATTGAGATCATAGGTATGGTTCCAATGCCGAATAATAAGGTAAAGCGCAATCCCAAGCATGAAATCTAGCAAGAAGGAGTGTTTCTTCGGAAGTGAGGGAATACTGGACACTGAGTGCAAACTTATGATTCCCCAGGTGAGAGGCTCACGAAAATCTAAGATTCTTTGGATCCTCTCCCATATCTGCTCCCAAAAGGATTGCACACAGGGACATTGATAAACAATATGGGCAAGTGTGCCCCGTTGCTGCCGACAAGACAAACAGTGTTCATTTGCTTCTGGGTTCCATTTGGCTGTCTTAATCGGAGTAAGGTAAGCTCTGTGCGCCATAAAAAACAGGGCCTGAGTAACAGAAGCCGACTTGGAGACTCTCACTTGTTTCGTCCAGAACTGCTCCCATTGCTGTTGTGATAATGTCATGGCTGTATCATGCTCCCACAATTTTTGAGTGCCTGTCGCGACAGGCTTTATATTTGGAACCAACATTTTATAAAAATGGGAAGCCCGGCTGGAGCCTTCCACTACATCACTGAGAAGCTCCGTGCGCTCTAGGGAGCTGAAATCCGACACTGATCTGTTTATACAATGCCGAAGTTGCAGCCATTGAAAATATGAAGAACCCGGAAGATTATATTCCTGCTGCAATTGCTTGAAGCTCTTCCATCCACCTCGCACAAGCAGCTGGTCAATCGTCCAGATACCCTTAGAATACCATTGCCGCCAGGCAAAGGATTTCTTTTTTTTTTTTTTTTTTTAATCTTTATTTTCGTTTTTAGAAAACAATAACAGTACACACAAAAACATACATCTACATCCTAAATACAAAATACATATAGAGCTATCACTAAACAAAACAATTCAAAGCCCGCACCCCCCCCCCCCCCCACGCCCCATATCCCTCCCCAGCACTCCCCTCCAGGGTTCAAAGTAGCAAGATTCCTTAAGGAGGAGTCTGCCAAACCAAGTCCAAGTTATCTGCTTAATTTGGCTGATGCAATATAATCATTTAAGAGTTGCCATTTGAGAGCATGCTTCCCAAGCATCTGCTTAGACTTACGAGAAGGTTGCTCAAATTGACTATAAAGGCTGACGCGATTCCACCATTCATGGACAGTAATATGGGCGGTATCTTTCCAGCGGCCGATAATTAGACAGATCGCTATGCCGATCATGAAATCCAGCAGAAAAGTACCGTCCTTAGGTAATGAAGGTAAATCGGCTGCGGACCGTAGGCCTATTACCTGCCAGGAGAGGGGCTCCCTGAATCGCAAAATAAATTGGACTTGCTCCCAAACGGATTCCCAGAAGGTCTGCACCCCCCTGCACTCATATACAATATGCCTTAGAGTGCCAACCTCGGCACCACAAGTCCAACAGAGTGGGCTGCAAGTGCCCCCCCAGCGTGCCAGCTTAGCTGGTGTGTAAAAACACTGATGAGCAAAGTAAAACAGTGTCTGGGTCATGGAGGCGGATCTGGTCACTCTGACTTGCTTGCACCAGAACTTCCTCCATTGGAGATCAGAGAGCCCCCTCCCAGTCTCTCGTTCCCATTTCTTTTGAACTTTCCCCATCAATTGGGACGGGGATCGCGTCAACCTCTTATAAATCTGAGATACTACTCCCTGTGCTTGACTAAATGCACAGAGGATATCAAGGGCACCCTCGGTGCCAGAGTTCTGCCCCGGCTTTAGCCCCGCTCCTACTAGACAGTGTCGCAGCTGGATCCACTGAAATTGGCAAGTTAGGGGGAGACTAAATTCCTGACAAATCTCCTCAAAGGTCTTCCACCTGCTAACAGCTTGCAATTGACACACTCTCCACACTCCCCGGGAATACCAAGTACACCAGGCAAAGCTCTTTTTCTGAATTTTAAACAAAGGATTATTCCAGATGGGGAGTTGGGCTTGAGAGCAGCCTGCGAGATCTCTCAGTTTGATAAAGGATTGAAAAGCCTTGAGGGTATCTAGGATAATTACAGGAATCGGGGAAGTATTAGGAAATTGCATCCCCGGGGCATACTCCAGCGGGATAGGAGCCAATAGCTTTTCCTCCAGGGCAACCCAAACCGGCCTCGCAAAAGTGGAAGAGTACAGCCAGCGAGATCCTTGCTTGAGCAGGAAAGCGTGATGATAATTTTTGAAACTGGGGAAATTTACACCACCCTGCTCACGGGAGAGTTTTAGTTTTTCCTTCGCGATCCTCGACGTCTTATTTTTCCACAAAAACTGCAAAAGCATCCGCTCGAGACACTGATAAATATGCGCGGGGAAATAGCAGGGAAGCATCTCCAGAAAGTAATTGATTTTGGGAACAATCATCATTTTAATAGTCTCTAGCCGACCCCACCAAGAGAGCGTGAGGGGAGACCACCGCGTAGTTAACTCTCGAGTCAGAGCAAGGATCGTGTCAGCGTTACACTTCATCGTTTCTTCGAAAGGGTAACGATAACGGACTCCTAGATACTTCACCGCGCCCGATTCCCACAGAAAAGGATAATCACAGAGATCGCCTTTGAAGACCCATTTATTTAGCGGGAACATGACCGATTTGGACCAGTTAATTTTATAACCTGAATATTGCGAATAATTCGCAATTTGCTCCAAGATCTTGGGAATTGAATCAGGCGTGGCGAAGAGGAGAAGATCATCCGCGTAAGCAGAGAGTTTGACTTCCTGCCCCGCGACCAAAGCACCCCGGATAGCTGGAGTCTGGCGAATAAGAAGGGCTAAGGGTTCCATTGCAAGATTAAAAAGCATGGGGGATAGCGGGCAACCTTGACGGGTACCCCGCCGCAAAACGAGAGGGGCTGAGGCGACCCCGTTGACACAAATCCGCGCGGTAGGAGAAGTATATAGCACCTCCAAGGCTCTCAAAAAAACATCGCCGAAGCCGAACCAACGAAGGGACGCAAAAAGAAAAGGCCATTCTAACCGGTCGAAGGCCTTCTCTGCATCTAATGAGAGGCCAATTAACGGTTTCGCCATCTCGTCGGCTCCCAACAATACATGACATAAGAGCCGTGCATTATCAGCAGTCGAACGGCCTTCAGTAAAGCCGCATTGATCAGGGTGGATTAGGGTCGGTAGTATCCCAGAGAGCCGAGCAGATAAAACAGTGGCATAAATCTTATAATCAGCGTTAAGCAGTGAGATGGGGCGATAATTGGTGACCAATTGAGGGTCACGACCCGGTTTCTCAAACACCACTAAATTAGCCGTCGCAAAAGTACCAGTTTGCTGTCCCGCGGCAGATAGGAGTCGGAAATACTGCTCCAAAGGGGAGGCAAGGACTGCGTCGAAGCTCTTATAGAATTCAACAGGTAGCCCGTCCGGCCCAGCAGCCTTGCCCGAAGCCATAGATGCTATTGCCCGCCTTATCTCCTCCGCTGATATGGGAGCATCTAGTGCCTTTCGATGTTCCTCAGAGAGAGTAGGTCGCTGAAGAGTGGCAACTAAGTGCTCAAAGCCCTCCTGCGAAAACTCCCGCTCCGAGCGATATAAGTGTGAATAATAATCCCGGAATGCCTCGGCTATCAAGGAGTCTTGGACAACCAAGTCTGATCCCTGCAAGTTTTTAATGGCACAGACACGTTTGGTCTCCCTCTTACCCTTTAATGTGGTCGCTAAGTGCTTACCGGCTTTATTACTTTCACGGTAATAACTTCCTTGCAGCCGCCGCACACTCTGAGAGGCCGCCGTAGTCATAAGAGTATTGTATTGAAATCTTAATCGCCGAAGCCTCACTAAAATACAGGGGTCAGTGCGCCGTGTGAGGACCCTTTCCCCCGCTTTAATCTGCTGCTCAAGGTCTTGCAGCCGCTGTTTACTTTGCTTTTTTAATCGTATATTGAAGCTAGTAATGACCGCCCTGACCGTGGCCTTAAAACCCTCCCACCAAGCCCAGGTGGAAGTGGCCTGTAAGGAGTTGAACTGAAAGTATTCAGAGATAGCAGCTTTTAGCTCTGTGTGAAATTCGGGAATATCTAAGAGAGATCTATCCAAAATCCAATCTAGAGTCGGGCATCGCAGGGAGTCATCTTGCATGATCAGCGAAATTGGAGCATGGTCCGAGATGTGAATTGAATGAAGGGTAGCAGGGCCCAGATTGGGGACTAAAGCTTTGGAGACTAGAAAAAAATCAATGCGAGATTGCGACGCATGCGGCGCTGAGAAATAAGTAAATTCCAGCTCCTGTGGATGCTGTAAGCGCCAGATGTCAACTAAAGCTAGTTCTTGGATCATGGAGGCAAGAAAAAGTTGCCCCTTAGACCGCCTAATCGATCGGGGAGGTTGGCGATCAATGAGAGGGTCCAGGGTTTGGTTAAAATCACCACCTACGATAATCGCCTTCCCACAATCCCCCTGTAGCTCTTTCGCAACTGCAAGAAAAAAATCGATATTGTCCGTGGAGGGGGCATATAGACACATAAGGACCAGCTCCAACCCACCTAAGGTCATTTCAGCTTTTGTCCAGCGACCCTCTGCATCTGAACAGTGGCTTAACACGGTAAGCTTAAGGGATTTTTTGGCAAGAATGGCAACACCATTATGTTTCCTAATGGCCGGAGAAAACGCTATAACCTGATAGGGTCGCTGACCAAGTTTCAAGGACTCCAACGAGTTTAAATGCGTCTCTTGAAGTAGCAGTATATCAGCCCGTTCACGGCGTGCATAGTCGAGAATTTTTCGCCTCTTGATCGGGCTGTTGATACCTTGTACATTGAGAGATACAATTTTACACGGAGCCATTAAAACTGGGTATCAAAGAGACCCCATTGGGCCTAAGTGGAAAGCATGACATTGCATAGGGGACAATCGATATAACGAGACAACCTGTCTTGGCAATATTGCAATAACGGAGTGCCGTTAACCTGACAAACATTGTGAGATAATAGGACCCTGGAGGAGAGGCTAAACCCTGAAATATCACTGGTGAGCTCAGGCCGGCAGGGCTGGCTCAGGAGACCCAGATAAGCCACGGTGGGCCCGCACCGCAGACAAGTGGATTCCGCAGGCAATCTTAATCTCTCTGAAAAGATAGAGGTTGGAGGTGTAAAAAGAGAAACATATGATAATCTACACCAAGTTATATTGAACAAACAATATTATCATATATCATGAGAAGATGGAGAAAACAGCGATACATATATGGCCCCATCTCCCCATCCATATTAACAGCTATACTTGCGACAAAAGCGCCAAAACTTAAAAGGGCACACAACCTGGAGAAGCATATGGATATGCTGTTAAGCTCACAGCGACGTTCAGGAGGCAAAGCCTATTATACAATGATAGGACAATAGCTATCCGCAGCTCAATGCATCTGCATAGCTTCCTTCTCCTCCAGGAACCGACCAAGCGCTTCTGGATCTTCAAAAGTGCGAGTGTGATTATGTAAGGTGACCCTCATTCGCGCGGGGTAGAGGAGGCCGAACCGGGCCTGGAGTTGCTGGAGCCGAGGACGGTAGTCCAGGAGTCTTTTGCGCCTGTTCACAGTGTGCTTGGCTAAGTCCGGAAAGAAGGAAAGTCGGCGCCCCTCGAATTCCACCGGTGCCCTTGCCCGCGCCAGCTCCAGGATCTGCGCTGCCTGCTGATAGCGTAGGGTGCGGAAAATGATGGGTCGTGGTTTAGAGTTGTGCGGCATCGTGTTGGAGGGGATGCGATGAGCGCGATCAATTTCAAAGTCCTTGTCAAAGGTACAGTGCAGGATCTCGGGGATCGCCTTGTATAAGAAGGCCCGCATATCTTTACCCTCCGCTCCCTCCGGAAGGCCTATCACCCGCACATTATTGCGACGTGCGCGATTATTACTGTCCTCCACCTCCCGTTGGAGCACTGTGAGTTGCCTTTCCAGCTTAGTGAGCGTTTCCAGACGGGCCTCATGGTTAGCAAGTGCTGCCTCCGCCTTGTCCTGCCTCACTGAGAGGCTCTCAAACTTAGTATTGAGCCCAGCGAGTTTTTCGTGCACTGAGCTCAGCGCCGCACCGTTAGCCTTGACAAGCTCTCTTACCCCCCGGATCTCCGTAAGTAGTTCGAGATGGGCATCCGGCCCTTCGCGTGTGGCCGCCATTGTTTTTCCTGGAGAGATGGGCTCAGTTTTAGTCCTTTTAGCGCTGCTATTTACAACGCCGGCAAAATCCAATCGCTGCGGCTTGGGGCCCGCCATCAGGAAGGTACCTGGGAGAATTTCAGGGGACGTAGTAAAATTTCAGCGGCACTTTTGTTCAGGTTTTGACAAGGTCTCCTCAGAGCCACCGCACTAGACGTCCGCTCTGCTCGGCATCAGGCTCCGCCCCCAGACCCTCTGTATATGTTTGCTTTGCTGATTTGCATGTGCCCCTTCTTACACAGCCCCTATACTCTGAGCTGTGCAGGCATTCAAGTCAATTTCCGGTCATCCCTCTCTATTCTGAACTGGCCAGTTGCTCCCATCCTGTATGTGCACTTGGGGCACATTTCTTACTGTCCACAGTGCTTCCTTAGCCCTAATATTGCGCTTATTGCTTTCCTTTTCCTGACACGCATTTAAACCACCACACTGTGTGCATGCACTGTGGCTGCATTTGCTACTACCACACTATGACGCTACTGGCACAGTGGTTGCAGCGTACCATGGCCACGCCCATTGCATCCACCACAGCCACTGGGCTCTGCTACAGAAGTAACACACAAATTCTGTGCATTAGCCCCACACTTCCTACTGCACTTTAGTAAACATGCCCTTAAATGTGCAGAATAGATTGTGGTAGGTTGATTTATCTACTCTGGAAGAATTGTGGCTTTTATATATTTTGTGACTGTGCAATATATTTCAGCGAATCCAGTAAATTTCCATTTTCATTCAGAACAAGTCTTTTGAGCCTGTATAGAGTTTTCTCGTTACCGGTAGTTCTGTAAGAAAAGGAGTGAGTGCTGTCCGAGTGCAGTAAGCCTCCCAGATGTTTCTTAGTCCACTCCGCTCTGCCCCCTCCCCACCCCCGCTCCCCCAAGAACCCTTTGCAAAACCCAGAGATCAAACTTTTTTTTTATTTAGGGAATGTTTTCAAAATTAAATACAAGAACATTGTCTTGAGAAAGAAAAAGTCAATTCAACCAGAAATTACTTAATACATAAGAAACACATAAGTATAATATAGCATCAGGAAGCAATAAAAGTGTTGAAGACCTACCTGTACTACAACTATTACTGCTTAGCGCTAGAAGGTGTATGCATTATTTTACAGGCACATGTAAAAGAGGGTCCTTGCTCATAAGAGCTTACAATCTAGTCAAGACAGACAATACAACAGCTGAGGACAAGAATACATCCAGGGAGTGGTAAGGAGGTAGAAAGGAGACTAAGTAGAACAGGATCCAAAGGCAGCCTCAAAAAGGTGAGCCTTAAGCATGGATTAGAATAGGGTCGGGTCAGAGATGAAACCTGACGTACAGACTTCAGTAGTTTGTTCCTACAAGTCTACAATACAGGAAAGCAATACCACAAGGATTAAATCAAATGATAAGATTTAAGGAGAAAGAAGCAGAGATGGGGAGTCCATGTAGAATCACTGAAAAAATAAAGGGACTAAACACCCAAGTGCAATCTAGGGTTTCCATCAGCCACTGACTGAGAAGAAGCTGACAAAGAGAATATTAGGGAAGACAGTTGCTGTCGTTCAAAAAAGACATAGTTGGACCCTCCCAGTTTAACTAAACACTTACAGGGATAACGAAGGAAAAAGGTCCCACCCAATTGTACAGTCCCTGCTTCTCTATAGAATAAATTGCTTTCTTCGTTTTTGAGTAATCTAGACACGTCGGGAAAAATCCTATCTACAATCCATGAACACTGGATCTTTACACCTAGAAAACATTTTCAGGAGCCAGCCTCTAATCAGGTTCAAGAGCTAAAGTGAACAAAAAAGTTGTAGATGCCTTTGAGTCAGAACGAGACCTCTCCAAAAATTGTGTCAAATGCAAGCTGTCTGAGATATTGGGAGACTGCCCCAAACTAAATCTTAGTTGTAGGAATATAAAATACACTTGTAAGTGGATGAACAGATTTAGCAGGAATCTTCTAGTTGGAATTCAGAAATTCATTAAAGTTTCAGTCCAGATATTGAAGGAACCTTAGGAAAATTCAGGACTCAAATTCCTTTGCCTAGAAACATTCTCAAATATGCCAAGTTTCTTACGAATTATGGTAGAATCCTTCATAACTCTGCAGACGTTTTCCCCTACCTTTTCAGTTTGTTTCACAGTCATTTATCTTCACTTTTAAATCTTTCCAAGCTAGATCATGTGCCTCCACTTTGCAATCAGTTTGAGAGATCGTAAACCCAATCTTTTGAAGCTGGCTATTAGAGAATGCTCCAACAAAGCTAAACCATCCCAAAGTGACTCTAGATTGTAATCTTTAGGTCTCACCAACAACAGATGTGTCAGCTAAGGAGCAAAGCCTTCCTTCAGTGTACTAACTTCGAAGAGACTAGATAGAGTGGTTAGCACTCCTTCTTCCAAATCCTGCAATTCCACTGGGGGCACAGAAGACCCAGCCACTCCAGAAATGACGGGAGCCAAGCTTGACATCCATGTAACACCACCGATGTTGGACTGCTGCAGCTGGGGATCACCGCTGATACTCTCCCATGGGGTCACATCACTCTCAGTTGCTGCAAATTTTGCTAGGAGTTAAATGTTGCAGGTTTGTTTTGGCTGTGCCCCAGACTGTCTTGCAGTGTTAAGAACATAAGAACTGCCATACTGGGTCATACCAAGGTCCATCAAGCCCAGTATCCTGTTTCCAACAGTGGTCAGTCCAGGTCACAAGTACCTGGCAGGTACCCAAAGTCCATAGTTTCCACAATGCTTGTCCTTGGGTAAGCAGTGGATTTCTTGGGTCCTCGTTTTAATAATGGTTTATGGACCGTTCCTTCAGGAACTTGTCTAAACCTTTTTTAAACCCAGCTACACTCAAAGCTTTTACTACATCCTCCGGTAACAAATTCCAGAGTTTGATTACATATTGAGTGAAGAAATATTTTCTCTTATTAGTCTTAAATTGGTTACATTATAGCTTCATTACATGTCCTCTAGTCTTTCTACTTTTTGATGATATAAAAACTGATCTACGTTAAGCCGTTCCACTCCATTCCTTAATTTATAGACTTCTATCATATCTCCCCTGAGCCTTCTCTTTTCGAAGTTAAAGATCCCTAACCTTTTAAGTCTTTCCTCATATGGGTATCCTTCCATCCCCTTTACCATTTTGGTGGTTCTTCTCTGTGCCTTTTTTAATTCCGCTATATCCTTTTTAAGATACGGCAACCAGAATTGCACACAATATTCAAGGTGCGGTCAAATCATGGAATGATAGAGAGACATTATAACATCCTTGGTTTTATTCTCCATTCCTTTCCTTATAATTCCTAGCATTCTATTAGCTTTCTTGGCCACCGCTGCACACTGGATGGAGGGTTTCAATGTATTATCCACGATGATGCCTAAATCTTTTTCCTGAATAGTGGTTTCTAAGGTGGTACCTTGCATTGTGTAACCAAAGTTTGGGTTGTTCTTTCCTAGGTGCATAACTTTGCACTTATCCATATTAAATTTCATCTGCCATTTGGGAGCCCAGTCTTCAAAATTTTCAAGGTCCTCTTGCAATTTTTCACAGTCCTCTTAGGTTTTAACAACTTTGAATAATTTGGTGTCATCTGCAAATTTGGTCACCTCACTCATTATTCCGATTTCCAGGTCATTTATGAATATGTTAAAAAGCAGCGTATCTAGCACAGATCCCTGGGGTACTCCGCTAATTACTTTTTTCCATTGAGAAAATTGGCCATTTAGCCCTGCTCTCTGCCATCTATCTTTTAACCAGTCTCTGATGCACAATGCTACACTGCTTCCAATCCCATGACTTTTTAATTTCGGCAAGAATCTCTCATGAGGGATCTTGTCAAAGGCTTTCTGAAAATCCAGATACACTATATCACTAGCTCACTTTTGCCTACCTGTTTATTCACACCTTCAAAAAAATATATAACAGATTAGTAAAACAAGACTTTCCTTGGCTAAATTACCCACTGCTGAAAGGGACATACAGCCTGGTAGGCATTACAAACATGAAGGCATTTTATGATACTAATTGTAAACATTCAAATCTAAGGTGATAGCCATCTTTGAAGTAATCGTCTGCCTGTCCTTGAATTCTCAACTCTTATGTCTCAGCTGACAGATTGAGACTACATTAAGGATAATGAGGACAATCTTAAATGGACAAAAATGATCAAATTTTCATATCATTAAAATTAACATGGACATTACAATTTAAATTCGTTTTCTGTGAAATAAGATGGATAAAATGACTAATCTAGCATCAGTAGCAAAGTGAAGTAAATAATATATTATATGGGCAAGAAAGATTAGATTGGCAGAGGATAATAATGGTTTCTCATATTTAAATTACTATTACCTATTGTGCTTCAAAGGAAGCCAAAGTACAAGGAAAACTCATATGTGAAAAAAAAATGTAGAAATAGCAATGGAATAGAGCATTACTGAAAGCAGCATAAGATATTGAGATGAATATCAAAGAAGCCAACGTACTGAATTAAATTTTTTTTGCATATGGGGTCTATGCACATACAAATGTACAAAATGTCCCAAAGCATGTAAAACACTGGTGTTATTCAGAATTTCAGCAATTTTTCATGCATATAACTGTTGTGAGAGAAAACTGGCAAAACTGTACCCATCCTTCTAGGGCCCGATTCTGAGAGATGAATAGTGGTGCTGTATGTCCCAGGAGGATGTGCAGCCCCACTATTCATCCTGACCTTATGCTGGAACACAATCTCCAACTCATACGCACAGCTGCAATGTGGGGAGATGTTGACAGGGGCGATACGTGGGCAGAGAGTGGGCGGAGTGAGGGCAGGCCAGGCACCTGGATGTACAGGGTCGATTCAGGTCATGGCCCAGTATGTCTGGCGGTCACCAGGAGGATGTCCAGCTTATTCCACCTCAAAAGTGGAATAAGCGCCTCAGAAGTGGAATAAGCACGGGGCGCCTCAGAAGTGGAATAAGCGCCTCAGAAGTGGAATAAGCACGGGGCGCCTCAGAAGTGGAATAAGCGCCTCAGAAGTGGAATAAGCACGGGGCGCCTCAGAAGTGGAATAAGCGCCTCAGAAGTGGAATAAGCATGGGGCGCCTCAGAAGTGGAATAAGCGCAGGTCGCCTCAGAAGTGGAATAAGCGCCTCAGAAGTGGAATAAGCATGGGGCGCCTCAGAAGTGGAATAAGCGCAGGTCGCCTCAGAAGTGGAATAAGCGCCTCAGAAGTGGAATAAGCATGGGGCGCCTCAGAAGTGGAATAAGCGCAGGTCGCCTCAGAAGTGGAATAAGCGCAGGGCGCCTATTCAATCGGGTCCGGCAGCCCTCCGGATGCACTGGAGCCATGGAAAGTGAGGTCCCACTTCTTGATCCCAGCCATGGCAGACCCCGCCGAAGGAAAACTGGTCTGATGGGGAGTTGGGCCTTCAGCACTCCTGCTGGGCATCCTGGTGCAATGGTGACGGGACGCCACGGCACCAGCACACTAGCAGAAGCAGATGGAGGCCTTGCCGTGCTGCCTCCTGGACATCTCTCGTGGATGATGCGGGAGCACGCTGGGCCATCTCTGTGCCTGATCCTGCAACCGTGGGAGCTAGATGCTCCTGCAGTGCAGAATCTGGTACAATGGAGCATGCCCTGTTCTGGGACATCTGGATGACCCGGATGTGCACCTTCCTGCATCGGGCTCGTAGTGAAACTTTGTGCATGGTCTGCTACATGTAAAAGTAAATGCAAATTTAATTAATAAGAAACTACTGAGATGCAAAAATAGGCAAAGCAAACTGATTATGAATTATGTGGAAACCGGCATATGAAAATATCTTCTCATACAAATTTTCACACAAAAAAAGAAAACTGAACCGTCATAGGAGTGCGCATTTCTTAGTGCTCATTTGGTTCATTAGTGCACCTTTAAAAAATTTAGTGCACACTGGGGGTATGTTTACTAAGTTGCACTTGCTGTGAACACAGGCTTGAGCGCACACTAATGGCTCACAATAAGAGCACAGATTAAACAGACAGCACAGGAGTAATTCAGTGCTATCTGCTTAGCATATAACAGAGAGGGAAATGAACGGGATAGGGGTGGAGCATGGGCATCTCTGCAGACGCTATGTCTTGGCCATCAGTGCTGCGGTAAGCATAGGTGCGGTTAATGCCAACTCAGTGGATGGCGTTAAGTGCATCGGCATTGCCACCAGTACATGGATTAATGTCTACACTAAACGCATGATATCTGCAAAACTGTAGCGCACTTTAGTAAACATACCCCTTAGTTGAATAGCAAATCCATCAGCTAAGCCCTGAGACAGATTCCACCTCACTCTGCTGAATCGAGCCCGATCGGGGCTGTGAGGGGGGAGGTGCAGCAGGCATTTAAATAACAACTGCCAGCAACCGGGGAACATAGCAAATCCATCAGCTAAGCCCTGAGACAGATTCCACCTCACTCTGCTGAATCGAGCCCGATCGGGGCTGTGAGGGGGGAGGTGCAGCAGGCATTTAAATAACAACTGCCAGCAACCGGGGAACATAGCAAATCCATCAGCTAAGCCCTGAGACAGATTCCACCTCACTCTACTGAATCGAGCCCGATCGGGGCTGTGAGGGGGGAGGTGCAGCAGGCATTTAAATAACAACTGCCAGCAACCGGGGAACATAGCAAATCCATCAGCTAAGCCCTGAGACAGATTCCACCTCACTCTGCTGAATCGAGCCCGATCGGGGCTGTGAGGGGGGAGGTGCAGCAGGCATTTAAATGACAACTGCCAGCAACCGGGGAACATAGCAAATCCATCAGCTAAGCCCTGAGACAGATTCCACCTCACTCTGCTGAATCGAGCCCGATCGGGGCTGTGAGGGGGGAGGTGCAGCAGGCATTTAAATAACAACTGCCAGCAACCGGGGAACATAGCAAATCCATCAGCTAAGCCCTGAGACAGATTCCACCTCACTCTGCTGAATCGAGCCCGATCGGGGCTGTGAGGGGGGAGGTGCAGCAGGCATTTAAATAACAACTGCCAGCAACCGGGGAACATAGCAAATCCATCAGCTAAGCCCTGAGACAGATTCCACCTCACTCTGCTGAATCGAGCCCGATCGGGGCTGTGAGGGGGGAGGTGCACCAGACATTTAAATAACAACTGCCAACAAACAGGCCCGCGCCTGTCGGGCCCGCGCCTAAGGACCACGCCAAAGGGCCCTTTGACGTGGCCCTTAGACGGAGCACTTTGACGGAGACTACATTTCATAAAGTTATGTCAACCAACTCTGTTTAAATCAATAATATCGAAATTGCAAGTAACTAATATCATAGCTGGTGTCAATGTTATAACCTCTCATTCAACTGTTATGCTGAAGTTATCCTGCTATCACTGTAACACTGCTGTTTATTATAACTTCTCCTTCACACTATAAGTTGTAATTATCCTACTATCATTGAACCACAGATATTAACTTTATAGCTGCTCTTCCACCCTGTAAACCTTCAATTATCCTCTTATAATTGAAACACCAGTATTTAATGTTATAGTTTCTTATTCTCCCTATAAGCTGCAGTTATTCTGCTATCACTGAAACAATATATTTTTGCTATAGTTATTCATTCTCCATGTAAGCCTCAGATATCACTGAAACACTGATATTATCACTAGCATCTTTATCAAGCTTTGTCACTGGTATTAACCATTGATGTTAATGTTATAGCTTCTCTTTCAATCTATAATCTCCATTTATCCAGCCATCATTGAAACCCTGGTTTTAATGCTACAGTTATAGTTTTAATTTGTCATTTTTCATAAATTACAATTATACTGCTATCACTGAATAGTTTCTCTTTCACCCTGTAAGCTGCAATTATACTACTATCACTGAAACAATGGTATTAATGTTAAGTTACTCTATCTCAATATAAGCCTTAGTAATACTACTATCACTGAAACTCTAGTATCATCACTAATACCATTATTACAGGTAATTTCACTAATATTAATTAACAACACTATTCTGTTTTATTGGACCTCTACTAATTAAAACATAAAAAGTAAAACTAAATACAAAACAAACAATGCATAAACAATTCATTAACTCTGGTAACCCGGAAGCCCTCCTCGCCTCCGTCCACATCATTAACACAGCCCCACAAGTACCTCGCCCCCCCCCCCCAACAAAATCACAAACAACTGTATTTGGTACAAACATTTTGGTCGCAGCTTTATTTACAACTTGTAAACCGCCCAAAGGGCCTGAATAACAATTAACATAACCCAGCCCGCACCCCTTTACCGGAGGATGCCCCCCCACCCGCCATCTTAGTAGCAAGGCGGAGCATCCTCCTCCCCCCCAAACCCCGCCGCCTGCCTCGCCATCCTAGTAGCAAAGGCCGGCTCCCACCCCCCCGCTACCGGGTCGAGACCCCCAACCGGGCTGTCTCGCCCCACCCCAAGGAGCATTTTGCCCCCACTGCTCATAACCAGGTCAAGCCCGCGCCGCTCCTGCGAGCGCAGGCTCTGTACCCCCACCCCCACCAGCTGCGACAACCTCACCACCCCCCATCAAAAAGGGGCGGGTGGGCGGGAACACGACCGGTTTCCCGAGGAGCCGCGGCCAGAAGAAGACGGCCACGCGGCTCCTCGCCGACACAGCGCCGCCCCCCCCGCCGACCGCCGGCCAATGAAATCGCTCCGACATTGTGACGGAGTGATTTCAAACGCCGCGCTCGCCGTTCCCTCTCAACCCCCCCCCTCCCCCCCCCCCCCCCAGCAACCAGCACGCTGGAGGCCGAGGCCGGGCCCGGGCCCAGGTTACTGACGGCCGCGGGACCCGGCCCGCGGCCTCGAGCATTAACTCTGGTAACCCGGAAGCCCTCCTCGCCTCCGTCCACATCATTAACACAGCCCCACAAGTACCTCGCCCCCCCCCCCAACAAAATCACAAACAACTGTATTTGGTACAAACATTTTGGTCGCAGCTTTATTTACAACTTGTAAACCGCCCAAAGGGCCTGAATAACAATTAACATAACCCAGCCCGCACCCCTTTACCGGAGGATGACCCCCCCACCCGACATCTTAGTAGCAAGGCGGAGCATCCTCCTCCCCCCCAAACCCCGCCGCCTGCCTCGCCATCCTAGTAGCAAAGGCCGGCTCCCACCCCCCCGCTACCGGGTCGAGACCCCCAACCGGGCTGTCTCGCCCCACCCCAAGGAGCATTTCGCCCCCACTGCTCATAACCAGGTCAAGCCCGCGCCGCTCCTGCGAGCGCAGGCTCTGTACCCCGCCACCGGTGCGAGGTATGAACTATCCTCGCACCGCCCCCCCCATAAAGCTGCGACCAATCAGTTCCAAAGCTTCTTGCCAATCATTGAGCAATAAGTCCTGGCCAACCGGGGACAAGTGTACCCCGTCGGTACGGTACAGTCCAGCGCACCGGGGGTCCGCCCAAGGGTGCTGGACCTGCCACCCGCCAGCCTGCTGCAACCACCGGCCGATCTGCCTGTTGATCTTGGCTAGCCCTCTCGACCACCGCCGCTGCGACAAGCAGGCCGGCCGCGGGATGATGTCCGACCACACAATCGCCAAGTCCGGCCACTGCTCCTGCAGCGCCCGCAGATCCCGTTGTACAGCACGAATAAGTTGCCGGCACGTCCAACCGGAAAGATCATTGCCTCCCAGGTGTATCAGAAGTCCCAACGGCAGCTGCCGCCTCTCCGCGTGCTCTCGAACCACTGGAAGTAGCTGCCACCAACGCATGCCCCGCTGGCCGAGCCACACCAGCCGGAAATTACAGGACACCAAGCCCAGGTGTAGACCCAGCGGACGAGTTGATGCTCTGCGTTCCGCCCAATAGACGAAGGAATGTCCCAGAAGCCACCATAAGCCTGGCGGGCCCCGTGCAGCACTCCATGTCGGCACGCTTGGCTGAACACCTGGAAAAGAAACACAGCATTAATACCCCCCCCACACCCCCCCCCGACACCCCTGCAGTTCACAACTGTTCTGGGCGCACATAGCCCGTGTAGGCCCTGGAGCTCCAATGCCCGATGCGTTGAATCACCTCACCCCCGAGGCCCGCGGCCGCAGCACTGGTCGCCGCACCTATCCGAAAGGAATGAGAAGCGTACCCGCGCTCGTCCACGCCCAACCGCCTCAAGGCCAGGCGGAAGACCGCCGTGAATTGAAACTGGGTGACGGCCGAACCGTCCTCATGACAAAAGAAACAGCCAGCCCCAACCCGACGCTGACGCCGGTACATCAACAAGTTCTGCACCGGACAAGATTCCAGACCAGGGATGGCCCGCAACAGCACCCACCGACCCCGCCCCTGCGGGTCAGTTTTCGAGCGATCCAGAAATATCCGAACCAACTGCTCCTGCAGGTCCACCTGATGCTCCTGCAACCCTCCCCGACCCCGCCGCCCGCCCGCCTGGGGGACCAGTTCACTAACTCGAAAGGCCCCAAAGAATGCTGTGACAAACAACGCCCGGAACAGGACGGCCTCCAACGAGGAAGCCGCGACCTCGGGCAGGACACCCCAAATACGCAGCAGCAAGTCATGCGACACGGGACGGCGCCAATCTGAGGCAGAGGGCTGCACTCGAGCCCAACCGGCTAGGAGCCGCTTCACTACGTACGAAGTGCCCGGATTGCCCCAACCCGCCACCCTGCAAAAGAAGGAGAAACCGACCAAAGCCGCCCGTGCCGCTGACCGGGACCAACCAGACTCCTTCGCCCAGACTATGAAAGACCCTGCCAAGAGGTCCCCAACGCTGCCACCCCTCCAGCCCCTTCCCCACAGAAACTCACGAACCCGTGTATACCCCCGCCGATAGGCTTTCCACGTACCTGGAGCCAGGGAAGAACGCAGCAACGAGATCATTCCGGCGTCCCAAGCTGCCAAAGGTGCTCCGGCACTACCGCCGCGGTCTCGTCCGCCCCCGGTGCCAATTCCCGAAACCGCTCCCACTGGAAACGAGACAAAGCATCAGCAATCCCATTCTGAACGCCCGGCACATGACGGGCCCGAGCCGTGATATTAAGACGAAGACAAGCCAGCACAAACACCCGCATCAACGCTGCTACCCGTGGACACTTGGGAGAATGGCGATTAATGACTTGCACCACCGCAGCGTTATCACACCAGAAAACAACCCGCCTATCCCGTAACCTCTCCGGCCACAACCATAAGGCCACCACAATCGGAAATAATTCGAGGAACGTCACGTTGCGCGTCAAACCACCTGAACACCACGATGCGGGCCACGGCACCGCACACCACGCGCCCTGGAAGTACAATCCCATGCCCGAACCACCGGCTGCATCTGAAAACAATTCCAGATCCCGGTTAGAAATCTCCCTGGACTGTAACAACGAGCAACCATTGTAGTCCGCCAGGAACGCATCCCACACGCGCAGATCGGCTCGCATCCCCGCATTGACTCGGATGCGATGATGCCCACATCGGACCCCGGCCATCGCCAACGATAATCTTCGCGCAAAGGGCCGCCCCATAGCAATGACCCGACATGCAAAATTCAGGTGACCAACTAAACTTTGAAGCTCGGTCAAAGTCACCTTCGCAGCGGAACCAACCGCCGCCACCAAGAGCCGCAGCCGCTCTACCTTATCCGCAGGCAACCGGACCACAAACTCAATCGAATCAATCTCTATCCCCAGAAAGGAGATACGAGTCACCGGTCCGACCGTCTTGCCCTCTGCCAACGGGATGCCAAAATCCGCCGCCAAGCCCAGGAAAAGCCCCAGCAAAGATCCGCACATGGCGGACTGGGCCGGCCCGACGAACAAGAAGTCATCAAGATAATGCACTATAGTCCGCCGCCCAGACATCCGCACCAGCACCCAGTGCAAGAAAGAGCTAAAGGCTTCAAAGTAGGCGCACGAAATCGCACAGCCCATGGGCATGCATTTGTCATAGTAGTACTGATTGTCAAAACGAAATCCCAGCAAGGGGAAAGCGGACGGGTGTACCGGCAGGAGACGAAAGGCTGACTCAATGTCCACCTTCACCAACAGAGCCCCTTTCCCACATTGTCGCACCAGCTCCAATGCCTCATCAAAGGACGCATATCGCACAGAGCACAGCTCACGCGGGATATGGTCGTTCACCGAAGCACCGAGGGGGCAAGAAAGATTATGGATCAGCCGATACTGCCCCGGCTCCTTCTTCGGGATGACCCCCAGTGGTGATACGATAAAAGGCGAGAAGGGGGGCCGTTCAAACGGCCCAGCCACTCTGCCCAGAGCACGCTCCGCCGCAATCTTTCCCCGGGCCACCTCCCCCAACCGCATCACCGATACCGCATTCCCCCTTTCCAACCCCTGAACCGCCCCCCGCACTAGGATACGAAAGCCCTCGGAAAACCCTGCCCATAACATCGTCCCCGCCTTGCCATGTCTGGTAGCCGCATAAAGCTCCAGCCACGGCTGCAGCGCCAGCCTCTTAATGGGGGTAGGCGCTAGCCCCTCCGCATTCCCGTCACTTACTGGCAGCCGCCGCCCCAGGCACCGCTCTGCGGCTGCACTTGACGGCCGAGTGACCGGCGCCGCAAAGCGAACAGGCGTGCCGGAACTTACAGTCCGGGAAGGGGCAGGACGTTTTATTGAAGCGCCAGCACAGGTCCCCGCCGGGACCGCTCGCCCCCGTTCTGCTCGTCTCGGGCCCCGGGCCCGCTGACCGAAAGGGCCGCAGGCCGACCGGAGCCGCCGTACCCGCCGCCTTACCCGGACCTGTACCCCCCCCCCATACCGCCCCTTTTTGCCGACATTTGCGTGAGCCAAAGGTTGATATCCTTCATTCCCCACGACAACTGCCTGTTCTCCTCCATCCTGTCGCGGAACTCCTCATCATAATTGAGCCAGGCCCAACCTTCGTGCACCTGGGAAGCCGACAAGATGGCATCGGCGTAAGCTAGAAGCTCGCCGTAACAACTCGGGTCCTCATGGCCCCATACACTCGCCAGCCGCAAGAAAGCCCGCGTCCAATTCAACGTGTTCCATGACACCTTCCGTACCCTCCCCGCTTTCTCGTCCTCTTCACGCTTCTTGCGACTCTCCCCTGAACGTTTTCTCCCCTCCAACAACCGGAAAATATCCAGGTAACGCCGCTTCACGATCCGCCTCCGCAACTTGCGCGGAACACTCTCCCACAATTCAGCGCAACGGACCACCGCGGACCCCGCCCCCTCGGACCCCGCCCCCGCTTGCGGGACGACCGTGGAGTCAGCCGAGGAAGTGGCTGAGGACCCGGACGACGAGGAGGAAGACGACGCGCTCCTCCGCCGACGCCGTCGGTGCTTCCGCTTCGCCTTGGCTTTCCGTGCCGGCGGAGCACACTCGCTCGGCGCCACCCCCCCCCCACCCCCCCCCCCCCCGCCCCCCCAGAACACACCAGCTGTCAACTGCGCCGCCGTCGTCTGCGCCTCCGAAGTGGACTCCGTCTGCTCCACCGAAGACTGGCCCAGCTGGCTAGCAGTCGAAGACATCACAGTGGATCCCACAGCCGAGCTGAGGACCCACTCGGAGGAACCGGAGCAGACCCCGACACCTGCAATGGGAGAGGAGAGCCAACACACGGGGAGCCAACACCCGGGGAAGGCGGAAAGCCCGTCCCCGGAGGCGCCCACCCATACGGCCCCATCCCCCACCCAACACCCCGTCCCTGCGCCCCTCCAGAGGACCCTAACCCCCCGGCCGCCCAGTCTGCCGCCCCCCAGGGGGGCTGCCCAACAGCCGGAAGCCCGGCACCCCAATGGTTCCCACCCCACCCCACCCCCCAGGCCGGAGCTTGCCCAGGTACTGGGGACCAAGCCGGCCACCCTCCCCCATGCAATCCGGCCCCCCTAACCCATAGATAGGGGCCCATAAGCCCCAGACGCTGCCTGCACCCACCCAGGCCCCCCCCCTCCTGTACCATCCACCCCATCCCCAACCCCCCCGTGAGACAAGCTCGCAGCAGCCACCCCCCCTTCAGTCACTCCCCCCCCAACAACCCATCAACCTCCACCATTCCTGGCCCAGCGCCCACCCCAGGGGGCTCCCCACCTCCCCAGGACCATTGAGACCACCTGCAGGGGCAGGGAGAGCTCCCCGCTTCCCGGCCCCGACCCGCCACTTAGCCGCCTTCCTACTACCCCCCGCACTACTCCTCGACCAGCTCCGGCGCCTGGTGCTGCCCCTGCCCCGCGGGATCCCCGCGGAGTACCCCCAGCCCGTGCCCCCGACGTCCTCCTGGCTCTGCTGGAGCCAGCCATGTTAGGGCTGCCCTACTCAGTGCCACCCCCCAACTGGTATTCTTCCTTTTCTTCTTATTTTATATTTCTGAGTGTTTTTTTTTTTTTTAAAAAGCCCCCTTCCTCGATGCACCCCCCCTCACCGAAGGCACCCACCCCGCGACCCCAAAATCCCCCCCAACGAACCCAACTCACCGGGACCCTCACCAGCCCGAAGAACACGACCGGTTTCCCGAGGAGCCGCGGCCAGAAGAAGACGGCCACGTGGCTCCTCGCCGACACAGCGCCGCCCCCCCGCCGACCGCCGGCCAAGGACATCGCTCCGACGTGGTGCCGGAGCGATTTCATACGCCGCGCTCGCCGTTCCCTCTCAACCCTCCCCCTCCCCCCCCCCCCAGCAACCAGCACGCTGGAGGCCGAGGCCGGGCCCGGGCCCAGGTTACTGACGGCCGCGGGACCCGGCCCGCGGCCTCGAGCATTTCTCCCATCAAAACTATACTTATTAGTATCACAATCCTGACACTGATAAATCTAATAAAATCCATAGATAATAAGAATAATAGACCAATCCCCATAATACAAAGTATATCAAAACTTGATAATCTAACAAACCCATTCAAAATAGGAACCAACCTTAGATCCAGACAATCTAGACTTATATATATAACAACAACAAAAATATGCAACACACCACACCCGCCTCATATACAAAACTACACAAATCTTACCTGCCAACTCATTAATGCAAGATCTATGAAAAACAAACTACCAATTTTTATAGACATTATCAAAGATGATAAACCAGATATCCTTTGTATAACAGAGACCTGGCTCAAAGATACTGATTCAGTATTCTTAAACCAACTAAAGACACCTGAATATGAGATCTTCCATACTCACAGAATACAAAAAAAAGGAGGAGGAGTACATATAATATTAAAGAAAAACCTCAATGCAAAATTAATATCATCTAATAATATAGATAATGTTGACATACTCACCATAAAAATTAAAAACATAAATATATCACTAATATATCGACCACCAGAATACTACATAGATAAAATTTACAACTTAATTGAATTACTAGCATCATCCACTGACACAAATCCTGTAATACTTATGGGTGACTTTAACCTTCCATCAATACCCAATAATCATTCTAATCACTTCTTAGAAATGATAAATAATTTGGATTTTCACCAAATAATAACTGAACAAACACACAATAAAGGAAAAACACTTGATATGGTCTTCCTACCAAACTCTATATACAACCTATATAACTCTGAATCCCTCTCAAACATTCCAGTACCCTGGTCTGACCATTATCTTTTAAAATTCAATATAACCTTCAAATACAACAATCATACTAAAAAACCACAACCTCCTCAAACTAAAAGATTCAGAAAATTCAATGAAGAGGAATTTTTAGATCAAATAATACCACACCTTACACAAACACCCAGAAATCTCGAAGAATCTATCAAAAACTGGAACAATATAATCTCCAAAGCAGCAGAAAATAACCCAAATCAATCAAACCAAAATATAACCAATAAAATTGAAAAAAGACATGCTCCATGGTTTAATACATCTATCAAAACATTAAAAAGACAACTAAGAAAAGAGGAAAGGAAATGGAGACAATCAAAATCATTAATAAATCATGAGAATTACACTAAAACACTACAAATTTATAAACAAACAATAAACAACTCCAAGCAAAATTATTATTCTAATATAATATCAAGAGCCACTAATCGACCAAGAGAACTATTCTGTATAGTACAGAAATTAACAAACAAAACACTAAATAATGATGAAATATCAATAGATATCTCCCCACAAGAATTAGCTCAATACTATAGCGACAAAACAAACCTACAAATAACACCATCAAATATTACTCAACCACAAATTAAAACACAATTAAAGCAAACTACAGTTGATAACTGGACCAACTTCAACTTAATATCAAAAACTACTCTCAAAACTACAATAACTAACATTAATACAACAACTTCATACCTTGATCCATGCCCAGTTGATTGGATAAAGAAGACTTTCCCAATACTCTCTTCTTTCATTCTACCCTTAGTGAATCTATCCTTGCAAAAAGGCTATTTACCACCATCTCTCAAACATGTTCAAATACGTCCTATACTTAAAAATAACACATTAGATAAACTTTCCCCAAAATCTTACAGACCTATATCAAGTATTCCTTTTATGGCTAAACTTATTGAAAAAATTGTACAAATTCAACTACAAGATTTTATTGACACATTAAACATTCTTGAACATCAATATGGCTTTAGACCCTTCCATGGAGTAGAAACCTTACTAACGATCCTTTATGACACAATATTAAGAGGTATTGATAATACTAAACAAGCCTTTATTCTTGTTTTCCTTGACATATCAGCTGCCTTTGACAGTGTTGATCACTTAACAATGTTAAACAGACTTCAAAAAATTGGTATAACATCTACTGTTTATAATTGGTTCAAATCCTATCTATCAAACAGAACCCAAAATGTAAGAATCCACACCCAAATATCTAACACCTTCAAACAAACTCAAGGTCTTCCGCAGGGATCTGCTTTATCTGCACTATTATTTAACATTTAATTACAACCAGTTTGTAACATCTTTAAACGCCACAATGTCTTTTATCATATTTACGCCGATGATATAATGTTCTACCTCCCATTTGAAATCCCACACCCACCTCTCCAAAAAATAACAGAATGTTTTAATGAACTAACTGAATGGCTCAAAGAACAAAATCTACTTATCAACTTTACTAAAACAGATATTTTATTTATCACTAAAAATCAAACATATATACCCCCAACACGATTACACTAGATACTCATGAAATTAATATAAAAAAAGAAGTAAAATATTTAGGTGTGATACTTGACAATAATCTAAATATGGATTCACATATAAAATATTTAACTAAAAATATACATTACAAACTCAAAACACTAAAACAACTAAGACCTTTGATTCTTCTACAAGATTTTATTAACATAATTCATGCTATTATTACCCCACATTTCGATTTTGCAAATACAATACTTAATGGTATTTCGAAACAAAATATTAAAAAGATACAAATAACTCAGAACTTAGCTGCTAGAACGGTTATGAATATAAGCCCACTTGAACATATTACACCAATTTTAGCTGAACTTCATTGGCTACCAATTTACTACTCCCGAATCAAATATAAAATTCTTGTCACTACATTTAAACTTATAAATAAACTTGCACCATCTGCACTAAATACACTGATTAACATTGACATTGATAAACGATCTCAAAGGAGCAGAAACATAAATACTTTAACATTACCAAAAGATTTTACAAAAGCCAGAAAAAAACCAATAAGAGAGCTTTCTCACACTCTGCTCCAATACTCTGGAACAATTTACCTGACAACATTCGCCTACTGTCCGACATAAAAGAATTTAAAAAAAAATTAAAAACTCACTTATTTACATTACACTATAATACACTCCCAAAACAGAATTCTCAAAGGGATACAGGCTAACATTTATTTTTAATATTATATACCCTATTTTCAAAAATAAATGACACTAATACACTAATTTAACCATACTACACACTCATTTACATGATGATTAATAATTTAACTAGCAATGTATATATGTTCTAATATGTTATACTTGTAATGTTACAATTTTCCTTGTAAATTATAATTATCTGTTCTATGTAAAATGTCCTGGTATATCTCATACCAATTAACCTACTGTTACATGTAAACCGCACTTGAAACAAGGGAAAGAGCGGTATATAAATAACTGTTAAATAAATAAAATAAATTAAGTAACTTAGGGACATGTTTACTAAGGGGTATGTTTACTAAACCGTCTTAATGTTACCGGTGCTAGTTGCAGCGTTAATGTGAAGAATGCCATATAAGGTAGTGGGTGATCCAGAGGTAAGGTTGCAAGAAAACAGTATCGTGCGATAGTGAGCGCCATGGCATGTTAATGTGCGTTAACCCTAAGTTCATGCCAGCACAGCGTTCAAAGCTATAAAGATGCAGCCCACTGGTTACTGCAATGACTGTGAAAGCAGAGGTCATGGGTTCAATCCTGCAGTGGTGTTATGTAAGAAGGCCGTCTGAGGCATTTCCTTTTTTTAATTTAAATCAATGCTGCCAGCAAAAACACCCTCACAGTGCCGTAACCCAAGGTGCAGCATAAGGCACCCTATAAGGCAGTCCATAGGGCACATTATAAAGTTCACTGTCCGCCAAAGCACCTTATAATTTTCCCGATAGGGCACATTATAGGGTGACTTATAGGGCGCTCTATGGGGCGCCTTATGAGGCACCTTAGGCTATGGCACTGTGAGGGTATTTTTGCTAGCAGCACTGATTTAAATTAAAAGGAAAAGCCTCAGACAGCCTTATTAAATAACACCACTGTGGGATCAAACCCATGACCTCTGCCTTTGCAGTCATTGAATTAAAAAGTGGGCTACATCTTTATAGCGTCTAACATACCACCTGGCTGGCTACAGAAAGACTAAAGGTCACCACACAAACTGTCTGCTGTGGTCACTAGGATAGGGTAAACCCACCCGTACCCATGCTGCACTGCACATGCAGATCAGCAGCCTACAGCTGCTCAAAAGATGGGGTATGCGCCTCTACAGCACCCCGGCCTGGTAGGGGGAAATGACCGTGTGTGTTACAGGCACAGAGTAGCTACAGACCGTGACATTGTGCGGTTCCTGTGCTCACCCTGAAGGTGAGGTGGTGCGCCCAGCACCAGGTCCACAGCATCTGCTTTGGCTGAGATAGGCTGTGCTGCAGGTCCCCATCAGTGCCAGTGTGTGAGAGGTAGTCCTTGCAGACCCTCCTGGGATACACCTGTCTATCTTTATTTCCCAGTCCCGTCTAGCCCTTGTGGACTATGATGTACCCAGAATAGTGCATATCCTGTGTGGTTGCCATGGTCACATGTTATAAGAGAAGAGTGGTGGTTGGACCCAAAAGCGCATTATGTAGCAACACCCAACCCGTCCTCTGTGGGTCAAGGTGGGGGACAGGATCTCCCACTAACAGATCCACATTCTACATCTCTGCAATGGTGGCAGTAGAGGGGACCATCAACTCCAGTCCTGCTGGGGAATAGGCACTCTACAGGCAGTCAATGCAGATCTGTACGTATCACATAGGGCACTGGCAGACAGGCAGTAGGCCTGGAAAAGCTCAGCAGCCCCCCACCACTATCTGACATTCACCAGCAGAAGGCACAGTCAGTCTCCACCCACTGCACCCTGCAAAGTGTTCCAGCCATACACATGCTAACTACAGACAGTCTGCTAGTTAGTACATAGTGCATGTTCCTGGAGAAACTGTGCACACGCACAAATGGGATGTGAGCACACACACCAAGCAAGTATGTCAGTGAATGGACCCCAAAAAAAGGAACTCATAAATATTACTTGAGAGAAATAATGTATAGCACTATAGGGGAACCTAACCATGCCATGGTCACTGCTCAGTCAGGGTGAGAGTGACCTCCCAGCATGACATGCTGTGGCCACCCTGTCCCAGCCATTGCCCTTTGCCCTGTGCAGATGCATCAAGCCCAGGCCACCCTGTCTGGGCTATACCCACAGTACCTTGCTCCTCATTATGCACATTGGCAGGCTAACACTGGAAACAGTGCAAGCAGTGTGGGCTCAGTAAGGTGTAGGCAGCCACAAAACACTGGATAGAGATACACACACTCCCACACCTATGCCAGCATTGTGCAAATATACAGGTTTTTGGCAGCTCTGGCCACCACACCTGTCCTGGGCACAGTGTAGGCATTGCTATGGTACGCAATACTGTTAGGGTCACTCCCCGGGGTGGTAAACACTGTCAGAAACCAAAACTGAAACACACTCCACAGATATCAGAAAGGTTGCTATGATGCATCTCTGTCAACAAATTGTGTTTAACTTAGGATTTGTTATCTGCGATTAGTCATAGCAACTTTTTGATATATGTGTAACGTGTTCCCAAGTTTAGGATGGCATTGCTAAGGTATGCAAGTGTTAGTATTGGGAGATGCTGCTCTGCGCAGGGCCCAACAGCCTGACTCTCCATGAGGCTTTGGATAGTGGAGCCTGTGGGTGTGGGTGTTTTTGCCCCTATTGGCCGCTGCTCTACGGCAGAGGTTCCCAACTCTGGTCTTAGTGGGCCAAACACGGTTCAGGTTTTCATGCTGTCCCTAATGAATATGCATACAATGGGGGTGGTACATACAAATGCAGCCCAGGCATATTTATTAGGGACAGCATGAAACCTGAATGGTGTTTGGCCCTCCAGGACTGCAGTTGTGAAACTCTGCTCTAGGGATTGCACATGTTTATGGTGTCTGTGCTCTGTAGGGTAAAATATAGGAGTTTATGGCATGTTTATTTAATCTGCAATTAAGGTTCCATCTTTATTACCACAGTTTAGTACTGGGTAAAAGATAGGGGCATGGTTTGTAGGAGCCACAGCTAGGACTTGAACCTGTGAACCTCTGCCTCTGAACACACTGGCTGTGTGCACTGCACCAAACTGTTGCCACAGAGGCAGATCATTCCCTGGGGAGAGCATGACTGTTCGTCAGACAGACCTTGTCTGTTACAGTGCATGGCACCCACCTAAATGGGGCTTGGCCGTGGTCTGCTGTGGGCAGATGCCACTGCCCCCTCTGCCACTAGCACCCCTCTGCCACTATGATGACATGCCCTTGTGCCGGTGGTGCTGGTGGTGCGCAGTCCCAGGCCATCCAGTGTGCCGGTAGGTGGCTGGTTATGGTGCGTGATATGGAATAGGGGGTGCCTGCATAGACATCTATGCTTCCCCCCAGCACCGCCTGCCAATGTTATGTGCCCTTTGGGGTACTTGCTGGTTACTGTCCCCTGGGACACTATGGCGGATACACTCGTGGCCATGTTTGCCCTTGGTCAGTTGCTGTCTTGCTGGTTTTCCGCTTCTACATTCCTATGTGTCACCTAGGCATATGCCTAGCCCACCCTGTGCCCCAGCTAGCCCACTTTATGTGCCACCTGCAGCCCCCTGTACCCCATTTGCAGCCTCATAGTAGTGCCCTCTCGTACTTGGGCACTATGATGTTGCTGCACATGTATCACTACTATCACTTGTCTTGGTTTCCCTGCCTTTGCTGCACATTGCTGACTGAAATGGTCTCTCTCCCCAGCAAATGTGCCTCTAGCACGAGGTTTTCACTGGCGCTACTTTTCAGACCTTCATTTCACGGCATTAGTGTGCATGTAGCCTCTCCCCACCCACTCTCCGCCCATTGACCCCTTATCTCCACCCCTGGGGAGCCTTACTCTGCCCTCTGGGGAGCCTTACTCCACCCTCTGCGCACCTTAATGCCGCCGGAGACGTTATCGCGTGATACATAACGTTATTGCACGGTAATGCACCATTATCACGCGATAACATCACGTATCATGTGATAACGTCGCAGCTGCGACTTTAGCGCCGTTTAGTAAACATACTCCTAAGTGTTACTACATGATAAATGCCGCTGTGGCCCGTTTTATGCCTATGATTGTGGCGGCATTTAACATGCAGCAACATTGAGTAAACCTTCCCCTAGTTTACTTTAATTCACCAGTTAATGCATGGTAAATCAATTTAGCACATACTAAACATGTCTTATTAAAACGAATGTGTCCAGCTGCTAAGGGTCTTCTCGACATTTTCGTGAGGCCCACTGGTGTGGAGTATCTTCAGGGATCTGGCTTGTTGGGGGCGTTAGGAGCAGAAGGCGGCTTGCTATGCCCCTCTGAGCTTCAAGTCACACTCAGCCCAGAGACGCGGAGTCCTCCAGCTCAGCCTGTTTGGCCCGGTGTTGGAGCGGCAGAGGCAAAATCTCGCGGTGTCAGGAGTCTTGTGGCCAGTATGCCAGCAATGACAGGCAGTTCCGTGGCAGAGGTATTCATGGCTACGGAGCTAGCTGGTATGGTGGAGAGTCCAGCTGCGCTTAGAGGGCATCTGTCTTTGGAATCTGTAGCTGGCTCTGAGGTGTCTACTCTTACTTTTATTAGTACTGCGGAGGTAAATCCTGTTAAGTCTGTTCTCCTCCTTCCAACAGCCGTAATCCTGGATTCTCTCTGGGAAGGCTTACAGACTTTGGAGCACTCTTTTTCATCTCAGTTTGGAGCTCTCCAAGCTGCCCTAGCCTCAGTGATTCAAGCTACTGATCATCAGAATCAGGAGGTGGCTAGTTTATCCTCGAAGGTGACCCAGTTGGAAGTTAAAGTGGAGGATGCCGTGGCTTTTTCAAGTACTGTTTCTAAAGATTTGACTGCTCTCCATGGGAAGATTGAAATATTGGAAAATTCTGTTCGCAAGAGGAATTTGCGCTTGTTATTTATTATTATTATTTATTATTTATTTATTTAACAATCATTTATATCCCGCATCTTCCGGAGTTCAGGTGCGGTTCACAATTGAACAACAGTCAACAAAGCAAGAGCTTGTTTTTACATGGAACAATTTTTTGACAATAAACAGTGTAATGCTTAAATACATAACAGAACAATATAATGGTTAGATACATTATGGAACAAGAACAATACATTATAGATACATTATGGAACAAGAACAAAGGTTAATAACTATTTACAATTTCAGAGTTGTAAGCTCTATTGGATTGAGTCGTCGTTATTTACAAGTAAATGTAGTATCTGTTGAGTTATGAGGTTTAGCTTTATTCGTTTGAGCGTGTTTTAGCCTTTTTCTGGGATGATCAGTGGATTAGCTATGGTATTGTAATGCAAGGTGAAGAGATAGGTTTTCAGTTTTTTACGGAGTTCTATAATTTCTGTTGATGAGCGTAGGTCCTCCGGGATGGAGTTCCAAATGATGGGGGCCGCATGTGAGAATGCTCTGTTATTAGTTTGTTTGTTTGCTTTTATAAAGTCATTTGGTGTCTTTAATTGTTGAATTTTCCTCGGGTTCCTGCTGTTTCGCTGAAGGATTTGTTCAACTCTTATGCTACTTCTATTTTGAAACTCACGCTGGAGTCAGTTCCTCCTTTGGCTAGGATGTTTTAATTGCTAATTGCCAAGCGCAGGGACCATGGAGTTTCTTCTCCTACACATTCTCCTCAGATGGACTCTTTGGATTTGACTGGGTTCCTAGAGACTACAGATCTGGGTTTTATCTCGAGGGCCACCCTGCTTCTGACTTTGGCTTTAGAGCCTGATCGAGATTTCCTTTTGAAATTGTACTTTAAGGCTAGGAATGAGCTCTTTATGGAGGGACAATAAGAATATTACCGGATGTCTCTAAAGCCACTCTGAAATGTAGGCAGCAGTTGCTTTTGCTGTGACCTCGGGTTCTGCAGTTGGGTGGGTTATTTTTTCTGCACTACCCCTGTAGATGTTTAATCAAATAGCTACACCTTTTTTGAGCCAGCACACTTAACTCAGTTTCTTGCTAGTAAAGCTGTGATTCCATTGTAGCAGTTTGGGCTACTCTAACTACCCAAAATGTAAAAAATAATAGAACCCAAACCAGATTCACCAGAAACCCCAAAAGAATTCAAAAATTCTGATTTCAAAGAATCCCCGTTGAAATTTAAGTAAACTTTATGTCGGAGCTAGTCAACACAGTGCATGGAATTCATTCACAGCACCACTGTGACATCTCCTTTTATTAAATAACTATATATAGTTAAAAGTCCAAACTTAGCTTTATGTTTGTGTCCATATGCTGTGAATGAATTCCTTGCACTGTGTTGACTAGCTCCGACATAAAGTTTACTTAAATTTCAACGGGGATTCTTTGAAATCAGAATTTTTGAATTCTTTTGGGGTACTCTAACTACCCACCTCGTGTGTTTGTGCGGGGGGAGGGGGGATTTAGATCTGTTCATAGTAATATTTATGCACTAGTTTTATGTCTATTTCCTTTACTTGTTCCTTTGATTTTGTCTTGCCCTTTATCCATTTTGTGGGCTAGTGAATTTTGGTTGCTTATGATTGAGTGCTAAGAATAGGGAAGTTATTTCCTTATTCTTTGTTTTTTTTTCTTTATTTATTTGTATTCTTTTCTGTAACAAGTATGTATCTTGTGTAAAATTGAAAAAACATAAATAAAAGTTTAAAAAATAAAATAAAATGAATGCATGAAACTAACAAAAAAAAACACCCCAAAATTGAAAATGTTTGTGAAAAAAAACCCCCAAACTAGCCAATTTTTTCTTGCCTGTGCACACCTTAATAAGCATAAAGGGCTGATATTCAACGGGGCTTATCTGGTTATTAGGCCCTGCTAACTAGATGTCCCAGTGTGGCCAAAATTTAGTTGCAGCATCTGGACAGTGCTGTCAAATATTCCCTCTGACTACTGCTGCACTATCTGGATAGTTCTGAGCAGTTTGTGGGTGGAGTTGGGGAGGAGCCAGTACCAATCTGGATAGTAGTATGTGGAAAAGTAAATGCCTAATTTAGGACAGGAAAGATAAAAAGCCGACGTAGGGGCCATGGTTACTAAACCGTGTTAGTCTTTTGCAGCTAATGCGCCGTGAATGTGCAAATAGCATCACATTAACTGCAGAGCCGTGCATGATCTTTTAGGGGTGTGATTACCATTCCCCAAGTAGATAACACAAACAAGGTGACCCAGAGGCATATGGATGCACAGCTCCAGCTATTAAATTGCTGGTAGTTGCACTCACGATGTCTGCAAAGCATGCAGTTACCACATGCTGCTGATACTCGTGGTAACCGTGCATTGCAGATATGCCCACTCTCCATCCACATCCTGCCCACACGTGCAGCTAATGTGTGGTTTGTAGACAGCACAGAAAAAGCGTTGCATTACCTGCATTTGCCCTGCATTAGCTGTTAGCACTTGCCGAACAGGCCGCATTATCTGCCACTTTAACAGCTAACGTGGTTTAGTAAACATGTGCCTAACTGTATGCAGATTTTATCTACATGATAGCTGAATATCTCCATTATCCAGAGAGTGCAGCACTGAATGCAAAATCCAGATGTTCAACAGCAGCGTCTATCTGGATGCTGCTGCTGAATATCAGGATTTTTTTTTTTACCCACGGAGGCCGGTTTAAAAAAAAAAAAAACTCTGACCATTACGGGCTCAATATTATCCCTATAGTATCTTTTTTTCCTGGGCCCTATAGCTAAGACTCACATGGAATTACACAGGTACACTACCAAAAAACTGCCTCCAGTTTTGCAACTGATTCCTATAGATTTTGGGGTGCTGAATCCAGGAAAAATAGCCAAAATGTTCCATCACGTCACGTTTTCTTGCAAAATTAGATTTCTTACCCATATAAGAATGTTCACATAATTTCTTTTTAGCCGACTGCAGTTTATTTTCTTGGCCCAAAATAGAGGTTGTAATGGTTAACCTAACTAGAAACACTCCCTCATGATATTTTAGAGTGTTTTGTATTCATTTTATACATTAACAGAGGACAATTGGAGGCGGGGGGCTAAATCCAGTACTCGCGCTGGCGCATGTTCTTTCCTGTTCGCCTCGCCTCGTTCGCTCGCTCAAACACGGTGGTTGCGACATGAACGTTCCTGTCAAATTTCAGTTTCTTGCAAGTTCATTATTACCTTTTGTTTGCTCAGTCGTAATCCAGCTTTATTCCGAAGTGGTTCACTACGTTGTAGTTTGCAGTGCTGTGTATTTGTGATGGCTCACAGAGCCAGAGGTTGCGTCAACTCTCCGGACAGTTTTTGTTTTATTTTGTGGGGAATATACGTGAAAAAGCAGCAGAGGAACATTTCTGCATTTATTAAAGTATATTTCGCCTATTTCGGTTTGAAGTTAGGCGATCAAGACAAACCGTGGGCTCCTCACAAAGTGTGCAAGACATGTGAGGAAGATCTACGCTTATGGATGAAAGGTAAAAACCAAGCATTTCGTTTCGGAATACCTATGATGTGGCGTGAACAAAGAGACAACAGCAGTGACTGCTATTTTTGCTCTTGCATTGTGAAGGGATACAACTTAAAAAATAAGAACGTAAAAAGTTACCCCAACCTTCCCTCAGCAATTAGGCCTATGCCTCATAGCAACGAAGTACCTGTGCCTGAACCACCAAAATCTTTGGATCATATAATTGTGGACGGTTCTGATCATGTTGAGACTCATCAGAAGGCTTTTCCCGATGAGTCCAGTACTTCCGAGTTTGAAACTGAACCAGATCCGAACCTGAACTTTTCTCTCAAGCTGAATTGAATGATTTAGTCCGGGATTTAGGACTCCCAAAAGATGCTGCCCAACTGCTAGGTTCTCGGCTTAAACAGAAAAATCTATTGTCACCAGGAACAACTTTATTGGTACCGCAACCGCGAGACACAATTTTTGAAGTATTTCAGCAAAGGGAAGATTTGGTATTTTGCAACGATATATACGGAGTGATGGAAAAGTTTAAACTCAAGTATGATCCTGCTGAATGGCGGCTGTTCATTGATTCGTCAAAAGACAGCATAAAAAGGTGTTCTTCTTCATAATGGCAACACATTCGCTTCAGTTCCTATTGCTCACTCTGTTATTCTCCAAGAAAATACGAGAATTTGGCCCTGATTCTTCAGAAGATTCGTTATGAGCATAAGTGATGATTTGTGGAGACTTTAAAATTCTATCCATGCTATTAGGGCAGCAATCCGGTTTCACCAAATATCCCTGCTTCCTTTGCTTGTGGGATAGCCGGGCCTGCGACCTACACTGGGGGAAAAAAGACTGGCCATTCGGGAATATTTAAGACCCGGTGAGAAATGTTCTTCATGAGAGCTTGGTACCTTCGTGATAAAATTCTATTACCACCTCTCCACATTAAGTTGGGTCTCATTAAGCAATTCATCAAGTCCCTTCCAAAAGATGGTGAGTGCTTTCGGTACCTTTGCTCAAAGTTCCCCTGACTTTCTGAAGCAAAGCTAAAGGAAGGAGTGTTTGTTGGCCCTGATATAAGGAAACTCATTTCAGATGGAGCATTCGCTGAAACGATGTCTGAGAAGGAAAAGAACCTGGGATTCCTTCAAGGATGTTGTTCTCAAATTCTTGGGGAACAGGCGGGATGAGAACTATAAGGATATTGTTGCCAGGATGCTCAATGTCTTCAAAGAACAAGGCTGTAACATGAGCCTGAAAGTCCATTTCTTGCACTCCCATGTGAACTACTTTCCCGAAAACTTGGGGCGTACAGTGAAGAACAAGTGAAAGGTTTCACCAGGACATCAAGGACGCAGAGAGAAGGTACCAGGAAGATGGAACACCACTATGATGGCTGATTTCTGCTGGTTGCTGCTGCGGGAAACCCCAGATGAAAAATACGCCAAGCAGCGCACCAAGAGAAGCATTCGGGGGAAGAAGAAATGGGCCCACCAGGAGATTGATTGACCCAAGAATGACTTTAAAATCTAAACTGTGTTGACAAATATCGTGTTTTTACTAACTTTGAAATAAAAATTTGCTAGTTATTACCACAGTGTCGATCTCATTTATAGAATTTTATTTTCACACCATCGGGTGTTTGTCTTCATGTATTGCAATGGTGCGGTTTGCGTTTTCTATTCTTACATACATACTGTACAACATTTTTGCACATTTCTTTGCTTTGTGTCTGACCTCGCTCTTATATCCTCAATGTTTGTGCACATGTATGTGGCTGTTTTAAGTGCAGACAATTTTGCTACCATCACAGTGTGTTTGTTGACATTACTCTATTTTTATGTGCTGCCTTGTTACAATTCTTTATTCTTATTTGAATAACTACTAAACATTAGTATAAAGAATTCATCCAAAAAACTTTTATCTCGATCGCACTCAATCTGAAACGTTCACCTCAAACTGCTAACCCAATGTAGCAAAAAATCTGTACGTGATGGAGCAAATTGGTTACCAGATTTGGATTCAGCGCACCAAAAAACGTAAAAATCAATCGAAACATTAGAGGCAGTTTAAAAAAAAATTTTTTTAGTGTACCTGTGTTATTTTTATATATGTAGAAAAATTGACCTGAAAGGCTTTATGGAACTTCATGGAAAGATGACGTTAATGAAAAGGAAATTTACATATCAATCACTGTCAGAAAATGTATCAATTTACTGCTGAATTTAAAGCAAGTTTACTTTGAAGCTGCAAAAGAATCTACAAAGACTGTGGGAAACCACAGTAACATAGTATATCATGGCAGCTAAAGACCAGTATGGTCCGTCTTAGTCTGCCCAGTAAGGTAGCTAGAATGGCTGTACCTGCCACTCCTGCAGTTCAGCCCTCCTCTATTTATTGAAGTATAGAAGATGTTTAAGTTTGCTTTGATTTTATCCTCTCGCTATAAAGGGATCCACTGTGTCTGTCCCATGCCATTTTGAATTCCATCACTGTATTTGCCCCACCACCTCCATGGGAAGGACATTCCAAGCATCCACCATCCTTTCAGTAAAAAAGTATTTCCTGATGGTGCTTTTAAGTTTACTACTTTTCAGCTACATCCTATGCCCTCTAGTTTTGCAGCTTCTCTTTCTTTGAAAAAGATTTGTTTGTTCATTAATACCAAAGTCTGTATCATATCTCCCCTGTTCCTCCTCTCCTCTAGGGTATACATATTTAGGTCTTCAAGTCTCTTCTCTACATCTTCTGGTGCAGGCTCCAAATCATTTCAGTCGTCTTCCTCTGAACCGTTTCAAGTGTTTTTATATCCTTTGTGAGATATGGTCTCCAAAACTGAACACAGTACTCCGAGTGAGGACTCACGACTCACCAATGACTTGTACAGTGGCCTTATAATACTCCCTCCTTTCTGCTGGTAATTCCTGTCTGTATGCAGCACAGCATCCTTGTGGCTTTGTCTATCATCTTAATTTTGCTTTTCTTGACTAATAACTGCCAATATATTTGATTATTGCAGCCTAAAAAAACCAGTACCCAAATTTATTTCCAAAAATAATGAATTAAACACTGTCAAATATTTAGGCAATAAGCAAGTTAGCTGGAAAGGAAACTTCTGAAGGCCTTCATAATACTATTTTGAAATGCTTTTTATGATAAATACATGAAATTGTAAAACTGTAGTTTTCCATTGTAAAATGAGTTTCACAACCATGTTATTTATTTGTGGACTAGCACTGTGGGCTGATGAGATATTAAAGAGGAGGCCAAGGTCATTGCTTACATCACTAATAAAAACATGGAGCCAACAAAGAACATGACACATAATGAAATCAATGTGAGCTTGGAGTAGCTTTGCAAGTCATATGCTTTGTTGAAGTTTAATACAGTACAATATTTATAGGCATGACTGCATAAATTTATTTGGGTTGGAGTGTATTTTATAAGCTGAATTCCACAAGATGAGCAAGCATTTACGGTGTTTGACACAATAGGATGCTTACACATTGAATACAGTTAAATAAATAAATTGGATTGGAATCAAATTAACAGATTTTCTCCAGGAACAAGCAGGAAGTCAGTCCTCACATATGGGTTTCAAAGAAAGCCTTTGGGACATGCTACCATGCATGCATAGTCCCCTTCTTGCCCAAGGGTGCCATCTTGCTCAGTCTCCTTTTTTCTTTGGAGCCCAATGGACACCTGTCCTGTTCCCCTGAAAAAATTCTTACTAATATCCTTAAAAGTTAGCTTTTCTCTGTTTGCATACCGGTTCCTCTTCCTGCCTCGAGCCAATGCTGGATCTGGCACTGTTCTTGGCTCCTTTCCCCTTTTTTGATCGAGGTTTGCCTCAACCGGCATTGGCGCCTCTTTTCACCTGGGTGCTGTCGACCCCGGCCGGGTGCTGTCGACCCCGGCCGGGTGCTGTCGACCCCGGCCGGGTGCTCCTCACCATGTCTTCCGGTGGGTTCAAAAAATGTGACTGCTGCAGTCAAACCATGTCAGTCATAGACACATATGACTGCTACCCTCACTGCCTGGGACTGGTCCATTACAGCACCTCCTGTGACTTGTGCCAGGCCAGGGTGCCTAAGACCAATATAAAGAGGTTGGAGTTGCAGGAGAAACTCTTCCCAAAGAGTGACTCAGCACCAGCTTTCCTGACATAGAACTCCAAGCCCAGCACCTCCTTTGAGGCCTGAGCATCCTTAGAGTCCTGCTGTGGCAGCTCCTCTGAGAAGACCCCAGGAGAAAGAAGAAAAAAATCCTCATAATCTGTTGAGGTTCCACTGGAGAAACCCGGTAAAACCACTCAAGGGACACAGATGTTTCTAAGAAGCGCCCTACTTTGGTTCTCAAAAAGGATTCCTCAGCTGGTGGAGACCGTGCGAGGTTCCTTGAGTCCATAGTCCTCATGAATGTCACACTCACAAGAGTGACGGTGCCAGGCCCAAGATCCTTGCTGCCTGTGCCAAAAGCTGCAGAGCCTTCTGGCTTGGAAACCAGAATGGTGGCCCTGGAGCAGAACATCACTGCTATTCTGGCCCTGCAGCAGGCAATGATGGCTGGTTCATCCACATCATCTGCCCTGACGACCGGGTCCCTGATTGCAGAGGGAGTCCCTGGTCATCGAGCCGAGCTCCAAGCACCACCAGCCTCTGGTAAGTCCTCGGCACCAATCGAGGTCTCTGTCCCATTCCTCAGGCAACTGATCTTTCCCAGCCAGTTTCCACGACTCAGACCCCAGGTTCTCCAGAGGCCCTGGCACCTTTGTGCTGGCCTCAAGTTAAGGAGTTGCAGGACCATTCATCGTCACCCCTCGACTCTGAATGAGAGATCGATGATGAGGCATCCCTGGAAACCAGACGGCACCGAGACATCCCCTCAGACACATCCTCTCTGGCACCCCGGTGCCATTCCCCTCTGGAAGATGTGGCCTTCCACGACTTTATCAAGGATATGGCCTGAGATCTCTCGGTGCAAACCGAGGTGGAGGAAGATGAATGCACCAAAGAACTGGAGATTCTCTAGTATGAGTCTTACCCAAGGAGACTCTCACGGTGCCAGTGCAGCCAATTCTCGAGTGGCTACTGCTTAGGATGTGGGAGATCCTTGTGTCGGTGCCGTGGTCAGCTGGTGCCTTGACACCATGTACCGCGTCCAGATGGTCCCAGGGTACATGGCTCCCACATAACTCCGTGGTTGTCCGTGGTTGTTAAGAGCCAGAAGACGCACACTTTTGTCCCTCCTCTCCCCGTAAGGGATGCTAGAGTTCTCAATGCCCTTGGGCGCATGTGTTACCAAGGCCCAATGCTGGGGTGTTAGATCCAGGCCTATGAGTTATACATAGGCATATATCTAAAGGCCCTAACCGAGGAGTTGTAAGGGTTTTCATTGGGGCTGGCCTAGAAACCCCTCCAATGGTTCCAGGATCTGACCTCTGGGATCAAGAACATAAAAATATAAGAACATAAGATATGCCATACTGGGTCAGACCAAGGTCCATCAAGCCCAGTATCCTGTTTCCAACAGTGGCCAATCTAGGTCATACGTACCTAGCAGTTTCCCAAAAGACACAGGTTCCACAATGCTTGTATTGGGTCAAGCATTGATATTATGGGTCCCTTTTTAATAATGGTTTATGGACCTTTCTTCCAGGAACTTGTCCAAACCTTTTTTAAACCCAGCTACACTAACAGCCTTTACTACATCCTCCGGTAACAAATTCCAGAGTTTGATTACACGTTGAGTGAAAAAATATTTTCTCTTATTAATCTTAAATAGTTTACCCTGTAGCTTCATTGCATGTCCCCTAGTATTTCTATATTCTGATAACGTAAACAATCGATCTACATTTTTCCGTTCCACTCCATTCATTAATTTATAGACTTCTATCATATCTCCCCTCAGCCGTCTCTTTTCTAGGTTAAAGAGCCCTAACCTTTTTAGCCTTTCTTCATAGGAGTATCCTTCCATACCCTTTACCATTTTGGTGGCTCTTCTCTGAACCTTTTCTAATAACGCTATATCCTTTTTAAGATACAATGACCAGAATTGCACATAATATTCACTTTGCACTTGTCCACATTAAATTTCATCTGCCAATTGGATGCCCAGTCTTCCTTTCCCTGTAAGAAACCATTGGGGAAAAGACCCCTTTTCCCAAGGAAAAAGGAGCAATTCCAACAAAGTCATCACTACCAGCACTTCTCGGGCCAACAACAGGGTTCTCACCCCAAAACACAAGGCATGGAGCCCAGAAATCAAAGGTTCAGAAAACCCAGGTCCCAGCTCCCACCCAACCTGGAGGAAGCTTTTGAATCCCAGGGCAGGGCCTCCCCTCCCCTGGGAGACCTTCACCAGCTCACAAGGGGCCTCTTTGCACTCTTTGCCCACAGATAGGCCAGAGTCACATTGGATCAGTGGGGGTACTCCAAGTGGTAAGGGAGGGATAGCTCCTCCACCTACAGCAGATAACACCCAGGTTCTTTACAGGAAAGCCGGTGCAACCTCTCTTTCACCAGACCCTTCTGCTCTCAGAGCTCACAGGACTGCTCAGGGACAATGCAATAGAGCCTGCACCCAAGCACATATGAGGAAAAGGCTTCTACTCCAGATTCTTCCTGGTCCCAAAGAGAACTTGGGGCCTCAGGCCTCTACTAAACCTATGAAACTTAAACAAGTTTCTAGTGGGGAAGAAGTTCAAGATGTTCTCCCTTGGAACACTGCTACCTTACCTCCACCAGGGAGATTGGCTGTGCTCCTTGGATCTGAAGGATTCATACACACACATCCTGATCCACCCCCCCACAGGTAGTACCTACAGTTCATGGTGGGAGGAGGGCACTACCAGTACAGGGTGCTACCTTTTGGGCTTGCCTCCTTGCCAAGGGTCTTTACCAAATGTCTGGTGATGGTAGCTGCCCATCTGCGTCTACAGGAGGTTTTCATTTTCCCCTACCTAGATGATTGGCTAATTGGGGGGGTATGGCTTCAGAGGTCAGTCAGGCCATAGAGCATGAAACCCTCCTTCTGTAGCACCTGGGGTTTGTCATCAACTACCCCAAATCTCATCTCTTTCCAGCCCAAAGCCTGGAGTTCATAGGCGCTCAGTTGGACATGTTACAGGTCAAGGCTGTCCTCTGCTGGTTGTTACTGACTTGCTGCCTCTGCCTGCTGGTCCATATGGCCTCAACGGTCCACATCATGCCCTCAGCCTGCTTGCACATGCGGACATCCCAGTGGTGCCTCTGCTTACAGTGAACTCACAAGCCACGGGCAGTCTATGGGACAGGGTCAGGTTTACCTGCCAACTAGGGGAGGCTCTCAACTGGTAGCAAAACTTGCACCACCTCCAAGCGGGAATGCCCTTCCAAGCACCCATGTCTCAGAGGACTCTGACCACGGATGCCTCCCTCCTGGATTGGGGGGGTGCATTGTGGGGACCGTTGCACACAGGGCAGCTGGTCTCAGGAGGAGTCATTCTAATAGATCAATCTCCTGGAGCTCAAGGTGATCTTCCTAGCCTCGCGAGCCTTCCGCCACTGCCTCTGATACTTGGTCCGTACTGGTCCAGATGGACAATCAAGTCACCTTGTTCTATATCAACAAGCAGAGGGGTGTGGGCTCATACTCCCTCTGCCAGGAGGCGGTGGTCCTCCTCTACTTTCCGGCTCACAACAGCATGCTTTTGTGAGCAATCTACCTCTTTAGCCAGGACAATTGCCTAAAGGACAGGCTAAGCAGAGTCCTTCAGCCGCATGAGTGGCGCTTGAACCCCAGGGTGGCCAAGAGGCTCTTCCATCTCTGGGGCAGACCCATGAAGGATCTGTTTGCCTCTCCGGACAACATGCAGCTGCCTTGCTTCTGTTCTCATCAACCACACCCGGAATGAGTGGAGGCAGATGCCTTCCTGATCTCGTGGTCCGAGAGCCTATTCTATGCCTTTCCACCAACATTCCCCTGGTTGCCTGGACCCTCTTCAAGGTCTAGAAAAAGAGGGTGTCGGTCATGTCGGTCATACTAATTGCCCCTAGGTGGCTGAGACAGCCCTGGTTTCCATTGTTGCTCTCCCTGTCGGCACTCCCAGTCCCGCTGAGCCGAGCTCCAGACCTCCTTCCCAGGAGGGGGGCTCACTCCTGCACCCCAAACTGGAGTCCCTAACCCTAACAGCATGGCTACTGAAAGGGTAGCATTGGCCCCTTTCAACCTTCCGAGAGAAGTCGAGGAGATCCTATTGGCCTCCCGAAAACCATCCACCAGACGAGCCTACGCCTTTAAGTGGAGGAGGTTCTCTGCCCAGAGTGCAGAAATAGGGGAAAATCCCTTCTCCTGCCATGTGCAAGTGGTACTACAATACATACTGCACCTGTCCCACATCGGGCTGAAGTCTAATTCAATAAGGGTGCATCTGAGTGTCATAGCCACTCACCATCACCTTATCGAGGGGCAACCCCTCTTGGGCCAGCCTCTGGTCTCCAGTTTCCTCCGGGGCCAACTATTATCTAAGCCACCTCTCCATCCTCCAGCGGCAGAGTGGGACCTCAACATGGTGCTCTCCTAGCTTACCAGACCGCCATTCGAGCCCCTAGTCACTTGCCACCTGCGGTACCTGTTGTGGAAATGGCCTTTCTGGTGGCTCTCACGTCCGCTCAAAGAGTGAGCAAATTCCAGGCTCTGGTGGCGGATCCACAATATACAAGGTTCTATAAGAACAGGGTAGGGCTCCGCACACCTCCCAAATTCCTCCCGAAGGTGGTATCTCCCTCCACCTCAGCCAGGATGTGGTCCTCCCCACCTTCTTTCCATGGCCTTATGCTGGCAGGGAGGAACTAGTCCTTCACACTCTGGATTGCAAATGGGCCCTGTCCTACCTATAACAGACCCAGGCCCACCGCAAAGCTCCTCAGCTTTTTGTCTCTTATGACCCCAGTAGGTAGGGGCTTCCTGTGATAAAGCAAACCCTGTCCATTTGGGTGCCAGACTGTATTGCTCTCACCTACAGTATGAGCGAGCGGGCCTCTTCCTTGAACACCGGATCACAGCGCATCATGTGAGGGCAATGGCCACGTCGGTAGCCAACCTCCACTCGGTGCCAGTGACGGAGATATGTAAGGCCACCACATGGTCTTCGTTTCATACGTTCACAGCTCACTACTGCCTGGAGAGTGAGTCAAGCAGGGAAAGTGCCTTCATCCAGGCAGTTTTCTGTAATATTCTCAGGGTGAAGGCAACTCCTGCCTTCCGACCCTTCTGTGTTCAGTCTACTGGAGTGATAGTGTTACTGGACACTAGAGTCTTATAGAGTCTCTCAGTGGGGACTCATCTTATGCAACTCACGGTTACCTGGATGGTGGCCACTGGTGCTGTCATGGTTCAGTCCTCAGCAGCCTGGAGCTAGTGAGGACTGACTTCCTGTTTGTTCCTAGAGAAAGCGTAGTTACTCATAGGCCATTATTTCATTCATATTTTTATATGCAAGGTGCTTTAGTATGTTGATGGGCTCAGGCCTATAGACTTCCATCCCTTTAACATGTCCATTCTCACCCCAATTGTCAGTATTTTCAGTATGAATGTCATGTCGTGTCCCAAATCTTCACTCCACTCATTAAGTAGGACTTCTTGAGGAGTCAACTGACACTTCCACTACAACATATCTCGGATGGTCTCCCTCAACCACTTTCAGATACCCTTTAGTACTGGGCATATCCACCACATATGTATGTATTCCCCTCTAGCACCACAGCCTTTCCAGCAGTCGGAGTTTTACTTCCCACTCATTTTACTAATGCGTACTGGGGTTAAATACATTTTATAGAGCATTTTATAACAGTGCGCTTGGATTGCAGCCAATACTGATAGAGTTTTTGTGGCCCTGAATATCTTTTCCCATCTGTCATAGTCCCACTCTTCCCCCCAAGTCCTTCTCCCACGCCTTGTTAGTTCTATTGGGGTGCTTTAGGGCTCTATATAGTGGAATACCAATCGTTGCTCCTTACTATCTTTTGTGCTACCTAGGAAGTGTGACATTTGTAAGTACCCAAATCAATCTCCAGCCTCTAACTTGAATTCCTGTTTAAGTTCATTAAAGGGATGTAGTTGGTTTGTATTTGTTATGAATTGGTCCACATATTGTAACCCTTTCCTCGCCCATTGCTGAAACAGTTTTGATGTTCTTCCTTCTGAAAATCCCTCACACTGTATGATTCGTTGCATGCACAGACTGCCTCCTACTCCCAGCAAATACTTATGTGTCTTCCTCCACACTTGTAGAGTACATGTTATGTAGGGATTTCGTGTTCCCCCTGGTCCACCCTTCTGCCATAGTAGATCTGTAAGAGCCTCTGAGCCCATCCCCATTTATTCAATCCTGCACCATTGTGGCCCCTCCATGCCCTTTCACCAACCTATCAGCGCTTTCAATTGCGCTGTCTGGTAATATCTAACCAGGTCAGGGACCGCTAGTCCACCTTCCCGTTTCCTTCTATACATGATCGTTTTTTAGACCCTTTGGGGCCTGTATCTCCAAATATATGAAAATATTCATTTTTTGAGTAGGGTTATTACTGTTGTGGGTACTTCTATAGGTAAAACCATAAATAGGTACAGCAATCTGGGCAGTATGTTCATTTTTATTATTGTGAACCATGAAAAACATGGTTTATTTCATCTTATCAAGTCATTCATTACTTGTTTAACTAAGGGAGTGTAATTGTACTGGTACATTCCCTGCTAACTTGTACTCCTAAATATTTAACCTTATTTTTTTCCCACTGAAAAGATACTCCTTCCAGAGTTTTCCTTCTTCATTGCGACTGAGGTGTACATGCAGGACCTCGTTTTTACCCATGTTAACCTTATATCCAGAGACCTCGCTATATCTTCGCACCTCCTCCATCAGTATGAGAAGAAATTGCAATAGTTGCTCCTGTGTGTAGATAACATCATCAGCGAATAGTGAAATCTTATACTCTTCTGTTCCTGATCCCCCTTAGATCTTTGGTCTGTCTGATCTTCTGTGCCAGGGGTTCTATGACCAATGCAAGCAGCAGTGGAGAGAGGGGACATTCCTGTCTGGTACCACATTCCAGGGGGAAAAGTTCAGAATATGTTCCATTTACTCTATATTTTGAGCCCTGAACTAAGTCATGAAATTTTCCCTAAATCCCATCCTCTGCAATACTGCATACATAAAACCCCATTCTAACCGATCAAAAGCCTTTTCGGTATCTATCGTCATCAGTAGTGATGGGCGCTTTTCCTGATGGGCCACCCAGGTTAGGTTTAAAATTTTATGTACATTGTCACTGGCTTGCCTACCCAGTATGAAACCTGACTGTCCCTCTTTAATCGGCCTTGTGATGAATCTTTGGACTCTGATCGCTAGAATTTTTGTGTAAATTTTTGCATCTAAGTTTAAGAGTGATATTATCCTTTCTTGGTTTGGGTATTTATTTTATTTATTTATTTATTTAACTTTCTTATATACCGAGCTCTTTTGCATCAGTGCGGTTTACATCAAAACACAACTGTCCAGCACAGAGGATCTGCCCTGGATTTACAATATAACGTGGGTATATGTACAGATAACATGATTTACAATATAACAAGGGTATATGTACAGGTAATAATAACAGGGTCATTATATACAACTATATATAGGTAAATTACAACATACATTTGGAAAGGACTCACAGTGCCTATCGGCTAAGCTGCATGTTGGCTGATATTAGTTTGAGAAGGGATACTATTTGTCGGGAGGTTCGGTGTCCGACATGCTCGGTTTCTGTCTTACTTGGTTGCAACTGATGGGTTGTTGATGTGGGTCGCTGGGCGTGGTTTTCTGTGGGGAGTGACCTTGGTCAGTGTAGTATTGTAGGAAGAGATGATGTTTAAGTGCCTTCCTAAATTGGGAGATGACCTTGATAGCTCTGATAGTGGGGGGGAGGGCATTCCAGGAGGTAGGTGCATACAGCGAAAAAGCTCTGGATCTGGCAGCTTGTGAGCATTTTGTTAGCTGCTTTGGTAGAATCAATGTGTTGTTTTGTTTTGTTTTGTTTTATTTAAATTTTATACAATTTACATATTATTCACCAAGCAAATATATGCAGTTCCATGCAAATACATAACAGGGTAATACAGAAATCCAGATAGAATAATAATAAAAAAAAAGAAAAACTCAACCACTAACAAAACCATATCCCCTATTATACATCTAGTCCTCCATAGGACAACCTCAATAAGGTTCCAACAAAGAAATAAACAGAGAAACAAACAGGATAAACCTAAATCATCTTATGAGCATAGAATAATTCACATGGCAGCCAATACAGGAGCTAACCCTCACCCCCCTATTCCCTTGCCTGAAGAAATTTCAAAAGTTGCACAGGTTCAAAAAACATGAAATGTTTAGTTTGATATAACAATACACACTTACATGAATACCTCAATTTAAATTGGGCACCCAGGGCGGTAACTCTCTGGCGTAAAGCCAGAAATTCTTTCCGCCTCTTCTGGGTATCCCTCGACAAATCAGGAAATAATAAGAATCAATGTGTTTATAGCAGCTGATCTTCTCGCTCTATTGGGGGGTGTAACCTGGATAAGATCTGTGATTGATGTGGAGGAGCAGTTGTTAATGGCTTTAAATGTAAGCAACAGCACCTTGAAGGTTATCCTGGTTTGGATTGGAAGCCAGTGTAATTGGTTCAGTATTGGTGTTATATGGTCCTTCCTTGATGCTCCTTGCAGAATTCTAGCTGCTGCGTTCATGGCTAGTTGCAGCGGGGTTATGGTGGCTTTAGGAAGGCCGTGTAATATGGCGTTTGCATAATCAAAATGCGGTGTCACAAGAGCTTGGTAGACAGATCGAAAGTCTTCTGGTTCCAGGAGCGGACTCAGATGGCAAAGTGTTCTGATTTTGTTGTAGACTGCTTTTACCATATTGCTTATTTGACTCTTCATATTCAGCTGTTGGTCGAGGATAATACCAAGGTACCGAATTGATGGTTTGCTTGTGAGTTCAGCATCTCGAACCTTCAGGGAGCTAGGTGGGATAAATGATGAATTTCTTGAGAACACCACTAAGCAAATTCAAAAAGTCTTTCAAGAATATTATCAAAACTTATACATCTCAGACCAGCAGGGAGGGAATTCTGAGACGGAGCAATTTGTAGCAGAGATAGACTTGGTGCAATTGTGTGAAGAAGAAAAACAATGGCTGGATAGGGAAATTGGAGGAGTGGAAGTACTGGAAGCAATTATTCTTGCTCTGGCCATTGTTGCTGGGCGTTTTCCACCTTTTAGCACCTCATTAAATATTCCCTGTAGGATTGGGCAGACTTCCACTGCAAACGTTTTAAAGAATTTTGCAGTGAGTCCATCCAAGCCCGGAGTCTTACCATCTTTTAGGCTTTTAATTGCTTCCAGTACTTCCACTCCTCCAATTTCCCTATCCAGCCATTGTTTTTCTTCTTCAAACAATTGCACCAAGTCTATCTCTGCTACATATTGCTCCGTCTCAGAATTCCCTCCCTGCTGGTCTGAGATGTATAAGTTTTGATAATATTCTTGAAAGACTTTTTGAATTTGCTTAGTGGTGTTCTCCTATTGGCCCATCCTATTTTTAATATTTGGTGTTGCATTCTCCTTTCCCGAATTTTTTGAGCCAGGTACCTCCCCGGTTTATTCCCCTGTGTGTAGCACTCATGTTTTAATCTATTAAGTCTATAGGCTTCTGCCTCCGTATCCAAGGCTGCAAGTTCCTCTTTAACCGCCTAATCTGGTTTAATCTCTGGCGCCTTCCTTGATTTTTGTGTATGCCTCCAATTGCTTTAGTTTAGAAAGATAGCAACATAGAAATATGACGACATAAAAAGACCACATGGCCTATCTAGTCTGTCCTTCCATATCAACAACTACAACAGTCCCCTTTTTACCTTAAGAGATCCTCTGTGTTTGTCCCATGCTTTTTTGAATTCAGTTACTGTCCTCATCTCTACCACCTCTACTGGGAGACTATTCCACGGATCCACTACTCTTTCCGTAAAGAAATATTTCTGCATTTCACTCCTGAATCTATCTCCCTTCACCCTCATCCCATGTCCCCTCGTAGCAGAACTTGCTTTCAATTGAAAGAGGCTCTCTCCCTGAACATTTATGTCACGGAGGTAATTAAACATCTCAGTCATATCACCTCTATCCTGCCTTTCATCTAAGGTGTACATATTAAGATCCTTAAGTCTGTCCTCATATGCTTTACAATGAAGACCACTAATCATTTTAGTAGCCACCCTCTGTACCGACTCCATCCTGTTCATATCCTTTTGAAGGTGCAGTCTCCAGAATTGCACGCTATACTCCAAATGAGGTCGCATCAAAGACTTATACAGAGGCATTATCACCTCCTTTTTTCTGCTAGCCATTCCTCTCCGTATGCACCCAAGCATCTTTCTAGCTTTTGCCATCGCCTTTTCTACCTGTTTAGCCTCTTTAAGATCATCAGACACAACCACACCTAGTTCCCGCTCTTCTTTAGTGGACAAAAGTACTTCACCCCCTATACTATATTGCTCCCTTGGATTGCTGAAGACCAAATGCATGACCTTACATTTTTAACATTACATCCCAGCTGCCAAATTCTAGACTATTCTTCAAGCTTAGTTAGATCCCTCCTCATGTTATCTACAACTTCCTGGGTGTCTACTCTATTGCAGATTTTGGTATCATCCGCAAAGATGAAAACCTTACCCGACAGCCCATCTGCTATATCACTAACAAAGATGTTAAAAAGAATCAGACCAAGGACAGAGCTCTGGAGCACACCACTGGTAACATCCTTCTCCTCAGAGTGAGCTCCATTTACCTGTACTCTTTGTTGCTTCCCACCCAATCAGTTTCTAACCCAAACAGTAACTTTAGGGTCCATCCCTAGAGTGCTCAGTTTGTTCATAAGTAGCCTGTTAGGAACAGTGTCAAAGGCTTTATAGAAATCTAAATACACCACATCTAGGGCTCTCCCTCAGTCCAACTCCCTGGTCACCCAGTCAAAGAAATCAATCAGATTTGTCTGACAAGACCTGCCTCTGGTGAATCCATGCTGCCTCAGATCCTGTAATCCGCTGGACTCCAAAAACCTCACTATTTTCTCTTTCAGCAGTGTTTCCAATAATTTACTCACCACCGAAGTTAAACTAACCAGCCTGTAGTTTTCAACCACATCCTTACTTCTGCTTTTGTGTAAAGGCACCACATGATGCTCTCTCCAGTCCTTTGGCACCACCCCCGACTCTAACGAGGCATTGAAAAAGTCAGTCAGTGGAGCTTCTAGAACAGGGGTGGGCAAACCTGGTCCTGGAGGGCCGCAGACCAGTCAGGTTTTCGGGATATCTCTAATGAATATGCATGAGATATATATGCATTAGAGATATCCTGCCAACCTGACTGGTTTGTGGCCCTCCAGGGCTGGATCTGGAGACCCCTGCCTTACACCTCTGTCATTTAAGATTATGAGTGGACAAGGTGCAGATGTCCAAGACATCAAAAAGGTTAGATAGAATTTGTCACAGTCCTCCTCACTTCTCACCACCACCAAAAAATTGTCTATTAGACAACTTTTTGGTGGTGGTGAGAATCGAGGAGGAATGTGACACATTCTATATACCCTTTCAATGTCTAGGACATCTGTACCTTGCCCACTCACAATCTTAAATGACAGAGGTGTAAGGCAGGGGTCTCCAAATCCAGCCCTGGAGGGCCACAAACCAGTCAGGTTGGCAGGATATCTCTAATGCATATATATCTCATGCATGTTCATTAGGGATATCCCGAAAACCTGACTGGTCTGCGGCCCTCCAGGACCGGAGGTGCCCACCCCTGTTCTAGAATGACCCCAAGTTCCCTTAATATTCTAGGGTGTATCCCATCTGGTCCCATCGCTTTGTCTACTTTAAGTTGAGCTAGTTTCTCACGAACACAGTCTTCTGAAAATTGTTCAAGATGTCCCTCGCTTCTGTTCCTGTTTGTGGGTGTTTTCTGAGGTCCTGCTCCTGGTTCTTCATCTGTGAACACAGAACAGAAATATTTGTTAAGCAATTCCGCTTTATCCTTATCAGCTTCTACATATTTCTCCCCTGCACCCTTGAGTCTGATAATACCATTTTTGCCCTTCCTCGTCTCACTAACATATCTGAAAAATGTCTTATCCTCCTATTTTATTGCATTGGCTATTTCCTCCTCCTTTTGAATCTTTGCCTTCCTGACTACTTTGCTAGCTTCTCTAAGTTTTTCCAAATATAGATGCCTGTCTTCCTCTCTCTGTGATCTCTTGTATTTCATGAAGACCTCCCTCTTTTTCTTCACTTTTTCAACTACTTCTTTAGAAAGCCATAGTGGTCTCCTTTTCCTTTAATCTTTATATACCATTTTAACAAAAAGGTTGGTTGCCCTTAAAATATCCCCTTTCAGTTTTGCTCACTGTTTTTCTTCATCCCCCAGCTGTTCCCATCCCAGTAACGACTCCCTGAGGTATTGGCCCATCTTGGCAAAGTTAGTCTTACTAAAGTCTAAGATCCTCAGCTTTGAATGGATTCTAACAGCCCTAGTCCTAATACTGAACCACACCATCTGGTGATCACTGGATGCAAAATGATCTCCCACTACATCAGAAACACTTTCACCATTGGTAAGCACCAAGTCCAGTAGGGCCCCTTCACATGTGGGGTCTGTTACCAATTGCCTGAATAGTTCTCCCTGTAGAGAATCCAGGATCTCCTTACTTCTAGATGATACTGCATCAGGAATGTGCCAATCAACATCTGGCATATTGAAATCTCCTATCAGTAGCACTTCCCCTTTCCTAGCAATGCTGCGTATGTCTCCAATTAACTCTCTGTCCACCGTTTCCTCTTCTGAGGGAGGTCTGTATATCACACCAATGCAAATAGATTTCTCTTTCCCTCTTTCTAGTTTAACCCACAATGCCTCCTCTCTCCCTTTTAAGCTCTGTAATTCCAAAGCTTTAATAGTAGTTTTTACATATAGTGCCACTCCTCCTCCCCTTCTTCCTACCCTGTCTATTCTGAATAAAGTATAGCCAGGTATAGTTACATCCCAATCATGGTTTTCTGTGAACCATGTTTCTGTAACTGTCACTAAATCCAAGTCAGCCACTCCCACCAAAGCTTCAACATCAGGGATCTTATTTCCCATGATACAGGCATTTATACACACTGCATTCCATATGTTTATTTATTTATTTGAATTCATTTTTATACCGCTCCTTCCAGTGATCAGCAGCGGTTTACATTTTAACATATAATTCTGCAATGACAGCAGTTACATATAACAATATAGAAACTATGTACATAGCAAAGGAAGTGTAGGAATTCAAAACTCAAAACTATTTACATAAAGAACCGTGTATGTTCAGTTAACTATATACATAATATTTACATTGATGTACAATGGGAATGTCACATGGCTAATGGGTTTACATTTTAACATACTCTGTTGGGTTTGGTGTGCCATATGACGATGGAGTTGTTGGGATCCATCATGATATGATTTATACTTGAATACAATTTGATTTATGTTATTTCTGACAGATTATAATATTCTTGGAATAGGTGAGTTTTGAGGTTTTTTCGGAATGATTGGAGGTCCTTGTTGGCTCTTAGTGTGTCAGGGCATTTGTTCCATTGTGTGGGGGCTATGTAAGTCAATGTTCTATTGCTGGTATTCATTTTCACTTTGCGTATACAGAGTGGAATTTGTAGAGTGTTTAGATTGTGTGTATGTCTTTTTCTGCTAGGGGGTTGTATTTTAATGAGTGTGGTGAGGAAAGATGGGGTGATATTATGTATTAACTTGAATGTTGTAGTTATTATTTTGTATCTTATGCGTGCTTGGATAGGTAGCCAGTGAAGTTCCATTAGAATGGGTGTGATGTGATCTGAAAATCATACGTTCATTAATATTTGAACTGTGATGTTACCCCTGTTACCCATTTCCATAAAGGTATTTAATGTATCACCTACCTGAGGGCTTTCACCTACCTGGGGGATTTCTTCACCCATCCCCAATGAATCTAGTTTAAAGCCCTCTTCAGTAGATTAGCCAGTCTACTACCAAAGACGCGTTGACCTTTTTTTGGACAGATGGATGCCATCTCTTCTCTGCAACCCTTGGAACAACATCCCATGGTCTAGGAAACCAAAATGCTCTCAATGACACCATCCACGCAGCCATGCATTCATCTCCAGGATGCTAGCCTCTCTGCCTTGGCCTTTACCCTCAACAGGGAGGATTGAAAAGAACACCACCTGTGCACCTAACTGCTTCACCCTCTGTCCCAGAGCCATGAAGTCACTTTTGATATGTTCCAACGGATACCTGGCAGTATCATTTGTTCCAACATGGATTAGCAACATTGGGTAATAGTTAGTGGGCTTGATGAGTCTCGGCAAACTCTCCGTAACATCTTGGATTTTGGCACCAGGCAGACAGCATACCTCTCTGGACATCATCTGGTCGGCAGATTCACACCTCAGTATCCCTCAGAAGAGAGTCTGCAACCACCACTACCCTTCGCTTCCTTGTGGTCACTGATTCTGCAACTTTGGGGTACTTGAGCTCTGGTCCTTCCCTTTCCAGTGATGCTTTCACCTCCTCCACTTCCAGGGCTGCATAATGGTTCTTCATTTCAAGGGCTGGAGAAGTTGAATTGGTGATTTTGCAGGCCCTGGAGACTTGTGTCCAACCATCAACATTCTGTTGGCACCCATCTTCTCCTCTGCTGGAGAGCTTGGTTGCTGCAAGAAGCATCTCATCAATGTACTTCTCACTGTCTTGAATGCTCCTCAGCCTTACCACCTCCTTTCTGAGTTCCTCCACTTGTTTCCTCACAGCTTCAGCATGCAGGCACCCTGCACATAGAACCGGTCCTTCAACTGGCATTAGGATCTCTGTATGGACAGAGGCAGAAGCTGTAATCGGGGCAACAGCTTTAGCGATATGATTTTTCCCAGCCATTGTTGTGTTCGTGGAGCTTAGGTATCTGTTAAAGCAAAAGAGAGAGATCTACCAAGTACCAGCCAGTTTCCCCGCTATCCTTTCAGAGAAAAAACAGTTAGATCTCTTTAATTATATTCAAAATGTGCTGCTCCAAGTCTCTGTGCTTTGTTAAAAGGGGAAGTGCCCTATAAAGCAAGACTGCTCACTAGGGGTTGGGTGGGAGTCGGGGTGGGTAGGAAGGGAACTAACATCTGATTAGGTGTCAGCAGTTCCCAAAAGCTGAGAAGGTTACTAAAGTTCAAGAACCTACTCTGCTCAAGGAAATTTCTACTAAAGCACCAAAAAGAAAGTAACTGCTTTAAAAATATACAAAAACCCTTTTAAGAGCTCCCAGTCAGAGAGCTAGCAATTTAATAAAAATAAACCCTCAAATCCTTACCGTTGTTTGACCTGTAGAGCCCCTGTTAGAAATAGGAATGCCTCAACAGGGAAGGGCTCTGGAGCCTTTTATGCAGGCTTCAGCTGCTCTCAGGTAATCAGGCCCACTAACTCCTGATTAGGTGTCAGCACTTCCCAAAAGCTGAGAAGGTTACTAGAGTTCAACAACCTACTCTGCTCAAGGAAATTTCTACTAAAGCATCAAAAAGAAAGTAACTTTGCTTTAAAAATATACAAAACCCCTTTTAAGAGCTCCCAGTCAGAGAGCAAGCAATTAGATTAAAATAAACCCTCAAATCCTTACCATTGTTTGACCTGTAGAGCCCCTGTTAGGAATGCTTCTTTAGTTCTTGTTCCTTCATTCACTTTTGGTTCCTTCACCTAGCTGCTAGTTCAATGAGATGTCCCTTCGCCACCGCTTTAAGGCCGACCCAAACTATTGCTGCTTTTACTTCTTCATTATTGTTATTAGACATGTATTCTCTTATTGCTGTTCCTATTTTAGTGCACCCTTCTACTTCTTCCACTAGAGATTCATTCAATCTCCAGAAGCGCAGTCCTCCCCCTGATATGTTTAGTGAGAAGTCAGTCTCTACTGGAGCTTGGTCTGTCCATGTAATATACCCTATTTCTACTTTCTTCAAACATTCCATTATTCTGCTAACTACCCAAATCATATCTATCCTGCTATATACTGCATGTAGGTGTGAGTAGAATGTGTATTCTCATTTGTTTCCTTATAAGTACCACCAGGTGTCCATTACTCCCATGATCTTCTTCATAAATATTTTTAACTGCTTACTCACCCTTTTGAGCCTTCCCTCCGGTTACTCCCCATCGAATCTTCCCTCAGGTTCATGGTAGTATTAAAATCTCCTCCAATTACTATTGTGGCATGCAGGTGTTATTCCAGGGCATTCATTAGCTGTTCATAAAAGATCCCCTGTTGTTTGTTAGGTGCATAGATACAGCATAGGGCCAATGCTGTCCCGGCCAATTTCCCTTTCCACAATATGTATTGGCCTTCTGTGTCTTAGACCCCAATATCCTCTTCCGCTACAAGCCCTCGGGCAAACAGAATGCTCACCTTCCCTTTTTTTTTTTGAATAATGACGGTTATGCGCTAAATATATTCTATCACACCGTACGCTGCTCAATCATTTTTCCTGCACCCTTTCTAAATGAGTTTCTTGTATCATTAGTATATCAACTTTACCACTATTTCTTTATTTTTGTAGTTCTTGCCTCTTGTACCATGAGTTAAGGCCTTTAGTATGGAGCAGACAGAGCTTAAAGGTCCCAAATTACCCATGTCTACCAATAGCCAAATTAATATGACTAAAATACATTCTCTAAAATGCTTGTATGCAAATGCTAGAAGTCTAAAAAATAAGATGGGAGAGTTAGAATATATAGCATTAAATGAAAGGTTAGATATGATTGGAATATCAGAGACATGGTGGAAGGAGGACAACCAGTGGGACACTGTGATACCTGGGTACAAACTATATTGTAATGATAGAGCTGATCAAATTGGTGGAGGGGTTGCTCTCTATGTTAGAGAGGGCATTGAGTCAGAAAGGATTAAAGTTTTGCAGGAAACAAAATCTGCTGTAGAATCTATATGGATTGAAATTCCATGTAAAAGGGGGAAGGCAATGGCAGTGGGGGTGTACTATCGAGCGCCTGGCCAGAATGACCAAATGGATGATGAAATGCTCAAAGAAATCAAGGAAGCTAACAAAAGTTACAGCGCAGTAATAATAATGGGTGATTTCAATTACCCCGGTATCGACTGGGTCAGTGTCACGTCAGGACATGCTAGGGAGATAAAGTTCCTAGATGAAATAAATGACTGCTTCTTGGAGCAGCTGGCTCATGAACCAACCAGAGGGGAAGCCATATTAGACCTAGTCCTTAGTGGAAAACCAGATCTAGTGCAAGAGATAAGGTTGTTGGGGCCACTTGGCAATAGTGATCATAGCAGGATCACCTTTAATTTAATTAGTGGAGGAGGGATAGTAAGGAAATCCACAGTACTACCTTTTAACTTTTGAAAGGGAGACTATGATAAAATGAGGAAAACAGTTAAGAAAAAACTAAAAGGAGCAGTTGCAAAGGTTAAAGACTTACATCAAGCTTGGGTGTTGTTGAAAAATACTATCTTGGAAGCCAAGACCAGCTATATTCCACGCTTTAAGAAAAGTGGAAGGAAGTCCAAAAAACTGCCAGCATGGTTTAAAGGTGAGGTCAGAGAGGCTGTTGTTGCCAAAAAAGCATCTTTCAGGAAATGGAAAAAAGAGCCAAATGACGAAACCTGGAAACAGCACAAGCACTGGCAAGTCACAGGCAAGGCATTGATAAGGCAGGCAAAGGGAGAATTTGAGAAGAAGCTTGCTGCGGAAGCAAAAATGCAAAATAAAGACCTTTTCAAGTACATTCGTAGCAAAAAACCTGTGAGAGAGTCAGTTGGTCCATTAGATGATAAAGGGGTTAAAGGAGCACTAAGAGGCGATAAGGCGATAGCGGAGAGACTGAATGAATTCTTTGCTTCGGTCTTTACTGAGGAATATGTAGGGATGTTACCCATGACTGAAGTGGTATTTAAAGATACGGAAGAATTGAAGGTAATATCGAATCAACGGGAAGATGTATTACAACTATTAGATAAACTGAAGAGTAGCAAATCACCTGGGCCGGATGGTATACATCCAAGGGTGTTGAAAGAACTGAAATATGAGATTGCAGACCTGCTATTAGTAATCTGTAAACTATCATTAAAATCATCTCTAATACCTGAAGATTGGAGGATCGCCAATGTAACACCAATTTTTAAAAAGGGTTCCAGGGGTATTCCGGGAAACTACAGACCGGTGAGCCTGACATCACTACCAGGAAAAATGGTAGAAACCATCATAAAGAATAAAATTACTCAGCATGTAGATAGTTATGACCTAATGGGAGACAGCCAACATGGCTTTAGACAAGGAAGATCTTGTCTTACCAATCTGTTATGTTTTTTTGAAGGAGTGAATAAACAGGTGGACAAAGGTGAGTCAGTTGATATTGTGTTTCTGGACTTTCAGAAAGCCTTTGACAAGATCCCTCATCATAGACTTTTGGCAAAACTAAAGAGTCATGGGATAGGAGGCAGTGTACTATTGTGGATCAGGAACTGTTTAAAAGATAGAAAGCAGAGGGCAGGGCTAAACAGGGAGGAGTGGTCTAGTGGTTAGGACATGGTACTTCAGGCCAGAGGGCTGGGAGTTCAAGTCCCACCTGGGGACAGCAATCATAGGCCGGAGGGACTGGGATTTCTAGTCCTATAGGCACTCCTTATGGTCTTGGGCAAGCTACTTAACCCTCCATTGCCCATGTTCCCTGTAAGTATTAGCGTATGTCTCATATCCCCTCGTGTTAAATGTATCCCCCAATTGACCGCTTTGACCCGGTGAAAAGCGGGATATAAATAAATAAATAAATGGCCAATTTTCCCAATGGAGAAAGGTGAATAGTGGTGTACCCCAGGGATCTGTGCTGGGTCCGCTGCTTTTGACATATTCATAAATGACCTGGAAAGTGGAATAACGAGTGAGGTTATCAAATTTGCAGATGACACAAAACTATTTAAAGTTGTTAAAACCCAAGAGGATTGTGGAAAATTGCAAGAGGATCTTGATAAATTGGAAGACTGGGCATCAAAATGGCAGATGAAATTTAATGTGGACAAGTGCAAGGTTATGCACCTAGGGAAGAACAACCAAAACTATGGTTAAACGATGCAAGGTTCCACATTATGAACCACCACCCAGGAAAAAGATTTAGGCGTTATTGTGGATACCATGTTAAAACCCTCGGCCCAGTGTGCAGCGGCGGCCAAGAGAGCAAATAGAATGCTAGGTATGATAAGGAAAGGAATGGAAAATAAAACAAAAGATATTATAATGCCTCTATATCGTTCCATGGTGAGACCGCACCTTGAATATTGTGTGCAATTCTGGTCGCCGTATTTTAAAAAGGATATAGTGATTTTAGAAAAGGTTCAGAGAAGAGCCACCAAAATGGTAAAGGGGATGGAAGGATACTCCTATGAAGAAAGGCTAAAAAGGTTAGGGCTCTTTAACCTGGAAAAGAGATGGCTGAGGGGAGATATGATAGAAGTCTATAAATTAATGAACGGAGTAGAACGGGTAAACGTAGATCGATTGTTTACGTTATCAGAATATAGAAAGACTAGGGGACATACAATGAAGCTACAGGGTAAACTATTTAAGACTAATAAAAGAAAATATTTTTTCACTCAACGTGTAATCAAACTCTGGAATTTGTTACCGGAGGATGTAGTAAAGGCTGTTAGTGTAGCTGGGTTTAAAAAAGGTTTGGACAAGTTCCTGGAGGAAAGGTCCATAAACCATTATTAAGAAGGGACCCAGGATATCAATGCTTGATCCAGTACAAGCATTGCGGAACCTGTGTCTTTTGGGGAAACTGCTAGGTACGTATGACCTAGATTGGCCACTGTTGGAAACAGGATACTGGGCTTGATGGACCTTGGTCTGACCCAGTGTGGCATATCTTATGTTCTTATGTTCTTATTGTGGCAATCTTGCATATTGCATCTCTACCATATCTATCTCCCATTTCTAAGATTACTTATGTCTTCCCTACTTTCTACACAGGATCCCCATCCCCTACCCTTCATCCCTTCCCTCTCTCCCCTTTCCCTCCCCACTACCCTATTACCCATCCCCCCCCCCCCCCATCAGGCAGCAAAAATACCACCATTGACTTTTTGGTGACCCCATATTACCCTTCCCATTAAATAGTGCATAAAAGCTAGTAAATAAATCCCCTTAGGGGTATGTTTACTAAACCATCTTAACGTCACAGCGGTGGTATTATTGCGCGATAAGTGACGTAATAACACGGCAGTGGCGTTAAGGCACATTAACGCTGTGAAATCCGGGTCTGAAGGGTGGAGTAAGGCTTCCCAGAGGATGGAGAGAAGGGGTCAATGGGCAGAGAGTTGGTGGGGAGAGGCTCCAAGCACATTAAATGCTGTGAAATCCGGGTCTGAACACTAACGCCAGTGAAACCCTCGCGTTAGGCACATTTGCAGGAAAGAGAAACCATTTAAGTTAGCAATGTGCAGCAAAGGCAGGGAAACCCAGAAAAGTGATGGTTAAGATATATGTGCAGGAACCAAAAAGGCAAATAAATATATAAAATGACCTGACCACATTTAAAATCCCAATAACCAAGCTGGCCAATAGTGATATTAATGATAAACATAGAGCAACACTACTGACAAAGCGTAAAACTTAAGATATCATGTATGGAAGGGTCTATGCTCTGTCCCCCTACAAAGTGAATGATCCCACATTGAAATAGCGCTGATCAGGGTTTCTGTCATTTAGATTGGACAGGTTTTTTATGGTGTGCACATGTGCAGCAACAGCAGAGTGGGCACGTAGGAAAGGACAACTGTACTGATGCTGTAAATGGGATCGGGGGCTGCAGGCGGCACATGCTGTGATCCAGCTGGGGCACAGTGCGGAGTAGGCAGATGCCTAGGTGGCACATAGGAATGCCGAAACTGTAAAGTAGCAAGACAGCAACTGATAAGGGTCCAATATGGGCACGAGTGTGTGTCTCACAGTGTCACAGGGGATATTACCCAGCAGGTACCCCCAAGGGCACTTAACATTGGCAGGCGGTGCCGGGGGAAAGCGCACATGTCCATTTAGGCACCCCTACCCAAGAACCCACACCATAGGCAGCTGCCTACCGGCACACTGGATGGCCTGGGACTGCGCACCACCAGCACCACCGGCATAATGGCATGGCAGCATGGTGGCAGAGGGGTGCTGGTGAAGGAGGGAGCAGTGGCATCTGCCCACAGCAGGCCCTGGCCTTGCCCCGTTTAGGTGGGTGCCTTGCACGGCAACAGACAGGGTCTGTCTGACGAACAGTCATGGTATCCCCAGGGAATGATTTGCCCCTGCGGCAACAGTGTGGTGCAGTACACACAGTCAGTGTGTTCAGGAGCAGAAGGTCACAAGTTCAAGTCCTAGCTGTGGCTCCTGCCAACCCTGTCCCCATATTTTACCCAGTACTAAACCGTGGTAATAAAGACGGAACCTTTATTGAAGATAAAATAAACATGCCTGAAACGCCTATATTTTACCCTACAGAGCACAGACACCATAAACATGTGCAATCCCTAGAGCAGAGTTTTCCACCTGCAGTCCTGGAGGGCCAAACACCATTCAGGTTTCATGCAGCTTTTTTCTTTCTGGGCCCAGTACTATGGAATGCACTACCACCACTTCTCCGATTGGAATCTTTGTATCCTCAATTTAAAGCATCACTCAAAACCCATCTGTTTCAGCAAGCCTTTAATCTCTCGCCTGATGGTCCTCCCTGATGTTCTCATTTGTTATGTGCTTTTGTCTGCTCGCCATTTGTCTTGTCGTGTGTTTTTGTCTACTCGTAGTTTGTTTTGTCTCCCCCTATATGGGCCTACTATCTCGTTGTACTCTTATGTTTTATAAAGTATTGGCCCTTTTCTTTTGTTTATTTTACTTGTCTATGCTTTTATACTTTTACTTTCCTATCTTATTATGGCGTTCTTTTCCGTGTTTTTGCATTGCTAACCTTTTATTGTACACAGCTTTATGTTTCGACGGAAAGCGGTCTATCAAATTTTAAATAAAGAAAGATAAAGATAAAGATGCTGACCCTAATAAATATACCTGTGCTACATTTGTATGCACCACCCCCCATTGTATGCAAATGTATCTCATGCATATTCATTAGGGACAGCATGAAAACCTGAACAGTGTTTTGCCCACCAGGACCGGAGTTGGGAACCTCTGCCCTAGAGCAGCAGCCAACAGGGGCATAAACACCTGCACCCACAGGCTCCACTATCCAAAGCCTCATGGAGAGTCAGGCTGTTGGGCCCTGCGTGGAGCAGAATCTGCCAATACTGGCACCTGCATACCTTAGCAATGCCGTCCTAAACTTGGAAACACGTTTCACATATATCAAAAGGTTGCTATGATTAATGTCAGCTAACAAATCCTAAGTTAAACACAGTTTGTTGATAGAGATTCATCATAGCAACCTTTCTGATATCTGTGGAGTGTGTTTCAGTTATTGATTCTGACAGTGTTTACCACCCTGGGGAGTGACCCCAACAGTATTGTGCACCATAGCAATGCCCACACTGTGCCCAGGACTGGTGTGGCGGCCAGGGCGGCCACAAACCTCTATATTTGCACAATGCTGGCATAGGTGTGGGAGTGTGTGTCTGTCTATCCAGTGTGTTGTGGCTGCCTACACCTTACTGAGCCCACATTGCTTGCACTTTTTCCAGTGTTAGCCTGCCAATGTGCATAATGAGGAGCAAGGTACTGTGGGTATGGCCCGGACAGGGTGGCATGGGCAGGATGCATTTGCACAGGGTATAGGGCAATGGCTGGGACATTGTAGTGCTCGACCACCACCTGCACGAACAGGTTGGCCACAGCATGTCATGCTGGGAGGTCGTTCTCACCCTGACTGTGCAGTGACCACAGCATGGCTAGGTTCCCCCATAGTACTATATGGTATTTCTCTCAAGTGATATTTTTGGGTTCTTTTTTCTGGTGCCCAGTCACTGATATACCTGTGTTGTGTGTGTGCGCTGATATCCCAGTTTTGGGTGCACACAGTTCCTCCAGGAACATGCACTCTGTTCTAGTTAGCATCTGTATGACTGCACCACCTTGCAGGGTGCAGCAGGTGCACACTGACTGCCCTCTGCTGGTGAATGTCAGATTGTAGTGGGGGAAGCTCAGCTGACTAGGCCCACTACCTATCTGCCAGTGGCCCTGTCCCAAGTGCAGATCTTCAGCAGCTGTCTGTTTGCCACCAGGACTGTGGTTGCTGGTCCCACAGCTTGTCCTCATGACTTCCACTGCACCCTTTGCAAAGGGTGAGAGTGCGGGTCTGTTGGGGGGGCAGATCATGTCCCCCACCCTCACACAGAGAGGGTGGTTTGCTAAGTACATTGTTGCCATGTGAGCCCCTGACACACCCTTGCTCCCTAGACAGGTGACCATAGCAAGCACAGTGGATATGCACTATGTTGTGTGCATCATGGTCCACAAGGGCCAGACATGACTGGCAATTGCAAATGGACACAGAGACCTCCAAAAGTGGCCTGCAACAAATACCTGTCACATGCTGGCACTAATAGAGACCTGCAGCACAGCCCACCTCAACCAACCTGGGTACTGCAGACCTGGTGCTGGCCACTCCACCTCACCCTCAGGGTGAGCACAGAACATGCACATTGGCATGGCCTGTGGGTACTCTGTGCCAGTAACACGCAGGGTCATTCCCCCCTACCAAGCTGATGTGCTGTAGAGGTGCATACCCCATCTGGTGAGCAGATGTAGACTGCTGGTCTGCATGTGAATTGCATTATGGGTACTGTTGATTCTATCCTATCCTGGTAGCCACAGCAGACAGTTTTATGGTGACGTGCACTCTTTCTGCAGCCAGCCATTGGCATGATAACTCCCATAGTGATGTAGCACAATGGTTAATGCAATGACTTCAGTAGCAGATGTCATGGCTTCAATTCCTCTCTGTTCCCTTTTTTTATGGCTGTCCTACACAACTATGTTTCATTCGTGTAACAGTAATATCTGTGCAGATCTGTGCTGCCGCCACATTATACCCTCATCACAGTTGCCATCCATCCTTCTGTCCATCTATGTGTGTGTGCCAGCTGTGTGGCGTCCTGCCCTAATGTGCAGGCTGCTACCCCATGTCCTGCACTGGCACACCTTTCTGCATTGCGGCTCTTCATGCTTGCCTCTCCTGTGTCTGCTCTGCATGGCACTGCTCTCCTCTGTCCTCCTGTCATTGCACTTATCCTGCCACCTCTACCTCCTCTGGTGGACACGTATCCCCATCCTCTGCCACACACTGTCATTATTGCACTGTGCATTACCATCACCCTGTACATCGGTACAGCTGCCCTCGATATCTTTGTCCACTTTACCTGCTGCCACATGGGCTGCACGCAGATTTGGCGGGTCCATGAGCTCCGTCATCCACTTCCTTCCATCAGTTGCTCACTGCCTTTCCTTGGTGCTCTGTGCAGTGTTATGGTTACATCTGTGTTTGAGCCATACATTTCATGCTTGTGACTTTGGGGCACCTTTGTGCCCCTGGGCAACATCTCCTGTGTCACCTTGGCATCCCTGGGACATCTTTCATAAGAACATAAGAACATAAGATATGCCATACTTGGTCAGACCAAGGTCCATCAAGCCCAGTATTCTGTTTCCAACAGTGGCCAATCTAGGTCATACGTACCTACCAGTTTCCCCAAGAGACACAGGTTCCACAATGCTTGTATTGGTTCAAGCATTGATATCCTGGGTCCCTTCTTAATAATGGTTTATGGACCTTTCCTCCAGGAACTTGTCCAAACCTTTTTTAAACCCAGCTACACTAACAGCCTTTACTACATCCTCCGGTAACAAATTCCAGAGTTTGATTACACGTTGAGTGAAAAAATATTTTCTTTTATTAGTCTTAAATAGTTTACCCTGTAGCTTCATTGCATGTCCCCTAGTCTTTCTATATTCTGATAAGGTAAACAATCAATCTATGTTTACCCATTACACTCCGTTCATTAATTTATAGACTTCTATCATGTCACCCCTCAGCCGTCTCTTTTCCAGGTTAAAGAGCCCTAACCTTTTTAGCCTTTCTTCATAGGAGTATCCTTCCATCCCCTTTACCATTTTGGTGGCTCTTCTCTAAACCTTTTCTAAAATCGCTATATCCTTTTTAAGATACGGCGACCAGAATTGCACACAATATTCAAGGTGCGGTCTCACCATGGAACGATATAGAGGCATTATAATATCTTTTGTTTTATTTTCCATTCCTTTCCTTATGATACCTAGCATTCTATTTGCTCTCTTGGCCGCCGCTGCACATTGGGCCGAGGGTTTTAACATGTTATCCACAATGACGCCTAAAACCTTTTCCTGGGTGGTGGTTCCTAATGTGGAACCTTGCATCGTGTAACCATAGTTTTGGTTGTTCTTCCCTAGGTGCATAACCTTGCACTTGTCCTCATTAAATTTCATCTGCCATTTTGATGCCCAGTCTTCCAATTTATCAATATCCTCTTGCAATTTTCTACAATCCTCTTGGGTTTTAACAACTTTAAAGTAGTTTTGTGTCATCTGCAAATTTGATAACCTCACTCGTTATTCCACTTTCCAGGTCATTTATGAATATGTCAAAAAGCAGCGGACCCAGCACAGATCCCTGGGGTACACCACTATTCACCTTTTTCCATTGGGAAAATTGGCCATTTAGCCCTACCCTCTGCTTTCTATCTTTTAACCAGTTCCTGATCCACAATAGTACACTACCTCCTATCCCATGACTCTTTAGTTTTGCCAAAAGTCTCTGATGAGGGACCTTGTCAAAGGCTTTCTGAAAGTCCAGATACACAATATCAACTGACTCACCTTTGTCCACCTGATTATGCACTCCTTCAAAAAAACATAACAGATTAGTAAGACAAGATCTTCCTTGTCTAAAGCCATGTTGGCTGTCTCCCATTAGGTCATCCAATATATATATACAATTACTCCAACCCGTGACTATTTCCTTAATTAAATGGCTCAATAAATTGCTCAATACACAACTTAGACTAACATCAATTCATCTGTTTATAACTGGGTCTCAGACTCGTGGGCAGCAATTTGTGATAAGCATCACGTAGTGCTCCTTCTTTGCATCAACGACCCATTTTAAATTCTTTTTTTATAACTTTTGCTTAACATTTTTTTTCAAAAATCCAGTTAGATAATGTAACTTTTTCTTAACGTTTTTTTTCAAAAATCCAGTTAGATAGTATAAAGTATGATAATAATCAAGCTTATCTTGTGACTTATCTTCAATGTCACAAGATAAGCTTGATTATTATCATACTTTATACTATCTAACTGGATTTTTGAAAAAAAACGTTAAGAAAAAGTTACATTATCTAACTGGATTTTTGAAAAAAAAACGTTAAGCAAAAGTTATAAAAAAAGAATTTAAAATGGGTCGTTGATGCAAAGAAGGAGCACTACGTGATGCTTATCACAAATTGCTGCCCACGAGTCTGAGACCCGGTTATAAACAGATGAATTGATGTTAGTCTAAGTTGTGTATTGAGCAAATTATTGAGCCATTTAATTAAGGAAATATTCACGGGTTGGAGTAATTGGATATATATATTGGCTGAACAGTGACATTACTCTAAAGTTTTTGGATCTACAACGTTTGTGTCCCATTAGGTCATGACTATCTACATGCTGAGTAATTTTATTCTTTATGATGGTTTCTACCATTTTTCCCAGTACTGATGTCAGGCTCACCGGTCTGTAGTTTCCCGGATCACCCTGGAACCCTTTTTAAAAATTGGTGTTACATTGGCGATCCTCCAATCTTCAGGTATTAGAGATGATTTTAATGATAGTTCACAGATTACTAATAGCAGGTCTGCAATCTCATATTTCAGTTCTTTCAATACTCTTGGATGTATACCATCCGGCCCAGGTGATTTGCTACTCTTCAGTTTATCTAATAGTTGTAATACATCTTCCCGATGTATTGATATTTCCTTCAATTCTTCCGCACCTTTAAATACCACTTCAGTCATGGGTAACATCCCTACATCTTCCTCAGTAAAGACTGAAGCAAAGAACTCATTCAATCTCTCCTCTATCGCCTTGTCACCTCTTAGTGCTCCTTTAACCCCTTCATCATTTAATGAACCAACTGACTCTCTCACAGGTTTTTTGCTACGAATGTACTTGAAAAGGTCTTTACTTCGTGTTTTTGCTTCCGCAGCAAGCTTCTTCTCAAATTCTCCCTTTGCCTGCCTTATCAATGCCTTGCATTTGACTTGCCAGTGCTTGTGCTGTTTCCAGGTTTCGTCGTTTGGCTCTTTTTTCCATTTCCTGAAAGATGCTTTTTTGGCAACAACAGCCTCTCTGACCTCACCTTTAAACCATGCTGGCAGTTTTTTGGACTTCCTTCCACTTTTCTTAAAGCATGGAATACAGCTGGTCTGGGCTTCCAAGATAGTATTTTTCAACAACAGCCAAGCCTGATGTACGTCTTTAACCTTTGCAACTGCTCCTTTTAGTTTTTTCTTAACTGTTTTCCTCATTTTATCATAGTCTCCCTTTCGAAAGTTAAAAGGTAGTACTGTGGAGTTCCTTACTATCCCTCTTCCACTAATTAAATCAAAGGTGATCATGCTATGATCACTATTGCCAAGTGGCCCCAACAACCTTATCTCTTGCACTAGATCTGGTGTTCCACTAAGGACTAGGTCTAATATGGCTTCCCCTCTGGTTGGTTCATGAACCAGCTGCTCCAAGAAGCAGTCATTTATTTCATCTAGGAACTTTATCTCCCTAGCATGTCCTGACGTGACACTGACCCAGTCGATACTGGGGTAGTTGAAATCACCCATTATTATTACTGCACTGTAACTTTTGTTAGCTTCCTTGATTTCTTTGAGCATTTCGTCACCCATTTGGTCATTCTGGCAAGGCGCTCGATAGTACACCCCCACTGCCATTGCCTTCCCCCTTTTACATGGAATTTCAATCCATATAGATTCTACAGCACCTTAGGTTTGGCCAGCTTATGGGGTGCTTATATTCTGCCTTGGAGGGTGCCAACCTTTCCTGCCTCCCTCTAGGGCACATTATGACCTGCCCTAAAAGGTGCATTTAGGTTGCAGCACTGGGGTGAGGCTGACAAGGGAGGAGCAACAGTTGTGCATTATGACCTGCCCTAAAAGGTGCATTTAGGTTGCAGCACTGGGGTGAGGCTGACAAGGGAGGAGCAACAGTTGTGCAGTCATATTCTCAATATAGGGTTCACCTTTTAGACCAGTTAAGTGACAACAAATGTTATGCCAAGTTGCCTTTTAACCCTTTTGTTGGTTTACAGTCTGAAATCTCTACCATCATGCAGCAGGCTTTGTCTAACAATTGGATCACTAAGCGGGAGTTTAAATTTTTGGTCTTAAAACATCCAAAGATCCCAATCATTTACACAGTTCCCAAGATCCACAAATCTCTTGTGGCACCTCCAGGCAGGCCCATTGTGTCTTGTCGGGGATCTGCACTGGAGCCTCTTTCCAAATTTTGTGATAGGTTTTTACAACCTTGTGCTCAATCTGTACCTTCTTTTTTAAGGGATACTACTCATTTTATTGAAAACCTTCAGTGTGTTATGGGTGATGTCAGCTCTTGGTGGCTAGTCTCACTGGATGTTACTGCAATGTATACTAACATCAATCAAGACCAAGCTTTATCAGTGGTTTCTCAATTACAATTATCCTTACCTGATCGGATCCCTCGTATGTTTTTTCTACAGTTGTTGAATTTGGTACTCACTAGAAATTATTTTCAGTTTGAGCAACAATTTTATCACCAAATTCAGGGCATAGCCATGGGGGCTACAGTAGCTCCATCCATCGCTAAATTGTATATGGCTGAGTTTGAATCTTCTCAGATTTATCCCTCACCATGTTTTAAGGAAGTTGTTTTGTGGGTCCGTTTTTTGGATGATATCTTCATTTTATGGAAGGGCACTGAAGCCAATTTATATTTGTTTTCTCAATGGCTTAATTCATTACGATCTAATTTGTCCTTTGCCATGCATCATCATTTTTCTCAATTAGAATTTTTGGATATTTTGGTTATGAAGTGTCACAACACTCTTCACACTACGTTGTTCAGAAAGTCTGTGCAGAGAAACACGTTGTTATCTTATACCAGTTTCCATCCGTTGTCCTTGAAGAAGGGCCTCCCGTTTGGACAGTTTCTCAGAATACGGCGTATTTTCTCCAATTATGATGATTTTTTGAAGCATGCACATGATCTGTCATTCCGTCTTGCTCAAAGGGGTTACCCTACGACTGTCATCAGATGAGCGTTCTTGAAGGCGAAATATACCCATCGTGAATGGCTGTTTCCCTCAAGCACTTCTGATCAAGTTAACACTTTAAACTCTGCCACCCAATCAGACACGTTTGTGGGAGTGTTACCGTATATGTCATATACTGATCACATCAGGAAAATTCTTGCTAAACACTGGCATATTTTACAGTTACATCCATGTTTTCAGAAGAGATTACAAATAGCACATTCTAGAGGCCCCAACCTTTGAGATTTTGACGGTGTTACCTCTTCTCCTCTGGATAGATGTGGTTCCAGCAAGTCTCTTATAGTGGGTCATTTTACCTGTTCTTCCTGCAATTATTGTTTGCAATCTATTACTGGACATGAATGGTGAATCCCTAATTCACATTTAGTTCATAAATCCAGATGGCACACCACTTGTTTGACATCATATGTGGTATACGTTTTGGTCTGTCCATGTCATCTTTTATATATTGGCAGGACCATTCGTTCAATAAAAATTCATCTAAGTGAACATGCATCTAGAATCAGGAATTCAATTGTGTCAGCTCCGGTTGTTCAACATTGTTTGGATTTTCATCATACATTTGAGCAATTGGCCTGGAGGGTGCTTGATCATGTGCCTGAGAACCCATGGGGTGGAGATCGTGAACAACTACTTCAAACGCTAGAACAGTGATGGATATTTCAATGGTCCACTGTTGAGCCGTTGGGTCTTAATAGGGAGTTGGATTGGGCAAGCATTCTTTAGTTGGTTTGATTGCATCCCTTTTGCTCTGTGATTATTTTACTGGCATTTATGATAATATCATTCATCCGGCTGTGATTGGATACATGTGGCATAAAAATCATCAATCTTTTTCTGTGGGGTTCTGATTGCTAGTGAGCATGCACCGGCGTCTTGAAGGAGATGACAAGCCGGGAGACCGTTCTACTGTTGCAGTTAAATGAAGCGTTGAGACAGAGCACGGAGTTTGCATTTGCCCGAAACGCAGTACTGTGTACTTGTTTATAACTGCGATTTATTCTGTGTGAAGTCTGTGAAGAAGTTTGAAACGAACAGTTGAGATAAGTACTCTTCTGATTCTTCTGGCTAGATTTTTACACAGTTTTTATTGGATCATGAACACGGTATCTTTATGTAGGTAGCACTTTATTATGGTGGTTTACCTATGGCTCCGAAGTGGGCTCATAAATATTTGAGCAAAATGGAAGTGTAGCTTCGAGAGGCTATTTAAACCTCATGGCTAATCTTCCGACATAAACATACATTTATATACACGCTGGCTCATAAATTTACATATTTCACTCTATTTTTGTTTTTGGGTTCTTTAGCTTAGAGTGTTAGTTAATTTGTTTGTTAGCTGCTGCTAATAGTAGCAACTGAGGTCTTTATCCCCCCTTTTTAAAATCACTTCAGCTCTGGTTTAAAAATAATAGATTGTTTTGCATTATTTTGCAGAGATTTATACAAGCCATAGTCTATTTAATAATTTCTTTTGGAACATCACAAATACACTAGAGGGTTTAGACATAGAAAGAAATTATAGACTTGAAAAGAATTCCATGAACAAACTACCTGAGTCTGTGTGTCAGGCTCCTTTTCTAGCCCTATTCAAATCCAGACTAAAAACCCAGTTCTTTGAAGCTGCCTTTGGATCCTGATGCCCCTCACTCTCTTGTCCACTACTTATGTGTATATTACCATACTCTAGTCCCCAGTTTTGCTATGTTTTTTGTAGTGACACAAATAATAAATTATCAATTCCAGAGTGAAACAAACTCAATTAAACATAACAAAAAAATCACTCTACTATAGTGCACATAGGCTAGATATTACAAACTCATAAACTACCTTATCACAGGTCTATAAGGAGAAAAAAGGCTTCAGATTACACAGGTCAGGCAGACAGAACCAAGCATGTCTTTGCCATCTCCATCACATCAACAGCCAAAAAAACGCCTTTGACTTTATTTATATTTGCAAGTACTTTTAAATATATTTTAAATACTCCAATATACATTTCAAAGTTTTAAACAATCCTTCCTTCTAAAGCATGTCATTAATGCAACTTAACTGAAATGATCTCTGTGGCATAAGTCAGACTCAGGAGTAATATACAGAAATATTTCTGTATGGTAAGAGTGGTAGATGCATGGAATGGTCTCCTAGTAGAGGTAGGAGAGATGAGGACTGATCTGATTTCAAGAAAGCATGGGACCAATACAGAAGATCTCAAAAGGAAAAAAGTTGGTATGGAAGGGCAGACAGGATAGGCCGTATGGTCTTTATCATAATAAAATAAAAAATGTCATGCTTTCTCCGCTTGTTTTGCATTAGTAATAAGGCATGGAGGAGGTATCCTGTGCAGAGTTGTAGTTACAGCCACTCACTGGGCAGACTGACGAACCACATTAGTCTGCATTTGCCATAAATTACCATGTGAATTTTTAAGACAATGAAAATTGTATTTGCATGCTTAGAGGCACATGCCATTTCCATCTTCAATGAGATGAAATAAGCAGAAATAAATATAGCTTAATAATATTAATTCATAGCATTTTTATTTATTTAATGGTATTTATATACCGCCTTATCATTCAATCAAGGCGGTTTCCACGGCAAACAATCAAGGGGGGGGGGCAAGTGTCTTCATGCAGTGTATAGTGTGGTATGTAGGTGTTGGCGGGGATATGATTAGAGTGGTCCAGTAAACTTCTCTAGTTTACTCAAAAATACTAAAATGAAAAAGGAGAAAATTTCAGGTTATAAAATAGTATTATTTTCACATCAAAACAAAGTTTTCAATGTTTTTTTTCTACCTCACTTCGGGGGATTTTCTTATTTTGTTGGATAGAATTAAAATTGTGAACACCCGCAGCAACTGTAGGATTTAGTTTAGTTTAGTTGTATATTTAACTTACCACCTTATATACTAGGAACTATGGAAAGCCTATTTTTGAAAATGTTATAATATTTTCGCAGCCATGTTTCTGGCTTCCAAAGGGGATCTGCAGAAATTGTCAGCCAATACAGATGTTTAGGGTAAGCGATCACTCTAATTGTGTGCGACTGCTAACTCTGTTGAATAAGCCAAGAATAAAATAGCAAACAATAAATCATACTGCTAGGCTAGCTACAGTTGTAATTACTGTGAGTCATCAGTACAACGGTCCAGCACTGCTGTGATCTGGAATTAATGGGATTAGCCTTGGACAGGTAATGCAAGTTTTTTGATAGAATTTACAGTCTTGTTATGCTTGCTGTAGTAACTCTCTTGGAATGAAATCTGCAGAGAACTACATGCTTCAGAGAACCATGTTCAACCCCTGCTGTTATTGGTATGAAGCAGGTCTTATTACACAGATTTTTCTCAGTTTCCTTTCAGGCACAAAGGGAAGTCATGATTTCACCATAAGCCATTCATATCCCATCAGTCAATGACACGTAACATTTTTTTCCTCTTTTTTTTTCCATCTGGGAGGAGTGGCCTAGTGGATGGGGCAAGGTACCTCAGGCCAGAAGGTCAGGGGCTCAAATCCCATTAGAAGACAACAACCTTGGGCTGGAAGGATTGGGGTTTCTAGACCCACAGGTGTTCCTTGTGGTCTTGGGCAAGCCACTTAACCCTCCATGTTCCCTGTAAGCATTAGCATATGTGTCTCATATCCCCTCATGTTAAATGTATCCCCCAATTGTGTTGTGACCACTTTGTTTGAAGAATAAGGTGGTATACAAAACTGTCTAAATAAATAAATCTTCATTGTTAGCTCATTTATAGTCTGGATTGTTGTTAAACTCTACCAGTAGGGTACACATTCATTAGCACACATTTGACTTGTTAGCATGCCTAAAAGAATTTATGAGAAAAGGAACATTTTAGCATGCATAACCCAGCTAACACATATTATTTTACCACAGATCCTGTTTTATGCATGCACTAGTTTAATAATACATATTTGTAACTTTAGTTGCTAGTTCAAGCAGACTCAATGCATATTAGTTTATGAAGTAATGTTCATACGATTGATTTTGCGCAAGTCGGCTTTCCACATGTTATGGGAGAAGCCAACAGTATGGGGAGAAGCTAGCAGGCACCCAGAAGAACATGGTTCTGAATAATGAATCTTTGAGGGACACTAACAAAGCACAGAAGTCCAGGCATTCCAATAGAGAGGCTGCAAAAAAGGAAAATGCAGCCTAGGTGCCTTTTAGTAAAGAGAAGAAACTAAATAGAGCAAGCTAACAAGACTTTCTTGACCCTTATCGGCTGCTTTATCCTATGGGGGGTCTCTTACAGTTAGCGCCTCTGGGATTATGGCGCTAAGTGTCCATAGCACGTTAGGGTTGTAAGTGGAAGGGTGAGGGGTGGAGAGTGCATGGGGCAAGTGCTATGCAGGCAGCGCACCCATGGTTCCTGCATTGCGGGCTAGTAGCGCGGGTGCACTCAACACCACACACTACTTCCATATGTGGCATTAAGTGCATCCGTGCTCTTGTAGTGCCACAGCATCACCTCATATGCTGCACAACTGCCAAGAATATGCTTTCCATGCTCCCAGCAGTTGACCCTGCAGTATCATCCTAATACACCATAGTTTTGCACCTTATGGGTGCGTTAGGTGCACACCACAGTGTCCTTTAGTAAAAGGGCCCTCTGTTTCTATTACAGTAGAAATCATATCACAGGTTTACTCAAAGGAAGTCTAATGATTTGGTTTTGATTTATTAGACTTTACAATCTGCCTTTAATAGCATAAATTGCAACAGAGTAGATTACAAACTAGGTGTAATCACATCCACGTGTATTTGCATATGATTAATCATAAGTTGTCAAATCTGCCAAACAGTTATAAATGTCTCAGATGTTGCTTGTATGGTAAAGTTGTAAGGAAAATCGTGTTCAACCAAAATAGTAAGATGCATCCTTTGGGAATAGTGATTGGCATGCAAAGTTATCTTTGAATTCAAAACATCTGCAATAAAAGATGATTAAAATTATATTAAGAACTATAAAATCAAGATTTTACTGATTTTCATTCAAGACAGGTGTTGAAGTGAGTTACAAATATTTACACAATAGGCAAGTGTCCAATTCAAAATACACAATGCCAAAATTAATGCAGTGGACAATGTTCTGTTCTGATTTGTTTCCATGGGCGCAGCTTGACTGCTTAGTCTGGGGGAGAGAGGGGTATTGGAAATACAGGAGGTAAAGAGGTCAAAATGGAGGATTTTATCTCTCTCATCCCATGGTCAAATTGACACAGATTACTGAGAGAGAATATTCTCTTTCCACAACTTGCACATATCTCCTCTCTCTATCTCATACCCACATATGCACTCTTCTACTCTTATGCATATTTATGCAACCCCGTTCTATTTTCTGTTAGAGTACAATAGCAAAGTTGGGAAATGTCATGCCATCATATTCATAGATAACTTTATTGGAATAACAATTTTATATGTATTGCCAAAGTAATACATTTAGCAGTTACAGTTAAAAAAAAAGAGAGAGTTGACAAAATGGAAGTAACAGTAAAATAAAATTGCAGTGTACAGAGGACAATAGCAAGGATAATTTCCAGTGTGGATGTTAGTTTATTTTTAAATACATGGAAAATGCAACAAGAGTCATTCACAGTTTGCATTCTTTAAAACAAGCCAAATGACTATAGGCCCAATATTCAAAAAAAAACTGAACGCCTAAATTCTGACACTTAAGAGTCTAAAGGGGTCATTTTAGAAGTCCTATATGTGTTTTCGACATTCAAAAATGGGCATAGAGACATCCAAAGCATAGGGATATCTCCAGAGCCATTTTAGAAGCCAGCTATGGGGATGCCCTCAACGTGAAGTTGTCCAAGTCTAAATGGGGGCATGGTGGAGGCGTGGCTTGGGTGTTCCCAGGAACCTGGATGTCCCTGCCTCATTTCTTTTTTTTTTTTTAAATCTTTATTTTCATTTATACAATTGAACATGACACAGCAAGCACATAAACTAACTAAACACAGCAGAAACTACTACTACAACATACAAACATTACCCGAAAGCCACCCACCACCACCCCCACCCACCCCCCTCAGCACTCTCCTCCGGGACATGTAAAGCAAAGTCTCCCGTAGGGGGAGATATAGAAGTCACAGTTGGATCAGCACCGCAAAGTAGCAGAAGCCACAAAGTCATTTAGCAATTGCCATTTAAGAAGGCATTTCCAAGGACAAAGGTTTAGATTTACAGGAGTACTGTTCAAATTGACTATATAAACTAACATGATTCCACCATTCAGGGAAAGTAGCTTTCGAAGTAGTTTTCCAATATTTCATAATCAAACAGAGTGCAATGCTTAGCATGAAATCAAATAGAAAAGCACCTTGATGAGATAGAGAAGGTACATCTGCTGCAGAGCGAAAGCTCACTATCTGCCAAGAGAGGGGCTCGCTGAACTGGAGGACACACTGTACCTGCTCCCAAACGGAGTTCCAATAAGAGCGCACCCCAATGCATTCAAAGACTAAATGCCTTAGGGTGCCTACTTCCTCACCACATGTCCAGCACATGGGACTGAGAGAATTATCCCACCTTGCAAGAGCAACGGGGGTGTAAAAACAGCTGTGGGCAAAGAAGTATAGAGTCTGGGTCAAGGAGGCGGAGCGAGTCACTCTGACCTGCTTACACCAGAATCTCTTCCATTGATGTTCAGAGAGCACCCTCCCTGTGTCGCGTTCCCATTTCTCTTGTACCTTAGACAGCATCGGGGGCAGAGACCCTACAAATCTCTTGTAGATCCTCGAAGCTAGTCCCCTTACCAGCCTAATCTGTTCAAGATATATCATAACACCTTCGGTATTGGGGACCTGGGTCGGGGATACCCCAGCCCCTCCTAAGCAGTGCCTAAGTTGAAGCCACTGAAATTGGCAGGATAGCGGTAGAGCAAACTCTTGTTGAAGTTCTAGAAAAGTCTTCCACCTACCAGAGACTTGTAAATGATTCACAAGCCAGATCCCCCGGGAATACCAAGTTTTCCAGGCGACCGGCTTCTTCTGAATGGAGAACAAAGGATTATACCACAAAGGCAGGTAGCGATGAGAGGCCCCCTTTGGCTCACATGTTTTGAGAAAAACCTGGAACGCTTTTAGGGTATCCACGATAACAGAGGGGAGTGGAAAAGTAGATGGAAATTGCATCCCAAGGGCAAACCGCAGGGGTATTGGCGCTAGCAACTTCTCCTCTAAGAGTGTCCACACCGGGCACCCCGTAGAAGGGCCGTCCAGCCATCGGGACCCCTGCTTGAGCAGGAAGGCGTGATGGTAAAAATGAAAATTAGGAAAATTCACACCACCCCGCTCCCGTGGAAGCCGCAACTTGGCTCTAGCGATCCTTGGAACTTTATTGTCCCAAAGAAACTGCAAAAGTATCCGGTCTAGATGCTGATACACTTTATCAGGGAGGTAGCAGGGAAGCATCTCTAAATAATAGTTAATTTTGGGGACAATCATCATTTTTATGGTGTCTAATCTGCCCCACCAGGAAAGCGCTAAAGGAGACCATCGCGTCGTCAAGTCCCGCGCCAATGACAAGATCTCCTCGACATTACATTTAATCGTTTCCTCAAGCGGATAGCAAAAGCGTATCCCTAAGTATTTCACAGCGCCCGCTTCCCACAAAAAGGGATTTTCTCCAACGGCCGTCCTGTGAGCCCATTTATTTAAAGGAAACATCACAGATTTAGCCCAATTAATTTTATAGCCTGAGTATCTCGAATATGTCTGAATAGTATCCAATATTACAGGTAGAGAGTCTGGCAGAGCAAATAAAAGCAGGTCATCCGCGTATGCGGAGAGCTTTATCTCCAGTCCAGCTACCACGGCGCCCTGTATGCCCGAATTCTGCCTTATAAGGATGGCTAAGGGCTCCATAGCAAGGTTGAAGAGCATAGGAGAGAGTGGACATCCTTGACGGGTGCCACGCCGCAAAGCCAGGGGAGCGGATGTGACGCCGTTCACACAGATCCGAGCGGTGGGGTCCGAGTATAAGGGACTGAGAGCTTGAAGAAAGGTCTCCCCAAAACCAAACCAACGGAGGGTCGCGAACAGAAAAGGCCATTCTAAGCGATCGAAGGCCTTTTCTGCATCTAAAGAGAGGCCAACTAGTGGCCTTTCCATCCCATCAGCTATGATGTGAGATAACAGGCGCGCGTTGTCAGATGTCGAACGCCCCTCTGTAAAACCACACTGATCGGGATGGATTAGAGATGGAATAATCCCCGAGAGCCTGGCAGACAGCACAGTAGCGTAAATCTTATAATCCGCATTAAGCAAGGATATGGGACGATAATTGGAGACTAGTAGGGGGTCTCTACCCGGCTTCTCAAATACTATTAAATTAGCGGCCGCAAAGGAGCCGGTTGTGTGCTCCGCCGCTGCCAGGAGGCGAAAGTACTGCTCTAAGTGAGGGGCAAGGACCGAAGCGAAACGTTTAAAAAATTCCACCGGCAGCCCGTCGGGGCCGGCCGCTTTACCCGATGCCATAGATGTTATAGCCTTCTTAATTTCCACAGCAGTAATAGGAGCATCTAGCACAGCCCGATGATCTTCAGAAAGAAGGGGATGTTGCAAGTTGGCTACCAACTGAGCGAAACCCGCGGGAGAGAAATCGCATTCGGAGCTGTACAGGTGGGCATAGTAATCCCGAAAGGCCTCGGCTATCTGTGCATCTTTAATTAAAAGACCCGGCCCCGCTGGGTGACGAATGGCGCTAACTCGCTTGATTTCCCGTTTGCCCTTTAAGGTGGACGCTAAATGTTTACCCGCTTTATTCTTTTCCCGATAGTAATACCCCTGTTGACGGCGCACATATAGGGAAGCCTCGGAGGACGCAAGGGAGTTGTATTGAAAGCGCAATCTCTGAAGACGCAATAAGATACATGGATCGGAGCGGCGCACCAGAATCCGCTCTCCAGCTTTAATCTGGAGCTCCAAGGCATATAATCGTTGCTTCCTCTGCTTTTTTAAACATATATCAAAGCTGGTAATGACCGCCTTAATCGTGGCCTTAAAACCCTCCCACCAGGCCCAGGGAGATGTGACATGAATTGCGTTAAACTGAAAATATTCTGAGATAGCGGCTTTTACTGCAATCTGAAACTCAGGGTTGTCCAGAAGAGATCTATCCAGGGCCCAATACGGAGACGGAGCCTGTAGGGAGTCATCCTGTATAAGGACAGAAACGGGCGCATGGTCCGAGATATGGATAGAGTGAAGATGAGAAGGACCCATACGAGGAACCAGGGCTTTAGAAACCAGAAAATAATCTATACGAGATTGCGTCGCATGTGGCGCTGAGAAAAAAATGAACTCTAGTTCCTGCGGGTTCTGAAGGCGCCAGAGATCCACCAGAGCCATCTCACGCATCATAGAGGTAAGCATAAGATGGCCCCGGGACCGTTGAACAGACCGGGGGGGCTTCCGATCAACCAAAGGATCCAATGCTTGATTGAAATCCCCTCCGACTATGATCAGCTTACCGTCATCCGCGTTTAGCTCCTCTGTTATTGCTGCAAAGAAAGCAGGGTCATCCGCATTAGGGGCATAGAGACACATAAGTAACACCTCCAGCTCCCCCAACTTAAATGAGACTTTAGTCCAGCGGCCCTCTGAATCAGATTTTACATTCAGGACCGCTATCCCTAAAGAGCATCTAGCCAAAATAGCAACCCCATTATGTTTCCTGACTGCTGGGGAATATGCTAAGACTTTAAAGGGTCGCTGCCCGAGCTTTAAGGATTCGTGCAGATTCAGGTGTGTCTCTTGAAGTAATACAATATCGGCCCCTTCCCTGCGTGCATAGTCTAGGATTTTCCGCCGCTTGACTGGACTGTTGATACCTTGCACATTCAGGGAGAGTAGTTTACATGGAGCCATTAAAGCAAGCCTATATAAGAACCCCCAGGAGTCAGGAAATCAAGCATACCATACCCTGAGAAAATAGTCAATTGACCCAGAAATACCTTCAGGCTCATCATAGCAATTAAAGATTGATAGTTGCTGAAATAAGATATCACAATTATCCATATATATACCCCGGAGGAGAGGCTGACCCTGAGCACATGAAAAGGTGAGCACCGGCCGGCAGGGCTGGCTCCGGAGACCTAAACAGCAGAGAGAGAGCGGTCGGGCCCGAGCCGCAGGAACCAACAGAGCAGCCCGGGAGAGGACAGTAAGTAGATTATACATGAAAATGGTTAACAGCAATGCTTACATAAGGAACCCATAACCCAACAATAGGAAGAAACACCTCTAAGCAAAGATTCTTAACCTCAATCAGATGCTAATGAACAAATATACGCCACAACAGGGAGCGCTAGTTCTTAATATGCATTCAGTTCGTTAGCCGCTCCACCTCTAGAAGCGCTATGAAAGACACGCCGGCCTCAGAGGGTCCACCGCCGGGGTCTCAGCTTCTCATTAAGCCCCGGTTGACCTTGCGCTGAGAAACAGACTCCTACAAGGTGGATTAATATAGCCAGAGGCCACAAATCAGCGCATCTGGGCTGCTTCAGCATCTTCCAAAAACTGTTGAAGTGTGTCAGGCTCCTCAAAGGTGAGAGTATGATTGAGGTAAGTAACTCGCATCCGCGCAGGGTACAGAAGGCCGAAGCGCGCCTGGAGTTGCTGAAGCCGGGGACGAAACTCCAACAGCCTCTTGCGCCGGTTAACAGTATATTTAGCAAGATCGGGAAAGAAAGAGAGCCTGTGCCCCTCGAATTCAATCGGGGCTCGGGAGCGCGCCAGCTCCAAGATCTGCGCGGCCTGTTGATATCGTAGGGTGCGCAGGATGATAGGCTGTGATCTGGAGTTTTGTGCCACCACATGAGACGGTACACGATGAGCACGATCTATTTCGAAGTCCTTGTTGAAAGTGCACCGCAGAATCTCTGGAATGACCTTGAAGAGAAAAGCACGCATGTCTTTTCCTTCGGCCCCCTCCGGTAGACCCACCAGGCGGATATTGTTGCGGCGTGCACGGTTGTTGCCGTCTTCGACTTCACGCTGCAACGCCTTGATCTGTCTCTCCAACTTGGGAATAATCGCTAAACGGGCCTCATGAGCGGTGAGAGTGCCCTCTACCTTGTCCTGTCGCATGGATAGGCTCTCCAATTTAGCCTTTAGATCGACCAAGTCCTCCTGCATAGCGGTCAAAGCTGCTCCATTAGCTATGACAAGCTCCTTAACTCCGCGGATCTCGGAAAGTAATTCGAGGTGAGCGTCAGGCCCCTCGCGTGTAGGCGCCATTTTGTGTGGGGAGATAGGCTCCGTTTTGGACCGTTTAGCGCTACTGTTCGCCGCCCCTGAATAATCCAAGCGTTGCGGCTTTGGGCCCTACATCAGGAAGGTACCGTTGATCGTTTAGAGCAGGGGTCTCAAACACGCGGCCCGCGGGCCGCATGCGGCCCGCGAGAGACCTTTGTGCGGCCCGCGATGCAGAGGAAACAAAAAACCCCCCGGCTTCTGCTGCTGCTGCCGCTGCATGGCAGCGGCAGAATCAACTGTCCCGCGGCCCCTTCCCATCTGCCCGGCAAAGCATGTTTGTAAAGCAGGGACTGTCCCTTACAGCGCTACTGACACCCGAACTGTGCATCTGCGGCTTCAGCATCAGCTCTTCGAGCCCTGCACTCGCTGATAGCAGCAGAACCGTGCATGGGCGGCTCCGGCACGAGCCTCGTTCCAGGCTAGCGGCGGCCCGTTAGGGGGCTGGCTCCGGGCCCCCGATCCGCCCCTGGGCAGGGGCAGGAAGTGCCCTGCACCGCGGCCAATGGCTTTCCACGCCGCGCACGGCCGGCAGGATGTGCCGCTCTTCCTCATCGCTCGCAGCTCGGCCCCGGCCTCTGTCAGGCAAGCGGCGGCCCCGATCCCCGTTGCTATGTGGCCTGAGGCTGCGGGCAGGTGGGTGTGAGCGTGGACGCAGGTGAGTCCCGGGGGCACGGCGGGGGGCTCCTTAGGGGCATCTGCTCGGGAGAGGCTCTTACCCTCGCCCCCCTCCGAATGGATCTGTCAGCAGCCACCACCACCCCCCCCCTCCGGCAGCAGCGACTGGGAAACTGCCCCCCCCCCTCCTCCCCGATCTCATGACTTTCTATCGAGGATCTGTTTCCTGTATAAGGCGTCCCAAGTGTATAATTTCTAGTAATTAATCAGCATCCTCTATCAGGGGCTTTAACTATTTTTACTTGGGCTGATGGGGGGGAGGGGGTTAGGACTAGTAATGGGGGGGGGGGTAGGACTGAAAATGGGGTGATGGGGGGATAGTACTGAAAATGGGGTGATGGGGGGTTAGGACTGGTAATGGACAGATGGGGGTTAGGACTGGAGGTGGTCTGATTGGGGGGCTAAGACTGAAAATGGGGTTATGGGGGGCTAAGAATGAAGATGGGGTGATGGAAGGGTTAGGACTGGAAGTGGGCTGTTGGGGGCTTAGGACTGGTAATGGGCTATGGGGGGGGCTAGAACTGGTAATGGACTGGGGGGGGGGTGCTAGGACTGGAAATGGGCCAAGTAGAAGGGGGAGCTTGAACTGCAAATAGCTGATGGGGACAGGGTTTTGGAATGGAAATGGGCTGAGTGGAAGGGGGCTTGGAATGGAAATGGGCTGATGGGGAAGGGGGCTTGGAAAGGAAATGGGCTGATGAGGGGGGGGGGCTACGACTGGAAATGGGCCGAGTAGAAGGGGGAGCTTGAACTGCAAATAGCTGATGGGGACAGGGTTTTGGAATGGAAATGGGCTGAGTGGAAGGGGGCTTGGAATGGAAATGGGCTGATGGGGAAGGGGGCTTGGAAAGGAAATGGGCTGATGAGGGGGGGGGGGCTACGACTGGAAATGGGCCGAGTAGAAGGGGGAGCTTGAACTGCAAATAGCTGATGGGGACAGGGTCTTGGAATGGAAATGGGCTGAGTGGAAGGGGGCTTGGAAAGGAAATGGGCTGTGAGGGGAGGGAGCTAGGACTGGAAATGGGCTGATGATGTGGGGACTAGAAGGGAGCGGATGCTGGGTGGGGCAGGAGCTAGAAGGGAGTTGATGTTGGGGGACGATTAGAATGGGATGGGGCTGGGAGAGTGAAATGGAGAGGGGAAATATATTTTGTGTGGGAGGGAAGAAAAATCTACAATTGGCCGGGTATTGGGAGAGTAAGTGGGGATTGAGGATGGAGGGGTAAAATTTGAGTGGATGAAATAGGAATGAGGAAAGAGCAAAAGGAGAATGATTAGTATGTTAAAGCAGATGTAGAGAGAATGGAAAAAAAACTAGGAAAGAAGAAAGGACAAATGGACAGCAGACAATGGAGCGTTAGCAGAAGACACGAAGAAACCAGAAGAAAGTGGCTGGAACAATAGCAACTGAAAAAAAAATGCACAAAAGGTAGAAAAATCTCTTTATTTTGAATTTATTAACTGAAATATGTCAGCTCTTGGAAATGTGCATCTTTAACGTCTGCACTTTAATACAAGAGGAAATCAATTTATAGTTTTATTTCTACAGTGTTGTACATTCTAAGCTTGGCTTTTGGGGTTCCCAGTTTAATTATTGTCTTCCTGTTTCTAAATTGTGATTCCTTGTTTGGTGATGGTGTATGTTCTGCATGTGTAACTGAGCTGAGGTATTCTGTTTATGTAATCCCTATTTGACTTTGCCACTTGTTCTCTTTCCCGAATAGGTCATGTATTGTTATTCTCTGAAATGTATTGATTTAATATTTGCAGTGTTGCCTTTTGATAGTTAGGGTATGGTGCTTTGTGAGTCCTGGTAGTGCTGTTAGGACATGGCAGGTTTGCTATGGGTTCTAAATGAGCAGCGTTTCTAGTAGTTCCTAATGTGCCTGGCGGTTGGCACTGGTTTATAGTAATGTAGAAATCTTTTAGTCTTTCTTTATCCATACACTCATTAAGAGGCATGTTTACTAAAAGTTAGTGTATGGTAACATTATGCAAATATTTATGCAAATGATGCCCTTATGCAAATGAGGCCCACGTCTTGTGCGGCCCCCGGGTTACTCTACAAGTCCTCATTTGGCCCTCAAAGCAATTTGAGTTTGAGACCCCTGGTTTAGAGAGAGAAAATCCCAAACAGAGTACCAAATAAACAGGATTCTTGCTGGGTCTCCACGGAGCCACCGCACTACACGTCCACTCCGCTCGGCATCAGGCTCCGCCCCCCCTGCCTCATTTCAAAAACGTCATTGACATCCGGTGTCGCATCTAAGTTTAGACTTACTCCAGGCAGCTGAAAAGTGCTTATTTTCCAGGAACCAGCAGGAAGTCGGTCCTCACATATGGTGACATTGGCGCTGAGGGAGCCCTCGCAGAAGCATCCTCCCAGCTTTCAAAGAAAGCCTTTGAGAGATGCTCCTATGCATGTGTGGTCCTCTGCCTGCCCAAGGGTGCCATCTTGCTCAGTCTCCTTTTTTCCACGGAGCCCTTCAGATGTCTGTCTGCTCTTCCCCGGAAAAAGATGATTTTTAAGATCTGAGTTTCATACTCTCCTCCGCTAGTGCACCAGTTCTCTTCCCGCCATTCGAGCCTGCTGCCCACTGTTCCCTCTAAGCTGTGCACGTGTGCGTGCGCACACACCTCGCCGAGCGAGTGCACATACTTTACAACAGAGCGCACAAAAATTACGGTTCTGATTCTGATAGAAACAACACAGACATCTTAAAATTTAAAAGCTGTAATTGTAATTACTATAAATTTTCAGCTTCATTTAGTAATTATCTATTTTCATTTAATTTGATTAAAATCAATGTGGTGTACATACTGTATTCTGACGTGTAGTCAAATTTTAAAGTATATAACTCTGAGTGTCATTATGTGGCACACAAAAATTTAACCTTCCTTCAAAAGCAGCACAGCTGATATTTTATGCGCACACAGCCTACAGAAAATTAGAGGGAACATCGCTGCTGCCCTGGCATCGAGTCTCAGGTTCTAAGTTTTTCTTAGTTTTTATTTCTTCCCTTCCCAGCGCCTTTGCGCCTTTTTTCCAACTAGCAGCACCGTGGATCTTCGCTCTCGCTGGGATACTTTTTTCTCACAATGCTACCAGTGGCTTTAAGAAGTGTGATCAGTGTTTCAAAATAATGTCCCTGGCCAACACACATGACTGCTGCCTTCACTGCCTGGAACTGGACCATGACCCCACGGCATGCGGCCTCTGTAAAAAAATGTCTACCAAGGCCCTCAAGAGCCGCCAGCAGCAGCACAATAAGTTTTTCTTGGGGCAGCTTGCTGGACCCCGACCGACGCTGTGGTTCCTCAGAAAGGGGCTCTCCCTCGAGGGAAGTCAAGAGGGAGAAGAAGGCCTTGAAGGCGGCATCCCTGGATGGCTCCGATGAGCTGGGTAAGTCCCAAGCCAGGTCCTGCAGTCCTAGACACTCGTCCAAGGGATAAGAGAGGGAGCAGCCTGCTAAGCTCCCCCAGAAGGACTCGACCTTAGAACGGCCTCGGTTGCTGGACACAATCTTTGTTGAGGACTCCCCTTTGGGGGAACCGGCATCGGGCCAGATTCCCTTGGTGCCCACGCTAATGGCTGCAGAGCCTTCTGGCTTGGAGTCCAGAATGGTAGCCCTGGAGCACAGTTTGTCTGCCTTCATGGACCAGCAGCGGGCGCTGTTGTCCAGTACCACCAGTTCCTCTGCCCAGACCACTGGACCCTCGACATCAAGGACGTCCCCGGAGGCCAAGCCGATCCTCGGGGTCTTGCAGCCTCGAGTCCATCCTCAGCCGAGGTCTCGATCCGATTCCCGTTCCACAGGGCTGCTATCTTCCCCAGTCAGTGCACTCGGCACCAGCCACAGGGCCTCCGAGGGCCACGGGCGGGGATCAGCCCCTGAGCCCATGAGCCATCCTTCCCTCAAGTCCTTGACAGACTATTCTGAGTGGAAGATGGAGGATGAGGAGTCGCCGGACACTTGTCACCACTGTGACGTCCCCTCATATTCACCTCCTTCGGAGCCCTGGCATCGGTGCCCGCCCAAGGACATGGAGTTCCTTGATTTCATCAGGGACATATCCAAACCTCTAGCGTTCCCGACGGAATCAGAGGAGGACCCTCAGATGGAGGAACTAGAAATCCTCCAATAAGAGGTCCCTCTGAGGTAATCGCTTACAGTGCCCATTCCACCCATCCTGGAATGGCTAATCCTCTCTTTGTGGGAGACACCGGTGTCAGTGCCGGTGGTGAGCAGGAAGCTCGACTCAATGTATTGGGTCCACCGGAGCCCAGGCTTCCAGAATTTACAGCTGCCACACAACTCCATGGTGGTGGAGTCGGCTATGCATCATCTGAAGAGTCAGAAGACGCACTCCTCAGTGCCCCCCAGCAAGGAGGCATGCACCCTGGACACCCTCAGCAGAAAGTGCTACCAGGGCTCGATGCTCATTGGCCAGATCCAGGCATACCAGCTGTACATGGGCATGTACCTGAGCGACCTGGTGAAGGAACCCCTGCAGCATTTCAAGAACCTGGCAAAGGCCACCCATGAGTGCTCCAAGTTTTTCTCAAGCAGCCAATGACTGCTTCGAGTCAGCAGCTTGAGTAGCGATAGCAGGCATCGATGCCCAATGCCAGGCTTGGCTACAGACGTCCAACCTCAAGCGATGGGTTCAGGACAAGTTGGTCGACATCCGATGCTAAGGAGAGAACCTCTTTGGCAAACCAATAACCGACAAGGCTGCCGAGCTGGAGACCGAGTTTATGATGAGGACCAGGCTCTCTAAGAAGACCTCTGTTCCCACCCAATGGATAGGTTCTGGTTAAAAGCCCTTCTACCAGAGGAAAGGGGCTACTTACAGAAACTACCCACCTTTTCAGGCCTCCCCAGCACCCCAGCAAGGGCAGCAGGCCAAGGGACATGGGCAAGATCCTCATAAGCAGAAGGCTCCCATGCACCTGGCATCAGCCCTGACCCAGCCAGGGGGGAGCTTTTGACCACTTGGGCATAGCCTCTCCACTCCAAGGACATCAGAAGTCCACAGAGGGATGTCTCATTCACTATGCCCAATGGTGGTCAGTCATCACCATCGACTCTTGGGCACTCCAAGTGGTCAAGGAGGGCTACCTCCTCCATCTGGCCCAGACACCTTCCCCTTTCTTCCTAGGAAAGCTGCCCAGGTCTCCCTTTCATCAGGACCTTCTACTGAAGGAACTGGTAGGTCTTCTCGAGGATAGAGTGTAGAACCAGTTCCCCACCATCTCAGGGGCAAGGGATTCTACTACAGGTACTTCCTCATGCCAAAAAGAACAGGGAGCCTAAGGCCCATCCTCGACCTGTGCAATTTGAACAGGTTCCTAGTGAGGGAGAAGTTCAAGATGGTTTCCCTTGGAACATTGCTGCCTTACCTCCAGCAGGGAGATTGGCTATGCTCCTTGGATCTGAAGGATGCTTACACACACATCCTCATTCACCCCAACCACAGGCAGTACCTGAGGTTCATGGTGGGGAGCAGCCACTACCAGAACAGGGTGCTGCCCTTCGGCTTGGCTTCCGCCCCAAGAGTCTTCACCAAGTGCCTGGCAGTTGTGTCCACATTCCTCCGTCTCCAAGAGATCTTTGTTTTCCCCTACATGGCTCATAAAGGGAGGCACAGCCTCAGAAGTGCAGCAGGCATCCGCATGTACCATCCAGGTCCTGCAGCATCTGGGGTTCGTAATAAACTATCCCAAGGCCCACCTCCTCCCAACCCAGTGTCTGTAGTTCATAGGAGCAAGACTAGACACCCTCCAGGAAAAAGGTCTTCCTTCCAGGGGACCAAGCCAACCACCTCAGGGCACTGATCCAGGACATACAACACCACTCCTTGGTGTCCACTCAGCTGCTGCTATGCCACTCGAACACATGGCCTACATGGTCCATTTCACCCCGGATGACCACCTCCACATGAGGACGGTACAGTGGTGTCTTCGGGACCAGTGGATGCAGGCCATAGGCCATCTCCGGGATAGGGTCCTAGTGACCCAGCAGTTGGCGTAATCCCTGACCTGGTGGCAAAGCCCCCAGTACCTCGAGGCAGGGATGCCCTTCCAGGCTCCGTGCCCCTTAAGGGTTCTCACAATGGATGCCTTCGGGTTGGGGTGGAGAGCACACTGCGAGGAACTCTGCACCCTGGGCAGCTGGTCGCAGGATAAGAACAACCAGCTGATCAACCTCCTGGAATTGCAGGCAAAACACCTAGCCCTTCAAGCCTTTTGCCTCCGCCTACAGCGCCAACCAGTGTTGGTCCATACAGACAACCAGGTGGCTATGTTAGAACATATAAGAACATAAGATATGCCATACTGGGTCAGACCAAGGTCCATCAAGCCCAGTATCCTGTTTCCAACAGTGGCCAATCTAGGTCATACGTACCTAGCAGTTTCCCCAAAAGACACAGGTTCCACAATGCTTGTACTGGGTCAAGCATTGATATCCTGGGTCCCTTCTTAATAATGGTTTATGGACTTTTCCTCCAGGAACTTGTCCAAACCTTTTTTAAACCCAGCTACACTAACAGCCTTTACTACATCCTCCGGTAACAAATTCCAGAGTTTGATTACACGTTGAGTGAAAAAATATTTTCTTTTATTAGTCTTAAATAGTTTACCCTGTAGCTTCATTGCATGTACCCTAGTCTGTCTATATTCTGATAATGTAAACAATCGATCTACATTTACCCGTTCCACTCCGTTCATTAATTTATAGATTTCTATCATATCTCCCCTCAGCCGTCTCTTTTCCAGGTTAAAGAGCCCTAACCTTTTTAGCCTTTCTTCATAGGAGTATCCTTCCATCCCCTTTACCATTTTGGTGGCTCTTCTCTGAACCTTTTCTAATAACGCTATATCCTTTTTAAGATACGGCGACCAGAATTGCACACAATATTCAAGGTGCGGTCTCACCATGGAACGATATAGAGGCATTATAATATATTTTGTTTTATTTTCCATTCCTTTCCTTATCATACCTAGCATTCTATTTGCTCTCTTGGCTGCCGAGGGTTTTAACATGTTATCCACAATGACGCCTAAATCTTTTTCCTGTGTGGTGGTTCCTAAAGTGGAACCTTGCATCATGTAACCATAGTTTGGGTTGTTCTTCCCTAGGTGCATAACTTTGCACTTGTCCACATTAAATTTCATCTGCCATTTTAATGCCCAGTCTTCCAATTTATCAAGATCCTCTTGCAATTTTCCACAATCCTCTTGGGTTTTAACAACTTTAAATAGTTTTGTGTCATCTGCAAATTTGATAACCTCACTCATTATTCCACTTTCCAGGTCATTTATGAATATGTCAAAAAGCAGAGGACCCAGCACAGATCCCTGGGGTACACCACTATTCACCTTTCTCCATTGGGAAAATTGGCCATTTAGCCCTACCCTCTGCTTTCTATCTTTTAACCAGTTCCTGATCCACAGTAGTACACTGCCTCCTATCCCATGACTCTTTAGTTTTGCCAAAGGTCTCTGATGAGGGACCTTGTCAAAGGCTTTCTGAAAGTCCAGATACACTATATCAACCGACTCACCTTTGTCCACCTGTTTATTCACACCTTCAAAAAAACATAACAGATTAGTAAGGCAAGATCTTCCTTGTCGAAAGCCATGTTGGCTGTCTCCCATTAGGCCATGACTATCTAAATGCTGAATAATTTTATTCTTTATGATGGTTTCTACCATTTTTCCCGGTACTGACGTCAAGCTCACTGGTCTGTAGTTTCCCGGATCACCCCTGGAACCCTTTTTAAAAATTGGTGTTACATTGGCTATCCTCCAATCTTCAGGAATTAGAGATGATTTTAATGATATTTCAGAGATTACTAATAGCAGGTCTGCAATCTCATATTTCAGTTCTTTCAACACCCTTGGATGTATACCATCCGGCCCAGGTGATTTGCTACTCTTCAGTTTATCTAATAGTTTATCTAATATGTGAACAAGCAGGGGGGGAATGGGGTCCTGCACCCTCTGCCGCAAGACGATGGCCCTCTGCTCCTACGCAGTCCAGCAGGGCATTCTCTTATGGGCAGTATACCTGCTGGGCCAGGACAACTCACTGGCCAACAGATTAAGCAGGGTCCTCCAGTTGCACAAGTGGCAGCTGGATCCCAGAGTGGCCAGCCTGCTGTTTCATCTCTGGGGGGAACCATGGTTAGACCTGTTTGCCAGCCTGGACAGCTACCATTTGCCCTACTTCTGCTCCCAGAAAGCCCACCCCTCCTGGGTGGCGGTAGATGCGTTTCTCATCTTGTGGTCAATAGGTCTCATGTACGCCTTCACACCCATGTCACTAATTGCCAAAATATCATTCAGGACCTTCCGCGACAAGGCCTCACTGATGCTGATAGCCCCTCGATGGCCCAGGCAGCTGTGGTTGCCGCTTCTCCTCCAGCTGGTGGTGAAGACTCCCATTCTGTTGGGGAGCTCCCCAGGCCTCCTGTCTCAGGAGGGGGGCTCTGTCTTGCACCCCAACCTGGGGTCCCTGTCATTGAAAGCATGGCTTCTGAAAGGGTGACCCTAGAGCCTTTCAACCTCTTGGGAGAGGTGGAGGAGATCCTGCTGGCCTCCCATAAGATCTCTACCAGGAAAGCAAACACCTTCAAGTGGCGCAGATTTTCTCTTTGATGCACAGAGCACGGGTTAATCCATTCTCCAGCCCGGTGCAGCTGGTGCTGCAGTACCTTCTCCATCTCTCTCACTCAGGCTCAAATCAACTCCGTCAGAATGTACCTCAGTGCCTTGGCAGCACACCACCACCTGATGGATGGTAAACCCCTCTCAGCCCAGCCACTGGTGATCTACTTCATGAGCGGGTTCTTTTTATCAAAACCCCCAATATGCCTCAGGGTGACAGAGTGGGACTTCAAATGTGGTACTGATGTAGCTTACTTGCCCACCCCTTGAGCCCCTGGCTACCTGCCACCTGTGATATCTCTTGTGGAAGATGGTGTTCCTGGTTGTGCTCACCTCTGCTTGCAGGGTTAGCGAGCTCCGAGCCATCATGGCAGAGGCACCTTACACCAGGTTCTACAAAAACAAGGTTGTGCTCCACACATGCCCCAAATTCCTTCCAAAGGTGGCATTGTCCTTTCACCTCAACCAGGAGATGGTGCTGCCCACCTTCTTCCCAAGGTCTCACGCCAGTAGGGTGGAAACTGTCCTCCATACCTTGTACTGTAAGAGGGCCCTGTCCTTCTACATCCAACGTTTCCAGGGCCACCGTAAAGCTTCTCAGCTTTTTGTCTTATATGACCCCAGTAGGCTGGGGGAGGCAGTGACCAAACATATGCTGTCTACCTGGGTGGCGGACTGCATTACCCTCGCCTATGAGCAGGCGGGGTTCCCACTGGAAGGGTGGGTAATGGCATACTGTGTCAGAGCCATAGTGGCCTCTGGAAAATCTGCGCTCTGTCCCGATGGTGGACATCTGCCGGGCCACCACCTAGTTTTCAGTCCATACCTTCACAGCTCATTGCTGCCTGGAGAGGGAGTCCTGATGAGACAGTGCCTTTGGCCAAGCTGTGCTCCATAATCTCCGTAAATGGGGTCTAGGCAACCTCTACCCTATGACCCTTCTGTGTTCAGGCTACCAGAGTGCTGGTTCCCATCGGCACACAGGTCCTACTGCAGTCTGCTCCTGCAGACTCAATTGCTGCTGCTCATGGCTTCCCCTGAGGGTAACCGTGATTTTTTTCTATGGACTTTAGGTAGCCTGTAGCTGGGGAGTCCCATATGTGAGGACTGACTTCCTGCTTGTTCACGGAGAAAGCATAGTTACTCACCTGTAACAGTTGTTCTCTGGGAAAAGCAGGAATCAGTCCTCACAACCCTTCCTCCTCCCCTTGAAGTTGCTTCTTACCATTTTTTAAATTTTTTTTGCCGTCTATTGGTTGTGTCATCTGACTGAGCAAGATGGCACCCTTGGGCGGGAAGGGGACCATGTATGCGTGGTGGCATCTCCCAAAAGCTTTCTTTGAAAGCTGGGGTGATGCTTCCATGAGGGCTCTGTTGGCACAGACGTCATCCATATGTGAGGATTGATTCCTGCTGTCCCCGGAGAACACCTGTTACAGGTGAGTAACTACGCTTTTTGGCCAAAAAACATCCAGAGGGTGTAGAGAATAATGCACTCTTATTCCCAGCACTCAGCAGAACATCAACAATGGCAATTGAACTTTGGCTGCCCTGTTCCTAGACCAGTGCTCTAACCATTAGGCTATCCTAGATGTCCAGGTTCTGAAATGTGGTTCTGGGGATATCTGTGTTGATGCCCCCGCAGACGTCTATATTGGACATGTCTATGTCTGTAAAATTGTGTCTGCACCTGGACGTACCAGCATTATTTTCAGACATTCTTGCTTAGACATCCCAGATTGCTCTTGGATGTCCCTTCTAAAATTCCTCTCCATGTTTCAGCTGAAAATTCATCCTAATTTAGGAGCTTAAAATATATGCTTCTAAATTTAGGCTTGCCATTCATTTGCCCAGATTTATGAGCCTGATTTAGGTGCCTAATGCTGAAAATCAGTGTTTTAGCTCCTAACATTTTCACCACCCCAAATGCACCCCCATTGGCACCCACTTTTTATGCTCCAAAATGTAAGAGTTTAATGAAATTGTAAGTAAAAATGTAGGCACTCAGCCCTAGTAAATTTTCAAAGAGGTCAATTTAGGTATATAACTCTCAGAATTAAGCGCATTAATCCTTTGAATATTGGGCCCTATGTCTCTAAAAATGAGTTGAATTCTCATTTGTGCCATTTGTTTTTTTGGTAATGGAATGGTATGGTCTATGGGGCCAGATACAGTGGATCTAGTCTGAAAGAACGATGAAGTAGCACAAGGCACTTCAACCACAATGTTAAATAAGCTAAATAAGCCTATATCTCCCTCACTTTTCCCAAATCTGATAGCTGATGATGCCATCAACTCAACGGGAAACTGAAAACAAACACTAGCAAGACAGCACCATTTTCTCTTCTGCTTTCAAAGAGAAAAGCTGGGAGAAAACCAGTGGCTTTAGAAAGTATGTTTGCTGGTCCAAAAGGTCTAAAATATAGATAAATCATCCAAAGATCCAGATAGGGCTTTGAGAGAGAGAGGCAGTTTGTCCCAATTGCAGAGCAAATTGAGTTTTAAAAACCTCTCAGGCATTTGTGCCTGTAGAGCCAAAGAGACTGACTACAGTGTCAGAGAGAAATAGCAGGGGCAGAATTCTGAGAAGACATGCAGCATTGTTTTTGACCCAGTAGCACTGAGTTTTACCACTCTCAAGCTTTGTGCTTCTAGAATTAAAGATACACTTTTAAAATAAGACTTGTATTTTGTATTAATTAAAATAATTTTCAGGTCAATATTGAGATAATACTGCTGAATATTAACTCTGACTGCATTGACACTATCCAGAGTGAGCAAGGGTGAAGCTGCAGTTTTTCTCTGTAGCAGTAATTTTCAGTGCTGCTATATGGATATATAGCCAGATAGCCTAGGAGAGCAAAAAGCTATTCTAAGTGGCTATTTGGCTAATTGTCCATCTAGCAGTGCTGAAAAACATCATTATCCAGGTAGTTTCACCATTGACCACAATGACTGGATATTCAGCACTAGCCACTATCTTCATTCTGCACTAAATATCCAGTTTTTATTTGGCCTCGGAAGCTGGCATTAAAAAAAAGTATATATTGACTGCCGTGGCTAAATAAGGAAGCTTATCAGGACCTAGAAGAGAGGGGTAAAAGGAAGGAATTTACCATAATTAAGGGACCCATTTTAAAAGGTCCAGGACTTAAAACTCCATTTGCTCCTAGAAAGCCAGTAATTCCTGGCTACATTGAGGAACAGAGTGCCCCTAGTGGTAGAAAGGATAGGGAATACAGGCCCAGGGTAAGAAACCCTTACATCACTGCATCCCCTCATCACACAGCTGCCACGAGGGAGTTTGATCTTTCTCACCTGAGAGGGGAGAGGGTGGAGCAGGAGCCCAAGAGGTTTAAGTTTGATTCAGTTAGGTCAGAGAGAGAAGCAGGAGGAGCAAGTTGAGGAGCAGGAGCAAGAGGACGAAGAGGGACAAGCAGGACACATGGAGAGAAACTGGAAGGACTCCTGAGACCAGAGAGTGCTGCAACTGCTGACCAGAGAGAAAGAGAGAGCAGATGTTTTGTCTACTCAAGGAATGGAGCAGTGAGAGCCAGAAGCACTAATTGGAGAACAGGACGTGCTAGATGGTGGCCAGAGCATGTAAGGAGTGAAGCTACTACAGGCTTTGATCAAGGTATGAGTCCCAGAAGCTTAGCTAATAAGGAGCACTACGTATTTGCCAGAGACAGCTTTAACCATAATAGAAGGCAGTCAAGTAAGCTGTCTGAATCTGAGCCAGAGAGTGAACCAATGGAATTAGGGGAGCCAGATTTATCTTGTGATGAAGAGGTCTCATACATGGACTGCTCTGCATGCCAGTCTGCCAATTAAGAATGGTTGCAAGGGGATGTCAACCGTAAAGAGAAGCCTCCAGTGTCCAAAGCCCCGAGAGCTGTGTTGTTTGTTAATGCTCTAAGCTCAGGAAAAGTGTGAGGCAGTGCAGAGCTGAATCTTCCTGATTATCTTTTGAGAAACAGCTGTGAGCAGTGCAGAGCTCAGTTTTGGATGCCGTTTCAATTGAAGGAAGTAAGAAATGCTTTTGTTTGTCTAACTACTGAGAAAACCTGGAAAAGAGTTTTTTTATCTGCTTGTATGAATTGGACTATCTGTATGAAGTGCTGAGTTTAAGCATACAAGATAGCCAGGTATTTGTTCTGGACTGGAAAGGGAAAAGAAACCTGGTTTAAAAGTTTCTTTCTGTTTGTTTTGATCTGCACAGCAAAGCTCTGCTGAAAGCAGGTGCAGTTAATTAAGCTGAGGAAAGCTGTTTGTTTTCAGTTCAAGTTATCCTGTAATGAGTTACAAGAATTCCTGGTGAAAATATCTTAAAAGGTGGATCTGTGAACCTAGCGTGTCTTTTTGTGCTAATGAATAAATTGCACACACTCAAAACCCAACTACAATGAAGGTGTTTTTTTTTTAATCTGAGCCCAAATGATATCTAACTGAACTACCCTTCCCAGAATGCATTTAAAGGCATCCAGTTAGAAAAAAGGCCAGAAAGTTGAAGCACCACAGTGACAAAATCAAACCCACGCCCTCCATACTAATGTATGGGGCTAAGGGCGTGACAATACTGATATACGATTTTTCAATGACTGCACTGTAATTGTTTTATAGTCTATTTAATGTTTTATCATGCATTGTTAAGATAATGTTTATCCTGGATCAGTAGTCTGTCAAATATTTTTAAAACAATTCAATTAATTAATAAAACTAGAGATAAATAGCATAGCTAGAAATAAATGGCAGGGACAAAGCAGAAAGAGAGAGAGAAACGAGCAGCACTGTTTTTGTTACTACTCCAATGAAAATTGATTTTTCAAAACCTCTCAGTCTCTCTCTAGCTCCAGATTCGAAGATACAATACAGAAGTCATAAAGAAAAGGAAAACTCAAAGCGAAGGCAGATAGGCAGAGGCAGGCAAAGAGTTATCAACTATTATTAGTACTGCAGCTTATCATTTTTACAGTGCTACCAAGCATGCATAGAACTGTACAGACCTATATAATAGAGACTCTGCTCAATGGAGCTTGTAATCTAGTCTGACTGAATCACAATGCTTGGAAGAGGTAGATGTTGAAATGATGTTAGAAGCAGAGAAGTCAGATTATGCTCCTACGGGATCTAGAGCCAGCAGCAACATGAGTGGAGATGAACAGAGGGGATGGTCTCCAATGTCCTATGGTCCACCAGCCAAGCTAAAGTGAGATTTCTTTAAGAGAATAGTACCAACGGTTGCAGCTTTCAGTAGAAAGATGAAAGGCCAACTTTGTAAAGGCAATTACAGTGTTGTAGAGGGGAGATGGGAGTAAGGACATCAATACTGTAACAAGTAAAGCAATTGTCAACAGAGTATAGTAGCAGGTATTCCTTTTACTCTGCTAAGAAGTGTCTAGATCAGGCTTTGGAGGAAAAGGATATGGTGACTCCTCATGTGAGGGTCTTCAAGCAGAATCATCAGATATTGAAAGTTTCATAGATGAGAAGGGTCTTGGAAATCTACAGCCTATTATTCAAAGGAAATAATCTGGATAAAAGTTGCTATTATCTGATAATTGCCCTAGTCTGAACTATCCATTGATTTCAATGGCACTATATGGGGAGTGCCATTGGAGATCATTACAGACCACAGTGGTACTATCTGGATAGTGCTGGGGTAGGGCTAGAGAAGAATGTGGCATTCTGTTTAGTTATCTGGAAAGTGGTGATATGCAGTCTGTTATACGTATTACGATACAAATCGTAAATGTAGGGCAGCAGAAAAACTATCATATATTTAACTGGATCATTATTCAGATAGCAGGCTGCATATTGCCACTCTCCAGATAGCGAGCAACACTGACCACTTTATGTTCAGTGCCACTCACTATTCAGATAGTGGCACTGAATGTACCTATTTTATTTAAAACACCAACCATACCACATAAATATTGACCCACTAGTTGTTTCTTTGCTAAGTGATGAGGAGATAAGAAGTGACACTGACAAGACCAAGAACAACCCACAGGTACAGCAAGTAGTGGAGATTGTGAGAGATGCCCCTGACTTGTATTCTGCTCAGCTCTCAGCCCTAATTCCAGCAGCAGCACTAGAAACCCCTTAGAGAAGCAGAAGGAAAGTCCTATAAAAAAAAAATCAGACGCATGGAGTCTAAATTTAAAATTACTTGACCATCTACATGATCCAGAATGAATATTCTGCTGGAAGGCCATTAGGAGAGAAAAGCTAATGAGATATCTTTTGAACAGTGGCTTGTTGCATCATTTGAAGAAACAATATCCTTTTGAACAAGTATAGAAACATAACTACAGAAAAAGACCTCATCACCTATTTAGTCTGCCCTTCCATATCAACTACAATAGTCCTCTTTTTACCTTTAGAGATCCTCTGTTTTTTTCCCATGCTTTTTTGAATTTGGATACTGTCCTTATGTCCACCATCTCCACTGGGAGACTATTCTATGCATCTACCACTCTTTCCGTAAAGAAATATTTCTGCATATTACTCCTGAATCTATCCCCTTTCATTATCATGTTGTGTCCCCTCATAGTAGAGCTTGCCTTCAATTGAAAGAGACCATCCTATGCATTTATGCTATTGAGGTATTTAAATGTCTCTATCATATTGCCCCTCTTCCGCCTTTCTTCTAAAGACACACCTGTTCACGGAATCATTTGAACAAATGCCATAATCCCCTGTACTCACAGCTTTGCCACCAGGCCACAGAATCCAAAGACCCAGTCCTGGGATCCCCCCAGGAATATATGTATGTCTCGGAACCCCCCAATGGTAATTGTAAACCCTGTCATGTCCCTGACTGCCCTGATTGAAGGATAAGGCGGTATACAAAACTGGCTAAATAAATAAAATATTAAGTTCTTTAAGTCTGTACTCATATGCTACATAATGAAGATCATTAACCATTTCAGTAGCCACCATCTGTACTGATTCTAACCTGCTTATATCCTTTTGAAGGAGTGGTCTCCAGAACTGCACACAATACTCCAAATGAGGTCACAGCAGAGACTTATGGCCAGCATTATCACCTCCATTTTTCTGCTGGCCATTCTTCTCCTTATATACCTAAGCATCATTCTGGCTTTCACAGTCACCTTTTCTTTCTGTTTAGCTATTTTAATCAGTAGTACTACTATTACTAATCATTTGTCTAGTGCTACAAGGCATATGCAGAGCTGATACTAAGCGAAGGATTCTATCCTCCACTGCAAGTAGAATAGCAGAAAAGCTAAAGAGAAGATTAAATCCTTTCCCAAGTTGATTCTCCAGTCTTTTTCCCTAGTATTGTGGGCATTATTGTCAGTAGCAAGTATATAATAAATATTTATTATTCAATAGTTCTAGGGGTATTGCTACTTTCCTCTTTTCCCAAGATTCTATGGGACTGCTGGCAAATGAACCACATGAGAAAGAAAGGGAACCAATCCTGTGTCTATAAATATAAATTAGGCTGTATTGCATAATGCAGATATAGAATAAATTAGAATTATGAGGTAGCAAGTTATGTAGCGCTATGATTACAATTACATCAAGATCATAAATCACCGTTTTAGCAACTGAAGTCACTGATTTGCTCTGCACTCAGACGTACCGAAAATTGGCTGTCTGTCTAGCTAGGCCCACCCCTGGGAGGATTAAGACCAGTATCTTAGCTTTGTCAGGAGTATTATTGTGGCTGAGTTTAGGAAGTCTTCTGGAATAGCAAGGAATCCAATACAGGCTGTAGCCGGTCCGGATGAGCTGTGTGATAACACAGAGCTTCAGGTCTGTGGGAGAGATTCACTACTTCCTAAGGTTAGACCTTGGCCTTGCACACTGCTGACTTTCCATCCAGAGACAGGCAGGCAGTAGGACTGAAGACTTCAGAATAACAGAGCGTGGCAGAAAGTAGAAAGAGAGACCAAAAATAATGTGAAAGTCTCTCTCAGTGCCTCAAAAGTGGACAAGTATCCACAGGGTTGCCAGGAATTGACATTTACTCAATGGTACTTAAGAATAATAACTTAAGAATAATAACTTAAGAATAACAAATTTTCAGGGATTTTCTGAAGTCCTGTAGGAGTTGAATGTCCCTTATTTGTCACGGAAGTGAGTTCCATAGAACTGGGGCATGTAGTGAGAAGGCCCTGTTATTGGTCCTTTGGCTGCATTTAGCTTTTTCTGCCGGGATATCAAGCATGTTAGACATGCCCTGTCTTATGGGCCTACTACAGCTGCAGGTTGATATTGAGGTATGAAGAGAGTGTGCTGAGGTGTTATGAATGATTTTGTGTGTATTGATAAGTACCTTATATTTGATTCTTTGTGATACGAGCAGCCAGTGAAGGTGCTTGAGGAGTGGCGTGATGTGGGAATGGTGATCTTGTCCCTGGATAATCCTTTCAGCGGACCATTGACCATGGAGAGTATGAAGGGTATGAGGGATCTTCTTGCTGCTTTGATCCAAGATACTGGACATGGGTTAAGTGGGTAGGTGGTGGTGTTGAGAGCGGAAATGATGTTCTTCAGCTGGTTGCTGGTTGGTGCAGATGGGATTGAAAGTGGTCCATTGGTTGATGCTATGATGTCTTCTGCATTTTATTTTTGGCTTGTAAGTGTCGTGCCATGAAGTGTGGACTGAGTGTTTTGTCTGTAGGATTTGTATGCGGGTTCTTTGTGAGGGAGATGGCTATATCAATAGCTCTTGTGGTTTATTGATTGATTGATTTTTTGATGATGTTTGTGTAGTATTCATTTGTGGCCCTCTGCTTGATGGTGTGATATTTTTTTTAGCTCTTGCATGTAGTGTGTCTGTGTTAGTTCATCTGGGATGCATCTCCACTTTCTCTCTAGTCGGTGTAGATCACTTTTTAGTTGCTTCAATTCAGATGAAAACCAGGGGGCAATTCTACTTCATTTGGAGGACTGGGTGTTTTTTGGAATTTGTGATGCATTTACCATGGTTATGTTCCAGGTTTTTATTAATGTATCTATGGCGTTCATGAGGTTTTATTTATTCTGTTTATTATAAATTTCTATACCACATTTTTCCATAGGATCAAAAGCAGTTTACATCAAACTACAATTTGAATATTACATAGCAAGTAATTATTCAGATACAGGGAACATTTTCTTCTCAAACTTTATACAGTATATCCATATAAATAGCATTGTCAACTCAGCAACTCTATCAAACTATTTACAGATGAGATTCTTAGATTGCGCATAGCACAGAGAAACATAGTGACTGTTGTGCTCATTTTGGTATGTCATGATCCGGTCTGACTTCCATTACGAGTTAGTGTGTGATGGGGTGGAGTGCTGAGATGTGGTGGTGGGGGTGAGGGGGGGGGGTTTGCATTCATTTTTGTTTCTTGTGCCAAAATGGAGGGTAAATAGGTGGGTTTTAAGATATTTTCTGAATATTTGGAGGTTGTTTATTTCTCTTATATGGTCAGGGAGGGCGTTCCAGAGGCTGGGGGCAATGCGTTCTGTCAGCTGTGGTGTCATTTTGGAGGTGAATTCTTGTATGTCTATTGATACAAATTTTCTCTTGGTGGGTTTGTATTTTGTTCTCTTTGTCACTCCGTGTTGGTGAGGTAGTGTGAATGTTATTTGGTGATGGTCTAACTATGGTACGGGTGAGATGAGTGGTTGTGGTTGTTACAAGTCATCGTTTGATGGAAAGAAAATAAGGTCTAGGGTGGCACCTTTTGTGTGTGTGTAATCTTTGACGATTTGAGAGTATTGTAAGTCACTCATCGCCTCCAGGAATGCTGATGCTTGAGACTTAGGGGTATGTTTCCTAAACTGCGTTAGTTTGATTCGCGTTAGGAGCCGCGGTAGAGCCAGAAATCCCAAATAAGGACATGGGCGGTACATCGTTACCGATAACGCGCGTTACAGAAATTAACGAGCGTTAGAGGGTGCCCTGGCGCATTACCGTGCGTTAAACTTAAGAAGGCACATAGACACAAAACACTTAAACAGAGCTGTAGCACAATGGTTACTGCACTGCCTGATAATACAGGCATCATGGGTTTGATTCCCCAGTATGCATAAGGCTGGCTGAGGCATCACCCTGTACATTTAAGTAGTAAATGAGGAGGCATTTTACGTTTATTTTCAGTAGTGTTGCCAGCAAACACACCCTCACAGTGGTGTAACCTAAGGTGCCGCATAAGGCACCCCATAACACACTCCATAGGCTACATTATAAAGTGCACTGTCCACTGAAGCACCCCATAATGTCCCCTATAGAATACCCTATAAGGCACCTTATAGGGTGCCATATAAGGTGCCGCATGGGGCGCCTTATGAGGCACTGTAAGGTTACAGTACGCTGAGGGGTTGTCGCTGGCAGCACTAATGTACATTAAAAATAGACAATGCTGCAGACAGCCCTATAAAATAGCCCCATGGTGGGTTTGAACCCATGACCACTGGCCCCACAGGTAGTGAAGGAACCACTGGGCTACAGCCCCATAGCTGCTAATGACCCCCTGGCTGCTTATTGAAGGGCGTCAGGCCACCACCCAAACCACCCGCTGTGTTGGCCAGGATCTGGGTCAGCGCACCCATACCCATGGTGCACTGCACATGCAGATCAGCAGTCCAGAGATGAACACAAGATGGGGTATGCACCCCCACTGCACCCTGGCCTGGTAGGGCGAGATGACCGTGTGCGTCACTGCCACAGAGTAGCAACAGACAGTAGCCCAACAGGGTGCTACATAAGGAGCTTGAAAAGGTGTCCAGTAAGGCAACCTGAGCCATAGCACAATGGTTAATTCACTGACAGATGGTGCTGGGGTTGTGAGTTCAATCCCCCTGTGGGTCTAAGGACTAAAGCTGGCTGAGACATTACCTTTACACTAATTAGGTGCTGTCTGAAGCGGTTTGTTTTGTACGTTTAAGAAGTGCTGCTGGCAAACACACGTTCACAGGGCCGTAACCCAAGGTGCCGCATAAGGTACCCTACAAGGCACACCAGAGGGTACAGTATAATGTGCACTGTCTGCCAGGGCACCCTATAATGTCTCCTATGGGGCACCCTATAGGGCACGTTATAGGGTGCCCGATGAGGCACCGTGAGGAGTCCGCACTATGAGGGTGGTGTTGCTGGCAGCAGCAATAAAGTAAAAAAAAGAAAATGCCTCAGACACCCCCACCAAATAACACCACTGTGGGATCAAACCCATGACCTCTGGCCCCCACAGGCAGTGAAGTAACGTTTCGCCTATATCGCTAGTGCGACAAACAAATCCCTAATAACAATGTGGCCAGCCTATGGAGTAGAACTGTCCAATGTCAAAACCCCCCACCCCAGATAAACCACAGTTTCACTACGTACAAACAAAGAAGGCTTGGCAGTGAAACAAACCAAAGTCTCAGCAAACAAGGGCACATGGCAAACACAATCAAGACCAAGGCCTAGATCATTACCAAATACAGAAAGCCCAATAACAAAACAGACCTTTTCATACACTGAAAGCTACTGGCAAAAGCAAAGGAAAAAATGAACTCACTATGAATATGTGGATAAAGAATATCCAGGCGCCTGTTCCCCCAGCACCAACAACCCCCTTGACTGCCCACTGAAGGGCGTCAGGCCACCACCCAAACCGCCCTCTGTGTTGGCCAGGATCTGGGTCAACGCACCCATACCCATGTTGCACTGCACATGCAGATCAGCAGTCCAGAGATGAACACAAGATGGGGTATGCACCCCCACAGCACCCTGGCCTGGTAGGGCGAGATGACCGTGTGCGTCACTGCCACAGAGTAGCAACAGACAGTAGCCCAACAGGGTGCCCTATAAGGAGCTTGAAAAGGTGACCAGTAAGGTGTCTAAGAGGGAGTCCCAGGCTAAGTGCAATATCAGGTACACATGGATAAGACAATGCAGATGGCACCCTGGCCTATAGAAACATAATGCAAGGTGCCCCAAAAAGGGTATGGTGTCCAAGGTCAGTGTGCCCTAGGGACTGCAAGGTGCGTCAGGAAGACCTGCATGACCTGTGGGGAACAGAGACAGATGTAGCCCGAACAGCACATAGAACGCACAGTAAAGGCAATGAACAGGTGAGTGAAGGAGGGAGAGCAGGGAGCCAGTGGACCTGCCATATCTGCGGAAATCCCATGTGGCTGGCAGCAGCGCTGACAAACATGGTGGGGGTCACTGTACCACACCACGGGGTGCTGGCAATGTAGAGTACTGGAAAAACAGTGTGTGGGAGGTGAAGGGAATATGTGTCCCCCAGTGGAGGTGGAGGTGGCAGGATAGTCTCACCGATGGGTGGACAGAGGAGTGGTGGTTCCATGCAGATCAGGCACAGGCACGGCAAGCACAAAGAGATGCAATGCAGGAAAGGGTAGCAGTGCAGGACATGGGGTGACAGCCCACACTAATACAGGACACCTCACAGCTGACAGATGCAGATAGATGGACCAAAGGATGGTCCGCCACTGTGATGAGGACAATATGATCAGGCAGGACATAGCAGCCAAGAGATGAATGTTACAGGGATTACAGGTACCAGTGTAGGAAAGGCAGCAAAACAGGAGAACAAAGAGTGTGTGAATCCATGGCAACTAGGATGGAAAGCACTGCACAAACCAATAGGCTCCAAAAACACTCTGAGGCGCACATCAATGGCTGCATACAGGACCACTGCACGGCACCACAGAAAACACCAGCTGTGTGTCAGGAGAGGGAAAACCCCAAGAGTCACCATGATGCAATGCACAGGTAGAGCAGGTGTCCACAGCTCATATCACAGTCCATAGGTGGGATGGGAGGCACATATGAACAGATGCACACACACCAGGAGATGTAATGCAGTGTAAACAACTTGCAATTGAGCAGGGGAGCGACACATGAGGGGTGTAAGGGGCAAGCCGAATGGAAAGCTATGTGGATGGCCTGAGGGCAATGGACTGAAAAAGGAGCATGTGAAAGAACAGCCTGCCCAGTGATGTGGCCCAGACAAAACCAGCAGCAGCAGTACCAATCCACATGCAGCCCAGTCACATGCTTGCCCCCAGGAAAAAAACTACAGTTAATCCACAAGATGCGGCAGAGAGGCAGCAGACAGGCCACACTGACATGCACAGCCCAACTATGGTAGGGTGCGTGGAGATGTGATGGGGCTACAGACAACACATGGTAATCAGCAAACATGAAAGGAAAAGAAACAGGTCATGTGTGGTTCAAACCGGCAAACTATGGAGTGGCAATGCAAGTCTGTGACCACTATCCCAAAGAACCCAAACAACCAAAGTGCAAGCAATGGTCCACAAAAGGCACCCACTAGATCACAGCAAGTATCGTATCCTGCACCCTGATGCATCGTATGCCATGGATAAACCCACGGGGCCTGTGTGGCAGTCACCATCGCCAACACACATCCAATCCATGTGGCAAGCCCACCTACCTGGTGCTGCCCGTGGACCCTAACCACCCTGACACCACACCACTGTTGTCTCCCCAAACCCTAGCCTGCATCCCATCACCTGTCACAACCAGACTGTAAGATGCGATGAGGAGGGTGTCAGCATAACATGTCCCCACAGTGCTCGCCCAAACGGATGCACAGCAGTCACCATCCCCAGACCCCCACAGACCCAGGTTGAAGCATGCAGAGTCAAAAGGAACCATGCAAAGTCAACATTGACGTATCAAAGTTACACAACAATGCAAAGCTGATCCAACCCCCCCCCCCCCCCGTGCAATCAGAAAAACACCCATACAGTTCATGGCAGCAACGGTGTGTCAGTCCCCAAGTGACAGTCAAAATAGCAGGCCAACAATGAGGTTCAAAAAAAGCCTGTGCCAAAATCACAGAGGGCCATCTCCCAGTGGCAACAACATGCAGGGACATTTTCACAGAGGTGCCGTGTCCAAACAAATATGGCTGATGGGCTCTCCAGATGCATTGTAGTAGATGTGCCATGTATGTTGGCTGTGTCCTGTGTGAAAAATGGGTAGATATAAGGTAAGGGAATGGCACACCCACCCCCACCATTAGGTCACAAAGGAGACAGTGACATTACAAGATGTGTATCATGAATGCATAGATATCACTATCTCTGTCTAAAATACACAGAGCGTAAGGAACCGGATGGGGTACACCCGTGATTGCTGAGGGGACCTGGGTACGTACGAGCAGCTCTTCTGACCGACTGTGTCACTGCCTTGGTGTAGTCGTGTGTGCGGCCCAGGAGGTGGGGGGAGGCTCATGTGGTGCTGTTGCACAGAGGTGCACATACAGATGTGGTTGGCTACTACAGGCCGGTTAGTTTGACTGTGGTGGCGTGAACATTATTGCCAACGTTGCTGGATGTGCATTCATTATGGTGTCTGTGGTCCAGCAGATGTCAGGATCAGGGGCAGCATGGATTCACCCGAGGCAGGTTCTGTCTGACACATCTGATTGCTCACCGTGACTGGGTGACCAGGGAGTTGGACCGAGGGAGAGCCCTAGATGTGGTGTATTTAGATTTCCTTAAAGTCCCTGTAATGGCCGTCATCGGCTACATAGACACAGACTGGGCACCCTAGGGGTGGACCCCAACGTCACTGTTTGGTTTAGAGGCCGTTTGGGTGGGGGTGACAGAGGGTACATATACATGGTGTTTGCTCTGAGGGGTGGGGTGTTCTCTGTGGTGTGCCCCAGGGAGCTGTCCATGGTCCGCCCATATGTAACATCTGTGTTGGTGCTTTGATGCACGGACCTTCAGGTACGGCTTGCCCCTGTGCAGATGATAGCACACTGTGCATTAGGGTGGGAACCCAGGGAGGTATGGATAACATGAGGTGGGATCTAGCTAAGCATGAGGACTGATGTGGGATTCAGCAGTTGGGGTTAAAGGTTCACAACCGTGTGGCCATGCACTTAGGGGGCAGTAATCCAGGGGAGCAATACTGTATGGGGCGCAAGGTACGTTTGTCCGCTAACGGTGAGCGGGGCCTAGATTTGATTGCATCTGATGATCTCAGGGTAGCTCAGGGAGGCGGCGACAGCAACGGCTAGGGGGATGCTTGGGTGCATATGGAGGGGGATGATCAACAGTAACAAGGGTGTGACCCATAGGCCTTTGTGGCATCCCCATGTGGCGTATTGTGTCCAATCCATGAGACCGCACCTTTTAAGGGATGTGACTTGGATGGGGTCGGTGTAGAGGGTGGCTAACAGAATGATTATTGGTCCCCGCTAAACAGCATATGGCACAGACGGAGGGATCTTTAGATGTTCCCCTTATGTGACAGGTGGAATGTTGGTAACATTATTGAGATGTTTACATACCTCCATGGCATACCTGTTCAGGGGGCCAGACTACCTCCATTGGGAGCATGTTCCGCAACGGTGGGACATGGGGTGCGGGTTATGGGAGATAGCAGCAGTTGAGCTTTGCACAGCTTTCTACTTACTGAGGGGGTAGTTGATCCATGGAATAGTCCCCCAGTTGAGGTGGTGGTGTTGAGGACAGTATCTGACTTCAGTAAATCATGGAACACACACAGAGGTTCGTAAAGCTGTTGAGGGAGCACTGTTGTAGTTTTTCTGGACGGACAGACTAGATATGCCTAGTGGTCGTTTTCTGTGGTCATATGCCTACGTTGCTATGTGGCTTTGTTCCCATGCCCAACACTGTTATCACACTGTACGGTACTGCTGGTACCAGATATTCCAACGTGCATAGCTCATTGCACTGTGTGTCATGGTGGTGCCCTTACCACGCTGGCCCCATACCTGAGACGCCTGTACACTACTGATGGACATGGGCAGATGCCTACTGCGTTTCCAGGCCACAGGACCCCCACCACATAGGGCTAACGGTCTACGGGACTGTGATAAGTGCACTGTGGATCCTGCATAGCCTTCCACGCCTCATGCTGCCACCACAACACGCTGACCACGGTCCACATGTGGATCCTGGCGCCATCAACATGTGCTCCTGTCCAATCACACCTGTGGTGATCTCGGCCCCCCCATGCCCCACATGGGAGGAGGAGGAGGGGGAGGGGAAGGGGGAGGGGGAGGAGGAGGAGGAGGGGGAGGAGGGGGGAGGAGGGGGGAGGAGGGGGAGGGGGGGAGGGGGAGAGGGAGGGGAGGAGGGGGAGGGGGGGGAGGGGGGAGGAAGGGGGGAGGGGAGGGGAGGGATGGAGGGAGGAGGAGGGGGAGGGAGGGGGAGGGAGGGAGGAGGAGGGGAGGGAGGGAGGGAGGAGGAGGGAGGGAGGGAGGGGGAGGGGGGATGGAGGGGGAGAGGGGGGGAGGAGGGGAGGGGTTGAGGGGAAGGGGGAGGGGGGAGGGGGTTAAGTTTTTATATTCTGCCATCTCTCTTGTGTACCCCCTCCCCCCCTCAACTCACAAGCTAAATTATATGTGACTGTTTGGATAAGTCATTGGCGAGATAAAATTTATTCAGATAATAAGTGGGGAAAGAATGAAGAGTCATGTTACTGAAATAAAAATAGTCATTTCTTATCAATTTTTATATGCTGAACATGAATATGACAGTGAAATTGCAAAGTTGGCTCTAGTTTTTTTTGTAATCTACAAGAATTAATGTTTACATCACAAAATGCATGTCAATAGTAAATATAATAGGCCTTCGGTTAATACCTGTAAAAAACCAAGTCATAGACTACTTCTTAGATTTTTTTGCCTGTCTCTTGCACAGCTGTTCGGGAGCTTCTCTGGGGAGTGTCCAGAGGCGCCTTGTAAGGTGCCTTATAAGGTGCCATGTAAGGTGCTTTATAAGGTGCCTAGTAAGGTGCCCTGTAAGGTGCCTCATAAGGCGCCCTATAGGGCCTCCTAGGCTAAGCACCATATTAGGCACCCTTGGACAAGGCACCGCAGAAGGCACCCTGGGCTATGGAACCATAGGTTAAGGTGGCCTAACAAGGTTATGGTGTTCTAGGTTAGTGTGCCTTAGGGACTGCAAGGTGCCTCAGGATGACATGCATGACCTGTGCGGAACAGAGACAGATATAGCCCTAACACTACATAGAGCACTCAGGAAAGGCAATGAACAGGTGAGTGAAGGATGGAGAAGTGGGAGCCACTGGACCTGCCATATCTACTTAGTTGGGAACTGTGTGTGAGAGAAAACTGCAGCCAATCTGAGCACTTTTCAAATCATTTAGAATCCCTTCAGCAAAGGCTTCAAGGATCCTGTGAGCAGTGAGTGAGAATCAGCTGTGCCTACTTAGTTGGGAACTGTGTGTGAGAGAAAACTGCAGCCAATCTGAGCACTTTTCAAATCATTTAGAATCCCTTCAGCAAAGGCTTCAACGATCCTGTGAGCAGTGAGTGAGAATCAGCTGTGCCTACTTAGTTGGGAACTGTGTGTGAGAGAAAACTGCAGCCAATCTGAGCACTTTTCAAATCATTTAGAATCCCTTCAGCAAAGGCTTCAACGATCCTGTGAGCAGTGAGTGAGAATCAGCTGTGCCTACTTAGTTGGGAACTGTGTGTGAGAGAAAACTGCAGCCAATCTGAGCACTTTTCAAATCATTTAGAATCCCTTCAGCAAAGGCTTCAACGATCCTGTGAGCAGTGAGTGAGAATCAGCTGTGCCTACTTAGTTGGGAACTGTGTGTGAGAGAAAACTGCAGCCAATCTGAGCACTTTTCAAATCATTTAGAACAGGGGTCTCAAACATGCGGCCCGCGAGAGACCTTTGTGCGGCCCGCAATGCAGAGGCCAAAAAAAAAAAACGGCTTCTGCTGCTGCTGCTGCTGCATGGCAGCGGCAGAATCAACTGTCCCGCGGCCCCTTCCCATCTGCCCGGCAAAGCATCTGACTCCATCAGCGGCAGCTTTCAGGGACCCAGAACAAAGGAGCATAAGAAAACTGCTGGGCCAGGAAAAAAAAATCCTTGGACTGTGTGGACGAGGCTGTAGAGTCCAGAGCGCTAAAAGCCCTGGACGTCCCATGTTAGGGTTACCACCGGACTCCACGTCGGCTCGGGCCTGCACTCGCTCTTAGCTCTAGAGTTCCCCATACAAGTGACAACTACAAGTCCCAGCCTGCCACGGGCTAAGAGCAGGCCTGTGTCCCGGGCTCCCGCCGGCTCGTGTGACTCACCCCGCAGGCAGCCCCGGCCGACCTAGAAAGACAGCAGGCACAGTCTCGGCGTCCTCACTCGCACGCGGTGCTGTCGTCGTTTCCGGATCCGCGAGGCTCAGACCTGCACGAGGGGCAGCGGCTCGCGTCCGCTTCCGCAAGAAGAGAGTCCCGATGCTTGCTGGAGGCTTCAGTGGGCTTGACGGGCAGTGCTAGTGCCTATGGAAACCTGCAGCCTTACCGGATGGCCATGTAACTCGCAACAGCAAATCCACTAGACAGGCTAGACCACTGCCTGGGGCGGCAGACAAGGCCCGTTGCTTCCGACCCCCTCCGGCAGCAACTTGTGTCAGAGGCAGGGCTGTCCTAAGAGTTTCAGCCGCCCCAGACAGAAACCGTAGCCATGCCCAGCCACCCCCCCATCACCAAGGCGATAGTGGCATTATTTTAAAATTGGTTTTGCACCACCACTTTGCTGCGTGTGGCAGACCATGTGCTTCAGCATACATGCCCTGCCACTTTTGACCCCCCTCAAATAGTAAGTTGCATTGGACTGGAATCAGAAGCAGCAGGTCATGTGTCCTGAAGCACATACAAATATGACTGCAGAAAAAGACCACATGGCCTATCTAGTCTGTTCTTCCATATCAACCACTACAACATTCTCCTTTTTTCCTTTAGAGATCCTCTGTGTTTGTCCCATGCTTCGTTGAATTCAGTTACTGTCCTCATCTCTGCCACCTCCACTGGGAGACTATTCCACGGATCCACCACTCTTTCCGTAAAGAAATATTTCCACATATCACTCCTTAATCTATCTCCCTTCACCCTCATCCCATGTCCCCTCATAGCAGAACTTGCTTTCAGTCGAAAGAGGCTCTCCCCATGTACATTTATGCTACGGAGGTATTTAAACATCTCCATCATATCACCTCTATCCCGCCTTTCCTCTCAAGTCTACATATTAAGGTCCTTAAGTCTGTCCTCATATGCTTTATAATGAAGACCACTAACCATTTTAGTAGCCACTCTCTGTACTGACGCCACCCTGTTTATATTCTTTTGAAGGTGCGGTCTCCAGAATTGCACACTATACTCCAAATGAGGCCACACCAAAGACTTATACAGAGGCACTATCACCTCCTTCCTTCTGATGGCCATTCCTCTCCCTATGCATCCAACCATCCTAGCTTTCATGCCGCTTTTTCTACCTGTTTAGCTACTTTGAGATCGGCAGACACAACCATGCCTAGGTCCCATTCTTCTTTCATGGACAAAAGTACTTCACCCCCTATACCAGGGGTCTCAAACACGCGGAATTCCCATCAGCCCTGGCAGGCTAACAGAGCCGCGAGAGGGAAATCACTCTTCTCTTCGCGGCCCTGAAAGCTGCCGCTGATGGAGCTCAGAAGATGCTTTGCCGGGCAGATGGGAAGGGGCCGCGGGACAGTTGATTCTGCCGCTGCCACGCAGCGGCAGCAGCAGCAGAAGCCGGGGTTTTTTTTTTTCATTTTTAAATTTACTTGGGCTGATGGGGGGAGGGGGTTAGGACTAGTAATGGGGGGGGGTTAGGACTGAAAATGGGGTGATGGGGGGATAGTACTGAAAATGGGGTGATGGGGGTTAGGACTGGAGGTGGTCTGATTGGGGGGCTAAGACTGAAAATGGGGTTATGGGGGGGCTAAGAATGAAGATGGGGCGATGGAAGGGTTAGGACTGGAAGTGGGCTGTTGGCGGGGTTAGGACTGGAAGTGGGCTGTTGGGGGGCTTAGGACTGATAATGGGCTATGGGGGGGGGCTAGAACTGGTAATGGACTGGGGGGGGGGTGCTAGGACTGGAAATGGGCCAAGTAGAAGGGGGAGCTTGAACTGCAAATAGCTGATGGGGACAGGGTCTTGGAATGGAAATGGGCTGAGTGGAAGGGGCTTGGAATGGAAATGGGCTGATGGGGAGGGGGGCTTGGAAAGGAAATGGGCTGTGAGGGGAGGGAGCTAGGACTGGAAATGGGCTGATGATGCGGGGACTAGAAGGGAGCGGATGCTGGGTGGGGCAGGAGCTAGAAGGGAGTTGATGTTGGGGGACGATTAGAATGGGATGGGGCTGGGAGAGTGAAATTGAGAGGAGAAATATATTTTGTGTGGGAGGGAAGAAAAATCTACAATTGGCCGGGTATTGGGAGAGTAAGTGGGGATTGAGGATGGAGGGGTAAAATTTGAGTGGATGAAATAGGAATGAGGAAAGAGCAAAAGGAGAATGATTAGTATGTTAAAGCAGATGTAGAGAGAGAATGGAAAAAAACTAGGAAAGAAGAAAGGACAAATGGACAGCAGACAATGGAGCGTTAGCAGAAGACACGAAGAAACCAGAAGAAAGTGGCTGGAACAATTGCAACTGAAAAAAAAATGCACAAAAGGTAGAAAAATCTCTCTTTATTTTGAATTTATTAACTGAAATATGTCAGCTCTTGGAAATGTGCATCTTTAACGTCTGCACTTTATTTAATACAAGAGGAAATCAATTTATAGTTTTATTTCTACAGTGTTGTACATTCTAAGTTTGGCTTTTGGGGTTCCCAGTTTAATTGTCTTCCTGTTTCTCAATTGTGATTCCTTGTTTGGTGATGGTGTATGTTCTGCATGTTTACTAAAAGTTAGTGTATGGTAACATTATGCAAATATTTATGCAAATGATTCCCTTATGCAAATGATGCCCTTATGCAAATGAGGCCTGCGTCTTGTGCGGCCCCCGGGTTACTCTACAAGTCCTCATTTGGCCCTCAAAGCAATTTGAGTTTGAGACCCCTGATTTAGAATCCCTTCAGCAAAAGCTTCAACGATCCTGTGAGCAGTGAGTGAGAATCAGCTGTGCCTACTTAGTTGGGAACTGTGTGTGAGAGAAAACTGCAGCCAATCTGAGCACTTTTCAAATCATTTAGAATCCCTTCAGCAATGGCGCGCCCGTGCCTTGCGGGCCCGTGCCTGAGGGCCTCGCAAGAGGGCCCTTTGGCGTGGCCCTTAGGCGGTGGACCGTGCAGGACCCACTATCTGCTGCTATATGCTTATTTTATATGCTCATTCTGTTCAGCGATATGCTGTTTGTAGTTAATGTAGGGTAATGTAATGTAAGTTATGTACTGTGTTCCCTGTTTGTACTCCTAGTGTTTTGTTGTGATGTAATGATAATGCAATGTATGTTTCCCTCACCTTTGTTTAACTCTGTGCTGTATTAACCGCTTTGATTGAAGGAAAAGGCGGGATACAAAACATGTTAAATAAATAAATAAATAAATAAATAAATATCTGTGGGCATCCCATGTGCCTGCCAGTACTGATGACAAACATGGTGGGGCAGCTGTACCAGAGCACAGGGTGTTGGCAATGTAAAGTACCAGAAAAACAGTTGGTGGCAGACAATGGGAATACGTGTCCCCCAGTGGAGGCAGAGGTGGCAGGATAGTTACAATGATGGGTGGACAGAAGAGTGGTGGTGCCATGCAAATCAGGCACAGGCGAGGCAAGCATGAAGAGGTGCAATGCAGGAAAGGGTATGACATGGGGTGGCAGCCTGCACTGGCAGACAGGACTCTACACAGCTGACAGACGCAGATAGACGGACCGAGGGAATGTTGGCAATTGTGGTGAGGGTATTATGGGCTGGAAGCACAGATCTGCAAAAATATGACCTCTACAGGCATGCACACTATATGAGTAGGACAGGCATGAGAGGGGGGAACAATGAGGAACTGAACCCATGAACACTGCCAAGAATGGCATTGTATTAACCAGTAGGCTATACCTCCATGGTGTATGTCACAGCAATGTCTGGGTACAGAAGGACTGCAGGTCACCGCACAAATTGTCTGCTATGAGTGCCAGGATAGGGTAACCCCACCATACCCATGATGCAATGCACATGCTGAATAGCAGTCTACAGCTGATCACCAAATGGGGTCTGCACCTCTCCGGTACCTCAGTTTGGAAAGACGAACTGACAGTGTGTGATACTGGCACAGAGTAGCTACAGACCATGCCATTGTGCAAGTTCTGTGGTCACCCTGAGGGATAAGATTGGTGCCCAGCACTAGGTCCGCAGTGCATGTGGTGCTAGAGATAGGTCCTGCTGTACATCCCCATCACTACCAGTGTGTGACAGGTATTCCGTGCAGTGCAGCTGAAGGTAATTTGGTGTCCATCTGTATCCTGCAGTCACATGTGGCCCTGTGGGACCAGACACCAGCCAGATTGGTGTGTACCCTGTGTTAGGGTCTGGCTGACATGGGCGGCTGTTATCAGGGCAGAGGGGTTCCAAGAATTGCAGGAGGTGTGTGTAGTAGTGCCTTTATAGGTCGCAGTGGTATATACTACAATACCCAAAGGGCCCCCATCACCCATTTTGTAGGTAGAGAACAAGTGCCCCTGGCCTGGAGAAGCAACCTCCATCCTGTTTGTATGAGACAGCCCTCCAGGGTTGGTGAGCCAGAACCATACCTATGACTGTAGCAGTGGCAGACCAGCAGCAATACTGGGATTAGGTCTGGGAAAACCACAACTGACTCCCACCACTTTCTGCCAGTCACCAGCAGACAGCACAGTCACACTGTACCTTACAGGTGTTCTGACCATGCACAGTCTAACTGCAGACAGTCCACCAGTCTGCTCACAGAGAAACTATGTGCAGCAAGCAGTCAACTCAGTGATTAGGACCCCAGAACTAGAGAACACAAATATATCACTGGTGACAGATAATGTAGAGCGCTATGTGGGAACCTAGACCTGCCATGGTCACTGCTTGGTCAGGGTGAGTGCCCTCCCAGCATGCCATGCTGTGGCCACCCTGTCCATGCAGGTGGTGGTCAGGCACTACAGTGTCCCAGCCATTGCCCCACACCCTGTGAAGATGCATCCTGGCCAATCTGCGCTGTCCAGGCCTAACCCAAAATACCTTGCTCCTCATTATGCACCTATTCAGGCTAACACTGGTAACAGTGGGACATTTTGGGCCCAGTGAAGGGTGGGCAGCCACAGAACAATGGATAGACATACACACACGCTCACTCCTATTGCAGCATTGTACAAAGATAGGGGTGGTTGGCAACCCTGCCCGCCACACTGGTCCTGCTCAGAGAGCTGACATTGCTAAACTGTGCAGGGGGTAGAAGTAGTGCTCTGGTGATAACTTCAGCTCAATGCTGGGGCCAACATCCTGACTCTCCATGCATCTTTGGATTGTGGAGTCTGTGTAGGTAGGTGTTTGTACCTCTGTTCACCGCTGCTTTGGGCTTTGCACATGTTGCTGTTGTATCTGCATTGTAGGGTAAAACATAGGGACATGCTCTGCAGGAACCACAGGTGGGGCCTGAACCTGTGACCCTCTGCTTCTGGACACACTGGCTGGGCGTACTGCACCACACTGTTGCCACAGATGCACAATAGTCCCTGGAGCTACCTGTACTTTTCCTCAGCCAGACTTTGTATGTTGCACTGCACACCACGTACTGATGCAGGGCATGGCCTAGGTCCACTGCAGGGAGGTGGCACCCCCCCCCCCCCATCAAGCTGATATGGCCATTTGCTGTCAGTACTGGTAGTGCGCAGTCCCAGACCATCCACTGTGTAGGTAGGCACCCGCCTAGGGAGCGGATCGCAGGGTGAGGGGCCATACATGGACATCCTCACATCCCCCTATCACTGCCTACCAATATTATGTCCCTTCCACATGGGGGCGGGATGGCTGGAGGGATGTCAGGTCAGTGCCCTAGCAACTATTGGCTAGGGTGAACCAGATAGATATAGGTGGATTGTGTTTGGCCTTGGTCAGCTGTTGTCTTGCTGATTTCTGGTTTCTATATTCCTATGTGCCACCTAGGCGGCCGCCTGGTCCACCCTGTGCCCCAGCTGCCCATGCTACATGTCCCGCCTGTGGCCCCCTATGCCCCATTTGCACCATCACCATAGTGGCCATTCATACTTTGGCACTATGGTGTTGCTGAAAATGGAGCACTACTATCACATTTCTTGGGCTCCCTGCCTAGGCTGCACATTGCTGACACTTAAATGGTTTCTCTCTCCTGCAAATGTGCATCTAACGGCAGGTTTTCATTCACGGTAGTTCAGCGCGTTAGTGTGAAAGGGGCCTCTCCCCGCCCACTCTCCGCCCATTGACCCCTTCTCTCCGCCCTCTCTCCACCTTCTGCGGTGTTTACCGCGGCCAGGGACGTCAACGATCGTTAAGTAACGTTAACGCGCGTTAACGTTACATAACGCACGGTATGTAACGTTATCGCAGTTTAGTAAACATACCCCTAGGTGTGTTCTTAGCTTGTCAATTCCTTAATCTAGCCATGCCCATAGCAGCAGATACTAGCTGACAGTACACAAAGCAACCAATAAAAAAGCACTACAATTCAGCCAGTAGCCTTCACAGTAGAAATAACAGCAATGAAAATAAAATATATAGGTGAATAAAATGCAGTACATCACTGCTAGGGAATTATTTTGTAATTATTTTGTATGTATGTGTATCTGTGTTGTGTGTGTGTGTATGTGTGTATGTGTGTGCTGTGCATATATTCTGTCTATGGTTGTGGGGTATTTACAGAAGAGGTAGTTTGAGGGGTTGATGACAGTTACGGGCAGGACAGTTGTTCCTTGTTAAATCTAAGGGCCTTTACTCTGTTCTCATTCTTCTTGACCTTTCTGCTGTTTTTGACACTGTTGACCACAGCCTTCTCCTCAACACATTATCTTCACTTGGTTTTAGGGGCTCTGTGCTTTCATTGCTTTTCAGTGTTTGTTCTGGCAGTTCCTCCTCTACTGCTATTCCGCTTTCAATTGGTGTACCCCAAGGGAACGTTCTTAGCCCTTTCCTTTTCTCTCTCTATACCCAGTCCCTTGGTGCTCTCATCTCTTCCTATGGCTTTTAGTATCAGTTTTATGCTGATGACTCTCGGATCTATCCATCTACTCTGATACAATATCTCTCAGACATTCCAGGCCCGTATCTCTGCCTGCCTATCTGACATCGCTGTCTGGATGTCTCATCACCATTTGAAATTGAACATAGCCAAAACTGAACATATTTCCCCCCCCCCCCCAAACCCTCCTCCCCCTTCCTCTTTTCTCTATCTCTGTAGATAACTCTTCTACTTCCTGTTTCCTCAGTCCGCAACCTTCAGGTCATCTTTGACTCCTTCCTCTCCTCCACTCACATCCAATTGATTGCAAAAACCTGTTGCTTCTTTCTCTTAACATTAACAAAGTTTGCCTTGTCCTTTCTGAACACACTACTAAAACACTTATCCACTCTTTAGTCACCTCCTGTCTTGACTATTGCAATCTCCTACTTGCTGGTCTCCCTCTGAATCATCTCTCTCCCCTTCGATCTGTTCAGAACTCTGCTGTGTGTTAAATCTTCCACCAGCCCCAATATACTCATATAGGCCCTCTGCTCAAATCACTTCATTGGCTCCCCTTACGGTTCTGTATCCAAGTCAAACTTCTCCTTCTGATCTATAAATGTATTTATTCTAGTGTTCCTCAATACTTTTCCACTTCAGCTCTCTCCCTACACGCCTCCTTCCCAACTCCATTCTTCCACTGGCTTGCTTCTCTCTATGCCTTTTTCTTCCACTGCCAACTCCAGGCTTCAATCCTTTCACTTTGCTGCTCTTTATGCCTGGAACAAACTACCTGAGTCTATACATCAGATTTCATCTTTCCCCCTTTTCAAATCCTCTTTGAGGCTGCTTTTGAATCCTGATTCCTTGTGTCTCCTTATCTTTCCCTATTCCTAACCCTTATTCTCAGCTATTGTATTGTCTGTCTTGATTAGATTCTAAACTCGGACGAGCAGGGACCATCTTTTATGTGTATGCCTTGTAGCACTATATAAATGATAAATAGTAGTAGTAGTAGTAGTAGTAGTAGTAGTAGTAGTAGTAGTTGCAGGGGATTCGTTTTTGAAGGGAGGGCAATTGCAGACTGGTGGTTTTTGGAAGTGGAAACAGTTTGCATGCTGTTGGAGCAGATGAAGGGGCATTTGGTAAGGTGGGAGGTGTGGTCTAGTGGTTAGGGCAAGGTACTTCAGGCCGGAGGGCTGGGGGTTCAAGTCCCACCTGGGGACAGCAATCTCAGGCCGGAGGGACTGGGATTTCTAGTCCTATAGGCACTCCTTGTGGTTTTGGGCAAGCCACTTAACTCTCCATTGCCCATGTTCCCTGTAAGTATTAACATATGTGTGTCATATCCCCTCATGTTAAATGTATCCCCCAATTGACCGCTTTGACCCGGTGAAAAGTGGAATATAAATACAGCTAAATAAATAAATAAATAAAGGTGGTTGGCCAGTTGCAGAGGGGATTTCTTAGGGTGGGGAAGATTGTGGGGTGGTCAACCAGTTTAAAGGGGGTGTTTTTTAGGGAAGGGGTCATATGCCGGTTGGTGGGGCAGTTGTATGAGGGTAGTTTTTTTGGGGGGGTGGCAATTGCAATGCATTAATTTGGAGAAGGAACAATTTTTGGGGTGACAGGGCAGATGCAGAGAGAGGTGGGCTGCCGGTACTGCCCAATGCTGTGGTGCATGTAGGGACTGTGTGTACGTCAATGCAACATGCAGGTGACTGGGGTGGGTGGACATACAGGTAGGTGTATTGTGGTGGCAGCACCGCATGACAGATATATGTGTTTCCCTCTCCACTGCTCCTCTGGTGTTGCACATGTCTTTGGCCTATCACTCCATCCACCGTATGTTCCGTTTGGCACACATGTGTCCATTGCCTGTGCACATCTTGGGCGTCTACATACTGCACCTACTGCACATGTTACCAGGCTGTGTGTATCTCCAGACTCAGGGCATTGTATTGTTTGAGCGCACGTACAGACTTCACTGCCATTGCGGCATTAGACAACTTCGGTGCACCCATGCATGGACTGGGATGGTTGTCTCCACTGGTCCCTGATTGTCCACAGTGCAGCCATCTGCAGCTTGCGGCATGCGTACCTTGTCTCACAGTGTATGTCTCTGTGTCTTTGGGACGTGTCTGCCTGACGCTACCTTCTGCTCCCCTCTACCTTTGTCTGTTTCAGGGATGTGTCTGGACACCTGTCTAGTGATGTTCACCCGTTTCTCTATGCCCTTCTGCTTATGCCCTTCTGTACATTGTGTGCATGTGTCATATGTTGTTCCCTGACGTGTCTCATGTTTGATGGCAGGACACTGCACGTCAACGTTTTGTCTCCATGCAACGCAACATTCCTCGGACATGCTATGCTGACAGCTGACCATGCAGACATGGTGATGGACGCAGTTCCTTGACATCTGCAGCCTCCACTGGGGCCCCTTGTGCCCTTGCCTGACTCAGACCTTCCACATCAGACCACTGCTATACCTTTCAGGTAGGTTCCACCTTCGATCATCTGAGACATACACCACATGCAGATGCTGCACTTGGCCTGTTAGTATCAACGTGCCTTTCTGTGGTATCTCTTTGCACCACCACTGCTGGACATGCTGTGGACCTCTGGAATGCCTGTGTGACATGGGCATTTACATGACCATGTTGAGATGCTGTCCTGGTCTGCAGGGCCATCTCCTGCTGTGGTCCATGTGCACTGTGCTGTGTGTTGTGGCCATGTCATGTTGTGATATCTACACATTCATGATGCACATATTGTGATGTCACTGTCTCCTTTGTGTATGACAAATCTATTATGGTCTTCTTTTACAGGGTTAGTATCTGACAAACTGATGTATCAGAGCCTCTGTATGGTGCTCACGAAAGTGTACAGTGTATCTTCTGCTGACTCAAATTAGCGATGAACTCAGAAACTTATTTTGAAAGCTAAGCACTGGTTTCATATTATTGCAAAAGGTTTAATGCATTACACTCCAAAATAGCTTTAAAGTCTGGAAGGGGGTGGTCGCCTCCAATCGGGGTCGTTGATGTGAAAAGGCGCTTGTCCATTTGACAGAGACAAAAGTCAATGGTAGCCTATCATTGCTGAAACCTTGCGACCCCTCTGATTTAAGTATGAAAGATTGTCAGTGGAAAATGACAATTTGAGTCAGCAGAAGATACACTGTATACTATCGTGAGCACCATGCAGAGGTTTTGAAACATTAGACTGTCTTCATTGTGACCTTCATTGTGGGGGCTGGTTGTGTCATTCCCTTGCCTTATTTCTACCCCTTTTCACACAGGACACAGACAACATACATGACACATCTACTACACTGCATCTAGAGACCCCATCAGCCATATTTGTTTGGACATGGCACATCTGTGAAACTGTCCCTGGGTGTTGTTGCCACTGGGAGATGGACCTCTGCGAGTTGGACACAGGCCTTTGTTGGTTCTCATTGTTGGCCTGCTACTTCGACTGTCACTGGGGGGACTGACACACCGTCGCTGCCATGAACTGTCTGGGTGTTTCGTTGATTGCAGCTGGGGGGGAATCACCTTTGCATTGTTGTGGAACATTGATACGTCACTAGTGACTTTGCATGGTCTCTGTTGATTTTGCATGCTTCAACCTGGGTCTGTGGGGTGTTGGGGATGGTGACTGATGTGCATACGGTGGGAGTGGGCGCGGTGGGGACATGTCGTGCTGGCACCCTCCTCATCGCATCTTACAGTCTGGTTGGGACAGGTGACGGAATGGGGGCCAGGGGTTGGGGAGACAATGGTGGTGTGGGAGGCAGGGTGGTTGGGGTCCACGGGCAGCACCAGGTAGGTGGCCTCGCAACATGGCTTGGATGTGTGTTGGTGACAGTGCTGTCTCCTTACGGTGCCTCCTCAGGCGCCCTATAATGTGCCCTATGAGGCACCCTACCAAGCGCCCTATGGGGTCCCCCATAGGGGACATTATGGGGTGCCTTGGCAGACAGTGCACTTTATAATGTGCCCTCTGCAATGCCTTATGCGGCACCTTAGGTTATGGCCCTGTGAGGGTGTGTTTGCTGGCAGCACTAATTAAAATTAACAAACCAAATGCTTCTGACAGCACTGACTTTAAGTAAAAGGTGATGTCTCTGCCAGCTATACTCATTAGACCCACAGGGGGATTGAACGCATGAACCCTGCTCCATCAGTCAGTGTATTAACCATTGTGCTGTAGCTCTGGATGCCTTACTAGGCACCTTTTCATGCGCCTTATCGGGCACCCTGTTGGGCTACTGTCTGTAGCTACTCTATGCCAGTGAGACACATGGTCAGTTCCCCCTACCAGGCCGAGGTGCTGTGGGGGTGCATACCCCATCTTGTGTTCATCTATAGACTGCATATCTGCATGTTCAGTGCACCATGGGTGTGGGTGGGTTAACCCAAATCCTGGCCACCACAGCAGACAGTTTGTGTGGTGACCTGACGTCCTTCAGCTGCCAGCCAGGGATTTGTTAGTGCTGGGGGAACAGGCATCTGGCTAGTCTGTATCCACGTATTCATAGTAAGTTGGGTGTTTCCTTGGATTTTGCCAATAGCTTTCAGTGTTTGACAAGGTCGGTGATGTTATTGGGCCTTTTGTTTTTGGTAATGATCTTGACCTTGGTCTTGATCGTGTTTGCCATATGCCCTTGTTTGCTGAGACCTTGGTTTGTTTGATTGGCAAGCATTCTGTGTTTGTACGTAGAGAAACTGTTGTTGATCTGGTGTGCGACTTTTGAACATTTGACATTTATACTCCATAGGTTGACCGCAACGTTATTAGGGATTTGTTAGTCACACTAGCGATATAGCCCATTAGTTGCTTCACTGCCTGTGGAGCCAGATGTCATGGTTTTGGCCCCACAGTGGGGTTATTTGGTGGGGCTGTGTGAGGCATATTCTTTTTTTTATTTGAAGTGGTGCTGCCAACTCCATCACCCTCACAGTGCTGTCTCCTTACGGTGCCTCATCAGGCGCCCTATACAGTGCCCAATGCGGGACCCTATACTGTGCCCTGTGGGGTGCCCCATAGGGGACATTCTAGGGTGCCTTGGCAGACAGTACACTTTATAATGTGCCCTCTGGGGTACCTTATAGGGTGCCTTATGTGGCACCTTAGGTTACGGCCCCGTGAGGGTGTGTTTGCTGGCAGCACTAATTAAAATTAACAAACAAAATGCTTCAGACAGCACTGATTTTGAGTAAAAGGTGCTGTCTTAATCAGCTTTACTCATTAGACCCACAGGGGGATTGAACTCACGTCCCCTGCACCATTAGTCAGTGTACTAACCATTGTGCTACAGTTCTAGATGGCTTGTTAGACACCTTATCAGACGCCTTATGGGCGCACGTTGCGTGGTGCTCTACATGATGTTTTTTAATGCTCGTTAAGCTATGGCGCCTGGTAACGCGCGTTATCTGCAATGATGTACCGCCTATGTCCTTATTTGGGATTTCTGCCTGGACCGCGGATCCTAACGCGAATCACACTAACGCAGTTTAGTAAACATACCCCTAAGTATGCATTCACTACACTCCATGCCCATGGGGCCCTCTATAGAGAAAAGGGGCTTATAAATTTGAGCGGGAAATCTATAAAGTATGGGAGGGAGATTTTGTAGTTACTAGAGTCTGTGTGGGCACCAAAAGCGGTGGCTGTTGTTCACTGCAAGGCACACCAGCGAGGAGACACTCTGTTTCCAATTCCTATGTCAGAGTGAGACCCTCGTTATACCAAGAAAGAGATGGATTTCTTCACCCAGGAATGGGCTACTCTTACCACTGCTGGGTGGTTGCGGTTACTGGGAGATCCACCCAGATATTTTATCCCTGAAAGTCTAGCACCTGCTTTTGTCCGGCGATTTCATGAGACCACCCACTTAGGCAAGACCTCCATGCAAACCATTCTACAGTCTTATTTCTATGTCCCACATCTGTCTGCCTTGATGGCAGCTACAACACGTAGCTGTCTCCAGTGTGCCAGGAATAACCCCCGCCAAGGGCCTCTACCCCCTGTTTCTAAACAGGCAGTTGGCGCTGCCCCTATGGAGAATCTTGTAGTTGATTTCACTGAGTTACCCCAAGTAGGGGGTTATCAATATCTGCTGGTGATAGTATGTACATTTTCAGGATGGGTCGAGGCCTATCCCGTAGAACAGAGACAACACGAGAGGTTACCAGGGCCCTGCTGAAAGACATTATTCCCAGATTTGGCCTACCTCTTACTATAGGGTCAGATAATGGCCCTGCATTTGTGGCTAAGTGCCTCCAGGACCTTTCTAAGGCCCTCCAGATCACCTTGAAACTTCATACTCAGGGCCGGCCCATCCATTGAGCAAGAATGTTTTTTGCACAGGGCCCTGTGTTTCAGGGGGCCCTGCGCAAAGAACATTCTGCTTTTTTAAAAATTAAATTTAAAAAAAAAAAGCTGGCTGCCGCTGCCACCGTGGCCACCGCGGCAGCGGCAGAATAGAGTGTCCCGCGGGGCCCCCTCTGCCCGGCTGAGCCCCTCTGCACCGGCTTTCAGATACACGAAGGGAGAGTGTCTCCCTCGCGTCTCTGTTAAGCCCGCAGGGGCAGATGGGAAATTTCCCATCAGCCCCTGATTCCCATCAGCCCCTGCGGGCTTAACAGAGACGCGAGGGAGACACTCTCCCTTCGTGTATCTGAAAGCTGGCGCAGAGGGGCTCAGCCGGGCCAGGAGAACTCAGCCGGGCAGAGGGGGCCCCACAGGACACTCCATTCTGCCGCTGCCATGGCGGCAGCAGCAGCGGCAGCGGCAGCAGCCAGCTTTTTTTTTTTTTTTAATTTTCCATGAGCCGATGGGGGGAGGGGGAGGTTAGGACTGGTAATGGGCTATGGAGGGGTTTAGGACTTGACTAGAGGTGGGCTGTGGGCTGTTGGGGGGGTTAGGACTGGTAATGGGCTATGGGGGGGAGGGGGTTAAGACGTAATGGGCTGTGGGCTGATGGGGCTGTCTGGAAATGGGGTGATGGGGGGTAGGACTGGAATTGGGCTATGGTGGGGTTAGGACTGATAATGGGCTATGGGGGGCTAGGACAGGAAATGGGCTAAGAGGGAGGGGTTAGGACTTGAGGTGGGCTGATGGGGTTAGGACTGGTAATGGGCTGTGGGCTGTTGGGGGGCATTAGGACTGGCAATGGGCTATGGGGGGGTTAAGACTGGTAATGGGCTGTGGGCTGATGGGGGCTGTCTGGAAATGGGGTGATGGGGGGTTAGGACTGGTAATGGGCTATGGGGGGTTAGGACTGCGAAAGGGCTATGGGGGGCTAGGACAGGAAATGGGCTGTTGGGGCGGGGTTAGGACGTGCGGTGGGCTGATGGGGTTAGGACTGGTAATGGGCTGTGGGCTGTTGGGGGGGTTAGGACTGGTAATGGGCTATGGGGGGGTTAAGACTAGTAATGGGCTGTGGGCTGATGGGGGCTGTCTGGAAATGGGGTGATGGGGTTAGGACTGGTAATGGGCTATGGGGGGTTAGGACTGATAATGGGCTATGGGGGGGGGCTAGGACAGGAAATTGGCTGATGGGGAGGGGTTAGGACTTGAGGTGGGCTTATGTGGTTAGGACTGGTAATGGGCTGTGGGCTGATGGGGGGTTAGGACTGGCAATGGGCTATGGGGGGCTGACTGGAAATGGGCTGATGGGGTTAGGACTGGAAGTGGGCTAATGGGGGGTTACGACTGGTAATGGGTTATAGGGGGGGCTTAAACTGAAAATGGGGTGATGGGGGGTTATGACTGGAAGTGGGTTGATGGGGGGGCTAGGACTGGTAATGGGTTGTAGGGTTGCTAGGACTGGAAATGAGATGAGTGGAAGGGGAGGCTTGAACTGCAAATAGCTGATGGGGAGGGGGCTTGGAATGGAAATGGGCTCTGAGGGAAGGGAGCTAGGACTGAAAATGGGCTGATGGAGCAGCTAGGATAGGACTGGAAATGGGCTGTTGGGGGGAGCTAAGATTGGAAATGGGCTGTGGTGGGGGCTTGAATTGAAATGGACTCATGGAGGGGCTAGAACTGGAAGTAGGCTCATGGGGGGGCTTGGACTGGAATTGGGCTGAGTGGAGGGGAGCTAGGATTTGACATGGGCTGATGGTGGGGCTAGGAAATGACTAGAAATGGGCTGATGGGGGGGCTAGGATTGGAAATGAGCTGATGAAGGGACTCAGACTGGAATTGGATGGGGGAGCTAGGACTGGAAATGGGCTGATGCAGGGACTAGAAGGGAATGGATGCTGGGTGAGACGAACTAGAAGGAAGCTGATGTTGGGGGAGGATTAGAATGGGATGGGGCTGGGAGAGTAAAATGGAGAGGGGAAAAATATTTTGTGTGGGAGGGATGAAAAATCTACAATTGGCCGGGTATTGGGAGAGTAAGTGGGGATTGAGGATGGAGGGGTAAAATTTGTGAGGATGAAATAGGAATGAAGAAAGAGCAAAAGGAGAAAGATTAGTATGTTAAAGCAGATGTAGAGAAAGAGAATGGAAAAAAATCTAGAAGAGAGAAGAAAGGACAAATGGACAGCAGATGATGGAGAGTTAGCAGAAAACATGAAGAAACCAGAAGAAAGTGGCTGGAGCAATTGCAACTGAAAAAAAATGCACAAAAGGTAGAAAGATATATCTTTATTTTGAATGTATTAACTGGAATATGAAAGCTCTGGGAAATGTGCATCATTAACGTCTGCACTTTGTTTGGTACAAGAGGAAATTAATTTATAGTTTTATTTCTACAGTGTTGTTGTACATTCCAAGTTTGGATTTTGGGGTTCTCAGTTTAATTATTGCCTTCCTGTTTCTAAATTGTGATTCCTTGTTTGGTGATGGTCTATGTTCTGCATGTGTAACTGAGCTGAGGTATTCTGTTTATGTAATTCCTATTTGACATTGCCACTTGTTCTCTTTCCCCACTATTCTCTGAAATGTATTGGTTTAATATTTGCAGTGTTGCCTTTTGATAGGTAGGGTATGGTGCTTTGTGAGTTCTGGTAATGCTGTCAGGATACGGCGTGTTTGCTATGGGTTCTAAATGGGCAGCGTTTGTAGTAGTTCCTAATGTGCCTGGCGGTTGGCACTGGATTATAGTAATGTAGAAATCTTTTAGTCTTTCTTTATCCATACACTCATTAAGAGACATGTTTACTAAAAGTTAGTGTATGGTAACATTATGCAAATATTTATGCAAATGAGGCCCCGCACCCCCCTTGGGCCGCCCCTGTTCATACTGCTTACCGCCCACAGAGTTCGGGAAAAGTGGAAAGGATGAACCGAACCCTGAAGCTCCAGTAGTCTAAACTCTGTCAGGAAGCTCATCTTAAGTGGAATCAGACCTTACCAATAGCCCTTCTCCATGTCCGGTCCTCTCCAACTCGGACCCTGTAAATATCCCCTTATGAAGTACTGTATGGTCGACCACCACCCATTGTTCAGGGGCTTAAGGGAGACCTAGAGCAGATAGGTAATGAGTTTACGAGACAACACCTACTGGCATTGAGATCTGTTTTTCAGTCTCTGAACAGGTGGATACAAGAGCAATTGCCTATCTCTTTGTCAGAGCCGCTCCACCCCCACCAGCCGGGAGATCGTGTGTGGATTAATGAATGGAAACGTGAACCACTGTGCACTACCTGGAGAGGTCCTTGCACAGTTCTCCTGGCCACACCAACCGCAGTCAAGGTCGCAGAGATTACCCCGTGGATTCATCATACTCGTCTCGAGAAAGCTGCTCCTGACCTGGACAATAAGTGGACGGTGCACAAACATTCTCAGGATCCCTTACGCCTCACACTGCGGAGAACCAGGGAATCATCAGACAACGGAGTCCTGCACTAGCCGCACACCGGAAGCCGGCTAGTCTACGCACGGTGGAAGCTTGAGGAGTCATCTTCAGATACTGCTAAGGGACAAAGGTGTAGTGGAACACCAGCTCCATGGTCAATATGCACCTGCTTATGCTGACTTTTGTTCTGGCATTCGTGTGGGGCCTTCCCTTGTTGGCCTCAGGAACTATAAATGTAGTAACACTACTTGCTGGGACTGCTTTGAATACTTTGGACTTTTGTGTACGCAGCTCATTGCAGCCTGGAGGTTTTTTTTATCAACATGCCTTATTGCTGTACCTACGACTCTGTGTGAAATGCAGAAGTTTACTGTAATGCATAATTTGAACTGCAAACAGCCAAAGCTAACATTTTCTGCATTTTTCTACTTCATTGGTGTTACTCGTCCTTCCTCAGCCTATTTTAACAAGATCCCTTTCTCCTTGCAGGATGTCTCCATGCTTAAAGCCACAGATTGCTTTATTTTTGTAAATGCAACTAAAGGGGTTTTTAATTTGTCTAACACTGTATTATCATGCAAGTCTATTACGAAGGTATCTTATGCTTACTCAGAAATGTATCTTCCCTTAGGATGGTTTTTGTTATGTGGCAAAACTGCTTATACTTATGTTCCCATAAACGCTACTGGACGTCCTTGCACTTTTAGCAGACTTACTACTGCTGCTTTCTCTCATACCCCCAGTAAGGTTAGTTCCCACTCGCACTATCCTCGGTCAAAACCTATGTCCCCTAACTGTAACTCTAATGTAGAACCTTATAGTGATCAGACAGCGCTGGGACTGGCAATATCCATTGTAGGAGCACCTGCGTTAGCTTTATACAATGCTATGGAAGTAAGCCATATTGTTTGTTCCTTGGCCAAATCCATTAATCTTACCTCAACCAGCCTAGCCACTATGGGGTATGTTTACTAAAAACCGCCAATGTGTGCAGCCGCACAATAGCGCACTAAAAGCGGATTTAAGAGCGCTTAAGCACCCCGCACACGTGCGATGAAGCCACGCACCCTTGCGCGTCACACTAACGGGTGCCGCACAAGTACGGGCCCGCAAATGTCCGATAGAGGCGGGGAACGGCTAACGGAGGGTGGAGGAAGTCCCCCGAGGGGCGGAGAGATGGGCAGAATGGGCAGGGAAGGGGAGGGGAGAAGCGCCCCGCACATTATCGGGGCTGAATTTCAAAGGAAAAATAGCGCGAGTGAATCACTCGCGGTAGAATGCATTTAAAGGGAAGAGAAACCATTTACGTCAGCAATGTACAGCAAAACCGGGGAAACCTGAAAAACGTGAGCAGTGTGATACATGTGCACAGCCCAAAAGTGGAATTAAAAATAGAAAAGGACCACAACAAAAATTGTAAAAATAGTAATTCAGCTGGGGAACAGTTATAGTAATGGGCAAAACTAAAAAACACACCCAGGACAGCTCCATCAAAAAGAAATGATTTTTGGAAAGGTGTACGGAGCGGAGACTCTTCCAAAAAACATTTCCTTTTTGTTGGAGCTTTCCTGGGAGTGTTTTCTATGGTTGCCCATTAATATCACTGTTGCCCAGCGTGGTGATATTGTGTCCCCATTTTCCGTGGTCATTTCCGGGGTTTATGTGCACGTTTGTCACCAGACAGGGTGCATGTGCCCACAGTAAAAATGCGTAGAGCAGGGTTTGCGACTCCATCCTGCCAGGTTTACTACCTCCAGGGGCTGCATTGTCTCTGTGGACATAGTGTGGTGCAGCGGACAGAGCCAGTACCTCGAGGGTCAGAGGTTTAAATCCCAGCTGGAGCACTTGCCAGCCCAGTCCCTATATTTTACCCAGTGCAGACACCCCTGTATTGCAGGGAACATAAGCATGGGGAAAACACCTATATTTTACCCAACACCACACACACACCACAACAATGGGCATTACCTACAGCCAAGTCCCCCAAATGCAGTCCCGTACTGCCACATTGCAATCAGGTCATCTGCTTTTTCTGAGAGAAGCTCATGCCAGCATGTTGGCGGACGAGTACATGTGGTGCAGGGGGCAGTGGCTGCTAGCCACAGAAGACAGAGGCCTAGCCATGTGCAGGCTGGCACAGTCCACTGCAACAGACAGGCCCTGCCGGATCTACAGTCATGGACGTTCCAGGGAATCCAGCCAATCTGTGGCTACACGGTGGTACAGTGCATACAAGAACAGAAGGTCACAGGTTCAAAGCCCAGCTGGGGCTACCACCAATCCTGCCCACATATTTTTCCCACTACTAAACAGTGATAGTAAGGACACACCTTTCGTGGCGAGGACATATGCAATGGTACTACGTCTATCTTTTACCCCACTGAGCACAGACACCATGAACAGGGGCAGTACCTAGAGCAGAATCCCCCAAATGCAGTCCTGGTGGGCCACACACCAGTCAGGTTCCATGCTGCCATTCATACAAATGCCTGTGCTGTATATCTATGCACCACCCCCATGGCATGTAGATGTAGCTCATGCATATTCATGAGGGACAGCAGGAAAACCCGAACAGTGTGATGCTAACCTGGACTGGAGTTGGGAATCTCTGCCGTAAAGCAGCAGCCAACAGGGGCAGACACACCCAGACCCACACCCACACCCACAGGCCCCCTTGGCCAATGTCTCCTGGAGAGGCAGAACATTGGACCCTGCGTGCATCTCCCAATACTAGCACCTGCATACCTTAGCAATGTCACCCTACACCTGAGGTATACGGTACACAGCTCTGAGATGTTTGCTAGGAGTACTGGCAGATAGATATCCATACGTTACGCACATACTGCTAGTTGACCCCATCCGAACAATCTGTTAGGTGTTTGCAGTGCGTGCTCCAGGCCTGGCCTCTGACGGTGTTTACCACTCTGGGGAGTGAACCCCAGCAGTACTGCATACCATATCCATGCCTTGCCGTGGCCAGGACCGGTTTGGTGGGCAAGGCTAATTACCTCCTCAATAGTAGCACCATGATGGCATAGGTGTGGAAGTGTGTGTCTGTCTATACAGTGGGTGTTGGCTGCAAGCCCCTTCCACAGCCCACACTGCCAGCACTGTTGCCAGTATTGGCCTGCCAATGTGCATAATGTGTAGCAAGGGACCATGGGTATATCTCAGACAGGGTGGGCTGCCCAGGATGCAGCTGCACAGGGCATAGGGCACTGGCAGGGACATGGTAGTGCCCGGCCACCACCTACACAGACAGGGTGACCTCTGTATGTGCTGCTGGGGGTTCATTCTCACCCTGAGTGTGCAGTGACAGCAGCATGGCTAGGCACCCCCATAGTGCTGTATTGTGTTTTTCTCATGTGATATATATGGGTTTCCTGTTGGGGGCCTCTTCACTGACTTATCTGCTTGTGTGTGTTGCCACCCTGGTTTTGGGTGCATGCATTTCCATCAGGACCAACCAGCAGACTGTGCACAGCTGGCATGTGTCTTGATGGAGCGCCTTGCAGGGTGCAGTGGCTGATGGCTTGCTGCAGGAGAATATCAGGTGGTGGTGGGGTGCATCTGTGAATATCCAGGCCTAATGTCTGTCTGATATTGTGTTATGGATGTGTGTGGAGCTGCTTGGACTGCCCTGTAGGGTGTCTGTTCCCCAGTAGGACTGGGGTTGATGGTCCACTCTACTGCCATCGGGGGTGGTGTAGGATGGGGATCTGTTGGTGGGAGGCCCTGTTTTGTCCACGGTGGGGTGGTGGTGGTGGTGGTTCCACTAACTGAGACAGACAGAGCGTTCCAAGATGTTTATGCAGCACCTACCTATCTCAAAGGTTAGTGCTGCTTTGGAGCTCTGGCATGGCTGTATTCAGCCATGCGAGGTGTTGTGGACCTGGTCCTGGGCGCAACATCACATACTCAGGGTGAGCACAGTAACCGCACAATGTGATGGTGTTTAGCTACTCTTTGCCGTTTGTCCACCCACTCAGGACACTCTACCAGGCCGAGGTGCTGTGTGGGTGCACACGGACACGTCCCCCTACCAGGCTGGGGAGCTTTAGGGGTGCATTTCCCATCTTTTGTGCATCTGTGGACAGCTGATTTGCATGTGCAGTGCATCATGGGTACTGGTGGCCTAACCCTATCCTGTTTCCAACAGCAGACTGTCTGTGAGGTGACGTGCAGGCTATCTGCAGCCAGCCAGGGGCTTGCTTACAGCTGTAGCCCAATGGTTATGTCACTGTCTGTGCAGCCAGAGGTCATGGGTTCAAACCCACAGTGGGGGTCTGTGATAGGGGTGTCCATAGCATTTTTTAATTTACTGTACATATGTTGATGCCAGCAATAACACCCTCAGCGTACTGTACCCATAAGGTGCCTCTGAGGGTGCTTTATGGGGCGCCCTATAGGGCACTTTATGGTTGCCATTTATATAGGGTGCACTATACGTTATCCTGTGTCGCAACATACATGCTGCCCTATAGGGGACATTCTAGGGTGCCTTGGCGGACGGTGCACTGTAACATGTGCCTTATGGGCCGCCTTATGTTAACATGCTGTGAGAGTGCGTTTGCTAGTAGTTGTCACAAAATAAAATGAAAAGGCCTCCTACAGTACTCCACAACATAGAACATACTGCCTCAGCTAGCCTTTTTCACTGGGCATTGTGAGGGATTGAACCCCTGGTCCCTGTACCATTGGTCAGTGTCTTAACCATTGTGCTGTGGCTGTGTTCCTTTGCTTTAGCATCAGCGCGCCGCCTCCTGCTGCCCACAATTAACAGTGCGCCGCCTTGTGCCGCCCAAAAAGAACAGCGTGCCGCCTTGTGCCACCCAAATTTGATAGCGCATCGCCTAATGCCGCCCAAATTTTACAGCGCAACGCCTAATGCCGCCCAAATTTTACAGCGCAACGCCTAATGCCGTCAGAAATTAATTACTGCCGCCCAAACGTAACAGCGCAACGCCTACAGCCGCACAAAAGTAGTATGCCTCCTAAAAACTTTCTAACCATTACTATTCATGCCTCAGCCAGCCTTTTTTGGTTGCACACACTGGGGGATTGAGCCCATGGCCCCTGCACCATTGGTTATTGTCTTCACTGTTGTGCTACGGCTCTGTTCCTATATGTACTCAGCAGCGCCCCACTTAGCCTTCCCACGCGCTAATGTGGGCCCCGCACATTAGCGCGACGCGCACCCGTACGGTCGTTTTTTTTCCTTTTTCTGCCTGAACCGCCCACTCCTTATATGGCACACGCACACTAACGGGGACCCGCACATTTTCGGAGTTTAGAAAACATGCCCCTATGAATCATGAGATGTCCAGTCTGCAGATGGTGATTCTGCAGAATAGGATGACCATTGATTTTCTGCTCCTACGTTTAAATCATGGCTGTGAGGAATTTGAGAGTATGTGTTGTTTTAATCTCACTGATGAGAGTGTTTCCATTGATTGCTCTATTCAAGACTTACGTGACCTAGCTAATCATATCACCGCCCCCTTCCACAGGTGCCGGGTGGTTTGAGGGATGGTTTAATTGGTTAGGTGGACTTAAAACCCTAGTGGTAGGAGTTCTTCTTATTCTCCTGCTATGTCTTATTCTGCCATGCTGTATCCCTATCCTTATGCGATTTATTACCTCCACCATTGAGACCATGGTGGAGTGGAAAACTGCTGCCCATGTGATGGCAGTATGCAAATACAAGTCCCTACCACAGTCACATGAAATCATATGATAAAATTGGCTTCCTTCATTTTGAAGACAAATTTTTCCTTTAAAAAGGGGGTAATGAAGTGGAATCCAGATGGGAATGAGGGCTGTGAGGGTTAAACTTGGTTGCTGTGTGAAAAGGATACACCCTTTGGTGACGATACACTTATGCTCTTTCAGCATTCCTTTGCTCCGTCTCTCCTCTATGCTAGAGATAACACTGTGAAATAGTTTCTCCAATCGGAATTGCATTGCGGTAGAGAGTGACCAATCATGAAGAAATGCTGTGATAAACTGATAAGATGCCTATATAGCTTGGAGTATTTGTCTGAGCTGGGCTCAGACTTTGAAAGTTATTTTTTCTCTGAGCCTGTGTGCACATTAAACGGCTTGCTTCCTAATAAGTGACTCCTGGGTATTTCTTTCTTCATTCGTTTTCCTGTTACACAGCCATTCAGCTGTCCTAACCTTAGCCTGCTAGGGTTAACCCACGTTGCTGCCCCAATGTTAAAGACTTAGCATCAGTAAGTTTAGCGGTCCAAACCAGGGATATTCAGCGGCACTAACTGGATTACTGCCTGCTAATATCTCCTCCTAAATGTTCAATGACTTCAGCCAGTTACCAGCGATAGACCAGATATACATTTACTACTAATAATACAAAAAAGAATATTCACATTTTGATGCCATCTCAATTCAATGAGAAATTCCTCACCCTGAAGTAACACACAACCCTAAAAAACACTCAGCACTTATGAGGTAACCCTGCCATTCCAAAACAATACTAACTCCAGGACTCTCACAGCAACAACTCAACCTAGCAAGAGGTAGGAATACTAATATTACACCCAGCGCTGTAGCACTAATATACTTTCTTCTGGGAAAGCATAAGCTGAAGTGCTGCAGATCCCCACAAACTAGCAGACTACCCACACCTCGGTGAAGACAGAATAAGGGAGCATGCATAAAAAGAGAAATATGCAGACAAATGATAAACTGGAAACCCCAAGGAATCAGCATCGCAAAGAAAGAGGGAAATAGAAATGCACTTCATCCTGTATTGTACAACTTCCAAAAGATTGATCAGGGCTGCATATTTCCAAAAACTGAGAGAGAAAATTAAAGACCACCCACACAAGACTAAGCAGAAAAGAAAACTGCATACTCTTGAGGAAAGCAGAGGAATGAGTGCAGCTGCGAGATCTCCCATGAGCTGCTGAAGGAAGGTGGCGTGCAGAGGGGGAGACATGGAGGACAGGAGGTTCCCCAACCCTGCCCTTGCAGAATACTTCTCTTCATATAGAGCACAGAATATAGTTAATAACAAAATTATAGATGTGCAGACATAAACTGAAATGAAACCTCAAGAAACCACTCTGTGTGCAGTGCAAAGCTTGAGCTAAGCTGAGCCCCCTAAGTCACTATTCTTGTGGTGGCTGTTATGCTACATAGCATACTACCACATGAATAATGCACAGGACACCGAAGCCTCAACATGCCCCGACAAAAATGATGGAGACTCAGCCATCTCGCCCAGAACTCTGCAAATTACTGTGTTCCAGGAGGAAGACTTTTTGGCTAGTCCTATTTTTGAACTCTTATCCCAAACCAATGGTGCTTCGAGTTCCATAATGCATCAGAAATTCAGGACTGGCCTTAAATTCTCTCCTGCAACTGGATAATATGGCAGCTTTGTTCATGTGACTGTTCATTCTCTTCCAGCACCCCCCCCCCTCCCCCTCCCAGCAGCTGGGAGCTTATTACTCCTTCAGCTCTAGGAATCTATAATCTCCCTTGTATGTGTTTTTCTTTGTCTTTCTCTGTTGGGGATGGTGTCATAGAAATAGACTCTCCCTTTGAAAAATTTTGGCTGGAGCGGAGAAATCCACTGGTACAAAGGTGCCCATGTACATACTACTTAGAGGGGGAATTTCAACCTAGGAAATGTACCCAGCTGACTATTTAGTTACCTGGGCAGACTTAATTATAAATATCCTAATATTGCTTCTACTTTATCTATATCCTTTCAAAGCACCCAAGAAAGCTAAATAGAATTTTCTGTTGCTTTTTCCATTTGTGTAGTTTTTTTGATACTTAAATCTTTCTGGATTCATACAATTATATTGCACCCTTTGGCCTTTCCATCTCACTTTTTGTTGCAGTCCACCCTTGGCATTTCTGGTTTGTTTGAGAGACAATAGAGGGCAAAAAATGACTTGTCCAACTTCCCTTCTTTTCAGCTCACTGCTCAATAATTAGGTTGTGCCACTCAAAGCATATGCTTCAATAGCCCCCATGCTCATTCACAACATCCTACTGCCACCACAGCCAGTACTAAGCCCTACGGTTTTCCTGAGACTACTTCTGGAAAGGTGACATGTGCGAAGAAAGCTATGAATGAAGATTTGAAGGGGGGAAAGGGAAAGAATGGATGTTACTCTGTGGGAGAGGGGTTAAGAAAAGAAGTACATAACAGTACATAATAGCGACCCACAAATATATGTTTGCCTATGGCCCAAAATCATCTTAATTTGGCTCTTGTTGGTAGAAGCTATTACAGAAGAAAATTTTCAACATATTGTGGATAATATGGGCGTGGTGGATATTGGGGATAAAGAGTCAAGTTAGAGATGCAGAGCTGGACTTGGCTGGACTGTGTGTGGAGACTCATCTGTGAATCTACACAAGCACACAAGCCAACCGGGCAAGCTAGATGAGCCATTCATTATGTTACTTCCAGCCAGAAATCATACTTAGTCGCTGATGCTTCTATGGGCCATGGGCTCAGCACCATGGATCTCTTTGGAGCTCCACTGGCCAGATGGAAACCTCCCATTGGCTGGATGTGGTCATAGTTTGTCCAGTTCAACTCCAAGAGCTTTCAAATATGAAATTCCATCTTTTCCGCTTCCATAATATTTATCCATATTCATGAATTTGGGCTTTATGGGCCTTATGGGCCTTCCTGTTTTTTTCCATTGTAAACACTACACCATCTGTGAGCAGGAAAGAGTATTAGGAGGTATTACAGATTTTATAATTTCAAAATAATTAGTTTCTATGCTCATTAAAAATCTATTCTACACGAAACAAAATACAGCACAATATCCTTTTCATTATCACCTTATTTCTGTCATCAGGTGCTAGAATTAAAAAGCTATGCATTTCATTTTTAGCTGTAGTAATCCACTCAAAATTGATAATTGCTCTCAGAGACTGATTGTTTTGTCGGAACAGTAACCTCTCCTGAGGCCTGTCTAAACAGTTGTTGGTGGCGGAAAGGACTTTATTAATCCTGGGATTTATAGTGAAATAGTCATTGAAATATGGTAGCACATAAATAATACTAATTGGTTTTGCGAAAGACATGAGCTACAACTGTTTATTTGGCTTAGGTGGTTTCTGTAGCAGGATGGTGCTGGAAGACTTTTCCAGAATCTTTAGAGACGAACAAAGTGTAGAAAGGGAGTTTGGCTTTTAGAAGCAATGTAAATAAAGATCACAAACAAATTGTAGATGTTACCTTTTTATTGGACTAACTTAATATATTTTTGATAAGCTTTTGACAGCTATATTCTCTTCATCACGTCTCTGAAGGGGACAATGTGGTTACACTGGTTCAAAGTGGTACACAGTCATCTATGCTCTAGGCTGCCTGTGACTGTCATAACATATCAAAGCAAAGTTTGGGGTACAGTGACAACTTCCAGACAATGTCTGATCTTGGACAGTCTGAAATTACGATGAAAGGAATAGGTAAGGTGACAGTAACCCTTTGCATTTCAATACTTTATGTCTGGCAATCAGTAAGAAATCCAGTGTCTCAATTTAGTCCTTTTTCATCAGTGTTGAAATATTTGATCATTTTAAGCTCAAGCAGAGTTGAGGAGTAGCTTAATGGTTAACGTAGCAGCCTAACACCCAGGAGATTGGGCTTTGATTCCCACTGGCACTTCTTGTGACATTGGACAAGTCACTTTATTGTCTCTTGCTTTGGAAGAAAAAGCCTGGCAATTTACTTCCAGTCATACCTAACCAGAAAACCAGTAGCTGGTGAGTCTCTAGGAGTCAGCATTGATTTGATAGCACTATAAATAAATAAAACGTTTTCCTTTCATATATGTTTCCAAAGTTTCCTTTCAGAACTTTGATGGTGAGTTTAAGGGAGTGGATTTTATTGGAAAAATGCTCACCTACTATGCTAGTGTTCTGTTTTTTGCTGTAACGGTTTATGATGTGTCTGTAAAGCTGAATATGGAATGGGGGCAAAAATGCGCAGGTCAATATTCAAAGGCATGTATCCACTTAGCAGCACCTGCTAGCCAGATGGTGAGAGTGATATTCAGCTGCACTATACAGATGGCGCTGCTGATTAGTCTGTTGGACTGCCTCCACATAAACAAATAGTGAGGAGGTGCTCTGGGGGCTAGAGCTGAGATCTGTCTACCAGCAATATTCAACACTGCTATATGGTTAGCAATGAAGATAGCTTAAGAAGGGTATAGTGGAAGAACAATGTTTTTCTCTCTAGTGCCAAGAAAGGTGTGGCTTAAGGTCTGTACAGGAGAGTGAAATGGGGTTACAGATCGGATGTATGTTCTGTGTTGCATTGAGAATGAGGAATTTGGGACTTAAAGTGAAAAGTTAAGCTTAAAAGCATGTAACTGTCTGTGGCTGACCAGAGTAAATCTGTTGTGAAAGGTTCCTTTGTTGTTGTTGCGATTTTTTGTTTTATTGCATATCTGTGAAGCCAAGTGAAATGTTGTCTGCCAGATTGAGAGGAGTGCTTCACAAAAAGAAAAGGGTTTAGCTAGGGACATACTAATTATCTGTTTTATAAAGATAGGGCTTAGGGAATTATTCCATTTAAGATTTTCAGAGCTGAACTTCCTGGAGTTTCAGCTGGAGTCAGTTTTAAAAGTCAGAAGAAACTAAGGTGTGCCTTATGAACACAGCTAGTTATGGATTTCCTTATCCATCTCTTAGGGGTATGTTTACTAAATGGCGCAAACATAGCAGCTGCGATGTTATCATGCGATATGTGACATTATTGCGCGATAATGGCGCATTACCATGCGAGAACGTCACGTATCGCGCGATAACGTCTCCTGCAGCAGTAAGGTGTGCAGAGGGTAGAGGAAGTCTCCCCAGAGGGCGGAGTAATGCTCCCCAGGGGCAGAGAGAAGGGGTCAATGGGCAGAGAGTGGGCGGGGAAAGGCTCCATGCACACTAATGCCGTGAAATGAAGGTCTGAAAAGTAGCCCCAGTGAAACCCTCGCGTTAGAGGCACATTTGCAGGGGAGAGAGACCATTTCAGCCAGCAATGTGCAGCAAAGGCAGGGAAACCCAGAAAAGTGATAGTAGTGATACATGTGCAGCAACATCATAGTGCCCAAGTACGAGAGGGCACGGCGGTGAGGCTGCAAATGGGGTACAGGGGACTGCAGGCGGGACATGCAGTGGGGCATAGGGTGGACTAGGCAGATCCCTAGGTGACACATAGGAATGTAGAAGCGGAAAACCAGCAAGACAGCAATTGACCAAGGGCAAACATGGCCACGAGTGTGTGTCCCACAGTGTCCCAGGGGATAGTACCCAGCAAGTACCCCAAAGGGCACATAATATTGGCAGGTGGTGCTGAGGGGAAGCGCGGATGTCTTTGTAGGCACCCCTACCCCAGATCCCACACCATAGGCAGCCACCTACAGGCACACTGGATGACCTGGGACTGCGCACCACCAGCACCACCGACATAAGGGCATGTCAGCATGGTGGTGGAGGGGTGCAGGTGGTGGAGGGGGCAGTAGCATCTGCCCACAGCACACCAAGGCCAAGCCCTGTTCAAGTGGGTGGCCTGCAGTGCAACAGAAAAGGGCTGTCTGATGAACAGTAATGGTATCCCCAGGGAATGGCCTGCCTCTGTAGCAACAGTTTGGTGCAATACACACAGCCAGTGTGTGCAGAGGCAGAAGGTCACAGATCCCAGCTGTGGCTCCTGCAAACCATGTCCCTATATTTTACCCAGCACTAAACCGTGGTAATAAAAAACAAAACCTTTATTGCAGATTAAATAAACATGCCATAAATGCCTATAGTTTACCCTACAGAGCACAGACACCATAAACATGTGCAATCCCTAGAGCAGTTTCCCAACCCCAGTCCTGGAGGGCCAAACACCATTCTGGGTGTCAGGATGTCCCCAATAAATATGCATGAAATGCATTTACATGCATCTCCCCCAGTGTATGCAAATGTATCATGCATATTTATTAGGGACAGCATGAAAACCTGAAACATGTTCGGACCACCAGGACCAGAGTTGGGAGCCTCTGCCCTAAAGCAGCGGCCAACAGGGACACAAACACCCCCACACACAGGCCCCACTATCCAGCGGCTCATGGAGAGTCAGGCTGTTGGGCTCTGCGTGGAGCAGGAGCTACCAATACTAGCACCTGCATACCTTAGCAATGCCTGCACTGTGCCCAGGACTGGTGTGGTGGCCAGGGCTGCCAACCACCGCTATCTTTGCACAATGCTGAAATAGGTGTGGGAGTGTGCGTATGTCTATCTAGTGTTAGGTGGCTGCCTACACCTTCCGGAGCACACAATGCTTGCACTGTTTCCAGTGCTAGCCTGCCAATGTGCATAATGAGGAGCAGGGTACTGTGGGTATGGCATGGACAGGGCAGCCTGGGCAGGAAGCAGCTGCAGAGGGCAGAGGGAAATGGCTGGGACATTGTAGTGCCCGGCCACCACCTGCACGGACAGGGTGGCCACAGCATGTCATGCTGGGGGGGGGGGGGTGTTTGTCACTCTCACCCTGACTGAGCAGTGACCACGGCATGGCTAGGTTCCCCCATAGTGCTATCTGGTATTTTTCTCATGTGATATCTATGGGTTTTCTTTTCTGGGGCTTAATCACTGACATACTTGCTTGGTGTGTATGCTCATGTTCTCTTTGTGGGTGCACACAGTTCCTCCAGGAATATGTACTAGCTAGCAGACTGTCTGCAGTTAGTATGTGCATGGCTGGAACACCTTGCACGGTGGAGACTGACTGTGTCCCCAGCTGGCAAATGTCAGGTAGGGGTAGGAGTAGGGGCAGGGGCAGCTGAGCTTTGCCAGGCCTGCTGCCTTATGTGATGCGTACAGATCTGCAATGACTGCCCTGTAAGGTGCCCATTCTCCTCTACTGCCACCACTGCAGAGATGCAGTATGTGGATCTGTTGGTGGGGGATCCTGTACTCCACCCTGACCCACAGAGGGTGGGTTGGATGGTGCTACATAATCCACTTTGGGGTCCACCCACCACCCTTCACTTATAACATGTGACCATGGCACCCACAGAGAATATGCACTGTTCTGGGTGCATCATAGTCCACAAGGCCTAGATGTGACTGGGAAATACAGATGGACACAGGTGTGTCTGCAGGGACTACCCATCACACACTGGCACTGATGGGGACCTAACATGCAGCCTATCTCAGTCATGCCAGGTGCTGTGGACATGGTGCTGGGCCCCACACCTACCCTCATGGTGAGCACAGGAACCGCACAATGTCACGGTCTGTAGCTACTCTGTGCCAGTAACACACATGGTCGGGTCCCCCTACTAAGCGGGGTTGCTATAGAGGCGCATATCCCATCTTGTGTTCGGATGTAGGCTGCTGATCTGCATGTGCAGTGCATCATGGGTACGGGTGGGTTTACCCTATCCAGGTAACCACAGCAGACAGTTTGTGTGGTGACCTGCAGTCTTTCTGTAGCCAGCCAGCGGTTGGTTAAACACTATGGGGTATGTTTACTAAACTGCGGTAATGCCATTTGCGTTAGATTCCGCGTTGATGATACAGATGCCCATATAAAGGAGTGGGCGGGGCAGCACTAAAGCTGTGTCAGATAAGGCGCGTTATAAGGCGCGTTATAAGGCACGTTAGAAGGCACCTTATGAGGCGCAGTACAAGGCACGTTAGAAGGCACCTTATTAGGCGCAATACAAGGCACGTTAGAAGGCACCTTATGAGGCGCAGTACAAGGCACGTTGGAAGGCACCTTATGAGGTGCAGGTCAAGGCACGTTAGAAGGCACCTTATTAGGTATAGGACTTCCCTTTTCATTGCGGTTTTGTTTTTCCATCTGGGTTTTTTTCTTTAACCGCGTCTGAGTTCAGCTATGCTGCCCAGTGCATAGAGATATGCTGCTTGCAGCAGCCATTAGATAAGCTCGATGGCATAATCTTTTTGTTCCATGTGTGATGTGGGTTCATTCTGAGTAAAACAGGTAGAGATGCTATCCAACTGCCCACTCCTTAGAATGGACCTGGTGGATCTTGTTGTGAGAACTTACCACCACCAGAGAAGGGCTGGCTGAGTCCTGAGATTGCTGGGACTCCTGAAAGGACTGACCATTTTTGGGTTTAGAACCACAGGAAGAAGAGGCTGTGCCAGAACCCTTACCAGATCAAAAGTACCCCCATGCTCCCTTCTGAGACCTACATGAGAATTCTTAGGACCTCTAGACCTATCCTCTGAGAGCCTCTATGGGCAAGCTTCTTCAGGGTCTTTCCACCAGCCTCTCCACATCCTGTCCAAATATCGGCCTGCCCTTAAAAGGGTTTTTTTTCAATTGCAGCTAGGATGCCCAATTTTAGAGCTAGAGCCATCTACGGGCCAACCAGCTGCAGCCATGTTCTTAGACGAGCTCCTGATCAAGTTGTGCAAAAACCACTGGGCATCTGCAAAGAATACTGTGGACTCTAACTTCACTTCCTACAGCAATCACTGGATTCAAAGCAAGAGCACTTGGGCCACTAGGTTCATACAAAGTGTCACCTGAGTGCTCACGGCCAAAGCTGAAAAGGGATTTTTGAGGAGAGCTTCCACTCTCTTATCATGGGCTTCCTCTAGCGCAGCCTCACCTTCAGCTGTGATGGTTATGTGTCTTTGTTAATGCTATAACCAGGGCATCTACTTTACAGACCTCAAAAAGCTACTCCATCTTCACTTGAGGCAGAGGACAGAGCATACAGCTGCGTCAGGACCCTAGTACCCTCATCCCCAGCTCCAGTCTCTTATTGAGAGGAGAGACGCTTTCACAAGGGCTCAGGCAGGGGAAAAACTGGAGGATTGCCACAGCCCCTCCAGGATAGGGTCCACTTGTAAAACCTCCCCCGAGAGGGGGACCCTTCATGATATCCTGATGCAGGGAGGAGATGCAAAATCACCAACAGATCCTCACCTTCTGCCATAAGAAGTTCCCCTTCTTCTGCCAACTCGCCTGAAGGGAGACAGGGAATACCCCCAGTCATCCCTGGGTGAATCAGGCAGGACTCTAGGATGAACAGACAAGTGAAAATGTGGCATGGGGGCATTTGACCTCCTTGCCACCAGAGGGGCAGATCCCAGAGCACCCAGAATCCCCTGTAGGACAGTTCATGGAACCAGACCGCTTCAAGGAGGTCTGTCGCACAGCTAGCAAAGACTGAAGGCAGTCTGTAAGCTGTTTCAGGAGCTGCTGCTCAAAGCTTGTTGAGAACAGGCTTTGGAGCCTGGATGACCCTCAGGGGCCTTCCATAATGCTCCTTCTCAGCCAGGACTACATGGCCATCCAAGATGGATGTTGTTCCCATCACAGGAGATGTAGCAGGGGCAGTAAAATTGGCATTGGACCCCAAACTCTCTATGGGGGTCCTGAAATTGATGAAAAAATGTGTCCTCAGGATTCTCTATTGCACTTTGTGCAAAAAGAGCCAACAGCAGAGCTTACTCAATGAGAGCCGCAAGCAGCACACCTCCATGCACCCAGCATCATGGGTGGGTGAAGAAAAAAAACAGAAAAACAAAACCGCAACAAAAAAGAATCCCTGATCGGTAAGCGAATCCCAGCAACTGTTAGGCAGGCCAGAGCAACCCAAGAGGGCCTATTAGCCACTCCTGCAGGCCTGGGAAAGCCTGACTGCCTCAAGGTTTTTTTTTTGTTTGTTTGTTTTTTTAAATAATGTGAAACTGTTTTATTCAAGCAGCACAGAAGACAGCCAGTTAAAGAAGTAGGAGTGGTGTTGTGTGCTATGGAGAGGTCTGGACATAGGGCCTGTGCTCTTTGCTGCAGTCAGTACTGGCCTCATAGCCAGAGTTGGAGCCAGCAGAGTACAGGGGAGGGAGGAGCATGCAAATGAGATGATGCACTTATTGGCAACATGACAATGTGGCAGCATAAGAGCTATCTGACCCCTGCCTCCACTATATGGGGGGGGGGGGGCATGTTGCAGAGCATACATACACTCCTGGGGGGTGGGACATGCTGCTGCCATGAGCCATATGCCTTTGGACAGATAGCCCCTCACACTGACCAAAGGAGGATATGGCTGAGCAGGTGCATAATATGTCTATCATTAAACATGGGTTTACAGTAGTAGAGACAATCCATAGACCTGGGGCAGCTCTTATGATCTTCCCTTGTCTGGTGGCCTGTTGTTTCCATAGTAGCTAGGGTGCTTAGCTTTGGCAGCTATGTGGTATACTCCTAGGGCTCCTCCCAGAAGAAGAAGGCGGCATGGGGGCCCTTGTTGGCTGGATGACCATTCCTCCCCCATTTTAGTTGCAGTTAGACTATGTGGCTAGGTGTTCTATACACTGTGCCATGGGGGTGGTTCTTGATCCTGTGGCCCCCAAGCACAGGCTGCCCTGAGTTGGTGTACTGATTGTGCTTGGTCTCAAGACCCTCCTAGCCTTGCAACTCTCCTCTTCCCTGAACATGGAAAATTCATGTCACAATGACTAAGGTGCTACTCAAGCCATATAGTCAGAGAGGGAAAAGTGCTCTGGAGCCTATCACACCACCCCTGGATCTTGTACTGTGTTCCTTGCAGTCTAAATGAACAGCCACCCTTGGGGTCTCAGGGTGAGGTGGTCCATATCCCTGTCCCCCATGTTGGACACCCTACCTGATCCCATCCATAGCAGTCCTGCATCACCAGATGCTACATTTGCACTCTGTTACCTACAGTTTGTGATACAGCAAATGCTCTCTGCATATTTTTGCTTTGCTGATTTGCATGTCCCGCCTTTTTATACTTGGTTCCCTCTGCTCTGAGCTGTGCAGGCAGTTAAGGACATTTCCTGTCATCCCTCTATTCTGAATTGCCAGTTGCTCCCTTCCCGTATGTGTGCTTGAGGCACATTTCTTGCTGTCCACAGTGGAACCAAATCCCACATTCTCTGAAATATCGCTCTTGTAGCCTTCTTTTTTCTGATGTGCGTTGTGACCGCACACACTATGCACGTGCCGCACCCCCCCTGCATCTACCATGGCCGCAATGCCTGGTGTGGTAAGAATGCATGCTATTCACGCATTAGCCCCGCACTGCTTCTGGAACTTTAAACATGCCCCTTTCATACAGGGACACTGAAATCATGTGAATTGGATTATTCAGCACTATGCCTTATTGATGTCAATGTACAAATGAATATATTTTTTAAAAATATTTTTGTCTTTAAGGCTTGCATACAATGATTCTCCATGTACATTTGGGGGGGGGGGGTCACTGTTCTTAAATTTCTGCTCATGATCATTTGCATTTATAAAAATATTCCTCGTTACTAGATAAGGATGGGGTGTTTGCCCTTTTCTCTGATGTCTGCCTCCATTAAGAATGTAAATATGAATTTTGCAAAGCAGCTCATCAACATTATCTCATTGCAGCCATATTTGATAACTTCACAAATGATACCAATTTTGTTGTTAGAAATAGTATTTCCAGAAAACTCTCTCAGTTAACTAAATTGATTGTGAAGTTCCTGTAGCAATGAGGCATCTCTCCCTCTTCAAAACAGAGAAGTTGAAGTTTAGATCATTTTGATGCTCTTACCATAGATGGCATCAGTCCAGAGATAATGAAATGTGAATGTCAAAAGCTTACTTACAAATGCAAAGAAGTAACAGTTTCATATGTAACACCAGAGGTCAGCATCAAAAACATCTAGTGCCTAGGCCAGTGCCCCAATCACCCCACTCTAGTTCCAGCTCCGGTTTAATAAGTGACATTTGTAAAATATTTGGGTGTCTACTTGCTGTATTACCTTAAAATGTATGGTAGCATGCTTTTCTAAAGTGCATTGCAGCACCATTTTTAACATACTATTCAATAAAAAACAATGAAGCTTTTATAAGAGGGTTTTCAAAAGTGCCTGTAGACATGGAAAGTCTGCAGGGTTTTTTACCCCCAGACACAGCACCTGCACAGAGTAAAAGTACGAGCATAATTTCTTTCCCAACTTCCTTGGCAAATATTACCCACAGATTTGTACCTGCATTTTCTGTGAATACTTTTTTCCCGTCAAAAAGGCGCATGTAGATTTGAAAACCTAATTTATATAATATGTTATTTCCTTCCCTTAATTTGACCATTCCCCAAACCCACCTGCTTTTTGCTCAGGTAAACGTATTCCTATTAATGATCCCTGCACATCGTTTTATCTGGATAAGGGAAAGGACATTTTCAATAAGTCATTTTACCTGGGAAAATTGGGTAAGAATTCTTCTCAATGAATAGCTATGTTAAATTTGGCTTTACCACAGCCAGTAATACATCTGTGTTCATGAAGCTGGTAATGCTTTAGTGCTACAGTAACCCTACTCCAATAGGGACATCAGTATAGCCCAGCTGACACCCCCTGCCCCCATGCAAGTAGAAAAAAAGGGCTTACTTATCAAAAATACCCCTTCCCACTTCATAAAAGAAAGATGGCAATGCTCTCTCCAAGATGACCCCATGGACTCCGACATACTAATATCCTCCCTCAGGTCTTCATCTCCCATGTTTCTCCTTCAGATAGTGCAGCATTGGCAAAGGGGCAATAGAGATCATTCAGTCTCTCCAGTCCATTTCCCTCTGGTGGCCAAAATGATACCAGATTACCTTACCCATTCTTATGCCCCTTTCTTCTGCTTGGGAAGATTGGGGGCTAGCCATCTTGGCAACTGTGCTAGGTTTTTTTTTTTTTAGTGGGGGGGGGGGGGGCTGCCTCAGTAGGCTAACTACACCTCCAGAAGTGTAGTTTAGTTTTTGGAGTTACCTGCTATGTTAATTCAAATCATATGACTGAAGAAATTTGTGTTAACTATTTGTATCAGTAATGAGCAGATTTGCATTTGACACAGCTCATAACCATTCTGCTTTGGCTGGACTGGAGTTGTTTTGACATTTACAGCAATACTTTGCCTAAAAGAAAGACCATAAGTGGATTATATATTTTAATAAGTAAAATAAAATGAAACAATGTGATTGCATACCTTTAGAGGTAATTTTATAAACTCTTGCATGATTAACACACATTGCCGCATGCATATTTGGGGTCTGTTCTATAAAGAGAAGCACATACACACTTTACTTTATAAAACAGGGATATAAAAATGTGCCTCAATCTAGTCTTGGAAGTTACACCTGCTCTAGTGCAGGCATAAATGCCCATGCCTAGATTCTTCAGAAAGTAAGTTATAATATATAATTTATGTTTGTAAATTTACACCCTGCCTATGCCCTGCCCAAGTCCTGCCCCTGTGCATATCCAAACTGAAAGTACTTCTGATAGGATTTACCTGCTCAATGTAAACGTTAAATTCATGTTCTATGCAAACCTCACTGATTTCTAAAGAGTGAGATATATAAAATTAAATAAATAAATACAGAATGGCGAGTAGCTAAAGCAGACATGTAAGTGCCCACTTACAAATGCAACTGGAGTATAACTCTTAAAATCAGCCCCTTAATGTGCAATTTAGCTCTTTTATAAATAGTTCCCTTTGTTAGCAAAGCACGCTGTTAGTTTCTGTCTCTCACCTTCAGATTTTATCACAGATGAGATATATTTCCAACTTGTTCGATAAGCTTCTGAAATGGGAGACAAGATGGCAGCACCTCAGGAGGATCTCAGCTGAGCTGTTCCTTTTCTTTACCTTTACTTATTATCTATGGCTCCTAAGCGTCGAGGCAAAGGCCATACAAAATTGGCCAAGGTTGTCTCTTCTACTGTGGGCCAGCATAGGATCGAGGCTCACCTCCTGAAGGCTCTGGCGATTGAAGCTGCTGTGAAAATGGCTCAACTGTGCAGGTCTCCGATGGGGGGTACACCCACACTCGGACAAGCACCATCTTTGTTGCAGTGGCTGCACCTGATTGGTTCCCCACTGAGCTCGAATCTGTCTGACCCAAGCCATACTTCCATCAGTTTGATGTCCAGTTCCATTGGGGATGGAACGGGCTTGAGTGTTGGGAACCCCATCTCTTGTTCCACACCACCCAAGTGAGCTGCAGATGTTAGCTTGGTCTCCATGGAGGCAGGAGTTGTTGTGGGGCCTTTACAATCTGCCCTGACCACAGAGAGGAAAAGCGAGCTGTTCTTAGGACATATCTGCCTTAGTTCAAAAAGTTGGGCAAGTTTCCTCTCAGCAAGAGTCTCTGGCTAAAGAAACACAGGAGAAATTAGTCTTGATGGGGAAAGAAGTTAAAGAATCTAAAGAAATAATTGATCAGTTGGTAAAAGATAAGACTCTAAGGGGCATGTTTACTAAAGAACACTATTTGCGCCGTGTCCCGTTATCGCGCGGTAAGGTACATTACTGCGCGATAATGGCGCTTTAACGTGCGATAAGGTACCTTATCGCATGTTAAAGCGCCATTATCACGCGGTAATGTATCTTACCGCGCGATAACGGGACGCAGCGCAAATAGCGTTCTTTAGTAAACATGCCCCTAATTCACCAAAAGTTAGAACAATTTGAAAATAAGATACGATGCTTGAATCTGTGGTTTCTAAACTTCCCCAAAGTGATATATATATTGCCAGTAGAAATCTTTAAAAAATATCTGCAGGTACTTGAAAGTGCTTTTCCATATGTAAATAAGATTTATTTCCTGCCATGGGAAAAGTCACCACAAAATGCACCAATAGAATTTGGTGATTTGCAGGATTTGAGAAATTTTTTTGAAACATTATTGGTTGAAATTAAGGAGAGAGCAACTTTGTTGCTAAATTTTGTTTTTGAGTCAGATTTATCCAGAATACTATCTCTTTATTTTAAGAAGATGGACACACAGTTCCTGGGTCAAACAATTAGGATTTATCTGGATGTTAGTCATCCTATTCAGGAGAGGAGACGTGTGTTTTTGTCCATAAGACAAGAGACAATATTGTTGGGAGTGACCTTTCACTTGCGATGCCTCGTAAATGCTTTGTTTCTTCTTTGAATATTAAATGTGTTTATTTTTTCTCTCCTGAACAACTTTGTGCCTTACTGGATCTCAAGATGTTTTCTGTGCAGTGACTCTTGGATTCTCCGGGGGTTGGTGTGTGAGGAGTGGCAGATGCGCTTTTTGTTATTTCCCAGAATATGAATGCTTAAGCCTTTTTTTTCCTCTTTTTTCCTGTCCATTTTTTTCTGTTACTCCTTCCTTTATCCCTTACTGTGGTCTAATGAGAGACTGCTTTTAGTCCTTTATTGTTATCTTTTTGGTAGTGTCACTTTAGATTAATAAATTGTATTCTGCACTCTTGTTACTATGAGCAAGTGGATGCTTGTGTAATGTCTTTAATTTCATAAATAAAAAAGTTTAAAAAAAAAGTTTCTGAAACAAAGTATGGTCTTGAGAAATTAAAAGTGACCATGACAAAGCAGTTAAAATACCGTATCGGCATTTGTTTGAAATATGTGTATGTCAGTCCAATGACCAAAATAATACATTTCTCCTTCTTTCTTACATGACTGCCACCAAAATGAATGACATTTGAAGCAAAGAAGACTTTGGGCTACATGTACTAAAGCATGCTACCATGCACTAAGGGGTATGTTTACTAAACAGCGCAATTGTGCGGGGCGCACTTGAGCGTGCGCTAAGGTACCTTAGCGCACGCTAATAGTGCGTTTTTGGAGCCCCGCATGTGTGCGCTCCGGCCGCACATGTGCGCACCGCCCGCAAAAGTGCGCGGCGCGCTGATGTGCGATAGAGGCGTGGAAAGGCATTTCGAGGGCGCAGGAAGGCTCCCGAGGGGCGGAGGGACGGGGGTCAATGGGTGGAGAGTGGGAGGGGAGAGGCTCCCCGCACAGGAGCGGGGCTGAATTTCGGCAAAAAAATACCGCGAGTGAAACCCTCGCGTTAGAGCCGATTTAAAGGGAAGAGAAACCATTTCCGTCAGCAATGTACAGCAAAACCGGGGAAACCTGAAAAACGTGAGCAGTGTGATACATGTGCACAGAACAAAATAGCAAATAGAAATTGAAAATGACCACAAAAATATCCAAATAAATTATAATCCAGCTGGGCAACAATGATATTAATGGGCAACCATAAAAAACACTCCCAGGAAAGCTCCAAAAAAAAGAAATGATTTTTGGAAGGGTCTACGCTCCGTAGACTCTTTCAAAAATCACTGCATTTTAATGGAGCTTTCCTGGGAGTGTTTTTCATGTTGTCCATTGATATCACTGTTGCCCAGCTTGGTTGTGTTTTTTTCCCATTTTTTGGAGGTCATTTTTGAGGTTTATTTGCACCTTTGTCCCCATACAAGGTAAACGAGCCCACAGTAAAATTGTGCAGAGCAAGGTGTCTGACTCGTGCGGCCAGGTTTCCTATCTCCAGAGACTGCACTGTCTCTGTGGCCACAGTGTGGTGCAGCGGACACAGCCAGTGCTTGTAGGACCAGAGGTTCAAATCCCAGCTGGGGCTCCTGCCAACCCAGTCCCCATAGTTTTACCCACCACAAAACAGTGATAGTACAGACACTCCTTTATTGCAGAGAACATAAGCATGGTTCCAACACCTATATTTTACCCTACACCGCACACAGACCATAACAATGGGCAATACCTACAGCCGAGTCCCCCAAATTCAGTCCTGGAGTGCCACAACTCAATCAGGTCATATGCTTTTTCCCTGATAGGGACATGTCTGAATGTTGGCGGAAGGGTACAGGTGGTGGAGGGGGCAGTGGCTGCAAACCACAGCAGACAGTGGCCTAGGCCTGTGCAGGCTGGCACAGTCCACCGCAAGAGACAGGCTCTGTTGGATGTACAGTCATGGACTCCCCAGGGAACACAGCATATCTGTGGCAACACAGTGGTGCAGTGCACACAGACAGTGTGTTCAGGAACAGAAAGTCACAGATTCAAAGCCCAGCTGGGGCTACTGCCAATCCAGTCCACATATTTTTCCTACAACTAAACCGTGATAATAAGGACAAACCTTTATTGCTGAGAACATACGCATGGTTCATACGCCTATATTTTACCACACCAAACACAGACACCATAAACAGCCGCATTACCTAGAGCAGAGTCTCCCAAATGCAGTCCTGGAGGGCCCCACACCATTCAGGATCCATGCTGCCTCTAATAAAGATGCCTGTGCTGCATATCTATGCACCACCCCCATGGTATGCTGATGTAGCTCATGCATATTTATGAGGGACAGCATGAAAACCCGAACAGTGGTTGGAACACCAGGACTGGAGCTGGGACACTCTGCCGTAAAGCAGCAGCCAACAGGGCCAGACACACCCACACACACACCCCCAGGCCCCATTGGCCAATGCCTCCTGGAGAGGCAGGACATTGGGCCCTGCCTGTATCTCCCAATACTAGCAGTTGCATACCTTAGCAATGCCACCCTACACCTGGGTATATGGTACACAGCTATCAAACGTTGCCCATGATAACTGGCAGATATCAATCCCTACGTTAAGCACATTTTGCTCATTGATCTCCACCATAACAATCATTGTGATGTCTGCGGTGTGTGCTGCAGGTCTGGTCTCTGACAGTGCTTACCACCCTGGGGAGTGACCCCCAACAGTATTGCGTACCATATCCATGCCTGTACTGTGCCCAGGACTGGTGTGGTGGGTATGGCTGCTGGACTCCTCTATAGTAGCACAATGCTGGCATAGGTGTGGGGGTGGCTGTCTGTCTATCCAGTGTGTGGTGGCTGCAAACACCTTCCACAGCCCACATTGCCAGCAATGTTGCCAGTATTGGGCTGCCAATGTGCATAATGAGGAGCAAGGTACCATGGGTATAGGCCAGACAGGGTGGACTGGCCAGGGTGCATCTGCACAGGGCATAGGGCACTGACTGGGACATTGTAGTGCCCGGCCACCACCTACACAGACAGGGTGACCTCAGTATGTCCTGCTGAGAGATCACTCTCACCCTGACTGTGCAGTGACCACAGCATGGCTAGGCACCCCCATAGTGCTATACAGTATTTCTCTCATGTGATAGGTATGGGTTTTCTTTTGGAGCTCAGTCACTGATTTCTCTGCTTGTTGTGTATACTGACATCCCAGTTCTGGGTGAATGCATCTCCACTGGGAACATGCACTGTGGACTAACTAGCACACTGTTTGCAGCTGGTATGTGTCTTGATGGAGCAGGATGCAGCAGCTGATGACTTGCTGCAGGAGAATATCAGATGGTGGTGGGGTGCAGCTTACCATATCCAGGCCTAATGTCTGTCTGCTATTGTGTTATGGATGTGTAGAGAGCTGCATTGACTGCCCTGTGGGGTGTCTGTTCCTCAGCAGGACTGGGGTTGATGGTCCCCTCTACTGCCACCTTTGCAGGGAGGTAGAATGTGGATCTATTGATGGGAGATACTGTTTGCCAGTGGTGCATGGCCCACCTGTGGGTTCATGGGGGGCTACACCTGACTGAGGCAGACAAAGATATCCAAAGTGTTTGTGCAGAAATTACCTATCTCACACATTAACACTGCTTAGAACCTCCTGCATGGCCTCTTTCAGCCATGGAAGGTGTTGTGGACCTGGTCCTGGGCGCCTCACCGCACCCTCAGGGTGAGCACAGTACCCGCACAATGTGACGGTGTGTAGCTACTCTGTGCCAGTAAAACACACCGTCAGTACCCCCTACCAGGCCGAGGTGGTGTGTGGGTGCACATGGTCACTTCCCTCTACCGGGCCGAGGTGCTGTGGGGGTGCATTGCCCATCTTGTGTTAATCTGTGGACAGCTGATTTGCATGTGCAGTGCATCATGGGTATGGGTGGGCTAACCCTATCCTGGTGACCACAGCAGACTGTCTGTGTGGTGACGTGCATGCTCTCTGCAGCCAGCCAGGGGATTGCTAGCAGCTATAGAGCTGTAGCCCAATGGTTACGTCACTGCCTCTGAAGCCAGAGATCATGGGTTCAAACCCACAGTGGGGTTATTTGATAGGGTTGTCCAAAGCATTATCTTTTGTTAATGTACATATTTTGATGCCATCAAAAACACCCTCAGCGTACTGTACCCATAAGGTGCCTCTGAGGGTGCTTTATAGGGCGCCCTATAGGGCACCTTATGGTTCCCGTCCATATAAGGTGCACTATACATTATCCTGTGAAGCAACCTATAGGGGACATTTTAGGGTGCTGTGGCAGACAGTGCAATTTATAATGTGCCCTATGGAGTGCCTTATAGGGTGCCTTATACGGCACCTTCAATTACGGCACCTTCAATTACGGCATGTGAGGGCGTGTTTGCTGGCAGCAATTAATAACATAAAAATAAAGTGCTGCAGGACAACATATGTACAATGCAAAGCTGATGCCACAGCCAGCCTTACGTATTAGGCATACTGGGGAGCAAACTCATGACCCCTGTATCAGCAGTCAGTGCCTTAACCATTGTGCTCCACTGCTGCTCCTCCTTGCCTGTCAGCGCACCTACATATGCTTTTCATTCCTTAAACTGCACAGTGCTGCCATAAAAAACAGTACACTGACCTTGCGGTACCTCATACAGCACCCTCGAAAGCACCCTATAAGCAACATTCTAGGGTGCCTTGGCTGACAGTGCACTTTAAAATGTGCCTTATAGGGCGCCTTATGTTAACACGCTTTGAGAGTGCATTTGCTAGTTGTGATAATTAAAATATGACTAAAATGCCTCCTAAAGCAATCTTCCCCATATTATGTTATGCCTCAGCCAGCCTTGTTCATTGAGCACTTTGGGGGATTGAACCCCTGATCCTTGCACCTTTGGTCAGTGTCTTAACCATTGTGCTGTGGTTCTGTTCCTGTGATTGCACATCAGCGGCCACCTTATGCCACCCAATATTAGAAAGCCTCCTAAAAAATTAGTGCGCCGCCTTATGCCCATCAGCGTGCCGCCTTATGCCACCCATCATTTAAATGCCTCCTAAAATATTGCTTCAGCCAGCTGTCTCCATTGGGCACTGTGGAGGATTGAACCCCTGATCCCTGCCCCATTGGTAAGTGCCTTAACCATTGTGCTGTGGCTCTGCTTTTCTTTTTGTACATCAGCGTGCTGCTTATACCGCCCAGTATTATAATGCCTCCATAAACATCAGCGCGTTGCCTTATGCTGCCCAGTATTAATATGCCGCCAAAAACATTAGCATGCCCCCTAGTATTTCTGCGCTTCATAAATTAACACCTCAGCCAGCTGTCTTCATTGGGGGATTGAACCCCTGATCTCTGCACCATTGGTCAGTGTCTTAACCATTGTGCTGTGGCTCTGCTCTTTTGCTTACACTTCAGCGTCCCACTTATGCCTCCCACGCAGCTATCTCATGCCCTAAGGTGCGGGGCGCACATGGGCGCCGCGCACCTTAGCGCATATGTACATTCCGGCTTTTCTTTTTCAGGACGGAACGCCCACTCCTTATATGGCACCCGCACACTACCGGGGCCCGCACTTTACCGGGGTTTTAGTAAACATGCCCCTAAGGCTGTTAATGCATGTTATTAGTAAATGCGTAACATTGCATTTGCTGTGGTAAATAACATGCATTAATGTGTGTGTTAGTGCACTTTATAAAGTTATCTCTTTGTTGTAATATGTACATCACCTGGGGCGCAAGAATGATGAGTATGTAGCAGGTCTTAAATCTGAGGTCTCATACTGCTCTCTTTTAAGTTTCACTTGTTAGCTATCTCTGGATTCTGATTTATAGCAAAGGAGAATTCAGAAACCAGGGGAAAAACCTTGGGAATCTGATGTTGAAACATTTCCTTCTGGTATTCTGTTTTATTTGTCAGGTCTTAACAAAGGAATGATGTGATGTAGGCTGACTTCTGTCATCATTCACTCTTGAACAAAGAAACATAGAAAATAATGACAGAAAAAAAGACCATATGGCCTATCCATTCTGCCCATTCATATGAACTATTAACTTCTACAATCCCTTCCTCTCGCTCAGAGATTCTCTGTATTTCTCCCATGCTTTCTTGAATTCATATGTATTTCTTGTCTCCATCACTTCCACTGGGAACTGTTCGATGTTGGGGAAACTGCTAGGTACTTATGACCTAAATTGGTTACTGTTGGAAACAGGATACTGGGCTTGATGGACCTTGGTCTGACCCAGTATGGCATATCTTATGTTCTTATATGTTCTTATGTATCTACCACCATTTTCCTAAAGAAATATTTCTTCAGATTATTCTTGATTCTGTCTCCCATTCTAGGGCTTCCTTTCAACTTGAAGAATGACACCTCCTGAGTATTTATGCCACAGAGGAATTTAAATGTTTCTGTCATATTTCCCCTCTCCAGCCTTTCCTCCAAAGTATACATATTGTAATCTTTAAGTCTATTCTCATATGATGAAGACCACTGACCATTTTAGTAGCCACTTTCTGGAATGACTCTATCCTGTTTATATCCTTTTGAAGGTGTGGTCCCCAGAACTGTATACAGTACTCCAAATGAGATCTTGCAAGAGACTTACATGAAGACACTATCACCTCCTTTTTCCTGCTTGCCATTCCTCTATCTGTGCACGCAAGCATGCTTCTGGCTTTTGCTGTCACCTTTTCTACCTATTTGGCCACTTTAAGATTATCTGATATGATTAGCACAAAGTCCAAGGGACCTAGCTACTTGTGCCTAAAATATAATGGGCCCGATTTTCAAAGGTATTTACATGGGTAACTGCCCTATTTACCCATGTAAATGTCTTATCTGGGATTTTTGAAGGGCACCTACACCTAGAGGTTTCAGGAGTGCCTCATGGAGGGATCCATATGAAACATGGAGACTGCCTTGGGCCGATAACCATTCAGGCATGGCCTATTCCCTTGTGGGTTTAAGCCCAAGAAAAGTCAGCCCTTTTGGGGTTCCCAGCATTCTTGGACATAGTAACAGTTCCCTCTGGAGCCAGTAAGGTCCCACAATGAGATCTGGTGAGTCCCAGTTGAGGGTCAACTCTGGCTGTTTTACTCAGAATGGGCCCAAATTACATCAGACTAATGGGCCCTTAAGGTACTATGTGCTAGAGTTTGCAGAGCCTCTTTAGGATGACTTTGTGGAGTCTCCCTGTGGCTCCCTATTCAATCAGGTGATAATCAAAAATACTCTGGAGCACTTCCTACAGTTGCAGACTATTGTACCCATTCTTGTCACAGAGAGAGGTCAAGGGTGGTATTCCATCTATTTCGTACTACTCGGGAAAGCAGGGTCCTTCCAACTCATTTTAGACCTGAAGACTGTCGATACCAAGCATCAAATGCTTCACTTCTGCATAGAGACCATCAGACCAGTCGTTGCATTGTTACAGCAAAGGAAGCTCCTTACCTCCTTGGACCGTTCCAAAACATACTTCCATATTCTACTATTACTACTTATCATTTGTATAGCACTACATGGCATCTGCAGCACTATACAGACATAAACATCAGCAGTTCCTCCACTTCTTTCTCACAGACCACCATTTCCAGTTTCAGACTCGGCCACAGCAGCTCACACTTTCTTGAAGGTCGTGGTGGTGGTGATGGAAGCAGAATTCCTGTGCAGACAGGGTATACAGGTTCACTCATGCCTGAATGACTGACTGATTTATTCTGATTTCTTGGAGAAGTTCATAGGAGATACAGCCCCGGTGATTCAGTGACTGGAATAGTTGGTTTTGGTGATCAGCTATTCCAACAGCATCCTCATTCCCTCCCAGGACTTTGAATATCTAGGGACTTGATTCAACAGTCTTTTGGGCTGAGTCTTTCTTACTCAAGAGAGGTTGAAAAACCTGCAGCCATAACTCAAGGAGCTTTTGTGGTCAGGCAGTTCCCCGAGCCAGGTGCTACCTGCAGATCCTAGGGTCCATGGCATTGACCACAGAGCTGGTCCCTTGGGCCAAGGCCCATAAGAGTCGCCTGTTGGCTCCCTTCTACCAGTTGTTCGATTAACATCTTCCTGTCTCCTCGGAGATCAAGGTGCTGTTGGTTTGGTGGTTGAAGACTTTCACTCTCAGACTCTCTGAAAGTGCTGGATTGGGTGATAGTCACATAAGAACATAAGATATGCCATACTGGATCAGACTAAGATCTATCAAGCCCAGTATCCCATTTCCAACAGTGGCCTATCTAAGTCATAGGTACCTAGCAGTTTCCCCAAAAGACACAGGTTCCACAATGCTTGTATTGGGGCAAGCAGTAGATTTCCCGAGTCCCCTTTAATAATGGTTTATGGACCTTTCCTCCAGGAACTTGTCCAAACCTTTTTTTAAATCCAGCTACACTAACCGCTTTTACTACATCCTCCGAAAATGAATTCCAAAGTTTGATTACACTTTGAGTAAAAAAATATTTTCTTCTATTAGTCTTAAATAGGCTACCCTGCTGCTTCATTGCATGTTCCCTAGTCTTTCTATATTTTGATGGTGTAAACAATGGATGGAAGCCCGTAGGGCTAGGAAGCACACTATCTAGGTCAGTTTGCTCAGGGGTGGTGGTCCCTACAGGTTCTATATTCCTTTCATCTCAATTAGGCTGTCCTCCTGCCCTCCATCTCAGAGGAGGACCTTCAGGTAGATCCCCTCACTGCATCTGGACATGAGGAGCACATTGGTGAGATTCCTGGAGATTATTAATCTCTTCTATCAGTTGGACAGTCTTTCTTCTCTCCAGCAGTCCAAGGAAAGGGCAAGTAGTGGCCAAATCCTTGATTCCCCAATGGATTAAGGAGGCTAGTAGTTCAGCTTACCTTCTGTGTAGAAGGTGAATACTGGAGGGAGTCAGAGCTCAGTCCACTGGGACAGAAGTGGCCTCATGGACACAGTCTTCTTTGGTTTTCCCAGAGGACATCTGTAAGGTAGCTATATGCTTATCTTTGAGTACCTTTAGCAGGGCAGTTTATTCACAGTGCCATCTTCCCCCCTTCCATTCTGGGTGCTGACTTCTTGGGTATGTCCAGTCATCTGAACTTTTCTAGAATGATGATAAGGAAGGAGTTTTACATGCCTGATAATTTCCTTCCTTGAATCCTGCTAGACATTCCACTCTGCGCAAAATCAGGCCCAGATGTAGTCATAAGCAACATAGGCAACTGCCTAGGGTGCCAGATTTGGAAGACTTCCCACAAAATGGAAATGCAATATTTTAGAACATGCAGCCCTCTTTTCTGTAGTTTGATAGGCTCTCAGAGTAACCATCGACAAAGATGCCAGACATTATGGTTAGCAAGTGGTGGCATCAGAATTTGTCATCGCAGTGCATATATAGAAAGTCTCTGACTTACATAAGTGGATTGTTCCGTGACCCTATGCGTAAGTCAATGTTTATGTAACTTGGAGCCATGTTATAGTATATGCCAAATACACAATAATAAGAAATGAAAAACATTAATTCATTTTTTTATTAATCAGCAGAAAACATAATACTGAATAAGCAACAATGGAGTCACTTTCTTATCCAATTTAGGCAAAGGCAGGGATAGTGGCACAAGAAGCAGATGGTGGCTCACCTGTATTTCTATAGCTTCATATAGGTTATTCAACAATTGCAGAGCTACATGCATATCCTTCGCCATGAAATGTTTGGGCTGCACTTCAAGCTTTTCTGTGTCATGCTACTCGTTATCAGCTACCTTCACCACCTCAAGCTCGATCAACTCCCCATTTGATAACTCTTTATAAGATTCTACCTACTCGTCCACATCTTCATACACCTCGAGATGAAGCTTTTCTGCAAGCTTAAGAATTTTTGAAGCCACCTGCTTGAATGTCTCATTGTCCTCAAAATCCTGAAAATTCAGTACAAGATGAGGGGTTAATCACTTCCACACACCTTTCATACAAGTCTGTGTCACTACGGCCCAGGCTGCAGAAATATTTTTTATTGCCTCATAAATGTCAAACTTTTGCCAAGAACTCCAGCAGTGTCAGTTCAGGGTTGGAGTCGAGTGCGTCGGTGGCTTGAACAAACATTTATCCCTGATAGTAGGCCTTAAAGTTGGAGATGGCTCCCTGGTCCATCGGTTGAGGTAGGTAAGTAGTTTGGGGGGGGGGGGGGAGGTAGACCACTTTCATATTTTGGAGAGATGGATGGGATGGATGGGTGCACTGTCTAACATGAGCAGAATATTGAAAGGAAGGTTGTTTTCCTGATGATACTTTCCCACTTCTGGCAAAAAGCAATTCACAAACCAATCCTTCAGTAGAGATATGGTTACCAATGCCTTTTTGCTTGACCAGAAATGACAGGGAAACTCGACTTTGCGATGTCTTTCAATACATGAGGGTTCTCAGTCGTGTGGACAAGGAGAGGCTTTACCTTGTACATTTCAAATGCATTATCCCCCAACAGAAGTCTGACCCTTTTCTTGGAAGCTTTGTGCCCAGGCATGGGATTTCCTCCTTTGAAATGTACATCCTAGATGACATTTTGTGATAGAAAAGGCCAGTCTCATCAACATTGAAAATTTTGTTCCAGAAGATAGGACCCTTCATCGATGATTTTTTTTCGTCACTCAAGGTATTTCTTTTCAATCTTGGCATTACCACTTGCAGCCTCTCCAGAAACTTTCACGTTATGAAACCCTGCATAATTCCTGAAACGCTAAAACCAACCCATACTGGCCGAAAAGGTTTGAGTGCTGTCCGGATACTTGGCCTTGATGTCTTCAAAAAGGCTTTTGGCCTTGGCCTGAACTAACTGCAGGCTTAGGGGAGCATGCTATTGAGCTTCATCTTCCATTCAAATTGATAATTTTTCTATCTCACTAATGGCTCCTTTGCATTTTTTAGTGATTGTTGCCTTCATCGTAGCAATACCTTTAGCTGCTCTCTTAGGCGGGCGGCATCTTTGACAATGGTGTTGATTGTAGATGGTGCTTAGTCAAGTTCACGAGCAATGGAGGTGATGGTTTTGTCACCTTCATGCTTATGGTTAATTTTCATTTTAGTCTCCAAGTCGATAACATGATGCTTGTGAGAAGGATATCCCTTTCCACCGGCTGTCATTAATGGGAATTAGCTTTGAGTTGTTACCATGTGCCGCAATTTAAGGTGATTTCTCGCAATTGATGGCATTTTTACATTACTGGAGTTTCAATAGCTTTTTGGCATTTCGGACATTTGCTACTTACGTTCGGATCGATGTATTTTGGAGCTATGTAAGTCATGCTCCTTCTGTAAATAAATGTCTTCTTTTCTAGATTGCTGGTGTTGAAATGCAGATTTTTTTTTTTGAGAAACATTTTTCTTCTTTTCATTCATTCATTTATTCATTCATTGACTTATTACATTTATGACACACTTTCTGAAACTCAGGACAGAATACACTATACTGTATGTAAACAGTAAGGGGCTAATGGTTAGAATGCACTATTTGTAACTAGATCCCATTGAATAAAATGGGATCTAGTTACAAATAACGTGTGCTATCCATAAGTCCAGCTTAGTAAACATGCCCATAAAAGTAAAACAAAATACAGAATATTAAAGTAATCCTTAGACATGATGGGTACAAAACAATAACAATGTGAAGTCATTGGGTAGCCTACAAAGATGTGTGTGCTGTTGAGTTAGTCCTGAATCTTGATGACCCAGCCTCTGGGTTTTCTTGGCAAGGTGCAATCATAAGTAGATTGCCAGACCTTTCTTCTGCACAGTAAGTCTAAACCACCTGATAGTCCAAGGTGATTACCTAAGTACTATCCAGGCCCAACCCTACTTAGCTTCTGAGATCAGGCTCATTCATGGCAGTGGAAAAAGACTCATTATATTAAGAAGGCACTTTTCAAAGCCATCTCCATGCATAAAACAGTATTTTATGCACAAAACTGGTTAAAAGATAGAAAACATAGACTAGGTCAAAATGGTCAACTTTGTCCATGAAAAAGGTAAACAGGGATGTGTGCTGGGCCCATTGCTTTTTTAACATATTTATAAATTACCTGGAAATTAGGACAGCCAGTATGCTGACCATTTTGCAGAAATACAAAATTATTGTGAAAAATTGCAAGGGGACCTTGAGAAATTAGGAACTGGGCATCCAAATGGGAGATTAAATTTAGGGGTATGTTTACTAAGCAGTCTTAACGTGCGCCCGGCGATAGTGTGCAGGCTGCCATAAAAGGAGTGGGCGTTTTGGTCTTAACGTAGCAAAACGGGATTATCGTGCGATAACGTGCACTGCGCACATTAACGGGCGAAACGCCGCGAAGCACTTTGACGTGCGGTAAACTTAATTAGGCACGCAGACATGCAAACACAGAAACAGAGGTGTAGCACAATGGTTAATACACTGACTGAAGGTACAGGGTTATGAGTTCAATCTCCCAGTGTGTCTGATGCATAAGGCTTGCTAAGGCATTAGCTTTTACGTGTAAGTATTGCTTTCTGAGGCATTTAATTTTAATTTTAATTATTGCTGCCAGCAAACACACCCTCACGTGCCGTAACCTAAGGTGCCGCATAAGGCACCCTATAAGGCACTCCATAGGGCACATTATAAAGTGCACTGTCCGCCAAGGCACCCTATAATGTCCCGTATAGGGCACCCTATAAGGCACTTTCTAGGACACATTATAAGGCGCTTTCTAGGGCACCTTATGGTTACAGTACTCTGAGGGTGTTGTTGCTGGCAGCACTAATGTACATTAAAAACAGACAATGCCTCAGAGAGCCCTATCAAATAACTCCACTGGGGGTTTGAACCCATGACCTTTGGCTCCACAGGCAGTGAAATAACCAGTGGGCTACAGCTGCTAACAAACCCCTAGTTGGCTACAGAAGAAAGGTGATCCGACTGACTGGAAATTATCAAACAATTGCTCTGATCCTACATGCCAGCAAGATTCTACTCAAGATTATTCAACAGAGTCTACAGCCATACCTTGAACGAGAACTGCCTGAAGGGCAAGCAGGGTTCAGGAAAGGGCGAGGAACGAGAGACATCATCGCGGATATGAAATGGATCCTTGAAAAGACAAAAGAATGCTAAAAGGATTTTGATATGTGTCTTGACTATAGCAAAGCTTTTGACTCTGTAAACCAAAAGAAACTTTGGGTCACATTAAGAAACATGAGTATACCAGAATACCCAAAAGTTCTCTTGCACAACCTTTACATTGATCAAGAAGCAACAGTTTGAACAGAACAAGGAGAAACCGAGAAATCAGCAAAGGTGTATGACAAGTCTGCATACTTTCCCCCCTACCTCTTTAATTTATATGCAGAAAAAATCATCAGAGAAGCAGAGCTGTATGAAGACAACTGAGGTGTGAAGATTGGTAGAAGACTCATCAAGAACCTTCGCTATGCTCATGATACCACAATATCTGACTGAAAGTGAAGGTGATCTGAAACATTTGCTTCTCAAAATCAAGGAACATGCTCTTAAAATGGGCCTGCACCTTAACATAAAGAAGACAAAGATCCTGACAACTGGCAAAATCAATAAGTTTGTCATTGATGAAGAAGAAATTGAAATAGTTGACAACTTTAACCTGCTTGGATCAATAATCAATAAAGAAATGACAAGCAGTCAAGAAATCCGACAATTCATTGCTCTTAGCAGAATGGCTATGAAAGACCTAGACAAGATTCTCAAGAACAGAGATGTCTTTTTTCCATACAAGGATTCAACTTGTCCAAGCTATGGAATTTTCTTCTTTTTTTTTCTAATTAGTTATCAATAATGTGCTCTTCCGGTTGGCAGAAATGTCTAAAGTGAAAATAGGCATGTAATATGCCAGATTCTGAAATCGCGGAGATATATTTCCCTGATTTTGGAACCGCGGGATGTCTATGTTTCCGGCGTGGCACAAACAACATGTCTGGGGTAACACGGGCCCACGCTGCTATGAGACATGAGACATGGGGCAGCAAATAGCCTGTATGTTCCCGTGCTCGCCGTATTCTGAAAAGATAGATGTTTCTGATGCTTCCCTTCGCCATGTAGCCACACTTCCGCTGGAAAAACATACATCTCCTAAGCTGATGCTAACTCTGACAGTATTGTGCTCAGGCAAACAACACATTACTTCTGATGAAACAAATAAGGTCATGCAACCCAGGCTATATATACTCGTCTGCTGCATGTCCATACCACTGCAAGGTTATCTAAGTGCACCAAAGCTATTGCAAAAGCAAATGGAAAGTGAGATGGCATTTGATAAACACTCTAGTTATTCTTTCAGTGCTCATCGCTGAAAATATTATTTGCAATGCTAAGAATGTTCCAGAAAAAACTGAAATGGGTCTGTACAGCTATATGTCTTAGCATATCCCTGCCATTCATAGGAAACCATCAGGATGAGAACATGCAACAGTGCAAACATCAGCAACACGTGCCCAAAAGCACCATCATCTGTTCTGACAAATGTGCGCCATGTTAGAGACTTCTGATGGTGCATTTGGATATGCATTAGTGCTGTCCATACTGCCGCATGCTGTCACTCCAAGAGTCCCCCACTATTGACAGGGACTTGCCCTGATATGCTGCTGCAGAGCACCTGTACAGAAATTACTGTCCATTCACATTAGCACCTAGTAATGCTGTGGTCAGCCCTACGATCCAATCATACATATCCCCCTAGAGTTGTGCATAAGCACACCAGGGCCTCCCCTGCACCCTCAAACCACACACACAAACACACACTTTCTTGCTTGTGGTCACAAATAGCATACCCCTGCCGAAAACTATGCCCTGCACCTAGAAACAAACTGTTGGTAAAATATCATAGAAGGGAGTCTCTGGACCACACTTCTCAGCCACACACGCTTCTGCTTCATACTAACTCACATAGCATCCCTACATCTACATTCCCATTTCTCTGAACACAGGAATTGTTAGGGAAGATTAGAAGAGCCCCTTTAGCACAAACAGCAAATGCCAGCAAAGCCAGAATAAAGTCTGTTGCAGTGCTTTATGATTTTATGGGGTGTTTTTTATTGTTACCTGACCTTACAAACATCCTTCACCTGTGCATTCTATTCTATACAACTGCATCTTGTGCTCTCCCAGTCAGCAGACATGTCATGTCATTAGAAACTTGTCACAGCCATTCATCTCTATGGGACACGTTGAGGATCAGAGCAGAAAATCTTCTAAGTGCTGGTCTTATTCCACATTTCCGCTAGTAAAATGTAGGCATCTGCGGGATACACTCAGGACGTACATCGGCCTTTCCTGAATATACTTTATATATCTCCGCAGCTTGCCATGCCCCCGTTCCACTCCCTCTCGCCCACATTCTGAGATCCCTGCTTTAGTGTTGTATATGTGCAGGGCCGTGTGGTTGCAGAATACGGGTCTAGACATTTTCGCGAGCAAAACATCTATCCCACGTTTCCAGACGGCCTATTTACATTTTGAAATGACCCCCTAAAGTTTTACAATTAATGAAAAATAAAATAGGAAATTAAGAAATCCATTATTTATTTATTTAATTATTTAGACAGATTTGTATCCCACCTTATCCTTCAGTCAAAGTGGTCACAATACAAATGGAGGGTTACAAATAACATAGGGCAAATAAGACATTAATAAACAAACTAAGACAAATTAATGTAATAAAATGGACCTATTGGTAAAAACTATTGATTATAAATCAAATCATAAGTTTCAGCAAATAGCAGGGTCTTCAAGGCCTTGCGAAAATCTTTAATATCAGTCATAATCCTGAGGTCCATTGGGAGAGAGTTCCAAAGTTTGGAAGCCAGTAAGGAAGGAGCTCTTTTTGAAGTTGTTTGTTTAGTCTTACAGTATCCAGCAGGGGTACCAATTATGTAGTCATTATTGGCGCTGCTTCTTCTTGGTCTATTGATAACATCTCTAGTTATAATATTTTGTAATGCATCTGCTGACAGGTGATTGTAAATCCTAAAGGCAATTAAAAGTGTATTGAATTTAGACCTGACACTTACTGGAAGCCAGTGCAACTGTTATAGGACAGGGGAGATATGATCCGTTTTTGCTGAACCAGTAATAATGTGTGCAGCAGAATTCTGAACAATCTGGAGAGGGTGTAGAGTTAGCTGAGGGAGGCCTTGATAAAGCAGATTTCCATAATCTAGGAGGGGGGTGATGAGAGCCTGGCAAACGGTACGGAAGTGGTCTTGATGGAGTAATGGTTTTAGTTTTCTCACAATCTTTAGACGATGATAGGCCTTGTTAGCAGTTTTAGCAATGTGAGATTTAAGGTTCAATATCTTATCCAAAATTATGCCAAGGTATTTGATTTCGTTTTTAACTATGATGGGTCCACCTAGTAAATCAATAGTATTTGGAGGAATGAAATTAGGGTTCCTAGAAACAAACATTGGGGCTTGTTTACAAAGCCGCGGTAGTGGTTCGCGATCACGATCGCAGCCGCGGCCCCATTGAAATCAATGGGGCCGCGGCTCCGATTACGATCGCAAACCGCTACCGCGGCTTTGTAAACAAGCCCCATTGTCTCAGTTTTGTCATAATTAAATGCAAAGTTGTTATCTAAAAGCCAGGTATTCATGTCTTGGAGACATCTAGAAATTCCTGAAAAGTCAAATGACTGCAATACAATTGGAGTATATACCATTATGTCATCAGCATAAAGGTGATAATGGAATTTGTGAAGTTTAATAATATTACATAAAGGTTGGATATAAATATTGAACAGAATAGTGCCTTGTGGCACTCCTTCAGTGATTGGGAATTGCAAAGATTTTTTTTGGTCACATTTGACTTGCTGCATACGACCTTCCAAGTAAGAGCTAAACCAGTTTAGAGTATTCTTTCGTAAACCTATATGCTGCAAACGGTGCAGTAGCTTAGAATGAGATATTGTGTCAAAAGCAGCTGAAACATCCATGAATACTAGTAGAAAACCATTCTTATTAGGCAGGGCGCGGGCAGGGTCCCGGCGCCCGAGAGTAACCGGGTGCCGGTTAGGCGCGGGACCCTGCAAGCGTCGGGCGGTCGGGGACGAGCGCGCCAAAGGGGGGAGCGTGGCATCATTCAATCTGATTGGCTCCGCGGGTGCACGTGCCAGGCGGAGCCAATCAGTCGGGCCAGGCGGGCATGTGCTCCTGCCGCTGTTGCGAGCCTGGAGCACATGCTGCTGGCTGTCGGCACGGCGTGTTCCTGTGCGGCTGGTCGTCGGCAGTTTCCCAAGCGGCGGGGCAGCTCCGACTCGGTTTTTCCGGCGGCGGGACGGTGCCTTCGGCAAAAGGCAAGTTTTTTCCGAGTGGAGGGACGGTTTTGGTGGCGGCTTGCTTCCAAGGGGGCACAAAAGAAACCCGAAGTAGTTTGGGCATGGCAGGGGGGGGTCATGGGGCAAAGGGGGGGCTGGCAGTCAAGCAGGGGGGGGCCTTGAGGGGGCGGGGGGCGGCCCGGAGGCCGCGGGCAGGACCGGGAGTTGGGGTAGGGGGGAGGGGGGCTGGTAGGCCAAGGGGAGGCCTGAATCCAGTCCGGGGGGTTGGGGGGTCCCCTTCCGTGCCTCGGGCTGCGGCTAGAGGCCGAGTTGCTCGTGGCAGGCGTGGTGGAAGTGGGTCTATGGGGGAGGTGGCTGTTGTGGCTCCGCTGGCCACTCCACGGGGTAGGGCCCCCATGCGGGGGGTGACGTCAGTTGGGGGGAGGGGGGCAGGCGTTGGCGGGGAGGGGGGGTCGGTGTTGGGGGTGGGGCTGCCTCCAGGGGCCTTTCGGTTGAGCCCTCGCTTGGCGGTCGGGGCGCTGAGGGTAGTCAGGGGCATGGGGGGCTGGTGATCCCGCCTGGGAGTGTTTTGCCACCGGGCTCTTCCCCCCTTTGGGACCAGTGGGCGGCTGGGGGGCAGGGGTCCTCGCGGGCGGAGTGGTTGGGGGCCTGGCAGCCGTAGTCTCCTGGTTTCTCGCCTCTCTGCCCCCCCTTTTTCTCTCCACAGGTTCCCTGGTTGTCTGCGCCTCGTGTCATGTCAGCGGCGGGGGCTACGGCTGGTCCGGCGAACATGGATCCTGTTCCTGGTGCGCCCAGCGGGACGACGGCGGTGGACGGCGCTGCACAAGGGGCCGGTCTGCAGCTGCGGACGGAGGATTCCCCAGGACGGTTGCCTGCTCCTGCCCTTGCTGGTTCGGCGGGAGGTGCTTCGGGTGAGTTGACTGCATTGGGCGGAGCTCCGGGGGGGTTGGGGGCTGCGCGGTCGGGAAAAAGGGGGCGGAAGCGGAAACATGCGTGTCGTCGGAGGCGTGATTCGGACTCGTCGTCCTCTTCGTCGTCGGCGGATTCGGGGTCCTCAAGTGCTGAGGTTGGGAGGGGGGCGACCCAGGGGGGCGATGCGTCGGCTGGGGCGGGCTCGGAGGTGTCCTCCGTTGCCTCCCTTTCGGAGCTGTGGGAGGGGGTTCCTCGGAAGTTACGGCGTCAGATCACGCGTAGGCAGTATATTGACATTTTCCGTTTGCTCGAGGGCAGGAAGCGCTCAGGTGATAGTAAAAAGAAGCGGAAAGAGGAGGAAAAGGCTGGGCGGCTTCACCGTGTTTCGCGTAATGTGGTCAATTGGGTCCGGGCTTTTTTGCGATTGGCGAGCGTTTGGGGCGTCGTTGGCCGGACCAATTCAGTAGTCTATTGGCGTATGCGGATTCGATCTTGGAGGCGTCGCAGGTGCACGAAGGTTGGTCATGGCTTAATTACGACGAAAGGTTTCGTGACAAAATGGAGGAGAACCGTTTGCTGACCTGGAGTACGCAGGATATTAGCCTTTGGTTAACGCAAATGTCGGTAAAAGGGAGTGGTGGGGGTAGGGGGGTCAGGGCGGGGTTGGGGGCGACTGGCGGGGCGAACCGGTCCTTTCGAGGGGAGCCCCCCGCGGGGCAGGCACGTGCTGCCGTCGGGGTGGGCGGAGACGTGTGCTGGAGGTTCAACAGAGCCTCGTGCCCTTTCCCAGACTGCAAGTTCCGGCATGCGTGCTCCGTTTGTGGGGGGTCCCATTCCGCATCCAAATGTGTTAAAAAAGGGGGCCCCTCCCTCCCGGGGTCCGGTTCCAAGTAGGCCGGCCGATTCGCGCCTGGCGCCCTCCCCTATTCGGGTCCCCGTTTTGCGTAGGTGGCTTCGCGGGTACCCCAAGGTGCATGACAAATTATGTTTGGAGAAGGGTTTTCAATTCGGCTTCGTTATTCCGGTGCGGGGTCGGGCGGCGGGCACGGTGGCTCGTAATTCCCCCAGTGTGCGGCGCTGGCTCGAGGTGGCCCGGCGGAAGTTGTCGGCCGAGTTGCAGCTTGGCAGGGTGGCGGGGCCGTTCAGTGGCCCGCCTTTTCCGGATTTTGTGGTGTCCCCCTTGGGTGTGGTGCCCAAGAAGGAACCGGGGAAGTTTCGCCTCATTCATAATTTGTCTGCTCCGATGGGCTCCTCTGTCAATGAACTTATCCCGCGGGAGTTTTGTTCGGTGCGCTATGCCTCTTTCGATAGGGCGGCGGAGCTTGTGTCTCTGTCGGGTCCTGGGGCGTTGATGGCCAAGGTGGATTTGGAATCGGCTTTACGACTGTTGCCTGTCCACCCTTCGTCTTTTCCGTTGTTGGGTTTCCAATTTGAGGGGGCGTATTACTACGATAAATGCATGCCGATGGGCTGTTCGGTGTCGTGCGCCTACTTTGAAAAGTTTAGTACCTTCTTGCATTGGAAGTTGGTGCAGGCGGTTGGCTGTTCGGGGGTGGTCCATTATCTGGATGATTTTCTGTTTGTGGGGGGGGGGGCGATTCTGCGCAGTGTGGTGCTTTATTACGCGGTTTTATTCGCTTGGCGGCGGAACTGGGGGTGCCTCTAGCGGAGGGGAAGACGGTGGGCCCCGCGACAACGATAGTGTTCTTAGGCGTCGAGTTGGATTCGCTGAGGATGGTGGCGCGGCTCCCCGGTGAGAAGGTGGGGAAGCTGCGGGTTCTCGTGGCCAACCTTTTGGCTTCCAAGAAAGTCACCTTGAGAGACGCGCAGGTTCTTCTTGGTTCCCTCAACTTTGCCTGTAAGGTCATTCCCATGGGGCGGGTGTTTAGTCGACGGCTGGCAGCGGCGACGGCTGGAGTGCGCAAGCCGCATCACCATATTCGAGTGATGCGGGGTATGCGTGATGATTTGCGCATTTGGGATGTCTTTTTGCGTGACTTCAATGGGGTGACGGTTTTGCGGGGCTCGGCGGTTACCTCCGAGGAGTTGCAATTGTACACGGATGCAGCCGGGGGAGTCGGATTGGGAATCTATTTTAATGGGGCGTGGTGTGCTGACCGGTGGCCGCGCGAGTGGGTGGCGAACGGCTTGGTTAGCAATATTACTTTCTTGGAGCTCTTCCCTATTTTGGTGGTGCTGGAGTTGTGGCCCGATAGGTTAGCCGACCGCGGGGTGTTGTGGTGGTGTGACAACGAGGCGGTGGTTCATGTGGTTAACCGTTTTTCTCCGCGGTGCGGGGCAGTGGCGTCGCTGATGCGCCAGGTCGTGCTAGCGTGTTTGCGCTTAAATGTACACTTGCGCGCTCGGCACATACCAGGGCGTACTAATGATCTGACTGATGCTCTTTCCCGTTTGCAGTTGGATCGGTTTCGGGAGTTGGCTCCGGACGCCGACCCGGTCAGGCTGACGGTCCCTTGGCACGTGTGGAGCGATGGCCTGCTACGATGAGGTGTCTTCTGCAGAGCTCGGTGGCGGACAGGACCTGGGAGGCGTATCGGATCGGTTGCGAGCGAGTGCAAGAGTTTTTGCAAGTGCAGGGGTGGGCTGGGGGGGTGGTCCCGGATCAGTTGCTGGGGGGGTATGTTAGCTGGGCTAAGGAGCGGGGGGTTTCGCGATCGTCCGTGCGTTGCCATCTGGCGGGTTTCTTGTTTTTTGCCAGGGCGACGGGGTGGGAGGTGCCCGGGCGGGGTTTTTTGGCGCGACGTTTGCTTCAGGGCTGGGAGCGTTCTCAGCCAGGTCTCCACGATCGTCGTCATCCGGTTACGCACGACCTCCTGGTGCAGCTGTGCGCGGTGCTACCGGAGGTGGCCCGGTTGCCGTATGAGCGCGCGCTCTTTCGTGCGGCTTTCTGCCTGGCGTTTTTTGGTGCCTTTCGCGTCGGGGAGTTGGTGGCCGCGTCGGCGTCGGCGGGTCCTGGGAATTGTTTGCTCCGGCGGCACGTGTGGATGGTGCATCCGCGGATGCGCGTGTTGCTGGCTCGGTCCAAGACGGACCAGCGGGGTAAGGGGCTTTGGGTGGTCCTCAGATCTACGGGAGGGCTTACCTGCCCGGTGGCCTCCATGCAGGGATTCCTGGCCCTGCGCCCGGGGGGTGGTGGTGCGCTTTTTACGCATCAGGATGGTAGGGCATTGACGCGTTTTCAGTTCACGGCAGTTTTGCGGCTCGCGCTGACTCGGTTGGGCGAAGATCCTCGTCTTTTTTCGGCCCATTCTTTTCGCATCGGTGCGGCTACCAGCACGGCGGCGGCAGGTTGCTCGGGTCTTCAGATTCAAAGTATTGGCAGGTGGCGGTCGACGGCGTTCAAAGGGTACGTCCGTCTCTGACCTGGCCATTCCTGGGGGGGGGGGGGTTACTAATGTGGTTATGTTTTCTCTTCCAGATGGGGAGCCGAGAAAGCTGGTCTGCTGGATTCTGGGCCACTCTTTCGTTTACTGGGCTGGCCAGCGAGCGGCGGAGCGCCCCTTTGGGCCGAATCTCGGGCTGGCTGCGGATGAGGTGGCGATTTCATGGCTGGGCGAGCGGGGTCTGCGGTGGGAGCAGCTGCTGCCTTTGCTCCGTCACCATGGCCGCGTCAGGCAGCATCCAGCGATTCTCATTTTGCATCTAGGGGGCAACGATTTGGCTGCATGGTCCTGCAAGCGGTTGATCAGGGCTGCTAAGCGGGATTTTGAATTGGTGCGTCGCCTGTTTCCGGGCGCTGCGTTGGTCTGGTCGGATATTGTTCCGAGGCCAGCGTGCTGGGATCAGCGGCGCTGGTCTCGTGGGCTGACCAAAATCAACCGGCAAATTGGGAGGTGGGTGAGCGATCATGGCGGGTTTCAGGTGCAACACCCTTGGGCGGAGGTGTCTTGCGGGGGGTTGTTCAGGGGGGATGGAGTTCATTTGTCCCCTGTGGGAACTGATCTCCTCCTGAACGATTGGCAGGAGTTGTTGGAGGGTCTCGTGAGGTCCCGGTATCAATGGTCACAGCTTTCAGCAGGTGGGGGGCGGCACAGGTGGTGATGGTGCCTGTGCCGGTGGCGGGATCCCGGAGGTTTCCGGGGTCCGGAGCCTTATGCCACTTGGGGTGGGGGCGGGGTGCCCTTGCCCGGATAACCCCTGGAAGACTTTTGCTAGTAATATGGCGAGGTCGGATAGGGGTTGGGTGAGCTCGGCCATTGGGGGGTCCACGGCCGCAGCGGAGGTGGGGCCGCTTTGCTAGTAGCATGGCTGGCGGCATACCGCTCCGCTGGGTTGGGAGAGTTATGTACTCTTGGCATTAATGTTAATATGTTGCTGTTAAAAATAAAGCTGCGACCAGTTTGTTACCATGAAAATGTTGTCTGTGGTTTGTACCATAGGGGGTGTAAGGGGGGAAAGGGGAGGGGGGGCTGGGGTTTGGAGCTGGGGAAGCGCCGTGTCCGGCTACCTGGTTATTAGGCAGGGCACGGGCAGGGTCCCGGCGCCCGAGAGTAACCGGGTGCCGGTTAGGCGCGGGACCCTGCAAGCGTCGGGTGGTCGGGGACGAGCGCGCCAAAGGGGGGAGCGTGGCATCATTCAATCTGATTGGCTCCGCGGGTGCACATGCCAGGCGGAGCCAATCAGTCGGGCCAGGCGGGCATGTGCTCCTGCCGCTGTTGCGAGCCTGGAGCACATGCTGCTGGCTGTCGGCGCGGCGTCCCACCCGCCCGCCCCCTTTTTTCCTTTTGTGGTTTCGGGGGGAGATTGAGGGGTATCGCAGCTGGGGGGGGCTGTTTTGCGGGATCCCGGAGGTTTCCGGGGTCCGGAGCCTTATGCCACTTGGGGTGGGGGCGGGGTGCCCTTGCCCGGATAACCCCTGGAAGACTTTTGCTAGTAATATGGCGAGGTCGGATAGGGGTTGGGTGAGCTCGGCCGTTGGGGGGTCCACGGCCGCAGCGGAGGCGGGGCCGCTTTGCTAGTAGCATGGCTGGCGGCATACCGCTCCGCTGGGTTGGGAGAGTTATGTACTCTTGGCATTAATGTTAATATGTTGCTGTTAAAAATAAAGCTGCGACCAGTTTGTTACCATGAAAATGTTGTCTGTGGTTTGTACCATAGGGGGTGTAAGGGGGGAAATGGGAGGGGGGGGCTGGGGTTTGGAGCTGGGGAAGTGCCGTGTCCGGCTACCCGGTTAATGGCATCGATACCTCTTAAAAGATTATTAAAGAGAAAGGTGAGCAAGGTTTCAACATTGTAGAAAAAAATCAGATTACAACACATAAGTAAATCAAAGTCCACATCACGCAGACGACTGCTGGTCAAATGAAACACCAAAATACATAAAAGACTCTTTAAACATAGTTGTATTGAACAAACAAAAGTATTCAATAACACATAAATCTCAAGAATCTTTCCTCCTTAAAAACTCCTCTAACTGAATCGGATCAAGGAAAACATACCTAACATTTTGATAATTCACTAAACATTTGCAGGGGAATTTCAAAAAGTAAGAGACCCCCAGGGCCAAAACCTTAAGCTTGAGCCCCTGAAAGGTCTTCCGTCTCATCTAGGTAACTCTACTAACGTCGAGAAAAACGTTTATATGCTACCCAAAGAAAAGGACATCCTTTTTTTTTAAATACTTCAAAATTCTGTTCTTGTCAGCCTCTAGGCAGAATTATACTAACAGAGTAGCCTGTTATCTACCGATGACTCAAGAAACGTCAACAGATAAATACTATCAACAGGGGATAGTTGATCCATCGCACCCTCCTTCCCAAGAGCTAAAGATACCCTTGACAAATAGTAAATATTTGACATTATAAACTCAGGCTGTGCAATAAGTAAAATTTCTTTAAGGTACTTCTGAAACAGAAGCAATGATGTCAAATACCTAGTCACTGGAAAATTCAGTAATCACAAATTGTTCTCCCTAGCTAGGTTCTCCATATTCTCGAGTTGCCTGTGAGCTAGCAGAGAATCTTTCACTGAGGAAACAGTGGCTGATTAGAATGCCAACAAGTGGGAATCCAATTTGTCACATCATTTTTCAATATTTAACAATCTAGAATCATGCTCTGAAAGCTCTGAAACAGTATCAACTGAGAAAGTGGATATCTGTGTAAGGGAATTATGTAAAGCAACTTCCATTGGGGATACGATATCCCAAACATCTTTCAGGGTTATGTCCTTTGAAGCTGGGGTAGTGACACATGCTTCACTTGAAGAAAATGCTATGGTCCTGATTCTGTGCCATGAATAGTAGGGATGGATGTCCCACGTCTACTTTCCCCGCCGATTGTGCGGGGAAGTTAGTTGGGACAGGAAAGGGGTGGCTCGGAGGCGGAGTCTGGGTGGTATCCTGCCTTGGACGTACAGGGCCAATTCTAATGTCGGCTCTGTACGTCCAGGGCCGGCGACATGTACAGGGAGGTTATTCCACCTCCGAGGTGGAATAACTTCCCTGGATGTGTTTTTTTTGTTCTGCTGGGGAGCAGAAGGAGCAGGGGGGGCCGAAGGACATTCCCTGCAGCCTGACCCTGCTCTTCGGAGGCCAGATCGGGGGTCGAGCTGCGGGGAATGAGCACTTTTGTCCAGAGGCTGGCATCGCGGCTTTTAAATGGAGCCACAGTGCCATGGCAACCAGATACCATGGCGCTGCGGCTCCATTTAAAAGCCATGACTGAGTTAGTCATGCAGGTCATGTACATGCAGGCTGGACTGAATCGCAGTACGGGCCTGCACGTACATGACTGTTCACAATTCTGATCCCGCAGGGTTAGATGGAGCGGAATAAGCCTGTATAGCTCTGGGGAGGGGAAGAACAGATCCCTCCTCAGGGAAATAGTAGGTCTGTCAGTCCGAGGCGAGGAGGTCAAGATTGGTTTCAGCTTGACCCTCCCAGGTGTATTTGGGCCAGGCTTGACAGAAGTCTCAGTGCAACTGGGTGGAGTCAGACCCAAAGCGGGAGAGTCCAAAGGGGAAGCAGTACTCACAGAAGACGCTGTCTCTGATGGCTTCACAGCAATCTTATAATGTTGTTCCATGGGCCCAATCACTTTAGCTGTTTTCATATCCTCCTCTATGCTTCTGCTTCGACCCCATACAAACAGTAATGTCAACTCCATTCAGAACTTCTTCAAGCTCCTTTGAGCTCCTCCGTGCTCTGAAGGGGCTCCCAAGGGGCAAGTTCTACCCCTTTGGACATGCCCCTTCGGGGCATGCACCTGTGGGCATGTGCCCATGGCCATGTCCCATGGAGGGCACAGGCTCTTATAGGCCCCCTTCCTGTCATCACTAGAGCAGGCCCCTCAGATGCTGGTACAGCTGGTGTTCAATGGATCAAAAGGAGCAATCCCACCACAATCCTTGGGGCTCAAGCTCTTATAGGCCCCCTTCCTGACATCACTGGAGCAGGCCTCTCAGATGCTGGTACAGCTTGTGTTCAATGGATCAGAAGCAGCAGTTCCCAAGCCATGGTATTTTCAATAATGTCATATGAATGCAAAAGTTGGACAATGAAATAGTTAGGAAGAAAATTGATGCCTTTGAATTATGGTGCTGGTGAAAAATACTGTGTATACCATGAACTGCCTGAAGAACAAACCAGTCAGAAGCTCAGATGACAGGACTTTGACTTTCATACTTTAGACACATCGTGCAAAGAGAAAGATCAATAGAGAAAGACATCATGCTTGGCAAAGTTGAAGGCCAATGCAAAAGAGTAAGGCCAGCAATCAGATGGACTGATACAATAACAGTGGATGTGGATGCCATGTTATCAAAAATGAACCGCTTGACTGAAGACCGAACATACTTTAGGACAACTATCCCCTTTGCAACTTAAGGCTGCTTTTCAAGTGGCCTAAATTAGGTGGATTAATTGCAGCTGAATATTGGTCTAACTGGATAAAGTCACTGACTCGCTACTGCCATCCTACAGATTTCTGACCCGCTGTCTTCCTAAAGTCCCTGGTGATCTAGTGGGGCCTTGACAGGAGTGATCCACAGTCATTCCTCTCTAGGGTGGGGTCGAGTTCATAATGTCACCCACAACTCCTAACAGTAGTCTTTTGGTACTGCAAGACTACTGCTAGGGGTCATTGGTGCCATTTTGTGGGGAAGAAGGGTATTTGCTCGGCTATGTCCAAGAAGAGGTGACTCTCAAATTGTGATTTTATTTAAAATGTACCAGCCCCTTTAAGAATGTGGCCAGGAGCATCAGGTCACATATTAGCAAGCCAGCACTCCTGGGAGGAAAACCATCTCTGAGCTGGCATTATTTTTCTAGTAATAATGCAGGTTGCAACGTTCAACACAAGCTTCATTAGTCAATTTGTATCATAAATAATGAGGTGTTTTGTATGCATTTGTATGCTTTACATTTCTTTGAGGCCACATTTTCTGGGGTAGATTAACATGTGTTAAGGTAAACTAATGCACAATTTTGCCCCTTAGTAACTCCCCCATATAATGCGTAACTGAAAAAATCCCGAATTAATCCAGAAGACTTGACTAATGTGTGACTTCATATACCAACAAGAATATAAGCTCTTCATCAAATGAAATTGATGATAACCTTTAACTTTAAAATATAAATATAATTTGAACTATAAAATATATAAAAATATAAATACGAATGTGTGAATATTCCAGATTTTTGCATGCATGGGCTTGAATTTTCCATAGCTTGTCAATTAATATGAAAATGGAATTTATTAAGTATGCGTTGGGGTGTGTATATACATATATATATATATATAATGTGTGTGTGAGTGGAGGAATAGCCTAGTGGTTACAACACTGGCTTAGTAGCCAAGCAACCACTAGCACTCCTTGTGGCCTTGGGCAAGTCACTTAACCCTCCATTGCCTTGGAAGAAAGGCCTGGCAATCTACTTCCGGTGACACTGCCAAGAAAACCCAGGAGCTTCTGGGTTGCCAGGAGTCGGGACTGACTCGAAGGCACACATTTCATTTTGTGTATATATATATATATATATATATATATATATATATATCACTCTGCCTATAAAATACAAAAATTGACCACTCAAAAGAAGTATCAGGCTTGCTGTTGGTGAGAGATGTGGTGCCCCCAGCTGCCTAGGCGGTTGCCTATAGGCGGGGGTATGCCTTACAATGTCCCTTTACATGGGTTCCCAGAACAGGAGCTTCTGGGAGTTGTAGTTGATGACCAATGAGTTGTAGTTGTGAACAAATGAATGATTGAGCCAAGGGTTTTTTGAAGGCAACACAGGAATATATTTTCTTCCTTTGCTCAAAGGAACCTCCGTAGAAGCCCAGCACAACGCATATACTGGGATACTTCTCCCCTCAAAAGAAAAAAACTTCTATACAAAAACATTCACAGTGTCACTAGTTACACTTGCTTCCTTCAGCAATGCAATTTCTTTCTTCAGCAGACAAAAATATCACTTAACAGTCCCTTGCTGACTTTAGGTATAAACGGCGGCTTTTTAACTGCACAACATGCACATTAAAGCTTCCTTTTTACTTTGGTTATTATATGTTTCAGATAGTTGCTCCAGACACATTCAAATCAAGCCTTTGAATGTTTCATGCACTTTAAAAAGACACCAGCAACTTCCTTTTCAAACATTCTTAGCATTCTTAACTGCAGACATTCAGGTATAATAACTTCTGGGTTTTCTTCAGGCTTAAAATCTATAGCTTTTCATTCTACCCTCATAGAGAGAGAACAATCCATTTCACATTCTATGGAATCATTTTCAGTATCATAATTATCTACTTGCATGCTTTCAGAGTCAGGCTCTGCAGTCTCCTGACTGGCAACAGCTTGGGATAGCGTGGGCTTGATTTCTTCCAACAACGTAAAAACCCTTTCTCAGCGAGACCTCCCTCTTGACTCAGAGGTGTTAGCAGGGCTTTGGAGATCCTTATCTTGCAGTAGACTGTTTAAAGCTTCTAAAGGGTTCACCTCCCTTCTATTAACAGTTCTTCTTACCGGCCTTCCCTGAGATAAAGCTCTTCGCCACGACTCTTGCTGGACTGTCTCCATACCTGGCTTATAGGCAGCAGCCTCCTTGGGATAAAACCTCCTGTTTCCAGTGCCAGCTGTAGTCTCTCTACAGCACTGGCTTTGTTCAGGACTGTGGTGCTGGCTATGAGGGGAATCCTTCCTTAGGCTGTCTCTGGAGCACCTCTCTCTCCCGGTCTCTCTGAAAGAATCCTTTCTTTCTGTCTCTCTCGGGATCTCCTCGGCTTCTGTTTCCCTGCTGGTCTCCCTACTTCCTGTTCTCTGGGGCTTAAATGAGTGGGGCTGCCCTACAACTTTCCACTCCTCCCCCAGCTGTCTCTCGTTACCTCCCCTAGTTGCTATGGAGCTTGGGCATGGCCTGAAGACAGCAGCTTTGGGTATGTTTTTTTTCTCTTTAGCTGAAGTTTTAAAGTCACGGCTCCCTGTACTTCCCTTCTACTTGGAGGTAAATGTTTGTGTTTTCTCTATTTCCATGGGCTCTGGAGCAGTTTCGTCACCACAGAGATATTAGTTTTATGCTTTGAAACTTTAATGAAACTCAGTTATACAGCAATTTTTTCACTATATATGCCAGAAAGTTATCGTTAAGAATGATTCAGGCTTAATAAAAGCCACTATCATATAAAACTGTAGCATCTGCAGTGGAGGAGTTTTACGTCAACATTGTAAATCTTTAAACAGAGCACAATCAGAGAGAGAACACCATGGAACCTATCTATCAGTCTTTGAGTTATGTTATGTATTTTCCAGTCTACTTTCTGAGCTACTGCTAATACTATTATCTACAATTACTAAAGCAGTAGTTCATGGTTAACTGTCTTTAAAGCTTTGCTTCCATCAGTAAAAAAATGTATTTTAAACCTAAACACACATTCTATTTTTATAGTTCCATCAACTTTCAGCCAAAGCAATGGTTGCTTGATTTATCACCATTAGCATCTAACAAGTAATGTTGCATTAAAAATGATTTTCAATGTACCAAACCCTATTTTTCAACAATTCATTCCATATCCCGGCTTGAACTTGGTTAGAATATATAAATTAGAAATTGTGGTATGACAACATTCAGATGTTCTAGGAATGAAATGAAAGTATTCTTGAGTTGAGAGTACACAACACCTATTAGTTATACCTGTATTTCTTTCTGTAAAAACAAAATCACTAGATCAAGTTGAAGCCCAGCCCTGTTACTGCTGACTGTGAAGTAAGTGTTCAATAGCATCTTGAACTTCATATCTTTAACAAAAAATTGGTATATACTAGATTATACATACTGGGCCATGTATATGTAGGGATTTATATATTTAGTGGCAGTCACTGAGGAGACAATTTTATAAAGTCTCTATAACAGTTGTTCTCAACCTTTTTTGTACCGTGACCACTTTTACCATTGGTCAACTTGTGGTGACCCCAATGATAAAATCAAATGTGTCTCTCTTCCTTTACCATTAACGCATTGTCGCTATAATCATTTGTTGAATATATAATAGGCCTTTGCAATATGTTTTTATTTATAACATTTACTTATTTAAACCACAATAATTAATCACAATAACAAGTAACAATATTTGATTTCAAAATTATGATGATTTTGTAGTCAAATCACTAATATGAAATAAAATTATTTTTTCTTCCTTTGTTGTCTGACCAATTTATTCTCTGATCATGCTGGTCCCGATCTGAGGCTTCTGCTTTCCTGTCTTCTCTTAGCTCTCTTTCTGTGGTCTATGGTCCATCTGCCCTTTCTTATCTCTTCTTTTGTTTTCTTCACTTCTTTCCATCAGCCTATTTCCAGTCCCAGTAACCCTCCCCAGTATCAGCCCCTTTCTACTCCTCACTCTCAGTACCTTCCAATGTCAACTTGCATTCCCATGACTGCCACTGGTGTCCATTCCCTTCCAGTCCCCCTCCTTCCCCACTGTCCAGTCCCTTCTAGTACAAATACCATGGCAGCCCCTCTCAGATCCACTCCTTTCCAGTTCCATTCTCCCATCCTCTTGTATCAGCCCATTTCTAGCCTTAGCCCCCAGTTTTCTTCCAGGGCCAGCAGCTCTATCCTCCCCTCCCCACAATCAGCCCATTCCCAGTCGAAGCCCCCCCAATCAGCTCGCTTCCAGTGCTAGTCCCCCCTGAACCCCATTACCAGTGCTAGCCTCTCCTAATCTGCCCAATACCAGTCCTACCCTCCCATCAGCCCATTACCAGTCCTAGCCTCCCCTAATCAGCTCATTTTCAGTAGTAGTCCCTCCTCAACCCCATTACCAGTGCTAGGCTCCCCTAATCAGCCCATTAGCATTCCTACCCCCCCCCCCCCCTATCAGCCCATTACCAGTCCTAGCCTCCTCTAATCAGCCCATTTCCAGTCCTACTCCCCGGTCAGCTCATTTCCAATCCTAGCCCCCCATCAGTCCATTACCAGTCCTACCCCCCTATCAGCACATTACCAGTCCCAACCGCCCCTTGATCAGTCCATTCCCAGTCCTAGCCTTCCCTAATCAACCCATTACCAGTCCTAGCCAACCCCCCATCTGCCCATTATAATCCTAACCCACACTGTCTCTCCCCTCTGTCCAGCATTTATCCCCGTTTGTCCAGTATGTCCCCCTGTATCTTCCCTTTGTCCATGTCAGCCCCCCTCCCTCCCAGCCCCCCTCTGTCCATGTCAGCCCTCCCTCCATCCATGTCAGCCCCCTCCCTCCCTCCCTCCATCCATCCATCCATCCATCAATCCCTCCATGTCAGCCCCCCTCTGTCCCATGTCAGCCCCCTCCTCCCTCCCTCCATGTCAGCCCTCCCTCCCTCCATGTCAGCCCTCCCTCTCTCCATGTCAGCCCCCCTGTCCATGTCAGCCCCCTCCCTCCATCCATCCATCCCTCCATGTCAGCCCCCCTGTCCATGTCAGCCCCCCTCCCTCCATCCATGTCAGTCCCCCCTCTGTCCATGTCAGCCCTCCCTCCCTCCAATGTCAGCCCCCCTCTCTCCATGTCAGCCCCCTGTCCATGTCAGCCCCCTCTCTCCATCCATGTCAACACCCCCTCTCTCCATGTCAGCCCCCCTCTCTCCATCCATCCCTCCATGTCAGCCCCCCTGTCCATGTCAGCCCCCCTCCCTCCCTCCAGCCATCCATCCCTCCATGTCAGTCCCCCCTCTGTCCATGTCAGCCCCCCTGTCCATGTCAGCCCCCATCCCTCCATCCATCCCCCCATGTCAGTCAACCCCCTCCCTCCCTCCCTCATGTCAGCCCCATTGCAGGTTCCCTGCCCCCTCCTCCCCTCTCCCTGTCTGCCTGCTACTGTGCCCTGCTGTCCTACAGCCGTGGCTCCCTGTCTCTTAGGGAACCACGGCTGTGCCTGTAAAATCGTTGCGGAGCCTTTCTGTCTCTCACTGGGCGGGCTCCGTACAACATTGTCCCGCCTCCAAAGGAAGTGGTAAACAACTTCCTTTAGAGGCGGGACAATGCTGCACAGAGCCCGTCTTGGGGAACCCCTCCAACGGTTCTAGTCCCTGACCTCCAGGATCAAGGACTGCTCTAAGTTCCTTTCCCAGGCGGCCTATGACAGCTTTCAGTCAGCAGCTTGGGTATCAGCGGCTGGCATTGGCATACAGTGCCAAGAATGGCTGCAGCCTTCCAACCTTGAGCAATGGGTACAAGACAAGCTGCTTGATGTCCCCTGCACTGGGGAGAACCTGTTTGGCAAGCCTATGGCCAACAAGGCAACAGAGATCGAGGCCGACATGGTGACTCGACACAGGCTCTCCAAAAAGAACTCATCCTTTCCCTGTAAGAAACCATCGAGGAAAAGACCCCTGTTCCTGAGGGAAAAAGAGGCCCTTTTATCAGAGTCACCACTACCAGCCCTTCTTGGGCCAGCAATAGGTTTTTCACCCTAAAAGACAAGGCCAGGGAGCTCAGAATCCAAAAGCACGGAAGCCCCAGGCCCCAACTCCCGCCCAACCCAAGGGCAGTTTTTGACTCCCTTGGGAGTCCTTCATCAGCCCACAGGGGGCTGCCTGGCACTCTTTGCCCACAGGTGGGCCTATGTCACCTTGGACTAGTGGGTACTGCAGATGATAAGGGAAGGATGCCTCCTCCACCTACAGCAGGTACCACCCAGGTTCTTCCCAGGAGAGCTGGTGTGACCTCTCCTTCACTAGACCCTTCTGCTCTCAGAGCTCGCAGGTCTGCTCAGGGACAATGCAGTAGAACCTGTACTCAAACATCTATGGGGAAAAAGCTTCTACTCCAGATACTTCCTTGTCCCAAAGAAAACTGGGGGCCTCAGGCCCTTATTAGACTTGAGAACTTAATCAAGTTTCTGGTGAGGGAGAAGCTCAAGATGCTCTCCCTTGGAACACTGCTGCCTTACTTCCACCAGGGATATTGGCTGTGTTCCTTGGACCTAAAGGATACGTACACTCACATCCTGATCCACTCCTCCCACGGGCAGTTGTGGTGGGAGGAGGGCACTACCAGTACAGGGTGCTACCCTTCGGCCTGGCCTCCTCACCAAAGGTTTTTACCAAATACCTAATGGTGGTAGCCACCCACCTATGCCTACAAGAGGCTTTCATCTTCCCTTACCTAGACAACTAGCTCATAAGGGGTGGCACGGCCTCAGAGGTCAGTCAGGCCACAGAGCGTGCAACCCTCCTTCTGCAGCACCTGGAGTTCATCATCAACTACCCCAAATCCATCTCTCTCCAGCCCAAAGCCTGGCGTTCATATGTGCTCAGTTGGACATGTTACAGGTCAAGGCTGTCCTCTCAAGAGAGAGGGCAGAATGCCTCAGGCAACTGGCAGGAGAGGTACAATGCTGCCGGTCAGTGCCGGCTCATCTCATCTGCATTGCTGGGCCATATGGCCTTGATGGTCCATGTCACGCCTTCAGCCCACTTACATATGCAGACAGCCCAGTGTTACCTCCACTCACAGTGGACTCAGACCACAGAAAGGCTACGGGACAAGGTCAAGATTACCTGCCAACTGGCGGAGTCCATCAACTGGTGGCAAAATGTGCCATCTCCAGGCGAGAATGCCCTTCCTGGCACCTGTGTCGCAGATGACCCTGATCACAGGCGCCTCCCTCCTGGGTTGGGGGGTGCATTGTGGGGACTTCCACACACAGGGCAGCTGGTCTCAGGAGAAATCACTCCTACAGATCAATCACCTGGAGCTCAGGGCAATCTTCTTGGCCCTATGAGCATTCCACCAGCGCCTGAGACATCGACCTGTGCTGATCCAGATGGACAACCAGGTCACCATGTTTTATATCAACAAGCAGGAGGGCATGGGTTTGCATTCCTTTTGCCAGAAGATGGTGACCCTCCTCTTCTTCGCAGCTAGTGACAAAACTGTCACCTGGGCCCCTTGAATAATCAAAGGGGAAAATGAAGAACTTTATCTACAGGAACCAGGGTCAGCACACAGCTATGAAGACTACGAAGATTACCATGAGAATAATTGAGACAGGATGTCACAAGAGAAGAAAAAGGGAGGGCAGAGATTAAGGAGCAGATTTGCTTGAAAAAATAGGGAACATGAAAGGAAGGAAATCTGCATATCAATAGTAGATTTGTCTCAAGCTTAAAATTGGACATAAGTATAGGAGAAAAGTTTTGATAGATAGACAGACATGGGCTGATCTCACTAGAGTGAGGCTCTCTCTCTCTGTCTCCAGGACCTTTTATACTTAAGTCAGGTGCTTTGGTTGTTATAGATGTATTGATGCTATGGATTGATATTGAAATTTGTACCTTATAAGTTAAAAGCAAAGCTTGTGATGTTAAAGACCTGACAAGATAAAATAAAAAATTTTCCATGCTATTATGGTGGCATGAGCAATTTGTTTAAGGTAGGTCCTGTATGTATGTTGGGGTTGAACACAAACAGCCAAACAAAAATAGAAAACTCCCCATAATCATAGGGGAAGCCCAGAAAAATCCCAACAATCCCTCTTGTAATTGCATAGTGGTAGCCAGAAAGTGAACCTGTTGTATACATTGTTCTAGACTCAGATCAATAGTAGAGTGGAATTTGTTAAATTCTTGATGGTTACATGGAATCAATCCTCAGACCTGATGCCATCAGCACTCCCAGCTACATTTGTGATACCACTGACTTCCTGAAGAAACTCCATTGTATTAATCATCTCCCAGAGAATACTATAATGGCAGCCATGGATGTTAAAGCCCTTTACAAAAGTTATCCTACAAATATGGACTGTATCATCAGGAGTTTCATCCCATATGCCGTCATATATCTTACCTGACCACCAAGTTCTTCCACTTTATCCTCACATACAGGTATAACTGAAACATAGAAAATGACAGCAGATAAAGACCATATGGCATACACAGTCAGCCCATCCGTAAGATCTGTTACGTTCTACAATCTCTTACTCTCTCTCAGAGCTCTTCTGTATTTATCTCACACTTTTCTGAATTCAGATTCAGTTCTCATCTCCATCTCTTCCACTGGAAGGTTGTTCCACCACTCTGTCTGTAAAGAAATGTTTCTCCAGATTGTTCCTGAGTCTATCTCCTTTCACCTTCACCCTATATCCGTTCATTTCAATTGGAAGAGGGTCATCTCCTGTGCATTTATTCTATGAAGGCATTTGAATGTAGTGGAGAACTAGCCTAGTGGTTAGAGCAACAGTCTAATACTCAAGAGATCAGGGTTCAGTTCCCACTGACAGTCCTTGTGACCTTGGGCAAGTCACTTTACTTTCCATTGCCTCAGAAGAAAAGGTCTGGCAATCTACTTCTGGTCATGATTTGCTAAGAAAACCCAGGGGCTGCTGAGTCACCAGAAGACAGCATTTAAAAAATGTAAATGCTCTATTATATCACTCCTCTCCTGTCTTTCCTCACAAGTATACATATTGAGATTTTTAAGCCTATCCCTGCATGCCTTATGATGAAGACCACTAATCTATTTAGTAGCCATCCTCTAGACCGATTCCAACCAATTTATATTCTTTTTGAAGTTGCAGTCTCCAAACCTGTAAACAATACTCCAAATGAGATCTCAATAGAAGCTTATATAAATGCACTATTGCCTCCTTTTTCCTGCTGGTCATTCCTCTCCCCGTGTGCCCAAGCATCCTTCTGCCTTTTTCTGTCACTCTTTCTGTCACTTTTTCTACCTATTTGGCCACTTTAAGATCATCCAATATGATTTCTTCCAGGTCCTGCTTTTCTTTTGTTCACTGAAAACCTTCACCCCCCATTACTGTACTGCACCCTTGGGTTTCTGTAGTCCAAAGGCATGACCTTGCATTTTTTAGCATTAAATGCCAAATTCTCTACCATTCTTCAAGCTTCACAAGATCCCATCTCATGCTATCCACACCTTTCAGGTAATCTATCTTGTTGCAAATCTTGTTGCAGATTTTGGTATCATTTGCAAAAAGGAATTCCCGACAGACCTTCTGCAGAATCACTTACACATTTATTAAAAAGAACAGGATGAAGAACCAATCCCTGAGGTACTCCACTGGTAATGCCCCTATCTTCAAAATGAAATCCATTTACTACTACTCTCTGGTACCTTCCACTCAACCAGTTTCTCACCCAGTCGGTCACTTTCGGGTCCATCCCAAGGGCACTCAGTTAATTTGTAAGTCGCTGATGTGAAATGGTATCAAAGACCTTGCTAAAATCCAAGTATACTGCATTTTCTTGTCACCCAGTCAAAGAAATTATTCAGATTCATTTGACAAAGACCTATCTTTAGGAAAGCCATGCTCTCTCAGATCCTGCAATTTCTTGGATTTCAGAAACCGCATCATCAGTTTTAGCTATGTTTTCATTAATTTCCTCACCACAGAGATCAAACTAACCAGTTGGTAGTTACCAGACTCCTCTTTACTTCCACTTTTGTGGACAGGAACCACATTCACCCATCTCCAGTCCTCCAGGAGCACTTGTGACTCTAAAGACTCACTGAAAAGATCAGCCAGCAGAGCTACCATTCTTTCCCTAACTGCTTTCAATAACCTCAGATGAATCTTGTGAAGTCCACCACTTTGTCTGATTTTAGTTTTTCTAACTCCTCACAAACACAGACCTCTGAAAATCATGTTATATCTAACTTCCATTCCTATTTGTGTTTGTTTTGCTGAGGTTCCATTCCTGGCCCTTCATCTGTGAGCTCAGAACAGAAATATTTGTTAAGCAATTCTGCTTTATCCTCCTCATCAGCCTCAACATATTCCTCCCCTTCACCCTTGAAATTCACAATGCCACCCTTGCACTTCCTCCTGTCATTAACATAACCCCCCCCCCCCCCCAAGAAAAAAGTTGTGTTCCTATGTTTTACTGTATGGGCTATTTTTTCTTTGATTTCTCTTTGCTTTTCTAAATACATACATCACCATTTTCCCTTAGCTTCATCAGATTTTACTGTTTGCCTTCCTCTTTCTGCAATCACTTATAGTTTATGAAGACTAACCTCTTTTTCCTTATCTTTTCTTTTCAACTACTTCTTTTGAAAACCACAGTGGCTTCCTTTATCCTTCTATTTACTTTCCTAAGAAAAATGTTTGTTGCTCTTAAAATATCTCCTTCAGTTTTTCCCACTGTTATTCTACTCCCCACACAGCCAGATGCTCCAATTCAGCCAACTCCTTGAGATATTCCCACAACTTTGCAAAGTTAGTTTTCCTGAAGTTTAGGACCCTCACTTTTGAATGAATCATCTCCACCCATGCCCTAATATTGAAGTTAGATACCTATGGCAGGCTGCTAATGACTCCACAATATGACAAAAATTTAATGGCTGTCTTAGAACAACAATCCTCAACTCCTACACTCAGAGACCTCTACGCCACCTGCGATACTTTGATATGTTCATCATCTGGACTTGAAACCTTAAAGAAATTTCATCAAGAATTTAACACACTCCACACAACAATCAATCTATACAGATGCAATCACATGAGGGACACATAGAATCACATTATACAGGAAATCTACTGGCTGCCTTATAACCAAGCCCTTTGGTATAACCACATTTGTTGTGATACCTGAGAGGGATTTCCCTCTTAATTTTTGAAATTGTAATACCCACTCAACAGAGTGAGAAATCAGATCAACAGAGCTAGATAACCAGGAACAAACTGCTACAGGACCAACCCGAAAGAGAAATAACAGAACATCTCATTACCTATGGCTCCCATCTATCTACAAAAACATATCATTGAGGATCTACAACTCATCCTGCACAATGATGCAACTCTCTTACAGGCCTTGGGTGGCAGCCTTATCCTGGCTTAACAGCAAGCACCTTAAGCTAAAGCAGATATTCACCTCATAACACTATCAGCTCAGAGAGCAGACCTTGCTGGGAACCCAAATGCCAGCTCTATCCCCTGATTGATCCAGGCAACACTTTCACAGGGCCCAACAATATCAACTACTGTACAACACAGAGGATCTCTAAAGGTAAAAAGTGGACTGTTGTAGTTGTTATGGAAGGACAGACTAGATAGGCCATGTGGTCTTTTTCTGTCATCATGTTTCTATGTTTCTATCTGGGACTCATTCACCTGCTCTTTCTGCAATGTAATATGCACCATCATATGCCAGCAAAGCCCTTCTGCTGTCTCGGTAGGATAAACAGATCAATCCCTAAGAAAAAAAAAATGGACACATATTTGACATTAGAAATTAACAGTGGGAAAATATTTGAACCTTCCAGGGTGTTTTCTAGTTGATCGGAAGGTTGCTGTATTCCTACAAATGAACTTCAAAGGGACACTACAGAGTGAAACTGCTGTACTGGGACTAATCAAAAAGCTTAACAAGCCTGAACAAGGATGATGGCTTAATGACTCACTACAAGTGTGAATGGACTTAACAATTCTCAGATCATCCTGCCCTTAGTTTCTCTCACTTTCCACAAATGCCAGTTAGCTGAACTATTTTCCTATTATCACTTCCTTTCCGCACCCTGTCCTGCACTTTTCAATGCCTTCTCTATACTGTGTCCTAGCTCTGCCCCATCCATCTTCATGTATATTTACGCACCTTTTGTACTGCACTTTTTGCATCAGATGATGTGAACTCTTGTCCTCCAAAGCTCATGTCTCAATAAATTGATTTGTTTATAAGGTGCAGGTCATTAAGACCATTCACAAAAGATGTGGAAAGAAGGTGTTGTCAATCAGTTTTTGTTACATTTAAGACAAAGATTTATTTATAAGACAAAAATCTTAACACCAGATAGACTTAACTTAGGTATAGATGTATCAGTTTCTTTGTAAACTTTTTTGTTCTCCTTAATATATTTTTTTTAACAATTTTTTTCTTTATCAGTGTATATTTCCTTTTTTAAATTTTAGTCTAGCTTTTATTCTTTTTCTGCCTTCTCCCCTTTCCACCCCTCTTTCCCTCTGCTTTCTTCCCTCCCCTGCCCCTCCTGCTCCCCTGCTTTCCTCCTTTCCCCTTCCATCCCCTGTCCACCCCCTCCACCCCCACACATACTCCCCTCTCTTATACATTACACAGGTACACTAAAAAAATATTTTTTTAAACTGCCTCTAATGTTTCGATTGATTTTTACATTTTTTGGTGCGCTGAATCCAAATCTGGTAGCCAATTTGCTCCATCACGTACAGATTTTTTGCTACATTGGGTTAGCAGTTTGAGGTGAACGTTTCAGATTGAGTGCGATCGAGATAAAAGTTTCTTGGATGAATTCTTTATACTAATTGTTTAGTAGTTATTCAAATAAGAATAAAGAAAATTGTAACAAGGCAGCACATAAGAATAGAGTAATGTCAACAAAACACACTGTGATGGTAGCAAAATTGTCTGCACTTAAAACAGCCACATACATGTGCACAAACATTGAGCATATAAGAGCGAGGTTAGACACAAAGCAAAGCAAAGAAATGTGCAAAAAATGTTGTACAGGTATGTATGTAAGAATAGAAAACGCAAACCGCACCATTGCAATACATGAAGACAAACACCCGATGGTGTGAAAATAAAATTCTAATAAATGAGATCCGACACTGCGGTAATAACTAGCAAATTTTTATTTCAAAGTTTAGTAAAAACACGATATTTGTCAACACAGTTTAGATTTTAAAGTCATTCTTGGGTCAATCAATCTCCTGGTGGGCCCGTTTCTTCTTCCCCCGAATGCTTCTCTTGGTGCGCTGCTTGGCGTATTTTTCATCTGGGGTTTCCCGCAGCAGCAACCAGCAGAAATCAGCCATCATAGCGGTGTTCCATCTTCCTTGGTACCTTCTCTCTGCGTCCTTGATGTCCTGGTGAAACCTTTCACCTTGTTCTTCACTGTACGCCCCCAAGTTTTTTGGAAAGTAGTTCACATGGGAGTGCAAGAAATGGACTTTCAGGATCATGTTACAGCCTTGTTCTTTGAAGGCATTGAGCATCCTGGCAACAATATCCTTATAGTTCTCATCCCGCCTGTTCCCCAAGAATTTGAGAACAACATCCTTGAAGGAATCCCAGGCTTCTTTTTCCTTCTCAGACATCGTTTCAGCGAATGCTCCATCTGAAATGAGTTTCCTTATATCAGGGCCAACAAACACTCCTTCCTTTAGCTTTGCTTCAGAAAGTCAGGGGAACTTTGAGCAAAGGTACCGAAAGCACTCACCATCTTTTGGAAGGGACATGATGAATTGCTTAATGAGACCCAACTTAATGTGGAGAGGTGGTAATAGAATTTTATCACGAGGTACCAAGCTCTCATGAAGAACATTTTTCTCACCGGGTCTCAAATACTCCCGAATTGGCCAGTCTTTTTTCCCCCAGTGTAGGTCGCGGGCCCGGCTATCCCACAAGCAAAGGAAGCAGGGATATTTGGTGAAACCGGATTGCTGCCCTAATAGCATGGATAGAATTTTAAAGTCTCCACAAATCATCCACTTATGCTCATCATAACGAATCTTCTGAAGAATCAGGGCCAAATTCTCGTATTTTTCTTGGAGAATAACAGAGTGAGCAATAGGAACTGAAGTGAATGTGTTGCCATTATGAAGAAGAACACCTTTTATGCTGTCTTTTGATGAATCAATGAACAGCCGCCATTCAGCAGGATCATACTTGAGTTTAAACTTTTCCATCACTCCGTATATATCGTTGCAAAATACCAAATCTTCCTCTTTGCTGAAATACTTCAAAAATTGTGTCTCGCGGTTGCGGTACCAATAAAAAGTTGTTCCTGGTGACAATAGATTTTTCTGTTTAAGCCGAGAACCTAGCAGTTGGGCAGCATCTTTTGGGAGTCCTAAATCCCGGACTAAATCATTCAATTCAGCTTGAGAGAAAAGTTCAGGTTTCGGATCTGGTTCAGTTTCAAACTCGGAAGTACTGGACTCATCGGGAAAAGCCATCTGATGAGTCTCATCATGATCAGAACCGTCCACACAAATATGATCCAAAGATTTTGGTGGTTCAGGCACAGGTACTTCGTTGCTATGAGGCATAGGCCTAATTGCTGAGGGAAGGTTGGGGTAACTTATTACGTTCTTATTTTTTAAGTTGTATCCCTTCACAATGCAAGAGCAAAAATAGCAGTCACTGCTGTGGTCTCTTTGTTCACGCCACATCATAGGTATTCCGAAATGAAATGCTTGTTTTTTACCTTTCATCCATAAGCGTAGATCTTCCTCACATGTCTTGCACACTTTGTGAGGAGCCCACGGTTTGTCTTGATCGCCTAACTTCAAACCGAAATAGGCAAAATATACTTTTTTAATAAATGCAGAAATGTTCCTCTGCCGCTTTTTCACGGTATATTCCCCACAAATAAAACAAAAACTGTCCGGAGAGTTGACGCAACCTCTGGCTCTGTGAACCATCACAAATACACAGCACTGCAAACTACAACTGTAGTGAACCACTTCGGAATAAAGCTGGATTACGACTGAGCAAACAAAAGGTAATAATGAACTTGCAAGAAACTGAAATTTGACAGGAACGTTCATGTCGCAACCACCGTGTTTGAGCGAGCGAACGAGGCGAGGCGAACAGGAAAGAACATGCGCCAGCGCGAGTACTGGATTTAGCCCCCCGCCTCCCAATTGTCCTGTTAATGTATAAAATGAATACAAAACACTCTAAAATATCATGAGGGAGTGTTTCTAGTTAGTTAACCATTACAACCTCTATTTTGGGCCAAGAAAATAAACTGCAGTCGGCTAAAAAGAAATTATGTGAACATTCCTTATATGGGTAAGAAATCTAATGTTGCAAGAAAACGTGACGGGATGGAACATTTTGGCTATTTTTCCTGGATTCAGCACCCCAAAATCTATAGGAATCAGTTGCAAAACTGGAGGCAGTTTTTTGGTAGTGTACCTGTGTTATTTATTAATGTATTATTTTCATCAGTCTTTTTATTTTTATTTATATTTTTATCATTATTTTATCATTCATTAACCTTTTTGTGATGTTCCTTTCTTCTTTTTTACAATATCATCCCTGCTGCAGTCAATCAATTGATTTTTATTGGCTGTTTTTCACAATTAATATCCTACCCTCCTTTTTTCTGATTCCAATACTGTATTCCAACAATATAACATGATTATTATGCATATATAGGGAGAAACAGTTTTTAAAGAAAGGATTTATATGAATAGTAGGTATATTTTTTCTCTCTTCCTAACCTTATGTCCATTACATATTTTCTGTTTTTCCTTTTTGTGCACTGGAATGCGTAAGGACACAAAATTTCATATTTTTTTATTATTCCTTCCTTGTGGTATATGTGGAATGCACAAGTACTCAATTTTGTTTTTTATAAGGTAGATGGTTTTCTTACAAATTAGACAGCTTCCAGAGCCTCCACACGGCTAAGCTTTCAGCCTTGTATCTTTGTTGCCTGTGTTGTTGTTGCTGCTGATATAGAATTTAACTGTTCATTATACATTCTATTTTGGGAATATTCTGACTGCTTACATTCCTTGTGTAGCCCTTAAACCAGATATCTAAGTGTGCCCTCAGTTCATGTAAGGTCTACTGGCCAAGGATACTTAGGTTCCCGACCACCCTACCCCTCAACCCACCCACCCCAGGGCTGCATTGCCTATATAGCGGTCACATACGTTGACATCTATCCTTTTAATTTGGTGTTAAGCACACCTTTTCTTCTTCTCCTTCTAGGACCGCTTAATCAGCATGTCTTGTATTCAGTGCAATAACTGTGGTGCCTTCATTCTGAGAAGAATCATTTGGAACCTAAGAGCTTGTCCTATATGCCTCTAGTTAGCCGCCATGCATAAAGAATTGACTTTACTAAGGGAAGAACTAGCTGCAATGAAACACACCTTTTCTAGGATACAAACCAAACAAAGTCCACCACCATTCCCACAAAAAATCAAACATCCCAGAAATAAATGGATCACAGTGGGATCTGGTAGATTGCGACCTGTAACGCAGAGACACCCTATATACATCATGAGACATCCCTGCATAATGCCTTCTCTGCTTTGGTTAATGAGGATGCCTAATCCATGGAGACTGAAGGGCCCTTAAATGAGACAGTCAATGCCCAATCTCCTGATAAAGCACCAAATATGAAGAAAAACTCACAGAACAGAAAACTACTACTACTTGTTGATTCCATTATCAGAGGCACCAACTTGGGAACATAGTTCAAAGGAGAGAAGATAGTCAAATGCCTCCCAGGCTCTTCAGCCAGCAGGAATACGAACCAAATTGTTGATGTACTTAGTGCTGAAAGTGAACACTCCAAAATCGATGTTGTCATCCACTTGGTTACAAATGACCTGGCTAGAAACAGTGCCTCTACAGTTCAAAGGGACTTCCAAACTCTGGGAGAGAAACTCAAGCCCACTGTGAACACTGTAGCATTCTCAGAAGTAATACCTGTTCTTGGTAAGGGGGCAGAAAGGCTACATCACATAAACAGCTTTAATACATGGCTCCAGACCTGGTGCAAACAAGAAGGATTCAGATTTATAGGCGACTGGGGAAACAGATGGATCAACAAGAGACTATACTGTGCTGATGGACTACATCTCTCGGTCATAGAGAAAAGAATCCTAAATGAAAAATTCAGGCAGTATGTGGATATGCATTTAAACTAGAAAAAGCGGGTGACGGATGGGGAAGGACAAGTTCAGGACGTCACTCCCAGCAAAAGCAGAATAACATCAGAAACAGCCACACTTTTAAACCACACATCAAAGACAAGTGGGAAGAAGTGGGCAGAACAAAATCAATGCAAAATACTGGGTGACTTTAATCTACCTGATGTGGATTGGATTACTCCTTCTGCAAATCTGGAAAGAAGCAAAAAAATTGTGGCTGCTTTCCAAGATGCGTTACTTAGACAAATGATGATGGAGCCAACCAGAGAAAGCTCAATGCTGGATTTAGTGTTCACCAATGGTGATAGCATGTCAAATGTCTGGGTAGGTGCCCCTGCGTGCAGCAGCGATCATCACACAGTGTGGTTTGAGATAAAAGCCAAGGTGCAGTCCAATGATAGCAAGCTGAAAGTCCTAAACTTCAAAAATACTGACCAGTAAAATTGCCAAGTACCTGAAGGAGGAGTTGGCAGGATGGGAGGGGATAAGGGAAGTGGAATTGCAATGGACTAAACTAAAGGTGGCAATAAAAAGGGCAACAGATAACTTTGTAAGGAAAGTAAATATAAACAAGAGGAGAAGGAAAACTATTTGCTTTTCCAAAGAAGTGGCTGCTCAAATAAAGGCAAAAAACACAAAATTCAAAAGCTTGCAAACAGAGGAACACAGAAAGGAATACAGGATCAAACTAAAAGAGGTAAAAAGAGAAATAAGGAAAGCAAAATCAAAGGCAGAGGAAAAGATGGCTAAAGATGTGAAGTGTGGCAACAAGACTTTCTTCGGGTATATTCGGGAAAGGAGGAAAAACAGAGGTGGAATTGCAGGACTCAGAAGTGCTGGGAACGGACTCGTGGAAAGTGACATTGAAAAAGCGAAATTGCTAAACAAATACTTCTGCTCTATTTTTACTAAAGAAAATCCCGGAGAAGGACCACCTGTGACTCCCAAATATAAAAATGGGAATGAAGTAGATACCACACCATTCACAGAAGATGATGTGTTAGAACAACTTGCAAAACTGAAAGTGGACAAGGCCATGGGACCAGATGGGATACATCCCAGGATACTGAAAGAGCTCAGAGAGGTTATTGCAGGGCCTTTAAAGGATGTTTTCAACAGATCCTTGGAAACAGGAGAAGTTCCTCAGGACTGGAGAATGGCTGATGTGGTACCTGTTCACAAAAGTGGTGACAGGTAAGAAGTGACAAACTACAGGCCCGTGAGCCTTACCTCAGTGGCGGGAAAAGTAATGGAGACGCTCCTGAAAGAGTGAATAGTGGACTTCTCAAAACCAACAAGTTGCATGATCCGAGGCAACATAGTTTTACCAAAGGATGATTTTGCCAAACAAATCTGATTGAGTTCTTTGACTGGGTGACCAGAGAACTAGATCAGGGGCATGCAATGGATGACATCTACATGGATTTCAGCAAAGCCTTTGATACTGTTCCTCATAGGAGGCTTATCAATAAACTCAGTAGTTTGGAGATGGGTCCCAAGATGGTGAACTGGATCAGAAATTGGTTGACTGACAGACGACAGAAGATGATTGTAAATGGAGCTCACTCGGATGAAAGGAAGGTGATTAGCGGGGTGCCCCAGGGTTTGGTCCTAGGCCCGGCACTGTTCAATGTATATGTGAGTGATATTGCTGAAGGACTGAATGGAAAAGTCTGTCTTTTTGCAGATGACACGAAAATTTGCAACAGAGTGGACTCCCCTGAGGGAGTGGATAACATGAGGAAAGATCTATGAAAGCTGGAAGAATGGTCTAATGCTTGGCAATTAAGATTTAATGTGAAGAAGTGTAGTGTCATGCACCTGGGAAGCAGAAATCCAAGGGAAATGTATGCGATAGGGGGGCAAGAGTTTGGTGTGCACAGACCAGGAGAAGGACCTTGGTATGATTATTTCTGAGGATCTCAAGGTGGCAAAACAGTGCAACAAGGCGGTGGCAAAAGCCAGAACTAAGGACTCCAAGCATTAAGTGGGGGGGGCTAAGATGTATCGGTGTCATAGTGTAAACTGGCCGCCTGCAGAGAATCACAGGCCTACTATTACCCCGCTTAAGTTGTTAAAAATATAGTCGAGTCAAGATGTTACTTTAGACTGTGACTCCAATAGAGCAGAGACTTCAAAACAAACTAAACTCATCCTGTAACAGGTATCCTCAGTTAAGAGAATCAATTACAGAAGGAAAAAGAAACTAAAACAAGATTTTGTACACTACAAGGTCAGTAGGATATTACACTTTCAAGCTTAATATGGAATAAATCAGTATTCAAAGTGTAAAATTTTTTAAAAAGTTATTTAAAAAGATGTTTTAAAATTTATGTCTGTAATCAATTGAATATGACTAATTAAAACAGTTAAGATATGTAAAGTGCTTTGAGATATTGTACTTTTCTTTTAGAGAAGCAGTAGTTTCAATAACTTCCTTCAGATAAGTATCAGTTTAAAACTTTATTCATTTTTTTTCTTAAGCTCCAAAGAGAAATTCTTTCAAAAACTTATTTTGCTCATTCTTACAGGAATTATTGTGCAGTAAAACAGCAAAAGGTTAATTATTTAAAATTCTATAAGCAAGATATCTTCTTAAAGCAATTAACTTTTTATTTTTCTTTAAACTTTAAAACAGTTTTCTCCTTTTTTCTTTCATGTGTCAGGTAAATATGCTCTTGGGTTTTTTTCTTTATCTCTGTCAACAATTCAACAGAATGTTGTCTTTGAGCTCAAATATCAGCAGTATGTCAGTGTTGAGACGGTATCTAACTATCTATTCTTCTATGTTGGGCCCATTGACTTCTTCCCTCCAGGTCAGATCTGGTCAGCACTGATGCAGGTTTTCCCAGGTCTGGTCCTCAGTCTGGTTCAATGCCAGGTCCAACGATTGTCAATTGTGAATCCTACTACTTGACTTCTATTAAATCAATAAGAGGAACCTGACTCACTAATTATTTCTCCAGCTTTAGTTTAAATAACCATAAAAGCCAATGAAATTCCTTAAATTGTAGCAGAGGTATCAGGAATCTAGCTAATTTCCCCCTAAAAATAAAATATAATTGTGTAGCCCTAATAAAGATCCAACCTCTCTTTTTCACATACAAACACACCATTCACTCAAAACTGCTTTTTTCTTTTTCAATTAATTTCACTCTGCGTGTTTCCAAAAGCGTGGCGTGTAAACCAGCAACAAATATTAGTCCAGATTCTCTAACAAGCTTCAGGTTTACTGTAGAAAACCTTTTTTGTGAAGGCAGCAGAAACCACCAGACACAAAGTGGGATGTGTACTAAAGTGCATTAGCTGTCTTTGCAGTGCTACGTCAGGTTTGTCGCACCATGAAGACAGCTTCCGCAGGTCTTTTTCTCTGGTAGCTGCATTCGCACTGTGGCTTCCCCGGTGGGTAGGATGGAAGTGTTCCGCTTTCATGTAGCTACCGGGGGTGTTGACAGCATGTGGTAGCTGCACGTTTTTACAGACTTCACAAATCCAGCTATTGCTACCTACATGAGTGGCATTAGCTACATCCACGAAGCTGTTACCCTACGATTCCAGCGTTTTCTCTATGATATCTGCAGGGGAAATGCTGGGAACACCCCTGCATATACTGCAGCACTTTAGCTGCTACCATGGAGCTTTTGCAACTAAAGCCTGGTGTTAGCTGCAAAAGCCTACTGCGCTTTAGTAAACAGACCCCAAACTGCCTTCTGCCAGCAGTATTTGCACTGATGGTCAGTTTTAAAATCTTAAATCAGTTTGAAATGCCAGCAACAGAGATTCCTCGGGCATATCCTGCTCCCTGCACCGAAGGCCAATCAGACCCCAGCAGGACAATTTAAAAACCGCAGCAGGCAGAGGGCGTGAACACCAGCAAGGAGCCGCCGCCACCGCCATCAGCCCACCCCGATCGGCATCCAGCACAGGGAGCAGGATCGGGGACTCCTCCTGCTCCCTGCACCGAAGGCCAATCAGGCCTCAGCAGGACAATTTAAAAGCTGCGGCAAGCAGAGGGCGCGAACAACAGCAAGGAGCTGCCGCCATCAGCCCACCCCGATCGGCATCCGGTGCAGGGAGCAGGATCGGGGACTCCTCCTCCTTCCTGCACCAAAGGCCAATCAGACCCCAGCATGGCAATTTAAAAACCATGGCAGGCAGAGGGCACGCCTGCGCCTGGCGGGCCCATGTCTGAGAACCCTTTGGCGTGGCTCTTAGGTGAGGAACAGAGGCGCACACAAGAAAGCATCATAAACCTAAGGAGCAATCCTACACCCTTCCTGGATGCACAGACCTTCTCCTCCGTAAGTCCAGACACCTACCCTGCTAATCATAAGAACATAAGAACATAAGATATGCCATACTGGGTCAGACCAAGGTCCATCAAGCCCAGTATTCTGTTTCCAACAGTGGCCAATCTAGGTCATATGTACCTAGTGTCATGGGGTAGATCAGAATATGCCTATGGAAATAGGAAAAACAGAGCTGAGCAGGTCTAAAAGTGACAGCTCAGAGCACATGGCTCAGGGTTGCTATGAGCAACCAGCAAAAACAAAAGCACCAGGTGTAGGAGCACGCCCTAGTAGGGGATTACATCATAGCATATTAGCTGATGAGAGGCAGCTGAGGGCAGGGCAGGCTCACCGGAACACTGGGAGTGACGCAGATAAAACTCACTCAGAGTTTGTCAGTAGGAGAGCTAACCAGGATCCTAGGAGGGCTAACTAGGATTCTAGAGGAGCTAAGCAGGAGCATGGCAGAGCTGTTTTGGAAACAAAAGGAAAAAACTTCACAAGGAGGTTCAAGCAGTGTTCCACAGGAGATAGCTGTGAGAATACCAGAGGCTGGTTACAGGGTGCTGGGCAGCACTGAACAAGAACCAGGTGGTTGGTGCCACGGAGGTATTCAAACAGGCAGACGGAAGGAACCGGTGAGAGGAAGTCTCCCTGAGAACAGGTACCGGGAGGGCAGTAACTATTATCAAAGGGATACTTACCTGCCCAAAGAGAAGCATACTGTAAAAGGGAGTAGAAGGCTTGCCTGGGGAAAACGCCACGCTAAGTTTCCGTGCTCAGAAAGCTCTGAGGGAACCGAGCCAAAGGATAGGCTAATTCCTTGTAATAGAGGGAACTTTGAAAGGGAGAGTTTCCCATACACACAGCTAGGAGTGTGTGGCCCTCTGGAGGAAAACTCCACTATATACGGTAACCTTCCAAATCACCCTGATAGAGAGGGGGAGAGAAGCCTTTGGAAAGGAGAGGAGGGTTTTTGCAACAATGACTTCCTCCCTAGCAACAATCCTTCTCCCTCCTAACTTTTACCCCAGACCACTCACACGAAACAAAAATATCAAACATGAATATACTACCCAAATACCTCACACTCATATACCTCTCATCTCTATTGGCACACTGCCTCTCAACCTACCTCACCCTTCCCTCCTTCATTCCCATCATTCACCTTCCAAAGCCCCTAATCCACTACACCCTGATCCTCCACTACAGCCAGCAACATTGGAGGAAATCACACCTACTCACCATTCCCACTCCACCACTCATCACAACAACAATACCTAAAACACACCCCATTCAACCAATCAAATGCAGTTTAATCAACACCCGTTCCGCCAGGAACAAAATCCAAACCCTTGCTGACCACATCACCCACAACGCAATCGACCTCCTTTGCATCACTGAAACCTGGTTCAGCGAGATGGGCAATGTACAGTACTTCTCAACCAACTCAACACCAATTCCCACCACATCCACAACTGCCCACGAACTAACAGCAGAGGAGGAGTCTGCATCCTCTCCAACAAACAACTCTGCTTCACCACCACCAGCACAACATCCTCTCATGGAATCGACATCCTCATCATCAGCAACAAAAGCCTCACCATATGTCTAGTATACAGAGCTTCACACCACAAGGCAGACCAACTCGACTCTCTTCTTGAGGTAGCCTTCTCCATTGTCCCACACCAACAACATCTTGTTCTACTTGGAGACCTTAACCTCCCCTCAGCTGACTCCACCCACAGCAATGCCTTTCTCCAAGCTATGAGTGACCTCCAATTCACCCAAATCATCAAGACCTCTACCCACCAAAAAGGAAGCACCCTGGACATGCTCTTCCTACCCAATAAATTACTCCCTCCCCCCATTCAATCATCCCCTCATCCACTCCAGTTCGATGGTCCAACCACCATCTCATTTCCTTCACCCTACCCAACCCCCAACTCAAACATCACACACTACCCAAACCCCACACGACAAGAAGATTCACAAACTTCCATGAGGAAACCTTCATCCACTAAACCTTTCCTCAATTAAAGCAAGCCTTTCAACACTCAGACCTTGATCTCCTCATTCAAACCTGGAACACCATCAACACAGCCTCCCAAGCTCAACAACACAAACATCCCAAAACCCCCCGGACCCATGCCCCCTGGTACTCATCCTACCTCAAAAATCAGAAGCGCCTACTTAGAAACAGAAACATAGAAATATGATGACAGAAAAAGACCACCTGGCCTATCTAGTCTGTCCTTCCTTATAAACAACTACAACAGTCCCCTCTTTTCCTTTAGAGATCCTCTGTGTTTGTCCCATGTTTTTTGAATTCAATTGCTGTCCTCATCTCTACCACCTCCACTGGGAGACTATTCCATGGATCCACCACTCTTTCCGTAAAGAAATATTTCCACAAATCACTCCTGAATCTATCCCCCTTCACCCTCATCCCATGTCCCCTTGTAGCAGAACTTGCTTTCAATTGAAAGAGGCTCTCCCCCTGAACATTTATGCCATGGAGGTATTTAAACATCTCAGTCATATCACCTCTATCCCGCCTTTCCTCTAAGGTGTACATATTAAGATCCTTAAGTCTGTCCTCATATGCTTTATAATGAAGACCACTAACCATTTTAGTAGCCACCCTCTGCACAGACTCCATCCTGTTCACATCCTTTTGAAGGTGTGGTCTCCAGAATACTCCACACTATACTCCAAATGAGGTCATACCAAAGACTTATACAGAGGCACTATCACCTCCTTTTTTCTGCTAGCCATTCCTCTCCGTATGCACCCAAGCATCCTTCTAGCTTTTGCCGTCACCTTTTCTACCTGTTTAGCTACTTTAAGATCATCAGACACAACCACGCTCAGGTCCCGCTCTTCTTTAGTGGACAAAAGTACTTCACCCCCTATACTATATTGCTCCCTTGGATTGCTGCATCCAAATGCATGACCTTACATTTTTTAACATTAAATCCCAGCTGCCAGATTCTAGACCATTCTTCAAGCTTAGCTAGATCCCTCCTCATGTTATCTACACCTTCCTGGGTGTCTACTCTATTCCAGATTTTGGTATCATCCGCATAAAGGCAAACCTTACCCGACAGCCCTTCCGCTGTATCACTAACAAAGATGTTAAAAAGAATCGGACCAAGGACAGATCCTTGGGGCACACCATTGGTAACATCCTTCTCCTCAGAGTGAGCCCCATTTACCTGTACTCTTTGCCGCTTCCCACCCAACCAATTTCTAACCCAAGCAGTAACTTTAGGGTACATCCCTAGGGTGCTCAGTTTGTTTATAAATCGCCTGTGAGGAACAGTGTCAAAGACTTTACTGAAATCTAAATACACCACATCTAGGGCTCTCCCTTAGTCCAACTCCCTGGTCACCCAGTCAAAGAAATCAATCAGATTTGTCTGACAAGACCTGCCTCTGGTGAATCCATGCTGCCTCAGATCCTGTAACCTGCTGGACTCCAGAAATCTCACTATTTTCTCTTTCAACAGTGTTTTCAATAATTTACTCACCACTGAAGTTAAACTAACCGGCCTGTAGTTTTCAACCACATTCTTACTTCTGCTTTTGTGTAAAGGCATGACATGAACCTCTCTCCAGTCCTTTGGCACCACTCTTGACTCCAACGAGGCATTGAAAAGGTCAGTCAGTGGAGCTGCTAGAACGTCCCCAAGTTCCCTCAGTATTCTAGGGTGTATCCCATCCAGTCTCACCGCTTTGTCTACTTTAAGTTGAGCTAGTTTCTCATGAACACAGTCTTCTGAAAATTGTTCAAGATGTTCCTCACTTCTGTTCCTGTTTGTGGGTGTTTTCTGAGGTCCTGCTCCTGGTTCTTCATCTGTGAACACAGAACAGAAATATTTGTTAAGCATTTCCGCTTTATCCTTATCAGCTTCTACATATTTCTCCCCTGCACCTTTGAGTCTGACAATACCACTTTTGCCCTTCCTCTTCTCACTAACATATCTGAAAAATGTCTTATCCCCCCATTTTATTGCATTGGCTATTTCCTCCTCTTTTTGAAACTTTGCATTCCTAACTACTTTGCCAGCTTCTCTAAGTTTCTCCAAATATAGATGCCTGTCTTCCTCTCTCTGTGATCTCTTGTAGTTCATGAAGGCCTCCCTCTTTTTCTTCACTTTTTCAGCTACCTCTTTCGAAAGCCATAGAGGTCTCCTTTTCCTTTTACCTTTATTTACCATTTTAACAAAAAGGTTGGTTGCCCTTAAAATATCTCTTTTCAGTTTTGCCCACTGTTTTTCTACATCTCCCAGATGTTCCCATCCCACTAACGACTCCCTGAGGTATTGGCCCATCTTGGCAAAGTTAGTCTTCCTAAAGCCTAAGACCCTAACCTTTGAATGGATTCTATCAGCCCTAGTCCTAATACTGAACCACACCATCTGGTGATCACTGGATGCAAAATGATCTCCTACTATAACATCAGAACACTTTCACCATTGGTAAGCACCAAGTCCAGTATGACCCCTTCACGTGTGGGGTCTGTTACCAATTGCTTGAATAGTTCTCCCTGTCGAGAATCCAGGATCTCTTTACTTCTAGATGATACTGCATCAGGAATGTGCCAATCAACATCTGGCATATTGAAATCCCCTATCAGTAGCACTTCCCCTTTCCTAGCAATGCTGTGTATGTCTTCAATTAACTCTCTGTCCACCTCTTCCTCTTGTGAGGGAGGTCTGTTTATCATGCCAATGCAAATAGATTTCTCTTTCCCTCTTTCTAGTTTAACCCACATTGCCTCCTCTCTCCCATTTAAGCTCTGCAATTCCAAAGCTTTAATAGTATTTTTATATATAGTGCCACTCCTCCTTCCCTTCTTCCTACCCTGTCCTTTCTGAATAAAGTATAGCCAGGTATAGACACATCCCAGTCATGGTTTTCTGTGAACCATGTTTCTGTAACTGCCACTAAATCCAAGTCGGCCACGCCCACCAAAGCTTCAACATCAGGGATCTTATTCCCCATGCTATGGGCATTTATACACACTGCTTTCCATATGTTACCCCTGATACCCATTTCCATAAAGGTATTTAATGCATCACTTACCTGGGGGCTTTCACTTAGCTGGGGGCTTTTTTTACCCATCCCCAAATAGAAAGAAGATGGAGAAAAACCAAAGACCCACAACTGCTGACCATCTACAGTGACCAACGTACAGCATACTCTACCAGCACTCTCAATGTCAAGCGGGAACACCACAGCAACTTACTACTCCGTGCCATAAATAAGCCCAGAGAACTCTTTCAACTCTTCAGGAGCTTTACAAATGACCCATCACAGTCCCCCCCCCCTCCAAGAAGACATCATCCACCCCCAAGTGATGGCAGATTTTCTTATAACTAAACACAAACACTCTGCCATCTCTACCTTAACCATTCCATCCACTGTCTTCACAACCCAACCCTGGACCTTTTTCTTTTTTTTTTATTTAGTATTTAAACAATTTCAAATTTTTACAAACACAAAAAATTAAGAACATTCCACAGAAAAAATGTTTACAAAAAAATAAACTCACAATAAACAGTAGAATAGTTCCATAAACCTAGTCCCCAATAGATACACCTCTATAAGGTTCCAAACAAAGTAATTATGATAAAGGAAAAAAAAAGTAATATCAATTGAGCAAAGATAGATCCCATGGCAGCCAGTACAGGAATTTACCCCACCTCCCCCCCTCCCGTCTCCCTCGCCTGAAGAAATTTAAGTAGTTGTAAGGGTTCAAAAAACAAGAAATGCTTAGACTGATACAATAACGCACACTTACAAGGAAACCTCAACTTAAATTGAGCACCCAAGGCAGTAGCTCTCTGGCGTAAAGCCAGAAACTCCTTCCGCCGTTTTTGGGTGTCTCTAGACAAATCAGGAAATAACATTACCTTTGAGCCCATAAACTGAGAAAATGACATTCTAGTGAAATATAACCTAAGGACGGTATTGCGATCAGACTCAAAGGCAAAGGAGACTAACAAGGTGGCTTTACCGGTGACTACCTCCAAGGAGCTCTCCAGAAAATCTGTTAACTCCAACTGGGCCGACTCAGAAGCTCCCACATCCCCTCCCTTCGCCCCAGACACTGAAGGCAAAACATACTGCACTCTAACAATAGGCGGTAAATTGTCCAATGGCATCAGGAGGACTTCCGTAAGGTACTTCCGAACCAGTCCCAGCGGTTCCAATAATGGTGATCTTGGAAAGTTCAAAAACCGCAGCGTATTCCTACGCAAAACATTATCCATATATTCCAATCGTCGCAAAGATATCAGACGTTCCTTGGCAGAAGCCTCCCCCACAAAAAAAACAAAAAAACAATGCTGTTTGTACCATTGTGTTTATATTTGTTCATGTGTAAACCGCACTGATTTAAGAGCGCGGTATATAAGAAAAATAAATAAATAAATAAATAAATAAATAAAATAAATTCTGTAACTCCTCCACCTTAGCTTCCAATACTGCCATCTTATCAGCCTGCTCCACACACTTGGACTCAACCGCCACACACCGGCCTTTCACAAGTATAAATTCTTGAGACAAGGCTCCCACTACTGGAGCAAGGGAGTCCTGGAGTGAAGAGATAGCTTCCCATAAGCTATCTAAAGTTACCTTAGCTGGTTTCTTCAAGCCGCATATCACCCGTATCGCTGGAGGTCCTGTCGACTTGATTGTTATTGGAACCTTACCAGGTCCCGCGGCAGAAACACACTCCGCTGCCACTGCTCCTCCCGAATGTACCGCAGGGCTCCCGGGTGGAAGAAAGGAAGCGCCCTCACACACGGTAAGTTCCTCCTGACCCAGAGGAAAACCCGTTCTCTCTGCTTCCTCTCGCCTACCAGTGGGCTGCGGCGGCAACAGCTGACTGACAGGGCTAAGATCCACCCCGTCACTGCTCAAATCCCCCGACACTTCAGAGGGATCCGCTGAAGCCATGGTAGCCGTCGGCCGAACACAGAAGGGAGCAATAGAGGTTTGTACCAGGCCCCCGATAGGGGTAGAGGAAGCCGAGGGCTGCGTAGACTTTTGCTTTCGCTTTCTCCCCATCGGAGCCGCGTCCACCTCACTGCTAACCTGCACTCAGACTGGCGGCATCTGCTCCTCCGCCATCTTGGAACCGGTCATTGTCATCCTGGACCTTTTTCTGAGATGTCCATCCAGAGGAAATCCAGAACATCATCACCCGCATCAATGCCACCATTTCCCCCCTAGATCCATGCCTAGTAACATGGATCAAGCAAAGACCCTGATGCTTCCACTTATCTCCACAGTTCTCCACGCCTCCCTCAACCAAGCCTACCTCCCCCATCACTAAAAAAAGCCTCCATAAGGCCCCTCCTGAAGAAACCCAACCTTGATCCCACCTCACCTGCATCCTACAGACCCATTGCCAGCGTCCATTTCCTCTCTAAAATCATAGAAAAAGCAGTACAAATCCAGCTTCAGGAGCACTTGGACAACTTTGCCCCACTTAACAGCAACCAGCATGGATTTTGCCCACTCCACAGTTCGGAAACCCTCCTCACTTCCCTCCTTTACACTCTCATAACTGGGACAGAGAAACCCTGCCCAGGCTTCATCCTACTATTCCTCGACATATCTGCAGCTTTTGACACAGTATCTCACCAGACCCTCATCAACCAACTCAACACCATTGGCATCCAATGCACCCCACTACAATGGTTTCACTCCTACCTCTCCCAACAAACCCAGCAAGTGAGAACTGGAAACCAATCCTCTTCACCATTCACCCTCCCCCAAGGAGTACCACAAGGATCAGCCCTCTCTTCCATCCTCTTCAACATATACATTAGACCCCTCTGTCACAACCTCAAGAACCTCAACAATGAATACCAAATCTACGCGGATGATATAATGCTCTTCGTCCCCTTCAACACCACCTCTCCTGATTAATCCACACTTGCAGCCTGCTTCACAGAAGTCACCGCATGGCTACAACACAATCTCACAATCAGTCTGAGCAAAACAGAGCTCCTTCACATTTACAGAGATCCCAGCTTTCATCCCTCACACAGCATCAACTGGGCAACACTGAAATCCAGGTCAAACCCCAAATCAAATACCTTGGTGTAACCTTGGACCACCTCTTCAACTTCCAGCCTCACATCCTAAACACCAGCCCTCCTCAACACTACAGCGGAACAGCTACAACTACTAATCGAACGCCCCAACAAGAGCAGACTCTGGCACCAAAACACAGCAAATCTCCTCCTTCTACCTGCACAGAGCTCCAAGAAATCACAACGCACCTGCACAAGAGCCTTCCAATTCTATGCCCCCACCAACTGGAACAAACTTCACCCCACCTTACGGGCCCTCCAATCCCATACCTTCTTCTAAAAACATCTTAAGACCTTTCGTTTTGAAGAACACTTCAACACAGCCACTGCCACAAACCACACACAAGAGCACTCCCCGCCCCCCTCACCATTCAACCCCCATAAGCAGGCGACCACAATGCCTCACCATATAGCAGCTATGCCATTTGTACATAATTACTTTATTCTCTTGTTTCAACTGTAACAATATAATTTTATACCATTTATAAACTGGTATAAAACTGTTTCATACAAAAGTTACTACTTGCTTCAGTGTAAATTTCTACCAGTTAACTGTATATAGTTCTAACTGTTCCAGATAAATGTTACTACTTGTTCATTGTAAACCGTTTTGCCTTGCAGAAAAACGGTATATAAAACCAGTTAAATAAAATAAATAAATAAATAAATAAATAAATATCTAGAGTTCACTGGCTATTAGCTTCTCCTCTCAGGAACATACAAATCAGTGGTTTCTTTTAAAATTGGACTCAGTTTAACACAGCACTCCTCACAGTTTTTATAGTTTCTGCAGTCTCTGACTAACAGCTCTTTACAAATTTTTGTTTTACCTTTACGGGAATCGGACATCAGCTGCTGCCACAGTCACCAGAAGCCTTTCTTCAGGAAAAGTCTCAATTTGCTAAGATTTTGTCTTCCTTCTTAGACTGACAATTCAGCACAAACATCTTTTGCATTTAAAATGCTAGCTTGGCTAAATTACTTTGTCACTCATAAACTGCCAACATATGATCAGAAATTTCAAAAGATAAATCAAACCTTCCAGAGGTTTTTTTTTCCCATCAGTTAGTTCCTCACAACTTTCTAAAAAAATAAAAATAAAAATAATCCCACTTTCACACTTCAACCACATAAACCTCAGTTATACTCTTTAAATAACAACCCTTTTCCTTTTAAAACATACTCACTGGAGGCCCCCTGTCACTCACATCCTTTCTCACCTTTCACACACATCCAGTCTGGGCCACCGTTCCAGCCCAATCAAAGCAAACTGTCAGCTCCTCAAGATTCAGACACAGAGGTGAATTAATGCTATTACGCCAGCTCATGGTAAGATAGTTCCAGGAGCACTTCACACAGAGAGGGTACTGTCACTCTAAATCAATTTGAACCCATGTCAACCCTAAAGAACCTTCATAGAAATTCTTAGAACTTTATTTTATCTGAAAGAGCCCCCATAAATAATCATTCAAAACTGTGCAATAGAAATCATTTTTTTTAGCTTTCTCGTGCTTACTGTAAGCTCTACTGTCCTCAGAATTCATCCACAGTGCCTGCACAGTGTTATGCATGCCTCTTTCTATTGCCCATACTCATAATACTTGGTACTTAAAGGTTTGGGTTGAATTTAAATTAATGATCTTTTATTAATTTTAGGCCTTCTAGAACCTTTTGATGCTTGCCCCACCATTCTTTTTTTAAAAACAAGGCCTCCAGTCCTACCCATCACCTCAGAAAAAATCAGGCCCAAATCTCTCCCTCCTGCCATGATCATAGCCATTTACAATTTATTTTTATTTTTTCTTGCTGCCTGGATCGCACTGAACACTCCATAATCCATGCCTGGGCTCACCATCTGGAGCTGGAGCTATGGAGACCTGTGGCCTGGCAACAAACACTTCCGATTTACACCAAAAAAAAAACTTGACACACCTGACATCTCAGGGTCTCAACCAGAGCCAAGGCCCCAGTCCAGCAGTGCTGAGAACATCCAACTCAGCCGTGGCTTACACTTAAAAAACAAAAATCTCTACTGCCCCAATTCCCTCCCCCCCCCCCCCCCCCCGTGCCTCCTCCAAACCACTGGACCCCAGAAACCACTGCGATTGCAGCCAGCAGTGTCCCCGGAAGACATGATGACCCAGAAGACAACATAAGTAAATGAATAAATAAATAAAACTCATAGCGCCATGTTGTCTTGGCCCAGACAGCTCTGATTTCCCTGCTGCTTCAACTCTCCCGGAGACCACCGATTCCTCTTGGCTATGCCCCAGATCTCCTACGACATGAAGAAGGGACCCTCCTCCATCCCAACCTCAAATCCCTATTGCTCAGAGCCTGGATGCTGAGTGGATAGCTCTTGCAAACTTCAGCTTACCAACAGATGTCAAAGATATTCTTCTTGCCACCTGCAAGGACTCCATAAGACATGCTTATGCTTTTAAGTGGCGCAGATTTTCACTCTGGTGTGTGGACAGCGCTTTAGACCCTTCTCTTGCTCTGTGGAGATGGACTCCATCTCTCTAACTCTGGATTGAAATCAGTCAGCGTGCACCTCAGTGCCTTGTCAGCTTACCACAATGCAGTAGCTGGTAAGCCACTTTCCAACCATCCTCTCATCAGATGGTTCATAAGAGATCTTTTGTTGTTCTGTCCTCCGATCCGGCTGCCTCCTGTTGTGTGGGACCAGAATAATGTTCTTGGCCAACTGCTTGTTCCATGCTTTGAGCCGCTCACCTCCTGTCCTCTCAAATTTCTTACCTGAAAGGTTCTTTTTTTGGTAGCGCTCATTTCGACACATAGAGTCATTGAGACACGTGCTGGTAGCACATCCACCATATACCAGGTTTCACCAGAATAAAGTGATCCTCTGCACTCATCCCAAGTTTCTTCCTAAGGTGGTTTCCGCTTTTCACCTCAACCATTCGGTGGTCCTGCTCACCTTTTTTCCAAAGCCTCATGTCAAAAGGGCTGAGGCCTCCTTACACACTTTGGATTGTAAGAGAGTGATGGCTTTCACCGCCACTTCCCCCAGCTCTTTGTCTCTTTTGACTCCAACCGATTGGGTGTTGCCATCTCCAAATGCACCCTCTCCATTTGGGTGGCAGACTGCATTTCCTTTGCTTATGCCCAGACTGGGCTCAATTTGGACCGCCATGTCACGGCACACAATGCGTGAGCCATAGCAGTTTCTGTAGCTAACCTCCACTCAGTCTCTGCAGTAGAAATTTGTAGGGCTGCTAGATGGTCGTTTGTCCACACTTTCACAGCACACTTCTGCCTGGATGCGGATTTCCAGCATGACAGCACCTTTGGCCAAGCCGTACTCTTCTGCCTCTTTGGGATTTGAAGCGATCCCTTCCCACTGGCCCTTTTGTCTGTCTGGGCTACTGTAGAGTTGAACTGATATTTATGCCTATGCTTGATGCCGACTCTTTGAACTGTTCAGCATTTTTCTGCTGTTCTTCCCGGTTCAGTTTTTCTGGTTGCCCTGCTGGGCTGTTTACAGGTTTTTTTCAGTAGCTTATAGCTTGGGAGTCCCATATGTGAGGAATGACATCCTGCTTGGTCCCGGAGAAAGTTAGTTACTCAGCTGTCACCAGGGCCTGCCCTTTCATTGTGCGAGAATGTTGTTTGCACAGGGTCCCACACTTCAGGGTGCCCCACGCCAACAACATCTTGCATATTCGGCACCAGCAGGGTCGACTTTAGAGGGCCCCCGGCAGGCACCAACTCACCTCTGACAGATGCCGAAGTGAAGAGCGCCGTTTTTCTTCACTTCGGCAGCTGTGTTCTAGTATAGCCTGCTGGCACGCTGGAAGTCAAAGGGAATTTCCTGTTTCCCTGCACTTAGTGCACCAATGGCCTATACTAGAACACAGCCACCGAAGTGAAGAAAAACAGCACTCTTCACTTAGACAGCTGTCAGAGGTGAACTGGGGCCTGCCAGGAATCCTCTAAACCCAGTCAGATGGGGAGGCTAGGATTGGAAATGGGCTGATGGGGGGCTAGGATAGGACTAAAAATGGCTGATGGAGGGCTAGAATTAGAAATGGGCTCATGCGGTGGGATGGGAGAATGGGACTAGAAGGGAGTGGATGCTGGGTGGGACTAGAACTAGAAGGGAGCTGATGTTGGGAGAGGACTAGAATGTGATGGGGCTGGGGGAGTGAGGATGGAGAGGGGAAAAGATATTTTGTGTGGGTGGGAAGAAAAATCGACGATTGGCCGGGCATTGGAAGAGTAAGTGGGGACTGAGAATAGAGGGGTGAAATCTGAGTGGATGAAAAAAGGATAAAGAAAGAAATGGAGGAAAGAGCAAAAGGGGAAAGATCAGTATGCTAAAGCAGATGTAGAGAGAGCATGGACAAAAACTAGAAGAGAGAAGAAAGGAAAAATGGACAGCAGATAATGGAGAGTTAGCAGAAGACACAAAGAAACCAGTCCCACTCAGGATCAAACACCCTACAGGGCAGGCAATGCAGAGCAGTACACACCCGTACAGCAAGAGCAGACAGACGGCAGGTCTGGAAATGCTCAGCTGTCCCCCACCATTATCTGACACTCTCCAGCAGCAAGCCTGCAGCCGCTGCACCCTGCAAGGTGTTCCAGCAAGACACATACTAGCTGCAGACAGTCCGCCAGCTAGTCCATAGTGTATGGTCCTGGAGGAGATGCATGTACCCAGAACGGGGATATCAGCATACACACCAAGCAGATAAATCCATGATTGGGCCCCAAAAGGAAACCCATAAATATCACATAAGAAAAATACTAAATAGCACTATGGTGGAACCTAGCCATGCCATGGTCACTGCTCAGTCAGGGTGAGAGTGACCTCCCAGCAGGACATGCTATGGCCAACCTGTCCGTGCAGGTGGTACCGGGCACTACAATGTCCGGCCATTGCCCTATACCCTGTGCAGATGCGGACAGGCCAGGCCACCCTATCCAGGCTATTCCCACAGTACCTTGCTCCTCATTATGCACATTGGCAGGCCAATACTGGCAACAGTGCTAGCAGTGTGGGCTGTGGAGGGTGTTGGAAGCCACCACACACTGGATAGACAGACATGCACTCCCCACACCTATGCAAGCACTGTGCAACTCTAGAGGTGTTGGGCAGCCCAGGCCACCACACCAGTCCTGGGCACAGTGCAGGCATGGCTATGGTACGCAATACTGTAGGAGTCACTCCCCAGGTTGGTAAACACTGTTAGACACAGGACCTGTAGCACACTCCACAGACATCAGAAAGGTTGCTATGATGCAGCTCACTCAGGAAATTGTACTTAACCTAGGAATTGCTATCTGCCAGTGCTCATAGCAACCTTCTGATAGCTGTGTAACATATTCCCAGGTTTAGGGTGGCATTACTACGGTATGCATGTGCTAGTATTGGGAGATGCACGCAGAGCCCAAAGTCCTGCCTCTCCAGGAGGCTTTGGATAATTGGGCCTGTGGGTGCGGGTGTGTCTGCCCCTGTTGGCTGCTGCTTTAGGGCAGAGGTTCCCAACTCCAGTCCTGCGGTGCCAAACACTGTTCAGGTTTTCATGCTGTCCCTCATGAATATGCATGAGATACATCTGCATACCATGGGGGTGGCGCTTAGAAATGCAGCACAGGCAGCATGGAACCGGGATGGTGTTTGGCCCTCCAGGACTGTATTTGGGAGGCTCTGCTCTAGGTAATGTGCATGTTTATGGTGTCTGTGCTCTGTAGGGTAAAATGTGGGTGTTTTGGGCATGTTTACGTCTTCTGCAAGACCGGTTCTGTCTGTATTAGCCCGTTATAGTAGTGGGTAAAATATGAAGATGGGTTTGGCAGAAACCACAGCTGGGACTTGAACCTGTGACTCTCTGCTTCTGAATACACTGGTTCTGTGCACTGCACCACCATGTTCTCACAGAGGGAGTGTGTTCCCTGGTGATACCATGACTGTTGGTCAGACAGGGCCTGTCTGTTGGAGTGCACTGCACCCACGTGAAGGGGGCTAGGCCACCGTCTGCTCTGGGCAGCTGCCACTTCCCCCTCCACCACCAGTATCTCTCAGCCACCATGCTGACATGCCCTTCTGCTGGTGGTGCTGGTGGTGTGTGGTCTCAAGCCATCCAATGTGCAGGTAGGCGGCTGCCTATAGTGCGTGTTCTGGGGTGGGGGTGCCCGCATAGCTGCCCACGCTTTCCCCCAGCACCGCCTGCCAATGTTCCGTGCCATTGGGGGTACCTGCTGGGTACTATTCCCTGTGACACTGTGGGAAGCACACTCTTGCCCATGTTGGGCCCTCAGCAGTTGCTGTCTGGCTGCTCTACTGTTTCAGCATTCCTATGGGCCAGCTAGGCATCACCCTAGTCCCCACTGTGGCCCAGCTGCACCACAGCATGTGCCGCCTGCAGCCCTCTGTATCCCCTTCTCCAGCATCTGCCCGGTTGCCCGTTCCGACATGCCCACCCTGGTGTTGCGGGACATGTGCACGCCATAGGAACCTTGTCCGATGGTGGGGAAGTCCCTGAGCAGCGCTATTTCACTGTGGGCCCATGCACCTTGTATGGGGACGGGGTATGGACCCTTCCGCGGTTTATAAATACATAACTGAAATAATGAAATACATAAATATCTGTTCAATGGAGCTTACTCGGGGGGAGGGGGTTGATGTTTCTCATTGATACCACTATTGGACAGCTTGGTTGCTGTTTTTTTCCAGTTTGTTGGGGTCATTTTCAGTGTTTCTGTGCCCTTTTGTTCTGTGCATATGTATCACACTTATCACCTTTTTATGGTTTCCCTGCCTAGGCTGTACATTGCTGATATTTAAATGGTTTCTCTCCCCTTTAATATGCCTTTAACGGCAGGTTTTCATTCGCGTTGGAATTCATCTCTGAAATTCAGCGCGTTAGTGTAATGGGAGCCTCTCCCCGCCCACTCTCCGCCCATTGACCCCTTCTCTCTGCCCTCTCTCTGCCTTCTGCGTTGTTTTACCGCGCCGCGGAGCATCACGCGCGTTAGTGCTTGATAACGCACGCTGTAGCGCGTTTACGATCGTTAATCCGCTACAGCGCGCGCTATAGCGCGCTAACAATCGTTAACGTCATACAACGCGCGTTATTCACGTTTACCGCAGTTTAGTAAACATACCCCTTAGTGTAATGACTTCCATTCCTTGTTTTTATCCATTGTTTTTAAGATGGCTTGAAGTTCTGCATTTCACAGAATGGTGTCAAAGGCTTTACTGAAATCAAAATATCTAGGGCTCTTCCTTGGCCATGACCTGGTCATCCAGTCAAAGAAATCTTTAGATTTGTCTGACAAGACATGCCCTTGGTAAACCCATGCTGCCTTGAATCGTGAAATCCATTGGACTCCAGAAACCTCACTAACCTCTGTTTTAGCAGCATTTTTATTAATTTGCTTCCACAGAGGTCAGACTAACCGGCCCGTAATTCTCAATTCCATACTTCTGCTTTTGTGTAAAGGGACCACATATGCCTTTCTCCAGTCCTCTAGGACCACTCCTGACTCTAAAGAAGCATTGAAATGGTCAGTCATTGCAGCCGCTAGAACATCCCCAAGTTCCTTCAGTATTCTCGGATATTCTGGATGTATCCCATCCGGCCCCATCACTTTATCTACTTTTAGCTAATTCCTTACAAACACAGTCTTCTGAAAATCATTCAAGATCCCTTTCATTTCTGTTCCTCTTTGTGGGTATTTTCTGAGATTCTGCTCCTGGCCCTTCATCTATGAACATAGAATGAAAATATTTGTTAAGCAATTTCTCTTTAACCTCATCAGCTTCTACATATTCCTCCCCTTCATCCTTGAGTCTAACAATACCACTTTCACACTTCCTCCTCTCGCTAACATATCTGAAAAATGTCTTGTCCCCACATTTTATTGCATTGGCTTTCTCTTTTTATTTTTATATCTTTGCTTTCCTAACTACTTTCCTGGCTTCTCTAAGTTTTTCCAAATATTGATGCTTGTCTTCCTCTCTCTGTGATTTCTTGTATTTCATGTAGGCCTCCCTCTTTTTTCACCTTTCAGCTCCTTCTTTTGAGAATCGTAGTGGCCTCCTTTTCCTTTTACATTTATTTACCTTTCTAAGAGAAAGGCTTGTTGCCCTTAAAATATCCCCTTTCAGTTTTGTCCATTGCTTTTCTACATCTCCTGGCTGTTCCCATTCCGTTAATGACTCCTTGAGGTATTGTCCCATCTTGGCAAAGTTAGTTTTCCTAAAGTCTAAGACCCTCACTTTTGAATGGACTTTATCATCCCTAGTTCTAATACTGAACCATACCATCTGATGATCACTGGATGCTAGATGATCTCACACTATAACATCAGAAACACTTTCCCCATTGGTAAGCACCAAGTCCAGTATGGCCCCTACACATGTGGTTTCTGTTATCAGCCTTATTATATCTGCCTTATGGTTATTGCCCCATATTTTTTGTTTTATGCTTGTATGTTTCGTTTTAGTCCCTATATTCCTTCTGTATAGCTTGTATTTTAATTGCTTATAATATATTCCTTATGTCCTCCTTTGATGTTATCCACCTCCTCAGTATGTCAGTCTTTCATTTATTGCTTTAATTAAAATTTTAGGGCTTGGTTTTAGTCTCAGTATCTAGGAATTATAGCTCTCTCATTTCTGTTCTTTTTATGTACACTATAGTTGTGCCTTTTTATATATACTATAGTCATTCCTTTGTATACTTTCTAAGGTGTTAATGGCAACATTTTATTATTTCTTATTTATTTATAAGATTTATTCATTTTATTGGTATATTTATGTTGTCTTTCGATGTTTTAATTTGTAATTTTTATTTTTAATATATGGTTTTAACTTGTTAAAGTTTGTTTTTATATCATGAATGTATCATATTTATGTTTGTCTGTTAAATGGTTCCTAAACCCCTGATGAAGGCTGCTGCCGAAACATGGCCCATGTAGGGTAGGACAATCAGACTCCTTTCACCTCGCTCCATAACAGACTACCAAAATTTTATTTTATACATTTAAATGGATTTTGAAATTTTCTTCAAGCCATTTTTGTATGTAAAGCAGTATTTTAGGTACAGAAATATAGCTTATAAAGTTGCTTATATGATATGCACATAAAGATGCATATATACACTGTTTACAAGCATAACTTTATCTGGACGGAGTGGAGATGATTTTGGGGATAGGGCTTGGAGGGATTTACTTTTATACACAGTTTTGAAAATCTTCATGTATGCATGTAAAAAATGTAGAAACTTTGTGGGAGGTAACAAGCAGGCATAAATGTAAGAACATAAATTCCCTGGGTTAATTTTCTAGTACTGATGAGCTAGAGAGTGGATAGGAGGATCCCATAAGGACCCTGGTTGGGGGGGGGGGACAGGGGGCAGTTGGCTGGTAAGTCTGGGCCCACAGCCCTCTTCCCTTCACTGTCTTCTATCTGCAAGCTTTGCTTTTCTTTTTTTCCCATATTTTTAATTGGCTAGCTGTTTTGCTGCTTTAATAAAACAGTTAAAAAATGCTCTAAGGCATCTGGACTTTCCCAGGCCTGTGAAAGTAGCTGCAGCAGCCCTTCTCATGTTTATCCCACTGGTTTGACGGCTGCTAGGATTCCTTTTACCAGCAGAGCTTCCTTTGCGCTGCGGTTTCTTTTTTCGTTGGGCGATTTTTCTTCATTTTTTTTTAATTTGGTCATTGCAGTACTGAGCTGTGCAGCTTGATTGCAGCCCACAACCCCAGCATTTTTTCCCATGATTGGAGCTTTTTGCCCCAAGAGCTTTGGAATAGCCTTGGGGCATATTTTTTTGGCATGATCAGGGCACCCTTTTGTGGGCGATCCAGGGCCTGATGCTGATTTTTGTGCTTCTGCTGTGTTTTTCCCTGATTTTTCTAACTGAAGCGCATGGCAGTCATATTGGAGGTGTGCAAGATCTCTGCAGAGGGGGAAAATGATGGGATGGCTGCAGCCTCAAGCCTGTAAGCCTCTGAGGGTCCTTCCGGGCACCTTTTTCAGCCAGCTTGGAAAGCAGCCCCTGAAACAGTTCATAGACTGTTTTCAGTTTTTGTAGCTATAGGGCATCTTCCTTCATGGGGGCCTAGGGCCCTAGCCTCTCCTACAGGGACTTGGAGCCCTTTGGCATCTTCCTATCCATTAGCAAGGGGGTTCAGCACCCTCGTTCTCCTTATCCACCTTTCTGTTCCTCCAAGAGTCTAGTTCTGTCCCTTCTGAGGGCAGTCCTAGGGTGGAGGGAGCTTTTTCCTAGCTCTGATTGGTGAGTAGGCCAGGGAGGGGTGAAGGGGAACATGAATCCCCCTTCAGATACCTTTGTGTCAGGTTGGATCCATCTTGTGCTAATGTCTATAGCTCTAGGCCTAAGAAAGAAATAGCCTGCTGACCCTTTTCATCCTGAAACTGCAGAATCAACAAGATTGAGCTATGAAATGAGCTAATATCCTGACCCAGAGCTGACACAATGAGAGGCTCTGAAAGCTACCACCTGGGCCCCTCAAAAGAACAAAGGGGAACAAAAACAAGGAAGGAGAACATCAGTATCTAAAGTTAATCTGCAGGAAACATGGTTAGCACAAGGCGAAGAGGACTACCATGAGAATGGAGAGACAGGATGCTACAAGGGAAAGCAAAGAGCAAAATATTAAGGAGCAGATTTGCTTGAAAGAATAGAGAATAAGAAAAGAAAGAAAATCTGCTTATCAGCAATTTGAGCCTAAAAATGAATATAAATATAGGGGAGAAATTCTGATAGGCAGACAGACATTAGATGATCTCACTGGAGTGATGCTGTCTCTGTCCCCAGGACCCTTTACACTTAAGTCAGGTGTTTTGCTTGTTATAGATGTATTGATGCTATGTATTGATATTGAAATTTGTATCTTATCATTTAAAAGCGAAGCTTGTGATGTTACAGACCTGGCAAAATAAATAAAAAGTTTCCATGCTCTTACGGTGGCACGAGCAATTTGTTTAAGGTGGTTCCTGTATATATTTATGCTGGGGTTGAACACAAGCAGCCAAACAAAAATAGAAAATTCCCCAAATAATCTTAGGGGATGCCCACAAAAACACCAACATCTTGGTGACCCCGACGTGATCATGGTGACATCACAGCGCAGTGACGTCACCGGGAAGTGTTCTCCCGTGTTCGCCGGACAAAGCAGAGGTTGAGAAGGAGGTAAGTGTGATTTTGAATTCCTTCAGAAGAAACATCGAGAGGGTAAGAGACATTTTTCTTATATATATATTGTTGTTTTTCACTTTGCATAGGTATAGTTATTAGTAGCAAAAGTTTGCATAAGTAGGATATTGTAGACTAGTTAGGATATTTAAGAAAAAGACAAAAGAAACTGATTCTGACACTAGAAAAGTGGATGTACAAGAGCAGACTGCATTACAGAAAGTTATTAACAGATATCCACTCGCTGCTAAAACTTTAGAACAGTTCTGCAAAAAGTGACGTAACTGGGCACTACGGGACTCCGCTTTTTCCTTGCCAGCAAGCGGTACCCTAGACCCACGTTCACTACATGACTTGCAAACTAAGATAGAGAAGGACAAAACAGGACAGAAATTAGTGGAACACTTACAACATGTTACAGGTTGGAAGTTGCAAGAGAATGTGGCGAGGAGCCACCTCCCTATAACCCCACACATAATTTGGGAGAAACAGGACTATATCTTGCCTTAGCTGCAGTTGCAGCTATAGGATACCAAGGCTCTATTCCTATAGATCAGGAACCTAAACAATCCAAGGGGACCCTCCACAGTAACTTCAAGGAGACCTCATCCAAAAGGAGATTTTATGATCAAATGCCCCCAGGCCCAATAGAAGATCCTGAGATGAGGACAGCATGTGAGGATATAGGGAGAGAGAAAGAAGAGTGGGCAGAAATATCAGGGACAGTTAAATTGGAATATTGTAAGCAGCCAATTTGTGAGAACGAATTGGCACAATGGAAAGCAGTTAGAAGCCAGTTCTGGGGAATGGAAAAGGACGTGTCAAGAACAAGAGGAACAATTTAGAATAAGCCTAGAAAAACTGTAGGCTGAGTGGGAAGAGAAAGTTAAGGAGAAGGAAGAACAGGATAAATATAAAGAACAAGAACAAAAGAAATTAGAAGAGTCACGAGTTAAATATTGGGAGGAGCGGAAGTCAGAACTGGAGAAGTGGGAACAGCATAACAAAAAGGAGACGGACAGGGTGAAAGAAGAGTGGGGCAAGTTAAAATCAGCTCAAGAATTACTGGACTCTTTGAGATCCAGCGATGAAAACAGGGGAAGTAATAGAACGCACATTGGGATTGCAAGAAATAACAGTCAGGCTGGAGCCTCACTAATGCCTAAGGAAATAGTAGCTAAGGGTGAGGGTAGTCGTTACTTCATCGACCGATGGAATGACAATATGTATGGCTGGACGTTAGAGAACCAGCCGCAAATGTTGCAATGGCCTCCCGAGGGAGCACTTGATACTACACATTTGAATACTGCTAGACTTTGCATTCATGGGGGAGCGGGAGACCCACAATGGGATTTAGATTACATGAAGACAGGATTGGAGATATGGGAAAAATATGAATCAAAACTGTGCTTGCCCCTCTTGCATTCAAGAGGAGGAGCTATTCGATATATCCCTTGGAATTTTACTGCTATGGATAATATAGCTAATGCCTTACCTCCTCTTAGTAGAGGGGGGCTTCCTGGGTTCAAAAGTATGAGCGGGTTATGGCAGGGTATACTTTAGGGCTAGGGGATGTTAAAGCACTATTAGCAAAACTCCTAGGAACTCATGCAACAAATCAAGTTTTTGCCAGAGCTAATTTACCCCAAGTTACTGTAGCAGAGACACGATATGATAGGTCTGAGTTTAATGAGCACCAACCCAGAGTTTGGAATGCTATAAAAGAACTATACCCCACCCATAAGAACTTAGGGCCACTACTGAAAATGCATATTAAGATAGGAGAAGATATTAGTGCATATATTGCCCGATTTCAAGATTTGTGGGAAACACAGACTGGGGTGGTTTATTCTGACCCAGGTTTCCTGCCCCTATTTTTCCAACATTTAGCAATACTTTGCCTAAATCTGTTCAATCAAGACTTGACATGATTGTGGGGTTAGAAGAGGAGGTTGGGGTTGAACACAAGCAGCCAAACAAAAATAGAAAATTCCCCAAATAATCTTAGGGGATGCCCACAAAAACCCAAATGAGGGGGGGGGGTCCTCCTGTTGCAGAAGGCAATTTTCTCAGGATTGATCTGTCTTGCAGAGAGAACCTCTTCTCTCCTGTTTGGCATGTCTGGGTGCCTTAGCAGTTTGCGATGCCATCTCCGGCTATGGCTCCATGAATGGACCCTAGCCTAGAGGGTTGGAGACATCTCTCCATTTGCTTTCCCAGGACACTGGGGCTGGGGCTGAGGGGCTGGTTCAGCTGTATCCTTTACCCTAGTGAATTGGAACAGCCTTGACGTTCTGGAGTGGTTTCCAGATAACTGCTGTGATGTCAGGAGAAATGGCACTTCAGGTGTCCCGAAAGCAAGGATGGACGTCCTCCCCAAGAACCCCTCTTGGCTTTGGTAGAAGGTGCTCTGACCATGCCTTAGTCAAGCCTAGTGGCATGAGTACTATTCTCTTGGATCCAGCAATTGCTGGATGGTCCAGTGGTGGTGAGGTTGTCATCTAGGGAATCAATTGTGGAGGATACCTAGTATGATATGAGCAGGGTCTCATCTCCATTGGTGACATCAGCAGTGATGACCTGATGGCAGCCCTGCCTTCAGTTTTTGTCTGCAGTAGCCATGTCCCAGTTGTGATTTAGTAAGCTTGTCTTTAAGAGCAGGTGGCTACCTTGGAAGGAACTGCAGTATCAGATAATGCCCTTGATGAAGCTGCCTTTAGAGGTTCCTAGAAGATAGGCCTAGAGCTTAGGACTTATTGGGGAGCATGTTGACGGCTTATAGTTGAGAGCTGTTCTGGTGGCTTCTTCCTCCTTTGGGCTTCACCCCAAGAAGGGTCATTTTGGGGATTTCAGCACCCTCATAACTCAATAGGAGGGAAACCCTCTCAGTAAGATTCATGAGTCCCTTCTGAAGGGCAGGTAGTTGATGGCCATCTATAACTGGTTGCTTGGAATGGGCTCATTTTGACCCAGGTCCTAGAGGTCTTCTTACAGGAGTACACCCTGGAGCTGGTGTAGTCCTTTCGAGCCCCCCTTATGGAGTCTCTTTATGGATTCTAACCCAAGAGAGTGGATGTTGAAGAAACTACTTAGTGCCTTCTGTTGTGGCAGATTGTCAAGCTTGTGGCCCTCCTGCTTCAAGGTTGAAAGTGGCTTTCCTTTCCCTTCCTAGTTTAAATATACAAAAAGCAAAGAAGAGCTGGGTCCACCTGGCCCTGTTTGGGCCAGTAAGTGGTGCAAGCCACAAGAGCCCCAGTCTCATTTGGAGATGCCCTGGCCAGTCTTTGCATGGATCTGGTGTGAAGGGTATCTATCCACCTAGGACCACTCCCCAAGGCATATTTCCATATCCCTATTGTGGAGTATCTTCAACATTGCCTCTTCTTCCATTGGCCCACCATTTTCAGTTTTGGGTCCTGCTTTTGCTTTGGCCACACCTCATCACTTTCTTTTGACAGTCAGGCTGGTAATGACAGCCACCTGCTTAATAAGGGAATCCAAAGTCTCCCGTTCCTTATTGACTGGTTGAATTGATCTGCTTCTTTACAGAAAAGAAGTGGTAAATTACAGACTGGTAAGCCTTATCCTGGTGGTAGGAAAAGTAATGGAGACGTTGCTGAAGAAAGGCTAGTGTTTTTTCTGGAAACCAATGGGTTGCGAGATCTGAGGCAACATGGTTTACCAAGGAAAAATTGTGCCAAATTTGTGTAGGTAACCAGAGAACTAGATCCAAGGGCGTGTGATTTATGTTGTCTAATTAGATTTCAGCAACACCTTTGATACAGTTCCTCATAGAAGGCTTGTGAATAAACTGAGCAGTCTGGGGATGGATCCCAAGGTGGTGAATTGGATCAAGGACTGGTTGACTAACAGACTACAGAGAGTAGTGGTGAATGGAACTCACTCTGAAGAAAGGAGAGTGAGTAGTGTAGTGCCTCTGGGATCGGTACTGGGACAGCTACTGTTAAATATCTTTTTGGGTGATATTGACGAATGGATAAAAGGAAATATTTGCCTTTTTGCAGATGATATGAAGATTTGCAAGAGTAGACACTTTGGAGGGAGTAGACAATATGAGAAAAAATCTACAAAAATTAGAAGAATGGCCAAATGCTTGTCAATTGAGATGTAATGCCAAGAAGTGCAGAGTGATGCACTTGGGATGCAGAAACCCAAAGGAACTGTGCATAATAGGGGTGAGAGACTGGTGTGCCCAAACCAAGAGAGGGATCTCCGGGTTATAGTATCAAGGATCTCAAGGTGGCAAAGCAGTTTGACAAGGCAGTGGCCAAAGCCAGAAAGATGTTAGGCTGTATACAGAGGGAATAACCAGCAGGAAGGTGTTAGTTCCCCTGTACAGGTCATTGGTGAGGCCTCACTTTAAGTATTGTTCTCAAGTGAGGCCATACCTTATAAAGGATATAAAAAGACTTTAATTGGTTGAGAGAAAGGTGACCAAGATGATTTGGGGTTTGCGCTAGAAGGAATATGAGAGAAGACCCTAGAGGAGAGGAGAGACAGAGGGGATATGATACAGAAGTTTAAATACTTAAATGGTATTAACAAGCAAATCTTTTTCAAAGACGGGTAAGCTGTAGAACTAGAAAACATGAAATGAAGTTACAAGGAGGTAAACTTAAAAGCAACATCAGGAAATACTTTTTCATGGAAAGTGTAGTGGATGTCTGGAATGTCTTCCTGAAAGAGGTGGTGGGAGCAAAAATAGTCCAGAATTCAAAAAGGCATGGGATAGACGATAGGCACACAGGATCACTGCATAACAAGAGGATGGAATCAAAATAAATGTTAATAACTTATAAATAGAGAGGAGTAGCCTGCCTAGAGTGGCATGTTCAATTCTGGTACCTTACTGGGCAGACTAGATAGAATACAAAACTATCTTAACCACCTACAAAGCCATAATTAAAACAGCACCCCTGTCCATAAATAACCTCATCAAAATAGAACCTACCTATAATCTCCAAAGGAGAGATCAGTTAAATAAATTAACCTCACCAAAAGAATTCATCAGGGCCAATAAATCCACAAACAAGAAAGCCTTCTCCCACGCAGCCCCCATCTTGTGGAACTCAATCCCAATAGAATTAAGACAATTACCTGATATAATGGAGTTCAGAAAAAAACTCAAAACACACTTATTTACTAAACATTATGGATCTATGACCAGCCCACTTCTCACCTCTCAGCTAGATAAAGGATAATCCTACCCCAGGTAATACATTAGTCAATAAAGGAATGAAATGCTGTAGCCCTAAGACAAAGTGATTAAGAAATATAAAAAACAAAAACCTATGTATATAGTTTAATTTCTGTTCAATTGTAAATAGTTCACCAATTGTTAATTGTTAACTGTAATTACCTAGCTAACAAACTGTTATATGTAAAAACAGCTCGCCCTGTTTATTGTTGTTATATGGAAACCGCACCTGATCAATGGAAGGAGCGGTATATAAAAAATCTGTTAATTAAATTAAAATTAAATGTTGCTAGAGATGCATTCCGGGTGTGTCCTTGATAGTACATTATGCTGTGTCTCACCTCCTCAGACAGAGACAACTGTTTTATCTGTCCTTGCATCCAGTTAGCAGACTCTTTTTCTGATGTTGCAGGGGAAAGAAGATTTTACCTTGGCTCCTTTTGTAGGCCTCTCTCGAGATGCAATTCCTGCAGATAGTATTGTATTCCTGGAGGCTTTCACCTCTGATAGGTAGGTATCAGTGCTGCAGACCTTGACCAGTCTGCTTATGTCAGAAGCACTTGTCTATTGAGGGGGGGCGGAGCCTGATGTCCAGCGGGTTAGACGCTTCGCGCTGAAGCTCCCGAGGGGCCTACTCAGAATCCTGACTTAATATCTGCACAAACTTAATATTTTACTCCGAACTTACCGGGGTGCCTTGGGGGGAATGGCGGCCCACAAACCAGTGCGATTGGACTTCGGGTCTCCCTCTTCTTCACATGGAAAACGCTCCAAAACAGAGTTGTCTTCCCCACCAAAGATGGTTCCACTTCGGGTAAGCCCCGAAATGCAACAGGAGATCTTGGAGGAAATACGTGGTGTGAAGGAACTGGTACAGTCCAACGGAGAAGCGCTCCGAGCCATGCGAGAAGATTTTGGTATGCTTCAGGACCGGCTTGAAGGTCTTTCACTACGGCTGGACAACATGGCGGGGGTCCTCGATTCGCACGCGGTGCGCTTGGTGCACCTGGACAAGGCTGAGCGTCAGATACAGAATCTTCAAAAAGAGTTAGAGGATTGCAATAATCGAGCCCGTCGTAACAATGTAAGGCTCATAGGAGTACCAGAGGGGGCGGAAGCAGGAGATATCAGAGAATTTCTGGTCAAAACTCTCCCCTCCTTGCTGAAGATTACCTTTTGCAGAGATCTGGAAATTGACCGAGCATATCGTGCTCCTACCAACATCGCACTCAATCGGACGACCCCCCGGCCCATTATCTTTCGTTTACTGAGGTATCAGCAAGTTGAGCAAATTTTCAAAGCTGCCCGGGTGATTCAACATCTGCAGTTTGAAGATCATAAAGTCTCTTTCTTCCCCGACTTGGCAAAGCCCACAGTTGACCGGCGGAAGGGACTCCTTGCTTTTCGACCTAGACTTCAACAGTTACAGGCTCGCTTTGGCCTCTTATATCCAGCGAAGCTCAGAGTGACTCTCCATAACCAAACTAGAACCTTCGAAGATCCTGCTCTGCTAGCAACATTTTTAGATTCCAAAGAGGCAGACCAGATGCGCTAAGTCAACAACTCGGATGGACTCCGCTGGAACTGCCCGCCATTTTGAATGGCCCGATGCGGTGATCATTGCTTGGAATAGAGACTGCCTGGACCTTTCTTTCTTTTATATCTACCTTTCTTGGTCTCCTTTTCCTCCATGATGTGCACATCGGTTGGATTCGGAGCACGCACAGCTATACCGGTTATATGTTTCAATTTAGGCCTTCTCTGGGGTTTCACCCCGCAGACATCAGGTCGCCAGTAATTTCTGGGGTTTTGCTTCTTCTCTAAGGCACTTCGGTGCTACTACTGTTACATAGGGTGCTTCATGATTTTTTATTGGCTTATTTTCTATCATATCGTGTGTACAGTCATTTATAGTTGATATGAGGGACATTGCGCAACTCGGTGCGCCATCATGTTTCTTTCTCAGAATGTTTGACTTTGTTGTATGGCCTTATGTAAGCTCTTGTCACTGAACGTAAGAGGCATCAATAGTCCAATCAAAAGAATGACCCTCCTTAGTTATTTCAATCATGACCATACTGATTTGGTGTTTCTTCAGGAAACCCATTTCATCTCCGTTGAACCACTGAAACTTACTGCTAAACCTTATATGGTGGCTGCCTATTCTCTCGCCGTTTCCAAGCGGTGCGGGGTAGCCATCTTGGTTGAGAAATCTTTGCCAACCACTGTAATGGATACTAGCTCTGATGGGGAGGGTAGCTGGGCCTGTGTATATTTTATGGTTGGAGATAGTGAATTTACGTGTATTTGTATTTATGCTCCGAATGTGGATGACCCTGTTACTGTTACTCGGCGGTGACTTCCACCAAGTATTTGATCCTTTGATAGATAGACTGCCGCCTAGAACGAGTGGTCCGCCCAAGAGTCTCTATACCCTGCCAGCTCTGATGAAAGATTTTGCGTGAGTAGATATATGGAAGCTGCTTCACCCCTCCGACTTAGAGCTCACCTTTTCCCAGCCCCCCCATCACTCACAATCTAGATCAGATTTTTTCTTATCTCCTCAGTACTGCTATCCCAAGTGGACATATACTCCTGATAGGTTAGCCAATTGGAATTCCATTCAGAGCACTTGATGCTGGACCTGCCATGTGGCCTTTGGTCTACTAAACTCCTGTTAAGTATGCTTGTCCCGCATTACAGTATTACTGGAGTCGGGTCTGGGGTCGTCTTCATTCTATTTTATATTTTCCGGAACCCCTTTCTTGGAAGATTGTGGGGCTCCGCTCAGCTGCGGGGATCCCCTCTCTTCCTAAATTGGCTTACTTCCTTTTAGCCTTTAAGCTGGGCATTGCTATTTCCTATTTCCTTAATCACGAAATATTGGGAAAATAGCTCTTTTTTGAGCTCTAATGAATGGTGAATCATATCTGTCTTTATTGTAAATATGCGCAAATACCTTGTATGTCAGCCTCTTCCGTTCAAACCATTCACTATTGGTCTTGCTAGAAGACGCTCAACGATTATGTTCAAACTACTCAATGCTCTCAGTTGACTGTTGGATTCTGTATTAATCTCTGTCATATGCTCATCCGGTATCATAGATGCTACTTCTGTTTGTTTGATGTACAATAATTGTTGTATGTAAGCGCTTATATGATGATTCTTATCAGCTTAGAGAAGAAGCATTGGGGTGGGGGGTAATTGGGGTTGCTTTCTTTATTGTATGTGTGTATTTGTTTCTTTTGGTGTGTTGTTACTTTTGTTTGTTGTAAAATGAAAATAAAAGTTTAAAAAAAAAAAAGAAGCACTTGTCTATCTGGAGGTGGTGCCTCTTTTCTCTTAAACGTCTTGTCTGTCTTCCTTTCTTTCTTCCTTTTCAGGGTATGCCCCTGTCCTCCTTCATGGAGAAGAACCTTCAGTCAGACCCCTCTCTGTTAGTTGAATGTGAGGAAGGTATTGGGAAGTATCTGAGATTACTAATTCCTCCCATCAGTTGGGCCTTGACACTCTCCCGTATATCGAGGACAGGTCAGACAGCAGCCATGTATCCAGTTGCCTGCTGGCTTGTGAAGACTGGTAGTTCAGCATGTCTTTGTTTGAGATACTTGCTGGAGGGGGGACATAGCTCACCCCACTAGGGTACTAACCTCTTTCTGTGATGTTTCTACTTTAGTGTGTCCAGTGGACATCTATGGTATTTGATGGCTTCCTGTTTTTTCCTGAACAGTTTTATAAGCACTATAAGTTGCTTGTTGGAGCTGTTGTGGCTGGCACCTTTGGCCAGAGCAATGTTGTCCTGAGCATCATCTTCCTCCCACCCTGAGTCTGCTCTGATTCGGTATATCCCACTTGCCTGGACTGGTCTAGCAAGATGATAAGGAAGGAGAAATTTTACACACCTGATAATTTTCTTTCCTTGATTCCTGCTAGATCATCCAAGAATATCATAGTATGCACAAAACTAACCCATTTGGAGAAGCTGCCCTGAGAAAGACTATACTTACAGTAGGGTTGGAAAGCCTACTGTAGCCCCCGCCCAGGAGGAAGCTAACAGACTCTTACCCCTGAGATGATGTTCATTAGTATAGGCCAAGCAGTTATCTCTGTGTCTAGTAGTCCTCTAGGTCAGGGATGGGCAATTCAGGCCCTCGTGCACCTCAATCCAGCCTGGTTTTCATGATGTCCCTAATGAATATTCATGAGATCTATTTGCATCTACTGCCTTCCATTGTATGGAAATAAGTCCATGAATATTCATTAGGGACATCATGAAAACCAGGCTGGATTGTGGTGCACGAACATTTTAGTACTTCAGTTTAACACATGATTAAGACAATTAACTTTTACTATTATTCTTATTGTGGGTTTACGTTTCTGTCCAACATCAGTATTAGTTTTTCACTCAGTTTAGTGTTCAGGGTTTACACAAGCTGTACCCTTTAATAGGTAAAGTTTCAGATCTCAGAGTACTCTGTGTAAAAGAATGTGCTCATCAATTTCCTCTTATTCTTTTTGGGTGTGTGAGATGGTGGAGGTACCTCAATCTTTATTCTTCCAAGTTCCTCTTTTGATTTGGGGCCCAGTGCAGTCTGTGGTAGAAGTTCCTCAGGGTCCAGGTTCCTTTTTCCTCCAGGCAGCCAGTCCAGCGATGTCCAGTTGCTGTTTCCTATTAACCTAACTTTAATAATTCAAAAAGAGAAAACCTAAGTCTAAACAGTTGAGACTGTTCAGTCTGGTTTGAATTAAGGGAAAGACTGAATCATTTCTATTTACTGTCCCTGCGTAAAGAAACAAAGGATAAGGACTTCCGGTGACATCATCGGAACGCATGGCGGTGTAGCGATCAGCTCCGCTACCGTCGGCCAGTTTAAGGGGGAAAAGCACCCCGAAATGTGTAAGTGGTGAGGAAGAAGTCAGAGGGGGCAGTTGTGGAACACCCCTAGTAGGGGGGGGAAGCGGTGCGCCGTGACATACGGCAGGCAATTGAGTGGCGCCGGGTCGGAGGACCACGTGGTGGGAGGCAGTGAGGTGCCGGAGAGTGACGGAGGCCAGAGCATGGCAGGAGCCAGTGATTGCGGCTTCTGTCAGATGGTGCCGGAAAGGCAGTGGCAGCGGCGATCAGAGGCGAAGGAAAGACAGTGAGTGAGCGCAGGCTGTATTCATCGGGAGCTGAGGAGAGGAAGAGACGGGTAGCCACGTGGGAGCACGGCAATGCTGAGGTGAGCCAGCGGTGAGAGGGAGCCTGAAGGAGAGCAACCAGAGAGCCAAGTCCTGGAATGTAAACCCGACGACAGGGGCAGAGAAAGGCAGGAGCCAGATACAGCAAGGGGAAAGCAGAAGCAGCGGCCCAAGTAAAAGCAGTGGGCAGCGGAGTGTGCTCACTGGAGCCAGGATTATCACAGCACTGAGCGGGGACCAGCAGAAGAGAGGAGAGGAGTAAGGTGCCTTCCAGATAAACCACGGACTAAAACTAAAAGCACTACACAAATTGGGTCAGACAAGATACATTGGACAGTGAGACCAGGGGAATCAGACAGCGTTCCCAGAGGAAGTACAAGAAATATTGGGGAGTTGAAACTATTGAAGGAGTGGGTACTCCATCCCAGGGGGTCATAAAGAGCCCATGGATAAATCAAAAGGCGGACAGGCAACAAAGAAGAAACTGGCGGAATTTAAATCCTCATATGTTACACCAAGAAGAGGGAAGGAGGGTGAGCAGGAGGGAAGAACAGTGCTGGACCGCCCAGTGGAGCAGGAGGAGGAGATAGAGAGGGCTAGCAGCCCTGGAGTGGTGACAATGCTTAAGACGTGGCTATCAAAGATGAAAGAGGAAATTAAGATGGAGATAAATGGAGTCAAAAATGAATTAAAAGAGACTATACAATCTCTGAGACAGGACATTGTGGAAATGGGGACCCGGGTAGCAGAAATGGAGAACCAGCTGGAGCAGCAAGAGGCAGCTCTAGAGGAATTACAAATGGTTGGGAGGAAGTGAAGCAGCGGATCCAACAGAGGGTGAGGTTAACGAGCAGTTGCAAATTGAGAGGGTAAGAGAAAATCAACCATGAGATATAGTGGTGTGCTTAAGCTCGTTCAAAACGAAAGAAAAGCTGCTGAGGGTGGCCAGAGCAGCACGACAGTTTACTTGGGAAGAGCACAAGTTGGAATTGTTTCAAGATCTTTCTCTGGGAATGCTCCAGCATAGACGAAACCTCAAGGAGGTAACGGCATATTTGTGGAGGGAGGACATGAGATATAAGTGGTTGTTCCCATTTGGACTCCTGATAACAATCAAGGGAAGATCAAGACGAGTGCAGTCATGCGAGGAAGCCTGGAGAGCACTTAAGGAGCTGGGGATCACAAACCTTCCTGAGGGTGGGAGAAGCCAGACCGGGACAATAAGTACCACATCAGCTGGCTGCAGGAGGGACAGTCTACGATGGCATCGAGTACCAGCGGAGTGCAGAAGGCTGGCGAGAATGAACAAAGAGGGTCATGAAGTGCGAGTGGCGGAGCAAGGAGACAGATGAAGTGGAGGACATTGTGGAATAGAGTTTAGGATGAAAATGCTATGTATGGGGGTGGAGGGGTAGAAGTGGATTAGGAGGGATAGGGGGAGGAGGGGAGGGGAGGTAGGCCAGGCTTGAGCCAATGATTAGTAGGGATTTGGGAGCGGGAAGGGGTATCTTAGGGGGGACGTGGAGAGGGCTGGGAGTGGGCAGGTGTGGGGAGTAGAGCAGAGTGGGGGGGGGGGGGAAATAGGTGTGGAGAGGTTGGGGTGAAGCGGGATGGAAGGATAGGAGTCAGGCTGTGGCCCGACAGTTAGTCACGGTCATGGAAGCGACTCTCCCTTGAGGGGAGTGAGGAAGGGGGTGGAGGTAGGGTGAACGGGGTGGAAGGAGGGGAGGGGGACGGGGGAGAAGGGGGTAGGGGAGTGGTGGGGGGGAGGAAGAGGGGAGGGGAGGGGAGGAAGAGGTGGGGTGGGGGAGAGGAAGGAGAAGGGAGGGGTGGGAAAGTAATGGATAGAAGGGGAGGAAGAGGGGGGAACAGCACAGGTGAACTGAAAATTGTTACCTTAAACGTGAAAGGTTTAAATTCACCCTTTAAGAGGCAGAAACTGTATAAGGAATTAAAAAGGCAGAAAGCTTCACTTGTTTTATTGCAAGAGACACATTTGTTACGGAGACATGAGTCTGTAGTGAAACCTAAGGGATATACTGAAATATTTTTTGCATCTAATATGAGGGAGCGGAAGAAAGGTGGGTGGCGTTGTTGGTAAGTGGGATACTTAAAGTAGAGCTGCATACAATAATTTGAGACAGAGGGGGGAGATACTTAATGGTACAAATGCGGATAGGAGATGAATGGTTCTGTGTGATAAATGTGTATGCTCCCACCGGGACACAAAAAGAATTTTGGGAAGAAGTGGATAAGAAAGTGAGTCTATTGAGGGAGGGAGTAAGGATTTGTGGAGGGGATTTTAATATGACCTGGGGGGTGGGGAGGGATTCTACAGAGAGGGGGGAGGGGAGGGGAGCGGATAGGAGGCGATATCAGAAGTCCGTGAAGGACAATGATTTGATTGAAGCGTGGCGGTTGCTTAACCCGGGTAGGCATCAGTATTCATTCTACTCAGTGGTGCACGGCACTTACTCAAGGATTGACACCATCTGGGTAGGGAAAGAGATAGCGGGTAGGATTAGGGAGGGGGGGAGAAATAGAGCCGATCACGTGGTTGGACCATGCACCGGTGATTGTGTGCCTGAGGTGTAGGGGAGAGAATAAGGGGGTACAATATTGGAAATTGAATGAGGCCTTGTTGGGAGATACTAGGGTAGCTCAGGAGCTTGAGGAGTTGATACCAGAATATTTTGCAAATAATGACAATGGAGAGGTGAAGGCGGGGGTGGTCTGGGATGCGTTTAAGGCAGTGGTGAGAGGCACCTTGATCAAATGGGAGGCGAGAATAAAGAGGAAAAGGGAGGGAAAGGAACTTCAATTGCGACAGCAGTTGGTTAGGTTGGAAGAGGCCGATGCCCAAGATATAGGAAAATATAGGGGGGAGGTTTTGGAGAGCAGGGCCAAGCTCAATGCATTGGAAGCTGAAGGGATTCAATATCGCTTACAATTACTGAGGGAAGAATTCTTTGAAGGGGGATATAGAGCGGGAAAGTACATGGTACGGAGATTGAAGCAGAAGCGGAATAGGTCACTGATAACGCAGATCAGGTGTAGGGGAGGGGTAGAGAGGGATGAGCAGACGATTAGAGAAGAGTTTGTGGAATATTATCAGAGGCTTTACGAGGCAAAACCAGATAGGCCGGAGGGGGAGATGTGTGACTATTTGGAGGCCACAGGTCTCCCACATTTGGATGAAGGGGAGAGGTGTGCTTTGGACAGAGAAATACTGGTTGGGGAAGTGGAGCTGGCGATCAAGGGCTTGAAACCAGGGAAGGCCCCAGGGCTGGACGGGCTGATGGCTAGCTTTTATAAAAAATTTAAAGGAGCGCTGGTGAAGCCTCTGACGAGATTTTTCAATCTACCTAAGGAGGGGGAAAGGTTAGCGGAGATGATGGGGTGGGCAGGAGTCACACTAATATACAAAGAGGAGAAAGACCTGCAAGAGTGTGCTTCATACCGGCCTAGCTTGCTGATAAACCTAGATGTGAAGTTGCTGGCCAAGTATTAGCGGGGAGACTCAATAGAATATTGGGAAAGTTAGTTCATGAGGATCAAGCGGGTTTTATACCAGGGAGGTAGGTGTCTGATAATATCCGGAAAATTTTAAATGTAATTTGGTCAGCGAAATGTGCGTCAGAACCAGCGCTTTTTCTCTCGCTTGATGCAGAGAAGGCGTTCGACCAGGTGTCGTGGAAATTTTTGTTCTCAGTGATGAAGTACATGGGCTTTGGAAAAGGCTTTGTGGACTGGATAAAAGCGCTATACTCAGGATCTAAAGCGAGCATGAGAGTTAAAGGGAGATACTCAAGTTTTTTCCCATTGGGGAGGGGAACCAGACATGGGTGCCCCCTCGCGCCGCTGCTATTTGCTTTGTCCCTGGATCCACTAGCGGGGTAGAAAAGGAGGGGATTAGATATTAAGGGGGTGATGGTGGGGCAGAGGGAATACAGAATGGCAATGTTTGCAGACGACATTCTACTCATGATTACTAGGCCAAGCGAGATGTTGCCAGCAATTATGAGGAAATTGAAGGCGTACGGGGGCTTGGCTGGGTTTAGGATTAATTGTAGTAAATCTGAAATCTTAAATTTGATAGGAGGGGAAGAGTTGCAAAGGAGCCTACAACATAATTTCCAATTCCGGTGGGCAAAAAGATCAATTTGATATCTGGGAGTTCATTTGGGGCGGGACTTGGAGGAACTTTATGATTTGAATTATAAGAAGATTTTCGGACAAGTAGAAGTACAACTGGGGGCATGGAGCAGGGGGTACATATCTTGGATGGGGAGAATAGCAGTGATGAAAATGATGTTGCTCCCCCAGTTCCTCTTTTATTTTCAAGTGCTACCAATGGAGATACCAGCAAAGGCACTAAAACAATTGCAAAAGCAAGTTGAGGGGTTTATATGGGGAAGCAAGTGACCAAGGGTGGCTGCTCGGACCTTGCAGGTGTCGAGGTTGGAGGGAGGTATGGGGGTCCCTAATTTTAGAAAGTACTATCAAGCGGCACAGTTGAGGGCAGTGTACTCATGGCTGAGGGAACAGCACAAACATTGGGTAATGATGGAAGAAACGGGATTAAGACCAGGTGAGTTGGAGAGAATGGTATGGGGAGGGAAGGGAAGTAAGGGGGAGAATCTAATGGTAGGCAAAACCCTGAATATGTGGCATCAGCACAGGAAGGGGATGATAGAGGAGAAGAGATGTGCACGTACGATGTCGCTGTTGGCGCGCTGTGAAGAGGGGGCAGGCCCAGATGCAGCTGTGTTGCAAAGGTGGGCACAGCAGGGGTTAAGGCAAGTGTCTCAGATAATTTTCAGGAAAGGGGTAAGAGAGTTTGAATTATCCATGATTTATACCAACTGCGGGATAATGACAGATTTTACTACCTCCAGATTGGATCATATGTCAGGCAGAGAAAGCACTGGCAGGATATTGTAAAATAACCGGGATGGTTTGAAGGCAGCTGCCTAGGTTCGTTGGGGAGGAAGGGGGTTATCTCTCGAATTTATAGAGGATTAATGGAGAGAGGGGAGGAGAAATTAAGCTATATGAAGGCATGGGAGAAGGAGATGGGGGTGTCTTGGGAGATAGAGGAGTGGGAGCGGATAGCTCGGGATATAGCAAAATCATCCATAGCCACATCCCTTCGAGAGAACTTGACACCGGAGCATCTGTATAAAGTGGGGGTCTATAGGTCGGATGAATGTTGGAGGATGTGTGGAGAGAAAGGAACCTGGCTGCATATGTGGTGGACATGTCCGGTAGTACATCAGTATTGGGAGAAAATTGGGGACAATATAAGGAAAATTACAGGTTCAAGATTAACACTGATGCCAGAGTTATGTCTCTTACTTAAGAAGAGTGATGAGGGGGAAGGAAATTGGAGCATAGTGTGGCAATGCATAATAGCGGCAAGATGTGAAATTGCATTACATTGGAAGAATAGTGTATTGCCGCCCTTAGAAAACTGCTCGGCGCCTGTCGGGTTGTATCAAATGCATTGGATAAAGAAAGGTAAAGTGGAGAAGGTGGAGAGACAGTGGGGGGGAGGGGAGTGTGGAAATGGTTCAGTATGGGGGAGTGGAAGATTGGTACAGGGGGGTGTACGGGTGGAGGTTCAGTAGAAGGAGGGAGTAAAGGGTAATAATATGTTTCCATGGTTAATAGTTCAGGTGTTCCAAGGTACAATGAGCAAGTAGAGGGTGGGGGGGGGACAGGGACAAGGTGAAGTTATTGATATGAGTTTGGTTCTATGCAAAAGTAGATGGAGGAGATACAGTCGGTGATTTGGATGTTACTGATAGTGAAATGTAAGGGATACTATATATTATGCCTGTGGAGACAAAGTGATGTAAAGACTGTATTTGGTAATGGTTATGGTGTAAGTGACAAATAAAAAATTTAAGATAAAAAAAGAAACAAAGGATAATTAATGAATATGTGGCATACTTATCTTACTTCACTAGGCAGTTAAGGCTAAAACACTTTAATGCATCACAAGTGGCTTCTTCCTGCCTTAGACAGAGTCACTTTTAGAGAGCCCTACACCATTCCTCTAGCCTAGTTTTTTTTTATAAAACAAATCCTTTTTACCCCTAAGATGGTCTTTTTAAAGTCTGAAAATAATGAATTATTCCTTTTTAGGATAATTGCAAGCCTTTAGGAAGGTTTATTATTTAATTATATTTTTATTGAATTTTATAAATATATATCTAAAGACATGCATCTTAATGAAATACAATGAAATAAAGTAATCAAGGAAATGAAACAAAAAACACATACTCATTGTATATTTAGTCCACAAAAGAAGGGAAAGAAAGAGAGGCACCAGGTAATCTAAAAAAAAACCCCAAAACCTAATGAAATATGCAAAAGGCAATTTTACCAATAAAAGAAGCCCTATCCAACAGGGTGAAGACTTAAGCGTCAGTCATATGGGACACAGCAGCAACAACCATTACCTCCCTAGCCATCAAGAATTCCAAGAGCTGTTTGGGCTCAAAAAAACAGAAATAGCTTATCTTTATAATTAATTATACAACGTGAAGAAAATCTCAACACAAACTTCCCACCCAGAGAGAATACCCCGGATCTAAGAGCCAGAAACTCCTTTGTTGGGTTACACATGCCAGATCAGGAAACATGCAAACGTTAGAGCCCAAAAACTGCTGATCAAAATTCCAAAAGTAAGCTCGTAAAATTCCAAAAGTAAGCTTGCAGAATAACAGATTTGTTAGACTCCAAAACAAAGGTCAGCATGAGTGTGGTACGTTCACCTCCAAAGATCATTCAAGGAACTCCGTAAGGTCCCCAGACATCGAAGGAACATCCCCTGAGCCAGAACCCAAGGATAAATACTGTGCCCTAACAAGTGGGGGCAAATTTTCAGGGGGTAATTTAAGCACCTTCTGAAAATACTTGTACACCATCTCTAGGGGAGATAGTACAGCGGACTTAGGAAAATGTGATTGTCCAAATGTTCTGTTTTCCTAGTGAGCAGAGTATTGTCTTTAACTTGGGTAGCATATAACCCATGAAGTTGGAGCAGATCTTCCTCTAAAGCACCCATCTTCTCCTCCTGTTGAACCCATGTGACAGACTTTCCCAACAGAGTTTTTCAACACCAAATGTTCCGTAATCACAGACCCCACTACAGCCTGTAAGGAGGAATTCATCATTGCCAGCGTGTCCCACAGTGATTCCAGTTATATTTGCAGGCTTAACTAGCCTGCCAGAGACCAACATCTGGATACTGTTCTCTCCTGAAGCCAAGAGGCTCCCAGACACAGGGGAAGTCACCCCCATCGATGGAACAACTGACCTCACAGATGCTGTGGTATCCAGAGTGAAGCTCCTAATGCCGCCGAAACCCTCTTCACTTCCCTCCACCAGGGTACTCGTCAGGTGCCCGGGGAGAAGCACTTCACTCGGCTCAGCTCCACTTCCAGGTCTCCTTGAAGGGATACGCTGCTCCAGAGACAGCAGCACGCCCGATTTTCCCAGGGCAGCAGAGTCCACACTCCACTGTCCTACCGAAGATGCCACTCCCACCTCTGAGACAGAGAAGCCACATGCATTCAGAGTCCTCTGACTGCCCTGGATACTCCTGGTACAACCCGAGGGTAGGTTGATCACTTGTTTCCACGTCCTTCTCCCCATACCAATCCATAGAAGCCTCCACAGGACACCTCCAGGAACTTAACTGGCAGCTCCCACTCAGAGGTAACTCCCTGCCACCATCTTGCCTCCCCAATGAACCCTTTAGGAAGGTTTTTAAACTTTGAGGAAAAACCCCTGCCCCTGGAGGAAAACAAATGATTTTCTGGCATTAATGAACACTTTTTCACAAAACTGACTATGTTTTCCAGGCGAGCACATCTGCACCTAAACTCTAATTTTATATTTCTTTCATTTCAACTTAAAAATCAGCACTTTTGCATGGAAGCTACAGTTCCTTTAAGGCAATCCTGCCTCATAAGCATACAACTTGCTCCAGTCCAGGGCAGAACTGAAAGACTCAGATTTATTTTAACCTCTTTCTCTTTGAATAAGGGCTTCTTAGCTTAAAAGCCATATTCGGGGCTTTCTCAGCCTCTCCCCAAACAGGGGAACCCTTTTATTTACTTCTAATTTTATCTTAAACACAGCTCCTCTGCCTCACTTTTTATTTAAGAAAACCTTGACTGCCTAATCGGCTGAGAAGCAGTCTTAAAGGTAAAACTACACAGCAGCACTCAACTGGCCCCAGGGTGACACAGGTCACCCCACACAAGGTAAATCTTTTTAATTTGTTTAGCCTCTGGTTACACTACCTGCCTCTTCACTGTCTTTTCATGGCTGGTCAGTATCTCTGTCTGATGCAGAGTTATAGATGGTAAGAGAGCCAACAGTTTTGAACACAGTTGTGGTTGTTTTGAATAATGCTTGTTCTGAGTTTTTCAGTCTAGCTTTTTGCTTCGGAAGTGTCATACTGGCTTCTCTCAATGAAATTCACCAGTGATGTCATCACTGAAAGTTGCTCTGGTCTGTCTCCATCTGTTGGCTGGGAAACATAATCTACGTGACTGGACTGAACTGATCTGGTCTAGTAGGGTAAACATTTACACTGGCATTTTAAGAGTGCACTAAAGCCTGAATCCTTTCCTCTTAGCTTGTATAACTCTAGCACATCAGGAAAAATTTGAACAGATTGACCACAAAAGGGGGGTGTCATTCTTCTTAAAATAATAGTTGAATATCTGAGCCTTGTTGAAATCCGATAAAAAAAAAACATCAGTAAGTAGCTCGTGTATCAATATTATCTTGAATTGCTTCAAGAAAAGTAGATAAATCAAAATCAGAAGTGATCACACCCTCCTCCCTTCCCTCCACCTGCTTATCTTTTAAAACATTTTTTGGTATGTAATAACAATTTAATAAATTTAACTCATCTATCTTTACATTTGAATTTCTCCTTTAGGTATATTCTAAATAATATCTCATGTGAGAGGAGGCAAATAGCAGGAAAATTCAAAACAAGCATATTCCTAGCCCTTACAAAATTCTCAGATGCTTCCAAATTTTGAAGCAATATAAAACGATCGTTAATGGTGACCCTGTCAGATGTTTGTAATGTTATAATAGATTTATCCAAAGTTTTCATACTTTTAGCCATAACTTTGATTGCCTACTCCATTTCCTGGATCTTATTAGTAATCTCCAGAGGAAATTGACATAATTATGAGCCATGCAACATAGACTCAGTCCGAGAAACCTTTTTTGAATATCAAAAAATGAAATAGCTTCAAGTAAAGGAGAATCTGTCAGAGAAAAAGTTAAATCTAGAGATAAAACAGGAACAGGAACAGCTGCACTCCCAGCAACTATGCAATACAAAGAAATAAAGGGGTAGAACAGGAAAGTATGTCCTTTTCAGTATGGTCAGATATAGTTCTATGTGAAGGAACTGGAATCACTAAGCCACTGGGATTTTTTCTGAACTTTGAAGAGACTAAGGCAGATAGATGGTTGCACCCAGTCGTCTTTTTCCCCACTAGTAACAACATGCTTCTCTATAGGCCATTTTTTCACTACTAGGGCTTTGGAGTCATTCCCTTTTCTGTTATGAACCATAAACCTACAATTTGCCCAAAATTATTCAAAGAAAAGGGAAGATCCTGGGCTCATTTGGCTCCTCTTAAGCTCCAAATAGTCATACCCCTTTGGGCACACCCCTTTGCGTCATGCATCTGCGGCCGCATGCCATGAGCTGGTTCTACTTTTATTTTTCCCAGGGTGACAAATGATGTCAGTGGGGACCACGATAACCACCAAAGGTGTTAGCAAGCAGAAGGAAGCTTCTCGCCCTCAAGCAGGTACTCACATGCTCTTTCTTTCTCTAATACTACTGCAAGCCAGCTCTGCTTTTATTTTTCCCATGGTCCCCAAATAATGAGATCAACAGGGAACACAAAGATCACCACAGGTGTTAGCAAGCAGAAGGGAATATGTCAAGAAGGCAGCCTACTACTACTACTACTACTACTACTACTACTACTAAGCATTTATAAAGCGCTACCAGGCGCACGCAGCGCTGTACAATGAAAACACAAAAAGACAGTCCCTGCTCGAAAGAGCTTACAATCTAAAAAGACAAAGCAAGAAAAGGAGTAGAAAAAAGATAAGAACTCTTATAAGCCTCTCAGCCCCAAACAGGTATACACACAATTTCTCTCCCTCCCAAATTTTGCATATGTAAATTTGATTTTCAAATGAAAAAATGTTAAAAATAGGCCAAAACATGCAAAATTGATTTTAAATTGATCCAAAAATGCTTTGTTTACAACCTTGGTCAAAACTACTCTTAGTACAAATATCACCACCCACGTTCTTATATGCTATCAAAAGCAAGTATGTTTGATGTTTGCCATTTTACACCCATAAATGAATCTGTTATAATCGGAGCCAAGATGCTACTGACTGAAGGTTCTCCTAGTTTCCAACGTCAACTTATTTCAAATAATATTTAATAGGATTGGCACAACTAAATGTTTTCTCACAAAACTGATAGAAAACTTTTTGAAGTTTAAGCCTGCAGCTTCTAACTTGGTACCTACAGTCAGAGGATTGTTTATATGAGTCTGGCCCACATTTTCTAGAAGAGGTGATTTTATTCATTTTATAATCTTTTCGTGTTTTATTATATTTTTCTAAACATTGCAAAGTTTCATCAAGGAAAAACCCCCCACATTGAATCAGGCAAACAAGCACATCATGATGAATTGGTATGTAACCTGATCTTCTTTAGTCAGTTGGCCATTTTCTGTTTCCCATATTCGTTAATAGAGTTTGGTGACCACCTTGATTGCTTTCTCATCGGTAGTTTGTAATAATTCTATTGCAATTCCGTCAGTTCTGGTATCTAGATATTGCTTCTTCTAAAACTGAAGGCTCTTGAATATAAACAGTGTCGTCTATTGTGTTGTCCATATCTCTATCTTCTGTACAAGTTTTCTGTATACACCTTCGATCTTTGCCTGATCTTTGCTGGATCACTTAGAATATACTGTAAGATATGCCATACTGAGTCAGATCAATGGTCCATCAAGCCCAGTATACTGTTTTCAACAGTGACTATTCCAGGTCTCAAGTACCTGTTGGATTCCTTGCTGCTTGTTCCAGGGGTAAGCAGTGGATTTCCTCAGTCCTCTTTAATAATGGTTTATGGACTTTTCCTCCAGGACCTCATCCAAACCTGTTTTGAACTCGGCCACATTAACAGCTTTTACTATATCCTCCGGTAATGAATTCCAAAGTTTGATTGCGTGCTGGTGCAAACATATTTTCTTCAATTAGCCTTAAATATGCCACATTGCAGCTTCATTGCATGTCTCCTAGTCTTTCTACTTTTTGAAGGAGTTAAACAACCAGTCTGTTTACCCATTTCACACCATTCATTATTTTATACACCTTCTATTGTATCTCCCTTCAGCCTTCTCTTTTCTAAGTTGAAGAGCCCTAACCTTTTAAGCCTTTCCTCATTTGGGGTATCCTTCCATCCTCTTTACCATTTTTGTTGCTCCTCTCTGTACCTTTTCTAATTCTGCTATATCCTTTTTAAGATATGGTGACCAAAATTACACACAATATTCAAGGTGTGGTTGCACCATGAAGCTATACAGAGGCATTATAATATCTTTGGTTTTATTTTCTATTCCATTCCTTATGATTCCTAGCATATTATTTTCTCTCTTGGCCATGACTGCACGCTGGGCAGAGGGTTTCAAAATATTATCCATGATGATGCCCAGATCCTTTTCCTGAGTGGTGATTCCTAATGTGGAACCTTGCATTGCGTAATTGTAGTTTGGATTGTTCTTCCTTACGTGCATAACTTTGCACTTGTCCACATTAAATTTCATCTGCCGTTTGGATGCCCAATTTCCCAATTTTTCAAGGTCCTCTTACAATGTTTCATAATTCTCTTGTGTTTTAACAACTTTGAATAATTTTGTATCATCTGCAAATTTGTTGTCCTCTCTCGTTATTTCAGGTCATTTACGAATATGTTAAAAAGTGGCAGACCCAGCACAAATCCCTGAGGTACTCCACTATTCTCATTTCTCTGTTGAGAAAATTGTCTATTTAGTCTACTCTTGTGTTTTCTATATTTTGATCAGTTCCTCAGCTGGGCAACCAGCATGACGGCCTCATGTCGCTACTCCTATCCCCCTCCCCCCCCCCCCGGACATATCAGATGTACTCTGCTAGTTTTCAACCAAACATCATTTATTTATTTGACAACATTGGAAATAACAGTAAAAAACTCTTGGCCACAGTATAAACTGCATAATCCTAACACATTAGTATATAATTTTTTCATAGCACACATAATAACAACAACCAGTACATTGCCATATCTTTGTAGAACTATCCTATTCTAGATTGCCCTTCCTCCCCTCTTAAGAGGCACAGCCCATCCTAATCCAAATAACACCCAGCAGGGATGTTTGGAAAAAATTGCCAATCCAAGCCTTTTCCCCACTGCCCGCAGTCCTGATTACCATACATTAGGTAAGGGGCGCCTGCCGTTAAAACAGGCCTTTAATGCTCCCTATTTGCAGCAGTGTCCCGATCTGCCTTTGCCCACGGCCTGTCAAAAGGTCGGCAGCAGGGCTCCGTTACTAATTTCCATGTTCGTCCCTCCCCCCCCCCCTCCTGCCATGAAAGCGTAGGGAGGCCCTCTACACACTGTTCCTGCTTCAACTCTGCGTACCATTGGGGGACAAGTCAGCTCCTAAACGACCACTCCCCCCTTTCCATGTCTGGGCTGTGTGCTCTCTCCTAGGGAGGCCCTAGCTCTCCTGCTATGCTGTGACAGTGCCCGCTCCTTGGGGTGGGTCGGGAGGGCACTTGTCACATCACCGCTGGCCCACTGGGGGTGAAAGAGGGCAGGCCGCAGCCCGTTCACCATTTCTATAGCCGACCGCCGCGGCCCTGCCCCCACTCCCAGCCCCCCACCAAGGTTAACCCTTGGCCTGCTGCTGCCCCACCTGTGCCCGGCCGCATTTATTCACTGCCGGGTCTCAGCCGGGCAACCAGCATGACGGCCTCGGGTCGCTACTCCTATCCCCTCCCCCCTCCCCCCGACATATCAGATGTACTCTGCTGGTTTTCAGCCAAACATCATTTATTTATTTGACAACATTGAAAATAACAGTAAAAAACTGTTGGCCACAGCATAAACTGCATAATCCTAAAACATTAGAGTATAATTTTTTCATAGCACACATAATAACAACAACCAGTACATTGCCATTACTTTGTAGAGCTATCCTATTCTAGATTGCCCTTCCTCCCCTCTTAAGAGGCACAGCCCGTCCTAATCCAAATGACGCCCGGCAGGGATTTTTGGAAAAAATTGCTGTCCAAGCCTTTTTCCCACTGCCCGCAGTCTTGATTACCATACATTAGGTAAGAGGTGCCTGCCGTTAACACAGGCCTTTAATACTCCCTTCCTATTCACAGCAGTGTCCTGATCTGCCTCTGCCCACGGCCCGTCAAAAGGTCGGCAGCAGGGCTCCATTACTAATTTCCATGTTCGTCCCTCCCTCCCCCTCCTGTCATGAAAAACGGGCCATCCACCTGTTCACTTTTCACTTCATCCTTTCGACTGCCTGGTGTGACCATTCACCCCTCCAGACCCGTCGTGGTATGATGTACGACCAAACTAGCAATGTCCCTGGGAAGGTACTCGCCAGTGTCAGCATGTCCCTCTGCATCTTCTTCGTGAGCTCAACACAGCGTGTACCTGTCAAGTCGTTACCTCCAAGATGGACCACTATTGTCCATGGCTTTCCCCCTCCTCTCTTCTTTTGCAGAAGGAATGGCAGCAGCTGGTCCCACACCATACCCCATCAGCCCATCCACGTGACCGACACTCTCGCTTTTGGCAAGCCCAGGTTGAGCCCTTGCGGTCTGATCCTTGTCCTCTTTTCCGACCAGTGAACAAAAGAATGGCCGCATATCCATGCTTCCTGAGGGGGATTGGCACCTATGTTATATTAATGGCAAAAAATTACATTGTTATCAGTGCATCTTGACAAAAGATTGCATTGTTATTGGTGCATCATTGTATGTTATACAAACATGTATGCCATACAAACATTCTCAGGCCCAGCATTAGTGACTCATGACTAGATATTGTATTTTTTTTTCTTTTTTTTTATCATCTCAACTCCCTTCCACATTATGGCAACTACCATTCTTCATAACCAACCCTGACTCCCCCACCTTTATTTACAGTAACCCACACTGACAATTACAGTTCCATATGCTGGCAGCAACCGTGAGCACATACGCCGGCATCAACCGGGCGTATGGCGTCAAACCGGGCGTACATATAGCCTATACTTGTCTGATCACCATCTTCCAATGTTCATAATCTGTTCCCTTGTCATACCTATACTGGCTGCCATTGAAGTGGCCCCGATGCGGAAGGAGTGAGTGCCGTAAAAGCGCGCCTCCAAACCCGCTGCTTCCAAGCTTAGCTTAAGCACTCTGGCAAATTTGAAACATGAGAGGGGGCACCGTTCGCATGCATTAACCATTGCTCGCCCCCCGCTGGGCAGAGTTATTTGTATTCCGTGAAGGTTTTCACTGGACAGTATGGGTCACCTGGTAGCGGGGCTAACACGACCCGGGCACCTTTTCCTTCGGTATCTGTCTTGGACTTCCGGATGTATAGTACTAATGCTCCATCCTATAAGCTAACATCCCTCTTCTAATGCCTACCTCGGCTGGCTCGCCACTTGCCGTGGCCACCAACTCCCCTATTCTGAACGCTCCGAAGAACGCCCAGGAAAAGGCACATCTAAACAGCCGAATCTTGAATCCATCGAAACATATCTGGCATGTGGCCGTTATAAGTTTCTTTAATATTTGGTGTGTTATGGGACATCATCTGTCCTTCCTGCAGCCCTGCTCCGATGACCAGCCCTTCATTACCCTTGTGATAATGAAGTCCGTTCTCGGGCTGTTCTTACCCATTGCTCTAGCAAAAAATGTGATTGCCGCCAATTGCGTCTGCACAGCCGATTTCCTAACTCCGCTACTCTTAGAATGTAGGATCCACTGCAGGATCGAGTCCGTCGTGGGACTGTCTGCATCCCCTATCCCGCTATTTGTGAAGAAAGCTTGAAACGTCTCCCACACCGCCAGGTATTTTCGCCTCATCCGCTCGGCTGGCAAACCCAGCAAAAGCTCCCAAACCTCGGTGGACCAAGGTCCTATACCTCTTCTGGGATAGCTGTCTTGACTGCGTCGGCCTCGGGGGCGAGTGCTCGGAAGAGCGGGATCTTGGAACGAGAAAGAGCATCGGCAAGGTTATTATGCTGACCTGGAATATGCTCTGTCCTAATAGTCACATTATGTGTAAGGCACAACATCCCTATATGTCTCAACAATGCCACCACCCCCAGTGTATGGGCACGCATTCCATTCACTGCATGTACCACCGCTAAGTTGTCCATGTGGAATGTGATTGCTTTGTTGACTAGCCGTGGGGCCCATATATACAAGGCTACCATAATGGGAAAGAACTCCAGGAACATAATGTCCTTTGTGGTTCCCCCAGAGTGCCACTCACTAGGTCATTTCCTGGAACACCACACCCCCTTGAAATAAATTCCGAATCCGATCGCCCCAGCAGCATCAGTGAATAATTCCAGGTCCTCGTTCGACACTGGATGCTCTTGCCAGAACACAAGCCCATTAAATGATTTCAGGAAATGTTCCCAAATATGTAGGTCTTCCCGTATGTCTCTGGTGACCCTGATTTTATGGTGTTTCTTCTTGACCTCTTTTGATGCCAGCACCATGCGCTGACAGAAGACTCGCCCCATTGTCATGATCCTATGAGCAAAACACAGCAATCCCAGCAACGATTGGAACTGCTCCAATGTTGCTTTCCGTCGCCCCTGTATCCTCTGAATAGCGCTCCTCAGTTTCTCTATTTTTTCGACCGTCAAACGTGACAATTGTGCTATCACGTCAAGTTCTATGCCAAGAAATGTGATCGCCCACATGAGCCCACAGGTCTTTTCTTTTGATAGGGGAATCCCGAAACACTGAGCGACCTGCTCGAAAACATTGAGGATCCTCTTGCAGTCTTCACCATCAGTTGCAATGAATAGGAAATCGTCCAGGTAGTGCACCACCATATTGTGGCCCGCGATGTCCTCCACAACCCAGTGTATGAATGCGCTAAACTGCTCAAAATATGCGCATGAGATTGAGCAGCCCATGGGCAGACATTTGTCGTAGAAATATTCCCCATTGAAGGTGAACCCTAATAGTGAAAAGGATTCCAGGTGCACTGGAAGCAGTCAAAAGGTTGATTCAATATCCGCCTTTGCCAATCGAGCCTGCTGTCCTATCTTCCGTATGATTGTCACGGCCTGATCGATCGTCGCATATCTCACCGAGCATAGCAATGGATCAATGTGGTCGTTAACTGAACTCCCTTCTGGGTATGATAAGTTGTGAATCAAACGGAATTTGCCCGGCTCCTTTTTTGTACTATTCCTAAGGGGGACAGCATCAGATTTGGAGAGGTTGGGCTCTTGAACGGCCCAGCTACCCTTCCCAGGCCAATTTCTTTTGCCAGCTTCTGTTGCACTACTGAGTTGAATTTCTTTTTTTTTTTTTTTAATTTTATTTTCCATTTATAACACAACCAAAGTAAAAGACATACAAAAAGATACAAATACAAAACCATACATATAAAAGCAACCCCATATTTCCCCCCACCCCCATGCTTCTTCTCTAGGAAAGGAATACAACGTTCGGGTAATCAATGATTAATTCTCATTCTTTGTGAACCAGTATAGAGCAAGTGAAGATCATAATAAATGAGTGTACATGATAAATGGAGTTAAACAGTTAGATGAGAGCATTTGGCAGTTTGCACATAATCATTGAGCATATTCCATTTAGAAACATGATGCAAGGTTTGAGCGTGGGGAGCCATTCGGCGTGGTATCTGTTCATATTTACTATATAAACATACAAGAGTCCACCACGCATGGGGACTTAGATGGGAGCTATTTTTCCAGTGTTGCGTGATTAAAGATATAGCTATACCCATCAAGAAATTTAGCAAAAAGCGGCCCGACTTTGGAAGAGAGGGGATCCCCGCCGCAGAGCGAAGTCCCACTATCCGCCAAGAGAGAGGCTCGTGAAACTGTAAAATGAGTTGAATACGACCCCAGACCCGACTCCAGAATTGCTGTAGTGTAGAACATTCATACATTATATGAGCTAGTGTGCCTATGGCGGTGTGGCAATTCCAACACCTGTCATTAACATTGGCATTCCATTTGGCAAGCTTCACAGGCGTATAGAAACTTCTATGTGCAAAATAGAAAAGTGTCTGGGTTATCGATGCTGACCGAGAGACCCGAACAACTTTACTCCAGAAGAGGCTCCATTGCTCAGGAGTCAGTGTGATTTGTAGTTCCCGTTCCCATGTTTGTTGGACTGCGGGAATGCTACTGTTCTCATGATTGCTTAACATTTTATAAAAGTTAGAGGCTACGCCAGATTGACTCCCAATAGAGCGAATTATCTCTGCTAGACCTTCATCATTAGTTTCAGTTAGTGGAAGAATCCGAACACTCCTAAGGCAGTGCTGAAGCTAGCAAAGAAAATAGGATCATCCACATTAGGAGCATATAAACATATACATGTCAGTTCAAGATTACCCACTTTAAGGTGGACTCGGGACCACCGACCCTCAGTATCAGAACTGCTATCGATAACAGTGGCTTGTAAGGATTTCCTAATCAAGATGGCTACCCCACATCTCTTCGCTATAGCGGGAGAGTAGGCGGCCACCATTTAGGGTTTAACATTGAGTTTCATTGTCTCCTTGGCATTAGATGCGTTTCTTGGAGAAAAACCAAATCAGCATTTTCGTGACTTAAGTAGCCAAGGATTTTCTTCCTTTTTATCGGATTATTAATACCTTTGACGTTCAATGATAAAATCTTACATGGGGCCATAGAAATAGCTGAGTCTATTCAAGATAAAATATCATAATGCACACAATTTCCATTATCCCCCATCTTGACTGCTTGATTCAGAGAAGACCTAACCAAATCATATACAATAAGCACTATATCTGGTATTCCCCCAAACCAAAAGTAAACACCGAAGTGTAGTAGAGAAGAAGCATAACCCCAATGATTAATAGTGACCATATGTCTGCGGGAGGAAGCCCCAACGAGGGCCAAACATTCTACATATTAACTGTAATAGCTACATAGGCTCCGGAGCCCACCGAGGTGCATGCTATGGAAAGGTCCCTCACAGGAGAGTCCGACGGTCAGCAGGCCACGATAAGCTAGGCCGCAGGGCCTCCGATCCAGGCTGCATGTGCAGCGTCGACGACACAAAATGGCGATCAGTTCCAAATCGATGGGCAAATGAAAGGCCCCTGGTTCAGCGCATTTGGTCCGCTTCTTTGGCTTCCAGATAGGCCGCAAGCACGTCCGGATCCTCAAAAGTCCTGGTTTGATTATGAAGAGTAACTCTAAGTTTCGCCGGGTACATTAGACCATAGCGCGCTTGAAGCTGCTGCAAACGCGGTCGAAATTCAAGGAGTCTTTTCCTGCGGTCCACTGTGGGCTTCGCCAGGTCGGGGAAGAATGAAATCCGATGGCTCTCATAATCCAGCCGGGGGTTTGCACGGGCAGCGTTTAGAATTTGTTCAACTTGCTGATATCTCAACAACCGGAAAAATGATGGGCCGAGGGGTTTTCCGGTTGAGCGCCAAAGTCGTGGGTACTCGATGGGCCCGATCAATCTCCAAATCCTTGGTGAACGTTGTTTTAAGCAAGGAGGGAAGCAATTTAGAGAGGAACTCTTTCATATCTCCTGATTCTGCTCCCTCCGGAATTCCCACGAGCCGTATATTGTTGCGACGGGCTCGGTTGTTACTGTCCTCCAGCTCCTTCTGAAGTGCCTGCATTTGTCGTTCGACCTTGTCCAATTTTGCCAAGCGGACCGCATGCGAGTCAAGAGTACCCTCCATTTTGTCCTGTCTCAGCGATAACCCCTCTAGCCTGTCCTGTAGCTTGCCGAAGTCTTCCCGCATGGATCTGAGTGCTTCACCGTTGGATTGCACAAGTTCTTTCACGCCGCGGATCTCATCTAAGATCTCCTGCTGCATCGCGGGACCCTCCCGGAGTGGAACCATCTTCTGTGGGGACGGCGGCTCAGTTTTAGAGCATTTGCCATGTGAGTTCGTTGAAGAGCCGAATTCTAGACGCGCTGGCTTGTGCCCCGCCATCTCCCCGAGGCACCCCGGTAGGATCAGAGCCCAATTGAAAAGATAAGTTGTATTAAAGTCAGGAGTCTGAGTAGGCCACTCGGGAGCTTCAGCGTTAAGCGTCCATCCCGCTGGACATCAGGCTCCACCCCCCTGAGTTGAATTTCTTTACTGAGGGGGAGTTACAGATTACGTGCGCCCATGCTGGAACTGATGATGGAATAAGGAAACCATGTGTGAAGCCGCTCTCAATGCTGAGAGCTTTGTCTTGCAGCGGGTAGGCCCGCAGCCACGAATGCCTGTGTTCAAGCTTGATGGGGGTTGGGGCCATGGCCTTCATTTCCCCGCTGCTGTGATGGCCGGAATGTTTTCATCTCTCTTCCCGATCGGCACGTGGAAGTCGTATGACTGCCCCCACAGCTCGAACATGCATGTCAGAATTTGCATGGGTGCCATGTGCAGCTCCCCGTATTGTACTGACGGCATGCTCGGCGGCCAGCCATTTGGTAAGTCTGCCTCCATTGTGGTGCCTGAAAGGACTGCGGTAGCCCTTCCTGACTCCATGGCCTTTTGGGGGCCATTTCCTCCAGCCACAGATCCAAGATTCTGTGCTGCCATGTCATGGTTGGGTCCTCCACCATGCTTTTCCTGAACTTGACATCGTAATTCAACCGGGCCCACCCTCCTAATCGCTTGTGCGCCCGGGTAATGGTGTCCAGGTACTTAATTAGGTATGGACTTGATTCCGGCTCCCGCTCAATGACCACACTCATGAATATATGGAAAGCTGATACCCAATTATTTATGTATTTTACAATTCTCGGCTTCTTTTCCCAGTTCTTGTCCCTATCCTGCTCTCTTTCATCTCCCCTTCCTGGTCCCTAAGCAGCAATGAGAATATATCAATATATTTCCTTTGCCAAATGCGCTTCTTCAACATCCTAGGCACTGCTCTGGCTAATGAGCTCACGCCACAACGCGAATCTCCCACTACTGCAGATAGGGTTGCCAGTGCCACTGTCACCGGTGTCACAGGTCCGGTTACGCCGGCCTGTTGGTTTTCTGTTCTCTGTGTGGATAGCTCGCTGGGCGCTGCCCATACTCTTGCTAGAGGGTTCTTCCTTTTTGATTTATTTTTTTTAAAGTTTTTAAGGCATTCTGTATTATGTTCGCTAAAGACATCTCCCCATCTGTGTCAGAAGTAGATTCCTCAGATGATGAAGATGACAATTCAAGTGCCCCTCTTTCACTCCCTGACTTACCAATCGCCATGCTGGTGCTTGCCGTTCACAATTCTTCTGACCTTGTATTGGGTGATTCCAGTTGTTGCTTGAAAGCGCTCAGGCCATGTTGGTTCACCTGTTCACAAATGACTTGCAACAGTTCATCCAACTCCTGGCTGGACATAGAAGGCGTGGGTGGCTGTGCTTGCTGCTGCAGTGGTACCTTCTTACTCTGACGTGTTGCTGTTTTGGTTGCATCACGTTTGTGTAATGCGTCCCCACTCTTTGTCTTCCTCTTTCCTACCACTGTGGATGCCCTCTTTGCTGCACCGCGTGTTGTCCTGCCTGCTGTGCTCTCTACGTTCTCACTCCTCTCTGTGTTCGGCCATCCACTGCGGTCCCTTTTATCACTCTGGGTGACCTTTCGTGGCATATCAATAGTATATAGCAATTGTACTACGAAGAAGCAACGAGGAGAGAGAGAAGACATGTTAGTACCCTGCCCCTGTTCTTAAGTTGATTCTGCATGTTAATGTCCTGGTACCCCTTATTCAGACTTGTCTCTGGCTTCCCCCTTGCACTATGCGCTTGCAATTTTTTTTAATCATATTACTAACGCCTTTTTTTTCTTAATATAATTAACTGGATATTTCAATTACCTCTGTCCAATTTGCTCCCCCCCCCTTTTTTTTTTTTTGCATGTGAGAATCCACTGCCATCCGGTTCCACTCACCATATTTAAACTCTGCCATATATTTACTGCTATCCCACTTGAGTCCACCAGATGGCAGACATATCCAAATGCTAGCCCTCCGTGTTTCCCCTCTTTTTTTTTTTGCATTCAGCTGCCCTTGGGCTGGCCATCTACATGTGCTTCGAAGTCTCAACCCCTGCGCATGTCTCCTGTGCTCTCCTGGTGTCCCTTAATAGGCTATTTCACTTCTTTTTTTTTTTTTTTTTAATAAAGGATGCTCCCATCCACCCAGCCACATGAGCTTTTGAGACGCCGACTGGCAGCACTGCTCTCCATGCGGTATCCTTGGTGCTTCTGGTATCTCTGGCCCCTGAGTGAAATTGCCACAACTGCAGAGCCATGCCACACCGATCCCCCACACCTATCCCTTTTAAATGGAATCTGAATGGGTGCTAACATTTAAGAGGCTTTTCTTTTTTTTCTTTTAAATACGTTTATTTACCATTTCAAAAAAATAAAGACAATACAACCCTTTGTAGTAATAATAAACAAAACAAGTACAGCAAGAAAACCATCCCTCCCCCCCCCCCCCCGGCTCTCTGGGCGACATGTGACCTCTAGCTCAGACCACATGGTAGAAACCCCCCGACCAGCAGCCGAGGGGTGGCTTCAGTTATTAATGCAACACCTACTAAACAGCCTTTGAGCGTGCAATATATTGATCCAGTAACTCCCATCTTTTAAAGTTTAACTCCACATCCCTCGGGTGATGAAGTTTACTATATAATTTCTCGTATTTGGAATACTGACACACCGAATTCCACCAATGCTCCAAACTAAGATTCTGAAAAGATTTCCAATTTGTCAGAATCTGCTTGATCGCTATAGCCAGCATGAAATTTAATAAGAAGCTTTCCCTGTGTCCTTTAGCCGGGTATACCGCCAGGGCTCTCATAAACACCAACCTCCATGTGATCCCAAAGGACAATTTTAATATGGAGCAGATTTTCCCCCAGACCTGAATCAAAAAGCTCTGTATAAGGGGGCAATCAAAGAACATATGTGAATATGTTCCCACGCTGGACTGGCAAGACCAACACTTACCAGAAGCCCCCTTGTCCCACTTGGCCAGCTTCGCTGGGGTAATATAAGCCCTATGCATGAAAAAGTATAGCGCCTGCGTAATTGCCGCAGACCTAGAGACCCTAGTTACCGGACCCCACAGCAGCTTCCATGCACCTGTGGGGACTGGGCCAGACGCATCCGACTCCCAAACTCTCGACAACCCTAACGGCCTCTGTGTAGCATGATCCCTGAGCAGCGCATAAATCTTAGAGAGGGCTCCCTGTTGCCCTATTGTGCCCCTGAGCCCTTTTAGCAGCCCACTCTCGTCCACCAGCTCCTTAACATTAATGTTAGTAGCAGTAACACAGTGCTTGAGTTGCGCCCATTTAAAATAACTGGCATCCGGTAAGGAATACTCTGACTGCAACACAACAAAATCCTTCCAACCGCTCGACCCGACTAACTGTCCAAGCAACCACACCCCTCTCTCTTGCCAGTTCTTCCATGCAAGATATAAGAAATAATATTAATTCAGCTCAATCTCCAACCACGAGTTCAAATTTATATATTGCTAAATGTAAACCAATCTTCCATGCAAACATCTTACCTCGAATTCGAAATAACGGGTTCCACTATAGCGGAAACGCTCCCGAGGGCGAATTATCATTTACCATCCTTCGAACCAAGTTTAGATAAGCGTCCTGCGTTGCCTTAATAACACATCCCGCATTGAGCCACTCCGGCTGCAGGGCGCCTAACAGAGAAGCCAGAGGATAAGGCGCAGATACACCCGCCTCAAACCCCAACCAAACTGGGCGCGATGAGAGAGACCCCGGATCAAGCCACAAAGCTCCTTGCTTCAATAGCAAGGCTTGATGATACAAATAGAGGTCTGGGAACTGTACGCCCCCCTTATCCTTAGCAGCCTTAAGTTTTTGGAGCGCTATGCGTGGCTGAGCACCCTTCCATAAAAAGTTAGTAAGACATTTCTCCAACTTAGCAAATACACTAATCGGTAAAATAAACAGGAGCATACCCAGAACATAATTAATTTTTGGGACCAGCATCATTTTGATGAGCTCCAGCCTTCCCCACCAGGAGAAGTGCAAAATGGACCATGCTAAGGTCTTCTCCCGAATCACTTGCAGCAACTCCTCGACGTTCTTTTGAACCATAGCTTCTACCGAGGAGCAGTACCAGGCACCTAAATATTTGATGCATTCAGTCTCCCACTTAAAAGGGAAGCTAGCCATCTCCGCAGAGGTAGTAACATTATTAAGCGGGAAGGCCACAGACTTATTCCAATTAATCTTATAGCTAGAGACTCTAGAATAAGACTCTATCAGGTCTAGTACTACAGGGATTTCCGATGGCTGAGCAAAAAGTAACAAGTCGTCTGCATACGCCGACAATTTCACCGCTGATTCTCCTCCCACGATACCCCCTAAACCGCGGTGTTGTCGAACCGCAAGGAGCAGAGGCTCCATTGCCAGATTGAAAAGCAAGGGGGAAAGAGGACAACCCTATCTGGTGCCTCTGTGCAACGAGAATGAGCAAGACAAGACGCCATTCGCAGCAATACGCGCCGTTGCTTTGGAGTATAACACTTTAACCTTTTTAATAAACTCCTCTCCAAGTCCGAACCATTTCAAAATAAAGAACAAAAAAAGCCACTCCAATCTATCGAAAGCCTTCTCGGTGTCGAGAGACAGGGCGACATAGGGGCTAGGATCCACTGATGCCCTATCGAGTAAGTTGCATAACAAACGAGCATTATCTGAGGTGGACCTGCCGGGCACGAATCCGCACTGGTCCGGGTGCACAACCTCTCCTATAACTGCCGACAACTGCTTCGCTAAGACGCTTGCGTATATTTTGTAGTCGGCGTTTAGCAGAGAGATGGGCCTATAGTTTCCCACATTACCGGGATCCTTTCCGGGCTTTTCAAGGACCGTAATGATGGCATCCGAAAACAACCCAGTCTGACCTTGACTCTCCCCTAACTCTTCGTAATATTCTAGTAAGTAGGGTTGCAATTCTTCTCCGAAGACAACATAGAATTCAGAGGGGAGGCCATCCGGACCCGCCGCTTTCCCTGGAGGCATAGATTTAATTGCTGCACAAAGCTCATCCCCAGAAATGGGCTTCCAAAGACTCACTGCTTGATGTTCCGTCAATACAGGATGATCCAGGCTACCTACAAAATTCCTGAAACCCTCTAGGTCCACCTGTATCTCAGAAGAGTATAAATCCCTGTAGAACTTAGAAAATTCCTCAACAATGCATTCACTCTTGGTCTGTCTTACTGCATGACTGTCTACAATGGCAACAATCCTAGACTTGCAACGCTTACCTCTGGCAGAACTTGCAAGCAACTTTCCTGCCTTATTTTGTTCCACATGATATCTGGCTGACAGCCTAAGCAATATCTGCTCCACTTCCGAGCTAAGAATTTCTTTGTATTGGAATCGTAATCTCTGTAATCTAACCAAGAGACCGGGAGCTGGCTGCTTCAACCACAAACGTTCACCCGCCTTAATTTGGTTTTCCAGAGCCAGTAATTGGGCTTTCCGCCGCTTGGACTCTTTTATCTTAAAACTAGTGATTGTGGCCCTCAGCGAGGCCTTGAAGGCCTCCCACCAAGCCCAGCTGGCCAACTCCCCCAATTTATTCTCTTGAAAATAAGAGGCAATAGTCGCCCTTATCTCTTCTTGAAACGTAGGCTCTGCCAGCCAGGCCCTGCTGAAGGACCATGCTGGCTGCGGCCTCTCGAGATCTGAAACCTCCACATTAATCATGATAGCTGCGTGATCTGAAACCGTTATACTTAAAATCTCTGCCACGCAGCTATCCGAGACCAAGGTCTTAGATATTAAGAAAAAATCAATACGCGACGAAGAGTTGTGTATGGGGGGAAAAAAAGGAGTAATCTTTATCACCCGGATGGGTCAGCCTCCAAATGTCCACCAACCCACATGAATCCATAAGGGCCGAGAGCGCCAGGCTCGCTCGAGAAGGGCGCTCAACTCTCCCCGGATTCCGGTCCACCAGAGCATCCCTAACTAAATTAAAATCCCCTCCCATGATGGTTAATGGGTCACCCTCCCTCTGAATACTCTCATTTAGTTTACAAAAAAAGACAGGATCATCCCTGTTGGGCCCATAGATATTTATGAGTAAGAGCTGAACCTTCCCAAACAGTAATAATGACTGCGCCCATCTCCCGTCTTCATCATTACTAGCTTTAATGATCTTGCAGCTCAGCGAGGCTTTGGCCAATGTAGCCACACCATTTTTCTTATGAGCTGCTGGGGAGGAGCCCACTAACTTATAGATATTGCTCTCCAATTTAAAGGTCTCTTTCAGGGATAAGTGAGTCTCTTGTAACAAAATAATATCAGCGTTCTGACGCTTGCAGTAAGTCATTATCTTTTTCCGCTTTATCGGAGAGTTTATACCCTTAACATTCAGAGATAATATCTTTAACATTTTAGCCATGCCAACCATCGTAAAAAGGATTGACAACAGCCTTTAGCCAGAGAAAAGAACATGCCCAGTATCCATGACCCCCCAGAGAGCGTATTCCCCAAAACCCACAACAACAACAAAAACAAACAGGGTGAGACAGCAAAAGCACTATTACAGCATAGCGCAGTCCGGTCATATGTATAAACAAGAAAAATATTGATATCCCCCCCCTCCGGCCAACATTACACCCCCAAACAGAGCAGCCCTTTTAACTCGCCAGGGCAACGGCAGAGGCTGCCGCAGTCTTAATGCCGCATATTCCTTGCATTAGACACCGCAGCTCTGGACTAGCATCAGAGCAACTCACAATCCATTTTAATTCAGTTGCATCGCCAGCGCTTCCTGATCCTCGACGAACTGCTGTAGCACTGCTGGATCATCAAATGTTTTGGTGACATTGTTCAACGTGACTTTGAACTGCGCGGGGCTAAAGAGCCCATAACGTGCTTGCAGCCGCTGTAGCCTCAGGCGCATGGCAAGAAACTTCCTTCTTTTATCCACGGTGTGCTTGCAGTAGTCCGCATAAAAGGCCACTCTCTGACCCTCATGCAGAATCGGTTGATGCTTCTTTGCGGCCTCAAAGATTTGCATGACCTGCTGATGTCTCAAAACGCACATTATCATTGGTCGCGGCCTTGTATTTTGCTTAGCCACATTCGTCGGGATACGATGAGCCCTCTCAATTTCCAGCGAATACTTGAGATCAAGATTTAGCACTTTGGGCAAGAAACTCTCCAGGAAGTGAATTGCATCGCTCCCTTCCACACCTTCTTTTAAACCTACTATGCGCACGTTATTTCGGCGAGCCCTGTTCCCCATGTCCTCAAGGTTTCGCTCCAGCCAATCTATCTTCCGGGCAGCACTGCCAAATCTTTTAATCTGCTCACTCTGTGCCGTTGCCATAGCTTCTACGGTCTCCACTCTAACAGTCAGTGCCTGGAGCTGCGTACCCAAAGCTTTCATGTCCGACTGCAACTCAGCCAGGGAATCGCCATTTGCCTCCACACGGGCCCTGACAGCTCTTACTTCCTTTAGCAGCTCCTGGATACCCTCCGGCGGGTCTTGTCCGGGCGCCATTTTGTGCGGCGAGAGGGGATCTGTTTTGGATCTTTTAGAGCCCGATGCTGCCGCATTCACAAAGTCCAGTCGCGTCTGCTTACCTCCAGACATGTTCTCTCCTTAGGCTGTTACTGAAACTCCAATTTGGGGGGGCAATATCGCCGATGGGGGCTATGCTGGATGACTTCGACCGGGAGAACCACTCTTACGCGACCATGCTGGCTTCCCGCTGGCTCCGCCTCCCCTCTTTTTTTTCTTTTTAAGGATTGGGGCCCACTAGCTTTCCTATGCTCAGGGGGATAGCAGTAGCTGGGATCAAACCCACCACATGCTGGACCCATAGATCGGGGCTCTGCCAGCCTCCCCCTAATTGGCGATCAGGGCTCTGAGCTGTTCCACAATCTGCTCCAGGCCATAACTTTGCACCAGAATAGAGCTTTTCCAAATGTTAGTGCCAAGAAAATAATCAATCTGGTTTTAGTGTTCCCCCTCTGGTGATGTCCAGGTATATAGGTGTCATTTTAGCTTGTTGAAGAATATATTCACAATTAAGAGGTTGTTGGCTACACAAAAGTCAACAAGACAAGCTCTTGCTCTGTTCCTGGTTCCTAGGCCATATAATCCAACTGCATTACCTTCCTTTCCTTTTTTAACTTTGGTGATTGAAGACTGGAATTCCAGTCATACATATTGTTGCATGATCCGTCAATTTTGACTTGACTGTAGTCATAAAATTGGTCAACCTCTTCTTCATTTGCATCAGTTTATTTATTTATCTAACTAGTTTTCTATGCTGCCTTATCCTTCAATAATTATGTAGTTACTGGATATATTCCCTTGTCCCCAAAGGGCAATCTATTTGTATCTGAGGGTTAGGTGGTTTGCTCAAGACCACAAGGAGTGCCTATAGAGCTAGAAACCCCAGTCCCCAGTCTGGCCTGAGATTGCTGTCCCCAGGTGAGACTTGGGCTCCCAGCCCTCTGGCCTAGGGTCAGTGGCCTAACCACTAGGCCAATCCCCCCAGTTGAAGTATTGTCATGCTGAATATCTGTCCATGCAATCTGATTGACTTAACTCGATCATTCACAGTGTTGTATTCAATTACAGTCCTTGGTAAAGCATTTCTGACTATGAAAGCAACTCCATTTTTTCTCTGATTTGATTTCCTGAGTATTAGACTGTGTGTTTATCCAAACAGAAGTATCAATTCACTAATGCCTAGGAGGGTAATCTTCCAACAACTCATTTTGTTTTTGACTGCATTCGATTTGCCTTGGTTCATAGTTTGTACATTCCAGATTCCAGTAATAATTGCGTCTTTTCAGCTACAGATTTTCTTCCCTATATTGGCAGCCTCAGCAGCCAGAGGGCTAGAATGCTTTGATCTGCCATTGTATAACAACCACTGGTACTACTGAAGTATTCTTGGCTATTCCTTAATAACATGAGTGCTGTCTGACCTGAGGGAGTTCATCTTCCAGTACTATGACATTTTTTTTCATTTTCATTTCTCCATATTGTTTTCTTGGTAGCATACAGGAGCGGTTTACAATTGCCTTTAACAATGAAATGTGAGTAATCCTTATATTGCTGCTGCCCGATGGCATCTCTGCTTTAACCTGTGTGCCATGAGAGGCCCTGCAGGAATTAGACTCTAGGTAGCATAGCTTTGAGTTTCAACAATGCACACAGACCCCTCCCCATGATAAGGAGAAGACCTCGGGGAGAGCACATCATATTAATAGGCAACACACCCAACATAAAGCTAATCCTGATCACATTATGAGCAAAAATTGTGGCCCCTATTTTAGAAGCATCCCCATGTGTAAATAGGTACAAAGGCTGAGGCCAGCACTCCTGAATACCCATGACATTAGCGATCTCCCTCCCCCGCCTTCCCTCTCAGCAAAACAGACAAACATCCTTCACTCCCATCCCACCCCTGGCTCTTGCTGGGGATCACAGGTGCCTAATGGGGAGCATGAGTGATCCCCATTTGCTCCTGGTCCATCAGCATCCCTAGTTCAAAATGTTATCTGTGATCCCCGACACAGTATCTTGTTGCTTCCACTGGGGGTGAAACTGCCAAATAAGGCAGGTTCCGATAAGAATCTTCTTTTTTAAAATCAATAAATGAAAACTCCCAGAGTCTTTACTACACCATATTGCCAGTTGAAATACACCTTTCAGCACCGCTCTTCTGCTTCAACATTGCAGTTTCAAAGATGGAATTCTGAATCATGAAGCAGTATGAATGCAAAGCACTTGCCAACACTGGGGACTGGACTTCAATTAAACTCCTCCAATAGCTATAAGATTAAATACAGTGCCTCTGAAGCTATGTGATTTTTGTCTTCGAATATGAAATTGTAGATCATGGCTGGAATATAAGTTCAACTGAACTCTGAGGAAATCAGAAAAGGAACAACATAGAGAAGACAGGCAGTGTTCTTTAAAACAGAGAGGAGAACGTGTAGATATGGAATTTTGTATTTAAGTCATTGTATGGACGTTTGTGACTCCACAGTAGGGATTATTTAAGTCTATTCAACACATCCAGCAATGAAGGAGGTGTTTTTGACCAATGAAGCCAATTAAAACTGCATGCATGATGTTGACTAGACGTCTGATAGGCTGGAAGCCATTGTTTCACCTGGGGACAGCAATCTCAGGCCAGAGGGACTGGGGTTTCTAGTCCTATAGGCACTTCTTGGGCAAGCTACTTAACCCTCTGTTGCTTCAAGTGCACATAGGTTGTGAGCCCTTTGGGGACAAGGGAATATATCCAGTACCTGTTTGTAGTACTTACATAATATAAACTGCTTTGATTGAAGGATAAGGCAATATAGAAAACTGGTAAAATAAATGGTAGAATCTATTCTGTGGTCTTTCTCTTCCTTTTTAGTCATACATTTTCTAAAAATTAAAGAGTTATGTAAAAGATTAGAAAGTTAAATGTAAATGGCACACAGTATATATAAATAGGGATGACGATATATTCATAATGTTGTCTGCAGATGGTGCTATTCTATAAAATGTATTGTTGTTGTGGATAAGTTCCTTACCTTCTGATAACATTCTTCCTGAGGTCCAGTCCATATCTAGATTTCTGCACTATGGTATGCTATAATCTAATTAGTTTTTCAAAATTATAGTCTTTTTAATAAATTACAAGTTTATTGAAGTGGTTTGCTGGGCTGCAGAATTATTCGGTTTTACTTGCAAGCTTTATTGTTTATTTTGGCATTGTTAGTGTGCTGTGTAAGGTGTTCATTCCATCCTTGATGGTGACTGGAGACAGCAGCTGGAGACATGAGTTACTAAGAAAATAGGAGAGCAGAGGAGTGGCCTAGTGGATGGGGCAAGGTACTTCAGGCCAGAAGGTCAGGGGTTCAGATCCCACTAGAGGACAACAACCTTGGGCCAGAATGACTGGAGTTTCTAGTCCCACAGGTGCTCCTTGTGGTCTTGGGCAAGCCACTTAACCCTCCATAGCCCATGTTCCCCATAAATAGTTATCGACAAGTTATAATGCCCTGTTCAATGTAAACCACACTGATGCAGAATAGCACAGTATATAAGGGAATGTAAATAAATAAAATATTGTAAAATTGCCAGGGTTTATTATGCTATTTTGTAATAAAACTGCATCTTCTTTCTTCCAAAATAGTTGTAGCTGTTTTCTCTATGTCCCTTATCAAGCTATGTATCACTAGGGCTTGGTTTTTAAGAAAGAAAGGAGTAGGAGGCAAGAAGTACATGCATGGTTGTGTGCCGCTGTTTATATTTTGTACTGTTTTGCTGTTAGACAAAGGGGCATGTTTACTAAAAACCGCCAATGTGCGCAGCCGCACAATAGCGCACTAAAAGAGTATTTAAGAGCGCTTAAGCGCCCCGCAAATGTGCGATGAAGCCCCGCACCCTTGCGCGTCACAGTAACGGGTGCCGCAGAAGTACGCACCCGCAAATGTCCGATAGAGGCGTGGAAAGGCTAACGGAGGGCGGAGGAAGGCCCCGGAGGGGCGGAGAGAAGGGGTTAATGGGCGGGGAAGGGGAGGGGAGAGGCCCCTCGCACAGTTGCGTTGCAGAATTTACAAGGGAAAAATAGCACGAGTGAAACACTCGCGGTAGAGCCTGCTGTTTGTTTAAGCTTTTTCCTGTCCTTGCCTGCCTGAGTGACTCCTCCCCCTGACCCCCTCCCCCTGAGGTATCCTGTAACCTTGTTCCTGTTTTCTCCACGTGTGCATAGGCTGTTTTAGTTTGCTTTTCTCTGATCAGAGAAAGGCTGAACTTTTACAGAGCTCTGCTAGTGAGTGGATTTTTGCCTCCTGGGACATCTTACTGTGAGTTCTAGCTGTTTATTTAATTATTTACTGTTTGTCTAACTGTTGTTTGTTTTAATTATTTAGTGTTTGTCTTAGTGGTGTGCAAGTTTCAGCCTTCTCAGCTGTACTTACCTTGCCTCTCTCAACTGGGCTTTGTGTGGTACCCCCATCCCCCTGCTGAGGGTTCAGGACAGGGTACCTTGTAACTGCCCTCTTTAATAGGACTTATCTCCCCCCCTCCCTCCCCAGCACCCACCCACCCCTGGGGAAATTGTAGTTTTATAGGTACTTGGACATCTTAGAGGAAGGGGCTGCTCTCAGGTGCAGCTCTTAATCCAAATCAGTCATACACAGAGGACCTGTGATTAATTAGCTTCAGGTACACAGGGTGTATTAGGGGTATTAGATACACTTTTATTAGTATAAGCATCTACACCAATCCTTATTATATACCGATTTAAAAGACCTAAACACAAGCTTTAAACTAAGATGCAGTCAGAGGTCCAGCAACGAGATGGGGGTTCTCCAGTCTTTTGCATCGAGTGTCACATGTATGATTATCTCCCAGTTGGTGAGAGGTCCTACATATGCACTAAGTGCAGGGAGCTCTTTGCTCTCAGGGAACGAGTCCGTTCTCTAGAGGCTAGAGTAGCAGACCTGGAAGACATAAGAAAGACAGAGAAGTACATGGACGAGACCTACAGGGATATAGTCCTGAAGTCCCACCTCCAGTCTGGCAGCATCCCTGTTGCCATGAAGGAGAGAGGTCACGTGACAGGAGAGCATCACCCTGGTGTGGCAGGAAGTGATCCTGTAACTAGGACCTGTCCTCCAGGTGATGTAAAACCCTCTCGCACCGAGGACGTTTCTCCAGGGCCATGTCCCCATGAGGGGAGGGTCAGGACAGCTGTTATAGTTGGTGATTCAATCATTAGGAATGTAGATAGCTGGGTGGCTGGTGGACGTGAGGATCGCCTGGTAACATGCCTGCCTGGTGCGAAGGTAGCAGATCTCACGCACCGCCTAGATAGGATCATAGATAGTGCTGGGGGGGAGTCTGCTGTCTTGGTACATGTTGGTACCAATGACATAGGAAAATGTGGTAGGGAAGTTCTGGAGGCTAAATTTAAGCTTTTAGGTAGGAAGTTGAAATCCAGAACTTCCAGGATAGCGTTCTCCGAAATGCTTCCTGTTCCACGTGCAGGACCCAAAAGACAGGCAGAGCTCCGGAGTCTCAATGCGTGGATGAGACAATGGTGCAAGGATGAGGGTTTTGGATTTGTTAGGAACTGGGGAACATTCTGGGGAAAGGGGGGGCTCTTCCGAAGGGATGGGCTTCACCTTAATCAGGATGGGACCAGACTGCTGGCATTAACCTTTAAAAAAGAGATAGAGAAGCTTTTAAACTAGAAAATAGGGGAAAGCCGACAGTCACCCAGGAGCGCACGGTTCGGACAAAGGTATCCTTGAAGGATACTACCAAAAGCAGTGAGGTTCCAAAAGGGAGTATAGTAGCCCAAATGCCCTTGAGTAAGGAGCAGACAGAGCATAAAGATTCCCAATTACCCATGCCTACCAATAGCCAGATTAATATTAATAAAATACAGTCTCTAAGATGCTTGTATGCCAATGCTAGGAGTCTAAACAATAAGATGGGAGAATTAGAATATATAGCATTAAATGAGAGGTTAGATATGATTGCACTCTCAGAGACATGGTGGAAGGAGGATAACCAGTGGGACACTGTGATACCTGGATACAAACTATATCGTAATGATAGAGCTGAACAAATTGGTGGAGGGGTTGCGCTCTATGTTAGAGAGGGCATTGAGTCAGAAAGGATTAAAGTTTTGCAGGGAACAAAATATGCTGTAGAATCTCTATGGATTGAAATTCCATTTATGAAGGGGAAGGTGATGGCAGTGGGAGTATACTATCGACCACCTGGCCAGAATGAACAAATGGATGATGAAATGCTCAAAGAAATCAAGGAAGCTAACAAAAGCCACAACAGAGTAGTAATAATGGGTGATTTCAATTACCCCGGTATCGACTGGGACAGTGTCACAGCAGGACAAGCTAAAGAGATAAAGTTTCTAGATGAAATAAATGACTGCTTCTTGGAGCAGCTGGTTCATGAACCGACCAGAGGGGAAGCCATACTGGACCTAGTCCTTAGTGGAACGCCAGATCTGGTGCAAGAAATAAGGGTGTTGGGACCACTTGGCAATAGTGATCATAGTATGATCATGTTTGATTTAATCAGTGGAGGACAGATAGTAAAGGAATCCACAGTACTACCTTTTAACTTTCAAAAGGGTGACTATGATAGAATGAGGAATATAGTTCGGAAAAAACTAAAAGGAGCAGTTCCAAAGGTTAAAGACTTACAGCAAGCTTGGGTGTTATTTAAAAATACTATCCTCGAAGCCCAGACCAGCTGTATTCCACGCATTAAGAAAAGTGGAAGAAAGTCCAAAAAGCTGCCAGCATGGCTTAAAGGTGAGGTCAGAGAGGCTGTTGCTGCCAAAAGAGCAACCTTCAGAAAATGGAAAAAAGAGCCAAATGATGAAAACTGGAAACAGCACAAGCACTGGCAAGTTAAATGCAAAGCATTGATAAGGCAGGCAAAGCGGGAATTTGAGAAGAAACTTGCTACGGAAGCAAAAACACGAAATAAAGACTTTTTCAAGTACATTCGTAGCAAAAGGCCTGTGAGAGAGTCAATTGGACCATTAGATGATAGAGGGGTAAAAGGGGCAGTAAGAGGAGACAAGGCTATAGCAGAGAGACTGAATGAATTCTTTGCTTCGGTCTTTACTGAGGAAGATGTAGGGGTGTTACCCAAGACTGAAGTGGTATTTAAAGGTGATACTGCAGAGGAATTGAGAGAAATATCGCTACACCGGGAAGATATATTACAACTATTTGATAAACTGAATAGTAGCAAATCACCTGGACCGGATGGTATACATCCCAGAGTGTTGAAAGAACTGAAATATGAGATTGCAGACCTGTTATTGGTAATCTGTGGACTTTCATTAAAATCATCTGTAATACCTGAAGATTGGAGGGTCGCCAACATAACACCAATTTTTAAAAAGGGTTCCAGGGGTGACCCGGGAAATTACAGACCGGTGAGCCTGACGTCAGTACCAGGGAAAATGGTAGAAGCCATCATAAAGAACAAAATTACACAGCATGTAGATAGTCATGGCCTAATGGGAGACAGCCAACATGGCTTTAGACAAGGAAGATCTTGTCTTACTAATCTGATCTGTTTTTTTGAAGGTGTGCATAAACAGGTAGACAAAGGTGAGTCGGTTGATATAGTGTATCTGGACTTTCAGAAAGTTTTTGACAAGGTCCCCCATCAGAGACTTTTGGCGAAGCTAAAAAGTCATGGGATAGGAGGCAGTGTACTATTGTGGATCGGGAACTGGTTAAAAGATAGAAAGCAGAGGGTAGGGCTAAATGGCCAATATTCCCAATGGAAAAAGGTGAATAGTGGAGTACCCCAGGGATCTGTACTGGGTCCGCTGCTTTTTGACATATTCATAAATGACCTGGAAAAGGGAATAACTAGTGAGGTAATCAAATTTGCAGATGACACAAAACTGTTTAAAGTTGTTAAAACCCGGGGGGGCGGAGCCTGATGTCCAGCGGGTTAGACGCTTTGCGCTGAAGCTCCCGAGGGGCCTACTCAGAATCCTGACTTAATACCTACATTAACTTAATATTTTGCTCCGAACTTACCGGGGTGCCTCGGGGGGGATGGCGGCCCATAAACCAGCGCGCTTAGACTTCGGATCTCCCTCTTCTTCACACGGAAAACGTTCCAAGACAGAGCTGCCTTCCCCACAAAAGATGGTGCCATTTCGGGATAACCCCGAAATGCAACAGGAGATCTTGGAGGAAATACGTGGTGTGAAGGATCTGGTGCAGTCCAACGGAGAAGCGCTCCGAGCCATGAGAGAAGATTTTGGTGTGCTTCAGGATCGACTTGAAGGTCTTTCATTACGGCAGGACAATATGGCGGGGGTCCTCGACTCGCACGTGGTGCGCTTGGTGAAACTGGATGAGGCTGAGCGTCAGATACAGAATCTACAAAAAGAGTTAGAGGATAGCAATAATCGAGCCCGTCGCAACAATGTAAGGCTCATTGGTGTACCGGAGGGCGCGGAAGCAGGAGATATGAGAGAATTCCTGGTCAAAACTCTTCCCTCCTTGCTGAAGATTACTTTTCACAGAGATCTGGAAATTGACCGAGCACATCGTGTTCCTACCAGCATGGCGCTCAATCGGACGACCCCCCGGCCCATCATTTTTCGTCTACTGAGATATCAGCAAGTTGAGCAAATTCTAAATGCTGCCCGGGCGAATCGTCATTTGGAGTTTGAAAATCATAAAGTCTCCTTCTTCCCTGACTTGGCTAAGCCCACAGTTGACCGTCGGAAGAGACTCCTTGCTTTTCGACCTAGACTTCAACAGTTACAGGCTCGCTTCGGCATCTTATATCCAGCGAAGCTCAGAGTGACTCTCCATAACCAAACTTGTACCTTCGAAGATCCTGATCTGCTAGCAACATTTCTAGCTTCCAAAGAAGCAGACCAGATGCGCTAATCCAACAGCTTGGATGGAATCCGCTGGAACTGTCCGCCATTTTGAATGGCCCGATGCGGTGATCGCTGTCTGAAACGGCGACTGCCTGGACTTTTCTTTCTCTTTATATATACCTTATTGGTCTCCTTTCTTTCCACGATGAGATCCTTGGTTAGTTTCGGAGCCCGTATAGCTCTGTAGGATTTATGTTTCAATTCAGGCCTTCTCTGGGGTTTCTCCCCGCAGACATCAGGCCGCCAGTAATTTCTGGGGTTTTGCTTCTTCTCTAAGGCACTTCGGTGCTTATTTTGTTATATGGGGCGCTTCATGGTTTTCCTTAGTTTAATTCCTATCATGTTGTTTCTGCAGTCATTTACTGGTACTATGAGCGACATTGTGTACCTCTGTGCGCTATTATGTTTCTTTTTCAGATTGTTTAACTACTTTGCATGGCTTTATGTAAGTTATCATTACTGACTGTAAAAGGCATCAATAGTTTATTCCAAAGAAGGACAATCCTTAGCTCTCTTAATCATGATTATTCTGAGTTAGTGTTTCTTCAGGAGGCCCATTTACTGGGCATAGCTATTTCCTATCTCCTTCATTACGAAATACTGGAAATTGGCTCCCATCTGAGCCTCAATGATTGGTGGAATTATGTCCATTTTTACTGTAATTATGAGCAACTACCTTGTATGTCAATCTCTTTCACTCAAGCCTTTCACTACTTGTTTAAAAGGAAGGTGTTCCATGATTATGTTCTAACTGCTAAATGCTCTCATTTGACTGTTTAATTTTGTATACATTTCTGCCACAGGATCAGCCTGTATCATCAATACCATTTCTGCTTGTTTGCTGTACAATAACTGTTGTGTGTAAGCGCTTATGTGATGACTCTTATTAGCTTAGAGAAGAAGCATAGGGGTGGGGGGTAACTGGGGTTGTTTTCCTTATTGTATGTGTGTATTTGTATCTTTTGGTGTGTTGTTACTTTTGTTTGTTGTAAAATGAAAATAAACGTTTTAAAGTTGTTAAAACCCAAGAGGATTGTGGAAAACTGCAGGAGGATCTGGATAAATTGGAAGACTGGGCATCCAAATGGCAGATGAAATTTAATGTGGACAAGTGCAAAGTTATGCACCTAGGAAAGAACAACCCACACTATAGTTACAAGATGCAAGGCTCCACATTAGAAACCACCACCCAGGAAAAAGATTTAGGAGTCATCGTGGATAACATGTTAAAACCCTCCGCCCAGTGTGCAGCGGCGGCCAAGAAAGCAAATAGAATGCTAGGTATCATAAGGAAAGGGATGGAGAATAAAACAAAGGATATTATAATGCCTCTGTATCGCTCCATGGTACGACCGCACCTTGAATATTGTGTGCAATTCTGGTCACCGTATCTTAAAAAGGACATAGAGTTATTAGAAAAAGTACAGAGAAGAGCCACCAAATTGGTGAAGGGGATGGAAGGCTACTCCTATGAAGAGAGGCTAAAAAGGTTAGGGCTCTTTAACCTAGAAAAGAGGCGGCTGAGGGGAGATATGATAGAGGTGTATAAATTAATGAATGGAGTGGAACGGATATCCGTGGATAAATTGTTTACGCTATCAGAATATAGAAGGACTAGGGGGCATGTAATGAAGCTACAGGGTAAACTATTTAAGACAAATAGGAGAAAATATTTCTTCTCTCAACGTGTAATCAAACTCTGGAATCTGTTACCGGAGGATGTAGTAAGGGCTGTTAGTATAGCTGGGTTTAAAAAAGGTTTGGACAAGTTCCTGGAGGAAAGGTCCATAAACCACTATTAAAAAGGGACCCAGGATATCAATGCTTGGCCTAGTACAAGCACTGCAGAACCTGTGTCTTTTGGGGAAACTGCTAGGTACGTATGACCTAGATTGGCCACTGTTGGAAACAGGATACTGGGCTTGATGGACCTCGGTCTGACCCAGTATGGCATTTCTTATGTTCTTATGTTCTTATGAGAAACCATTTCCGTCAGCAATGTACAGCAAAACTGGGGAAACCTGAAAAACGTGAGCAGTGTGATACATCTGCACAGCCCAAAAGTGGAATTAAAAATAGAAAAGGACCACAACAAAAATTGTAAAAATAGTAAGTCAGCTGGGGAACAGTTATAGTAATGGGCAAAACTAAAAAAAACACCCAGGAAAGCTCCAGCAAAAAGAAATGATTTTTGGAAAGGTGTACTGAGCGGAGACTCTTCCAAAAAACATTTCCTTTTTGTTGGAGCTTTCCTGGGAGTGTTTGCTATGGTTGCCCATTAATATCACTGTTGCCCAGCATGGTGATATTGTGTCCCCCATTTTCCGTGGTCATTTCCGGGGTTTATGTGCACGTTTGTCACCAGACAGGGTGCATGTGCCCACAGTAAAAATGCGTAGAGCAGGGTTTGTGACTCCATCCTGCCAGATTTACTACCTCCAGGGGCTGCACTGTCTCTGTGGCCATAGTGTGGTGCAGCGGACAGAGCCAGTACCTCAAGGGTCAGAGGTTCAAATCCCAGCTGGGGCACTTGCCAGCCCAGTCCCTATATTTTACCCACCACTAAACAAAGATAGCACAGAATCCCTTGTATTGCAGGGAACATAAGCATGGGGAAAACATCCATATTTTATCCAACACCGCACACACACCACAACAATGGGCATTACCTACAGCCACGTCCCCCAAATGCAGTCCCGTACTGCCACATTGCAATCAGGTCATCTGCTTTTTCTGAGAGAGGCTCATGCCAGCATGTTGGCGGACGAGTACATGTGGTGCAGGGGGCAGTGGCTGCTAGCCACAGAAGACAGAGGCCTAGCCATGTGCAGGCTGGCACAGTCCACTGCAACAGACAGGCCCTGCCGGATCCACAGTCATGGATGTTCCAGGGAATCCAGCCAATCCATGGCTACACGGTGGTACAGTGCATGCAAGAACAGAAGGTCACAGGTTCAAAGCCCAGCTGGGGCTACTGCCAATCCTGCCCACATAATTTTCCCACAACTAAACAGTGATAGTAAGGACACACCCTTCGTGGCGAGGACATATGCAATAGTACTACATCTATCTTTTACCCCACTGAGCACAGACACCATGAACAGGGGCAGTACCTAGAGCAGAAGCTCCCAAATGCAGTCCTGGTGGGCCACACACCAGTCAGGTTCCATGCTGCCACTCATACAAATGCCTGTGCTGTATATCTATGCACCACCCCCATGGCATGTAGATGTAGCTCATGCATATTCATGAGGGACAGCAGGAAAACCCGAACAGTGTGATGCAAACCTGGACTGGAGTTGGGAATCTCTGCCGTAAAGCAGCAGCCAACAGGGCCAGACACACCCACACCCACAGGCCCCATTGGCCAATGTCTCCTGGAGAGGCAGAACATTGGACCCTGCATGCATCTCCCAATACTAGCACCTGCATACCTTAGCAATGTCACCCTACACCTGAGGTATACGGTACACAGCTCTGAGACGTTTGCTAGGAGTACTGGCAGATAGATATCCATACGTTACGCACATACTGCTAGTTGACCCCATCAGAACAATCAGTTAGGTGTTTGCAGTGCGTGCTCCAGGCCTGGCCTCTGACGGTGTTTACCACCCTGGGGAGTGACCCCCAGCAGTACTGCGTACCATATCCATGCCTTGCCGTGCCCAGGACCGGTTTGGTTGGCAAGGCTAATTACCACCTCAATAGTAGCACCATGATGGCATAGGTGTGGAAGTGTGTGTCTGTCTATACAGGGGGTGTTGGCTGCAAGCCCCTTCCACAGCCCACACTGCCAGCACTGTTGCCAGTATTGGCCTGCCAATGTGCATAATGAGTAGCAAGGGACCATGGGTACATCTCAGACAGGGTGGGCTGACCAGGATGCAGCTGCACAGGGCATAGGGCACTGACAGGGACATGGTAGTGCCCGGCTACCACCTACACAGACAGGGTGACCTCTGTATGTGCTGCTGGGGGATCACTCTCACCCTGAGTGTGCAGTGATGGCAGCATGGCTAGTCACACCCATAGTGCTGTATTGTGTTTCTCTCATGTGATATATATGGGTTTTCTGTTGTGGTTTCTTCACTGACTTATCTGCTTGTGTGTGCTGCTACCCCAGTTGTGGGTGCATGCATTTCCATCAGGACCAACCAGCAGACTGTGCACAGATGGTATGTGTCTTGATGGAGTGCCTTGCAGGGTGCAGTGGCTGATGGCTTGCTCCAGGAGAATATCAGATAGTGGTGGGGGTGCATCTGTGAATATCCAGACCTATTGTCTGTCTGTTATTGTATTATGGATGTGTGTGTGGAGCTGCTTTGACTGCCCTGTGGGGTGTCTGTTCCCCAGCAGGGCTGGGGTTGATGGTCAACTCTACTGCCATCAGTGCAGGGGTGGGAATTGGGATCTGTTGGTGGGGAAACTATGTTTTATCCACCTAGGGGGGCCAGGCAGACAGAGATCTCCAAGATGTTTATGCAGCACCTACCTATTTCACAGGTTATTGCTGCTTCGGAGCTCTGGCATGGCTGCATTCAGTCATGCAAGGTGTTGTGGACCTGGTCCTGGGTGCAACATCACAAACTCAGGGTGAGCACAGTAACCGCACAATGTGATGGTGTTTAGCTACTCTTTGCCGTTTGTCCACCCACTCAGGACACCCTACCAGGCCGAGGTGCTGTGTGGGTGCACACGGACACCTCCCCCTACCAGGCCGGGGAGCTTTAGGGGTGCAGTTCCCATCTTGTGTGCATCTGTGGACAGCTGATTTGCATGTGCAGTGCATCATGGGTACGGGTGGCCTAACCCTATCCTGTTTACACCAGCAGACTGTCTGTGATGTGACGTGCAGGCTATCTGCAGCCAGGCAGGGGCTTGCTTTCAGTTATAGAGCTGTAGCCCAATGGTTACGTCAGTACCTGTGCAGCTAGAAATCATGGGTTCAAACCCACAGTGGGGTTCTGTGATAGGGTTGTCCAAAGCATTATTTTAATTTACTGTACATATGTTGATTCCTGCAATAACACCCTCAGCGTACTGTACCCATAAGGTGCCTCTGAGGGTGCTTTATGGGGCGCCCTATAGGGCACTTTATGGTTGGCATCCATATAGGGTGCACTATACATTATCCTGTGTCGCAACATACATGCTGCCCTATAGGGGACATTCTAGGGTGCCTTGGCGGACGGTGCACTGTAACATGTGCCTTATGGGCTGCCTTATGTTAACATGCTGTGAGAGTGCGTTTGCTAGTAGTTATCACAAAATAAAATTTAAAAGCCTCCTACAGCACTCCACAACATAAAACATACTGCCTCAGCTAGCCTTTTTCACTGGACATTGTGAGGAATTGAACCCCTGGTCCCTGCACCATTGGTCAGTGTCTTAACCATTGTGCTGTGGCTGTGTTCCTTTGCTTTAGCATCAGTGCACCACATCCTGCTGCCCACAATTAGTGGAGTGGAGTGGAGGAGTGGAGGAGTAGCCTAGTGGTTGGGGCAAGGTACTTCAGGCCGGAAGGTCGGGGGTTCAAAGCCCACTAGAGGACAGCAACCTTGGACCGGAAGGACTGGGGTTTCTAGTCCCACAGGTGCTCCTTGTGGTCTTGGGCAAGCCACTTAACCCTCCATAGCCCATGTTCCCTGTAAAATAGTTATCTCCAAGTTATAATGCCCTGTTCAATGTAATTTCAGTTTGTTCAATGTAAACCGCACTGATGCAGAATAGCGCGGTATATAAGAGAATGTAAATAAATAAATTAATTAACAGTGCGCCGCCTTATGCTGTACAAAATTACTTTGTTTCTTGACACACTTTTCCACATTCAAGGTGGTGTCTCAGCCAGCCTTTTTGGATTGCGCACACTGGGGGATTGAACCCTTGGCCCCTGTACCATTGGTTATTGTCTTCACCATTGTGCTATGGCTCTGTTCCTCTATGTGCCCAGCTGCGCCCCACTTAGCCTTCCCACACGCTAATGTGGGCCCCGCACATTAACGTGACGCGCACACGTACGGTGTTTTTTTTCCCTTTTTCGGCCTGAACCGCCCACTCCTTATATGGCACAGGCACACTACCGCGGCCCCGCACATTAGGAATGTAAACATGCCCCAAAGTCTTCTTATAAACATCCAAACTTTTCTATATTGCTGGAAAACTGAAATAGCTTATGGAATAAAGCACAATTTTAAGCAAGATATAGGAAAGCATAGATATGTAGGATAACCAAGGAGTTGATTTTCATCTGTGGTGTAATTCGTTGCTCATAGTGAAAATATCATGAGTAACAAGATTGACAAGGAGTACATTGAGATTCATCTCTTGGTCAACACTTACATGTTGTTCAGGCATCTAGTTGCTAAGGTTACCATCAAATAACATATAGAATAATGGATAAGAAACCAGGATATATGAATAAGCAATAAGAAAAACATGAATCCAAAACAAACTCACATAACCTGCATATATTTAGGACTGTGCCCAACTTATACTAAATTATACCAGTGCCACGAAACCCTTATAAAATATTTGAAAAAGGAGACATGTATTGCAGCTGGTACTTGTAAAGCAAATGTTGCCAGAGCTCGTCCTCCCGATGAGCGACTGTGTTCACACATGTCCCGATTTCACTGGTCAACAAATTTTTATAAAAGTCATGTTACTGAAATAAAAATAGTCATTTATTATCAATTTTTATATGCTGAACACGAATATGACAGTGAAATTGCAAAGTTGGCTCTAGTTTTTTTGTAATCTACAAGAATTAATGTTTACATCACGAAATGCATGTCAATAGTAAATATAATAGGCCTTCGGTTAATACCTGTAAAAAACCAAGACATAGACTACTTCTTAGATTTTTTTGCCTGTCTCTTGTACAGCTGTTTGGGAGCTTCTCTGGGGAGTGTCCAGCAGTAGTCAGCCAGCATTGTAACAGACCATTTTCCCTGGTATCTTTGCTCCATCGTTGCGATATCCTGGTGAAAACGTTCGCCCTGTTCATTACCTACCATACCACAGTTGTCAGGAAAGAAATCTAGATGGGAATCAAGGAAATAGATCTTTAGAGACATATTGCAGCCAAGTTTCTGATACTGCATCAGCATGTCTTCTACTAGTTCCTTGTAGTTTTCTGCCCTAACATTCTCGAGAAAGTTTGTTGACACTAGGCGAAAAGCATTCCATGCTTGTTTCGCATCACCCTGCAGCAAGTTGTTGAACCGGTCATCTTTGAAGAGCTCTCGAATCTGAGGACCCACAAAAACTCTGTCTTTAATCTTTGCTTTTGCTGAGTCGAGGGAATTTTTCATGCAGGTATCGGAAAGCTGACGAAGTGCGATCCATGGCTTTCACGAAGTTTTTCATCAAACTTAGGGGTATGTTTACTAAAGTGCGATAAACGTGGCTAACGCGCGGTGTACGACGTTAACGACCGTAAGTGCCGTATAACGCGTGTACCGATGCGCTAACGACCGTTAACGTAATACTACGCGCGTTAAGCATAGTTAACGATCGTAAAGTTCCGCGGCGCGTTAAAACAGCGCAGAAGGTGGAGAGTGGGCAGAGAGAAGGGGTCAATGGGCGGAGAGTGGGCGGGGAGAGGCTCCCCTCACACTAACGCACTGAATCACTGAACTCAATTCCAATGCGAATGAAAACCTGTCGTTAAAGGCATTTAAAGGGAAGAGAAACCACTTCCGTCAGCAATGTACAGAAAAACCGGGGAAACCCACAAAACGTGAGCAGTGTGATACATGTGCACAGAACAAACTTTCACATAAAACGTTAAAAATGACCACAAGAAACATTTTAAAAAGCATAATTCAATTATGGAGGGACCCCCAGCCCCCCACTTTCGGGGAGTGGAGGAACAATTTCTACCAATTGATGCAACTGGAACATCGCTGGGCACGAGGCAGTGTCAAACGGTGGCCGGCCTTTATGGCGGTTTGGGAGCCCTACATTCTTCAACTGGGGCCCAGAAGTCGGAATGAGATTTTACAGTACGGGAGCTGAGGCACTACTTAACACCTTGACGAGGATAACCCCTGAGTAGTGCAGTACCACGAGTTGTATTTGGGGGGCGGGGAGGGGGGACGGAACGGGAGGGGCAGGCATGGTGGGAGGGGGGAGGGGCAGGAGGGTGGAAGGGGGGTGGGGGAGGGGGATGAAAACAAAAATGTGTTAAAATCCACCCTATGTTCCATTTGTATTGCCCGGGCGGGGGGGATCAGAGTACACCCCACCCTCCCGGGCCCCCTGTTTGTTTATCTGTACTGTGTTGCACTGTACTGTTTTTGGTGGATTGTAAATAAACTACTTTAAAAAAAAAAAGCATAATTCAGCTGGGCAACAGTGATAGCAATGGGCAACAAGGAACAACACTGCCTGGAAAGCACCAAATAAAAAGGAAATGATGTGTGGAAGGGTCTACGCTCCGCAGACCCTTTCAAAGATCATTTCATTGTAATGGAGCTGTCCTGGGAGTGTTGTGTAATGTTGCCCAATGATATCACTGTTGCCCAGCTTGGTTATGGGTGTGTGCCCCTTTTCAGAGGTCTTTTCTGAGGTTTATGTGCACCTTTGTCTGCATACAAGTTAAATGAGGCCACAGTAAACCTGTTGCAGAGCAGGGTTTCTGACTCGTCAGGCCGGTTTAACTAACTCTAGGGAGTGCATTGCCTCTGTGGCTACAGTGTGGTGCAACAGACACAGCCAGTGCCTGTAAAACCAGAGAGTCACAGGTTCAAATCCCAGCTGGGGCTCCTGCCAACCCAGTCCCCATAGTTTTACCCACCACTAAACAGTGATAGTAAAGACACTCCTTTATTGCAGAGAACATACGCATGGCCTATATTTTACCACACCAAACACAGACACCAGAAACAGGCACATTACCTAAAGCAGAGTCCCGCAAATGCAGTCCTGGGGGGCCCCACACCATTCCGGCTTCATGCTGCCTCTAATAAAGATGCCTGTGCTGCATAGCTATGCACCACCCCCATGGTATGCAGATGTAGCTCATGCATATTTATGAGGGACAGCATGAAAACCCGAACAGTGTTTGGAACATCAGGACTGGAGTTGGGGAACTCTGCCATAAAGCAGCAGCCAACAGGGCCACACACCCACCCACAGGCCCCATTGGCCAATGCCCCCTGGAGAGGCAAGACATTGGGCCCTGCCTGTATCTCCCAATACTAGCAGTTGCATACCTTAGCAATGCCACCCTACACCTGGGTATATGGTACAGAGCTATCAAACGTTTCCTATGATAACTGGCAGATATCAATTCCTACGTTAAGCACATTTTGCTCATTGAGCTCCACCATAACAATCATTCTGATGTCTGCGGTGTGTGCTGCAGGTCTGGTCTCTGACAGTGTTCACCACCCTGGGGAGTGACCCCCCAACAGCCTTGTGTACCATATCCATGCCTGTACTATGCCCATGACTGGTGTGGTGGGTATGGCTGCTGACCACCTCTATAGTAGCACAATGCTGGCATAGGTGTGGGGGTGTCTGTCTGTCTATCCAGTGCGTGGTGGCTGCAAACACCTTCCACAGTCCACACTGCCAGCAATGTTGCCAGTATTGGGCTGCCAATGTGCATAATGAGGAGCAAGGTACCATGGGTATAGGCCGGACAGGGTGGCCTGGCCAGGGTGCATCTGCACAGGGCATAGGGCAGTGACAGGCACATTGTAGTGCCTGGCCACCACCTACACAGACAGGGTGACCTCAGTATATCCTGCTGAGAGATCACTCTCACCCTGACTGTGCAGTGACCACAGCATGGCTAGGCACTCCCATGGTGCTATCTAGTGTTTCTCTCATGTGATAAATATGGGTTTCCTTTTGGAGCCCAGTCACTGATGTATCTGCTTGCTGTGTATGCTGACATTCCAGTTCTGGGTGCAGGCATCTCCACTGGGCACTAGCAGACTGTTTGCAGCTGGTAGGTGTTGTGATAGAGTGGCTTGCAGGGTGCAGTGGCTGATGGCTTGCACCTGGGGAATATCAGATAGTGGTGGGGTGCAGCATACCATATCCAGGCCTAATGTCTGTTTGCTGTTGTGTTATGGCTGTGTACAGAGCTGCATTGACTGCCCTGTGGGGTATCTGTTCCTCAGCAGGACTAGGGCTAATGTTCCCCTCTACTGCCACCTTTGTAGGGAAGTAGACTGTGGATCTTTTGATAGGAGACCATGTTTGCCACCCTTAGCCCTGGGGGAGGGGGGTGGTGATGCATGGGGGCTACACCTGACTGAAACAGACAGAGATGTCCAAGTTGTTCCTGCAGAAACTACCTATCTCACACAGTAACACTGCTTTGGACCTACGCCATGGCCTCTTTCAGTCATGGACGGTGCTGTGTACCTAGTGTCGGGTGCCTCACTGCACCCTCAGGGTGAGCACAGTACCCGCACAATGTGACGGTGTGTAGCTACTCTGTGCCAGTACAACACACGGTCAGTACCCCCTATCAGGCCGAGGTGCTGTGGGGGTGCACAAGGTCAGTTCCCCCTACCAGGCCAAGGTGCTGTGGGGGTGCATTCCCCATGGTGTGTATCTGTGGACAGCTGATTTGCAAGTGCAGTGCATCATGGGTGTGACTGGCACAATCCAACCCTGTGAAACTCCAGCACCTGCTCACAGGCTCTGATAAACCATAGGCCATCACACGTACATCTGTTAGCATAATGCATAGGTGCAAGACACCCTACAGAGTCTGTAATATAAGATGCCCACACTGGTAAAAACACACGTACCCACGCACGTAAAAACACACGTACCCACATACGATTGTACGCGCGCAGCTACGCACGGACCAATGTACGCAGCCTCGCACGCACCAACGTACGTGGCTAGGCACACTCCGAGGGTGTGTTTCTGACACCAATACTCAATGTAACGAAAAACATGCCTCCTCATTCCCTCTGTAATGTACAGGGTGATGCCTGGGACAGCCTTCTGCGTTAGGCACACTGGGGACTCAAACCCATGCTGCCTGTAACAGCGGTCAGTACCGTAACCATTGTGCTACAGCTCTGTTTCAGTGCTTTGTGTCTGTACGTCTTCTTACGATTAACGCGCAGTAACGCGCCACGGCGCCCGGTAACGCTCGTTAATGTTTTGAACGCGCGTTAGTGGTGACGATGTACCGCCCATGTCCTTATTTGGGGTTTCTGTCACTACCGCGGCTCCTAACGCGAATTGCACTAACGCAGTTTAGTAAACATACCCCTTAGTTTGATGTGAAGGGGTGGTAGCAGGATTTTGTGAGCCTCAACCAGAGCTGGGTGCTGGATATTCTTCTCTCCAACTGTTACATTTTGTCTGTGATTCCATTCCTTCCGCAAGTAGTGTCAATCCCTTGCTCAGCTATCCCACTCACATAAGAAACACATGTATTTTATATATTCCTGCTGCAGTCCCATTAAAAGGGCAACCACCTTCAAGTCACCACAGAGCTGCCAGCTGTACTTGTTATAGTTAATGGAAGTCAGTAGATGCTTTAAGTTATTGTATGTCTCTTTCATGTGGATGGCATGTGCTACTGGAATAGATGGAAGACGGTTTCCAAAAGCACAGCCTTCAGACTCAGTTTCGAAGAGTCTATAAATATTCTCCAGTCTTGTGGGTCATGAGTGATTTTTAAGGCATTCATGAGGGTTTCAGTATTGGAACAGAATACCAGATTATTTTTCTTTCTGAAGAAAGGCTCCAAATGCTGGTGGCGCTTTTGATATGAAGTAATGTTGACATCTTCTTCTAGAAGATTCCATTGTTGGAGTCTTGGTCCTAGCAATTCTGCCTTGTTCTTGGATAAGTCCAAATCATGACCCAAGTCATTTAGTTATTCCTGTGTTATTCTGTGTGGAGTTGATATGCATCCCAGTGAAAATCTGGGTCACTGCATGCTGACAAACCAGGAGAAGTACAGGTTGACTCACCCTTGTCCTCATAAGATGAATCAAGAGAATATTCTGATGGAGGTTCTGGAATAGGAAGTCCCTCACCATGTGGAACTGGTCTCAATGCAGACGGAATGTTTGGGTAGACTATGCTCGACTTCTTTTGCTTTGTTATTCCGATGGAAAGAGGAGGAACCAAGCAGAAGCAACAGTCATTTATGTGGTTGCTTGGCTCTCTCCACACCATCGGGACTGTAAATGGCATTGATGGTCTTTTGCACGGTGAAATGTCAAAAATGAACTACAAGCAATATCTTCAAAACGAGAGCCAATACAATTTTTTTAATGTTATATTCGTGTTCAGCTCACCAAGATACTACAGATTAGGGCCTTTTAAAGTCTGTAATGATTTCAATGTTGACCAGTGTTTTCAGCTCCTACTGACCTGCAAATGAGGCTCCATGGTGAATCTCTGCACATGGTCCCTCAATCTCTCATATCTCCCACAGGCTACCCCTGAGGGCTGCCAACTTGAAGGTTTATTTATTTATTACTCAGGTTTGATAACCACCACCCTGTTAATACCCTGCAACAGATACAATGTCATCTATCCCCACAATAAATTTTACATACTTTCAAAACTCTTTAGAAATAGGTATAGAAATGTTATTAAAGTAAAGCAAAAATGGGTATCTTCCGCAAAGAACCTGGTAGCAGACTTTTCCCCCAGAAAAACTCTTCCTGCATCATTGAAAGAAATGTCAGTTTCTGTTTCCAGAAATATCTCTACAGCACTCAAAATCAAGTCATATTATAAAATGCAACCACCTCTGTCAGAGTCTCCGCAATTTACGAATGAAACAAAACATCTCCCACAGAGGCTACATTATGGCCTGAATTCTTATTGTGATTAGTCCTTCGTTGTTCAACCTACTTAAAAAATTAGAGTCAATTTACAGCAATCATATTTACCTCCAGTTACAAAGAACATTTAGGGCTCCTTTACTAAGGCCCGTTAGCTGGTTAAAATGCATTTTAAAGAACGGCAACTGGCAGTTGGGAATACTAACACGCAATATTGTTTGCCATGCCCATTAAAATGCACATTGATCAGTAATCATAGGATGGGGTGGGGAATAGGAGGTGTGTGTACATCAAAAGGGAGACTATGATAAAATGAGGAAAATAGGAAAAAACTAAAAGGAGCAGCTGCAAAGGTTAAAGATTTACATCAAGCAAGGGCATTGCTTGAAAATACTGTCTTGGAAGCTCTGATCAGCTGTATTCCACACTTTAAGAAAGGTGGAAGGAAGTCCAAAAAACTGTCAATATGGTTTAAAGGTGAGATCAAAGAGGCTGTTAAAGCCAAAAAAGCATCTTTCAGGAAATGGAAAAAGGAGCCAAATAACTGGAAACAACATAAGCACTGACAACTAAGATGCAAGGCATTGATAAGGCAGCCAAAGAGAGATTTTGAGAAGAAGCTTGCTCTAGAAGCAAAAAACATATAATAAAGATTTTTTTCAAGTACATTTGTAGCAAAAAGCCTGTGAGAGAGTCAGATGGACCATTAGATGATAAAGGGAAAAAGGGGACAAGGACATAGCGGAGAGACTTAATGAATTCTTTGCTTTGGTCTTTACTAAAGAAGATGTAGGGAAGTTGCCCATGACTGAAATGGTATTTAAAGGTGATGCATCAGAATAATTAAAAGAAATATTGATAAACTGTGACAAACTGTTTGATAAACTAAACAGTAGCAAATCATATGGACCGGATGGTATACACCCGAGGGTGTTGAAGGAACTGAAATATGAGATGGCAGACCTATTATAACCTGTGAATTATCATTAAAATCATCTGTAGTACCAGAAGACTGGAGAATGACCAATGTAACACAAATTTTTAAAAAGAGTTCTAGGGGTGATCCAGGAAGCTTCATGCCAGTGAGCCTGACATCAGCACCAGACAAAAGGGTAGAAACCATTATAAAATTACTAAACATGTAAATAGTCATAGTTTAATGGGAGTAAGCCAACATGGCTTTAGCCAAGGAAGGTCTTGTCTACTAATCAGTTTTTTTTTCAAGGTATGAATAAACAGGTAGACAGACTTGTTCCGGTCGATAGTGTATCTGGATTTTAAGAAAACGTTTGAGAAGGTCCTTCATGAGAGACTCTTAGTGAAGTTAAAAACTTATGGGATAGGAGGCAGTGTACTATTGTGGATCAGGGACTGGTTAAAAGATAGAAAACAGAGGGTAGGTCTGAATGGCCAATTTTCCCAATGGAAAAAGGTGAATAGTGGAGTAATCCAGGGATCTGTGTTGGGTTTGCTGCTTTGTAACATATTCATAAATGACCTGAGAATGGAAATAACAAGTGAGATAATCAAATTTGCAGATGAGATAAAATTATTCAAAGTTATTAAAACCCATGACGATTGCAAAAAAATGCAAAAGAACCTTGATAAACTGGAAGACTGGGCACCCAAATGGCAGATGAAATTTCATGTGGACAAGTGCAAAGTTATGCACCTAGGAAAGAATAACCCAAACTATGGTTACATGATGCAAGGTTCCACATTAGGAATCACCACCCAGGAAAAGACTAGATATCATCGTGGATAATACATTGAAACCCTCCACCCAGTGTGCAGCAGTGGCCAAGAAAGCAAATAAACTACTAGGAGTCATAAGGAAAGGAATGGAGACCAAAACAAAGGATATTATAATCTATCTATATCGTTCCATGGTGCAACCGCACCTTGAATATTATGTGCAATTCTTGTCACCATATCTTAAAAAGGATATAGTGGAATTAGAAATGGTACAGAGAAGAGCCACCAAAATGGTAAAAAGGGATGTAAGGATACCCCTATGAGGAGTGGCTTAAAAGGTTAGGACTCTTCAACCTGGAAAAGAGATGGCTGAGGGGCGATATGATAGAGGTCTATAACTTAATGAATGGAGTGGAACAGGTAAACAAAGTTGATGTTTATGCCATCAAAAAGTAGAAAGACTAGGGGACATCCAATGAAGCTACAGTGTAACCCATTTAAGACTAATAAGAGAAAATATTTTTTCACCCAACGCGTAATCAAAGTCTGGAATTCGTTACCAGAGGATGTAGTAAAAGCTGTTATTTTAACTGGGTTTATAAAAGGTTTGGACAAGTTCCAACAGCTTCCACATGGTAGATAAGCCCAGTATGTCCCTGACAGTTAATGCGTGAAGGGTTTGCGTAACGTGTGCTCCACTACAGCGGGCCTACTTAGCAACTGCTATAGAGGCGTCGTTATGTGAACTCATGTTAGGTGACATGTTGCTGCTGAGCCCTTGGCAATAGCCCAGGCTCTCATGTTAATGTGCTCTCATAAGGACATAAGAAATACCATACCGGATCAGACCAAGGTCCATCAAGCCCAGTATCCTGTTTCCAACAGTGGCCAATCCAGGTCACAAGTACCTAGTAGTTTCCCAAAAAGACACACAGGTTCCATAATGCTTGCATTGGGGCAAGCAGTGGATTACCTGGGTCCTTTTACTACATCCTCCGGTAGCAAATTCCAGACTTTGATTACACATTGAGTGAAAAAATATAGACTGCATTTAAAGGGAAGAGAAACCATTTCCGTCAGCAATGTACAGCAAAACCGGGGAAACCTAAAATACGTGAGCAGTGTGATACATGTGCACAGAACAAAATAGCAAATAAAAATTAAAAATGAGCACAACAAATTTGTTAAAAATTACAAATCAGCTTGGCAACAGTGATAGCAATGGGAAACAATGAAAAACACACCCAGGAAAGCTCCAAAAAAAGGAAATGATTTTTGGAAGGGTCTACGCTCCGTAGACCCTTTCAAAAACGCATTTCAGTTTATTGGAGCTTTCCTGGGAGTGTTTTGTTTTGTTGCCCATTGCTATCACTATTGCCCAGCTTGGGTATGGGTGTTAGCCCCTTTTTTCGAGGTGTTTTATGAGGTTTATATGCCCGTTTGTCTCCATACAAGGTAAATGAGCCCACAGTAAAATTGTGCAGAGCAGGGTTTCTGACTCGTCCGGCCAGGTTTCCTATCTCCAGGGACTACACTGCCTCTGTGGCCACAGTGTGGTGCAGCGGACACAGCAAGTACCTGTAGGACCAGAGGGCCACAGGTTCAAATCCCAGCTGGGGCTCCTGCCAACCCAGTCCCCATAGTTTTACCCACCACTAAACAGTGATAGTAAAGACACTCCTTTATTGCAGAGAACATAAGCATGGTTCAAACACCCATATTTTACCCTACACCGCACACAAACCATAACAATGGGCAGTACCTACAGCCAAGTCCCCCAAATTCAGTCCTGGAATGCCACAACTCAATCAGGTCATATGCTTTTTCCCAGATAAGGACATGTCTGTATGTTGGCGGAAGGGTACAGGTGGTGGAGGGGGCAGTGGCTGCAAGCCACAGCAGACAGTGGCCTAGGCCTGTGCAGGCTGGCACCGTACACCGCAACAGACAGGCACTGTTGGATGTACAGTCATGGACTCCCCAGGGAAAACAGCATACCTGTGGCAACACAGTGGTGCACTGCACACAGACAGTGTATGCAAGAACAGAAGGTCACAGGTTCAAAGCCCAGCTGGGGCTACTGCCAATCCAGTCCACATATTTTCCCCACAACTAAACCGTGATAGTAAGGACAAAACTTTAATGCTGAGAACATACGCATGGTTAATACGCCTATATTTTACCACACCAAACACACACACCATACACAGGCGCATTACCTAGAGCAGAGTGTCCCAAATGCAGTCCTGGAGGGCCCCACACCATTCAGGTTCCATGCTGCCTATAATGAAGATGCCTGTGCTTCAGATCTATGCACCACCCCCATGGAATGCAGATGTAGCTCATGCATATTTATGAGGGACAGCATGAAAACCCGAACAGTGTTTGGAACACCAGGACTGGATCTGGGAAACTCTGCCGTAAAGCAGCAGCCAACAGGGCCAGACACACCCACACACACACCCACAGGCCACATTGGCCAATGCCTCCTTGAGAGGCAGGACATTGGGCCTTGCCTGTATCTCCCAATACTAGCACTTGCATACCTTAGCAATGCCACCCTACACCTGGGTATACGGTACACAGCTATCAAACGTTTCCAATGATTACTGGCAGATAGCAAGTCCTACGTTAAGCACAGTTTGCTCATTGAGCTCCACCATACAAATCATTCTGATGTCTGGGGTGTGTGCTGCAGGTCTGGTCTCTGACAGTGTTTACCCCCCTGGGGAGTGACCACCAACAGTATTGCGTACCATATCCATGCCTGTACTGTGCCCAAGACTGGTGTGGTGGGTATGGCTGCTGAACCCCTCTATAGTGGCACAATGTTGGCATAGGTGTGGGGGTGGCTGTCTGTCTATCCAGTGTGTGGTGGCTGCAAACATCTTCCACAGCCCACACTGCCAGCACTGGTGCCAGTATTGTGCTGCCAATGTGCATAATGAGGAGCAAGGGACCATGGGTATAGGCCGGACAGGGTGGCCTGGCCAGGGTGCATCTGCACAGGGCATAGGGTACTGACTGGGACATTTTCCTGCCCGGCCACCACCTACACAGACAGGGTGACCTCAGTATGTCCTGCTGAGAGATCACTCTCACCCTGACTGTGCAGTGACCACAGCATGGCTAGGCACCCCCATAGTGCTATGTAGCATTTCTCTTGTGTGATAGCTATGGGTTACCTTATGGGGCCCAGTCAATGAATTATCTGCTTGCTATGTATGCTGACATCCCAGTTCTGGGTGCATGCATCTCCACTGGGAACATGTACTATGGCCTAACTAGCAGGCTGTTTGTAGCTGGTGTGTGTCTTGCTAGAGTGGCTTGCAGGGTGCAATGGCTGATGACCTGCTGCAGGAGAATATCAGATAGTGTTGGGGTGCAGCCTGCCATATGCAGGCCTAATGTCTGTCTGCTATGTGTAGAGCTGCATTGAGTGCCCTGTGGGGTGTATGTCCCTCAGCAGGACTGGGGTTGATGGTCCCCTCTACTACCACCTTTGCAGGTAGGTAGAGGGTGGATGTATTGATGGGAGACCCTGTTTGCCACCCTGGAGGGTGGTGGTGGTGGTGCATGGGCCACCTGGGGGTCCATAGGGGCTACATCTGACTGACACAGACAGAGATATCCAAGGTGTATGTGCAGAAACTATATATCTAAAACATTAACACAGCTTTGGACCTCCAGCATGGCCTCTTTCAACCATGGAAGGTGTTGTGGACCTGGTCCTGGCCGCCTCATCGCACACTCAGGGTGAGCACAGTACCCACACAATGTGACGGTGTGTAGCTACTCTGTGCTAGTAAAACACACGGTCAGTACCCCCTACCAGGCCGAGGTGCTGTGGGGGTGCACCCGGTCACATCCCCCTACTAGGCCGAGGTGCTGTGGGGGTGCATTCCCCATCTTGTGTTCATCTGTGGACAGCTGATTTGCATGTGCAGTGCATCTTGGGTACGGGTGGCCTAACCCTATCCTGGTGGCTGCAGCAGACCATCTGTGTGGTGACGTGCATGCTCTCTGCAGCCAGCCAGGGGCTTGCTAGCAGCTATAGAGTTGTAGCCCAATGGTTACTACACTACCTCTGAAGCCAAAGGTCATGGGTTCAAACCCACACAGTGGGGTTATTTGATAGGGTTGTCCAATGCATTATCTTTTTTTAATGTACATATTTTGTTGCCAGCAAAAACACCCTCAGCGTACTGTACCCATAAGGTGCCTCTGAGGGTGCTTTATAGGGCGCCCTATAGGGCACCTTATGGTGCCCGTCCATATCAAGTGCACTATACATTCTCCTGTGACGCAACCTATATTGTGCCCTATAAGGGACATTTTAGGGTGCTGTGGCGGACAGTGCAATTTCTAATGTGCCCTATGGAGTGCCTTATAGGGTGCCTTAGACGGCACCTTCAATTACGGCACGTGAGGCCGTGTTTGCTGGCAGCAATTAATAACATACATATAAAGTGCTGCAGGACAAAATATGTACAATGCAAAGCTGATGCCACAGCCAGCCTTACGTATTAGGCTCACTGGGGTGCAAACTCATGACCCCTGTATCAGCAGTCAGTGCCTTAACCATTGTGCTCCACTTCTGCTCCTCCTTGCTTGTCAGCGCACCTACGTATGCTTTTCATTCCTTAAACTGCACAGTGCTGCCATAAAAAACAGTACACTGACCTTGCGGTACCTCATACAGCACCCTCTAAAGCGCCCTATAAGCAACATTCTAGGGTGCCTTGGCTGACAGTGCACTTTAAAATGTGCCTTACAGGGCACCTGATGTTAACACGCTTTGGGAGTGCGTTTGCTAGTAGTGGTAATTAAAATATGACTAAAATGCCTCCTATAGCAATCTTCCCCATAATATGCTATGCCTCAGCCAGCATTGTTCATTGGGCACTTTGAAGCCCTGATCCCTGCATCATTGGTCAGTGTCTTAACCATTGGGCTGTGGTTTGGTTCTTGTGATTGCACATCAGCGTGCTGCCATATGCCTCACAATATTAAAATACCCCCACAAACATTATGATGCCCAGTATTAATATGCCTCCAAAAACATTAGTGTGCTACTTTATGCCACCCATTATTTCAATGCCTCAGTCAGCTGTCTTTATTGGGCTCTATGGGGATTGAACCCCTGACTCCTGCACCATTGGTAGGTGCCTTAACCATTGTGCTGTGTCTCTGCTCTCCTGCTTTCCCATCAGCATACCACATATGCCTCCCGCGCAGCCATCTGATGCGCTAAGGTGCGGGGCGTACAAGGGCGCCGCGCACCTTAGCGCATATTTAAATTCCGGCTTTTCTTTTTCAGGACGGAACGCCCACTCCTTATATGGCATCCGCACTCTACCGCGGCCCGCACTCTACCGGGTTTTTAGTAAACATACCCCTAAGAATCTCTCATGAGGGACCTTGTCAAAGGTTTTCTGAAAATCCAGATATACTGTTGACCGGCTCACCTCTGTCTACCTGTCTTGAAAATAAAAACAGATTAGTAGACAAGACCTTCCTTGCTAAAGCCATGTTGGCTATCTACATGTTTAGTATGCCATGTGCATGGGTCCTTTATGGACCTGGGTAATCCACTGCTTGCCCCAATACAAGCATTGTGGAACTTGTGCGTCTTTTTGGGGTACTTATGACCTGGATTGGCCACTGTTGGAAACAGGATACTGGGCTTGATGGACCTTGGTCTGACCCGGTATGGTATTTCTTATGTCCTTATGAAAGCACATTAACATGAGAGCCTGGGCTATTGCCAAGGGCTCAGCAGCAACATGTCACCTAAAATGGGTTCACATAACAACGCCTCTATAGGAGTTGCTAAGTGGGCCTGCTGTAGTTGAGCATATGTTATGCAAACCCTTCACGCATTAGCTACCAGGGACATACTGGGCTTAGCTACCATGTGGCCTTTGCAATTAATAAGCATGAGATTGGTGTGTTAAGGGCTGTAGTTAAAGAGGCCTTTAGACCCTTATCAAATGCATCTTCCAATCAGGTCTGGATTAAGGCATGGGCAACTGCCTAGAGAGACAGATTTTGCAGATGTCTAGTATTCAGTCCTGTGAGGGGCCTGCTCCCACTTAGGAGACATATGTTTGTGTGCTGCTTCAAAGGGGCACACCCCCTTCCTCTGTACCTCTCCACTCTGAGATTTCTGATCCTCCTCCCACACCCCTGATCTCTGGGGCCTGTGTTCTGGTCTTACCTATGAGTATCAAAATATTAAATCTGGCCCTGCTTGCTGTCAATTTTCTTATGTCACATGCTTACTCAGGACACCTACTGTCTGTCCACAAAGCACATTTAAAACCAATGCATTGTGGAGAAAATTGAATATTAAGATTAAATGCTAGAATAAACTCGCATAAAAAAACACAATGAAAATAATGGGCTAAACATACACCCAGTTATTATTTAAAAATCACTTTGACTTTTGGTACCATGCTGAACATCTACAGTGCTTCTTTATCTTTATCTTTATGTTTATTTAACACTTTATATACCGCCCTTGTCAAGACATGAGGGCGGTTTACAATAAAATATAAATGCTAGCGTCAGAAAAAGAAAGGAACTCCATTAAAATAAAGGAAAGAAGGGCCGAAGGGGCCACTAGAGACAAACAGTAAATCATAAACAATAATTAGACAGAACTGCAAATCACAAAGGACAGACAAAACAAATGACTACACAGGACTACTAGGAAGGAGGTCAAATGCCTGTTGGAATAAATGGGTTTTCAGTAGGTTTTTGAAATTGTGATAGGAGGGTTCTAACCGGAGAGAGGATGGTAGTGAATTCCAAAGTGAGGGTCCCAGAAAAACGAAAGCGGTGTGGCGTGTCTGTTCTAGATGAGCTTGTGCGGGGGAAGGAAGAGATAGATGATTGGCATGCAAGGTGCGAAGCTGCCGATAGGGAGTATGGAGGGAGATCAGATTTGCTAAATACTGAGGGGTTGAGGTGTAGATGACTCTATGAGTTAGAATGAGGAACTTATATCTGAACCTAAAACGCAGTGGGAGCCAGTGAAGATGATACAAGAGAGGGGTTACATGATCGGATCTACGAGCAAAAGTAACAAGTCGAGCAGCTGTATTCTGCAAAAGCTGTAAGCGCTGGAGTTGGTAAGCAGGGAGATTTGCATAGACCACGTTGCAATAGTCCAATCTGGACATGACCAAAGCCAGTAAAAGAGTGATAAGAGAGTCAATGGGCAAAACAGAATGGACTGATCGAAGTTGTCGCAATATAAAGAAAGAACGACGGGAAAGATTGGATATATGCTCATGGAAAGACATTGAGGAGTCCAGGGTCACTCCTAAATAACGGAAAGAAGAGGTAAGTGGAACGGGAACAGAATTTATTTGAGGTGTGATGTCTGGACAAGAGGCACTCAGTGAGACCCACATGGCTGTGGATTTGGATGGATTTAAATGAAGAAAATTAGAGGAAAGCCAGTTTGCAACATGAGTAAGACAAGTATTAAGTGGGGTGATGTCAATATTAACTGGAGAGGTATGGAAAAGAAGAACTATATCATCCGCATAAATATAGACAGAGACTGGGAACTGTTGGACTAAGAGGGGGAGGGGGGGCGAGAAAAATGTTAAAGAGTAGGGGGGATAAGACAGATCCCTGAGGTACCCTACAGGACAGGGAAGTAGATGGAGAGGATTGGTGATTGGCACAGAGAACAAAGGAACGGGCAGTAAGAAAAGAACGAAACCAACATAATACCGATCCCCTTAAGCCAATGTCAAACAGACGAGAGAGAAGGGTACGATGGTCAATTAGGTCAAAGGCTGCTGACAAATCTAGTGAAACCAAGAGTGAGATATCTCCACAGTCATGGGCAACATGAATCTCGTTCAGCAGGGCCAGGAGGACGGTTTCGGTACTGTGCTCTGCCCTAAAACCTGCTTGCCCGGGGTGAAGAGCATTAGTAGCTTCGGCATGAGATGATAACTGTAGGAAGATAAAACGCTCTAACACTTCGTGAAAGTATTCATCCCCTTGGCTTTTGTCCTGTTTTGTCACATTATGTACAACCTGGAAAGAAAATGGAGGTTCATTTGGATGTTAAGTAATGGACCTAACAATATAGTCCAAATTGGTGAAGTGAAATGACAATAAAGTATCTTGTATATATAAAAAAAAACAAGTAAAAACTGAGAAGTTGTGAGTGCATATGTATTCATCCCTTTTGCTATGAAACCCCTAAATAAGATCTGGTCCAACCAATTAACCTCAGAAGTCACATAATTAGTTGATTGGGTCCACCTGTGTGTAATCAGTATCACATGATCTATCACATGATGCCTGTATAAATATACATGTTCTGAAAGGCTCCTGACTCTGCAACATCACTAAGCAAGCAACATAAAGACCAAGGAGCACTCCAAAAAGGTCAGAGACAAAGTTGTGGAGATCAGGGTTGCATTATAAAAAAGTCCCAAATTCTGAATATCCCACGGAGCATCATTAAATCCATTATAACAAAATAGAAAGAATATGGCACCACTACAAACCTGACAAGAGAAGGCCACCCACCAAAACTCACAGATCGGGCAAGGAGGGTATTAATCAGAGATGCTGCCAAGACACCAAGCATAACACTGAAGGAGTTGCAAAGATCCACAGCGGAGATGGGTGTATCTGTCCATAGGACCACTTTAAGCCATACACTCTGCAGAGTGGGGCTTTATTGAAGAGTGGCCAGTAAAAAAAACATTGCTTAAAAAAAGAAATAAGAAAACATGTTTGGAGTTTGCACAACAACATGTGACCGACACCCAAACACATGGAAGAATGTTCTCTGGTCAGATGAGACAAAAATGGAACTTTTTGGCCATGATGGGAAACGCCATGTGTGGCGCAAACCCAACACTTCCCATCATCCACAGTGAAATATGGAAGTAGAAGCATCATGCTATGGGAATGTTTTTCATTGGCAGGGACAGGAAAACTGGTCAGGAATGAAGGAACGATGGATGGCACTAAATACAGGGCAATTCTTGAGGAAAACCTGTTTCAGTCTGCCAGAGATTTGAGACCAGGGCAAAGGTTCTCCTTCCAGCAGGGCAGTGACCCTAAAAATACTGCTAAAGCTGGTTGAAAAGGAAACATTTAAATGTCTTAGAATGGCCTACTCAAAGCCCAGACCTCAATCCAGTTGAGAATCTGTGGAATGACTTGAAGATTGCTGTACACCAACGCAGCCCATCCAACTTGAAGGAGTTGGAACAGTTTTGTCTTAAGGAATGGGTGACAATCCCAGTGGCTAGATGTGCTAAGCTAATAGAGACATACCACAAGAGACTTGTAGCTGTAATTGCAGTAAAAGGTGGCTCTGCATCATATTGACTTTGGGGGTTGAATACATATGCACACTCCTGATTTCAGGTTTCTTTTTTTTTGCCTTAATTATTGTTTGTGTTACAATAAAGGATATTTTGCATCTTCAATGTCGTAGGCATGTTGTGTATATCACATGATGCTAACCCACAAAACTCCATTTTAATTCCAGGTTGTAACGCTACAAAACAGGAAAAACACAGAGGGGATGAATACTTTTGCAATGCACTGTGTGATGAGGAAGGCACTGGTGAGCCTGCAGAGTTAGAGAAAATCAGTGATTGTACCTTTAAAAACATTCCAGCAGTGCACAGGCTTCAGAGCAAGCTTAGAGTTTCTGAGGCTAGGCTGCCACACCCAAGCTCTGCTGACGGAGTAGCAGGCTTGGAGCATGATTATGAACACCTGTTAAGGCAGAGAGAAACGCTGCCCAGGAAGCACCTTTATAAACCCTGCTTAGGGAAAAGCAGAGGGGAGAAGAGCTGCTCAGGAGGAAAAGGTGGCTCAGAAGGGAAGAGCAGAGCAAGCAAACACTAAAGGAGAGAGTCCAGGAAGACAGAGTCAGAGACGGACTCAGAGCTGGACTGGAAATTGAGCTGGAAGTTCCCAGAAAGAAAGTTCCAAGCAGAGGAAAGAAGAAGGACCTGGAAAGAGTCTGGCACAAGGGAAACCAGGCAAGAGCTGCTCAGAGGGAGAGAGCAGGGCAGGTTCCAAACTTCTGTTCCTGACCAAGAGGTTCACAACACTCAGAGGTGGGTGCCTAGGTTTCAAACAAGGAGGCAGAAGAACCCAGCCTCCAACAGAGAGCCGTGGTTAAACTTCAGAGAGGAACTGGGGCAAGAGAACCAAAGAAAGATATCCAGTAATACAGTTCTCCATATTCCTTACCGGGTAGAGAGGTCCTGGAGGGAGTTACAGGAATCCTCAGCAAGAATTCCACCAGAGGCAGGTCATGAGGGCTCAGTGCAGGATATTATAATTCCAGAGCAGGAGGAAATGCAAGTGGAGTATAATGAACCAGACCCCTTGATTACTGAACTGCCAATGGACTGTTCTTTGTATCGTGCAGAGGCTACTGAATCCTTGGTTAAGGAGTAGCAGCCTGAGTAAATGCTTTTGGGAAAAGCACTACCAAGAAAACTTAACCTTGCTAAGGTAGGAACCAGGTTAAGTAAGACAAGCTTGCACAGCACTGTATATTATCTCACTAAGGAAGCAGAAAGACGTTCTTTACTTTGCTGAACCTAAGAAGCTGTACTTTTGATTTGCTTATTTTGATTGACGAAACGTCTGTGTCTGTTTAATGCCTTTGGGAAGTTACTCAGCTTAAGGATGTAAATATTTTCTGTACTTTTTGTCCTGGAGGAAATATCCAGATACTTTGCGTTTGAACCTTATTTGTGCATATTTTGGGGAAATAAACTGTGTCATGTTTGCCTTCACTCGATGTCTCCACGACTATCCTTTTTAAGAGGGAAACTACAACTCCCAGAGGGCCCTGCTCCCGAAGGAAATAGTTTTCAAACCCTTTAAAAAGGACAAAAATGGCAACCCTAATCCCCTAAGCACGTGGCTGGGGATAGGGACACGTGACAACTGTAAGTGCTTTTTAAAAAAATATCCTGCTAACTTGATAGATCCACTGACCTTATAGTGCCACTGAATATTACCATAAACCACCTCAACACTATCTGGATTGTGCCAGGCTGTTCAGGGGTGGAGTTGGGGCTGAGTGGAAAATTATCAGCAAAGTGGTGATTTTCAGTACCAATATCCAGATAACTATCTGCATAACTTAGGACAGCAAAACAGCTACCCAGGTAGCAGGCTGAATGTTGCAGCTGTCTGGATATCTCCACATGGCCAGTGATGAATCTGGATATTTGGCACGATCCCTATCTGGATACCAGCACTTAATATCCAGATCATATTTCAATGTTGCCAAACACAGAGTTTAAGTGTTGCCTAGTTATAGTTTTACTTCACTGGCCACAGAAAGGAGAGAAAATATGGATGCTGGCAGCTCATTGCTGATGTGAAAGCGAAGCCACTAGCACATTTTTTGAGTCAGAAGGTCATGATTTTTTTTTTATTTCGGTTTATGGCTGCACTTCATCAGCTGTGAGCACAGGGCAGTGGTGGAAAATTGCGTAAATCAAAACTTGGTATGCACAGGTGTCGCGCCACATTAGCAGACCCTCTTGTAACTGACCAGGCTAATATGTTGCCAAGGCAATATCACAGTGATGACAAGACCTGTGTCACCAACTAAGATTAATGGCACCAGGAACAGAGGAAACTAGGAAGTTAAAAAAAATAAAATGCTGGTGGTTTCTTGGAATAATGCACTATTTTAGTAGAAGCCTTATACTGCCCATATCACTTTGGCCTGATTACTGAGGAGAGACCAGATGGGCCTCTTACAAACATCTGAAAAAATATTGATGCTGGCAGCGCAGTATTGATGTGAAATCAAAGCTACTAGCATTATTTTTCGAGTCAGAAGGTCATGATCTTTTTTTTCCATTTCAGTTTATGACTACACTTCATCAGCTGTGAGCACAGGACAGCGGTGTAGCTATGTGGCCTAATTGAAACAAAGTAGGAAAAACTAAATCATATCGCAGATGCCTGTATCAAATTTGCCTCTATTTTTGTTAAAGTGATTAAATGATTTATCCTTGGACACAAGGAAATATGACACTACCCTCTTGGAGAAAAAAGCAAACTGCAGGGAATATAAAGCAGAGTTAATTTTCTAAGTGAGTAAGTCACACAGCGCACTGCCACACAGCGAGGGATGCCATCTAATGGCACACTAGATGCTTCTTTCTCAACACAACACAAAGAAAGAGAGAATGCAGGAGGGAGGGTATGGAAGGGTAGGGATGGAAACCCCCCATGACACACATGATACCCACAATGAGACAGACGCGTATGCACTTACCAACACCCCCCATGACTCAGACACATGCACACACTTCTGTCACCATCACACTCACCCACGCATACTTGTCCATGCACCCTCCAAAAGGCCCATGACACACACACATGCATACATGCATGCATGCCCTGATACACATACACGCTTTCATGCATGCCCCCTGACACCCTCCCCCCATGATTCTTGCACACATATATGGGGGAGGAGTGGCCTAATGGTTGGGGTTCAAATCCCACTAGAGGACAGCAACCTTGGGCCAGAAGGACTGAGGTTTCTAGTCCCACAGGTGCTCCTTGTGGTCTTGGGCAAGCCACTGTGACGTAGAAGCCCACACAGAGCCTATGCAGATAGATAGAAAGGAGAAATTTACCTTAGAATCTGTTAGGCAGCCAGCATGTGCAGCTCAGGAGAAGCAAAGGGACAGAGGAGCAGAACTACCACACCCAAGCTATGATGTAGCAGAAAGCTTGGGGATTGATTATGATCACCTGTCCAAGAAAGCACAGTCAGCTTACAGCGAACAGGGAGATAAAAGCTGGTTGGTAGATCCAGCAAGGGAGGAGGAAGAGGAAGAGAAGCAGAAAGAGAAGGAGAAGGAGAGAGCAGAGGTCAGCAACCAGGGAGGCAGAGGTCACAGAGGGAGAAACCTGCTGAACAGAGGAAGCACTGGGCGTGTCACTGGAACAGGAAGAAGCAAAGGCAAGGCTTCAGAGGAACATGGCAGGGGAAGTGCTCAGACTGCCGGTAGCTGGAGGTCCTATGAGGAACCTGTTTACAGCCCAGGGAGAGAAGCCAGTGCTCCAGAGAGAAGGAAAGCACAACCTGGGGCTAGGAGGCTGCCTAGACCAAGTGAGCAGGAAAGTCCCCAGTCCTCACTGCCAGAGGAAAGACCTCAACAATTATATAGGTGGGAGCCTAGCACTGTGAGAGGGAAAGCTAGAAGCTCCATTCGGAACGGAGGGTCAGAGCAGTGCTCCAGACCAGAAATATCTGCAGGAAGCTATAAAACAATCCCTAACAACTGGAGGGTGGAAAAGGAGAGCTGGAGAGGCAACCCTATAAATACAGGTACTCTTAAACATACTTGCACAGAACTGTGTCCCTGTACGCTATCTGAACTTTCAGAGAGGGGTTTTCATAAAAACAGCTGTGAAGGTTTAAACCCAAGCACAACGTATGCTGAATGTGAGGAGATGCAATGGGAAAGTAACACCAGGGTTCCAGAACAGGCTCCTATGGATTGTACATTATGTCTTGCGGATGATATTGAGTCTTTCTGCTGAAGCCCTGTAAAAAGAGCAAAGAAAAAGAAGATATTTTTCTTTGAGAGAAACTGTTTTGTTTTCCCTGTTTTTGGTTATGCACATGATATCCTTGGGGGAAGGGGAATAAAGCCCTTGTTTTGTTTTGCCTTAACCACTCAACTGGAGACTATTTTTGACTACTAGAAGATAGCAAGGCAACTCCAACCTCGGGGCCCTAGGCAAAGGCCTGCAGCCCCGTGACACCACTTAACCCTCCATTGCCCATGTTCCCTGTAAAATAGTTATCTTCCTTTCAACATAAACCACCTTGATATCATGAAAGGCAGTATATAAGAAACATTAACTAAATAAATATGCATGCATTTCCCCAACAACCCCAATGACACACATACTTCTGATGACCCTCCATAATGCACAACACAAACTCACATATCCCCTGAGATACCCTGTGACACACAAACTTGCATGCAGCCCCCAACACTCTACATTACATATGCACTGACCAACAACTCCCATGATACACACATACAAACATGCATGCCCTTAACCCCTCCCATATCACACACACAGATTCCACAACACCCCCATGACACACACACAAACATACATGTACCCTCTACCTGCCAATTCTGCAAATTCTTCCTTATCCTCACAAAAATCACCCAAATGTCACATACCCAAGGTCTCATGCCCAACAGCCTAAAAATCTCATCCATATGTCCCACTCTAACAAGCCCAACCCAGTGGAGCTAACTTCATATAGACCAATCACCAGCCTTCCCTTCCTGGCCAAAATGATAGAAAATGTGGTCCACCAACAGCTTCAAGATCACATTGACAAGCATGCCCCATTTGATCCCCAGCAACATGGGTTCCACCCCCCACTATGGTGTTGAAACCCTTCTACTATTCCTCTTAAACAGATCCATTCAAGGTATACAGAATGCACAGCAAGGCTTCATTTTAGTTTTCCTCAACATCTCCACAGCATTTGACACAGTAAACCATACCAAGCTCCTCTGATGTCTACAATCCATTGGAATTCAAGTCACCATGCTAAAATGGTTTCAATCCTACTTAACCAATTGCCAACAACAAATCAAAATGGGTGACATCTCCTCTACCCCCTACACTCACACCCAGGGTGTCCCACAAGGCTTCACTCTCTCAGCTCTGCTATTCAACATATACCTCCAACCTTTATATACACGCATGAAACCTCACGGCCTATTCTACAATCTCTACACAGACGATGACATGCTCTACACCCCCTTCGACACCAAACAATCCAGCTACACAAAACTACAACACTGCTTCACCGAACTCTCACAATGGCTTACTACATCAACCATCAACTACAGGAAAACAGAGGCACAGTTCGTCACCAAAGACAACACATTCTCACCACCCACCTCCATCACTCTAAATGACATCCAAATCAAGGTACAACCAGAAGTAAAATGTCTCGGCATCACCCTGGACCAAAACCTCACTTCAAGCAACAGGTGAAGAAAATAGTGAAAATGATTTATTTACAAAATCCATACTCTCCATTGCCTTTGCGTAGTCCTGAGCCCCTCTGACTTCAGATCAGCACTTCAAACAATAATTCTTCCACACTTCAACAACTGCAACTCCATATATCAAGGACTACCACAATCAACCACTCTCCCATTATGCACAGCTCTTCATACAACAACACATATGCTATTAGCAGCCCCAAAACATGAACACATTACATCCATCCTCAAATAACTCCACTGGCTTCCACTGAACAGTCACATCAAATACAAAACCATCATGATGATCCACAAAGCCCTAAATAGATCCTCCTCTCCATCTCCAAACACTCCTCCATACCATCAAATCCAACAGAGCCAGCCGACAACCGACAGGAATGCGCTAATCATCCCCCACACAAAAACAAAGAACATCCAGCACATATGTACAGGAGTTTTTGAACTTTATGCACCAATCATCTGGAACTCTCTCCCTGACAAGCTCAGAAGTACCACAGAACTCCTCACATTCCGCAAGCAGCTGAAAACTCACCTTTTTCTTGAGTACTTTGGACCTGTAACATAAACACAATCACAATATAGACACATAATCATAATCCAAGAAATAACTCTGACCATAATATGCCACACACTCAGTGTATACAAGTTAAGTTTATCGTACATAAGTTTAATTCTATGTATTTGATCTATCCTTTAAGTTAATTGTAAACTGCTTTGACCTGGCAAAAAGCGGTATAAAAGCATAGCTAAATAAATAAAAATATGTAGATTCTTTAAGAAAGATATGAAAATGATTACCCTTCTCGTAGCTAGCTGTGTAGTCCTGATGGGAGGAAATTTATTTTTTTATAACTTTTTATTTTTAAGTTTTCCAAACGATTATAAAGATTCACAGCAAACGTTGCACACAACAATAAGCAAGACAAGAAAACTCCCACTCAACCTTTCCAAATTCCTCAAACCCCCTTCCTAACCTCCCACCCCCTCATCCCACTATCCACCTACTCCCCCTTCCCAACCATCCCGCCCTTACACCAGTTCCAATAAAGGACCCAATAAAAAATAAAGGACCCAATATTCAAAGGGCATGCTAAAACAGAGATTAGGTCTCTTGGTAATTGTAACATAGGGCTGCATAACATACTCTCAGAAAACTAATTTATGCTACTATTTACACTATTTTTGCTATCAGAAATATAGGGGTATGTTTACTAAAGGTTCTTAACATGCGTGGCGCGCATGAGCATGTGCTAAGGTACCTTAGCGCACGCTAATGATGCTTTACAGGGCAAAAATGCGCTTTAGTGTGCGCTCATGCGCCAGCGGCGCACACGAGCGCTGAAGGTGGGGAAAGACTCCCGGAGGGCGGAGGAAGGCTCCCCAGGGGCGGAGAGAAGGAGTCAATGGGTGGAGAGTGGGAGGGGAGAGGCTTCCCGCACACTAGCGAGGTGAAATTTGAGGCTAAAAATAACGCGAGTGAAAACCTCGCGTTAGAGCCGATTTAAAGGGAAGAGAAACCATTTCTGTCAGCAATGTACAGCAAAACCAGGGAAACCTATAAAAATGTGATAAGTGTGATACATGTGCACAGAACAAAAGTACAAATAAACATTGAAAAGGACCCCAACAAAATTAAAAAAAATTATAATCAAGCTGGGAAATAGTGATAGTAATGGGAAACATCAAAAAACACTCCCAAGAAAGCCCCAAAAAATAAATATGAATTTTGGAAGGGTCTACGCTCCGTCCCCATACAAGGTGAATGATCCCACAGTGAAATAGCACTGATCAGGGTTTCCCTCTCCATTGGACAGGTTACCTATGGCATGCACATGTTCCACAACAGCAGGGCGGGCATGTCGGAATGGGCAACTGGACAGATGCTGGGAAAGGGGATACAGAGGGCTGCAGGCGGCACATGCTGTGGTGCAGCTGGGGCACAGTGCGGACTAGGCAGATGCCTAGATGGCACTTAGGAATGCTGAAACTGAACAGCAGCCAGACAGCAACTGATGAGGGCCCAACATGGGCACGAGAGTGTTTATCACAGTGTCACAGGGGATAGTACCCAGCAGGTACCCCCAAGGGCACAGAACATTGGCAGGCGGTGTTGGGGGAAGCGTGGATGCCTATGCAGGCACCCCTACCCCAGAACACGCACCATAGGCAGCCGCCTACCTGCACACTGGATGGCTTGAGACTGCACACCACCAGCACCACCAGCAGAAGGGCATGTCAGCATGATGGCAGAGGGGTACTGGTGGTGGAGGGGGGCAGTGGCAGCTGCCCAGAGCCGACCATGGCCTAGCCCTGTGTAGGTGGGTGCCATGCACTGCAACAGACAGGCTGTGTCTGACAAACAACCATGGTATCTCCAGGGACTGCACTGTCTCTGCGAGCACAGTGTGGTGCAGTGAGCACAGCCAGTGTGTTCAAGAGCAAAAGATCACAAGTTCAAGTCCCAGCTGGGGCTACTGCCAATTCAGTCCCCATATTTTACTCGCTACCAAACCGTGATAGTAAGGACAAACCATTATTGCAGAGAACATACGCATGGTTCAAACGCCTATATTTTACCCCACCGAGCACAGACACCAGAAACATGCGCATTACCTGGAGCAGAGTCCCCCAAATTCAGTCCTGGAGGCCCACAAATCATTCAGGTTTTATGCTGTCTCCACTATAAGGCCATGTCAGCATGGTAGCGGAGGGGTACTGGGCAGCTGCCCAGAGCAGACCATGGCCTAGCCCTGTGTAGGTGGGTGCCATGCACTGCAACAGACAGGCCCTGCCCGACAAACAGTCATGGTATCACCAGGGAATGCACTGTCTCTGTGGCAACATGGTGGTGCAGTGCACACAACCAGTGTGTTTGAAGGCAGAAGGTCACAGGTTCCAGTCCCAGCTATGGTGCCTGCCAACCCAGTCCCCATATTTTACCCACTACTACAACGTGCTAATACAGACTGAACCTTTATTGCAGATGATGTAAACATGCCCAAAACACCTACATTTTACCCTACAGAGCAAAGACACCATAAACAGGTGCATTACCTAGAGCAGAGTCTCCCAAATGCAGTCCTGGAGGGCCAAACACCATTCAGGTTCCATGCTGCCTCTAATAAAGATGCCTGTGCTGCATATCTATGCACCACCATCATGGTATGCAGATGTATCTCATGCATATTCATGAGGGACAGCATGAAAACCCGAACAGTGTTTGGCACACCAGGACTGGAGTTGGGGCCAACAGGGGCAGACACACACACACCCACACCCTCAGGCTCCATTAGCCAATGCCTCCTGGAGAGGCAGGACATTGGGCCCTGTGTGCATTTCCCAATACTAGCCCTTGCATACCTTAGCAATGCCACCCTACACCTGGGAATATGGTACACAGCTATCAAACATTTGCTATGATTACTGGCAGAAACCAATTCCTACGTTAAGCACAGTTTGCTGATTGAGCTCCATCATTGCAACCTTTATGCTGTCTGTGGAGTGTGCTTCAGGTCTGGTCTCTGACAGTGTTTACCACCCTGGGGAGTGACCCCCAACAGTATTGCGTACCATATCCATGCCTGCACTGTGCCCAGGACTGGTGTGGTGGCCAGGGCTGCTAAACTCCTCTAGAGTAGCACAATGCTGGCATAGGTGTGGGAGTGTGTGTCTGTCTATCCAGTGTGGTGGTTGCAAACACACTCCATAGCCCATACTGCCAGCACTGTTGCCAGTATTGGCCTGCCAATGTGCATAATGAGGAGCAAGGTACCATGGGTATAGCCCGGACAGGCTGCATCTGCACAGGGCATAGGGCACTGGCTGGGGCATTGTAGTGCCCAGCCACCACCTGCACAGACAGGGTGGCCACAGCATGTCCTGCTGGGAGATCACTCTCACCCTGACTGTGCAGTGACCACAGCATGGCTAGGCACCCCCATAGTGCTATATAGTATTTTTCTCATGTGATATTTATGAATGTCTGTTTGGGGCCCAGTCACTGAATTATCTGCTTGGTGTGTATGCTGATGTCCCAGTTCTGGGTGCACGCATTTCCACCAGGAACATGCACTATGGACTAGCTAGCAGACTGTGTGCAGCTGGTATGTGTCCTGATGGAGCACCTTGCAGAGTGCAGTGGCTGAAGGCTTGCTGCAGGAGAATATCAGATAGTGGTGGGGTGCAGCTTAGCATATCCAGGCCTAATGTCTGTCTGCTATTGCGTTATGGATGTGTACAGAGCTGCATTGACTGCCCTGTAGGGTGTCTGTTCCCCAACAGGACTGGGGTTGATGGTCCCCTCTACTGCCACCATTGCAGGGAGGTAGAATGTGGATCTGTTGGTGGGAGACCATGTTTACCACCCTCAGCCCTGGAGTAGAAAAAGGGTGGTAGTACATAAACCTCCTAGAAGTCCATAGTGGTTGCACCTGACTGAAACATACAGATATATCCAAGGTGTGTCTGCAGAAACTACCTATCTCAAACATTAGCGCTGCTGAGGACCTGCAGCATGGCCTATCTCTGCTGTGGACCTGGTGCTGGGCGCCCCACCTTACCCTCAGGGTGAGTGCAGTACCTGCACAATGTGACGGTGTGTAGCTACTCTGTGCCAGTACCACACACGGTCAGTTCCCCCTACCAGGCCGAGGTGCTGTGGGGGTGCATACCCCATCTTGTGATCATCTGTAGACTGCTGATTTGCATGTGCAGTGCATCATGGGTATGGGTGGGTTAACCCTATCCTTGTGACCACAGTAGACTGTTTGTGTGGTGACTTGCAGTCCTTCTGCAGCCAGCCAGGGGTTTGCTAGCAGCTATAGAGCTGTAGCCCACTGGTTACTTCGCTGCCAGTGGAGCCTGAGGTCATGGGTTCAAACCCACAGTGGGATTATTTGATAGGGCTGTCCAAAGCATTATCTACAGGGTGAGCCAGTCAAACCTGCATTTTTGAAATGACTGTAAAAAATAAACGGATGGATATTTCAAAATTTTATTGTTACTATCTTAATGTACATTAAAAAGCATTTAAGAAACAACATTCACTGTTTAAAAATAACGCCAGTAAGATGGTGTCCTTCCCGATTGAGACATTCTTGTAGGCGATTTCTGAAACTGCCCATCACATCACGGAGCATACGCTGAGGAATTCTCTCGATTTCCAACCGGATTCTCCTCTTGAGTTCCCCAAGCGTTGGAGGTCGTTGTTCAAAGACTTTACTCTTCAGGTACCCCCACAAGAAAAAATCGCACACTGTGAGGTCGGGCGATCGGGGAGGCCAAGAAATTGCTCCATTTCGGGATATCACCCGATTTGGAAAAACATTGTTGAGAACATTCATGCTGCCAGCAATAACACCCTCAGCATACTGTACCCATAAGGTGCCTCAGAGGGCGCCCTATAGGGCACCTTATGGTTACCGTCCATATAAGGTGCACTATACAGTATGCTATGGAGCGACTGATAGGGTGCCAGTCCGTATAAGGTGCCTTATAAGGTGTCCTATGGAGCGCCTTATAGGGGACATTATAGGGTGCCGTGGCGGACAGTGCACTTTATAATATTTCCTATGGAGTGTCTTATAGGGTGCCTTATGCAGCACCTTAGGTTACGGCACGTGAGGGTGTGTTTGCTGGCAGCAATAATTAAAATACAAATAAAATGCCTCAGGAAACAATACTTACATGTCAAAGCTGATGCCTCAGCCAGCCTTACATATTGGGCACACTGGGGATCAAACTCATGACCCCTGTAGCAGCAGTCAGAGTCTTAACCATTGTGCTACACTGCTGTTCCTCCTTTTGTTTCAGCGCACCTACTTAAGATTTCCATGTGTTTAAATACACAGTGTTGCCATCAAAAACAGTGCTATGACCTTGCTGTGCCTCATAGGGCACCCTATATGGCGCCCTATACGCCACCCTTTCAGCAACATTGTAGGGTGCCGTGGCAGACAGTGCACTTTAAAATGTGCCCTCTGGGGTACCTTATGGGGTGCCTTATGCAGCACCTTATGTTACAGTGCTTTGAGAGTGCGTTTGCTAGCAGCAGTAATTAAAATAAAATTAAAAAGCCTCATAATGCAATATTACACATAAATGGTAGTGCCTCAGCCAGCCTTATTCATTGGGCACAGTGGGGGATTGAACTCATGACCCCTGCACCATCAGTCAGTGTCTTCACCATTGTACTGCAACCCTGCTCCTCTGTTTGTACATCAGCGCGCCTGCTTATGCTTCCCACGCGCGTTACTCATGCGCTAATGTGCACGGCGCACAAGAGCGCACACTCTAATCCCGTTTTGCTATTTTTGACCGGACCGCCCACTCCTTATATGGCATCCTGCAGACTACCGCGGCGCGCACGTTAAGAGGGTTTAGTAAACATACCCCATAGTCTAATTTATACACAAACACAGGGCTGGTTCTTGTTTTATCACATGGTTTGTTTGCCAGGTAGTCCTATGGAACCCTGGAAAAAGGAGGGTAGCAGATTTCCCTAGATATACTGAGTATTTGTACATGTGTATTTATCTGCTACTGACAATATCTCCTACAGCTCCGTACAGATTACCTCTGCTCTGTGCGTTTTTTGAAGTGTAGAAGTAATTTAAGTTTTGCTTTGTGCAGGAACATTCCTCTTGCTATATATGGATCTTCTCTGTTTATCCCAGGCATTTTTAAATTCAGTCCCCGTTTTATCGACATTACCTCCACTGGGGGAGTATTCCAGGCATCCACCACCCTTTCCCTGAAAAAATACGTCCTCATGTTGCTTTTAAGCTTCATTTCATGTCTTCTAGTTTTATTGCTTCCACATCTTTGGAAAAGGTTTGTTTATCCATTGATACATTTTTTGAAGTATTTAAAAGATTGTGTCATATCTGAGTGTCTCTCCTTTCACCAAAAGTTTGGATAGACAGCAAGCCCATGTTTTTCTTAACAACCATATGTGCATGCAGGCTGGGGAGAGAATAAAGCAAGGAATCAGGTACTTGAAATTCCTAGAACAGCTTCCTAATTCTGTTTTCCCTCCTTCAGTGATCACTGTTGCTGCCAGTCCAACCTGGCAATTTTGCAAGCCTGCTCTCTCTCTCCCCTCTCTGGCAACAGCTCCACAGTATCCTGCTATCTGGATAAGGCTGTAAAACTTGTGAGAAAAAAATAAAATATATTAACTTTTGATTTCAATAACATAAAAAGGCACCCCCACCTCTGCACTACAGACATATACATATCCACCCTACCTCTGCACCACACACAGACACACACAGAGGCTCCTCAACTCTGCAGGAGACAGACACATGCATTGCAGCCCTGCACACCACCCACACAAAAGCAACCACCACTGCATCCCCACACACATATAGACACTCGCTATCTGAAGATACAACTGTTATCTATATATTTTTAAGATGCCTCATGCAGCCTCTGCTACCATAACAAGACACACTTTACCTATAAGAACATAAGATATGCCATCCTAGGTCAGACCAAGGTCCATCAAGCCCAGTATCCTGTTTCCAACAGTGGCCAATCTAGGTCACAAGTACATAGCAATTTCCCTAAAAGATACAGGTTCCACAATGCTTGTATTGGAGCAAGCAGTGGATTTCCCGGGTCCTCTTTAATAATGGTTTATGGACCTTTCCTCCAGGAACTTGTCCAAACCTTTTTTTAAACCCATCTACACTAACAGCCTTTACTACATCCTCCGGTAATGAAGTCCAGAGTTTGATTACACATTGAGTGAAAAAGTATTTTCTCTTATTAGTCTTAAATACGTTACACTGCAGCTTTATTGCATGCCCCCTAGTTTTTCTATATTTTGATGGTGCAAACAATTGATGTACGTTTACCTGTTCCACTCTATTCATTAATTTATAGACCTCTATCATATCTCTCCTGAGCTGTTTCTTTTCCAGGTTGAAGAACCCTAATCTTTTTAGCTTCTCTTCATAGGTGTATCCTTCCATCCCCTTCACCATTTTGGTGGCTCTTCTCTGTAACTTTTCTAATAACGCTATAATCCTTTTTAAGATACAGTGAACAGAATTGCACACGATATTCAAGGTACGGTCGCACCATGAAACGATACAGAGGCATTAAAATATCCTTTGTTTTATTCTCCATTCCTTTCCTTATGATTCCCAGCAATCTATTTGCTTTCTTGGTTGCTGCTGCATACTGGGCAGAGGGTTTTGACATGTTATCCACGATGACGCCTAAATCTTTTTTCCTGGGTGGTGGTTCCTAATGTGGAACCTTGCATCATGTAACCATAGTTTGGGTTGTTCTTTCCTAGGTGCATAACTTTGCACGTGTCCACATGAAATTTCATCTGCCATTTGGGTGCCCCGTCTTCCAGTTTATTAAGGTTCTTTTGCATTTTTTCACAATCCTCATGGGTTTTAACAACTTTGAATAATTTTGTGTCATTTGCAAATTTGATTACCTCACTCGTTATTCCCATTTCCAGGTCATTTATGAATATGTTAAAAAGCAGGGGACTCAGCACAGATCCCTGGGGAACTCCACAATTCACTTTTCTCCATTGGGAAAATTGGCCATTCAGACCTACCCTGCGCTTTCTATCTTTTAACCAGTTCCTGATTTGCAATAGTACACTGTCTCCTATCCCATGACTTTTTAATTTCACCAAGAGTCTCTCATGAGGGACCTTGTCAAGGGCTTTCTGAAAGTCCAGATACACTATATCAATTGACTCACCTTTGTCTGCTTGTTTATTCACACCTTAAAAAAATATAATAGATTAGTAAAACAAGATCTTCCTTGTCTAAAGCCATGTTGACTGTCTCCCATTAAGCCATGATTATCTACATGTTGAGTAATTTTGTTCTTTATGATAGTTGCTACCATTTTTCCCGGTACTGACGTCATGCTCACCGGTCTGTAGTTTCCCGGTTCACCCCTGGAACCCTTTTTAAAAATTGGCATTATATTGGCTATCCTCCAATCTTCAGGTATTACAGATGATTTTAATGATAGTTCACAGATTACTAATAGTAGGTCTGCAATCTCATTTTTCAGTTCTTTCAACACCCTTGGATGTATACCGTCCTATCCAGGTGATTTGCTACTCTTCAGTTTATAAAATAGTCGTAATGCATCTTCCCATCTATTTGAATTCCCTCCCCACCCTCCAGAAATGTATGAGTTTGTAAGTAGAAGAAGGGGAAATATGCCATTTTGTTACACTATAAATGTGCACTTTTCAACATGTATATCCTTAGTGAGATACGGCCTCCAAACTGAGCATAGTGCTCCAAGTGAGGCCTCACGAGTGACATATACAAGAGAATTATCACTCCTCTTTCAGAGCCAGAGGGATGCTTCCCTCTAGCATCCCTATGGCATTGGCCATTGCTTTTTACACATTATTTTACTGCTTTGAGGTCCTCAGACACTGTCACCCCGAGATCTTTCTCCTGGTCTGTGCATGTCTGCTTCTCGCTCTCTATTGCATACTGCTCCTTAGGATTTCTGAATCCCAAGTGCATCACTTTGTACTTCTTTGGTATAATGCTTAGCAGTTAAGATTTGATGCTTTCTTCTAATTTTTGTAGATCATTTCTCATGTTTTCAACTCCTTCTAGGGTATTCACCCTGCTGCAAATCTGTGTCATCTGCAAAATGGCAAACTCTTCCTTGTAACCCTTCAGCAATGTTATTCACAAGATATTGAACAGAATTGGCTCCAGGGCCAATCTTTGAGGCACTCCATTGCTCACCTTTCTTCAGAGCAAATTTCATTTACTTCACCCTCTGTTATCTGTCCATCAACCAATTTCTAATTCAGCTCACTACTTTGGACCCTAACTTCAAGGTGCTCAGTCTGTTTGAGTCTCCTGTGAGGAACAGTATCAAAGGTTTTGCTGAAATCCAAATAGACCATATTCAGCTCATCTCCCTAATCTAGTTCTCTTGTCATCCAGTCAAAGAAATCAATCAAATTTGCCTTGCATGATCTGCCATTGGTAAAACCATGCTGCCTTGATTCTTGCAATCCATTAGATTTTAGAAAGTTTACTATCCTTTCTATTAACAACACATTCATTACTTTGCCAACCATTGAGTTAAGGCTTAAAGGTCTGTAATTTCTTACTTCTTCTCTATTACCACTTTTGTGAAGGACCATATCAGTACTTCTCTAATGCCATGGAACCTCTCCTGTTTCTAAGGATCTCTTAAACACATCCTTAAGCAGAACTTCCAGAACCTCTCTGAGCTCTCTCAATATCCTGGAATGTATCCATCTGGCCCCATAGCTTTGTCCACCTTCAGTTATTCAAGTATTTAAATGTCTGTGTCATATCTCCCCTGTCTCTCCTCTTTTCTAGGATGTACATATTTAGGACTCCAAGTCTCTTCTCATATGTCTTCTGGTCACCTTCCTATGAACTGTTTCAAGTTTTTTTATATCTTTTGCGAGATATGGTCTCCAAAACTGAACACATTTCTCCAAGTGAGGCCTCACCAATCACTTATTTATTATTTATTATTTATTTATTTTATTTCACTTTTCTTATATACCGTGCTATTACAATATCAGTGCGGTTTACAGTAAAACAACATATTACTATGTGGTCAGGCCACATAGAATTTACATTGAACAAGGGTTAGAAACTTGGATTCAACAGGGAATAAACATACGAGTATCTACAACGTTATTTACAGCAATATATACAGTACCACTCTCTCACTTGGTTTGCAGCTTGTAGTGCTGTGAGGGCTTGTGTCCATCAGTGATGCTGAAAGCTAAACTATCAGTAGTTTAACTACTGGCAGGGTCTCCCAAGATGGACAGGTCTCAGCTGAGGTGCCAGACCAAGACAAACCACCCATCTGAGCAGCAGCAGAATGGGACAGTGTTGACGGCGGAGGATCACATTTTTGTGACAACGGAAACAACACCAAACTTAAACTGTGCGGAAGAAAGGCCCGGCAATCTACTTCTGTATCTTGCCATGAAAACCTAATGGATAGTTACAACAAAACAAATTGTGCTATGGTGCTGGAAGATGAGACCCCCAGGTCGGAAGGCACTCAACTAGCTACTGGGGAAGAGCTCAAGACTTTTCAGAGTAAAGCCAGCATTTATGATGTGGTTGGATCAAAGCCCTTGGGAAGTCTGACTGCTGATGTAGCTGCACATGAAATGAGAGTCAGAAGCTGTAAAGATGTCTTACACATTGGAACATGGAACGTACGAAGCATGAACCAAGGGAAGTTGGAGGTGGTCAAGAATGAAATGGAACGTGTACAACTTGATCTGTTGGGTGTCAAAGAACTGAAATGGACTGGCATGGGGCACTTTGCATCAGATGATCACATGGTCTACTATGCTGGAAATGAAAGACAAAGAAGAAATGGTGTTGCATTTATAATAAAGAAGAAACTTGCAAGAACTGTAATGAAATACAATGCAGTCAGCGAACGCTTAATCTCTATTCGTCTACAAGGATTGCCTATCAACACAACTATAATTCAAGTATATGCCCCAACAACAGCTGCAGAAGAGAATGAAATTGAAGAGTTCTATGAACAAGTACAAGCTAAAATTGACAGAATATGCAAACAGGATATCCTGATAGTCATGGGTGACTGGAATGCAAAAGTTGGCAACAAAGAAGACGGCAAAGTAGTTGGAAAATATGGACTTGGCAACAGAAATGAAGCTTGAGAAAGACTGATAGAATTCTGCAAGACCAATGATCTATTCATCTCAAACCCCTTCTTCCAGCAACACAAGCGGCGAATGTACACATGGACTTCACCCAATGGATTGTATAAAAATCAAATTGACTACATCTGTGGATGTCAACGATGGAAAAGCTCTGTAACATCAACAAAGACAAAACCTGGAGCTGACTGTGCTACAGATCATCAACTACTAGTATGCAAACTCAAGCTAAAGTTGAAAAAGAGCAAACCACTCATGAATGCAGCAAAATATGACCTTGAGAATATACCACTGGAATTTAAAGACTGCCTGCAAAATTGATTTGCTGCTTTAGATACAAATGACAGAGCTCCAGAAGAGTTATGGAATGATATCAAGAAGGTTGTGTTGGAAGAAAGCGAGAAGTCTTTACAAAAGGTGAAAAAGCAAAAACGGCCAAAATGGATGACGGAAGAAACTCTGAAAATTGCCCAGAAACGCAGAGAAGCTAAAGCAGAGGAGAAAGAAAGACAGTCGCAGAACTCAACAGAGATTTCCAACGTGCAGCAAGACAGGACAAGGAAAAGTACTACAATGACACTTGCAAGGAAATAGAAGCAGAAACTATTAGAGGAAGAACAAGATCGGCTTTCCTAAAGCTACGAGAGTTAAAGAAAAAGTTCCAGCCTCGAATTGGAATGTTACAAGATGCTCAAGGTTCTATGTTGAATGATGCTGAGAAGATCAAGAAAAGGTGGAAGGAATATACAGAGTTTTTATATGATAAAGATAAAGTGGAACAACAGCCGTTTCAACCTGTACCTTATGATCGGGAACCATTGGTGATGAAAGAAGTTGAAGCAGCATTGAAAGCCTTATCAAAGAACAAAGCACCAGGCATTGATAGTATTCCCATAGATGTATGGCAGCAATCTGATGCAGCTGTTACCATACTCACAAGGCTCTGCCAAGAAATATGGAAGACAACATCATGGCCAACTGACTGAAAAAGATCTGTGTTTATACCAATACTAAAGAAAGGTGATCCAACTGACTGTGGAAATTATCGCACAATCGCTCTGATCCCACATGCCAGCAAGATTCTACTGAAGATTATTCAAAAGAGACTACAACCATACCTGGAACAAGAACTACCTGAAGTGCAAGCAGGGTTCAGGAAAGGGCGAGGAACGAGAGACATCATTGCAGATGTGAGATGGATCCTTGAAAAGACTAAAGAATACCAAAAGGATATCTATTTGTGCTTTATCGACTATAGCAAGGCTTTTGATTGTGTAAACCATGAGAAACTCTGGGCCACATTAAGAAGCATGGGTATACCAGAACACCTGATCGTTCTCTTGCGCAATCTGTACATTGATCAAGAAGCAACAGTTCGAACGGAACAAGGAGAAACAGAATGGTTTAAAATAAGCAAAGGTGTAAGACAAGGCTGCATACTTTCCCCCTACCTGTTTAATTTATATGCAGAACAAATCATCAGAGAAGCAGGATTGTATGAAGACAACAGAGATGTGAAGATTGGTGGACGACTCATCAACAACCTTCGCTATGCTGATGATACCACATTACTGGCTGAAAGTGAAGATGATCTGAAACATTTGCTTCTCACAATCAAAGAACATAGGGGCATGTTTACTAAACATTCCTAACGTGCGGGGCCGCGCTAGTGTGCCTGTGCCATATAAGGAGTGGGCGGTTCAGGCAGAAAATAGAAAAAAAACGGTAGTAAGCAACCGGACGTGTGCGCGTTGCGCTAATGTGCGGGGGTCGACATTAGCGCGTGGAAAGGCAAAGTGGCGCGCTGCTGAGACTACAAACCAACAGAGCCGTGGTACAACGGTGAAGACACTGACCAATGGTGCAGGGGCCATGGGTTCAATCCCCCAGTGTGCGCAACGACAAAGGTCAGCTGAGGCAGTAACTGTAATGATTAACATTGTTTTAGGAGGCAAATTAATTTGGAACGGCATAAGGCGGCGCACAGTTATTTTTGGGCGGCAGAAGGCGGCGCACAGTGCTTTTTGGGCGGCATAAGGCGGCGCACAGTTATTTTTGGGCAGCAGAAGGCAGCGCACTGGTCCCCTTGGGCGGCACAAGGCGGCGCGCTGATAGGCACAAGGCGGCGCGCTGATGCACAAGCACAGGAACAGAGCCACAGCACAATGGTTAAAACACTGACCAATGGTGCAGGGATCAGGGGTTCAACTCCACACAATGCCCAGTGAAAAATGCCTGCTGAGGCAGTATGTATTGTGCTGTAGGAGGCTGTATAATTCTATTTTGTTATCACTACTAGCAAACGCACTCTCCCAGCATGTTAACATACGGCGGCCCATAAGGCACATGTTACAGTGCACTGTTCGCCAAGGCACCCTTGAATGACCCCTATAGGGCAGCATGTATGTTGCGACACAGGATAATGTATAGTGCACCCTATAGGGATGGCAACCATAAGGTGGCCTACAGGGCGCCCTATGAAGCACCCTCAGAGGCACCTAATGGGTATAGTAAGCTGAGGGTGGTCTTGCCGGCATAGACATATGTACAGTAAATAAAAATAAAGCTGTGGACAGCCCTACCAAAGGGCCCCACTGTGGGTTTGAACCCATGACCTCTGGCTGCACAGGCAGTGATGTAACCATTGCGCTACAGCTCCATAGCTGTAAGCAGGCCCCTGGCTGGCTGCAGATAGCCTACACGTCACCTCACAGACAGTCTGCTGGTGTCAACAGGATAGGGTTAGGCCACCCGTACCCATGATGCACTGCACATGCAAATTAGCTGTCCGCAGATGGACCCAAGATGGGGAATGCACCCCCACAGCACCTCGGCCCTGTTGGGGGAAGTGACCGGGTGCACCCACACAGCACCTTGGCCTAGTAGGGGGCACTGACCGGGTGTTTTACTGGCACAGAGTAGCCACACACCGTTACATCGTGCGGGTACTGTGCTCACCCTGAGTGTGCAATGAGGTGGCCAGGACCAGGTCAACAACACCTGCCATGGCTGATGGAGGCCAAGTGGGCGTTCCAAAGCAGTGTTAATGTGTAAGATAGCTAGTTTCTGCACAAACACCATGGATATCCCTGTCTGCTGCCATCAGGCACCCCCCCAGTGGCAAACATGGTCCCCATCAAGGGATCCACACTCTACCTCCCTGCAAAGGTGGCAGTAGAGGGCAACATCAACCCCAGTCCTGCTGAGGAACACCACCACACACCACCCCCCCCCCCCCCCCCAGCAGCTCCATACACAGCCATAACACAATAGCAGACAGACATAAGCCCAGGGTATGGTAAGCTGCCCTCCACCACCAGATATTCACCTGCAGCAAGCCAACAGCCACTGCACCCTGCAAGCCATTATAGCAAGACATTTACTAGCTACAAACAGTCTGCTGGTTAGTCCATAGTGCATGTTCCCAATGGAGATGCATGCACCCAGAACTGGGCTGTCTGCATACACAGCAAGCAGATAGATCAGTGACTGGGCCCCAAAGAGAAACCCATATCTATCACATGAGAGAACTACTATACAGCACAATGAGGGAGGGAGGGGAGGGGGGGGCCTAGCCATGCTGTGGTCACTGCACAGTCAGGGTGAGCGTGATCCCCCAGAAGGACATGCTTTGGCCACCCTGTCTGTGTAGGTGGTGGCCGGACACTACAATATCCCAGCCAATGTCCCTGCCAGGGCCCTATGCCCAGTGCAGATGCATCCTGGCCACACCACCCTGCCCTGGCTATACCCATGGTACCTTGCACCTCATTATGCACATTGACTGGCCAATACTGGCAACAGTGCTGGCAGTGTGGGCTGTTGAAGGGGCTTGCAGCCAACACCCACTGTATAGACAGACACACACTTCCACACCTCTGCCATCATGGTGCTACGATTGAGGGGGTAAGTAGCCTTGCCCACCAAACCGGTCCTGAGCACGGCAAGGCATGGATATGGTACACATTACAGCTGGTGGTCACTCCCCAGGGTGGTAAGCACCGTCAGAGGCCAGGCCTGGAGCATGCCCCGCAAACACCTAACAGATTGTTTGGATGGGGTCAACTAGCAGTATGTACGTAACGTATGGATAACTGCCTGCCTGTGCTCCTAGCAAACGTCTCCGAGCTGTGTACCGTATACCTCAGGTGTAGGGTGACATTGGTAAGTTATGCAAGTGCTCGTTTTGGGTGCTGCATGCACGGTCCAATGTTCTGCCTTTCCAGGAGACATTGGCCAATGGGGCCTGTGGGTGTGGGTGTGTCTGCCCTTGATGGCTGCTGCTTTACGGCACAGATTCCCAACTCCAGTCCAGGTTTGCATCACACTGTTCGGGTTTTCCTGCTATCCCTCATGAATATGCATGAACTACATCTACATGCCATGGGGGTGGTGCATAGATATACAGCACAGGCATTTGTATGAGTGTCAGCATGGAACCTGACTGGTGTGTGGCCCACCAGGACTGCATTTGGGTGATTCTGCTCCAGGTACTGCCCCTGTTCATGGTGTCTGTGCTCAGTGGGGTAAAAGATAGATGTCTTACCATTGCATATGTCCCCGCCATGAAAGGTGTGTCCTTACTATCACTGTTTAGTTGTGGGAAAAATATGTGGGCAAGATTGGCAGTAGCCCCAGCTGGGCTTTGAACCTGTGACCTTCTGTTCTTGTATGTACTGTCTGTGTGCACTGCACCACTGTGTAGCCACAGATTGGTTGGATTCCCTGGACTGTCCATGACTGTGGATCCGGCAGGACCTGTCTGTTGCAGTGGACTGTGCCAGCCTGCACATGGCTAGGCCTCTGTCTTCTGTGGTTAGCAGCCACTGCCCCCTGCACCACATGTACTTGTCCGCCAACATGCTGGCATGAACTTCTCTCAGAAAAAGCAGTTGACCTGATTGCAATGTGGCAGTATGGGACTGCATTTGGGGGACTTGGCTGTAGGTAATACCCATTGTTGTGGTGTGTGTGGTGTGTTGGGTAAAATATGGGTGTTTTCCCCATGCATACAGGGGTGTCTGCGCTATCTTTATTTAGTGGTGGGTAAAATATAGGGACTGGGCTGGCAGGTGCCCCAGCTGGGTTTTGAACCTCTGCCCTCTGGTCCTAGAGGTAATGACTCTGTCCGCTGTACCACACTTTGGCCACAGAAACAGTGCAGCCCCTGGAGGCAGTAAGCCTGGCAGAATGGAGTCACAAACCCTGCTCTACGCAATTCTACTGTGGGCATATGCACCCTGTCTGGTGACAAACGTGCACATAAACCCCGGAAATGACCACGGGAAATGTGGGACAAAATATCACCACGCTGGGCAACAGTGATATTAATGGGCAACCATAGCAAACACTCCCAGGAAAGCTCCAAAACGTGGAAATGTTTTTTGGAAGAGTCTCCTCTCAGTAGACCCTTCCAAAATTCATTTCTTTTTTCTGGAGCTTTGCTGGGTGTGATTTCTGTATTTGCCCATCACTATAACTGTTCCCCAGCTGAATTACTATTTTTAATAGTTCTGTTGTGGTCATTTTCTATTTTTATTTTCACTTTTGTGCTGTGCACATATATCACACTGCTCACGTTTTGCTGGTTTCCCCGGTTTTCCTGTACATTGCTGACGGAAATGGTTTCTCTTCCCTTTAAATGCTTTCTACCGCGAGTGTTTCACTCGCGGTAGTTTTTACATGCAAATTCGGGCCCGATACTGTGCGGGGAGCCTCTCCCCTCCCACTCTCCACCCATTGACCCCGTCCCTCCGCCCCTCCGGAGCCTTCCTCCGCCCTCCTTTCGCCGTTCCACGCCTCTATCGGACATTTGCGGGCCCGCACTTGTACGGGGCCCGTTAGTGAGCCGTGTACCTGTGCGGGGGTGACACGCACGTGTGCGGGGCGTTTAAATGCGTTTCTGCGCGTTTCAGTGCCGCGTTGCCGTGTGCTATTTTGCGGCGCGCTATTTTGCGGATTTTAGTAAACATGCCCCATAGTCTCAAAATGGGCCTGCACCTTTCTTTGAATTATGGTGCTGGCGGCGAATACTGTGTACACCATGGACTGCCCGAAGAACAAACCAGTCGGTACTAGAGGAGATCAAACCTAAGCTTTCTTTAGAAACTCAGATGACAAGACTTCGACTTTCATACTTTGGACACATCATGCGAAGAGAGAGATCATTAGAGAAAGACATTATGCTTGGCAAGATAGGAGGTCAACGCAAAAGAGGAAGGCCAGCAATGAGATGGATCGATACAATAACAGCAGCTACAGGTACCAGTCTGTCAACAATGAGCCGCCTGACTGAAGACCGAACACAATTTAGGATAGCTATCCAGAGGGTCGCCATGAGTCGACTCTGACTCGACGGCACTTAACAACAACAACAGTACCACTTATGTATTGGGTTGAGGCCCCATGTACAGGGATATCAATACCTCCTCTTTTCTGCTGGTTATTCTTCTCTGTGTGCAATCTAGCATCCTTCTAGCTTTGACTACTGCCTTGTGACATTGTTTCTGAGGTCCCTCTCCTGGTTCATGAACACTACTCATCCCAAATGCATGACTTTGCACATCTTTGCATTATATCTTAATTGCCAAGCATTAGACCATTCTAGTATTTCTAGATCTTTCTTCATGTTGTCTACTGCCTCCGAGGAGTCCACTGTGTTGCAAATCATCATGTCATCTACAAAAAGGCCACGTTTCCCTTCAATTCTTTAGCAATATCACTCACAAAGACATTGAACAATACTGTCCCCAGGACTAATCCCTAAGGCACCCCACTACTCACCTTCCTTTTTTCTGTTTACCACCACCTTCTGTTGTCAATTTCTGATCCAGTTGACCACTTCTAGACCCATTCTCAGGCTGTTCAGCTTATTGATAAGCCTCCTCTGAGGAACAGTTCCATCTTCTCTTTTCAAGATGAGCCATATTGCTTGCTCATCTCCCCAACCCCTGCATTGCAGTCACTTTAATACTGTTTTTAACAAACAGGGCTACTTCCCCACTTTTTAGGCCATCTCTATGTCTCCTAAAGAGATTATAACCCACTATGGCCATGCCCCATTCATGGGACTCATTAAACCATGTCTCTGTAATAGCAACAATATCTAAGGGGGATGTTTACTAAAAACCGGAAATGTGCGCGCCGCAAAAGAGCGCACGGAAACGTGGCACTGAAACGCTAATAAACGCGTTTAAACGCCCCGCACACGTGCGTGTCACCCCCGCAAAGGTGCGCGGCACACTAACGGGCCCCGTACAAGTGCGGGCCCGCAAATGTCCGATAGAGGCGTGGAACGGCTAAAGGAGGGCGGAGGAAGGCTCCGGAGGGGCAGAGGGACGGGGTCAATGGGTGGAGAGTGGGAGGGGAGAGGCTCTCCGCACAGTATCGGGCCCGAATTTGCATGTAAAAACTACCGCGAGGGAAACACTCGCGGTAGAAAGCATTTAAAGGGAAGAGAAACCATTTCCGTCGGCAATGTACAGGAAAACCGGGGAAACCAGCAAAACGTGAGCAGTGTGATCCATGTGCACAGCACAAAAGTGCAAATAAAAATAGAAAATGACCACAACAGAACTATTAAAAATAGTAATTCAGCTGGGGAACAGTTATAGTGATGGGCAAATACAGAAAACACACCCAGCAAAGCTCCAGAAAAAAGAAATGAATTTTGGAAGGGTTTCCTTTTGTGGAGCTTTCCTGGGAGTGTTTGCTATGGTTGCCCATTAATATCACTGTTGCCCAGCGTGGTGATATTATGTCCCTCATTTCCCGTGGTCATTTCCGGGGTTTATGTGCACGTTTGTCACCAGACAGGGTGCATATGCCCACAGTAAATTTGCGTAGAGCAGGGTTTGTGACTCCATCCTGCCAGGCTTACTACCTCCAGGGGCTGCACTATCCATGTGGCCATAGTGTGGTGCAGCGGACAGAGTCAGTACCTCTAGGACCAGAGGGTCAGAGGTTCAAAGCCAAGCTGGGGCACCTGCCAGCCCAATCCCCATATTTTACCCACCACTAAACACAGATAGCGCAGACACCCCTGTATTGCAGGGGACATAAGCATGGGGAAAACACCCATATTTTATCCAACAACGCACACACACCACAACAATGGGCATTACCCACAGCCAAGTACCCCAAATGCAGTCCCGTACTGACACATTCCAATCAGGTCACCTGCTTTTTATGGGAGAAGATCATGCCAGCATGTTGGCGGACGAGTACATGTGGTGCAGGGGGCAGTGGCTGCTAGCGACAGAAGACAGAGGCCTAGCCATGTGCAGGCTGGCACAGTCCACAGCAGCAGACAGGCCCTGCCGGATCCACAGTCATGGACTATCCAGGGAATTCAGCCAAGCTATGGCTACAGGGTGGTGCAGTGCACACAGACAGTGCATGCAAGAACAGAAGGTCACAGGTTCAAAGACCAGCTGGGGCTACTGGCAATCCTGCCCACATATTTTCCCCACAAATAAACAGTGACAGTAAGGACACACCTTTCGTGATGAGGACATATGCAATGGTAATACATCTATCTTTTACCCCACTGAGCACAGACACCATGAACAGGGGCAGAACCTACAGCAGAATCCCCCAAATGCAGTCCTGGTGGGCCACACACCAGTCAGGTTCCATGCTGCCACTCATACAAATGCCTGTGCTGTATATCTATGCACCACCCCCACGGCATGTAGATGTAGCTCATGCATATTCATGAGGGACAGCAGGAAGACCCGAACAGTGTGATGCAAAACTGGGCTGGAGTGGGGAAGCGCTGCCATAAAGCAGCAGCCAACAGGGGCAGACACACCCACACCCACAGGCCCCATTGGCCAATGTCTCCTGTAGAGGCAGAACATTGGACCCTGCGTGCATCTCCCAATACCAGCACCTGCATACCTTAGCAATGTCACCCTACACCTGAGGTACACAGCTCTGAAACGTTTGCTAAGAGTACAGGCTGATAGATATCCCTACGTTACGCACATACTGCTAGTTGACCCCATCCGAACAATCTGTTTGGTGTCTGCGGTGCGTGCTCCAGGCCTGGCCTCTGACGGTGTTCACTACCCTGGGGAGTGACCCCCAGCAGTACTGCGTACCATATCCATGCCTGTGCCATGCCCAGGACTGGTGTGGTGGCCAAGGCTAATCACCCCTCAATAGTAGCACAATGCTGGCATAGGTGTGGGAGTGTGTGTCTGTCTATACCAGGGGTGGGCACCTCCGGTCCTGGAGGGCCGCAGACCAGTCAGGTTTTCGGGATATCCCTAATGAACATGCATGAGATATATATGCATTAGAGATATCCTGCCAACCTGACTGGTTTGTGGCCCTCCAGGGCTGGATTTGGAGACCCCTGCCTTACACCTCTGTCATTTAAGATCATGAGTGGGCAAGGTACAGATGTCCTAGACATCGAAAGGGTATATAGAATGTGTCACATTCCTCCTCGATTCTCACCACCACCAAAAAGTTGTCTAATAGACAATTTTTTGGTGGTGGTGAGAAGTGAGGAGGACTGTGACAAATTCTATCTAACCTTTTTGATGTCTTGGACATCTGCACCTTGTCCACTCACAATCTTAAATGACAGAGGTGTAAGGCAGGGGTCTCCAGATCCAGCCCTGGAGGGCCACAAACCAGTCAGGTTGGCAGGATATCTCTAATGCATATATATCTCATGCATATTCATTAGAGATATCCCGAAAACCTGACTGGTCTGCGGCCCTCCAGGACCAGGTTTGCCCACCCCTGCACTAATCTGAGGTATGGATAATATGAAACAGGCCTTCTTACTTATATTCCTTGATATTTCCTCAGCCTTTGACAGTGTGAATCACAATACCCTCTTATCCAGACTATCGCAACTAGGTTTAAAAGATATCACTCTTAGCTGGTTTAAGTCTTACATATCTAATCGTTTCCAATATGTTCAGATAGATCATTCCCCATCAATACCATTCCCTCAAGAACGAGGTATCCCACAAGGATCCTTGCTATCTGCCTTACTTTTTAACCTAATCTTTCAATGCCATAATCTAAGCTATTTTATCTATGCCAGCGACATCATGTTGTTCGCCCCTTGTGACATCGCTAACCTTGATTTCAACAGAATCGCCACGTGCCTCTCTGAAGCTGAACAGTGGCTCCGCTCAATCCATATGGGTATCAACTTCAAAAAAACTGAAGCACTCTTCGTGACCAGAAACACCAATTTCACCCCTCCATCTGTCATCAATCTGATGAACATCACTCTCCCAGTCAAATCCGAAACTAAATATCTTGGAGTTACTCTGGACAAAACACTGAGCATGACACACCACATAAAACAGACCGCCAAAACTATATTTTTTAAGCTCAGAACTATCCAACAACTCAGACCCCTCATTGACATTAACGATTTCAGAACCGTCGTCCAGGCTCTTATTATGCCACATTTAGACTTATGTAATGGCATACTCCAAGGTACCTCTAAAATGAATCTACACATCCTTCAAAGAGCCCAGAATGTCACTGCCCGGATAATTTCTAAAGCCAGACTATACGACCATATCTCCCCCATCCTATACACTCTCCACTGGCTTCCAATCACTAGTAGGATTCAATATAAAACCCTCATCACCATCTTTAAACTCATTAATGATTTAGCCCCATCACATCTAGCAACTTTACTTCAGACCCCACCAGAAAACAGACTTAGAAGAAGAACAAATCTTAACATGCTATTAATTCCCAATGCCATGAGAAAATTGAAGCAAATAACCACCAACACTGCCTTTTCATATTATGCACCCAGCCAATGGAACAAACTACCACTAAACCTAAGAGAGATTAAGGACCTTACCTCTTTCCGGAAGGAACTTAAAACTTACCTGTTTAGTCAACACTACTGCAACCTACAACCCACAATCAGATATACTACACAAGAATGCACAACTAACCAAACACAAGTCTACCCTACATAACTCAAGACTCACTCCCGTTAGCATTTGCCTACAGACATCCGTGATACATTGTACTTACTGAATCCCAATCATTCCTCAAATGACTATTCTAAATAGTCCCCCTCCCAACACTGCACACCTAGGGGTATGTTTACTAAACCGCGCACACGTGCGTGGCGCACACTAGCATATGCTAATGATGCACTTAAGTGCTCTTAAGTGCCCCGCACGCGTGCGCGTCACACTAACGGGCCTGCGCACGTGTGCGAGGCGCTGATGTGCGATAGAGGCGGGGAAAGGCGTACGGAGGGCGGAGGAAGGCCCCCGAGGGGCGGAGGGACGGGATCAATGGGTGGAGAGTGGGAGGGGAGAGGCTCCCCGCACAGGAGCGTGGCTGAATTTCTGCAAAAAAATACCGCGAGTGAAAACCTCGCATTACAGCCAATTTAAAGGGAAGAGAAACCATTTCCGTCAGCAATGTACAGCAAAACCGGGGAAACATGCAAAACGTGAGCAGTGTGATACATGTGCACAGAACAAAATAGCAAATATAAATTGCAAATGACCACAACAAATTCCAAATAAATTATAATCCAGCTGGGCAACAGTGATATTAATGGGCAACCATAAAAAAACACTCCCAGGAAAGCTCCAAAAAAAAGAAATGATTTTTGGAAGGGTCTACGCTCCGTAGACTCATTCAAAAGCACTGCATTTTAATAGAGCTTTCCTGGGAGTGTTTTCCAGGTTGCCCATTGATATCACTGTTGCGCAGCTTGATTTTGGTTTTTTCCCCTTTTTGGACGGCATTTGTGAGGTTTATTTGCACCTTTTTCCCCATACAAGGTAAACGAGCCCACAGTAAAATTGTGCAGAGCAGGGTGTCTGACTCGTGCGGCCAGGTTTCCTATCTCCAGAGACTGCACTGCCTCTGTGGCCACAGTGTGGTGCAGGGGACACAGCCAGTGCCTGTAGGACCAGAGAGTCACAGATTCAAATCCCAGCTGGGGCTCCTGCCAACCCAGTCCCCATAGCCTTACCCACCACCAAACAGTGATAGTACAGACACTCCTTTATTGCAGAGAACATCAGCATGGTTCCAACACCTATATTTTACCCTACACTGCATACAAACCATAACAATGGGCATTACCTACAGCCGAGTCCCCCAAATTCAGTCCTGGAGTGCTAAAACTCAATCAGGTCATATGCTTTTTCCCAGATAGGGACATGTTGGCGGAAGGGTACAGGTGGTGGAGGGGGCAGTGGCTGCAAACCACAGCAGACAGAGGCCTAGGCCTGTGCAGGCTGGCACCATCCACCGCAACAGACAGGCTCTGTCGGATGTACAGTCATGGACTCCCCAGGGAACACAACATATCTGTGGCAACATGGTGGTGCAGTGCACACAGACAGTGTGTGCAGGAACAGAAAGTCACAGGTTCAAAGCCCAGCTGGGGCTACTGCCCATCCAGTCCACATATCTTTCCTACAACTAAACCATGATAGTACGGACAAACCTTTATTGCTGAGAACATATGCATGGTTCATACGCTATATTATACCACACCAAACACAGACACCATAAACAGCTGCATTACCTAGAGCAGAGTCTCCCAAATGCAGTCCTGGAGGGCCCCACACCATTCAGGATCCATGCTGCCTCTAATAAAGATGCCTGTGCTGCATATCTATGCACCACCCCCATGGTATGCTGATGTAGCTCATGCATATCTATGAGGGACAGCATGAAAACCCGAACAGTGGTTGGAACACCAGGACTGGAGTTGGGACACTCTGCGGTAAAGAAGCAGCCAACAGGGCCAGACACACCCACACACACCCCCACAGGCCCCATTGGCCAATGCCTCATGGAGAGGCAGGACATTGGGCCCTGCCTGTATCTCCCAATACTAGCAGTTGCATACTTAGCACTGCCACCCTACACCTGGGTATATGGTACACAGCTATCAAACGTTGCCCCTGATAACTGGCAGATATCAATTCCTACATTAAGCACATTTTGCTCATTGATCTCCACCATAACAATCATTGTGATGTCTGCAGTGTGCGCTGCAGGTCTGGTCTCTGGCAGTGTTTACCACCCTGGGGAGTGACCCCCAACAGTAGTGCGTACCATATCCATGCCTGTACTGTGTCCAGGACTGGTGTGGTGGGTATGGCTGCTGGACTCCTCTATAGTAGCACAATGCTGGCATAGGTGTGGGGGTGGCTGTCTGCCTATCCAGTGTGTGGTGGCTGCAAACACCTTCCACAGCCCACAATGCCAGCAATGTTGCCAGTATTGGGCTGCCAATGTGCATAATGAGGAGCAAGGTACCATGGGTATAGGCCGGACAGGGTGGCCTGGCTAGGGTGCATCTGCACAGGGCATAGGGCACTGACTGGGACATTTTAGTGCCTGGCCACCACCTACACAGACAGGGTGACCTCAGTATGTCCTGCTGAGAGATCACTCTCACCCTGACTGTGCAGTGACCACAGCATGGCTAGGCACCCCCATAGTGCTATATAGTATTTCTTTTATGTGATAGATATGGGTTTCCTTTTGTGGCCCAGTCACTGATTTATCTGCTTGTTGTGTATGCTGACATCCCAGTTCTGGGTGCATGCATCTCCACTGGGAACATGCACTGTGAACTAACTAGCACACTGTTTGCAACTGGTTTGTGTTGTGATGGAGCAAGGTGCAGGGGCTGATGATTTGCTGCAGGAGAATATCAGATAGTGGTGGGGTGCAGCTCACCATATCCAGGCCTAATATCTGTCTGCTCTTGTGTTATTGATGTGTATAGAGCTACATTGACTGCCCTGTGGGGTGTCTGCTCCTCAGCAGCACTGGGGTTGATGGACCCCTCTACTGCCACCTTTGCAGAGAGGTAGAACGTGGATCTCTTGATAGAAGACCCTGTTTGCCACCCTCAGCCCTGGAATAGGGTGGGGGGGGGGCACATGGCCCACCTAGGGGTCCATAGGGGCTATATCTTACTGAGTCAGACAGGAATATCCAAGGTGTTTGTGCAAGAACTACCTATCTCACACATTAACACTGCTTTGGACTGCCAGCATGGCCTCTCTCAGATGTGGAAGGAGTTGTGGACCTGGTCCTGGGCGCCTCATTGCACCCTCAGGGTGAGCACAGTATCCGCACAATGTGACGGTGTGTAGCTACTCTATGCCAGTAAAACACACGGTCAGTACCCCCTACCAGGCCGAGGTGGTGTGTGGGTGCACATGGTCACTTCCCTCTACCGGGCCGAGGTGCTGTGGGGTGCATTGCCCATCTTGTGTTAATCTGTGGACAGCTGATTTGCATGTGCAGTGCATCATGGGTATGGGTGGGCTAACCCTATCCTGGTGACCACAGCAGACTGACTGTGTGGTGACGTGCATGCTCTCTGCAGCCAGCCAGGGGTTTGCTAGTAACTATAGAGCTGTAGCCCAGTGGTTACTTCACTGCCTCTGAAACCAGAGGTCATGGGTTCAAACCCACAGTGGGGTTGTTTGATAGGGTTGTCCAACACATTTTTTTTAATGTACATATTTTGATGCCAGCAAAAACACCCTCAGCGTACTGTACCCATAAGGTGCCTCTGAGGGTGCTTTATAGGGCACCTTATGGTTCCCGTCCATATAAGGTGCACTATACAATATCCTGTGATGCAACCTATAGGGTGCCCTATAGGGGACATTTTAGGGTGCTGTGGCGGACAGTGCAATTTCTAATGTGCCCTATGGAGTGCCTTATAGGGTGCCTTATACGGCACCTTCAATTACGGCACGTGAGGGCGTGTTTGCTGGCAGCAATTAATAACATAAAATTAAAGTGCTGCAGGACAAAATATGTACACTGCAAAGCTGATGCCACAGCCAGCCTTACGTATTAGGCACACTGGGGAGCAAACTCATGACCCCTGTATCAACAGTCAGTGCCTTAATCATTGTGCTCCACTGCTGCTCCTCCTTGCCTGTCAGCGCACCTACTTATGCTTTTCATTCCTTAAACTGCACAGTGCTGCCATAAAAAACAGTACACTGACCTTGCGGTACCTCATACGACACCCTCTAAAGCGCCCTATAAGCAACATTCTAGGGTGCCTTGGCTGACAGTGCACTTTAAAATGTGCCTTATAGGGCACCTTATGTTAACACGCTTTGGGAGTGCGTTTGCTAGTAGTGATAATTAAAATATGAATAAAATGCCTCCTAAAGCAATCTTCCCCTTAATATGTTATACCTCAGCCAGCCTTGTTCATTGGGCACTTTAACCCCTGATCCCTGCACCATTGGTCAGTGTTTTAACCATTGTGCTGTGGCTCTGTTCCTGTGATTGCACATCAGCGCGCTGCCTTATGCCACCCAGTATTAAAAAGCCTCCTAAAACAGCACACCGCCTTATGCCCATCAGTGCACCATCTTATACTGCCCATCATTTAAATGCCTCAGCCAACTGTCTCCATTGGGCGCTGTGGGGGATTGAACCCCTGATCCCTGCACCATTGGTAAGTGCCTTAACCATTGTGCTGTGGCTCTATTTTTCTTTCTAACCATCAGCGCGCCACTTATACCGCCCAGTATTTTAATGCCTCAAACATCAGCGCGCCGCCTTATGCCGCCCAGTATTAATATGCCGCCAAAAACATTAGCACGCTGCCTTATGATGCCCAGTATTTCTGCACCTCATAAATTAATGCCTCAGCCAGCCCTGTTTATTGGACACTTTGGGGGATTGAACCCCTGATCCTTGCACTGTTAGTCTGTGTCTTAACCATTGTGCTGTGGCTCTGCTCTTTTTCTTGCACTTCAGCGGGCCACTTATGCCTCCCACACAGCTATCTCATGCGCTAAGGTGCGGGGCGCACATGGGCGCCGCGCACCTTAGCGCATATGTAAATTTTGCCTTTCCTTTTTCAGGACGGAACGCCCACTCCTTATATGTCACCCGCGCACTACCGGGGCCCGCACTTTACCGGGGTTTTAGTAAACATACCCCCTAGTTCTTACTATAATATGTTTGCAAATAATTATTGTAAATAGTTGTTTTTGTCTCGGTCTCTTTTAATTTTAAATACCATACTTTCATCTGTAAATAAGCAGTACTTTTACTCAACCATGTAAATAGTTAAAAATATTGTTTCTCTGTAACATAGTTTCTATGTGCCCGTAATGTTCTATGTAATGCAATATTTCACTGTTTGTTATATTGTTTAAAAGTTCTTTGTAAACGGCCCCTGATCTCTGGAAGGGGCGGTATAGAAAAGCACACAAATAAATAAATAAAATAAATAAATAAGTGGCTAATGGACCAGAGACCCCCTTAGAGGGTGAGTTAAGGGAAGATGAAGAAAGCAGAGACCAGAGACTGGGATCAACACGATTAGAAAATAAAGTGACCAGACAACAAAAGGTAGAAAAATTGTTTTAATTTCAGTTTAGTGATTGGAACATGTCTGTCTTTGGACTTCACAGGCCTGATATTCATTTAGTGATGTCAGCATTTATAAGCACCTGATTGTCAAAGCCAAAAGTGAAAGCAGATATTTAGGGGCATGTTTACTAAACACCGTTGCTGTGCGGGTTCCCGTTAGTGTGCTGGTGCCATATAAGGAGTGGGCGGGCCAGGCAGAAAAAATAAAAAAAACAGACCGTACGTGTGTGCGTCGCGCAAATGTGTGGGGCCCACATTAGAGCGTTGGAAGGCTAAGTGGGGCGCTGCTGCACAACCAAACAACAGAGCTGTAGTACAACGGTAAAGACACTGACCTGTGGTGCAGGGGCCAGGGGTTCAAACCCCCATTGCACTCAATGAAAAAGACCAGCTGAGGCATCAACCCTTATGGGCAAAAGTGGTGTAAGAGGTATATTGATTATGGGTGGCCGAAGGCGGCGCACTCTTTTTTTATACGGCATGAGGCGGCGCACTGTTCATTGTGGGCGGCAGATGGCGGCGAGCCTGTGGGCAGAAGGCATCGCGCTGATGTGTGAGGGGGCAGCCAAATAGTGGGAGGGATAAGTGGCGCACTGATGTGCAAATAGCAGGAATGGAGCCATAGCACAATGGTTAAGACACTGACCACTTGTGCAGGCATCATGGGTTCAATTCCCCACAGTGCCCATTGAAGACAGCTGGCTGAGGCATTATTTTAAGGGGCATGCCCATGTTGGGCGGCATAAGGCTGTTAATGTTACGTGGCAGAAGGCGGCGCACTGCTAATTTTGTGCGCCACAAGACGGCGCGCCGATGGCTACAAGGCTGCGCGCTGCTACTCAAGCACAGGAACAGAGCCACAGCACACTAACCAATGGTGCAGGGATCAGGGGTTCAATCCCTCACAATGCCCATTGAAAAAGACTAGCAGAGGCCATATGTTTTATGTTGTGGAGTGCTGTAGGAGGCCCACTAATTTTATTTTGTGATAACAACTAGAAAACGCACGCTCACAGCATGTTAACATAAGGCAGCCCATAAGGCACATGTGACAGTGCACCGTCCGCCAAGGCACCCTAGAATGTCCCCTATAGGGCAGCATGTATGTTGCAACACAGGATAATGTATAGTGCACCCTATATGGATGGCAACCATAAAGCGCTCTCAAAGGCACCTTATGGGTACAGTATGCTCAGGGTGTTATTGCTGGCAGCAACATATGTACAGTAAATTAAAAGGATGCTGTGGACACCCCTATCACAGAACCCCACTGTGGATTTGAACCCATGATCTCTGGCTGCACAGGGAGTGATGTAACCATTGGACTACAACTCCATAGCTGTAAGCAAGCCCCTGGCTGGCTGCAGATAGCCTGCACGTCACCTCACAGACAGTCTGCCGGTGTAAACAGGATAGGGTTAGGCCACACGTACCCATGATGCACTGCACATGCAAATTAGCTGTCCACAGATGGACACAAGATGGGTAATGCACCCCCACAGTACCTCGGCCCTGTTGGGGGGAGTGACCGGGTGCACCCACACAGCACCTCGGCCTGGTAGGGGGCACTGACCGGGTGTTTTACTGGCACAGAGTAGCTACACACCGTTACATCGTGCGGGTTCTGTGCTCACCCTGAGTGTGCAATGAGGCGCCCAGGACCAGATCCACAACACCTTCCATGGCTGATGGAGGCCAAGTGGGAGTTTCAAAGCAGTGTTAATGTGTAAGATAGCTAGTTTCTGCACAAACACCATGGATATCCCAGTCAGGCTCAGGACCTCCACCCACCCCCCCCCCCCAGCAGCAAACATGGTCCCCCATCAAGAGATCCACACTGTACCTCCCTGCAAAGGTGGCAGTAGAGGGCAACATCAACCCCAGTCCTGCTGAGGAATGAACACCACCCCCACCCCACAATAGCAGCCAGACATAGGACCAGGATAAGGTAAGCTGCACCCCACCACCAGATATTCCCCTGCAGCAAGCCATTCCAGCAAGACACATACCAGCTACAAACAGTCTGCTGGTTAATCCATAGTGCATGTTCCCAATGGAGACACATGCACCTAGAACTGGTCTGCCAACATACACAGCAAGCAGATAAATCAGTGACTGGGCCCCAAATAGAAACCCATATCTATCACATGAGAGAAATACTATATAGCACTATGGGGGTGCCTAGCCATGCTGTGGTCACTGCACAGTCAGGGTGAGCATGATCTCCCAGAAGGACATGCTTTGGCCACCCTGTCTGTGTAGGTGGTGGCCGGACACTACAATGTCCCTGCCAGTGCCCTATGCCCGGTGCAGATGCATCCTGGCCAGGCTACCCTGTCCTGGCTATACCCATGGTACCTTGCACCTCATTATGCACATTGGCAGGCCAATACTGGCAACAGTGCTGGTAGTGTGGGCTGTGGAAGGGGCTTGCAGCCAACCCCCACTGTATAGCCAGACACACACTTCCACACCTATGCCATCATGGTGCTACTATTGAGGAAGTAATTAGCCTTGCCCACCAAACCGGTCCTGAGCACGGCAAGGCATGGATATGGTACGCAGTACAGCTGGGGGTCACTCCCCAGGGTGGTAAACACTGTCAGAGGCCAGGCCTGGAGCACGCACTGCAAACACCTAACAGATTGTTCGGATGGGGTCAACTAGCAGTATGTGCGTAACGTATGGATATCTAGCTGCCTGTGCTCCTAGCAAACGTCTCAGAGCTGTGTACCGTATACCTCAGGTGTAGGGTGACATTGGTAAGTTATGCAAGTGCTAGTTTTGGGAGATGCATGCAGGGTCCAATGGTCTGCCTCTCCAGGAGACATTGGCCAATGAGGCCTGTGGGTGTGGGTGTGTCTGCCCTTGATGGCTGCTGCTTTACGGCACAGATTCCCAACTCCAGTCCAGGTTTGCATCACACTGTTCTGGTTTTCCTGCTGTCCCTCATGGATATGCATGAGCTACATCTACATACCATGGGTGTGGTGCATAGATATACAGCACAGGCATTTGTATGAGTGGCATCATGGAACCTGACTGGTGTGTGCCCCACCAGGACTGCATTTGGGTGATTCTGCTCTGGGTACTGGCCCTGTTCATGGTGTCTTTGCTCAGTGGGGTAAAAGATAGACGTATTGCCATTGCATATGTCCTTGCCAGGAAAGGTGTGCCCTTACTATCACTGTTTACTTGGGGGAAAAATATGTGGGCAAGATTGGCAGTTGCCCCAGTTGGGCTTTGAATCTGTGACCTTCTGCTCTTGCATGCAGTGTCTGCGTGCACTGCATCACTGTGTAGCCACAGATTGGGTGGATTCCCTGGCATGTCCATGACTGTGGATCCGGCAGGGCCTGTCTGTTGCAGTGGACGGTGGCAGCCTGCACATGGCTAGGCCTCTGTCTTCTGTCGCTAGCAGCCACTGCCCCCTGCACCACATGTACTCGTCCGCCAACATGCTGGCATGAGCTCCTCCCATAAAAAGCAGGTGACCTGATTGGAATGTGGCAGTACGGGACTGCATTTGGGGTACTTGGCTGTGGGTAATGCCCATTGTTGTGGTGTGTGTGCGTTGTTGGGTAAAATATGGGTGTTTTCCCCATGCTTATGTCCCCTGCAATACAGGGGTGTCTGCGCTATCTGTGTTTAGTGGTGGGTAAAATATAGGGACTGGGCTGGCAAGTGCCCCAGCTGGGCTTTGAACCTCTGACCCTCTGGTCCTAGAGGTACTGACTTTGTCCGCTGCACCACCCTATGGCCACAGAGACAGTGCAGCCCCTGGAGGTAGTAAGCCTGGCAGGATGGAGTCACAAACCCTGCTCTACGCAATTTTACTGTGGGCATATGCACCCTGTCTGGTGACAAACGTGCACATAAACCACGGAAATGACCACGGGAACTGGGGGAAACAATATCACCACGCTGGGCAACAGTGATATTAATGGGCAACCATAGCAAACACTCCCAGGACAGCTCCACAACAGGAAATGTTGTTTGGAAGAGTCTCCGCTCCGTAAACCCTTCCAAAATTCATTTCTTTTTTCTGGAGCTTTGTTGGGTGTGTTTTCTGTATTTGCCCATCACTATAACTGTTCCCCAGCTGAATTACTATTTTTAATAGTTCTGTTGTGGTCATTTCCTATTTTTATGTGCACTTTTGTGCTGTGCACATGTATCACACTGCTCACGTTTTGCTGGTTTCCTGTACATTGCTGATGGAAATGGTTTCTCTTCCCTTTAAATGCTTTCTACCGCGAGTGTTTCACTCGTGGTAGTTTTTACATGCAAATTCGGGCCCGATACTGTGCGGGGACCCTCTCCCCTCCCACTCTCCACCCATTGACCCCGTCCCTCCGCCCCTCCAGAGCCTTCCTCCGCCCTCCTTTAGCCGTTCCACGCCTCTATCGTACATTTGCGGGCCCGCACTTGTACGGGGCCCGTTAGTGTGCCGCGTACCTGTGCGGGGGTGACACGCACGTGTGCGGGGCGTTTAAACGCGTTTATGTGCGTTTCAGTGGCGCGTTGCCGTGCGCTATTTTGCGGCGCGCAAATTTGCGGACTTTAGTAAACATGCCCCTTAGTGCCAAAATCTGGCTATCCTCTGGCACTGAATATCCAGTTTCAGCGCTGATCAGCACAGCTATCCAGACAGCGCAATATTCAGCTGCTATCTGAATAACCAAACCGCATAAAGTCAGGACCACTATTGAGATGGCCTGGCTTTATACCAGTGCTTAGCTGGTTGGCGACCTGAAAATCACTTCTAACCATCTATGTGCTGGAAATACCTTTGCCCCACCCATGGACTTCCCTGTAACGGTCCAGACAGTGCCACAGTCTTTAAAGGTGATATTCAGCAGCACTGGCCGGTTAGTGCCACTGAATATTCCTCTCAGTGGGATTTATCCGGTTAGCAGGTCCTGCGAACCAGATAAACCCCTTTGAATACTGGGCCGGATGTGCATATTTTAACTTTATATGTTGCATGGAACAGGGGCATCTTCAGCTCTTTCAATTTCTCTGGTGTTAAATTGCATGCAGAGTCTGTTTTTTGGGGGGGTTCAATTTAATTTTTGTCTACATAATTTTATTTTTAGTTTGTGTTATTTTATGCTTCATGAGGATCTACCTATATCCTGGGGGTGTGATCAAAGCCAGGTATTCCTTTTTTTTTATTTTTTTTTATTTAGAATTTTAGTCATATACTACAACCAAAAAGAAATGCTGGAAAGGTGGGGGGGGGGGGGGTTAGTGGCTCGAAGAGAGATGCTAGATAGCAAGGGGGGCGTTGGAAAAAAAAAAAAAGCCAGGTATTCTGTTAGCATGGAGTTTCTATGTAAAGATCGGTAGTAATTCGGCTTGTCGGCTTGTTTGTTTTTCTAGATGTTCTAGGGCCCACTGCAATATTTCGGGGGATGTTTATGAAGCTGAGTTAATGTGGCAGATAGCACACTCAGCGTACACTAACAGATAATGCAGGGAAATTGCAGATAACACAGTGATTTTCTGTGCTCTTTGCAGAAATCGTGTTATCTGCAAGAGAAGGCTGGATGTGGGTGAAGTGGGGATGTGCACAGTGCACGGTTACTGCAGGCATCGACCGCATGTATTAACCATCAAAGCTGTAGATAGCGCCGGTGCTCATAATGCCACCTCAGTGGGTGGTGTTTTGTGCATACATAGCTCAGTCAGTGCACACTCTCTGCAATTTTGGTGCATTATCTGCTGGGGAAATGCTGTACCCGCCTCCAATAGATAACTCATGCTTTCTGCATTTTTCTTGCCATGTTAGATGAAAAAAACTAATGCGCTTTAGTAAACAGACCTCTTAGAGTGCTGCTCTTTTCCAGGCAGCCTCCCTGTGTGAGTTTTGGAAGTTTACAGAAGAAAGATGATAATCCATAGCGGCAATATGTGAGAAGGTTTTGTGTGATAAAGTAATACATGTTTGGAATGCACTGTTTTACTCGTATGAGATGAGTGTTGAGAAATTTAAAAAAAAAAATTATTTGAGCAATATTTATTGATTCATTGATTTTTTTTTTTTAAATTGCACATCAGTTTGCTTGAAGGTCTTAATTTGCATGGGTTTATATTTTATGGTGTATACATGTTCTGCATGTGTGGTTGAGGTAAGGAATATTGTTGCAATCCTGATAGTTAATTTCCCAGCAGGAGGTGTGCTGGTGTTCCAGAGCCTTCTGTAATATTTACAGCGCTGCCTGTTGATAAGTAGGGTTGTTGCAGTTTGAGTTCTAGGAGTTAAGACAGCCCCATTTTGTATATATGTATATAGCTCATTATGTAAATAGTTCACCGATATAATCTAACGCACTGCCCCACACACTACACTTCTCAGTTCTCACACTGCATGCTACAAACCACACTTTATTATGATTTTGATTGACGTGCCACACCGCCTTGATTTAACGATAAGGCGGTATACTAAATCCTTCTAAATAAATAAAATAAATTAAGACTGTCATGGAATAGTAAATTCACTATTCAGTTCAATGTATTTTCCAAGCCTTTGAATTATTCCTCAAAAGAAAAGGAAGTGAGTAGTTCTGGGACTGGTGTTGTTCACTGTCTTTGTGAGTGATATTGCTGAAGGGTTAAAACGAAATGTTTGTCTTTTTGTGGATAAGACAAAGATGTGTAAGGGTGGATATCTTGGAGGGAGTAGGCAACATGAGAAAAGATCTACAAAAAAGTGGAAGACTGGTCTAGTGCTTAGCGATAAGATTTAATGCAAAGATGTGCAGAGTGATGCACTTGGGATACAGAAATCCAAAAGAGCTGTATGCAACAGGGGGTGAGAGGCTGGTAAGCACGGACCAGGAGAGAGATCTCTGGGCGATAAGTGTCTGAGGCTGTCAAGGTGGCAATACAATGTGACAAGATGGTGTCAAAGCCAGAAGGCTGATAGACTGCATACAGAGAGGCATAACCAGCAAAAGGAAGAAGGTGTTAAAGCCCCTATACAAGTTATGTGTATTTGAATCCCAGTGATGGGACAAATTGAACTACATCTCCATAATGACAGCAGCAGCAGCATTAGGGCAGTTTTTGTGGTTGTGCCCTAACATGTAGATTAGGAAAGGCTGGAACAAGAACAATTTCTTCAGTGTTGCACCACAGTCTCACTTCTTGGGGTTTCCAGTTCAATTTGTGCCACACATTCCTATTTGTAATTTTGTGATTACTTAGTTTAAATATGATAAGGCTTTATCCATGTTTTCCGTGTATGTGACTGAGGTAATGTATTCTTCCGACATGCTCTGTGGCTGGTTGCAGGGTGTGTCGCTACTGCGAGGGCATGGCTATATAGGGGCGGAGCCATGGACAATCACCTGCCCTCTAAAGTTGGCAGAGTATGTGAGTACCAGCAACATTTTAGTTTTTTCTTACAAAAAAACACTCTCTATAGTATAGCATTTCTGGTAATTCCAATACTTCCAAATATTTCCTAAACACATCAATAGTTGTAGCTCTCTAACTCTGGAGTAACTTAACAGGCACAGCTTTACATATCTCATATATATTCTCTAAATATTCTAGTTCTTATCCTAGTTTAGATATCATTGAGTTGTGGTGACACAATCAACTCAAGATGACAGAACTTCTATCTTTTGAATTTGATCAGTCATTGAGAACTCCACAGACTGTTTTGCGATCACAGACATAGAAGTAGAAGCCAACTGATGTGATGAAAGCTACAGGAAAAGAAGATCCATGTGATGCTTATCATAGCCGTGATAGGTCTCTCCAAAGAAAGATCAGCCAGAAGAAGCCTACACACATCAAGTACAATAGAGAAATCCACTCCAATTATCCACTTGATCTCTGGGCCACCCCAGGAACCATCTCTCCACCAACACCATTATCTCTTGCAGCAGATTCTATGTTCCACCAAGATTTGGTAAATTGTAAAAACCAGTTGGTCAAGCAAACAGATTTAACATCAAAGTGGTTAATAACAGGAAGAATACTTCTCCTTCCAAAGGAAGCTCCAAATAATGTTCTTAAAAATTATAGGCCAATAACTTCTACCAACATTCTATTTTATTTAGCTACATTTTTATACCACCTTTCGCCAGATCAAAGTGGTGTACAATGAACATTATAACCAAAAAAAATACATTGGACAATAGAAACAGTAAACTATATACAGTATGCATAAGTTAGTTAATTAACATATTTTCATTAATAGGGCTTGTCGGGTACATTTCATCTAAAGGACATGTGAAGCTTGTTTGTCCTCAGTGGGCTAAATGGTTGAGCTGGAATAATCAGTAAAGAGGTGGGTCTTTAGGTGACTTCTGAAGGTATTTATGTCGGTGATGTTTCTCAATGAGGCTGGCAGTGCATTCCAGATCGATGGAGTGCTGATTTCAAATGCACTTTACAGGCTTGCTGGTTGCACTTGGTTGTGGTACGTGGGGTGGTTAGTGAAGTTATGATGTCAGACCATCTTGATCTACTGGGTTGGGGTATTTGAAGCAGAGTGCGTAGGTGGGTTGGGGGGGGGGAGTGTTTGAGGTTGTGTGCGTGAAGAGGAGGATTTTATATTTTATGCAGATATGGAGCAGTAGCCAGTGTAGATGTTGTAAGATGGTTGTGATGTGGTCTTGTCTTGTGCCTTGGAGGATGCATGCTGTTGTGTGTAGAGTGGCTTATGGGAGGCCTTGGTATATTGCATTGCAGTAATCAAGCTGTGGTAGGACTATAGCCTGGAGAGCTGAGCGAAAGTCATGTGGTACCAGGAGTGTTCAAAGGCGTAGAAAGGTTTTTATCTTGAAGTGTATATTGCTCTGGTGACATTGCTTATATGTGCTCTGAAGTTCAGATGGTCCAAGGTGACTCCCAGATATTTTATTTCTGAGCAGACTTTTAATTGAGTGTTATCTAGGGTTAGGGTGTCTGGTGGGGAGAAGGTATTGTCATTTGTTATGATGAGTGCCTCTGTTTTCTTGTAATTTGCTGCAAGATTATTTTCTTGGAGCCATCTGCGAAGCATTGTTGATAAGTGTGATATGATAATTGTTTCATGTTGAAGATGGCATAGAGCATGATGTTGTCAGCTTAGATGTGAAAATGAAGGTTGTGGGATTTTATGATGGAGTAGAGGGGTTGGAGATAAATGTTAAATAGGATGGACAGTCTATAAGCTGTTCACTGCAATAAATGCTGACCAAATATATGAACATATTGATTCTAATAACATGACAATAGAGCAAAAAAGGCAATAAGAAAGGAGCTTATGGAACTAAAGACTAGTTAATGCTGAATAAAGCCATCATGGTCAGTGCTAAGAAAAGACTAAACTTCACTGTAGCATAGATTGGCATCCCGCAGTAAGTTGACCATAAAAATGTGGTAAGGCACAATCTATTTAAAGTATGAAGATGGTTAGTTCATGATTCCTAACATCAAGATCCAGTGAACAATATTAGTTGCTGCTTCTGTTGTTTATGGCACTTAATCTACTGAGTACTCTCATTAACCTTTTTGGGATGCCTTCTTAAAGAATTTACTATCACACTTACTTTTGTAGATAACCTGAAGCTCTACAGTTTCAGTGACCAATAGTTATTATTATTATTATTATTATTAAAGACTTATAAAGTGCCGCAACATACGAAGCGCTATACAAACATAGAAGAGAGACAGTCCCTGCTCATCAGAGCTCACAATCTAATAAGACAGAAAACAAAATAAGTTACATAATACAAATACCAAAAATTTACAGGACAAAGTAAGCAAATGTTGATAGAGAGATCATGATAGGGTAAGACAAGAATGGAAAGCAATAGTGAAGAGGTGGGATTTTAGTCTGGACTTGAAAATGGCCAGGGAGGACGCCTGGCGCACAGAGATAGGAAGACTATTTCAAGCAAAGGGGGCTGCCAGTTGGAAGGAGCGAAGTCTGGAATTGGCAGTACGAGTAAAGGGCACAGATAAACGAAGACTGTTAGAAGAGCGAAGCACCTGAGAGGGGGTGTAAGGAGAGATGAGAGATGAAAGGTACTGGGGGGCAGAAGAGTGAATATATTTATAGGTCAGGAGGAGTAGTTTAAATTGGATATGGAGACGGATGGGAAGCCAATGAAGCGACATGAGGAGAGGAGTGATGTGGGAAAAACGAGACTGGCGGAAAATGAGTCGAGCAGCGGAGTGTTGAATTGACTGAAGAGGAAAGAGGTGGCTTGCAGGGAGGCTGGCAAGGAGAACATTACAATAATCAAGACGGGAGGTGATTAAGGAGTGGACAATCAATTTAGTGGTGTCAACAGAGAGGAAGGGGTGAATTTTGGAAATATTGTATAGAAAGAAACGAGAAGTTTTAGCAATGAGCTGGATATGTGAAGAGAAAGAGAGAGAGGAATTGAAGATAACACCAAGGTTACATGCTGAAGAAACAGGGAAGAGTACAGAGTTATCAACAGAGAGAGAGAAAGGGGAAAGAGGAGGGGAAGCATTCGGGGGAAAGATAAGAAGCTCAGTTTTGGCCATGTTCAGTTTTAAGTGGCAGTGGGACATCCAGGCAGCAATGTCAGAGAGGCAGAGTGAGATCTTAGACTGGATATCAGGAGAGATAACAGGTGCAGAAAGATAGATTTGATCTTGTTTATTAGGCGTTGGATCTATTCTTGGCCTAATAAAATTTGATATAGTGTATTTGATGGTAGTTGTGGGGTGTTGGTGTTTTGTAAACTCTCAGTACCATAGTTTAATTATAGTTGTTTATTTTGTTAATGAATATTCATGAATATTCATATTAGAACAACTCTGTGTAGTGAAAAGCTTCTCAGATGATATCAAGATTACTTTTGGCCTTGACAAATGTACTAAGGCAACCTTCCTTAGAGGAAAATAGAGCAAAACTGAAAACATCCCCCTGACTGAGGATTGTGACATCAGGGAACTTGAACAGGAAAGTGCATTTAAATACCTAGTAATAGAGGAAGGAGCAACAATCAAGCAAATATTGAAAGAAACGATCAGTAAAGAATATTACAGATGATTCAAATCATTACTGAAAAGTGCTTTAACATCATGGAATAAGATACAAGCCATTAGTCAGCTGGCAGTTCCTGGCCTCTTAAAGATCTTGAGAAACTGAATGTACAAATGCGAAAACCTCTCCATGCCCATGAGGTAATTGTAGGAATCCATATATGCTGAGACTGGACATCACTAGGGCCAAAAGAAGACTGGGCCTCATAGAAATTGATTATACATACAGAGCTACTATCAGAGGCCTTCAGACCTATTTAACAGCATTATCAATCTAAATATGAATAAGATGCTGAAATATGAAAATAAATGTCCAGAATCTGTCTCCATCATTAAACTTGGAGAAGAATTTCGAAGACTATAAGGCAGGGCTGGCCAACTCCAGTCCTGGTGCACCATGATCCTGCCTGGTTTTCAGGATGTCCCTAATGAATATTCATCAACACCCTACAACTCTCAGACCCTACAACTACCATCCAATACACTATACCAAATTGTATTAGGCCAAGAATAGGTCCAACACCGTATAAACAACACGGGCAGCACATTCTATTGAGTAAATATTAAACAAGGGAGAAAAAGCCTCAGGATAACATCTCATCCCTCTATGTGGCTACTCAAAGCCATAGGGGATAGAACGAGCTCGACATCACTGGCATAAAAACTTGTAATATTTATTTATCAATGTATAAACATCTACTAATGTATGCCATCTCATAATCCACTTCTAAAATTAAATAAAGAACTTGACAAAACAGAAGATACTACGAGGCGCCACTGCTAAAACTGCCCAGCCAAACTAAATTCAATCAAATTACATTTTAGGCAAAGTGAGCTCTGTAAAACAGTATTCAAGTCATAATACCTGTGGAGGAAATAAAGAAAATCAACGGAAGCTCATAAACACATTAACTGACTGTCTTATACAATGTGTTGCTGCCCCTGTGTTGATCTTGTTTATTAGGCGTTGGACCTATTCTTGGCCTAATCAAATTTGATATAGTGTATTTGATGGTAGTTGTGGGGTGTTGGTGTTATGCAAACACTCAGTACCATAGTTTAATTATAGTTGTTAATTTTGTTAATGAATATTCATGAGTTATATTTGCATATACCAGGAGGCTACAGATGCAAATATACCTCAGGGATAATTATTAGGGACATCCTGAAAACCAGGCTGGATCGTGGTGCACAAGGACTGGAGTTGGTCACCCTGGTATAAGGGATGGGTGAGAATCCACCAACACAATTTGCAAAATAAGAGAAAAAAATCTTCAACGAATTAGATCAGCAGATAAGGAAAAACAAGTGTCAAATGCAAAGTATTACTCCAGGAACCATTTGTTAATCAAGACTGGACCTATTAATGGTTAAGGAGAGGGATGAATGATTGATAGTTGCAGCCCAGGATAGTGGAATACAGACAAGATGGTTCACAGTGAGCATAGAGAAAACTGTTAAAGCAGACAGATGCAGATTCTGTCAGAGAGAGCTGGAAACGATTACCCATTTCATAGTTGGATGCAAAATTTTGATGAAAGAAAATTTCTGTATAGAAAGGCACAACAAAGTAGCACGTCTCATCCATTGGAAACTTTATCACCATACTGGAAAAACACTAGAATAGCGCTGTCAGTTCTAAGCGATTATTCTGTGAATTAAGTGGGGAGGGAGAAGATCTTGAAATGCCAGCTTAGGAGTAAGGTTCATGGTTTGGAGAAATTGCCCGCATTCTGCAGTCATTGTTTCATATTGTTGAAATTCTGTGAGTCAATATTCAGAAGCACTTATCTGGATAGCAGCACCTGCTCTGTAGACCAGTGCCATTGGCTATGATATTCAGCAGCAATACCTGGATAGTGCCACAGAACATCTTACAAACTGCTTTGGTACTATCCGGAGAGTGCCGGGAGTTCCATGAGTAGAATGAGGCCGAAGTGGAGAATTAGCTGGATAATGGCCAGGGCTGGATTTACCTATACGCCAACTACGCCGTGGCGTAGGGCCCACAGCTGACAAGGGCCCACAAAAATTGAAAAAATTGCTAGCGTTCTTAAAATTAAATTTAAAAAAAAAAATGCTGGCTGCTGCCGCGGCAGCATGGACTGTCCCGCGGGGCCCCCTCTGCTGCCGCGGCAGCATGGACTGTCCCACGGGGCCCGTGTGTGCGCGCGCACACACTGCTCCGAGCGAGCGCACATAACTTACAACAGAGCGCACAAAGAGGACAAGCAGATGGGGCTGTGGGAGGGGCGGAAGTGCCTGATCTTGCCGCCGCCAGCATGCCCGGCCTCCCCAAACCAGAGCACTGCATGGCCAAGGAGCTTCAGCCCAATCAGGGCTATGGGAGGGGCGGAAGCGCCCGATCTTGCTGCCGCCGGCCTCCCCAAACCAGAGCACAGCATGGCCAAGGAGCTTCAGCCCAATCAGGGCTGTGGGAGGGGCGGAAGCGCCCGATCTTGCCGCCGCCGGCATGCCCGGCCTCCCCAAACCAGAGCACAGCATGACCAAGGAGCTTCAGCCCAATCGGGGCTGTGGGAGGGGCGGAAGCACCCAATCTTGCAGCTGCCGGCGTGCCCGGCCTCCCCAAACCAGAGCACTGCATGGCCAAGGAGCTTCAGCCCAATCGGGGCTGTGGGAGGGGCGGAAGCGCCCGATCTTGCCGCCGCCGTCGTGCCCGGCCTCCCCAAACCAAGCACCGCATGGCCAGGGAGCTCCAGCCCAATCGAGGCTGTGGGAGGGGCGGAAGCGCCTGATCTTGCCGCCGCCATCGTGCCCGGCCTCCCCAAACCAAGCACCACATGGCCAGGGAGCTCCAGCCCAATCGGGGCTGTGGGAGGGGCGGAGGAGGTCTCTCTATTTAGGAACCCCCTCACCCTAAGAAGGCTTCACAGTGCACATCAGTGAGTATATATGTATTTATTATTTTTATCTCTCCTAATAGACAGTTTATTTATCACTCCTTAACAAATGGTGTTCTGTGAGTTCACCCACTGCCCTGCGTTTTCTGTGGTTGTTACATTTAATATTTGATGATTTGTTTTTAACCTGTCCACTATGTGGTTTTATTGTTTGTTTTATGGTTCTTTTATTGGGTGTTGATCAATACACATTTTCATATATAAGCCTTTATTATTGTTATTTCAATTAATCTCATCCAGCCTTTTAGATTTATTTATTATTTTAAAAACCAAAACAAGGAATCGCTTAAAGTTAGAACATTTGGAAATGCTGATGCGTGTTAAGAGTCATCTTCAAGATGGCGGATCAGTAGACCTTGATAAAATTTATTCAGACTGGGTAAATTTGAAAGATCAAGAGAAAACTTTTGAGAATGAACTCTTCTTCCACTGAAATAATACCGCATTTGTGATTGTAATTACTAGAAATTTTCCGCTTCATTTAGTAATCGTCTATTTTCATTTAATTTGATTAAAATCAATGTGGTGTACATACTGTATTCTGACGTGTAGTCAAATTTTAAAGTATATAACTCTGAGTGTCATTATGTGGCGCACAAAATATTTAACCTTTCTTCAAAAGCTGCACAGCTGATATTTTATGCGCACACAGCCTACAGAAAATTAGAGGGAACATTGCGCGGGACAGTCTATGCTGCCGTGGCAGCAGAGGGGGCCCCGCGGGACAGTCCATGCTGCCGCGGCGGCAGCAGCAGCAGCCAGCGTTTTTTTTTTAAATTTAATTTTACTTGAGCCGATGGGGGGGGCTGGGACTGGAAATGGGCTGGGGGGGTTAAGACTGGAGGCGGACTGACACGAAGAAACCAGAAGAAAGTGGCTGGAGCAATTGCAGCTGAAAATAAATGCACAAAAGGTAGAAAAATATCTCTTTATTTTGAATTTATTAATTGGAATATGTCAGCTTTGGTAAATGTGCATCATTAACGTCTGCGCTTTGTTTAGTACAAGAGCAAATTATTGTATAGTTTTATTTCTACAGTGTTGTACATTCCAAGTTTGGCTTTTGGGATTCCCAGTTTAATTATGACGTCAGGGCCAACAGCGCGCAGCTGATCCGGCGTGCTCATTTTTATCTTTTCTGGGGGCCCACAATTTTTGTTGGCGTAGGGCCTCACTCAAGGTAAATCCGGCCCTGATAATGGCAATGTTCAATCCACTATCCAGATAACTATCCTTATAGAGTTCGTATAGCAAAAAGGCTGCCCTTGCTTCATGCAGATAATTATCTGAATAGGACTTGGATATCACTGCTGTCCTGATAATGCTGCCAGTCACTACATTATCCGGATATTTGGCACTGGTCACTATCTGGATACCAGTGGTGAGTATGCAGGTTTTTTTCTAACTGCAACAGCCGGCGGTTAAAAAAAAAAACCTGTCCACTATAATGGCTGAATATTGGTCTGGTGTTTGTTAAAAGAAAAATTAGAGGCGCATCCCTAATGCATATATCTGATATAATTGATATATAAGAGTTCCTTTTTCCCATTTCAGTCTCTTAGTATCATTCAAGTTGGAAAATTAAATGAAACTTGACTTGAAATTAAATGAAACGTGACTTTGAAAATGTTTTCCAAGTTAAGTCATGTTGTAATGTAGCAATAAGTTCCATGATTGAAGAAGTGGGATTTAGGATGATCAAATCCTGTGTTCTGTAGAGGTGGGGGTAAGGAAACCTAGAGAGAGCAGTACATTTTTCCTTCCCTCCCCCCTCGTTTCCATTCCTGGGGGTGGGGCAGCAAGTTGAAAGATATGGGGAAGGGGAGTTGTTCTGGAATGGAGTGGTTATCAACATTCCCAGAGCACTTACTACTGCCGGCATGCCCTTCTATATTGGAAATATTCCTGAAGCCATGTCTCTGCATAATTTCCCTCCTTGTCTCATTTATCATGCACACAGCTGCATGAAGTGTTACAGTATTTCATGAATGATAAAATCCCTGATGACTCAGATTGACATACTGGGGGGGGGGGGGGGGGGACGCAATCCTGAGACTGCACAAAGGAAATCAAGCTTCAGTTTCAATTTGTTGTGAAGCTTGACAGCTTTGACAGCACACCTGATACGTTTTTGCCAGTATCTTGACTGTCACCGAGTTTATTTCATACTGATGGGTTATATAACTGACTAAATAAAAAGGCAGTCATTTAAAACTTAAGGTCTTAATATGACAACTCTTAAATACGTAGGTTGAATTTGGTTTGAGGAGAGGGTTTGGTTTTTGGTGTGACATTTCTAGAATTCTCTCTTCCTTTTTGCTTCCTGCACTAGTACTTTGTATATGTAACCTCCAAGTATAGCTCGCAGGGTCAACAACACAGTCAACACAGAAGTACTTTGAAAAAAAAAACAAGGCTACTTATCTGGTTTCATAAAAGGTCTCCTTATATCAATCTGCTAATGGTTTCAGGTTGTTTATAACCCCTCATCTCAAAGTCCTGCAGGACTTTGTGATGCTCCCACACAATCACTCCAGGTGGGATGATGACTAAGTTCTTTTAAGCAGCTTTCAAATCTTCAAAACCATAGCTAGCTAATCAATAGCAAAGACAAACACACTGCAGCTCAGAAGCCAGTGCTGGGCAGAGATAGGGTCAGGCGAGGTGAATGGCTTTTATCTCTTTTATATCCACGGTATTGATCACTTCAGTTACTCATGACATAGAAAACAAATTCTGTGAAGTTCCAGAATTGTTTGCTTACCAGCAGCTTGGAATTTTTTGTATTGCAATGCAGTGAACATAGTTGGCAAATAATGGCTGTAGGCTTGAAATATATATTTCTCTTGTGGGTAGATGCTGCTTAGATTGCAAACTTTATTGAGCAGGGATTCTTTCTCATATCCAGTGCTATATATACCTTGGTAACACTAAGGGGTCTGTTTACTAAACATTCCTAATGTGCGGGGCCGCGGTAGTGTGCCTGTGCCATATAAGGAGTGGGCGGTTCAGGCAGAGAAAAGAAAAAAAACGGGAGTAAGCGATCGCACATTTGCGCGGGGCGCTATTGTGCGCCGTGCATAATAGTGCGTGGGAAGGCTAAGTGGCGCCCTGATGTGCACATACAAAGGAGCAGAGCCATAGTACAATGGTTAAGACACTGACTGTGGGTGCAGCTGCCATGGGTTCAATTCCCCATTGTGCACAACAAAAAGGGCTGGCTGAGGCATTAACTGTAATGGGTAATAGTGCTTTAGGAGGCATATTAATTTTGGGCGGCATAAGGCGGTGCGCAGATGCCCAAGCATAGGAACAGAGCCACAGCACAATGGTTAAGACACTGACCAATGGTGCAGAGATCAGGGGTTCAATCCCCCACAGTGCCCAATGAAGAAGGCTCACTGAGGCAGTGTGTATTATGGGGATGAGCGCTGTAGGGGGCAATCTATTTTTATTTCAGTTATCACTACTAGCAAGCGCACTCACAAAGCGTGTTAACATAAGGCGGCCCATAAGGCACATGTTAAAGTTCACTGTCCGCCAAGGCACCCTTGAATGTCCCCTATAGGGCACCATATATGTTGCGTCACAGGATAATGTATAGTGCACCTTATATGGACGGCAACCATAAGGTGCCCTATAGGGTGCCCTATAAAGCACCCTCAGAGGCACCTTATGGGTACAGTACACTGAGGGTGTGTTTGATGGCAGCAACATATGTACATTAAATCTAAAAAAAGCTTTGGACAACCCTATCAAATAACCCCACTGTGGGCTCAAACCCATTACCGCTGGCTCTACAGGCAGTGAAGTAACCATTGGGATACAGCTATATAGCTGCCAGCAAGCCCCTGGCTGGCTGCAGAGAGCCTGCATGTCACCACACAGACAGTCTGCTGTGGGAACCAGGATAGGGTTAGGCCACCCATACCCATGATGCACTGCACATGCAAATCAGCTGTCCACAGATGAACACAAGATGGGGAATGCACCCCAACAGCTCCCCGGCCTGGTAGGGGGACGTGTCCGTGTGCACCCACACAGCACCTTGGCCTGGTAGGAGGTACTGACCGGGTGTTTAATTTGCACAGAGTAGCTACACACAGTCACACTGTGCGGGAACTGTGCTCACCCTGAGTGTGCGATGAGGCGCCCTGGACCAGGTCCACAGCACCCTCCATGGCTGAGAGAGGCCATGGCAGAGCTCCAAGACAGTCGTAATCTGTGAGATAGGTAGTTTCTGCAGGAACACCTTGGATATCTCTGTCTGTCTCAGTCAGGGGGAACCCCCACGGACCCCTAGGTGGGCCATGTACCACCACCACCACCACCACCACCCCCACCACCACCCCCCCCCCCCCCCCGCGGGTGGCAAACAGGCAGGGTCTCCTATCAACAGATCCCCATTATACACACACACACACACACACACCACCCCCCCCCCCTCAATGATGGCAGTAGAGTGGACCATCAACCCCAGTCCTGTTGGGGAACAGACACCCTACAGGGCAGTCCAAGCAGCCCCACACACACCCAGACCACAATATCAGACAGACAGTAGGCCTGGATATGCTAAGATGCACCCCACCACTATCTGATATTCCCCTGCATCAAGCCATCAGCCACTGCACCCTGCAAGGCACTCCAGCAGGGCACATACCAGCTGTGAACAGTCTGCTGGTTAGTCCCACTGGAAATGCATGCACCCACAACTGGGATGGCAGCACACACAAGCAGATACATCAGTGACTAGGCCCCAACAGGTGACCCATATATATCACATGAGGGAAGTGCTATGAAGCATTATGGGGGTGCCTAGCCATGCTGCCATCACTGCACAGTCAGGGTGGAGTGAAAGCCCAGCAGCACATACAGAGGTCACCCTGTCTGTGGAGGTGGTGGACGGCCACTACAATGTCCCTGCCAGTGCCCTATGCCCTGTGCAGATGCATCCTGGCCAGCCCACCCTGTCTGAGCTATACCCATGGTACCTTGCTGCTCATTATGCACATCATCAGGCCAAAACTGTGGACAGTGTTTGCAGCCAACACACACTGTATAGACAGACACACACTCCCACACGTATGCCAGCATTGTGCTACTATAGAGGGGTTCAGAATCCTTGCCCACCACACCAGTCCTGGGCACAGTACAGGCATGGGTATGGTATGCAATACCGTTGGGGGTCCCTCCCTAGGGTGGTAAACACTGTCAGGGGCCAGACCTGACGCACACACCGCAAACATCAGATAGATTATTATGATGGAGCTCATAGAGCAGACTGTGCGTAACGTAGGGATATCTATCTGCCAGTACTCATAGCAAACGTTTGAGAGCTGTGTACCATATACCCTGGTGTAGGGTGACATTGCTAAGGTATGCAAGTGCTGGTATTGGGAGATGCACGCAGGGCCCAATGTCCTGCCTCACCAGGAGGCATTGGCCAATGGGGCCTGTGGTTGTGGGTGTGGGTGTGTCTGTCCCTGTTGGCTGCTGCTGTACGGCAGAGGTTCCCAAATCCAGTCCAGGTTTGCAATACACTGGTTGGGGTTTCCTGCTGTCCTTCATGAATATGCATGAGCTACATCTACATGCCATGGGGGTGGTGCATAGATATACAGCACGGTTATTTGTATGAGTGGCAGCATGGAACCTGAATGGTGTGTGGTCCTCCAGGACTGCATTTGTGAGACTCTGCTCTAGGTAATGCCCCTGGTCATGGTGTCTGTGCTTGGTGGTGTAAAAGATAGGCGTATGACCAATGCGTATATCCCCAGCAATAAAGGATTGCCCTTACTAACATGGTTTAGTTGTGGGGAAAAAATGTGGACAGGAATGGCAGTAGCCCCAGCTGGGCTTTGAACCTGTGACCTTTTGCTCCTGCACACACTGTCTGTGTGCACTGCACCACTGTGTTGCCACAGATGTGCTGAATTCCCTGGGAAGTCCATGACTGTACATCCGACAGGGCCTATGTTGCAGTGGACGTGCCAGCCTGCACATGGCTCGGCCACTGTCTTCTGTGGCTAGCAGCCACTGCCCCCTCCACCACCTGTACCCTACTGCCAACATGCTGGCATGTCCGTATCTTGGAAAAGCATATGACCTGATTGAGTTGTGGCACTCCAGGACTGCATTTGGGGGACTCGGCTGTCGGTAATGCCCATTGTTATGGTGTGTGTGCGGTGTTGGGTACAAAATGGGTGTGTGAATCATGCTTATGTTCTCTGCAATAACGGAGTGTCTTTACTATCTCTGTTTAGTGGTGGGTAAAATATGGGGACTGGGTTGGCAGGAGCCCCAGCTTGGATTTGGACCTGTGACCCTCTGGTCCTAGAGGTACTGCCTCTGTCTGCTGCACCACACTGTGGCCACAGTGATAGTGCAGTCCCTGGGGGTGGGAAACCTGACCAAAGGAGTCAAAAACCCTGCACATTTGTACTGTGGGCTCAGTCACCTTGTCTGGTGACAAAAGTGCAAATAAACCCCTCAACCGACCACGACGAACTGGGGATAAATATAACCAAGCTGGGCAACAGTGATATTCATGGGCAACCATAGCAAACACTCCCAGGAAGGCTCAGAAAAAAGGAAATGGTTTTTGGAAGGGTCTCCGCTCCGTAGCCCCTTCCATACTTCATTTCATTTCTTTGGAGCTTTCCTGGGTGTGTTTCTTATGTTTGCCCATTAATATCAGGGTTCCCCAGCTGACTTCCTATTTTTAATATGTTTGTTTGGGTCTTTTTCTATCTTTATTTGCACTTTTGTTCTGTGCACATGTATCACACTGCTCACGTTTTGCAGGTTTCCCCGGTTTCCCTGTACATTGCTGACGGAAATGGTTTCTCTTTCCTTTAAATGCCCTCTACCGTGAGTGTTTCACTCGCGCTATTTTTAACCTGCAAATTCGTCCCCGATACTGTGCGGGGAGCCTCTCCCCTCCCCTTCCCCGCCCATTGACCCCGTCTCTCCGCCCCTCGGGAGCCTTCCTCCGCCCTCAGAATGCCTTTCCACGCCTCTATCGGACATTTGCGGGCCGGGTACTTGTGCGGGGCACATTAGTGCGGCGCGCAATTGTGCGGGGCCCACGCGCACTTGTGCGGGGCGTTTAAGAGCGTTTCTGAGCGTTTGAGTGCCGCGTTTCCGTGCGCTATTGTGCGGCACGCAATTGTACGGCTTTTAGTAAACATGCCCCTAAGCAAATGACAAGTAGTCGTGGCAGTAGTAAGACAACTTGTAACAACAGTAATAACAAAATTTACTGCCAGGACTTATAGAATTTTGTAGTACATTAGGTTCTCTTGGCAGAAAGAACAGGAGGATGTTAATAGATTCCTTGGAATGTCTACCACAGGTGAGTCTACTCCATCCACTGGTTACTATCTTGTAGAATAAGCTGAGAGCTGCAGAATTACCAGTTGTCTCCTTACAAATGAGGGATGTTATGAAAGAGTATACAGGAGAAATCCTTGATCCTCCTTAAGGGGCAACAACCTAGCCTATCTTAGCAGGAATGTAGCTGGAAAACCAGTAGGTTGCAGGAGGGAGAGAGGCCCCTAGAGCCAGAAATCCTCCCAAGGCAAACTGTGCAGAGGGGTTCTGAGTGGGGCTGGAGGAGGGGCTGGGAGAACCAGCTTGTGGAGGTTTAACAAGCTGGGACAGAAGTAAAGCTGCTCTTGTTTTCCCTGAAATGCTGTCTGGCCTGTGTTGTACAGAAAATACCTTCCTACCACATGCCACACTACCACAAAGCCACGGAGTTTTCCTGCTAGAGACAGCATATACAGTAATTGAGTAGGAAGTATTGGCGATGAGCACAGCAGGCTTTTTGCAATTACCTGCAGGAACACAGCCTCAGAAGATATAAACCATCAGACAATGAAATAGTTTGAAACAGAGACCAATACCAGCGTGATGCATTGGTTCCTGAACCATCAACCCTCCGTCTATGGGGTGTTATATTGGACAGGCAGGGATCACCAGAATGTGGATTTCCTCTCTAGGGAGGGGGACCCAGCACAGGTAGGCACTCAGTCAATGAAGGCTGAACTGAGGGAGCGTGCTTGTGTGAAGGTGTATATAGGAGAAATCACTGTCTTCCTTTAGAGACATCCCACCTTAACAGAATAGAGCTCTGATTTAGCAGGGGGCACCCAGGGGAGGAAGTGAAAAGCTCAGGCGCAGAGAGAAGCAGGGAGACTCTGACAAGGAAAAGAGAGGCTACCAGCCTACTCTCACATGATATATGTGTAGAGACTACTTGGATACTGCACTAAGAGCAGCAGAATCTTGTCTTTGGCCTTGGGCCATTGTACAAGGGGGGGGGGGGGAGGTTGTCCTTAATAGGCAGATGCCTCTGGCACTCAGAGCCAACATCTTGTAAGAAGGAGTATCTATATCCCAGTCACCATGACAAGAGAAGAAATTAAACAGGCTTGGAGTTTGCTGCCTTGGGGTAGAGGGGAGCTTAGCCTAGGAAGAGGTTCCAGGAGTGTGGCTGCACCAAGCCCCCTAGATACCAGGAGTCAGGGGTGAAGTGGAGAAGCACTGAGAAGAATTGCATCTTCAGCAGCTACCTATCCAGAAGAAGATGGAACCCAGCAGATGCTGAACATCAGGATTGCCTGAACAAAGATGGTCATCCGTTGCAAAACCAGTGACCTATGAATGCAGCACTTTTACATTCAGGTACACAGGGGAAGAATATTGGTAATGGAGATAAGAAAATCTACCAGAGAAGATATTTGGACTGATCAAAGTATATAAGAGATAGAGAATAAATATTGAGGCTAGTACATTAAAAAGGAAGAGTGGTGTGGAAGAAACTAGGTGTCAAAATTAAAGATTCAGAGAAGTGGGAAGGAATGGAGTATAAGACTCCTTATCCAAAAGGAGACGAGAATAGCTTGTTTTGTGACAGTTCTTCTCAAGGCTTTTTTTGAGGGGATATGTGGTGGTATTGGTACATTTTTCATTGCCTGCTAAAATTGACCCATGGTTCTCATATATTAATGAAAGAGCCCTGCATATATACCGGCACCTTTTTTTCTAGGAAAAATGCACTGGTTCTTCTTGGTTGTGCATGGCAATTGTTAATGCTGTTTTTCAGAGTGATCCTAGAAGTTTAAGTAAACTCTTGGTTCAGAACACAATTTCTTGCCTGGACTATATGAGTGTTAACTGCTTTTGCCAGTCCCATCCAAAAGAACTCTCAAACTTTAAATCCAAGAGCTGTAAAGACTGAGTAAAAATGTTCATAGGATTGGTGTGTTCACTTGTCGTCTAAGCAGTTAGTAAGGTAACTGTGAGGACCACACAGAAAGGAGGTTAGATATACTTGAACAGAGGATATTCTGCTACAAAGCCTGCAAGAGTAAACCAGGCATGCTTTTTATTTTGTTCTGCAGAATAAAATTTTGCTTTGTCCTTTGATCCTAGCTCTGCTGGCTCTTACTAATGGAAAGTCCTCCATACAGAGCTAGAACTCCTATGTGATCCTGCTCAAGCTTACAGATGTGAATTTGTTGCAAGCATTCAAACTGTTTAATTTTCTATGTGAAAAAGCTGCAGGCAAAATCATTTTAACGCATATAAGCCTATGAATTAACCCAAACAAAGTTGATTTCTGCAGGTAAACACATTTTTACATGTGCAATGAAACAAAAAAAAGTAATAAAATTGTCCAGAAAGTCTGAAAACAAACAAAAAATATTTTCTGTAGTTATGGAGTTGTTCCTGAGCGCATGAGAATTTCAAGGCTAAAAGCAATCATGATGAAATATAGGAAAATAGATAAGTTGCAACTAGCAAGCCCCCTCTTAATTGTAGTTTGCATAGAATAAACCAAATATTTACCTTATGCAAAGGAAACTGTGGACAGAAACAGTTTGCTATGGTGCTCCCCTCCAGGAGCGACCATAGTGGTACAGTCCAGGGATTGTTCAGTGTGTCCACAAGGAAATTCTAACCAGTCTAGGAGTGTCCTTTAAGGAGTGACAGGAGGAGCTTTGCCTTCTGTGTTTCTGTGAGTAACTGGTGGTACGGAGAAGCAATAATCAAACAAATTTGCAGGAATCCATATTTATTTGAATCTACTAATTCTCAAAAAAGGACTCCTCCAACTACATGTTCTTTGGTAAGCTCTTGCTCTCATTCAACTACTCATGTCACATAGAATGAAGGAAAAAGGTTTTTTAGCAGGAGCTCAATTTCACGGCACAGAGAACTGCCATGTGACTAAACATCAATTTCATCATCGCTCCCACCAGTATGTACATTTTTTAAATTTTTTATTTTTTTCAAAAAGTCCTCCATTTCAGTCTATATGAAGACTTTCACAATCGAACTCCATTTAAACTTTCTCAGTCTCCAAAATCCATTACAGAAGAGTCAATGAAATTTATCTTTAAAGGTGCTCAATCCTTTCAAAATGAATGGCAAAGGAGTTTAAGTTCCAAAACTTCCTCTTTAATATTCCAACCTTGGCCACAGATTTTCACCATCCAGGTTCCTTCAGGAAGACATGGGTAGGATGCCTCTGGTAAAAGAGAAATCACGCTGGACCAACCTTGAGGTATGTAATGGATCCTGTGGTTTTGGTGTTCAAGCAATTGGTATTGCAAGATCTTGAGTCTCTAGAATTGAATCAGGAGTGTAGGTTTTCAAATTTAAGCAGAAAAAAAAAAGAAAACAGTGGCTATACAGACTTTATCATCAGATGAGTTGATTGTGATTAAAATTGCAGATAAAGAGGGTTCTATTGTATTATGGGATAAGGATGAGTATATACAGAAGGCATTGAGACGGTTATCAAATTAAAATGTATATAAAAAGCTTAAAAGAGATCTAACCTATAAAGAGCAGACCTTGGGGGGGGGGGGGTCAGGGATTATATCAATAGGAATATAATTTCTTGAATTTACAGTTTCCTAGAATTGCCTGTATTAAGCTGTATCTCCTACCAAAAATCTGTAAGACTTTGGTTTACCTTCCGGAAAGACCAATAGTGTCAGCAAATAATTCCATCTTAGAGAGATATTTGGTTTCTCCAGGAACAAGCAGGAAGTCAGTCCTCACTTATGAGTGACGTCGGCACCGACGGAGCCCACACAGAGCAATTCCCCAGCTTTCAAAAAAAGCCTTTGGGATTGCTGCCATGCATGCATGGTCCTCTTTCTACCCAAAGGTGCCATCTTGCTCACTCTCCCTTTTTCCATGGAGTCCTTCGGATGCACGTCCTTGTTCTTCAGAAACAGTGTTTCATTTTTGGCTTCTGGGCCGTGTTTTTTCTGGTTGCACCGGTCCTCTCCCCTGCTCTCCTCTCCTCCTTGAGTGAGGGGATATTCTTCATTAAAAAGTGGTTTTTTTCCCTGTTATGGGCTTCGCACCCTTTTTTCTTCCACAACCACTGGCCGCAAAGGTCTTCGACATAGCGGGGGTCCTTTGTGCCCCTATGGCCACCGGTTTTAAAAAATGTGACAGATGCTCCAAAAACATGTCACTCACGGATACCCATGACTGTTGTCTTCGGTGTCTTGGGGCCAACCATGACCCAGAGCTCTGCTCTCTGCAAGAAAATGTCTTCCAAGGCCCTGCTCAGCCATAAGCAGAAGTCTGATGACATTTTCCGGAAAGTGGCCCCAGAATCATCGGCGGCACCCTCGATCGTCCCTCTGCTGGTGAGATCCCCCCACTTCAGCTCCATGTTCTCGGCAGCACTCTGACCAGAAGTCCCCTGAAGTGGAGCAGCGTAAGAAGAAGGCCTTGAAGTCGCTGTCGGGGACTCTAGATAAGCACACGTGCTCCTGCGCTCGGTCGCTCAGCCCCCCACAGCGTTCCCGAGAGTCGGACAAGGAGCGGCCTCAAAAGGTACCTTGTACAGATACTGAGGCCTCCGGCGATGGCACCTGGTCTCCTGAGGGTCATTCTGGTGAGGACCCCCTCTCTTCCTCCACACCAGACCCAGTAACTGCAGTGTCAGCATCGCAGAGTACCACGCCCGCATAGGAGTCTCAAATGCTGGCACTGGAGCGCAGCGTTTCTGGCTTCCTAGCTGCCCAGCAGGCGTTCACGCCCAGAGCGGCTGGCTCATGCCTCGAGACCAAGGTTCCCTCGAGAGGGACGCTAAAATCTGCCCTAGAAGCCCCCTTAGCCACAGGCCTCATGAGGGTCCTTGGCGTCGGTCTCGCTCACCTTCCCAGTCCTCGGGAGCACGATCCTCCAAGGCCTCTGGCTCCAAACGGACCTTGGCCTCTGGACGGGGCGACCTGCCCAGGTCAGACTCCTTCTCGGACCTCTCAGGCTGGGAGTGAAGAGTGGCCTAGTGGTTAGGACACAGTACCTCAGGCCAGAGGACCAGGGGTTCAATTCCCACCTGAGGACAGCAATCTCAGGCCAGAGGGACTGGGGTTTCTAGTCCTGTAGACACTCCTTGCAGCCTTGGGCAAGCCACTTAACCCTCAATTGCCTCAGGTACACATAGATTGTGAGCCCTTTGGGGACAAGGGAATGTATCCAGTACCTGTTTGTAGTGATTACATAATGTAAACTACTTTGATTGAAGGATAAGGTGGTATAGAAAACTGGGTAAATAAATACTTCCCCAGAAACCCATCTCCACAGGGACCTCCATTTGGACCCATCCCCACCTGCCTATCAGAGGTGTTTGCTGCCCAAGGATACATTGCTCCTGGCATTTGTGCAGGACATGGCATGGGCCCTCAGCCTGGCTACACAGACTGAAGAGGAGCTGCAAGCTGAGGAGCTCGATATTCTACAGTATGAGTCCCTGCCTCAAGAGTCTCTTACTGTCCTGGTTTCCCCCATTTTGTCAAGGCTGCTCCTCCGCATGTGGGAGACACCTGCTTCATTCCCCATTGTGAGCAAGCGCTTCGATGCTATGTATAGAGTTCAGCGTGGCCCCGGGTTCTGAAAGACCCAGCTTCCACACACTTCCATGGTTGTGGAGTTGGCAATGTGGAAGCATAAAAGCCCAATGTCTCACTCTTCGGTCCACCCAGTTAGGGAGTTGAAAGCCCTCAATGCCCTGGGACATAAGGCCTATCAAGGTTCCATGCTCGCTTGCCGTATCCAGGCATACCAACTGTATATGAGCTTGTTCCTGCGTGACCTCGCTAAGGAGCTCAGCAGCTTCACCATGATCCTCAGAGGCGAACCGCTCCTAAGGTTCCAAACTCTTCTGAAATCCATCACAGAGTGTTTGAAGTACTGCATATGACAGGTTTGAGTCCTCCGTCCGGGTGGCAGTGGCCGGCATCAGGGCCCGGCACCAGGCATGGCTTCAGTCTTTGGACCTGGAGCAGTGGGTCCAAGAAAAGCTCCTGGATGTCCCTTCCCTTGGCGAGCAGTTGTTCGGTAAACCTATGGAGGGTAAGGCCGCTGAGATAGAAACTGAGTTTGTGACCTGAACTTGGCTCTCGTGCAAAACCTCCTCCCACCCTAGGAAGAAGCAACAGACCAAGAAGCCATTCTTCCAAAGGAAGGGGCTCCCTTACTGGGGTTACCCGCCTTTCCCGCCCACAACTGCACTGGCTCCCAGCACGCAGGGGAAGGGAGATGCACATAGCCACCATAAGTCTAAAGGGCCTAAGGCCCTACCACCGGTGCTGCCCCAGCCTATGCAGGGGTTTTGATGCCATCGGCTTAGCCTCTCACCCCCCCGGCAGCTCTTCCACTGGTGAGGGGACGCCTGTACCTGTTGTCAGACGGGTGCCTGGGTGAGAATGTTCACAGTCTTGGCAAAGGCATATATTAATATGATTTGCAAGGGATTGTGGGAAATGCAGTCCATTCACACCAGACACAGCCGCTCACAATAATTAGTTGTGCTTGAGTGTAAAGCCAATAAGATATTTATTTATGGGGTTATTTCTCCCAACACAGATATGCTTGGTAGCACATAAAACAGGATACTTGCTTTCAGTGTTAAACTTAGAAAAACCAAACCAGGAAAACAACAGCTGAACTTGTCAGGCAATCAAAGCAAAAGAATAAAGACCTGGTTGGTAACAAACTGGTCTTTTCTGTAGGCTCTAGCTAATATTTTTTTAGCAGTGCTTTAATCAATAAACAAAACCCACAAAGTAGGGAAAAACTGTTATTTTCAGGTTAACTTCTTATATCTTCACACATAGACTCAGAAGTGATTTCCTCAGAGCTCACAAGCAATTAGGTAAGGCTCAATTGCTAGCAGTTACCCAGCTGAAACCCCTTAGCTGGCTTGCTTTCTACTGCGTGGCTCAAAATCCTACTCAGAAGCTTTTCTGAGTAGATTAAAGAACAAGTTTGTATCTCTTTGTGATGGTTGTTGTACTTTGTAACAGAAAATTACCAAAGGAGTTTAGACAGAGAGCAATCCATGTATTCACAGCCTGTATCTACCTCTCCCCCTTCTTCAACGATCATGGGTTCAATATCCTGGATTGGCACAGAGGAATTTCTCAATGGAGCACTCTCAGGAGAATACTTGTTTCCCTGCTGTCTTTCAAGGATATAGCTAGGGCATAGATCAGTGTTCATACCTGAGCTTCCATTGCTGTTAGAGTTCCTCTCTAAATAGCCTGGCCAGTATGTAGTCCAGTTCTTATGTCCAGCCTTCCAGTCCAGATCCCTGGACACTGGATCTCTCTTCACATACCTTCTGGCACGGGTCCTAGGGTCCCTTCCAAGTGCAGCCGTCTCCCTCACAGGTACCGTCTGGAGATTCCTAGCTCTGCAGCACCACTCCTCTGGTTTTCCCCAGTCCAATGGTGTATGCTGGCCTTTTGAATGTCTCCCAGTATACGTACTGCTCTGGACTCCTTTAGACCTCCCAAATGCTTTTCTCTTCTTTCTTCCAAAGGGTTTCTTGCCCTCTCTGTCCGTCCGCTCTGGCTTCTGCTTCTGATGATCCTCCAGATGATGAAGCTGTCCAAGATCATGAAGATATCCAAGCTCAAGATGAGGATAATTCTCTGTAGAATAAACTCTACCTTTATTCTGCTTTGATGAGTGCTTCACCCTAGCACAGCGCAGCTGTGCTGAATCAGGCCCTGCCCTTTGAGATGAGTGCTTAGGGATCACCTCATAGCCCTCCTGATTGAACACACGTTTCCCCACTTCAGCTCCTCTAATGGCTGTTGGAAACCTGGTGCATTCTGGGACTGGTAGTCTTTTATGGCAAAATTCTGTTTTCTTATTTCTACCAGAACTGACAGGTTGCTTGTTCAGAGACACTTCACCTTTTCTATAGCTCCTTCCTGAGCTATGATAAGCTTCCTTATCACATAGTTCACCCCGAGTGGACATCGATCTCGTCGGACACCTGGGTCCTCCGGGTGATCCAAGATGGATACCGTCTCTGCCAGGACAGGTGCCCTCCTCCCTTATCCCCAGCGGAGCCTACCCGGCTCCTTGCACACCAGACCTTTTTACAGCAGGAACTATCCAACCTCCTTGCCCAGCTGGCGGTTGAGAAGGTACCGCAACTCCTTCACGGTCAGGGGTTCTACTCCCACTACTTTCTCATCCCGAAAAAGACGGGGGACTTGCGCCCCATCCTCAACCTCAGAAACCTCAACAAATTCCTGGTGTGGGAAAAGTTCAAAATGCTATCACTTGAGGGGGGGCGGAGCCTAGCACTGGGCAAAATGGTCGCGTAAGAGCTGTGCTCCTTAGGGCAATGGTCAAGAATCCTGAATTCTGCAGTCTTTAACCAAGTAGTTCCTTCCTACTCTGATATCATTTGATTTTGGATATGTCTGGCCCCAAGCCGACACGGCTGGATTACCAAATACCTCAAAATGCCAGAGCAAAGAGAACAAAAATGGAGCCTCTCTCACCTCACAAGATGGCGGTCATCAGAGATTGTCCTGAGGCCTTACAAGAACTTCTGGCTGAGATTCGCGCTGTCAAGGACTTGGTCAAAGCTAATGGAGACTAATTATGCACGATGCAGGAGGATATCAGCGCCTTGAAAAGTACTTTGGAGTCAATTACGTTCAGATTGGAGAAGGTGGAGAGCATGGTGGCAACGCATGGGGAGCGGTTCAGGGCCGTTGAGAAGCAAGCAAAGTTGATACGATCATTGCAAAGAGAGTTGGAAGATGGTAACAATCATGCTCGAAGGAACAACATAAGAATTTTGGGAGTTCCAGAGGGAGCCGAGGGTCCTGACATGATAGCTTTTTTGCAGTCAATGATCCCGGGTGTGTTGAAGGTGAAGTTCATCATGCCTTTTGAGATCGACCGCGCCCATCGAGTTCCTATTCAGTCCATGGCTGCGGGCAAGCATCCACGTCCAATCATCCTCAAAGTTTTGCGCTTTCAGCAAGTAACACAAATAATGGAAACCAGAGCACACTCTCCCTTGGAATATCAAGGGCACAAACTCTTATTCTTCCCTGACTTTGCAAAGGTGATGGTAGATCGGAGAAAGAGTTTTTTGGCGCTATGTCCATGCTTATTGTAGCTCCAGGCCCGTTTCGGGTTACTCTACCCTGCTCGCATGAGAGTCACACTGCTCAACCAGACTAAGACTTTTGATGATCCAGGGGAGTTGCATGTGTTCTTGGAGGATAAGGAGTTGGTGTTGATGCGGTGAAAGCTTGCCTTGCAATCAGTGGCTTGTAAAAGTTCTTCAACGCTTCCTTATTTGGGTGGTTTGACTGGTCTGAGGTCGTGAAGAAGTGTCTCATCCATACAGAGTTGACATTCAATCATGCAGAGTTGACATTCAATGTGACTCTCATGGAGGAACTCCAGGGTATTGCCCTGGTCAATAATGTCTTACTTTTTGTTTCTTTCTCTCTTCTTTTGTGTTTTGTGTTGTTTGTGATGTCTGTTGTAGTTGGGAGGGTAGCGGGGCTTGGAGGAGCGGGATGGCTTTGCCTACATACATGCGGCCTTTTGTGAACATAAATTGTTATGGTGGGGGCAGTTTTACTATAACCTTTGGAGCTCCGGGTTTGGGGACGCTGTTTTCCTGTTTCTGGAGTGGGTAATGTGTAGTTTAAGTTGATTTAAGCGGCAGAGGAGTTGAAGTAAACTAGTTAATTTTTCCCTCCATGCCTGTCTTGTCCCGTTGGGCTCACCTGCTAAGTTTTGTGCTGTTATAGCCCCCCAGGGTTTTGGTGGCTTTGTTTTTTAGAATTATGTATTTTAATTTTGAGCGATCTTCTATAGGGGCAATGGCTAAGCAGTGGCTTTTCCTTTTGTGTTTTTTTCTTAGACTGTAAGTGCAGCTATCATTGTGAGGTTTTTTAAGGTGTGGATCAACAATTTAAAATCATATGTTACAACCTGGTATGTCTATGTAACAGTTGACTGTCATTTTGTACTATATTGTCTATATGTCTTTCCTACAGGAGCTCTACAGATCAACCAACAGTAAGGATTTAAGGGTTTGTTTTATTATATTAAATTGTTAGCTCTCTGACTGGGAGCTCTTACATTTGTACATTTTTAAAGCAAGGTTACTTTCTTTTTGGTGCTTTAGTGGGACTTTCCTTGAGCACAGTAGGTGGTTGAACTCCAGTAACCTCTTCAGCTTTGGGAACTGCTAACACCTAATCAGGAGTTAGTGGGCCTGATTACCTGAGAGCAGCTGAGGGCCTGCATAAAAGGCTCCAATGCCCTGCCCTGTTCAGGCTTTCCTACAGGAGCTCTCCAGATCAACCAACAGTAAGGATTTAAGGGTTTGTTTTATTATATTAAATTGTTAGCTCTCTGACTGGGAGCTCTTAAAATGGTTTTTTTTGTACATTTTTAAAGCAAGGTTGCTTTCTTTTTGGTGCTTTAGTGGGACTTTCCTTGAGCACAGTAGGTGGTTGAACTCCAGTAACCTCCTCAGCTTTGGGAACTGCTAACACCTAATCAGGTGTTAGTTCCCTCCCTACCCACCCCGACTCCCATCCACCCCTAGCAAGTAGTCTTGCTTTATAGGGCATCTCCCCATTTGACAAAGCACAGAGAATTGGGCCAGCACATTTTGAATATAATTAAGGAGATTTAACTGCTTTTTCTCTGAAAGGGCAGCTGGGAAACCAGCTGGTACTTGGTAGATCTCTCTCTTTTGCTTTAACAGATACCTAAGCTCCACGATGGTGCTGGCGGCGAATACTGTGTATACCATGGACTGCCCGAAGAACAAACCAGTCTGTACTAGAGGAGATCAAACCTAAGCTTTCTTTAGAAGCTCAGATGACAAGACTTCGACTTTCATACTTTGGACACATCATGCGGAGAGAGAGATCATTAGAGAAAAACATCATGCTTGGCAAGATAGAAGGTCAACGCAAAAGAGGAAGGCCAGCAATGAGATGGATCAATACAATAACAGCAGCTATGGGTACCAGTCTGTCAACAATGAGCCACCTGACTGAAGATCGAACACAATTTAGGATAGCTATCCAGAGGGTCGCCATGAGTCGACTCCGACTCGACGGCACTTAACAACAACAAGCTCCACGAACAGAACAATGGCTGGGAAAAATCATATCGCTAAAGCTGTTGCCCCCGTTACAGCTTCTGCCTTGGTCCAGACAGAGGTCCTAATTCCAGTTGAAGGACCAGTTCCATGTGCAGGGTGCCTGCATGCTGAAGCTCTGAGGAAAGAAGTGGAGGAACTCAGAGAGGAAGTGGCGAGGCTGAGGAGCATTCAAGACAGTAAGAAGTACATTGATGAGATGCTTCTTGCAGCAACAAAGCTCTCCAGCAGAGGAGAAGATGGGTGCCAACAGAATGTCGATGGTTGGACACAAGTCACCAGGGCCTGCAAAATCACCAATCCAACTTCTCCAGCCCTTGAATTGAAGAACCATTATGCAGCCCTGGAAGTGGAGGAGGTGAAAGCATCCCTGGAAAGGGAAGAACCAGAGCTCAAGTACTCCAAAGTTGCAGAATCAGTGACCAGAAGGAAACAAAGGGTAGTGGTAGTTGGAGACTCTCTTCTGAGGGTTACTGAGGCGTCCATCTGCCGACCAGATTTGATGTCCAGAGAGGTATGCTGTCTGCCTGGTGCCAAAATCCAAGATGTTACGGAGAGTTTGCCGAGACTCATCAAGCCCACTGACTATTACCCAATGTTGCTAATCCATGTTGGAACAAATGATACTGCCAGGTATACCTCGGAACGTATCAAAAGTGACTTCATGGCTCTGGGACAGAGGGTGAAGCAGTTAGGTGCACAGGTGGTGTTCTTTTCAAACCTCCCTGTTGAGGGTAAAGGCCAAGGCAGAGAGGCTAGCATCCTGGAGATGAATGCATGACTGCATGGATGGCATCATCGAGAGCATTTTGGTTTCCTAGACCATGGGATGCTGTTCCAAGGGTTGCAGAGCAGAGATGGCATCCATCTGTCCAAGAAAGGTCAACGCATCTTCAGTAGTAGACTGGCTAATCTACTGAAGAGGGCTTTAAACTAGATTCGTTGGGGATGGGTGAAGAAAGCCCCCAGGTAAGTGAAAGCCCCCAGGTAGGTGATACATTAAATAACTTTATGGAAATGGGTAACAGGGGTAACATATGGAAAGCAGTGTGTATAAATGCCCGTAGCATGGGAAATAAGATCCCTGATGTTGAAGCTTTGGTGGGAGTGGCTGACTTAGATTTAGTGGCAGTTACAGAAACATGGTTCACAGAAAACCATGATTGGGATGTAACTATACCTGGCTATACTTTATTCAGAAAGGACAGAGTAGGAAGTAGGGGAGGAGGAGTGGCACTATATGTAAAAACTACTATTAAACCTTTGGAATTACAGAGCTTAAAAGGGAGAGGGGAGGCATTGTGGGTTAAACTAGAAAGAGGGAAAGAGAAATCTATTTACATTGGTGTGATATACAGACCTCCCTCACAAGAGGAAGAGGTGGACAGAGAGTTAATTGAAGACATGTGCAGCATTGCTAGGAAAGGGGAAGTGCTACTGATAGGAGATTTCAATATGCCAGATGTTGATTGGCACATTCCTGCTGCAGTATCATCTAGAAGTAAGGAGATCCTGGATTCTCTACAGGGAGAACTATTCAGGCAATTGGTAACAGACCCCACACGTGAAGGGGCCATACTGGACTTGGTGCTTACCAATGGTGAAAGTGTTTCTGATGTTGTAGTTGTGAACAAATGAATGACTGAGCCAAGGGTTTTTTGAAAGCAACACAGGAATTTATTTTCTTCCTTTGTTCAAAGGAACCTCCGTAGAAGCTCAGCACAACGTATAAGGTGGATACTTCTCCCCTCAAAAGAAAGATAACTTCTATACAAAACTTTCCACAGTGTCACTAATTACACTTGCTTTCTTCAGCAATGCAATTCTTTCTTCATCAGACAAAAATAACGCTTAACAGTCCTTTGCAGACTTTAGGAACAAACAGTGGCTTTTTAACTGCACCACATATACATTAAAGCTTCCTCTTTACTTTGGTTATCATAGGTTTTAGATAGTTGCTCCAGCCACACTCAAAACCAGCCTTTGAATGTCTCATGCACTTTTAAAACGGCAGCAACTTCATTTTCAAACATTCTTAGCTTTCTTAACTGCAGACATTCAGGTACAATAACTCCTGGGTTTTCTTCAGGCTTAAAACCTATAGCCTTTCATTCTACCCTCATAGATAGAGAGCAATCCATTTCACATTCTGAGAAATCATTTTCAGTATCATAATTATCTACTTGCATGCATTCATCGTCAGGCTCTGCAATCTCCTGACTGGCAACAGCTTGGGACAGCGTGGGCTTGATTTCTTCCAATAACTTAACAACCCTTTCCCAACGAGACCTCCCTCTTGACTCAGGGGTGTTAGCAGGGCACTGGAGATCCTTATCTTGCAGCAAACAGTTTAAAACCTTTAAAGGGTTCATCTCCCTTCTATTAAAAGCTCTTCTTATCGGCCTTCCCCGAGGTAAAGCTCTTTGACACAGCTCTTCCTGGAAAGTCCCCGTACCTGGTTATAGACAACAGTCTCCTTAGGATAAAGCCTCCTGTTTCCTGGGCCAGCTGTAGTCTCTCTACAGCACTGGCTTTGTTCAGGACTGTGATGCTGGCTATGAGGGGAATCCTTCCTTAGGCTGTCCCTGGAGCACCTCTCTCTCCCGGTCTCTCTGAAAGAATCCCTTCTTTCTGTATCTCTCGGGATCTCTTCAGCTTCTGTTTCTCTGCTGGTCTCCCTGCAGTGCTCCCTGAAAGAATCCTTGCTGTTCTCCCGGCTGTGCCTGCTTCTGGTCTCTCTACCATTCTCGTTCCTGTTCCCCTTACTTCCTGTTCTCTGGGGCTGCCCTACAACTTTCCACTCCTCCCCCAGCTGTCTCTCGTTACCTCCCTTAGCTGCTATGGAGCTTGGGTGTGGCCTGCAGACATCAGCTTTGGGCATGTTGTTTTTCTCTCTAGCTGAAGTTTTAAAGTCACGGCTCCCTGCACTTCCCTTCTGCTTGGAGGTAAATGTTTGTGTTTTTTCTATTTCCACAGGCTCTGGAGCAGATTCGTCACCAAACTACACATTGAACTTCTCACCTATACGCTGAAAAGATCCACACCAAAGATGTTCATGCTGAATGAATGATTGTCCAGTGGTATACATGCTAAAATTGTCCTTTCCTACATGTGCCAGAATTTAACATTTCCTCTGATGAGGCATATGAATAATGATGCGACTGAGCTTTGCCCGCCGCTATCTGATTCTCTGCACCAGGTGATGACTTCATTAGCATCTCATTTCAATACATGTAGGTCATTTGAGTGTCATTTAAATATGCATGGCGCTGTTGTGTGCACACCTCTTTCTGCACAGACAATATGCACACCAATCTTTTCTCTGCATGACTCGCCAGCAGTAGTTGTGCTTATATTTCACACTACCTGTGTGTAAGGGGTGTACTAGCATTTCTGCATCAACCTGTTAAAACACATTAACTGTGTTTCATTCTCACCCAGTCCCCCCACAGATATGTATGAGTTGGCAAATTGAGCGAAGGGGAGCACACCATTTTGTCACACTTTTCAACTTATTTAATAATCTGAAATTGTCTATTAATTATCTTTTAATCATTAAGTATAATGCTTGCACTATACTACTATTCACCTACTCTTAAAACTGATATGCAAATCCTTCAGTCCATTAATGGCTTCAATAGTACCGCTACTGAAAGTAATTTACACCCAAATGAATGAATTGACCATTATTGTTCAATTAATTTCCAGTTTGGAAGTCTGCCAGCTCTCATGATACATGAGGAAGTTTAATATTGCTTAACGAGCAAATTCACTTAATTGAATGGAAACAGCAGATCATTGACAATTAGAATACAGCATATATTCATTTATAACCACAGATTTATCACCTATTCAAAAGTGCAATTATTGCAAATATATATAGTTCAATATTCCAAAGCCGTGGTTGGCATTTTTTAAAATGCTGATTGCAGTATTTAAATAGGGCTGAATATATGCATTCAATCTAGGTAGTGAGCAGTGCTGAATATACGTATACAACAGTGACCAGCTTTTTTTTGCTGTCTGGTTTGAGAAATAGCCTAATGGTTACTGCAGCAGCCGGGGACCAGAAAGACTAGGGCTCAAATCCCACTGGTATTCCTTGTGGCCTTGGAAAGTCACTTAACCCTCCATTGCCTCAGGTACAAACTTATGGGCTGATGCAGAAAGACTTGCGCACTCTTTGCATGCACATCATGCATGCTACATCTTATGCAGAAAAGAGATTGATGCATGCATAAAAAGGAAATAAAAAGTATGTACACACAGCAATGCCAAGTGTATTTAAATAATATGCAAATGAGTTGTGCATATTAAAATGGAATGCTAATAAGATCTGCAGCTGATTACATAACCAACTGAAGCGACATTATTTCTATGCCTGGTCTGAGGTGACTTAAAAATCTTGCATTTATAGGGAAAGGCTGTTACCTTTGACATGACAATTTTCTGCATGTATCTTTCAGCAGGGAAAAATGGTAGAAACCATCATAAAGAACAAAATTACTCAGCATGTAGATAGTCATGGCCTAATGGGAGACAGCCAACATGGCTTTAGACAAGGAAGATCTTGTTTTACTAATCTGTTATGTTTTTTTTGAAGGTGTGAATAAACAGGTGGACAAAGGTGAGTCGGTTGATATAGTGTATCTGGACTTTCAGAAAGCCTTTGACAAGGTCCCTCATCAGAGACTTTTGGCCAAACTAAAGAGTCATGAGATAGGAGGCAGTGTACTATTGTGGATCAGGAACTGGTTAAAAGATAGAAAACAGAGGGTAGGGCTAAATGGCCAATTTTCCCAATGGAGAAAGGTGAATAGTGGTGTACCCCAGGGATCTGTGCTGGGTCCGCTGCTTTTAGACATATTCATAAATGACCTGGAAAGGAGAATAACAAGTGAGGTTATCCAATTTGTAGATGACACAAAACTATTTAAAGTTGTTAAAACCCAAGAGGATTGTGGAAAATTGCAAGAGGATCTTGATAAATTGGAAGACTGGGCATCAAAATGGCAGATGAAATTTAATGTGGACAAGTGCAAAGTTATGCACCTAGGGAAGAACTACCCAAACTATGGTTACACGATGCAAGGTTCCACATTAGGAACCACCACCCAGGAAAAAGATTTAGGCATCATTGTGGATAACATGTTAAAACTCTCAGCCCAGTGTGCAGCGGCAGCCAAGAGAGCAAATAGAATGCTAGGTATCATAAGAAAAGAAATGGAAAATAAAACAAAAGATATTATAATGCCTCTATATCGTTCCATGGTGAGACCGCACCTTGAATATTGTGTGCAATTCTGGTTGCCATATCTTAAAAAGGATATAGCGTTATTAGAAAAGGTTCAGAGAAGAGCCACCAAAATGTTAAAGGGGATGGAAGGATGCTCCTATGAAGAAAGGCCAAAAAGGTTAGGGCTCTTTAGCCTGGAGAAGAGACGGCTGAGGGGAGATATGATAGAAGTCTATAAATTAATGAACGGAGTGGAACGGGTAAATGTAGATTGATTGTTTACGTTATCAGAATATAGAAAGACTAGGGGACATGCAATGAAGCTACAGGGTAAACTATTTAAGACTAATAAAAGAAAATATTTTTTCACTCAACATGTAATCAAACTCTGGAATTTTTTACCGGAGGATGTAGTAAAGGCTGTTAGTGTAGCTGGGTTTAAAAAAGGTTTGGACAAGTTCCTGGAGGAAAGGTCCATAAACCATATACTGGCAGTGAATTTTCACACTATTGGCACACTACAAAATGTGTACACAGCTCATCAGTGAGCTCTCCAGAAACAGGGAAATACATTCAGGTACTGTATGCAACTTGCCTTGATTTACTACTAGAAAAGCATAAGCTAAATATAAATAAATTTATCCATAGCAGACTAGATATTGTCACTTTCCAACCTCCGCCACTCCTGACTTATGACAAAAAGGAAATAAATTCCAATACCTACACATGCCCATTAAATATCCAACCCTGTAACACACTATACATAGCCTCTGTAAATAGCCAATGTAAATAGTTTGACAGTTGTTTTGCACTATTACCTGTACAAAGTTGAATTTTACTGTTCAATGTAAATGTATACAGAAGTGTACTAGATTGTTAAATTGTTCCATGTAAACTGCCCTTGATCTCTGGAAGGGGCGGTATAAAAGAAAATAGATAAATAAATAAATAAAAATAAATAAATAAAATTATTAAGAAGGATATAAATGCTTGACCCAGTACAAGCATTGTGGAACCTGTGTCTTTTGGGGAAACTGCTAGGTACATATGACCTAGATTGGCCACTGTTGGAAACAGGATACTGGGCTTGATGGACCTTGGTCTGACCCAGTATGGCATATCTTATGTTCATAAGCAAAAGTTTGGCATTCAAGAAGAAATGTTTTTTGCTTCTTATCCTTGTGTTTTCTTTGGACTCACTTATATCATTTTCCATTTACTGTTATATCTCTTTATTGTGGTTTCATAAAAAAATGTTTTTGGCTAAATAGTATTATGGGTGAGTGCCAAAAGAACCTGCATGTCTTATGCACATAATGTGAGCGATTGACATTTACATGCAGGTGTTCACGTCTACTTGTAGTGCATCTGTTGTTTGCACATACATTGGCTCCCCTCCCTTCAACTTTATGCCAAAGTTTTGTGCACAGCTCATTTGCATACATGCCCTTTGCTGCATATTGGCAGTGAATTTTCACACTATTGGCACGCTACAAAATGTGTACACAGCTCATCAGTGAGCTCTCCAGAAACAGGGAAATACATTCAGGTACTGTATGCAACTTGCCTTGATTTACTACTGGAAAAGCATAAGCTAAATATAAATAAATTTATCCATAGCAGACTAGATATTGTCACTTTCCAAATCATTGGGTAAAATGCCCTCAATCCACTGTGGCTCATTGGGGCAGCTCCCTCCTCTCAAGTTCCAACACTCAGCAGTTTTCTAGTATAATTCTGCTACTCCATTTCCCTTCCCTGATCTTTTCCACAAACTAATATATTATATGATTTTTCTATGCATAATTGTTAATGCCATTTTTAACCTTGTTTTTGTAAACCGCTATGATGTTCCTACCATTAGTGGTATATAAATCACTCAAATAAATAAATATCAATTTTAGTAAGGGAAAGAAAAGAGATTTTGATTTAGTTCGTGTCTCTTCTCAATGTGTTACCTGCAGGTATTTTTCTGTCCCCAGAAGGCTTATAATTTAAGTTTGCACCTGAGACAATAGAAGGTTGCGTGACTTGCCCAAGATGATAAGGAGCTCTAGTGAGATTCAAATCTTGGTTAAGCTAGTCCTAGCATTCTGCTCTAACCATTAGGCTACTCCTCCACTCCAAGCTTCTGTTTACATGGGCTGATCCATGGTTAGAGTGTGAAGAGGAAATGGTTTGGGTGGTCTCAAAATATTGATGTGCACTTGCCATTTTACAATGAGTATACACGTGGATGTTAAAAATTCTAGATGGCAGCAATCACACCTGCCTGAGACACAAAAAATGCCTACTTGAAGGGCGTGTATAAAAGTTGAGTTCAACATAGCTCCGATTCCCTTTTCCCAACATCAGCACACCCTGCCTCCCTTGGACATGACCTCCCCCCCCCCCCGGACATCTAACACCTTCCAACAAAGGCTCCCTAATTGACCATCCCTTTGATCCTGCCTTCAGATCTTATCAGGGGTCCCTGGTACCAAATGCAATTGTCATTTACTGCTGCTGTCTTGGAATCCTGGGTTCAAAATGGCACTCATAAACCCCTAGCGGTAATCTCACAGTACTATTATTAGTACCTTATTTTGCCCACTTAACCCCTAGTAGTAGTACTACCAGACTTCCACTAGGGGACACAGGTGCTCTTTTGACCCCAGGGCTCCAACAGAACCAGAACTGAGAATCACTTCTGCTCCCCACTAAATACCAGGAACGCCCAGTAAGATAAGATCATGGAGTGGGAGCTGATCAGGATATCTTGCTAGAGAGGGGTGTCAGGAGGGACTATGATGTCTGCAAGGATCTTTGATATCCAAGGGTTCAGGAGGGGTCCTTACATATATTTTACAAGAGGCTCTACAGTTGGCAGAGCTTTGTAAAATGCAGTGGAAATATCCTACATTCCGTCCTACGTGTCTGAATACCCCTTCTCTATGTCCTATCTAAAATTGGTCTTCCCTTCTCCTGGAAAGTACCATAAATAATGGACTTTACAGGAGAATCAGTAAAAAGATGAGGTACGTGATTTTCCAGAAAATAATTTTCTATAAAAAACAAAAACTCACCGGTTGACACCACTATATTCCCAAAAAATAAGGTGAACCAAAATATTATCCAATTCCTTATGCCTACCTATCACAGAATAATTTTAACTTATTTTTGTCGGATCACCCACCATAGAGGGAAACCCTCTCTTGTAGTGGGTCCTCCTTTTTAATAAAATAAATTCAAGAGTCCACCGCATACATGGCTTGAAACATCACAAGGTGAACACCCACCAGAGTGCACCTCAGAAAGTATGCTGGCTATACCCTCAATTGTTCAATGGTTTGCTCAAACAGGCTCCACCTGCCATATAAGACCAAGCCGCAGATAGCAAAAAAAATCAGCTTACAATGAACATCATTTATAAGCAGTTACTTAGCTGATATGAATTATATCACAGTGAAAAGAACCCTCCATTGGGCACTGCAACACAATGCCGTGTTTCAAGCTCTTCGTCCTGCTGGCTCTTTCTCAAGCAATGTGACCCAATGAAACTTCCTGTTCCGGTTTTATTTCATGTCAGTCAAACAGCACTGAAGTTGGAAATTAGATTATCAGATGTCAATTGGTAAAGTGGGGACTTAATGACAGCCAAACATAAGACAACTGGTGTGAATCAATGATGTAATGACCTCCATTCAATATCGGAGTTTAGATCATTAGGAGAAGTAGATCGTAATACAAAAATCCATTGTTGTTCTTTAAAATGTAATTGGCTAGCTCGATCTCCTCCTTGCGTTAGAGTCGGGACAGTGTCAAGTACTAACCACTGTAAGTCCTCAAAACAATGCCCCTGTTGAAGACAATGAAGTGTCAATGGGGCTGTAGTTACAGGAGAGTTAATTCGAGAGCGATGCTCCTGTAATCGCTTCTTAAGCACACGAGAAGTCATTCCCACATATTTTTTTCATATAAGGACAAATAAAGAGATAAACAACAAAGGATGACAAACAGGTTGTAGAATGATTCAAAATATAGGTGTGATCTGTTTGTGGGTCAGTCCACTTGGAACCTTCAATAGTTGTCAAACAAAAGTCACAAGTACCACAGGCATAATGACCCCTTTGCCCAGATGCCTGATTTCTTGTAACCAAGGGGGAAGTTCTAACCACCAAGTCACTAATATTGGAGCCCCTGCGATAAGCCATCTTGCGTGGTCATTGAAAACACTCATGTAGTGACAAAATAGGCCAATGGGTTTTTAAAATACCAGTTATCTCAGTAGTGTTTGGCATATAAGGGAGCACTCCTATAAAAGAATTTCTTGTATGGGAATCTGTGGTTGATGAATCCTGATCTGACCACCATTCAGAATTTTGTAAACATGGTGCGGATTTGAAGACTCATTTGAAGGCTAGAGGATATCCATCCTACCTGGTTGATAAAGCCTTTTGTTTCCTTTTTGGCCCTCATTCTGACCCACATTTAGCGAGTCTGGATGTCCGATCCAGCTGTCCATACCCACTAAACAACCTGGACTGCGCTGATGGGAACAGAGCTCCCAGCACTTAGATGCAAGTTGTTTGGGGAGCTCTGTTCATGTGCAGGCTGAGGGAGGAGCGAGGGCGGGCAGTGGGTGGCATCATGACCCCAGACATACAGAGCCAATTCTGAGGTTGCCCTGAACGTCTGGGGTTGGCCATGTAAATGAGGGATGCTGGAGCCAGGGTGCCAAAAGCATGTGAGTGGTGGCAGAGGGATCCCTGTGGCCTGACCCTGGCCATCGAAGGTCCGATCAGAGGTCAGGCTGCAGGGAAAGGAGATTTTGGGGTTTGGCAGATGATAGCGGCTTCTACATGGAGCCACGGTGGCATGGCAACAGGATGCCATGCCACCGCCGCTCCATGCAGGAATCAGCCTGGGCTAAGCCAGGTAAGTGCTGCAATTTCCCGGCCTTATGCATGATTCTGCTCCTGCAGGGACATCTAGCCCCCGTGGGAGCAGAATCAGGTGTATCCCCGGGCTGTCCAGATGGCTGGGCGTCTAGATAGCCTAGGGACGCACAGCACTAAATGGGCCTCCACGGATTTGGTTTTGCTTTTTGTGTTTTCCCTTCACTTGTGTTTTTTTGTATTAATTTTTTGTTTTATTGATCTGTTTTATTTTTATTTCTTTTAGATTACCAATAGCAACCTTTCATGATATTTATAATTGGTCACTGTCCTTTAAATACTTTGCATATCAACACTGTTGTATTTAATATCCCTGAAGCAGGTAATTTGCCAAAATATGTTGGGTATTGTTTCTATTGTTTGATGTAATATGCTATCTTGACTGATATATGTATTTGATTATTTGTATTATTTATATTTTGAATTAAACCATTGTATAAATATTGGAGCCAATATTTAAAAGCACTTATCTTGATAGCTGTACCTACTGTCTGGATAAGTGCAGCTGGCTAAGTCTCTCCAGTAATTTTCGTCAGCACTATCCAGAGAGGGTTAAAAATCATACTGTCCACCAGAGCACTATGGACATAATGCCAGCATGTGGGGGGGGGGGAGGGGGGACCCTGGCATTATTCAGATAGTGATTACTTTGGCCTTGCCAATTCAGAGTTTAGGGAGTTTATTGGATCCATACCTCTCCTTGATCCCTTATTTAAAGAAGGTGACTAAAAACACATTTTTTAAACAATGGTTGCTATGGAGGCTGAAGCCATTTTTACCTCCTGATTTCAGATCAGTATTACAGATATTGATGCTAACAAATATTGATTAGTGTAACTCACTATTTCTGGAGCTTTACATGAGGCATATGGGCTTTACAAGTTGGCAAAATTCTGGAATTTCTTGTTATCCACACATTATTCCTTGTTTGTTATCATTACATTGATTGCCTGTGTTTTGGAACGTAAAATTGACATTGCTACATCAATCTTTGTATGACAATGTTTCTCAATATTTTAATAGGGTCTTGAAAATTTATGCCAACAAAAATCATTGCACTGTTATCTGGATAGTTAGCTGGATATCTTCTTGTTACTGTTTTCGTTGTTAGGTGCCATCGAGTTGATGTTGAATCACAGTGACCCTGTGGATAGTTGTCCTAAACTGTGTTTGATCTTCTGTCAGGTGGCTAATGCTGATAGAGTGGCATCTATAGATGCTGTTATTGCTTCAATCCATCACATTGTTGGCCTTCCTCTTTTGCATTGACCTTCAACCTTCCAAAACATGATGTCTTTCTCTAATGATTTTTCTCTTTGCATGGTTTATTTATTTATTTATTTATTTATAGTCTCTTCTATACCGCTCTATTCAGCATCAGCGCGGTTTACAATAAACAATGAAATTACACATTTCCAATAGTACTTTGTGTTTACAGATGAACAGGACATATAACTTGGATAACAGGGGTAACTATATACAATTTACAACATGGTCATGTGCTCATTATGGTTTCCGTCAAGGGAGATTTGGGTGGTTTAATCAGTAGGTGCTGTACTCCTATTGGTTTCCGGGTAATGCAGGAGGAAGAGGTAGTGTTTCAAGGCCTTCCTGAATTGGAATATGTCTGGGATTGCTCGGATGTTGTGGGGGAGGTTATTCCAGATCATTGGTGCATAGAATTTGTAGGCCCTGCTAGATGTTGACTTGGTGCATTGAGTTATTGATCTTGGGACTATCAAAGTGTTTTGTGCTACTGACCTTCTATCCCTGTTGTGGGGTGTCATCTGGATTAGCTCTGCTAGCGATGCTGACGAGAGCCGTTTGGTGGCTTTGAAGGTGAGTAGCAAGGTCTTGAAGGTGAGTCTACCTTGTATCGGGAGCCAGTGGAGTTGTTTCAGAATGGGTGAGACATGGTCTTTCCTGGATGCTCCATGTAGTATTCTTGCTGCGGCATTCATTGCCATTTGCAGTGGGTTCAAAGTGGTTTGGGGGAGTCCTTGCAGTATTGCATTTGCATAATCGAAATGTGGGATGATTAATGCCTGATAGATGGTCCTGAAATCGTCTGGCTCCAGCAGGGATCGCAGGTATCTAAGGGATCTAATTTTATGATATACTGCCCTTACAGTGTTACTTATGTGCGCCTTCATATCCAAGTTCTGGTCTAATGTGACGCCGAGGTACCTGATAGCGGGTTTGATCTGGAGGTCTGCTTCCTTCACTTTTAAGACTGCCTGTGCAGTGAAGTTACGGTTCCTTGTAATGAACATCACCTCCATCTTCTTGTGTTGAATCCTGAGGTTTTGGGATTGTAGCCAGTTGGATATTTCATTTATGCAGCTCGTTATTGGTGTGAGGTCAGGGTTCTCTGTTGCAAAAGGCGAGTATAACAGCACGTCATCTGCATATATCATGCAGTTAACGTTGAAGGACCGGATCAGGTTGCAGATGGGCTGCATGTATATATTGAACAACAGGGCGGAGAGGGAGGATCCTTGTGGGACACCTTGGCTTTGGTGGAATGGATCTGATAATGTGTCTCTGGATCGTACCTGCTGCCATCTGCCATCTGCCATCTCTAAAGAATGACTGTCTTGTCATTTGAGCTTCCAAAGAAAGATTCAATTTGATTACTTCCAGTACCGATTGATTTGCTCTTCGGGCAGTCCATGGAATCGCAGTTCTACCCGGACTGACATTTAAAAAAAAATACTGACAGCAAGAACTGAATATTGGCTTTCAAATGTCAAGAGTTTGGCTGGCTAAATAACAGGCTTAACTTTCATTTATTTATTTAACTGTGCTTATATAGCGCTGATCTACAAGTCTAAGTGGTTTACAGATAATAACTTGGCCGATAGGGCTTATAGGTAACAATGATAATTTAGCGAATACATAGATTTGTGAACAATGAACATTAAACAAATGAACTAGATAACATATAAGAACATCAGAATATAAGATATGCCATACTGGGTCAGACCAAGGTCCACCAAACCCAGTATCCTGTTTCCAACAGTGGCCAATCTAGGTCACAAATACTGTGATAAGGAAGCTTATCATAGTTCAGGAAGGAGCTATAATAGAGGTGAATTGGCTCTGAACAAGCAACCTGTCTTTGCTGGTAGAAATACTAAAACAGAAGGTTTTCATAAAAGACTACCAGTCCCAGAATGCACCAGGTTTCAAACAGCCTCTAGAGGAGCTGAAGTGGGGAAACGTGTGTTCAATCAGGAGAGCTATGAGGTAATCCCCAATCACTCATCTCCAAGGGCAGGGCTTGATTCAGCACAGCTGAGCTGTGCTAGGGTGGAGTATCCCTCTAAACAAGTTAAAAGTAAAACATATTCTACACAGAATCAGAGGAGGAACCCAGAGCTCAAGGACAGAGAGAGCAAGAAGCAGCAGCAGCGTGGAAGGAAGAAGAGGAAAACATCTTGGAGGTCTAAAGAAGGAGCTCACAGCAGCACGTGTGTTGGGAGTCATTCCAGAGGCAAGCATACTCCATTGGACTGGAGGAAGCCAGAGGAGTGGGGTTACAGAGCCAGGAATTCCCGGACGGCACCTGTGAAGGAGACGGCTGCATTTGGAAGGGGCCCTAAGACCAGTGCAAGAAGGTATGTGAAGAGAGACCCAGTGTCCAGGGATCTTGATTGGAAGGCTGGACATAAAAGCTGGACAACATACTGGCCAGGATATCTGGAGAGGAAACCTAACAGTAAAGGAAGCTCAGGTATGAACTCTGATCTATGCCCTAGCTCTTCATCTGGAAGACAGCAGGGAAACAGATATTATCCTGAGAGTGCTTCATTAAGGAATTCCTCTGAGCCAGACCATGATATTGATTCTATGATAGTTGAAGAAGAAGGAGATATTTTAAATGATCAGAATGAATACATGGATTGCTCTCTGTCTAGGCTGCTGTGGTAAAATACTTTCACAAATACAACAACCATCAAAAGGAAATATAACTTGTTCTTTTATCTACCCAGAAAAGTTTACAAGAAAGCTTTAGGGTAGGATTTGAGCCACGTAGAGAAAGTGAACCAGCAAAGGGGTTTGCAGCTGGCTAATTATTGGTAATTAAGCCATGCACAGTTGCACGTGAGCTCTGAAAGGAAACTACTGTTTGTGTGTGAAAATACAAGAAAGTTATCCTTGAAAAAGAACAGTTTTTGGTTACTTTTTGGGTTTTATTTTTGCTTTTGGAGCACTGCTAAAAGGTATTAGCAGGAGCCCTCAGAAAGACCTTTCTCTTTCCCATCAAGGTCTTTATTGTTTGATTGATTGCTTAAGAAGCTCAGTTGCTTATATCATGATTTGTTTTTCTAAGTACAATACTGAAGCAAGTTGTCCTTTTGTGTTACCAAGTAAATCTGTGTGGGAGAATTAACCCCATAAATAAAATATATTTTCTTTGCTTACACTCGAGCAACACAACTCATTATTTTGTGAACGGCTGATTCTGGTATGAATGGACTACATTCCCCACAATCCTTTGCAAGTCATAATAGTATTTTGCCTTTGCCAAGACTGTGGACATTCAAGCCCAGCGCCCCCGTTTACAATACCTAGCAGTTTCCCCAAAAGACACACGTTCCACAATGCTTGGATATCACTGCTTAGGTCGAGCAGTGATATCCTGGGTACATTTTAATAATGGTTTATGTAACTTTCCTCCAGGAACTTGTCCAAACTTTTTTTAAACCCAGCTACACTAACAGCTTTTATTACATCTTCTGGTAACAAATTCCAGAGCTTGATTACACGTTGAGTGAAAAAATATTTTCTCTTATTAGTCTTAAATAGTTTACCCTGTAGCTTTATTGCATGTCCCCTAGTCTTTCTATATTCTGATGATGTAAACAATCGATCTACATTTACCTGTTCCACTCCATTCATTAATTTATAGACCTCTATCATATCTCTCCTCAGCCGTCTCTTTTCCAGGTTGAAGAGTCCTAACCTTTTTAGCCTCTCTTCATAGCGGTATCCTTCCTTCCCCTTTACCATTTTGGTGGCTCTTCTCTGTACCTTTTCTATACCTTTTCTAATAACGCTATGAGATATCAGTCACTTGAACACATTGGAGTGCTAGATGTTATTGATGGGAGCTGGGGGGAGAGGGATTTATGCTGGGATGGTACATTGGCAGTAAGTTGGTTATGTTATCTCATTAGAGAATTGTTCAAGCAACAAGGAACTTGGGCCCATTTTCCAGATGGGCAGGACTAAGCACTATAGCCCTTCCTGTGACCCCTTAACCCCGGATTTTCACTTCTGCAGCGATGGAAGTGAGAATCCGGTATTCGCCACACAGCCAGAAAGCCGCCAAGCCTAACCAGGCAGCATCAATTTTGGATGCTGTCCAGTTAGCCCTGGCTCCTCACCTATCTTTAAGGTGCAGAACGCTAACTGGGCAGCATCCAAAACCGCTGCTACCTAGTTAGCACCATTTCCCACCTCCGCTCTGCCCCGGAATGACCCCAACACACCCTGATGCTAACCGGATAGCATCGGGGTGCGCAGGGGACTTAATCGGGGATTTTCAACGACACTAGCCATGTAGGTGCCTTTGAAAATCCCTGCTTAAGGCATTTACATGGTTAACATGGGCTGTTAACCATGTAAATGCCTTTTAAAATTGGGCCCTTTAACTATAGAACATATGCGTGTGTAGACACATTTTAGAAAAGACATGGAGATCAGAACAGAGATATCACACTCACAATATTTAGAGTTATGGCAATATTTTAGAAAAGGCTGTGCTAAACACAGAGCCTTTTCTAAAATACTGAATAGGGTAGTACAGTACTGCATGTGTATGTGCTGATACATGGAGCTGGAGGAATCATTTTGCAATTGTATAGATGGGAAAAAGTGATGGGGAAACATTGCCAACATATGCGCGATTGCACGTAAGTGCAGGATTTCACAACTTCCAAGTGTAAGTGCCGGCACTTACATGTGTAGGTCACTCATGTTGCAAGCCTGCACATGTAAATGCTGCAAATGGACTTCAGATGCCACTATAATTTTCTAATTTCAGTTCAGAGGGGGAAATAATTGAGGATTAAGGAGGAAAACCCCCTTAATCCCCACTTTAGAAGGCTACCTGCAACAAGTGCTTTTTAAAACTTAAATCCCAACATGACGTTTTTGGTTTTACATGTGCCTTCCCTATATGAAATTAGAAATACCTGTGTAGATTTTTGACTCAGCTTGGCAATGCTCTAATTAGCCCCCTGATATACACTCCTTACAATTTCCATGCAGTAAGCACATCCACAAGTAAAATGAGCCCTTTCTAATATGGCCATTTACATGTATGTATATAACCAAATTATACATGTATAAAATGTAAATAAGGCTTCTAAAATAACCCCCTTAGAGGGTAATTTTATAAAAAGGTGCCTAGGCAAAGTATTATTTAGACACTTATTTTAAGCCTATTTTTAAAGTCAAGCAAGCATCTTCTTGTCTTTCGAAAATACTAGGGGTGGGCATTGATTAAAAATTGTAATGTTAATTGATCATGTGATTAAACATTTTAATCTTGTGATTAATCATGATGGATTTAATGGCCCCAGTCCCATTCTTAATCCATCTCTCCTCCACAGGCCAATATCACCTCTCCTCTCCCCTATCAGTCCAGCATTTCTTCTTCTCCCTCCCCCACTTTTCCTTATGGGGCCAAGATCCCTTCCAGCCCTCTCTCGTCATTGGGCCCAGCATCTGTTCTTTCCCCCTGGGGTCTAGCATCTTTTCTTCTCTACCCTCCTCCTCCCTTGGGTCCAACATCTCTCCCCTCCCCCACCATGGGTGCAGCATTTCTTCCTCTCCCCCCTTTCACCTCATGGGTCCTAGGGGGCTGAGGGGGGGAAAGAAGAGATGCTGCACCCATGGCGGGGGGGGGGGGGGAAGAGAGGAGGACAGCATTAAAATTCACTGGTGCAGTGAAAAACTATTAATTGCCTTAAGAATTATTAAAATTTTCAAAAGTTAATTGTGTTGTTAGCAACTAAACAACTATAACATTTTAAATGAATTCATCAATCTCTACTCATTATAATCAAATATAAGGAATGAATCTTGATATTTTTATATTTTAAAACGTTTTTAATTTTATGATTATTTAAAATGGAAAAGAAAAGATATCGGTTTTATCATGGTTCTTTACTTCTCAAACCTCAACCATCATTGGTCATCAAAATCCTTCCTTTCTATTGGAATATCAAGCTTCACACCTTGAGTTTGATTATAATTTGAGTGGAGGTTGATGAGTTGATGATTTAGGGGGCATGCCATCCACTGTCATTTGTAGATATTCATTTAAACTTGAAGAATGCATACTAAGAGGCATATCAACTAAGCGTTAGCGTTAGCTGCTAACGCGTGAAAAAAGCAGATATTGCAGGCACTTTTCTGCGGTATCTGGCTTTAACTTAGTGCAGGGGTGGGGGGGGGGGTGATCAGAGTGAGGAGTAGGCAGCACTATTTTTGGCAAGTATCATGCAAATATTGCATGGTGGCTGCCAAAACTGGCCCAATCACATCAGCAGATAATGCGATTGGGGAAGGCCGCGATCGTGCCCAATCATAGAATATTGTTAGTGCTGTGGATGGAGAGATCCGCAGCACAGACAATATTAAAAAAAACTTGCCATCCCTCCTTCAGAATTGATCCACCCTGGACAGCTCCTGATCCCCATCTGGAATTGTCTGAGGGAGATCGGTGCACTCCCTGGACAGACTAGATAGGCCATGTGATCATTCTCTGTCGTCATATTTCTATGTTTCTATGCTTCTAAGATGAAAGTCCAGCTAGCTAGTCAGATGGCCAAAGGTCCCCCCTTCTGATTCTACTCAAAAGTCCTGGCTAGCCAGTCAGGGTCCTGATTCCCCCTCCTTCCCTTCCTTAAAAACAACTAGTCTTGGCTAGCTGTTGGAATGGGAGGCCACTCCCCACCTGATTCCCCCAGATTCATACCTTATATTTCCTGTTGGTCCAGTGGTGAATGGGGGCAGGAGCAGTCCTCCTCGGTCCTGCCCCCCATCATCGGACCTGCTGAAAATGGCTACGATCATGCAGTCTTGCTCATGCAAGGGGCAGCAACGTAACGTTGTGTCCGTATTTGTTATTAATATTGAGGAAGCCCTCAATATTCATTTTAAATATGTTCCTATGTGTGCTAGAGAGCTATTTATTGGTAGTACCGTACATTCTTGTAAAATATTTCAAGCTGCCTTTCCTAGATATAATTGTTTCTGCATGAACCCTGAGTGTACGTGTTCTGAGATGGCAGGTATACTGCCCAGAACATTTACCCAAGGTTAAAAGCCCCAGGACTCTTGTACAGGGGGTACTGAAACTAAATAACTTTGGCTGAATTTTAAAAATTTGGAAGAGATAATTGAAAAATACATTTTTTTCTACTTTGGAGTTGTATGATTAATATTTTCAGCCCATATCTTTGCTGCCCAAGGGTCTGTCTGATATTCAGGAATTGGGGCATAAGTCATATATACCATTGTTAGTGACATCCTGCCTACTGCAATATATGAAAGCCTATTTAGCTAATTTGCTTTTACCCATATTGCTTCAACTGTTTTGCCCATAGAAAGTGAAATTTCTATCTGTGGTGCACTTAGACCCTTATTAGGAAACAAAAGTCCACTTCTGAAAATCACTTTCCTAAGATCCTACCTTCACAATGAGCTGCAGCAGCAGAATTAATCCAGTCCATTATATATATATATTTATTATACAACAAAAATAGAATGTATTCTCTTGCTTTTGATGTAAAACAAATTGCATTCCTCCTGGGACACAATGGCATTTTAAAAGGTTTGCCATACTGATTAAGTACTTTGCAAAATGAAAGCAGAGATGGCAATCTAGCCTTGCATGCTAAGACCTATTATATAAAATCCCATTTTTGATTGCAGCATTTTAGGCTTGTGGGATATTTTTACATCTTTTATATTCTTTTTTTTAATGTGGTGTTCAAAGAAATAAAAGGCCAGTGCACTCAGTGCTCTCACTTCAGTAACAGTGGGACCCTTTAGAAATAAAATGCACTAATGATCAAAATATACATTATTGTCAGAGATAAATAGAGGCCCTTTCAAGAATACTGCTCATAAATTCAAATTCAAGATTTCTATAAAAACCTACTCATTATGGTTCAATGGAGACCATCATGAAATGGCACATGGTCCCTAAGGAAGGGGAGGCTCTTTTGATCCAAAACCATTAGGCCTTCAGTAAACTACAATGTTTTTTCTTGAGTTCCCTCCTAATGGGATTGTTTTGCATATAACATGACAGGAATGAGCTTCATTCTTTAGACAGGATATATTAGATATGACTTCAGTATTCCATATTTATTGCTGGTGGCCATGCTGGAGGTAATTTTATGAAGTCATTCTTGCACTTATGTGGCCACATATGTGCTTAACACTAGAAGCCCCAAAAGGAATTTTACCTAGAAACCCTAAGTGTGTTATTATCATGACGACTGCATTTAGCATGAAATGCAGATGTGAGTTAATGTGAAGTTACTTATTTGTTAAATACGTGCAGTATGTGACATCATTACATGACGTCATTGTGTGTTTATTGTTTGTAATGTCGGAGTAAAACTGTAAACAGTGATTGAGATGCACCGCCTAGTGGGAACATGATTTTATACCTAGAAGCCCCAAAGTACGTCACTTGACGCATCCAATACAATTGAGTGCGTCAACTGGCGTACTTTGGGGCTTCTAGGTATAAATTCATTTTCCCACTAAGTGGTGCATCTGTTATTAATTTTCAATGCACATATTTGAACATCTTGACCTTGCTAACAAAGTCATGGAACATGACTGACATGGTTCTAGCAGTGGCACTGGTATACAACTTCGAAGCTGCATTTGCGTCAATTGATACACTTTGGGGCTTCTAGTGTTAAATGACCTCTTATAGAATACCACCCAGAGTAACATTACACAGTTTGGCATCAAGGCACATACTTTGATGTGCGAGCACATGGTTGGAGTTTGAGCAGAGTGTATACACCTGTAGATTATAGTATGTTATAATCTAGGCATATGTTAAGCCATTTATTTAATTAACTCCTTTTATATACCACTTTATCCTTAAGTCAAAGTGGTTCACAATTAAGGTGATATTTACATTTAAACTTACATGGAACAAGTGTGGGGTACAATTGACTGCTTCAACAAAACTAGTGTTAGTAACCTGGGCATAACTGGGCAATCTGGAAATGATCACCATCTCAAACAAACAATACACACTCAGTCTGGTCTACAGATCACTCTCCTCCAGCCCAGATGTTTTCTCCACTATACTCAATGCAATATGCACACATACTAGTAACCAGATCAGGCACATACTGCTAGGAGACTTCAACTAGCCTCTCTATCTAAACAACAAGCCACAGGATTCATAGACACCATGAAGAACCTCCAATTTGCACAAATTGTCTCCAACCCCACTCACATTAAAGGTGGCAAACTGGACCTCATCTTTACCCCTACCCTCCCAGCACACAGCACCAACCTCACAACAGCCTTCATCCATACAACACAAATTTCCTGGTCTGACCATCATAAAATCACTTTCGAACTCTTCCAACAAAGAACACAAAAACACAAACAATAGACACTCATGCCTCTCGCAGGTTCCTCCCGTTCAGCAGCCAGAACTTTATCAGTAAAATTACTCCAATGCTTGATTCACATACTCCAGATGACCACATATAATCTCTGATATCCAAGTGGAACACCACCATTTCTGCTGCTGCTAAAGCATCACCTATGGCCCATAAATGTAAATGCTCAAATACGTTCCCCTAGTACTCCAAGACCCTAAAAGACCAGAAAGCTAAACTACGCCAAATCGAATGCAAATGGAGAGCCTCCAATAACACTAGCGTGCAAACAATATACATACAGGAGCTAAACAAACACTGCAATATCACCTACAAAGCAAAACAAGAATACTACACAAACCTCATTAAGACCTCTATCAACAAGCTGAGAGAATTATTTGATATAGCCATCTCGCTCATGAAGAATCACACAACAATAAACATGAAACCTCCAATAACCCCACAGCAGATAGCTCAACATCTTCAAGCTAACCATTGGACCCAGACACACCCTCAGCTTGAGCGCCCCTCCTCAGCTGGTGAAGTTCAAGCTCATCAACCACAATCAACACTACCACCTCCCCCCTTGACCCCTGCTCTGTGTTCTGGATTAAGATGGAAAAGATCCAACTCATACCCTACATATGCAACATGATAAATGACACATTAACACAAGGATCTCTCCCCCCCACCACTCAAGCAATCATCCATCCATCCCATCCTAAAGAAATCCAACTTGGACCTGCCTTCCCAGCATCATACAGACCAATCTCTAGCATCCCACTCATCACTAAAATTATTTAAAAGTTGAAGACCACCTGGACGAATACCATCCTCTGGACATTCACCAACATGGATTCCACCCCCAACACAGTGTGGAAACCCTCATGATTTCCCTGATCAACACAAAGAGGAACCAAGCTCATAACACAAGGCCTCATATTCATTTTCCTGGACATATCAGCCGCGTTTGACTCTGTCTCACACCAGCTCCTACTAAATCGACTCTACAATATAGGAATTCAAGGAACTCCCCTGAAATGGTTCCACTCCTACTTGACAGTGTAGAACAAATCAAAATTGGCACCCTCACATCTGCACCATTCCCCTTCAATCAAGGAGTACCACAAGGGTCTGCACTCCTATTTAATATCTACCTACAACCCCTCTGCGAAATCATCAAACATCATGACATCACCTACTTAATATATGCAGATGATATGATCTTCACCCTCTTCTCCACAAAATCACTGGACTATACCAAAATCTCCAACTGCTTTTCAGCAATCAACCTCTGGCTTAAAGAACACAATCTTAAAATTAATCACAGCAAGTCTGAAGCTCTCCACATCACAAGAAATAAGAATTTCAATCCTCCCCCCTCAATTATAATAAACAATGCCCCACTCTCAGTCAAAACACAAATTAATTATATCTGGGCATCACACTAAACCAAGAACTCAACTTCCAACCACAAATAAGCAAATCCGTTTACTTCAAGCTTCGCACCTTAAGGAACTTACCCAAATTCCTCTCCCCATTGGATTTCTCAGTTGTCTGTCAAGCAGTAATCTCCCCAGCTTTTGATTATTGCAACTCCATCTACCAGGGCCTTCCCAAGAGCACACTAAACCCCCTACAACTAGCTCAAAACACAGTAGCTAGAACCATACTGGTGAAATCTCAACAGGTTCATGTTACCCCACTCCTCAAGCAGTTACACTGGCTCCCTATTTATTTAACATTTCTTATATACCACCTTTCATGATATCAAGGTGGTTTACATTGAACAAACTGAAATTACATTGAACAGGGCATTATAACTTGGAGATAACTATTTGCAGGGAACATGGGTAATGGAGGGTTAAGTGGCTTGCCCAAGACCACAAGGAGCACCTGTGGGACTAGAAACCCCAGTCCTTCTAGCCCAAGGTTGCTGTCCTCTAGTGGTATTTGAACCCCCCAACCTTCTGGCCTGAAGTAAGTTGCCCCAACCACTAGGCCACTCCTCCACTCATATGCAGGAGCTATTATATGATCCATTATATGATTCATTATATGCAGGATCAAGTACAAAATCATTCTACACACCCACAAAGTTCTGAACAAACAATCAGCGGATAGTCTCGCTCCCCTAGTAGCGAGCAACAACTCCAAAAGACCCAAGAGAACTGCCACAATCAATAGACTGGAAATACCTATTGACAAATCCTTACGTATCCAAAGAACCACCAGCAGGGCTTTTTCTCTATATGCTCCCTCCCTTTGGAACTCACTTCCACCACAATTAAGATCCATCCAGTTAACCAGCCAATTCCATAAAAACCTAAAAACTCTCCTATTCTTAGAGCACTATGGATCTAATACTGATAAAAGAACACCTGGCAAAGCAATAACCACCCCCCTCAACAAACTATAAAGAGTAAAACCTCAATTGTTTGATGATTGTTTATCTGTTATAATATATGTTCCATGTAATGTACACCTCACTGTTCAACTGTAAACCGTCTTAACTAGTAGAAAGATGGTATAGAAAAGATGTTAAATAAATAAATAAATAAATTGTTACAAATGCCATGACATTTGACAAGATGTGTAATAATTACTTAGTGTCTATTCCAAAGTATTCTTTGAACAGATATGTTTTGAATCTCTTCCTTAGTTTGGACACAGTTTCTCAAGATCTGAGGTCATCCGGAAGAGAGTTCCAGCTAGTAGGCGCGAATAAGGTGAATGCTGTATTGCAGGTTTGTTGACTGCTTTTTGTCCTTCAGAATGTGATGGAGAGAAGGTCTTGGTTCATGCGTCTTTTTATTTTGGTGTCAGGGGCTTTATGTACAGTATTAGAGCTTGAAGGCTAGTTGCTGTTTGGTAATGTAGGATCTTCAAGATGCATACTATTATTTTATATTTTATTCTAAGTGTGATTGGGAGCCAGTGAAGGTTCTCTAGTACAGGAGTAATGTGTTCATTTCTTGAGACAGCAATTATAATACAGGCAACAGTATGTTGGGCCATTTGTAGGGGGTACAGAGCTTGTTTTAGAAAGCATTGGTATATTATATTACGGTAGTATGCGTATGGTGGTGTTATGGATTGAAAAATCGATCTAAATCCTTGGGGGTTGAGTACAAGGTGGAGATTTTGAAGTATTTTCATCTTGTGGTATGCCGTTGTTATGGTTCTCTTGATATGTGACCATAGGTTCGACATCTGGTCTAGTAATATACGAAGATATTTGACTTCTGATTTTACATCCAGCTCAATATTGTTAATTCCTAGGGTTATTGGTGGGGTGAAGGTTGGCTCTCTTGCTACATGGAGAACTTCAGTTTTGTTATAATTTACGGAGAGATTATAACTGGTTAGCCATTGGGTAATTGCATTGAAATATGTTATAATAGTTGTGTGAATGGGGTTGTCTGTGAGAAACGGAATGTAGATCATTATATCATCCGTGTAGATGTACTATTGGACATTGTGTTTTTTTATTATTGTGCATAGCAGCTGGATGTAAATGTTGAATAGCAGGGAGAAAAGCGTGGATCCCATGGATACTCCTTGTTGCTGTTTGAGTGGATTGAATGTGAGTCTTATAAAATACACCAGTATTTTATAAAGACAAGTAGGCATAACATAGGCATCTTAAAACACATTTCAGCTAGCTGCCTCCTTATATTATCATCCTTAAGACTTGCACTCGAGCTTCTAAGGTGTAACTTTATGAAGGCAAAAATGAAAGACAGTGAGAAATTAAGGGGGTCTTTTACTAAAGGGCATCAAAGTGTTGCTTTAGGTGTACAGTGTTAATGGTCATGAGTGTTGACAGCATTTTCCTAGTAGTTAATTTGGAGCCCTGTCCCCCTAACTAACTAGCACCACATTAGTGTGAGTGTTCATAACTCCACCTATTGAGGTGGTGTTAGGTGAACCCATGCTAAGCACACAGGAGGCAGTTAGTGTGCAGTCTGCACTTGCCATGCCCACTCTCTGCTTCTAACCTGCTCACTTGTGCTGCCAACATGGGATGTACAGTTAGCATGGGAATCAGCCCATACTAACAGGCAATATGTGTCCAAGACACACTTTCAGTGTGTACTGCCAGCTATTGCCCTACATTTTTATACCACTTTATCATTTCATTCAAAGAAGTTTATATTGTAGCTTAAACTTGGCAATGTACATTAAACAGGGATATTGATAACTTGGCTTTTTCTGAGGCAATGTAGGGTTAAGTGACTTGCCAAAGGCCACAAAGAGGGGTAGTAGGAATTGAACCCTGGTCTCTTGGTTCTGAAGTCAGTGCTTTATCCAATAGGCTACTCCTCCACTCCACTCCCTACATGTAGCTAAACTGATGGCCAGTAACTTCTATCTAAGCATTCTTTAGAAAAGAAAGGAAAAATAAATTAAGAATTCTAAAATCTCATTAGTTTAAATACTGAGATTATGTCCAGACTTATTCTAATGGGATTCTATAAGGAGAAAGACCTAAGACTATTCTCACAAGAAGCCTATGACATTTTTGTTACTTTTACCATGTTTTCCTTTGTTATAAAGTGTTAGGGTACTCAGAATACCCCAGTCCCTTCGGCCCAGTTTTAGCAGTAGATTCCCCATTCAGAATATTTATCTCCTGTAACTCATCAACAAAATAATAGGTCCTGACAGCCACACAAACTCAAAGAACCATCAGAACGTTTAGTCATTTTTGAGGGTTGTTGTCAAGACTGCACAGGATGCTCAAGCATAAAAAAGGTGCACACATGCCTATGATTATTTATTATTTTATGTGACTGTTTTATTAATACCACTTTTCACCAGGGCAAAGCGGTGTACATTTCAACAACAGATCGTTACAATGAACAGTGGAACTTATACTGTATACATAATGAATCACTTGAGTGATGGGTATTTACATGATTATCAACTATTATAACTTATATATAGAAACATTTGCGGGTTACGTGATGCTTGCGATTCTATGAAGGAGGTAATAGGCATTGCGCATTAGGTGGGACATTTATCACAGGTTGCATAGAGTAGTGGCATATTCTGGGTGGGGAATGGGAGCATACTGGGTATGATGTAAAGGCATGTAGCATATTCTTATAACATCGATACGCACCTACATCATTAAACATGGGTACAGGCTTTTATTCCGGTTATAAATTATGCATCATATAAGAGTAACTTGTTTTTTGGGGCCTGTCATATGAATTAGGAGTTGGTGCTTTAGAGCTGTTTGTGGGTTAGTGGTCGGTGAGTGTTGTTTTTTCTACTTTTATGTTCTCTCATTCCTCTTTCCTTTCCTTTCCTTTTACTCAACTTGTATTTTTTTCTCACTCTTCTGTGCTTTGCCCCTCTCCCTCTCTTCCCGCTTTGTTGTCTGCTTAAAGTTGGCCTGTGTGTTTACCTAGACTTTGTCTCCCTGCCTGCATGCTGTTCCACTCTGTCAATCTGTCTCTAGGTACGAGTGGTCCTCTCTGTGTTGCTTTTGATGCGTGCATCCATGTATGACTGCGGATATTTTTCCATGTCGATCTCTGTGTATGGCTCAGTATCCAGTTGTGTTGCTGGTGGAGGGTCTAAAGTTAATAGTGGTGAATGGGCTTTCTCCAATGAGTGCTTTGAAAAAATGGTTTCTGTGTGGTCTGATTCAGAGTAAGAGGTGAGAAAAAAGTGCCCTGTGCAGTGTCTACAGGCCCAGGACCCAGTTCCTGAATTTGTCTGTGGAACAATAAATGCCTACATAGGTTTAGGTTTGATAAGGAAACTACTTTCCACCTAGGCCACCAGTTGGAAGCTTAGATACAGCCTGCTACTTGGAGAGGATACACCGTGCCGGTGTATCTGAAGGTCACCACAGCAGAGGCAACTCCTAGACTGCTCTGGGACCACAGTGTGTATAAGTCAGTCAGCCACCTCACACCCCCATACACAACAAAAAGGTTTTTCTTGAAAAATGTAGGGCCCAATATTCAGCGCGAGCAGCTGACACGGCTAACCTCCAGCATTGAACTTTAAACCCAGATATTCAATGCCAGGGCCATATTCGAGATCCAGCATTGAATAGTGTATCTGGATTGCTTGGACTGATGCCTGGTTAGCTTCTGTGGTGAAAGTTAGTGATGGGTGCCATCCCGGAATGTCCCCGGCATGCCTCGATGCTAACCGGTTAGCCTCAGGGCAGATAGCGGCAGCACATGCGGATATTCAGCAGCACTATGTTAGTACCGCTCACTGTGTCAATGCCTTCGAATATCCCCCTATTCTCCATTTCGCAAAAAGCATGTAAGTTATTTCTTGTGTAAAGCCTCCGTGCTGTGCCATGTGATTCTTTTCATGCTTAGGAGAAACTTTATCAGCAGTTTGCTAACTCTTCTTTTGATAAACATAAATTGAAGTATTTCACAAACAAAGGTTGGCTTGCACATCTTCCACTGAAGCAGTATTAGTACAGATAGAAAATGTTGAGTTGCTTTTCTTGCTTGTTCAAGCATTCCAAATGGCATTGATCATTCTACAGAATGAAATTCTGAAAGTACAATGAAGACTGAACAGCAGGAACTGTCTGCCAGGTTCTCTGTGGAAATCGGTTAAAAAAAAAAAAAAGGAATGCTAGCCCTACTTCCCTATAACAAAGTTTTCAAGAAATAAGACGAATGGTGTATACGTGTTGAAAATTATTTGCTTAGCACCAACAAAAGAACTAAGCAACATTTGAAAAACCTCTTCCCATTTCTTTCTGGATTCCTTTTTGTATGCACTTCAACCCATCATTCAAATAGCAATAGTTCATGGCTCAAGCCTTATGCACTGAGCATTGCATACATGAACTTGCATGCCATCTGTTTCAGCTTGCCTTGAGTTGTACACAATAGGAGCTGTGGTTATATCAATAGCAATTCTGTGAAAAAACATTACCAAGGACATCAAATATTTCATATGGGTACGTACATGCTGAAGAGACAAAAAATAATCAGCCTAGACAGCTTCATCCACCTGCTATATAATTGTTCTCTTCAAAATTTTTCTTCTAGGAATTATATAATAGCAGAAAGTGATCCAACCAGGTCTCTGCAGCTGAAGTATGACTAATAGATAACACACATACTGAAAGACTTACAATATATTCTCTTGCAGTTTCTTATATCAGAAGAAATTTAATATGCAGTGATTTGCATGCATTTTGCATGTCCACTGTGCTACTCTTTAGCGCAATGGTTTTTGCACTGATTTTCGTGCACTAATCTATTTTCCTGCATTGGGGACAGGGCCGGCCTGAGGGTTTCTGTTGCCCTAGGCAGAAACCCTGGCCATGCCATCCCCCCTCCCCCCGAACTGTGCCGTGCTTTGCAACACCACCCCCTGAGCCGAGCCATGCTGTGCCAAACCGCACCACCCCATGCTGAGCCGCACTGCCGCCGATTCCAGCAATGGGGTTGAGGGGGGGTACAGCTTGGCCCAGCAGCAGGCCATGTGCTTCGGCCAGAAGTACCTCATCCATACACTATACCGCTCCTTTGGATTTTTGCAGCCTAAATGCATGACCCTGCATTTTTTAGCATTAAATTTCAGCTGCCAAATTCTAGACCATTCTTCAAGCTTAGCTACATCCCTCTTCATGTTATCTACTCCTTCCTGGTGTCTACTCTATTGCATATTTTGGTATCATTTGCAAACAAGCAAACCTTACCCGACAGCCCTTCGCCAATATCACTAACAAAAATGTTAAAAAGAATCGGACCAAGGACAGATCCCTGGAGCACACCACTGGTAACATCCTTCTCCTCAGAGTGAGCTCCATTTCCCTGTACTCTTTGTCGTCTTCCATTCAACCAATTTCTAACCCAATCAGTAACTTTAGGGTCCATCCCTAGGGTGCTCAGTTTGTTTATAAGTTGCCTGTGAGGAACAGTGTCAAAGGCTTTATTGAAATCTAAATACACCACATCTAGGGCCCTTCCTCGACCCAATTCCCTGGTCGCCCAGTCAAAGAAATCAATCAGATTTGTCTGACAAGTCCTGCCTCTGGTGAATCCATGCTGCCTCAGATTCTGCAATCCATCGGGCACCAGAAACCTCACTATTTTCTCTTTTAGTAGCCTTTCCAATAATTTACTATCCACAGAGGTTAGACTAACCGGCCTGTAGTTCTCAGTATCATCCTTACGTCCGCTTTTGTGTAAAGGGACCACACAAAAGTGGATGTAAGAATGACATTGAGAACTACAGGCCAGTTAGTCTAGCCTCTGTGGTTAGTAAATTAAAGATCATAGGTACCATTTTGGAAAATGGGATTGCTCCTACTCTCACTAGACTCTTGGGACCCTGATAGGAGTCAGGGATGATATTGGAGGGTGGGACTGAAGGAGTCTGCCAGGGGGCCTTTGGGGGGGTTTCTTGAGGTCAAGGGTCTTGGGGGTGGAAATTGATGATGGCTTTGTGGGGGAATCAAATGGGTCGGTGTCAGTGGGGACTGAATGCTGGGGGAGGTGATCATGGGTACACTTGTGCTGTTAGTGGAAGAGGATTCGGTGTGCGTGGATATCAGGAGCAAAGATTTTATAAAGCTCTATATGGGGTAAAAAAGTAAGATGTGCATTCATTTGAAAATGTATTTCCTATTTCGTTTGATATCATTTTCAATCTGAAATGGAAATAAAATACCTGAGATTTCATCACTTTCCATCTGTTGCAATTAAAGCACACTACTGGCAAACAGTACACACTATGATTCAATAGTGCATGCGATGGGTGAATAGTGTACACTATTATAAAAAAAAACAGTGTGTGCAAGCACAAATATTTATTTATTAGTTTTTATATAACCACACTATTTCAAAATCAGTGTGGTTTACATAGAACATAAAACAGTAAAACCAACTTGCTTGATAGTGCTTATTGTCACTCATTTGTGCACATATTCATCCATATTGTGTACTACTGAGCAACAGCACACACTACTAGCCAATAGTGCACACTACTAAACAATAATAGCATGCATTAATGGCATTTCCCCTGAAATGAAAATTTTAAAAAAAATCCCACAGTGACATGAGAAACTAATTAAAATGACAATTTTTGGCCTGCACATCACTAAGGAAATGTGCAACTTTACCTCTCATGTGCATGGGTGCAGCTTTTTTAAATTACTGTGCCTGGTATCTACACACATCCTGATTTCCTCCTCCCAATCTCTCCACCCCCCCCCCCCCCTCCAGCATTCAATTCCACCAATATCTCCCTTAATATACAATTCCTCCTCAAAGCCCCACCAACATCCAATTCTCTGGACCCCTTGCAGCATCCAATCTTCTCCCCTTGGACTCGCCCTATAGCAACCAATCCACTCTTATTTGGAAGCCTGAGCCCTAGTGGTTGCACCATGAGAATACCACTAGGGATGATGGGCACCATTTTGGAACACAGGACCATCTGAACAGGAATGAATGGAGATTGTTCCTGTTCTTACTAGACTACTATTACTACAGATAATTTGTAGACTAGACTATTACTACAGGGCATACGCAGAGCTATACAGAAACATGTAAGCTATAGCCCCTGCTCATGAAGAGTTTACAATCTAGTCAAGAAAGACAACATAACAGCTGGGGACAAGGATATGTCTAGGACAATGGTAAGGAAACACATAGATGGGGACTAGGAGACTATGTGGATCAGGATCCAAGAGCAGCCTCGATGAGGTGAATTTTTAGCCTGGATTTGAAAAGGGCCAGAGATGAAGCCTGATGTACCAACTCAGGCATAAGGAGCAGCAAGGTGAAAAGATCAGTCTGGAGTTTTCATTAGAAGGGTAAGATAGAAGTGATTTATTATTATTAATATTTTGCTCACACCTTTCCAGGAGAAGATCAAAGGCGAGACATATTCAGTTACAGTAACTTCCAGAAGAGTGGAGTTCCCGAGGAGGGGTGTTTGTTTATGGTTATTCAATTTCTTGATATACCGCCCAGGCTGAAGGGCATCAGAGCAGTTTACATACACTACAAGCAGGTACTGGATACATTCCCTTGTTCCCAAAGGGCTCACAATCTACATGCATACCTGAGGCAATGGAGGGTTAAATGGCTTGCCCAAGGCCACAAGAAGTGCCTAGAAGGCTAGAAACCCCAGTCCCTCCAGCCTGAAATTGCTGTTACTAAACGGGAATAGAACCCCCGGCCCTCCGGGAGAGATATGAGAGGAAAGGTAGTGAAGAACAGCAGAATGAGTACACTTATAGTTCAGTAGGAGAAGTTTGAACTGGATATGGAAACGGATAGGGAGTCAATGAAGTGACTTGAGAAGAGTATTTGCTTAAGCATAGCGAGACTGGCAGAAGATGAACTGCACAGCTGAATTTTGAACAGATTGAAGGGGAGAGAGATGATTCAGAGGGAGACCAGCAAGGAGGAGGTTGCAATAGTCTAGATGGGAGGTGACTAAAGAGTGTATAAGAGTCTTAATAGTGTGCTAAGAAAAGAAGAGGAGAATTTTGCTGATGTTATAGAGAAAGAAACAACAGGTTGTAGCTATCAGATGTGTGTGGAGAAGGAGAGGGAGGACCTCTCTCCTTCTCCAAAGATGACCCAAAGGTTGCAAGCCAAGGAAACAGGGAGAAGTAGAACATTATCACAGAAATATAGAAAAGAAGGATGTGGATTTAGGGGGAAAGATTAGAAGCTTTTGGTTTTAGCCATGCTCAGCGTCAAATGTGGAGTGGAGGAGTGGCCTAGTGGTTGGGGCAAGGTACTTCAGGCCAGAAGGTCAGGGGTTCAAATCCCACTAGAGGACAGCAACCTTGGGCTGGAAGGACTGGGGTTTCTAGTCCCCCTGGTGCTTCTTGTGGTCTTGGACAAGCCACTTAACCCTCCATAGCCCATGTTCCCTGTAAAATAGCTATCTCCAAGTTATAATGCCCTGTTCAATGTAATTTCAGTTTGTTCAATGTAAACCACACTGATGCAGAATAGTGTGGTATAATAAAAGAATATAAATAAATAAAAATAGTGGTGAGACATCCATGCAACAATGTCAGATAGGCAGGCAGAGATATGGACCTGGATTCCTGGAGAGATTTCAGGTGTAGGGAGGTAGATCTGAGAGTCATCAGCATGAAGATGGTACTGAAAACCATGGGAGAAGATAAGTGCACCAAGGGATTCAGTATAGAGAGAGAAAAGGAGTGGTCCCAAGACAGATGCTTGCATCCACCAACTAAGAGGGATGGCAGTAGAGATAGATTCATCAAAACAAACACTAAAAGTGTGGTAGGAGAGATAAGAATAGAACAGAACCCTTAAAACCAAGCGAGGACAAGGTATCAAGGAGAAGGTGGTGAATAGTGTCAGAAGCAGCAAAGAGGTCAAAAAGGATGAGGATTGAGTAAAAGGCCTTGAATTTGGCCAGGAAGAAATTGCTGGAGACTTTGGCAAGAGCTGTTTCAGTAGAATGTAGAAGACAAAAGCCAGATTGCAATGGAACCAGAAGGGCTTGAGAGGAGAAGACGTCAAGACAATCGCAGAGAACCACACATTCAAGTAGTTTAGAAATAAAGGGGAGGAGGGAGATGAGTCAATAATTAGGACAGGTAGGCTCTAATGAGGGTTTCTTGAGGAAAGGTTAAACACAGCATACTTTAAGGCTGCTGGAACAGTTGCAGTGGAAAGTAATAGGTTGTGGATATGACAGATGGAAGATGACTGTGGAGGAGATGGAGCTTAGGTGACAGATGGGAAAAAGATCACAGGAGCAGGCAGTGAGTTTGGAGGAGGAAATATGATGTGTGCTTTCCTCCTCAGAAATCTTAGAAAAGGAAGAAGGGGTGGCAGAGGTTGAGGGGAGGAGTTGGGAGTGAAGAGGGGGAAGAGGGTATGGAGATCACCTCATGGGGAACTTGAGTGTAATCATGTGGACCTTGTCTTGGAAATAGTCAGCCAAAGTCTGAACAGAAAGGGAAGGAAGAGTCAGAAGTGGAGGCACCTTGAGGAGAGAGTTGAGAGTTGTAAAGAGGCGGCAAGGATGAGAGGCAAGAGAGCTAGTCAGGTAGACATAATAATCTTGTTTGGCAAGTGCTACGGCTGACTGCATGACTTTGAAGTGTAGAAAGTCCGTAAGGGACACAAGGGACCCTGGTAAGAGCCAGGGGTGGGAAGGTTCTCTAGGGAGGCCATTGGGGGTTTCCTGAAGCCAGGGACGTTGGATTGGGGGGGGGGGTTTCTTGATGCCATAGAAGGTCTAATGGGGGAATATGATGATGTGGAGGGCCGGGGGGGGGGGGGGGAGATTAAATGCTGAAAAGAGTCAGAGGGGGGATTGGATACTGTGAAGAGTATGAGAGGGAGGAACAGGCTGTTGAGGGCGTTGGAGGAGTGCATGCTGAGGGATATCAGTTGACCGATGGATGTCAGGGAAGTAATCAGAGGAGCCTGACCTCAGCCTTTACACCTTACCCTTCAAGAAGGCAATTATTTTTGCCTCAGGGTGGTTGTAAATGCTTATGTCTAGATTTTTTTTAATATCAATATGTATTCCCCTTATAAAGCGGGAATTACATGTCAATATTGTTGGCCCACGCAAACCATTTCACCGCTACGCCTTAACCACTACTCTTTGCGATCTAGACATGATGTAGTTCTCCCCATGTAAAGAGCAGCTTTTAAAACTGTTATTTGTAGGTGATCTACACATGCAAATGCCTCTATTTATACCTGGGCATCCTTCTAAAATAACCCCTTTACTTTGCTTTAACCTACAAATTCATGCATGTTAAGCTGATTTGTGTATATTGCATTTTTTAAAATTGAATATGCAAAATGAACCAAAACCTCCCCACAAATCTGGAAAAAACGCCCAACAAACCAAATATTTTGCCCTATGTACATGCCTAGGGGATGGGGAAATGTGTTGCTGTGGATTTTGCATCTGCTTTCGCATACGTACAAAGTACATACTGGAAAGTACATGTGGGGATTTCAAAACAAAATCTTAACATGAACTTTCTTTTATTGCAATCACCTTGCCCCCAGCCTCCCCTTTTATTAGTGGGGCCAAAAACAGGCATGTTCTGAAACATGCATAGTTTTGACTGCATTCTTAGGTAGAATAGTTTTCAAATGAAGCTATGTAATAGCATTAATCATTTTAATACAGCTTAATGCCTTTGCAAATTGAGCTCTAAATACTATTTTGATGTGCGAATGCAATTAGTTCAGAGGTTGTTTATTCTTCTGCAGTGGGATTCTTTCCTTGTTGCCAACCAACCTAAGGTCGCTTCATAATACAGTACTACAACCTATCTAGGTCATAACTCACCCTGAGGCATAGAATAAATTCTAGCAGTCTGCAAGAGCCTTTAGCAACATTTGCTTAAAATTCCAAAATGCTGCAATAACAATATGAATTAATGCTGCTGCAAATGATCTGAAATTCAAATTGAGAAATCTAATTTTGAGCCAGAAGGTTTTATTAAAACTCTATTACCCCAGTAGAAGTTTCTTATTATCCAGGGAAATTCTTCTTATTGGCACTTCATGCATTTACAAAATGGAATAGATAAAATGGTGAACAATAACAAAACTCATGAAATGTCAATACCCAACATCGGAGGGAGTGGGGATGGTGACGATAGAGTCTGATGTAGGGAATATATGACCACAAGATACACATAATAGGTGCATGAGAGTATAAGTAATGGTATACAATTGTATATACAAAATGGTGTTTGTATGGTGGATTAACAATTGCCATGTAAGATCTAAAGTAAACCTATATATGTTGTATCAAGGTGTAGTCATTCAGAAAATAACCACATAATATATTTGGCCACTATAGTCACTGAGCAATACCCTAGAACCTAATATTAAAAACAGTGTTTAAACAAGTAACACAAGACACGGTAGGGATTGTGGTAATAAAAATGGCCAACATCAGTATGATACAAATCTAAATTAAACTTAAAATTGAACACCATTGTTGATAGTGTCCTTAAAAATATGGTTAGTGATACTTTCGGCCTTTAGCTCTGTATAACTGTGTCTGCATGAGTGTGCAATTTGGAGTAACCTGGTGTGGCTTTCTAATTAGGACAACGGTAACAAATGAATTATACAAAGTGAAAATATCGTGGGAATATAAGGTGAAATACAAGGTGTGACAAAAAAGAAACAAGACTCCCCCCCCCCCGAGTTAATGCACTTCTGCATTTGCTTCTGCCACGTATGGAAGCACTCGGTAAAGTCCTCCACCTTGAGGTCCCTCAACTCCCTCATCACCGTGGCCTTGATCTCTTCTACAGAGGCAAAATGGGTTCCTTTGAGCACTGTCTTCAGCCTGGGGATGAGCCAGAAGTCCCACGGTGCGAGATCTGGGCAATAAGGAGGATCGTCGAGAGCTGTGATTTGTTTGTTGGCCAAGAACTGAGTGTGGTGTGTGCAGGCGCATTGTCGTGATGGAGCAGCCATGACTTGTCTCTCCACAGAGCCCGCTGCTGCTCCGAACCCAGTCATGGAGGCGATTGAGGACCTGCTGGTAGAAGTAATGGCTGACTGTCTGATCCTCAGGCACAAACTCATGATAGATCACTCCCTTCTGGTTGAAGAATGTGATCAGCATGACCTTGATCCTTAATTTGAACATGCATGCCTTCTTGGGTATGGGTGACAGTCGAGTCTTCCACTGCAGGCTCTGTCTCTTGCTTTCAGGGTCGTAGAGGAAGACCCAAGTCTCGTCTCCTGTGATGACTCAGCCAACAAACTCTGGATCTTCTCCGATCTTCTCTAGCAAGTCTCAACAAACATTGACCCAGTGCTCCTTCTGGTCATCTAATAAAAGCTTGGGCACCATCTTGGCGCACACCTTCTGCATCCCCAGCTCCTGCACCAAGATGGTCCACACTTACTCCCTGTTCAGGCTGAGCTCCTCAGCTATCATCCGCACCATCAATTTGCAATCACTCCACAGCAGCTGGTTCACTCTGTCAATGTTCTCAGCCGTTTTTGTTGTGGAAGGTCGTCATGACTTGGGGTCATCCTCCACCTCCTCGCGGCCAGTCTTGAAGCGTTTGTGCCACTCGAAGACTCGCAGCTTTGACATTGCATCTTCTCCATAAACCTTTTGGAGAAGTTGGAGACACTCAGTTGGGCCCTTCTCCAACTTAACCAGAAATTTAAATTTGATTCTTTGCTCCATATTTCTGCCACCTCCAGTTGCGTGACAAAGCAATGGAGCAGTGTGCTACAAAACAATCAGAAAAAGAAAAACAGAGTGAGAGAGATGAAAAATATTATAGCAGAATAGTGGCGAGATATTGCACAACACAGTGACATAAGCGGTTAACCAATAGGCATTGAGTCATGGGCGTGGCTGCCACAGTCTCGTTTCTTTTTTGTCACACCTCGTATATTCCCATGGCATTTTCACTTTGTATAATTCATTTGTTACTGTTGTTTGAACAAGTTCATGGAGAAAAAGTCCATTAACTATTCTTAAGTTAGACTTGGGAAAGTCACTGCTTATTCCTGGGGGTAGACAGATGGAATTTTGCTACCTTATGGGAACCTACCAGATATTGGATCTGGATTTGCCACTATTGGAAATAGGATACTGGGCTTGTTGGGCCATTTGTTTGACCTAGTATGGTAGTTCTTCTTATGTTCCTCACTACCTTATATATAGAAAGTTGTAAACCACTTTCAGAAAATGCTGCACTGTTATTTCAGAGAAGACCAGAATTACAACCAAGCTATCCTATGTTTGTCTTTTGGATCCAGCTCTCCAGGTAAAGTACAACTTTATTACAAAATCATAAACATTTGTATGACATAAAGTAATGTTATAATACTTGAACATTACTTCCTTCCCTCTAATCATTATAACATCAATTGATGGCCCTATTGTAATGTATGAATATATGTTTTTGGAGGTTGTAGTCCCCTGAGGAAGGCCCACCAGCCGAAACACATGTCAGGCAGACCTAATTGACACATCAATAAAGCTCCTGTTCCATCCAAAGGTGTGGTGTTGTCCTACTTTTTCTGTACTCTGTTGTCTTGCAGGTGGAGTGCTCCCCTTGCTTATTTATATTCTTATGTACATCTTCCCGCAATGAATTCCAGAACTTAATGCACTGAGTGAAAAAAAATATTTTTGCTTATGTGTTTTAAATGGACTCGTTTGCAACTTCGTGGCATGAACCCTAGTCTTTGTACTTTTCAAAAGAGTATACCATTGGTTCACATTTACCCATTCCACCCTCTCCAAATTTTATAGACCTTTATCATATTTCCCCTCAGCCATCTTTTCTCCAAGCTGAAGAGTCCCAACCTCTTTAGTCTTTCCTCATAGATATGTCCTTCTCTGTATCTTTTCTAATTCTACTATTTCTTTTTTAGAATGTGGAGACCAGAATTGCACACAATACTCAACTTGCAGTTGCACCATAGAGTGGTACAGAGGTATTATGATATTCTTTGCTCTATTCTCTAGGCCTTTCCTAATAACCCCTAACATTCTGATTGCTTTTTTGGCCACTGTCGCATACTGAACAGAAGATTTCAATGTATTATCCACTATGATGCTTAGACCCACTTCTTGGGCAGTGTCCCCGAATGTGGAACCTAGAATCAAGAGGCTATGATTTGGGTTATTCTTCCTTGGATGTTTTACTTGCCCACATTAAATTTCATCTGCAATTTGGATACTCCTTTTCCCAGGGTCCTCCTGAAATGTCTCAAATCCGCATGCAATTTAGCGTCTTAGAATAATTTGTCATCTGCAAATTTGATTCACCTCACTTGTTGTTCCCAATTCATGATCATTTACAATTATCTTAAAAAATCACTGGTCCTAGTTCAGATCTCTGGGGTATTCCATCATTCACCTTCCCCCATTGAGAAAATGGGCCATTTAAACCTCCTGTCTGTTTTCTATCGTTTAGCCAGCTCCGAATCCAAAATAGACTGTTCCCTCCTATGCCATGACTTTTCAATTTCATCAGGAGTCTCTCATGTAGGACTTTGTCAAATGCTTTCTGAAAATCCAGATACGCTCGCCTTGATTTTACAATAGTGCAAGCATGTTCAGAATGGTTACTGACACTTCTCAGGCTCAATGTGATTAGCTACAAGGAAAATTTTATCCCATTGGTATTTTACTGTACTTGTCCTCTTAATATTCCCCTTCTGAGGAAAGTTGAGCAGGCAGTTGCTTTGCAGCTTCACAATTTCCTGGAAAGTACTAGTAGTTTAGATGTATTTCAATCTGGGGAAATTCAGAAACCGGAAATTTCTACTCTCTATCTGATTCTCCACCAATTCTGACTCTTTATGCAATATCCAACTATCCTTGATGGCTGTGTCACCTATTGACTGCAACATTGCAACCTGAAGCCTAACTTCTCTAATTTCTGTCCAGTAAAATCCAACTGCACATCTTATTGCTGAAATTTAGTTATAGTATAAATAGAAAACTTGATTGTTTGATCTATAAAACATTTCAATAATTCATTTGCTTGAGTAACCACTTTCAAAATATCAAGTAATGAAGCATTAGAGGCAGACTCCCCACCCTGATGAACCACAGAAGCAATATAATTAGGGAGTTCATGGCCCCATGCTCGTGACCACTGCACAGCTGCCATTTCCTTCAATGTAATAACCAGCCAGGAGATGCTCCAAAGGGTTAAAGTGATAGGGACACATAGCACAACTCCCACCAACAGTACAGAAGCATTGTGATTTAAAAATTCTGGGGTTGCTAGATTATGATGCCACAAAGGAGGTGGGGGCCACTGCCAACACAGCATAACCAGGAAACATGGTAAACTCTGCAATTTCTTCAATGTAATAACAGGTCAGGTGAGTGCTAAAGGTTCAGACTGTGATGGGGGGCACATAGCACAACTCTACACTTTGATCTTTTTTAACATATGGAATATATTTTATCTGGACTTCTAAAATGGTGTTTTTAAATCATGTCCACACTTTATGCAAACATCTAACTATGACAACTGCTTTTTTAGTTTTTTTCTATTTTTTTTTTCTTTTTATCATGTCTCATTTTAAAATTACAGTAAATGCTACTATGGTAGGTTTACTTTGTATCTGCCCTCAAGCAATTAAGTCAAGTTTAATATCATTATGATCACTGTTGCCAAGAGGATCCACCATCTTTACTCTTTGCATTTGGTCCTTCCCACTAGTGAGAACTAGATCCAAAGTAGTTTGCACAATTCTCAGTTCCAAACTCATTTGCTGCATGAAGTTATTTATAGCACCAGAAACGTTACCTCACAATATGTTCTAATCTAACATTTATCCAATCAGCAGGGCTAGCCCGAAGATCTCTGCCACCCTAGGCAGGCCTGATGTGCTGCCCCCCACACCTATGCCGCCTGGCCCACCATGCTGTTGCCACTTTCACGCTGTCCCCGGCATCCAGCCTCTCACCTGCAGGAGGTAGGCAGCATGGCAATCACCTCTTCAAAGTGGTGGCAGAGTTGCCACTTCAGAGCTTCAGTGGACCTTAAAGCGCAAGTGCGCACTCACAGCCTGCTGCTCCTGCCCCCTCCAAATTAGGCGCTGCATGGCACTGAAGCAGCGGCTGAGCCACTGCTACAAAGAAGATGGGATCACCATCCAACCTACCAGGGTCATCTGCCCTAGGTGACCATCTAGTTCACATGGAAGTACATTCCAGTTCCTGCACGTCTGGCCACATTGGCCAGGCAAAAATCGTATGTGTGGGAAATGAGCCCGATTCTGCTGCTGCAGGGCCAAGATGTACCCACGATGGCAGAATCATGGCCTTGGACATCTGAGCACTCCCCGTATGCCAATGAGATCGGCATACGGGGAGCTCCCATCTCGAGGCCAGAACACCATGGCTGGGGCATGGGAGCCATCGTGTTCTGGCACCATGGCAGCAAGCCATCTATCTGATGGCTCAGAATGCCATTGTCAATGTCTGCCCCTGCAGACCGCAATCCAGCTGGCACTGGAGGCCCCCATGACCCGGATCGCGGCTGCAGTGACACAGTGCAGTTAGCAGCATGGTGTGTAGGGATATGCAGCACCATGCAGTGGGGACCCCCGGGGCTTATTCCACTGTACGTTCTGGCAGCTGGGCCTTCCCCCGCTCTGCCCCAGTGCCGTCCACTCCCGCACCCATCCAGTTCTCCCTGCACAAACACTCTGTACGTGTGGGGAGTGCTGGAGACGGAATTGCGTTCTTGGGCTGAGCACAGGTTGGATGTCCAACTTGGACGTCCAACCCTACTATTTGCAGGACAAAATGCCAGACTTGATGGATGGGCCAGCTCTGCCAATCAGTACTGGGATAATTGGAAGTTCCCATTATTTACTTATTCATAAAATCTTATATACGTCAAAATATAGCCACAGTCATTCAAGGAAGTTAGTAATCACATAAAATCATGTCAATATTTACACATCACAGTTGGCATTTTTTAAAATACTGGCCACACCATTTAAATAAAATACACATAGTCAGTGCCGCTATGCTGATAGTGAATTATGATGAATGCACATGTAGAGTGGTCAGAACTGCTTGCTGTCTGGAATGTGCTGATATTCGGTCCACTATCTGAATAACTACAGTACCTTCCATTCAAATCAATTTAGGACAGAATCGGATAATTATATGGATCCATATACTTATCCAGATAGCGGGCTGAATATCGCCACTGTCTAGATACCTAAATGGAACACCCAAACTCCACCCCAACTATCCAAATAGTGCCAGGGTAATCTGTAATGATTTCCAGTGGCATTACCCATATAGTGCCACTGAAAATGAATGCATAGTGCCGGTTTGTACAAGTATCCTGATAATAGCAGCTGTTAATCTGAATAATTGCCTTAGAATATCAGGCCAACAAGAAAATAAAATCATTTAATGTAATCAGTAGCTCAAATATATTCTATTTGCTTCCTGAACCCTGAAGCCTAGAGGGAGCTCATCAACCCTGCCCACAGTTCCTGCCAAACATCTCAAAATGTCTAGATTTGTCTCCCTTACTGCCTGGACATTCTGCAACATATTTTTATCACACTCCCTCTGGAAATTTTAGACTACCAGTGATAAGGGTTGTCAGTGCCTCTCTGACAGCAAGTGAGTTCTCTTTCACTTGTAATTCCCATCAAAGTTTATTCCATAATTCAGGAGCAGCACCTGAAAAGGCCTTAGCTCCTCATTGTACACTTTTTAATCATACACATGCTTAATAACAGCCCCTAGAAAGGATGTAGGCATCTTCCCAGCACATTCCTCTGGAAACGTTCTGTAAAATACACTGGCCTTTGATTATGTAAGTCCTTAAATGTCATCAACATCAATTTAAATTTTGCTCTTTCCTTGACAGGCATCCAATGAAGCTTAGCTAAAGATAGTTATGCATCTTCATTTCTCTCGACCGCTATCAAAATCAGTGTTGCAGTGTAGTGGATTACCTGCTATTTTTACTACCACTACAAGGCATATGCAGAACTTTACAGAGCTTACAGACTAATCAAGATGGACAACACAAGTGGGTACTAGGATATATCTAGGAGAATGGTAAGGAAACACATAGGAAGTGAACAGGAGACTAGGGGGATCAAAATCCAAAAGCAGTCTCAAAGAAGTGAGATTTTAGCTTGGATTTTAGCCTCCCATTGAATAGTACCTGAAAAATCCAACCCTCCAGAAAGAATTCAGTCCATCAATTCTATTAATATTCCTAATATGTTAGCATGTTGTGGTCTGTTCCATCTTCACTAAGAGGGAGATTGTATACAAACACTACTATACCCTTCCTTTTCACTGGAATTATTATCCATAAAGTTTCTAGAGTTTGTTTCCTGTGGGATTTTTATTCCATTTACTTAAGATATAGCAGCACTACTCCACCAATTTGATCTGCCCTATCACATCAATATCATTTGAAACCTGGTACAGGGGACCTCCTTGAACAGGGTCACAGATGGAGTCTGACGTAATGACTCAGGTAGTTTGTTCCTGGCATAAGGAGCAGCAAGGTAGAAAGACTGAAGTTTGGAGTTGGCAATGGAAGAGAAGTGCACAGATAAAAGGAATCTGCCAGGAGAGAGGAGTTCCCGAGGAGGGGTGTAGGGAGAGATAAGAGAAGAAAGATAGTGAGGAGCAGCCAAAATGAAGGCACTTATAGGTCAGCAGGAGGAGTTTGAACTGAATGTCAAAACGGATAGGGAGCCAATGAAGTGACGTGAGATGAGTGACATGTTGGAATCGGGGCCCATTATGTCTCTATCAACCTTTCTGCCATATATCTTAATGCTCCAATCATTGACCCAAAAGACACAGATTGCATTGCATATTACTACTATTATATCTAGCTGCAATCTGCTTATTAGCAGATGATACAGGCATTTTGAAATTGTTCTTAGTTGTGTGTTCTTCTGGTGGAAGATTAGCCATGCAGCTGAGTTTTGAACAGATTAAAGTGGGGAGAGATGATTCAGAGTAATTTAGGTAACATATTAGTGGTAATCCTGTATGCCAGTGGTATTCATTCTCAGTCCTAGAGGGCCACTTATGGGCCAGGGTTTCAAGCTATTCTTAATGAATATGTATGAGATATTTGTATACTGCCGCCATTCTGTGCAAATCTTTTTCATGCATATTCATTAGGAATAGCGTGAAAACCTGACCCATTGACAGCTCTCAAGGACTGTGAGTGAATACTATTGCTGTATGCAATGCATTGTAGCCAATGATCCCTCTAAGCTCTGTGCATATGTGCACCAAATGTATGAGTGACATGAGACCGAGACCTAAATGTGTGTACTCTACAAAAAGGAGGAAAGATGGGTTTGTGAGAGATATATTTAAATACCTCAAAGGAATTAACAATACACAGGGAAAGAATGAGGACTGTGAAAAATTGCAAGAGGACCTTTCTAAATTGGAAGACTGGACATCCAAATGGCAGATGAAATTTAATATTGACAAGTGCAAAGTTATGCACCTAGGAAAGAACAACCTAAACTACAGTTTCATGATGCAAAGTTTCACATTAGGAACCACCACCCAGTGAAAGGATTTAGGCGCCATCGTGGATAATACATTGAAACCCTCTTCCCTGTGTGCAGCCGTGGCCAAGAAAGCAAATGGAATGCTAGGAATCATAAGGAAAGGAAGTGAGAATAATACCAAGGACATTATAATGCCTCTGTATTGTTCCATGGTGCGACCATTGCCATATCTTAAAAAGGATATAGTGGAATTAGAAAGGGTACGGAGAAGAGCCACCAAAATGGTAAAGGGGATGAAATGATACCCCTATGAGGAGAGGCTTAAAAGGTTAGGACTCTTCAACTTGGAAAAGAGACGGCTGAGGGGAGATGTGATAGAAGTCTATAAATTAATGATGGAGTGGAACGGGTAAACGTAGATTGGTTGTTTACTCCATCAAAAGTAGAAAGACTAGGGGACACACAATGAAGCTACAATGTAATCCATTTAAGAGAAATAAGAGAAAACATTTTTTCATTCAACGCATAATCAAATTCTGGAATTTGTTACCAGAGGATGTAGTAAAAGCTGTTAGTGCAGCTGAGTTTAAAAAAGGTTTGGACAAGTTCTTGGAGAAAAAGTCCATAAACAATAATTAAAGAGGACCTTGGAAATTCACTGCTTAACCAAGTGGACAAGTGGAACCTGTGTACCTTTTTGGGAACCTGCCATGTACTTGTGACCTGGATTGGCCAATGTTGTAAAGAGGATACTGGACTTGTTGGATCTTGGTCTGACGCAATATGGCATTTCTTAAGTTGTTATGCTCTAGCACAAGAGGTCAAGGTCTGTGGTCAAAAGGGGCAGGGTAAGAGGGGACATAGATCACCCTACCCGTGGTAGAACATCTGCCTCGCTCATTCTTGGTCTATCAGAGACCAGTAAGGAGACTGAAGAAAGCCAGGAATAGGTTCATAAGGATATATACTCTTTAAATGAATGCAATAGCAACTGCATCATTTCTGATTAGCCATTTTGAAAAAGTAGCAGCTAAACAACAAGCAGGCACTATTGATATTTAACATGTGAGGGCACATTTTAGATAGGATGTAGAGATCAGAATTGAGATGTTGAGAACAGAATGTACTCGAATTTGACAGTATTTTAGAAACAAGTGGAGCCATTTCTAAGATACAAATAAGGAGGTGCAAGAATTCATGAGGCTTAATATCCACCTGCAGCGGGAGGAGCCCATTTTACAGATATACACATTGAAGGTCATTCTGAGGCACAAATAGCGGGATGGACGATCCCGGCTATCTTTCCCGCGCGCTTTACAGGGAAGGTAAATGGGGGCAGGAAAGGGGCGGATCGGGGACGACATTAGGGCGGGCAGTGGGCAGTCATTGGCCCCAGAAGTACAGGGCTGATTCCAATGTTGTCCTTGTACGTCCGGTGCTGGCGGCTTGAACGGGGAACTTATTCCACCTCGGAGGTGGAATGATTTCCCCTAGTCAGTGGGGGACAGCAGGCTCGGGGCATAGAAAGGATAGGGGGGACCGAGGGCATTTCCCGCAGCCCGACCCTGGCCTTAAGAAGCCAGCTCGGGGATCGGGCTGTGAGGAAAGCATCTTTGCAGTCGGAGGCTGGGGATCATAGCTTTTCAATGGAGATGCGGTGCCATGGCAACCGGATGCCATGGCACTGTGGCTCCATTGAACAGCCCTGACTGAGCTATCTGGGCAAGGCCTGTATGTGCAGGCCATACTGAATCGGGGTCTCGGCATGCAGGTACAGGCCTGGTCACGATTCTGATCCCGTGGAGCTAGATGTGCCCTGTGGGATCAGAATCCTGGCTTCCTTTGTGCATCCGGTTCCAACCGGGCGCACAGAGGGCAGCCATGTCAAATTTGGAATCAGGCCCATTATGTCTATATCAACCTTTAGTGCCATATATCTTAACTCTCCAATCATTGACTCAAAAGACACACATTGCATTGCATATTACTACTATTATTTATACCTACCATCTGCTTATTAGCCGATGATACAGGCATTTTGAAATTGTTCTTAATTGTGTGTTCTTTATTTAAATCCATCTGTGCTATTTTAGCCTTTGTCAAAACCTCTCTGTTGGGCTGTTCTGTCTTCCTTGTTTTGCAAGAATCCTTTCAAGATAGCTTTTCAGAAGGACATGGCTTGGAAGAAGGTTTCAACTTTCCACCATGTTCTAGCTCTATCTTCCTTTTAGTTAGAGCCAGAAACTGGGTCCCACTCTGGTTAAGGTGGAGCCTATACCATCAAAATAGATTTTCCATTCCCCATAATGTTCCCAAGGTTCTTACATATCTAAGTCTCTCTTTCCTACACCATTGTCTCATCCACACATTGAGATTCCAGAGCACAGTCTGCCTGTTGGGCCCTCCTTGTTGAATAGCAATTATTTTGGAGAATGCAACCCTGGAGGTTCTGGTCTTCAATTGTATTTATTTATTTATTTTATTGATTTATCTTCTAACTAAAAGCCTACCTTTAACCTCCATGTCCTCCCTCCTGCATATTTTTTATGTTGTTGGTACTGATATGTACCATGACAACTGGCTGTTCCCTAGCACTACCTAAAATCCTATCTAGGTGATGAGTAGCTCCTGGAGTTGACTGTTCTATTGTGTCCCTGAAAATCTCCTCTATATACTTATCTATCTCCCCTACCTCCTTCAGGTCTCTGGCTTGCAGACATCTCTGCTTCCTGCATATTAATGTTTTTGATTTGGTAGTCATTTAGAGGTTAATTTTAAAGGAATTGTCTCAATTTAGGCAGCTTGTATACACTTAAATGTTGCTATTTTAGTTATTTATGCATGTAAGTGGCAAATAACGTGCATAAATATCAGCTAGCATGAAAGCATGTGCATTAATTTCATGGTGCACACTTTAACTGTGGACATGCACAGGGAGTGGAGTTTGGGTGGAGTGTGGGCAATGTGAGAAAGCACGTGCGTTGATATAAAATACTGTACTCTAATTTATGCATATACTTTCCAAAAGCAAGCACAGGCATTTGCACCAGCTCTAGGGCTGGTATCGGTGATCGCACCTTAATGCATGTTCTTTGCCACTTATGCTAGTATTTTATAACTCAACTACGCATGTAATTGACTTTTCAAAATAAACATAACCTAGATGCCGAAAATGGGTGTTAACTAGGTGAGACTTTATAAAATTATCATCTTAAAGGGTAATTTTACAAGATGCCTAGGCTAAGCAGGCTAGAATGCACCTATTTTATAAAGATAAATAGTTATCTGTTTGTCTTTATAAAATATTACCATAAATCCTGCATAGATGTCCATGCCTGTAATGTAGGTGCTATTATACCTCCTTGAGAGGCAATGTAAAGGTCCATGAATAGATTATTGAAGTATGTATGTAAATTAAGGTATTTCATAATCTACATGCATATTTCACGACTTCATAGAAACATAGAAACAAGATGGCAGAAAAAGACCATATGGACTATATAGTCCGCCCTTCCATATCAACTACTACATGCCCTTTTTTTCCTTTAGAAACCTTGTGAGTTTGTCCCATGCTTTCTTGAATTCAGATACTGTACTGTCCTCATCTCTACTACCTCCACTGGAAGATATATTTCATGCATCTATCACTCTTTCCGTAAAGAAATATTTCCACATATTACTCCTTAGTCTATCCTCTTTCACCCTCATCCTATGTCTCCTCGTAGGAGAGCTTGCTTTCAATTGAAAGAGGCTCTCCTTCTGTACATTTATGCCATGGAGGTATTTAAACATTTCTATCATATCTCCTCTCTTCCGCCTTTCCTTTAAAGTATATAGTACATAATGAGATCTATAAGTCTATCCCCATATGGCTTATAATGAAGACCACTGACCATTTTGGTCAGTGTACCAAAATGCACCAACTCCATCCTGTTTATATTCTTTTGTAAGTGTGGTCTCCAGAATTGCACACAGTATTCCAAATGAGGTCTCACCAAAGACTTACACAAGGGCGAGTAGGTAAATGGTCCTTTATTAGGATTTCTCTAATAAAGGTCCGTTTACCTACTCACCCTTGTGTGGTTCCTGTTTTCAGCGAGCGAGATTGTGTGCTTTCTGTGGACTCACCAAAGACTTATACAGAGGCACCATCACCTCCTTTTTCCTGCTGACCATTCCTCTCCCTATGCACCCAAGCATCCTTCTGGCTTTTGCTGTCTCCTTTTCTACCTGTTTAGCCACTTTGAGATCATCAGAAACAATCACATCCAGGTCCCCTCTCCTCTTTTGTGGACAGAAAGAAGTACTTCACCCCCTATACTGTATGGCTCTCTTGGATTTTTGCAGTCCAAATGCATTACCCTGCATTTTTTAGCATTAAATCTCAGCTGCCAAATTCTCAACCATTCTTCATGCTTAGCTATATCTCTCCTCATGCTATCTAGTCCTTCCTGGGTAGGATATTGCAGATTTTGGTATCATCTGCAAAGAGGCAAATCTTGCCCAATAGACCTTCCGCAATATCACTAACAAAAATATTAAAAAGAATCAGACCAAGGACAGATCTCTATGGCACACCACTAGTAACCTCCTTCTCCTGAGAGTGAGCTCCATTTACCTGTACCCTTTGTTGCCTCTCACTCAATCAATTTCTAACCCATTCAGCCACTTTAGGGCCCATCCCTAGGGTGTTCAATTTATTTATAAGTCACCTGTGTGGAATGGTGTCAGAAACCTTACTGAAATCTAAGTATACCACTTCTAGGGCTCTCCCTTGGTCCAACTCTCTGATCATTCAGTCAAAGAAATTAATCAGATTTGTCTGATAAGACCTGCGTCTAGTAAACCCATGCTGCCTTGGATCCTGCAATCCACTGGACTGCAGAAATCTCATTGTCCTCAGTTTTAGCAGCATTTCCATTAAGCTACTCACCACAAAAGTCAGACTAACCAACCTCATCTTTTCTTCTGCTTTTATATAAAGCAGGGGTTCCCACACCTGTCCTGGGGGCCTCCCCAGCCAGTCAGGTTTTCCGAGTATCCACAATGAATATGCATGAGAGAGATTTGCATACAATGGAGGCAGAGTATGCAAATCTCATTCATGCATATTCGGGGACGTTTCCCCAAATGGATATGTTTTGTGCATACCATGACAGTCATGAACATCACTTTTAAGCCAGGGTATGTGGAGTATGATCTCAGTTTCTCAAATTTACTGCTAATGTTCAGCATAATACTTGGATCGTGCCAAAGAGATCCTCCCTTTGTAGTTTGTAAGATGTTACGTGTATGGGTAATTTATCAAGATGTGCTTGGAAATTCCTCTTAATTAAGCCTGTGACATCCAATATGATGGGAAATAACTCAATATCTTTCTGTAACATTTTCTTGATCTCTGACTGCATTTCTTGGTACTTGAAGATTTTCTCCCTCTCAACGCAATTCACAGAATAATCTCTTGAAACTGACACTTCTAATCAGTGCAATTCTGGTGTTTCTTCTTTATCACTATATCCAGCTTCCTTGCATCCAGCTTTTTATGTCAGAATGGGAAGATCCCAGGTGATCATAACCTCTTCATTCTCGGTAAATCTTTTAGGGTCATGATCCTAGTACTTTTCAGGGACAGTGATGCTGTAGTGTTTATAGAGCTTCCAGTGGATGAGGTATGCAACTTTATTGTGCCTTTCTGTATTGAAATTTTCTATTAAAACTTCACAGCCAACTATGAGGTGAGTCATTGTTTCCATCTCTTTCCCACAGAATTGACATATGTCTGTTTTGCCAGCTTTTTTACTGCTTGCTGTGAACATTTTATCTGTAAGCTGCTGTCCTGGGCAGCAACTATCAACCTCTCATCCTTCAGTTTCAGTTCACCTCTCCTTAACCATTCATGTGTCTGTTCTTGATCGACAAAGGGTTCCTGGAGTAACATCTGTATTTCCTACTATATTTGTGCATTTGCCCCTTGTTTTTCCTTGTTTATTGATCTAATTCTTTGGAGAGTTTTTTTGCTTGTTTTGGAGTAGAGAAGTAGCCTATTGGTTAGAGCACTGACTTGGGAACCAAGAGACCCGTGTTTGATTCCTATTAGTACTGCTTGTGGCCTTGGGCAACCCTCTATTGCTTCATAAAAATCTAAGTTATCAATGCCCCTATTTATTTATTTATTTATTTACATTCTCTTATATACCGTGCTATTCTGCATCAGTGCAGTTTATATTGAATAGGGCATTATAACTTGGAGATAACTATTTTACAGGGAACATGGGCTATGGAGGGTTAAGTGGCTTGCCCAAGACCACAAGGAGCACCTGTGGGACTAGAAACCCCAGTCCTTCCAGCCCAAGGTTGCTGTCCTCTAGTGGGATTTGAACCCCTGACCTTCCAGCCTGAACTACCTTGCCCCAACCACTAGGCCACTCCTCCACTTTTAATGTGCATTACCACAACTGACTGAAATGATAAAGCAGAATAAAAAAACTGTTAGATAAATTTTGTTACTTCTGTGTATGCTTATGGATTCTCACTCATACCTTCTAGTCATAGGAATGCTTGTCCAAGTTTAATGATAGGACAGATTCTGGACATTTACTTTCACATTTCAGCACTTTTTGTATCCAATTTGGATCCAATGATGAAGTTAAATAGGCCTGCAGGCCTGTGGTAGTAGCTCTGTATGTGTAAACAATCTCTGAGTCCTGGCTCTTCTTCAGCTCTAGGGATGTACAGTCTTGCCATATACTGATTCTTGTAAATTACTTCATGGGCATGGAGGAGTTGTCTTGTTCATACATCCAGTTTTTCTAGATCTTTAAGAGGCCAGTACACAATCCCAAAGCTGTATGAGAGTACAGGAATTGCTAGCTGATAGATGGTTTGTATCTTATTCCATGATGTTAAAACACTTTTCAATAATGACTAATATTCTGTAGCATTCTTTACTGATCTTTTCTCCCAGTAATTTCTGCTTGATTGTCGCTCCTTGCTCTACTCCAAGATACTTATATATGCCTTCCTGTTCAAGGTCCTTGATCTCACAATGTTCAGCCAGGGAGATGTTTTCCATTTTGCTCAATTTTCCTCTCAAAAAAGTTGCCGTAGCACATTTGTCAAGGCCAAAGGTCATCCTGATGTCATCAGAAAAGCTTTTCACCCATATAGTTGCTCTACTAATTGCTGTTCACTGGAACTGTAGAGATTCAGATCATCTACAAATAATAAACAAGATGTTGTTTCTGGGTTGTTAGCTTCTTTAGGATTCAGGCTAAATCTGTATCCCAAAGAGTTGATGGGAGTACTCATTGGATTAAGCTCCACACAAAATAGAAGGGGTGACAGGGAATCTTCCTGAAATATTCCTTGCTGGATCCTGATTTATTTACATTCTCTTATATACTGTGCTATTCTGCATCAGTGTGGTTTACATTGAACAAACTGAAATTACATTGAACAGGGCATTATAACTTGGAGATAACTATTTTACAGGGAACATGGGCTATGGAGGGTTAAGTGGCTTGCCCAAGACCACAAGGAGCACCTGGGGGACTAGAAACCCCAGTCCTTCCAGCCCAAGGTTGCTGTCCTCTAGTGGGATTTGACCCACTGACCTTCTGGTCTGAAGTACCTTGCCCCAACTACTAGGCCACTCCTCCACTCCTCCTCCACTCTGATGTTAGGAATGATGTACTCACCATCTTCATATTTGAAAAATAGTGTGATTTGCTACATTGTTATGGTGAACTTAATGTACTCTATCAAATCAGGATTTATTTTATACATTTCAATGCAATTTATTATCCAAGAGTGTTGAATATTCATTGTGGATATCCTGAAAACCCAACTGGCTGGGAGGCAGGTTTGGGAACCTCTGGTATAAAGGGACCAGATGTGCCTTTCTCCATTTCTCTGGGACACTCCTGATTCTAAAGAAGCATTGAAAAGGTCAGACAGTGGAGCCACTAGAACTTCTCCAATTTCCTTCAATACTCTTGGATATATCCCGTGTGGCCCCATCACTTTGTCTACTTTTAGTTTAGCTATTTCCTCACGAACACAGTCTTCTGAAAATTGATGTTTTCTGAGATGCTGCTCCTGGTCCTTGATCTGTGAACACAAAACAGAAATATTTGTTAAGCAGTTCTGCTTTATCCTCATCACCTTCTACATATGCCTCTTCCTCACCCTTGAGTCTGAAAATTCAACTTTTGCACTTCCTTCTCTTGCTAACATATCTGAAAAATGTCTTGTCTCCCCCCCCCCCCCACACACACACACACTTTATTGTATTAGCTATTTATTCTTTGTCCATACTCAACCCAAACTGTGCCCCTAGAAATGCTACAATAAAAGTGCAAATGTGCATACCATCACCAATATTTCTACACCTGGTACAACTCTTGAGAACCATTCCACATAAGTATATTACTACCTATGCCCAAAAATTCCTTTATAAAATTACCCCTTTAAAGGGTAATTTTATAACCGGTCACATATGTGTGAAGTCTAGATTGGTGCCTATTTTATAAAGACATAAGGACACCTATGTGTCTGTCATGCACTTACCTCATAAAAACCAGGCCTTAAATAAGAAGTGAGCTCAACCTCAATCCTGCTTTTTATACCACTGCTTTTTTCTGCCTTATGAAGTGGCACCACTTGGTTCCCTTCTATATTCCCTGGACCAATTGGGTCTGAAGACGTTTTTCACTGGTTCTCTACCCATATACATATCCTAGAACTCCCAGTCTTCTTGGTCCTCAGACAGCTCTCATGTGGGAGCTTTGAATCCCTTGTATCTGCTTATTCTTGGTGTTTGATTTCTGCCTGTTCTGGATTCTGCTTCTGCTTCTGCCTGCTGTTTAGATTTGGTTTTATGCCTGGTTGTGCCTTGACTTCTGCCTGTTCTGCCTGTGCTTCAAGCTCTGGCTGTTCCCTAATACTGGAGAGCGCAACCTGAAGGAAAAGGGAGCTATTAGGTGAATGCTCATTCATGGTTCCTTGTTTTTCTTGGAATAGTTCTAATCTTGACAGTGTTTCTATAAAATCCTATCACAAACCCTGCAGAGGCAGTGGCTAGACTGAAACTACAGATATCTATGACTGCTTGGGATTAGGTGCAAATGTTGTCTGAGCATTTTCTGTTGCTGGTCCTTCTCTTTGGAATAGACTTCCAGGCCCTCTTAGAGCAGATATATTTATTATTCAGAAAGAAAGCTGAAAGCATGTTTATTTAGCCAGGCTTTTTAGGATTTAGATATTTACCCAGTCTATTGTGACTGTTACTGTATTTATTGCTGCTTGTGTTATAGTTTTATGTTGTTTTATTATTTATTGTACTCCACCAATTAGTGTCATGCAAAGATTGTGTGGAATATAAATTTTTGTAAATAAATACATTTTAGATTCCGGTGGCAATGAGCTGATAAGACATGGTGCTGATCAGCTCCGGGGAGACCCCCTGAAAATCAGTATTTACACCCCTTAAAACGGCGGTGTGGACCGCTCAACCCCTCACACATTGACCGGCGGTACCTGGTTGTGTGGAGAGCCGTCTAGTCCTGGTCTCTACTACCCATGCTATGGCTTCGAAAGTTGCCCGTAAGGACCGGAGTCGGGTTCAGGAGGGCAAGATGGCAGAGGAGGTGCCGACGAGTCCTGCAGCCCCTCCGTCCCAGGATATGGTGGCTGAAGTCAGTGCCGCCGTGGTTTCGGCGCTCGATGAACGCTTCCGTTCATTAGCGGAGCAGATGGCCCATGTTACCCAGAGCATTGGAGAGTTTACCGGGCGTATTGAACAGGTTGAGGCCCGAGTCTCCACGGTCGAAGATTCATTCGGCGAGCTGACAGAGCGGGTGCGGGCCTTAGAGGGCCTGGCGAAGCAGCAGCGTGATAAGCTTGACGACATCGAGAACCGGGGACGCCGGAAGAACCTGCGTTTTGTTGGCATAGCAGAGACTGTGACAGACGGCGCGCTTGCCGGATATGTGGAGTCCTGGATTGCACAGACCTTCCCCAACGCAGTGAAAGGCCCGCTCAAGCTCGAGCGCGTGCACCGGCTAGGCCCGAGACAGGAAGGGTTATGCCGGCCACGTGCGGTTATCGCACGGTTTCTTGAATTCCGGCAGAAGGAGGAGGTTTTGAGGGCAGCCCGCGGGCGTCGTCGGCTACCGGGTGAAGGCCCGCAAATACTGGTGTTTCAGGACTATTCTGCTGTCGTCAGCCAACAACGCCGGGCCTACTCTGAAATCTGTGGACAGCTCTTTAATAAAGGAGTGCGTTTTGCCTTGATGTATCCCGCGAAACTGCGGGTTGAGCATAAGGGCCGCCTGACTTACTTTGCGTCCCCAGGGGAGGCCCAAACCTTCCTGGAACAGTTCTCTGGTGCATCGGACACCTGAGCCTGACTGGGCTGGACTGTGCCTAACAGTATTTTGGGGCCTTCTCGGAAGATTGGAGGAGACCTGATGAAGCAAGCGTGGGGGGGGGGGGGGGTGGACTGCAGTGCTGTTAACGGCAGGGTAGACCCTCACCATTTTGGTTTCTGTTCCAGTTTGTGTTTGCCCTGCATAATCGTTGTTCTGTTATGTGGGTTGGGGTGTTTATTTTTATTTTTTTTTTCCCCCTCCATCTTGTGTGTATTATTGGGGTTATGGTGTGTTTGATTCGTTGAGAGCGTGGAGTGGTGGTTTGGAAGGGGTTAGGGAGGTTGGGCCCCTGGCCAGGGTAATTTGGAGGGTAGGTGTGTGCCTGATGGCACCGTGGGGGTAGGTAACGGTGGGGGGGAACACAATGGGTTGGCTGGGGAGGGGCGGCCTTGGCCAGTACTGGGGTGGACCCGGATGCCGCTGGAATTGGGTCCCCAAGGGTGTGTGGTGGGGACGTTTGCTGGTGGGAGAGGAGGGGTAGAAGGGGGGGTGAAAGGGACAGCGGTTCATTGGGAGGGTGGCGAATGCTTCAGGGAGGGGGAGGGAGGGGGGAGGGAGGAGGGGACAGGGTGGGGTGATGAGGGGGGGAGGGGGGAGTTTGGGGGGGGGTTGGGTAGTGGTTTGTTCCCACATAGCTTCCAGATGGTGGCGTCCTGGGGAATGGGGGAGGTGTGGATCCTAGGCTGGGGGGGTCTGGGCCTCAAGGATGTTCTTTATCTCCTGCAGGGGGGGCGTTGGTGGCCCCTTGACAATGGGTAAAGCCCTGCACTTTGCTTCTTGGAATGTGTGTGGGTTGGGTTCCCCCATCAAGAGATACAAGGTTTTACAACAGTTACACCTGAAAAGAGTGGCTGTAGCCATGCTACAAGAAACTCACCAGACTAGTGCGGAGCATGATAAACTCGTTCGCGGTTGGGTGGGTAAGGTGTACGGGGCTGCTGCGGTGGGGAAAAAGAGGGGGGTGGCTATTTTGATATCCAAAGAGGTGGACTGGGTGGCGGAAAAGGTGGAAATTGATGCTGAAGGCCGGTATGTGTTTGTGTGGGGGACTTTGGATGGGACAAGGGTGGTGCTGTGTTCTGTTTATGCGCCTAACATGTTTGAGGCCCGTTTTTATCAGTGTGTGTCGCAGATAGTGTCAACTTTAGGGAATTATCAACTGATCCTTGGAGGGGATTTTAACTCCGTTATGGACGAAGGTATGGATAGGTCGGGGACGGCTGGGTTTCGGGATCAGCGGGGCGCGCGGCGTATTCGGGGGCTATGTGAGGGGTACGATCTGCTTGATGTTTGGCGTATACTGCACCCAGGTGATAGGGAGTATACCCACATGTCTCGGGCTCATGGGACGTGGTCGAGGATTGATTATTTTCTGCTGTCTAAGGACTTGTTCAGCTGGGTCAAGCGCGTGGATATTGGGCCGTCGGTCCTTTCAGATCATGCAATGGTGCTACTGGAGATGCAACGGCGTGACTGTAGCAGTAGACGGCTATGGCGCTTTCCTTTGGACTTGGCCAGAGATGCCGAGTTTGAGAGATATATCCGGCACAAATGGGCGGATTATTCATTGAACAACATGTGGACCAGCCTGCTTTGTTTTGGGAGGCTGGGAAGGCGGTGCTCCGTGGGGATATTATCAGTTATCATCTCAGTAAAAGGAAGCGGATGAATTGTCGAATTGTGCAGTTGGAGAAAGACTTGTCTAAGGCCCGGCAGAGGCATGCTCGTTGTCGGACCGAGGAGGCTCGCATACGGTTACAGGAATTGCAAAGTGAGCTGGAGTTTTTGCTTGGCCAGAGGGCTACCAAGTCTATGATGTATTATCGCTATCAATTGTATAGGCATGGGAATTGGGCCGGAAAGTTGCTATCTTCTCTGGTGCGGGTGGAAGGGGGATCTCGGCACGTGGGCGGCATTAGGCACGTTGATGGGACCGTTAGAAACCAGGCGGAAGACATTGAGCAGGTGTTTTGTGACTATTATCAGAAGTTATATGAGCAGGAGGGTGCTGTGCCTGGGGGTGGGTGGGATCACCTGCGGGACTGTAACATGCCGCAGGTGACGCCGGAGCAGCTGCAGGAATTGAATGCACCGATTTCCGTGAGGGAGGTGCAGCACGCTATTGTTGGTCTCAAGAATGGGAGAGCTCCTGGCATAGATGGGCTGCGGGGGGAGCTGTATAAAATTTTGTCCGATAGGGTAGTGGTCCCTCTGGTTGGGTATTTTGAGGCTTTGATACAGCAGGGGAGGTTTCCGTATGAGGCGAATAAGGCTGTTGTTACGGTTCTTCCAAAGCCCGGCAGAGACCCTCTCCTGCCTAGTTCTTACCGACCTATATCTTTGCTGAATGTGGACATTAAAATCTTAGCGAAAATCATGGCGGGGAGGCTGGCAGGGGCCTTGCCAGATTTAGTGCAGAAGGAGCAGGTGGGCTTTGTGAGGGGTTGAAATGTGGCGTATAGTTTACAATGGATCTTAGCCTCCATTTGTGCTAGCAAGAGGGAGAATCGGCGTACAATGTTAGTAAGTTTTGACGCAGAAAAAGCGTTTGATCGAGTGAATTGGGGCTTCATGTACCAGGTGTTGGAGACCGTGGGGATACATGGTTTTTTTGTAGATGTGGTGAGATTGCTGTACGCGGACCCGAGAGGAGCGCTCTTGATCAATGGTAATTTGTCCCCTGAGTTTGTGATCCAAAAGGGTACGCGGCAGGGCTGCCCTCTGTCGCCCCTTTTATTTGTGTTGACGTTGGAACCTTTGTTGTGCCAGCTTCGATCCTCGGCAGCGTTCCGGGGTGTACGTGTCGGGCAGTCTGAGTTTCGCGTAGCGGCCTTCGCCGATGACCTGCTGGTGCATCTTGAGGACCCAGAGGATGGGCTACCGGCCCTATTGCACATTGTTCAAGACTATGGTAAGTTTTCAGGGTTATGGCTCAACCTAGACAAATCAGAGGCTTTGCCGTTGCTTCCGGATATACCCCGGAGCTGGCCGGGGGTTTTCCCCTTGAAGTGGGCGGCTGGACATTTTAAATACCTAGGGATCTACCTGCCTGCGGATTTGCTGACTTTATATCAGCTTAATGTCTCGCCATTGCTGAAGCACTTAACGGATAGGGTGCAGAAATGAAAGGACCTTCCCTTGTCTCTGGGGGGAAGGATAGCCTTATACAAAATGACGATTTTCCCTAGGTGGTTGTATGTCCTACAAACGCTGCCTTTGTTGTTGAAACGGAAGGATCTCCGGTTGATGGAGAATCAGCTTAACATCTTGCTGTGGAGAGGGAGGCGACCTCGCATACGACTGGCAGTCTTACAGTGGTCTTGGGATGGGGGAGGTATGGGCTGTCCTGATATTAGGCAATACAACTTGGCCTGTCTACTACGTTTTGTTCGGGATTGGCTGTGGGGGTTTGGAGATTATACCCCGCTGGAGATGATCGGGGCCCTGGTGGAGCCCCTGCAGGTTCATTATGTTTTGCATGTGGAGAGTGTGCAGGGCATTGACCGAAGAGTGTGGTCCGTATTGTTGTCTCCGGTGGTCAGAGCCTGGCGGCACCTTTGTGTCCGGGTAGGGTGTCGGGCGTCCTGCTCCCCCTATCTTCCAGTGCGTGGTAATAAGGACTTTCTGCCCGGTTTGACTGATAGGAGTTTTGTGCGATGGGAACAGATGGGTATCTCTACTCTTGAGCAGCTGTTAGATTGTGAGGGGGCTCTGGTGTCCTTTGCCCGTCTACAAGAGCACTATGCGTGGACGGGCGGAGAGGTGTTTCCCTATGCGCAGATTCGGAGTTATATTGGCACCTTACCACCGAGTTCTCTGAAAGGGGAGGTTTGTTCCCGGTTGGAGGAGTTGTTATTAGGGGGGGATAGGGTGGCGCGGGTGGCTCAGTTGCATCGGTCCCTCCTGGAGCTAGAGCCGGTGGGTTGTGAGGAGGTTTTAGCGGAAGCTTGGACGCGAGACCTTGGTGAGCTGGTGGAGGGGGACAGGATAGTGCATGCCATTGCGAGCATTCCTAAACTGTTGGTGTCGGTGGAGTCTCGAGATATGCAGTATCGCCTGCTCCGTCGGCTTTACCTTGCCCCTGATAGGGCTTAGAGAGCAGGGATAGCCTCTACGAATTCCTGCCCGCGGTGTGGGGTAGTGAGGGCTACGCTGGGGCATATGTTCTGGCACTGCGACAAAGTGCAGGGTTTTTGGAGCAAGGTTCTTCGATACTTAGAGCGGTGTGTGGGCACGTCTCTGCGGTTGACGCCTGTGAACTTGGTCCTTGATATTTGGCAGGAGGATTGGGGGGGGCGCTGGGTGGGATTGAATGGTCTTGGCTGCGGGTGGTGCTTGTGACAGCGCGTATGACTATCTTGCATGCTTGGTTGGACACTCTGGGCCCTACTTACGGGCGTTGGAGGATTCGCCTACACGGGTTTTTGTGGTTGGAGAGATATAGGATGGGGTCTCACCCAAATCGCTGGGAGGCTTTTATGAGGGGCTGGGGTCCTCACCTTCAGATGCTGCCGGCTGGTGCACACAACAGGGTCTTAGAGGGGGGTGCGGGTTAGCATGGGCAGCTGAGGATCAGGGGCATTTTTCATTTGCAGTTTTCAATGTGCTGGGAGGGCGGTATGGTGTATGCGTGTGGGAGAGCTGGGAGGGGGGTGAGGGGCGGGGGAGAAGTCCGTAATCCCAAGGGGCCTATCCTTGCAATAAGACGGGTGGGGGGTTGTCCATTTGCCTGTGTATGATTCTGGAGTTCGCCTTTTCCTCAGGATGATAGTAAGATCCCTGTGCTGCATCGGGCGGGTTAGGGGATGGGGTGCGTGGGGGGGCGGGAGGGGGGAGTTGGGTGAATATGTTGATACAGTGCTCTTTATCTGCTGTGTTAATTGTATCACCGCATGATCTTCTCTTTTTTTTTCATACTGTTTTACCTAGTTCTTCTGTTGGTGATGCTCTGTTGGTGGTTAATAAAAATGATTTAAACCTAAATACATTTTATAAAATGTAAGCATAAGTTATGACACACAAACAAGACAGAGAGATGTGTGGAATGGTCACGGATACTTTATTTAAAAAAACAAACAAACCCTGCGTGTTTTGGCAAATTGCCTTCTTCAGGGGATAAAACCTCAAAATAAAACAAATAAAACCTCAAAATAAAACTAGATCACATAAAATCATCATAAAAATAAACCCACAAATTTGTAACTAAATTATTACATAAATAACTAAAAATAAACAATTAAAATAGAATAACAAAAATAAAAGTAAGGCTGAGTATAAGGACAATCCAATGTACTTCTGTAGTGCTGGAGAGAATAGATGCCTAAAAACCTAGTACATGTTGTGTGGAGGAAAGAGATAAGGAGGACACTTTTACATAAAGTCCCTAATGGGAAGGTTGCATACTTACAAAAGCACTGTGTTTTAAACTTGATAAACATAAATGTATCTATAAAGAAACATAAACCAAAGTATAAGAAGAGTTCTCACTACAGATAATGTGTAAGGCTCAAACTGCCCTACTCATTTGAAAACATACTGTCAAATTCGCTTGTCTATTTTTTAATGAAGACACATAGGGGTATGTTTACTAAACCGCGCTACTGTGCGGGGCGCACTTGAGCGTGCGTTAAGGTATCTTAGCGCACGCTAATGATGTGTTTTTGTGCCCCGCACACGTGCGCGCCGCACTAACGGGCCCGCTCATGTGCGCGTCGCGCAAATGAGCGATAGAGGCGTGGAAAGGCTCCCGGAGGGCGGAGGAAGGCTCCCCAGGAGCGGAGAGACGGGGTCAATGGGTGGAGAGTGGGAGGGGAGAGGCTCCCCGCACAGGAACGGGGCTGAAATTCGATGAAAAAAATACCGCGGGTGAAAACCTTGCAGTAGAGCCGATTTAAAGGGAAGAGAAACCATTTCTGTCAGCAATGTACAGCAAAACCAGGGAAACCAACAAAACGTGAGCAGTGTGATACATGTGCACAGAACAAAATAGCAAATAAAAATTGAAAATGACCACAACAAAATTCTAAAAAATTATAATCCAGCTGGGAAACAGTGATAGTCATGGAAAACATCAAAAATCACTCCCAAGAAAGCCCCAAAAAAGAATTATGAATTTTAGAAGGGTCTACGCTCCGTCCCCATACAAGGTGAATGATCCCACAGTGAAATTGTGCAGAGCAGGGTTTATGACTCCTTTGGCCAGGTTTCCTATCTCAGGGATTGCATTGTCTCTGTGGCCACAGTGTGGTACAGTGAACACAGACAGTGTGTTCAGGAACCAAAGATCACCAGTTCAAGTCCCAGCTGGGGCTCCTGCAAACCCAATCCCCATATTTTACCCACCACTAAACAATGATAGTAAAGACCAACCTTTTTTGCAGATAACAGAAGCATGGTCCAAACACCTCTATTTTACCCTACAGAGCACAGACACCAGAAACATGCGCATTACCTAGACCACAGTCCCCTCAATGCAGTCCTGGAGGGCCACATATCATTCAGCTGTGATGCTGTCACCAATATAAGGCCATGTCAGCATGGTGGCAGAGGGGTACCGTTGGTGGAGGGGGCAGTGGCTGCTGCCCACAGCAGATGGTGGCCTAGCCCCCTTCACCTGGGTGCAGTGCACTCCAACAGACAGGCCCTGTCTGACAAACAGCCATGGACTCCCCAGGGAATGCACTGTTTTTGTGCTAAGATGGTGGTGCAGCAGACACAGCCAGTGCCTTTAGGACCAGAAGGTCACAGGTTCAAATCCCAGCTGGGGCTCCTGCCAACCCAGTCCCCTTATTTTACCCATGAAGAAAACATGGTAGTCAAGACTGAACCATTATTGCTGAGAACATAAGCATGGGTCAAAAACCTCTATTTTACCCTACACAGCACAAACACCATAGAAATGTGCATTACCTACAGCAGAATCCCCCAAATGCAGTCCTGGCGGGCCACAAATCCACCGCCTGTGAAGCCAGAGGTCATGGGTTCAAACCCACAGTGGGGTTATTTGATAGGGTTGTCCAAAGCATTATCTTTTTTTAATGTACATATTATGATGCCAGCAAAAACACCCTCAGCATACTGTACCCATAAGGTGGCTCAGAGGGCGCTTTATAGGGCGCCCTATAGGGCACCTTATGGTTCCCGTCCATATAAGGTGCACTATACATTATCCTGTGATGCAACTTATAGTGTGCCCTATAGGGGACATTTTAGGGTGCCGTGGCGGACAGTGCACTTTATAATGTGCCCTATGGAGTGCCTTATAGGGTGCCTTATACGGCACCTTCAATTACGGCACGTGAGGGCATGTTTGCTGGCAGCAATTAATAAAATAAAAATAAAGTGCTGCAGGAAAAAATATGTACATTGCAAAGCTGATGCCACAGCAAGCCTTACATAGTAGGCACCCTGGGGAGCAAACTCATGACCCCTGTATCAGCAGTCAGTGCCTTAACCATTGTGCTCCACTGCTGCTCCTCCTTGCATGTCAGCGCACCTACTTATGCTTTTCATTCCTTAAACTGCACAGTGCTGCCATCAAAAACAGTACTCTGACCTTGCGGTACCTCATACGGCACCCTCTAAGGCGCCCTATAAGCAACATTCTAGGGTGCCTTGGCGGACAGTGCACTTTAAAATGTGCCTTATAGGGTGACTTATGTTAACACGCTTTGAGAGTGCATTTGCTAGTAGTGATAATTAAACTAAACATAAAATGACTCCTAAACTAATCTTCCCCATAATATGTAATGCCTGGGACAGCCTTGTTCATTGGGCACTGTGGGGGATTGAACCCTTGATCCCTGCACCATTGGTCAGTGTCTTAAACATTGTGCTGTGGTTCTGTTCCTGTGTTTGCACATCAGCGCACCGCCTTATGCCGCCCAATATTAAAAAGCCTCCTAAATCAATAGCACACTGCCTAATGCTGCCCAATATTGGACTGGCTCCTAAAGTAATGCCTCAGCCAGCTGTCTTCATTGAGCACTGTGGGGGATTGAATCCCTGAACCATTGGTCAGTGTCTTAACCATTGTGCTGAGTCTATGCTCTTCTGCTTGCACATCAGTGCGCCACTTATGCCGCCCAATATTAAAATGCCTCCTAAAACATTAGCATGCTGCCTTATGCCACCCATTATTTATATGCCTCAGCCAGCTGTCTTCATTGGGCACTGTGGGGGATTGAATGCTTGATCCCTGCACCATTGGTAAGTGCTTTAACCATTGTGCTGTGGCTTTGCTCTTCTGCTTGCACATCAGCGCACCACCTATGCCTCCCGCACAGCTATCTCATGCGCTAATGTGCGGGGCGCACATGGGCGCCGTGCACCTTAGCGCATATGTAAATTCCGGATTTTCTTTTTCAGCAAGAAACGCCCACTCCTTATATGGCACCCGCACACTAGCGTGGCCCGCACATTAGCGGGGTTTTAGTAAACATGCCCCTAAGTCATGGTGAGCAGGCGTATACGGAGTTCGTTGGTGTGCTATAAGTTCTGACCTATGGCCCTCTGAGCTGTGACCTCAAGGGACGTGGCCAAAGGGGCAGGATATGCCCCTTTGGCACCCCTTCGGCGTCCGTCGGCATCCTTATTGAATATACTCCCCATGACGATGGAATAGTATCTTGATTTCAGTGTTTCCTTTTCTGCTGTGTACCGTTGGTGGAGACTATGGGGAAATGGAAGACTAAGAAGCCGACGGAAGATAAGGGCCCGGTGAATATGGGGGATGGTAAAGTTATCGGTCCTCTCGACAAGTATTTTTTAACTCTTCCTGAATTGTGCTCACCTGCTGAAGGGGCATCTTTGAGCTCCGTGGAGTGGACCCCTCCTCTCCCTTCTATTCCCCAGCTATCTTCTACTTTGGCAAGTAATGACAATAAGGTTTCTTTGGTTTCTTATTCTCCGGGCCCATTGCCTAAACCTGTCGTGGTTACTACTGATGTAAAGAGTTTGAATCCTCCGCCTGTGGAGATTACTTGTGGTTATAAACTTTATGTGGACTGCTGTTACCAATATTGATGTTAAAGTGTCTACATCTCTTGAGTCCTTATGTATGTATACACAGGAGCCGTATCATAAGTTTGCAGAGGTGGTTAGCAGAGTTTCTACAACAAATAAGCAGCTTTTAAAATTGCAGCAGACTAGTTCTGCTTTTACTAAAGATTCTTTAGCAATTCAATATAAGCTGGAAACATTGGAGAACAGTGCTAGGACATTGAATCTTCGCTTGCTGAATTTTCCTATGTCATCTTTGCATTCTTCTCAGATTTTGCTTGATAAGTATTTTCATGAAGTTTTGCTGTTTTCTGATACGATTGTTGTACAATCTTGCTATTACATTCCAGCAGGGAAGTTTCAGGTAGATAAGGCTGAAGGGGTTAGACATTCTTTCTATTGATTTTAATAAAGATTTAACTAATTTCTTGGAAGATTCTTCTGCTAGAATTGAATAAAGGGCCACGTTGTTGGTTTCTTTTTTTTTTCTTCTATAGATAAGATTTGGGTTTTGAAAACTTATTTTAGAAATAAAGAGAAGTTCCTGTTATATGTAAAATACTCAGATATTGTATTCTGTCTGATGTTTTCTTGTTCTATGTAAACCGCGCTGATTATAAATAGTGCGGTATATAAAAGATGTTAAATAAATAAATAAATAAATAAAATAAATAAGTTGTTTTGTGGTTATAAACTTTATGTGTTTCCGTTTCTAAGTCTACTCAAGCTTGTAGGAAGGCGTTTCTGGCATTGAAGTCCAGAGTAATTAAGCTGGGTGCTACTCTCTTTTTAAGATTTCCATGTAAATGTATTATTACTTTTCAGGGTTGTACCTATGTATTTTTTTATGTTAATCAATTAGAACATTTTTTGTGTGATAAGAAGGGATGAAAATTGATTATCTGCTCTTTTTTTTGTGTAGCCTGTTTATTTATGGAGGTATATTTACCTTTTAATTTATTTTTATCTTAGTATTTCTTTTTTTTTTTTTTTGCATCGTTATGTGGACTACTGCAATTTATTAATGTGTGGCAATTTGAAAGATGTGGAGGAGGAGCCTAGTGGTTAGAACAACTGCCTAGTACCCAGAAGATCTAGGGTTCCAATTGCCTCTGGCACTCCTTGCAACCTTGGGCAAGTCACTTTACCCTCCATTGCCTCAGAAGAAAAGGCTGGCAATCTACTTCTGGAGATACATTGCCAAGAAAACCCAGAGATAGCTGGGTCACTATGAGTCAACACTGACTTGATGGCACTAAAAAAAAAAAAAAATTATTGATGCTAATACTTGTTTCCTGCATTGCTTGTTTTGTTTAGGTTTATGATGATATCAAATCTCTAATAAACATATTGATTGATAAAAAATGGGGGGGGGGGCGGAAAAATAATGGTTAAGACGGGGCTGAATTCCCGTTGTCATCAATGTCATAGGATATCTTCCTGCATTCGAAAGGGGATTCCAATATGGTAAAATGAGCTCATGCGCCACCCATATGCTAAGCATTGTTCTTACCCAGACAATAGAGTATAAAATCAGATCGTTAGTGTATCAAATTTAGGCGTATTGTAGAGCTGAGCTGCCGAATCTCATGCATATACATGAGAAAATGTAATCCAAGGCGAAGCGCGCTGCACTCAAAAATCTATTTATCATTAGCATCGAGCAATAATGAAAACCAGAATAAAATCTGAGACGCTGCCATCTTAGCCATGAGGATAGTGCATCCCTTACTGAGGATGAAGATAAAAGGAAAATCGTTTTTGAAAGGGTGATTTTGAAACCTATCACTGTACCAATGGAAAAAAGGTAACAAAAAACAACAGGGGGGTGAGGAGGAAGAGGGAGGACGTGAAATGGACCGGGGGGGGGGGGGGGGTACGGCAGCAGGAGGTAATGCACCACCTATATGCTAAGCATTGTTCTTACCCAGACAATAAAATGTATCAAATCAGATTGCTTGTGTGTCGTATTGTAGAGCTGAGCTGTCAAATCTCATGTGTATGCATGAGAAAATGTAATCAAGGCAAGCACGCTGTACTCAAAAATCTATTCATCATTACCATCGGGCAATAATAAAAACAAGAATAAAAACTGAGACATTGACATCAAATTGTCTTGAAAGAGGTGATTTTAAAATCCATCACTATACCAATAAAATAATTTAACTAAAAACAAGAGAGGTGGGGGAAGAGGGAAGGAGGAAAAGGAAATGGGGGAAGGAAGAGGCAGGGAAAGGGGAAGGGGGGAGCGATAGAGGAAAGGTTAGATGGAGAGGGGTTGAGGAAAAGAAAGGAAAAGCATCGGGGGCAGCTAGGCTCGGTGGCAGGCCATGTGTTTTGGTACATATGGCCTTCCGCTGCTGATCCCCCAAAGTTGTGTAGGAGGGGGGTTAGAAGGGCAGGTCAAGCACATGGCCTACTGCTGTTGCCAAGGCAAACCTGTCACTAGAAACAGCAGCAGTAGGGGGGGAGCAGCAGTGGTGCAGCTCAGCATGGGGCGAGGAAGGGAGGCATGGCTGGGACTTCTGCCTGTGGTGTAATGCAGCTTGCAAAAGCAATACCACCATGGGCAGTAGCTACTATCAACCTCGTGCTGGTGTTAGTTGTTCTCCACCATGCGCTGGTAGCATGGGCTTTCAAGGCCTGCACATGTGGTGCTGCAGCAGGAATTCCCAACCCCCACTTAGAGGTGCGCTACCTGGATAGCGTATGTTTAACAAGGGCCCTGTGCTACTTTTTAGCATGGTGCCAGAAACACAGGCTACTTCTACACTTCCTGCCACTATACAAGGTATGACACGCCCATGACTCAATGCCAATTGGCTAACCGCTTATAGAAACAGAAATATGATGACAAAAAAAGATCACATGGCCTATCTAGTCTGTCCTTCCATATCAACAACTACAACAGTCCTCTTTTTTCCTTTAGAGATCCTCTGTGTTTGTCCCATGCTTTTTTTATTTTATTTTAATTTTTTATTGATATTTATATTAACATTCAAGCATTTACATGAATGAATAGAAATAATGGGAACAACACCACATTCCAATTACAAATAAAAGTATTCAAGGAAATCTTTCCCAAAATTAGTCCACAATTAACGGGGGGGGGGGGGGGGCTACAGGAAATTTAACACTTGACCATGGCCTCAAAAATACTTGAAGCTAAGGTCAAGGTAACACAGAAGAAATATATAGATTATGAGCAGGAGAGACTTATGCGTCAGTCGTATTGAGGCCCACCTCCACCCGTAGCTCTTCCCTTGCACATATAAATTCTGAGAGCTGTTTAGGGTCAAAAAAAGGAAATCCTTGCCTTGATAGGAAACATAACACCGAGACGGATACTTTAACACAAAAGTTGCACCCAGAGAAATAATCCTGGAACGATAAGCCAGGAATTCTTTCCTCCGTAATTGGGTTACTAGAGACAAATCTGGAAAAATTCTAACATTTGAACCTAAAAACTTCTCATTAATATTCTTAAAAAATAAACGAAGAATCAATGCCTTATCGGCCTCCAAGGCTAGAGTTACAAGCATAGTAGTTCTTTCTGTAACCATGCCTAAAGAGCTTTCCAAAAAGCCAGTCAGATCTCCAATTCCATTCGCTGCTGCCTTCAGGTTTCTCCCCTGTACTTCCAAGTTGTTCAACGACAAGTACTGTGCCCTAGTAAGTGGGGGCAGGTGCTCAGTTTGAATCTTGAGCACCGCTCGGAAATATTTCCGCACCATTTCCAATGGGGACATAAGTGGAGACTTTGGAAAGTTTAAGAGATGAAGGTTATTTCGTCAGGTAAGATTTTCAAGATGTTCCGTCTTCCGCAACAGCACTGATCTCTCCTTCATTAGAGCATTATGCTCCTCCTTAACATTCCCTAAATCTTCCTTCACCTGCAGCAAAGAACTAGCTTGCAGCTCTTGGCTCTTAGAGGATTCCAATTTCATTATAGCTAACTCAGTACTTACAGAACTCACCACTGTTGAGAGGGTTGTAGTTAAGGCAGAGATAGCATCCCAAAGTGCTTCCAACGTTATCACAGCGGGCTTTTCCAGCACCCGATTCACAGGTATAAGTCTTATTCCAGGTTCCAACTGCCGTGGAGGTACCACACGAGGAGAAAGGTCTTCCATACCACATTCCTCTGGCTGTCTACCCCTTCTGAAAACCAGGGCCGATCGTAACAGCACTTGCTTCCCACCTACAGGCAAGGGAGTGCTCACCCGGAGATCAGGCGGCAGTGAGAAACCAGAGCCGTCTGCAGAAAGAAAACTTCCGGGCTGTGTCAGGGGCTCCTGCTCATCCGGAGACAAACTAACTCCAAATGCACCCAGCACAGAAAGAGACTCCTCCCGCTGTGCTGGCGAAGACGCCGCTCCAGACCCGGAAACCGCAAAACCGCAATGTTCCAGCGTCCTGTGGCCAACGGCAGAAGCTTGCGGTGGGGCACAGGGGTAGCCCACTTGCTTCCTTTTCCTCCGCCCCATGCTAAACGAAGTGGAACTCGCCGAAAAGACAGGAGCGCTGAGCAAAACGGGGAGCGGCCAGCACAGGTCAGATTCCTGATGCCATCTTGCCCCTTCTATCTCCCGCCATCTTGCCCCCTGTCCTATGCATTTTTGAATTCAGATACTGTTCACATCTCTACCATCTCCACTGGGAAACTATTCCACAGATCCACCACTCTTTCCATAAAGAAACATTTTTGCATATCACTCCTGAATCTATCCCCCTTCACCTTCATCCCATGTCCCCTCGTAGCAGAACTTGCTTTCAATTGAAAGAGGCTCTCCCCCTGTACATTTATACCATGAAGATATTTAAACATCTCAGGCATATCACCTCCATCCCACCTTTCCTCTAAGGTGTACATATTAAGATCCTTAAGTCTGTCCTCATATGCTTTATAATGAAGACCACTAACCATTTTAGTAGCCACCATCTGTACTGTTTATATCCTTTTGAAGGTGCGGTCTCCAGAATTGCACACTATACTCAAAATGAGGTCACGCCAAAGACTTATACAGAGGCAATATCACCTCCTTTTTTTCTGTTAGCCATTCCTCTCTGTATGCACCAACCATCCTTCTAGCTTTTGCCGTCACCTTTTCTACCTGTTTAGCTACTTTAAGATCATCAGACACAACCATGCCTAGGTCCTGCTCTTCTTTAGTGGACAAAAGTACTTCACCCCCTATACTATATTGCTCCCTTGGATTGCTGCAGCCCAAATGCATGACCTTACATTTTTTAACATTAAATCCCAGCTGCCAAATTCTAGACCATTCTTCAAGCTTAGCTAGATCCCTCCTCATGTTATCTATACCTTCCTGGGTGTCTACTCTATTGCAGATTTTGGTATCATCCGCAAAGAGGCAAACCTTACCCGACAGCCCTTCTGCTATATCACTAACAAAGATGTTAAAAAGAATCGGACCAAGGACAGATCCCTGGGGCACACCACTGGTAACATCCTTCTCCTCAGAGTGAGCTCCATTTATCTGTACTCTTTGTCGCCTCCCATCCAACCAAGTTCTAACCCAAGCAGTAACTTTAGGGCCCATCCCTAGCATGCTCTGTTTGTTTATAAGTCACCTGTGAGGAACAGTGTCAAAGGCTTTACTGAAATCTAAATACACCACATCTAGGGTTCTCTCTTCGTCCAACTCCCTGGTCAACTCTCGCCACTATTCTGCTATAATATTTTTCATCTCTCTCATTCTGAGGGTTTTTTTCAGGGGTTTTTTTGTAGCACACTGCTCCATCGCTTTGTCACGCAACTGGAGGTGGCAGAAATATGGAGCAAAGAAATCAACTTGAAATTTCTGATTAAGTTGCAGAAGGACCCAACTGAGTGTCTCCAACTTCTCCAAAAGGCTTATGGAGAAGATGCAATGTCAAGGCCGCGAGTCTTTAAGTGGCACAAACACTTCAAGACTGGCTGCGAGGAGGTGGAGGATGACCCCAAGTCAGGACGGCCTTCCATGACAAAGACGGCTGAAAACATTGACAGAATGAACCAGCTGGTGCAGAGTGATCGCAGATTGATGGTGCGGATGATAGCTGAGGAGCTCAGACTGAACAGGGAGTCAGTGCGGACCATCTTGGTGCAGGAGATGGGGATGCAGAAGGTATATGGCAAGATGGTGTCCAAGCTTTTATTGGACGACCAGAAGGAGCACCGGGTCAATGTTTGTCAAGACTTTCTAGAGAAGATTGGAGAAGATCCAGAGTTCATTGGCCGAGTCATCACAGGAGACGAGACTTGGGTCTTCCACTATGACTCTGAAAGCAAGAGACAGCCTGCAGTGGAAGACTCGACTGTCATTCATACCCAAGAAGGCACGCATGTCCAAATCAAGGATCAAGGTCATGCTGATCACATTCTTCGACCAGAAGGGAGTGGTCCATCATGAGTTTGTGCCTGAGGGTCAGATAGTCAACCAGCACTTCTACCAGCAGGTCCTCAATCGCCTCCACGACTGGGTTCAGCACAGCAGGCAGGCTCTGTGGAGAGACAAGTCATGGCTGCTTCACCACGACAACGCACCCGCACACACCACGCTCAGTGTGAGGCAGTTCTTGGCCAACAAACAGTTCACAGCTCTTGACCACCATCCTTATTGCCCAGCTCTTGCACCGTGCGACATCTGGCTCTTCCCCAGGCTGAAGACTGTGCACAAAGGAACTCATTTCGCCTCTGTAGAAGAGATCAAGGCCACTGTGACGAGGGAGCTGAGGGATCTCAAGGAGGAGGACTTTACCGAGTGCTTCCGTACGTTGCAGAAGCAAATGCAGAAGTGCATTAAGTCTGGAGGGATTACTTTGAAGGGGACAATGCGTAATTTCTCTGTAGATTTTGTAATAAAGCCTTTACGGGATAGTCTCGGGGGGTTTTGGCACACCTCATATATCAGAAAATGTGTCTGGGGTGAATCTGAGATTAGTGAGGGAAGATGGGAATCAATCACCACAGCTCTCTCTCATACCTTCTTACAGTCAAACAATACCCTTATGAAAACTTTCTTTGAAAACACTATTTTGCCTGTAAACCACCACTTTTATAGACACAAAATTATTGTACTTAGGGGCATGTTTACTAAAACCCCGGTAAAGTGCGGGCTGCGGTAGTGAGCGGATGCCATATAAGGAGTGGGCGTTCCGTCCTGAAAAAGAAAAGCCGTGATTGACATATGTGCTAAGGTGCGCGGCGCCCATGTTCGCCCCGCACATTAGCGCATGAGGAAGCTGCGCGGGAGGCATAAGTGGCACACTGATATGCACACAGAAAAGCAGAGCCACAGCACAATGGTTAAGGCACTTGCCAATGGTACAAGGATCAGGGGTTCAATCCTCCCCAGTGCCCAATGAAGACGGCTGGCTGAGGCATTAATTTATGAGGCATTTAAATAATGGGCGGCATAAGGGGGCAGGCTAATGTTTTCAGAGGCATTTTAATACTAGGAGGCATAAGTGGCGCGCTGATGTGCACACACAATAACAGAGCTACAGCACAATGGTTAAGACACTGACCAATGGTGCAGGGATCAGGAGTTCAATCCCCCACGGTGCTCAATGTAGACAACTGGCTGAGGTGTTACTCTGGCAGCAGGCTAAAGTGAAAGCACAGGAACAGGACCACAGCACAATAGTTTAGACACTGACTAATGGTGCAGGGATCAAGGGTTCAATCCCCCACAGCACCCAATGAATAAGGCTGGCTGAGGCATTACACATTATGGGGAAGATTGCTTTTGGAGTCATTTTATGTTTATTTTAGTTTTCACTACTAGCAAACGCACTCTCAAAGCATGCTAACATAAGGCGCCCTATAAGTCACATTTTAAAGTGCACTGTCAGCCAAGGCACCCTAGAATGTTGCTTATAGGGCACTTTAGAGGGTGCCATATGAGGTACCGCAAGGTCACAGTACTGTTTGTTATGGCAGCACTGTGCAGTTTAAGGAATGGAAAGCATAAGTAAGTGCGCTGACAGGCAAGGAGAAGCAGCAGTGGAGCACAATGGTTAAGGCACTGACTGCTGATACAGGGGTCATGAGTTTGCTCCCCAGTGTGCCTAATACATAAGGCTGGCTGTGGCATCAGTTTTGCATTGTACATATGATTTCCTGCAGCACCTTATTTTTATTTTATTAATTGCTGAGAGCAAACACGCCCTCACGTGCTGTAATTGAAGGTGCCGTATAAGGCACCCTATAAGGCACTCCATAGGGCACTATAAATTGCACTGTCCGCCACAACACCCTAAAATGTCCCCTATAGGGCACCCTATAATTTGTGTCACAGGATAATGTATAGTGCACCTTATATGGACGGGAACTATAAGGTGCCCTATAAAGCACCCTCAGAGGCACCTTATGGGTACAGTACGCTGAAGGTGTTTTTGCTGGCATCAAAATATGTACATTAAAAACAGATAATGCATTGGACAACCTTTTCAAATAACCCCACTGTGGGTTTAAACCCATGACTTCTGGCTTCACAGGCAGTGAAGTAACCATTGGGCTACAGCTCTATAGCTGCTAGCAAGCCCCAGGCTGGCTGCAGAGAGCCTGCACGTCACCACACAGACAGTCTGCTGTGGTCTCCAGGATAGGGCTAGCACACCCATACCCATGATGCACTGCACATGCAAATAAGCTGTCCACAGATAAACACAAGATGGGGAATGCACCCCCACAGCACCTCGGCCTGGTAGGGGGAACTGACCATGTGCACCCCCACAGCACCTCGGCCTGGTAGGGGGTACTGACCGTGTGTTTTACTGGCACAGAGTAGCTACACACCGTCACATTGTGCGGGTACTGTGCTCACCCTGAGGGTGCGGTGAGGCGCCCAGCACCAGGTCCACAGCACCTTCCATAGCTGAGTGAGGCCATGTTAGAGGTACAAAACAGTGTTAAACTGTGAGATAGGTAGTTTCTGCAGAAGCACCTTGAGATATCTATGTCTGTCTGTCTCAGTCAGGTGTGACCCCCCAGGTGGGCCATGCACCCCCTCTCTCCCTCTCCAGCCAAGGGCAGCAAACAGGGTCCCCCATCAATAGCTCCACATTCTACCTCCCTGCAAAGGTAGCAGTAGAGGGGACCATCAACCCCAGTCCTGCTGAGGAACAGACACACCACAGGGCAGTCAATGCAGCTCTATACACATCCATAACACAATAGCAGAAAGACATTAGACCTGGATATGGTAAGCTGCATCTCACCACTATCTGATATTCTCCTGCAGCAAGTCATCAGCCACTGCACCCTGCAAGCCACTCCATCAAGATACATACCAGCTGCAAGCAGTCTGCTAGTTAGTCCATAGTGCATGTTCCCAGTGGAGATGCATGCACCCAGAACTGGGATGTCAGCATACACAGCAAGCAGATAAATCAGTGACTGGGCCCCAAAAGGAAACCCATATCTATCACATGAAAGAAATACCATATAGCACTATGGGGGTGCCTAGCCATGCTGTGGTCACCGCACAGTCAGTGTAAGAGTGATCTCTCAGCAGGACATACTGAGGTCACCCTTTCTGTGTAGGTGGTGGCCGGGCACTAAAATGTCCCAGTCAGTGCCCTATGCCCTGTGCAGATGCACCCTGGCCAGGCCACCCTGTCCGGCCTATACCCATGGTACCTTGCCCCTCATTATGCACATTGGCAGCCCAATACTGGCAACATTGCTGGCAGTGTGGGCTGTGGAAGGTGTCTGCAGCCACCACACGCTGGATAGACAGACAGCCACCCCCACACCTATGCCAGCATTGTGCTACTATAGAGGAGTTCAGCAGCCATACCGACCACACCAGTCCTGGGCACAGTACAGGCATGGATATGGTACGCAATACTGTTGGGGGTCACTCCCCAGGGTGGTAAACACTGTCAGAGACCAGACCTGCAGCACACACCACAGACATCACAATGATTGTTATGGTGGAGCTCAAAGAGCAAAATGTGCTTAACGTAGGAATTGATATCTGCCAGTTATCATAGGAAACGTTTGATAGCTGTGTACCATATACCCAGGTGTAGGGTGGCATTGCTAAGGTATGCAGCTGCTAGTATTGGGAGATACAGGCAGGGCCCAATGTCCTGCCTCTCCAGGAGGCATTGGCCAAGGGGGCCTGGGTGTGTTTGTGTGGGTGTCTGGCCCTGTTGGCTGCTGCTTTACGGCAGAGTTTCCCAACTCCAGTCCTGGTGTTCCAAACACTGTTCGGGTCTTCATGCTGTCCCTCGTGAATATGCATGAGCTACATCAACATACCATGGGGGTGGTGCATAGATATGCAGCACAGGCATCTTTATAAGAGGCAACATGGAACCTGAATGGTGTGGGGCCCTCCAGGACTGCATTTTGGAGACTCTGCTCTAGGTAATGCACCTGTTTATGGTGTCTGTGTTTGGTGTGGTAAAATATAGGCGTATTAACCATGCGTATGTTCTCAGCAATAAAGGTTTGTCCTTACTATCACGGTTTAGTTGTAGGAAAAATATGTGGACAGGATTGGCAGTAGCCCCAGCTGGCCTTTGAACCTGTGACCTTCTATTCATGCACACACTGTTTGTGTACACTGCACCACTGTGTTGCCACAGATATGCTGCTGTCCCTGGGGAGTCCATGACTGTATATCCAACAGAGCCTGTCTGTTGTGGTGGACGGTGCCAGCCTGCACAGGCCTAGTCCACTGTCTGTTGTGGTTTGCAGCCACTGCCCCCTCCACCACCTGTACCCTTCCGCCAACATGCAGACATGTCCTATCTGGGAAAAAGCATATGACCTGATTGACTGGTGGCACTCCAGGACTGAATTTGGGGGACTCGGCTGTAGGTAATGCCCATTGTTATGGTTTATGTGCGGTGTAGGGTAAAATATAGGTGTTAGAACCATGCTTATGTTCTCTGCAATAAAGGAGTGTCTGTACTATCACTGTTTGGTGGTGGGTAAAACTGTGGGGACTGGGTTGGTTGGAGCCCCAGCTGGGATTTGAACCTGTGACCTTCTGGTCCTACAGGCACTGGCTGTGTCTGCTGCACCACACTGTGGCCACAGAGACAGTGCAGTCCCTGGAGACAGGAAACCTGGCCGGACGAGTCAGAAACCCTGCTCTGCACAATTTTACTGTGGGCTCATTTACCTTGTATGAGGACAAAAGTGCAAATAAACCTCAAAAATGACCTCGAAAAATGGGGAAAAAACCAAAACCAAGCTGGGTAACAGTGACATCAATGGGCAATATAAAAAACACTCCCAAGAAAGCTCCAATAAAATGAAGTGATTTTTGAGAGTCTACGGAGCGTAGACCCTTCCAAAACTCATTTCTTTTTTTTGGAGCTTTCCTGGGAGTGTTTTTTATTGTTGCCCATTTATATCACTGTTGCCCAGATGAATTATAATTTTTACAATTTTTCTTGTGGTCATTTTAAGGGTTTTTTTGGAATTTTGTTCTGTGCACATGTATCACACTGCTCACGTTTTGTACGTTTCCCCTGTTTTGCTGTACATTGCTGACGGAAATGGTTTCTCTTCCCTTTAAATCGGCTCTAACGCGAGGTTTTCACTCACGGTATTTTTTTGGCCGAAATTCAGCCCCGCTCCTGTGCGGGGAGCCTCTCCCCTCCCACTCTCCACCCATTGACTCTGTCCCCCCGCCCCTTGGGAGCCTTCCTCCGCCCTCGAAATGCCTTTCCACGCCTCTATCGCACATCAGCGCGCCGTGCACTTTTGCGGGCGGCGTGCACGTGTGCGGGCGGCGCGCACGTGGGCGGGGCACCAAAAATGCACTATTAGCATGCGCTAAGGTACCTTAGCGCACGCTCAAGTGCGCCCCGCACAATTGCACGGTTTAGTAAACATACCCCTTAGTCTCTAGCTGTCTGTTTCTAAAATTCCACATAGAAAATTCATTTCTTGAGGTTCTCTAGCTATCTTTCTCTCTTAAAAGTACTGAGACACACAATTCTCAGCAAACAGATTTTTACAGTCCTGTGCAGACAGAGGCATACGTTAACAATGAGGGGCTCCCAAACAAAATTTTGCTGAGGGCTCCTGACTGTTGTGGCGTGGTACCCCCTCCCATCCCGCATCGTGCAGGCCTCCTCCATGCAGCAGCAGTGGCAAACTTACTTCATTGTGCTTTCCGTGCTGCTCCACTTTTGTAAGTTTGCCGCAGGCTCAATGGCTGTTCCCCATGGGCCAAAGTCTCGCGGTGTGGTTATCACAAGACTTCACCCTGGTTAGGAACAGCCGTCGGGCCCATGGCAGACTTATAAGAGTAGAGCAGTACGGCAACCATGATAAAGTAAGTTTGCCTCGCTGCTGTCGCCGCCACTGTGTGAGCCCCCCTGCATTGCGGGGGCTGCTTGGGCAGAATTTACACCACTGAGTAGAGATAACGTTTACTATGAGCAACTCCTCAAGAACTAATGGTATGTAACCTAAACAATAATTCAAACCATTTTCTTTGAAGATATATTTAATATAGATTTTTTTTGTTTGTTTATTTTTTACCACATAATCCTTTCTGTATAACTCAATTAAATTCAGTAGAACCAACTGAACACTCTGTTCTGAGTCCTTTGCAAGAGGGGCAGAACTTTTCTGGGTTCTTTTAACTCTGTTATTGTTGAGATAGAAACTATTCATTCCTCTTTTAAATACGTGAAGTGGCATTTTAGAAGAGATGTCTAGGAAGAATCTGTGATATCCAGAGCAGAACGTCCAACAATCTGGGTGAGTGACAGCAGTAAGTGGCACATATAAATGCCTTCTGAAATTGTTCTATGTCCACCCTGAAAACTGAAAGTCCCAATAACTGGTCCTGGCAATGGACCCCGCACAGATAGCAAGGCTGGGAACGTGCATGGTTGTAGGCCATTTCGCATCCCTGACTTGCACATTCACAGAACCAGGTACTTGGACATCCCAACCGGGTTATTTCAGAAGGTGGCACAACTGTGATATACTTGGAATATATATTTACAAGCAGGTTTCTTTGGCCAGGAAATATTAACTGTGGCACATTTTTCTCCCCCCCCCCCCACCCACCCCCAGAAGCACTGTAGCCATGAAATGAGCATTTTTTGCACCTTATTCATAATCAGGAGCAGGTATAGGCATAGATGCCTCAGCAACTAGGGCCAGACCTGCTTGTGCCATTCTGAAATGGCACTATACATGCATCTCCCTTGCTCTGCGCAGGACACACCTCTACCACACCCTTTGCTACATGGACATTCTTGCACTGAGGATGACTATATACCTGACTTTCTAAAATGGCTCTGGGGTTATCTCCATGATTTGCACATCTAAGTCCCTGTTTTCAGGTCCAACTCACAAAAAGGACTTCTAAAATGACCATCATAGTCAATTTGAGTTCAGACTATACAGCTATAAGCTGTAAATATAAATAATAGCCTTGCTGGAACATTAAATTGAAGCTGCCATTAGAAAGCATGTATTCTCCGGGAATAAGCAGGAATTCAGTCCTCACATATGGGTGACGTCGATGCTGACAGAGCCCTCACGGAAGCGTCTCCCCAGCTTTCAAAGAAAGCCTTTGAAAGATGCCACCATGCATGTGTGGTCCCCTTCTCACCCAAGTTGCCATCTTACTCAGTCTCCCTTTTTCCACAGAGCCCTATAGACGTTTGTCTTTCTTCCCCGGAAAAAAAGTGGATTTTCTTGTGCACTTATGTGTGTCATCTGCTTAGCTCCGGTCTCCTTCCCGCCTCTGAGCCCCATCGCTTCGGGCCTGGGACTCGGAACCTGTTTAGTTAGTTTTTTCCATCCAGTGCAGTCTTGCGCCTTTTCAAACCACTTTGACTCGCTGGGGCCCTTTTTCCCCCAATGGCCACCGGGTTTAAAAAGTGTGATTGGTGCTCCAGGAGAAACTCCTTGATGTCCCTTGCCTCGGTGAAACTCTTTGATGTCCCTTGCCTCAGTGAAAACCTCTTTGGTAAGCTTATGGAGGATAAGGCAGTGGAGATCAAATCAGAGTATGTCACCAGGACTCGGCTCTCGAGGAAGACTTCCACTCTTCTCAGGAAAAAACCATCGATGAAAAGGTCTCCCTTTCTCCAGAAAGGTCAACCCTACTAAGGTTATCCCCCATGCCAGGCCCCCCAGACCCCTCAGCAGGGTCATCAGAGCAAGGTCAGGGCCCACATAAGCCTAAGGACCCCAAGGCCCAGACACCAGCTCCAGCCCAAAATGAGTCAATATTTTGACTCCCAGAGCATAGCCTCTCCACCCATGGGAGACCAGCAACTGATGGGGGAGGGGGGGGGCACCTGATTAATTTTGCTCACCGGTGGACTGCCATTGCCACCGATTCCTAGGCACTTCAGGAGTTTAGGTAGGGTATCTCCTTCATTTAGACTGGATGCCTCCCCCTAACTTTCCAGGAGAGCCCTCTTGGACTCCCCTGCACCAGGCCCTGCTACTGCAGGAACTTGCAGGCCTTCTCAGGGACAGGGTTGTGGAGCCCATACCACACCACATCAGAGGAAAAGGGTTCTACTCCAGATACTTTCTGGTCCCAAAAAGAACGGGAGGCCTAAGACTCATCCTGGACCTGAGAAACCTGAACAAATTCCTGGTTAGGGAGAAGTTCAAAATGTTCTTCCCTGGAATAGTGCTACCCTACGTCTAGCAGGGAGATTGTCTATGCTCCTTGGACCTAAAGGATGCTTATACCCACATTCTTATTCATCCCAGTCACAGTCAGTACCTATGGTTCATGGTCAGGGGCGACCATTACCAGTACAGTGTACTTATTACCTTTTGGCCTAGCCTCCGCAACGAGAGTCTTCACCAAATGCCTGGCAATGGTAGCCGTCTACCTCCATTTCCAAGGGTCTTCCCATTACTGGATGACTGGCTAGAAAAAGAGACATGGCCTCAGAGGTGGAACAGGCCATGGCCCGTACCATCAAGGTTCTAGAACATCTGGGGTTTGTGAAAAACCACCCAAAATCCCACCTCACCTCAAGGCAGGAAATGGAATTCATAGGGGCTCGCTTAGACACCATCCAAACCAGGGCCTTTCTTCCCCTGGACAGGGCGAATCACCTCAGGGTCCTGGTGACCGAGATGCAGCACCATCACACCGTGTCAGCGCGGTCCATGCTTTGCCTTCACAGCCACATGGCCTCCACAGTCCATGTGGTTCCCAACAGCCACCTCCACATGCGGGCAGCTCAGTGGTGCCTCTGCTCTCAGTGGATTCAGACCACAGGCAGGTTCTGGGACAAGATCCCTGTGTCCTGTCAACTAGCAGAATCACTCAGTTGGTGGCAGGAGGCACAGCACCTGCAGAGAGGTATGCCCTTCCAACATTCACACCCCCAGAGGGTCTTCTTCACTGATACCTCCCTACTGCGCTGGGGTGCCCACTGCGAGGGACTGCACATGCAGGGCAACTGGTCTCTCATGGAGAACCAGCAGTAAATCAACCTGCTGGAGCTCAGAGCCATTTTTCTGGTGCTCCGGGCCTTCCAACACTGCCTGCAGCACCAGTCTATGCTGGTCCAAACGGACAACCAGGTCGCGATGTTCTACCTGAACAAACAGGGAGGCACAGGGTCTTACCACCCCTGCCAGGAAGCAGTGGCCCTCTGTTTATACACAACAGTCAGGGAATGCTCCTCAGGGTGGTATACCTTCCAAGCCAGGACAATGTCCTAGTGGACAGACTGAGCAGGGTCCTCCAGCCACATGAGTGATGCCTAGACCCCAGGGTGGCGCAACAGCTATTCCAACTATGGGGAACCCCAAGTTTGGACCTCTTTGCCAGCCCAACCAATACTCAGTTGCCCTGCTTCTGATGTTCCCAGCTGCATCTGTTCCATATAGCAGTGGATGCCTTCCTCATCTCGTGGTCGGAGGGCCTGTTGTATGTCTTCCTTCCCACGCCACTAATCGCACGGACTTTCTTCAAGGTACAGTGGGACAAGGCTTCCATGATCCTGGTGGCCCCGCAGTGGCCCAGAAAACCTTGGTTTCCTCTGTTACTCTGCCTCTCAACAGAGCTCCCAGTTTCTCTGGGGCATTCCCCAGGACTGCTGACTCAGAAGGAGGGCTCAATTCTCCATCCCAAGCTAGGGTCCCTATCGCTAAGAGCATGGCTGCTCAGCGAGGTGCCTTAGCGCCCCTCCATCTCCCCAGGGAGGTAGAAGAAGTCCTCCTGGCCTCTCATAAGAACTCCACGAGATGAGCCTATGTCTTCAAGTGGCGCAGATACCACTGGTCAACAAAATTTTACAAAAGTCATGTTACTGAAATAAAAATAGTCATTTCTTATCAATTTTTATATGCTGAACACAAATATGACAGTGAAATTGCAAAGTTGGCTCTAGTTGTTTTGTAATCTACAAGAATTAATGTTTACATCATGAAATGCATGTCAATAGTAAATATAATAGGCCTTCGGTTAATACCTGTAAAAAAAAAAGTCATAGACTACTTCTTCGATTTTTTTGCCTGTCTCTTGTACAGCTGTTCGGGAGCTTCTCTGGGGAGTGTCCAGCAGTAGTCAGCCAGCATTGTAGTGGACCATTTTCCCTGGTAACTTTGCTCCATCATTGCGATATCCTGGTGAAAACGTTCGCCCTGTTCATCACTAACCATACCACAGTTGTCAGGAAAGAAATCAAGATGGGAATCAAGGAAATGGATCTTTAGAGACATATTGCAGCCAAGTTTCTGATACTGCATCAGCATGTCTTCTACTAGTTCCTTGTAGTTTTCTGCCCTAACATTCCCGAGAAAGTTTGTTGACACTAGGCGAAAAGCATTCCATGCTTGTTTCGCATCACCCTGCAGCAAGTTGTTGAACCGGTCATCTTTGAAGAGCTCTCGAATCTGAGGACCCACAAAAACTCCCTCCTTAATCTTTGCTTCGCTGAGTCGAGGGAATTTTTCATGCAGGTATTGGAAAACCGGTGAAGTGCAGTCCATGGCTTTCACGAAGTTTTTCATCAAATCTAGTTTGATGTGAAGGGGTGGTAGCAGGATTTTGTGAGCCTCAACCAGAGCTGGGTGCTGGATATTCTTCTCTCCAACTGTTACATTTTGTCTGCGATTCCATTCCTTCCGCAAGTAGTGCCAATCCCTTGCACGGCTATCCCACTCACATAAGAAACACATGTATTTTATATATCCCTGCTGCAGTCCCATTAAAAGGGCAACTACCTTCAAGTCACCACAGAGGTGCCAGCTGTACTTGTTATAGTTAATGGAAGTCAGTAGATGCTTTAAGTTATCGTAGGTCTCTTTCATGTGGACGGCATGCGCTACTGGAATAGATGGAAGACGGTTTCCATTGTTCAAAAGCACAGCCTTCAGACTCAGTTTCGAAGAGTCTATAAATAGTTTCCAGTCTTGTGGGTCATGAGTGATTTTTCAGGCATTCATGAGGCTTTCAATATTGGAACAGAATACACAGATTACTTTCCTTTCCGACTGCGTATAGTACACTGCTGACGTCAGATGGCTTCAGCAGTCATCTGGCAGTAGTATTGCATTGCATCAGAAAATGATGCAATCAACTCTGGATGACATGTGCATGCTGATATTATGCAATGTGATGCAATATTACATCAGTCAAGGCTTATTTGGGATGTTGTTGATGTCCAACTGGATCAATTTACACGGTGAAACGTCAAAAATGAACTACATGCAATATCTTCAAAATGAGAGCCAATAAAATGTTTTTAATGTTATATTCGTGTTCAGCTCACCAAGATACTACAGATTAGGGCCTTTTAAAGTCAGTAAAGATTTCAATGTTGACAAGTGTTCTTGGTATGGTGTACGGAGCACTGGGTAGATCCATTCTCCTGCCCAGGACATATGGTGCTGCAGTACTTGCTCCACTTCTCACTATCTGGACTCATGTCCAACTCCGTCAGGGTACATCTGAGCATGCTCTCCGTGAACCATAACTCCATAGCGGGCAAGCCTCTTTCTAGCCAGTCCCTCATTACCCGATTCATGTGGGGCTTGCTGCTCTCTAAGCCTCCCATCTGGCCGCCTCCGGCAGAAGGGGATCTCATCCTGGTTCTGGCATAGCTTACCAAGCCGCCATTCAAACCCTTGGCTACCTGTCATTTGCATTACCTATCTTGAAAGGTTGTCTTCCTGGTGACACTCCTCTGCCCGCAGAGTCAGAGAGCTTCAGGCCTTGGTGGCCGAGCACCTCTATAGCAGATTCTAACAGAACAGGGTCATGCTTCACATCCACCCTAAATTCCTCCCGAAGGTGGTATCCGCCTTTCACCTCAACCAAGAGGCGATGCTCCCCACCTTCTTTCCACAGCCCCAAGCTGACATGGCAGTGGCTGTTCTCCATACTCTAGAGTGCAAAAGGTTCCTGTGCTTCTACCTGCAATGTACTCGGGACCACTGCAAGGCCTCACAGCTTTTCATTTTATATGACTCCATTCATCTGGGAAGGCTGTCACTAAGCAGACTCTTTCCACCTGAGTGGCAGACTGCATCGCCTTTGCCCACGATCAGGCTAGGCTACCGTCAATGTCAGGGCTATGGTAACCTCAGTTGTGAGCCTACACTCTGTCCCTCTGGCAGACATCTGCCAGGCTGCCACCTAGTCCTCAGTCCACACTTTTGCAGCTCACTACTGCCTGGAGAGGGAGTCCTGACGGGACAGTGCTTTCGGCCAGGTCGTACTCTGTAATTTGTTCGGGGTTTAGGCAACTCCTGCCCACCGACCCTTTTTGTGTAGGCTACCAGAGCCATGGTTCTCCCTGGACATGGGGGTCCTCAGAGTCTGTCCTCAAATTCGCTTGCAGCTGCTCATGGCTGGGCCAGTCTTTCCTACAGGTTCTCGGTAGCCTGTAGCTAGGGAGTCCCATATGTGAGGACTGACTTCCTGCTTGTTCCTGTAGAAAGTGTAGTTACTCATCTGTATAGGTGTTCTCTGGAGAGAGCAGGAATCAGCCCTCACAACCCTCCTTCCTTCCCTTGGAGTTGCTGTACAATTTTGGCCATCTTCTTTTGTCGGCTCTAGCTATGTCATCTAACTGAGTAAGATGGCACCCTTGGGCGGGAAGGGGACAAGCATGCATGGTGGCATCTACCAAAGACTTTCTTTGAAAGCTGGGGAAATGCTACCGTGAAGGCTTCATCGGCGTTGACATCACCCATATGTGAGGACTGATTCCTTCTGTCCCCAGAGAACATCTTTTACAGGCGAGTAACTATCTTATTTGTAACCTATGACTTCTGTTATGCTTTTTCTCTCCCACTTTTTATTTTTCCCCTCTAGCATTCAATTATATATTACTGATTTGCACCAATCTATTCAGTTGAATAGCAATTTTCATCTGCAGAATGAAGTGTATGTATGACGGACTTGAAGACAGCACCGTGGACTTGAAGACAGCACCGTAGGAGCAGAAAAGCTTAGGCTAGTATCTCAAAAATAGAAGTGCAAATCCTGGTTATATAGACAAGAGGATTTTAAAAATTTTTTTCAAGATATCATTTATGGATGAATAACAGCAAAGAGTGCTTTAACAGTAGATTTGCATTGACAGGATTAAAAAGGCAACTAGATACTTTATTTGTGTAAGGTCATTTTGTTCCGATATTTTGAAGGGGTTCAGTTCTATGGATAATCACTGTACTTTATTTCTTTTGTCTTTGTCAATTTGAAAATTACATCTCAAGAAACCTAGAATGCAGGTACATAGGACACTTAGCAAGAAAAATTCAAGCTAAAATAAAAAACAGAGACCCCCTAAGAAAATATACAATGCATAGCAAATAATCCAGTTAACCTTGCTAAGATCTCAACTGGTTGAGGAGAGAGATAGATATATAAGGGAGACACCTAGGAATTATAAGAAAAAGAAAAAAGCATAGCCATATATCTTAAGCAGCAATAATCACAAAGAACGTTATTACCCATGATTGTTGACCCTACTATCGACTTCAACATGGTCAACTCTAGAGTCTAAAGAGAAACAAAGGGGCATGTTTGCTAATGTGCGCTATCAGGGTAATGTGGGGTTAGCATACAGTATCTGCGCTATGCTAAAAGGTAGCATAGGGCCCTGCACTAAAAACCTTGCACTACCCTTGCGGCATGTTTTGAGGCATTGACTGGACAGGATGAACTCATCATGATGCAGGTAGTGCGAGTGTTTGTAGCCCATGTTACCTATACTTAGTGCAGATTCTGCAGGGGCAACTAATGCCACGTCAATGAATGGCATTAGTTGTACCCATGGTCATTTTACCATGGTGCATTGTGTTACATGCAGGGGGATGGATGTACCCATCCCTCTGCATCTATTACGAAGTCCTACACTGGTAATGAGGCTCACACACCGGTTACCAGTGTAGGGCTTAGTAAACATGCCCCATAGTAGCTCAGGGACAAACAAAACCAACTCACACATGCAAATTTCTGGAAACATTTACATGGATATCTAAGTTAAAATGAAGCACTTATCTCCCTAGTTTCCTGGCGCATAGCAATTAGTACTTTATGTATCTTCTGGGTAACATTGGCCAAACCAGGAAATATCCAAATCTTTTCCCCCATGAAAATGTGCTTATGAATTGCAAATTGAGATTTTGTTCAAAAACAGTGTAACCTATTCTTGTTTCACAGTCTTCCAATATAACTACGACATACAAGCCTGGGACGGATGCCCCTCTTTCTGCTCTAACCCCTGGCAGATCATCTCTCCAGGGTCTCAATAGTAAAACACTTTACCTATCAGAGGAGAAGATTTCAAGGGAATGCAGTATTAAGAATTCCACCCAAATACAGTATATCTACAGAGCTCACAAGGAGCAAACCCTTCAATTCTAGGGTACTTCAGTAAACATAGATTAAGGAGTCTAGCTAGGAGAATCTTGTCCTGAATAAGAGTAGAGCGGACAGATTTCACAGTCTCCATATCTTTTTCCAAGGCTGTAATTCTTTCTTTATGCTACCCAGAACATACCTCCCCCACCTGTGCCAAAATGTTCGCTACTGCAGCTAAGGAGGCCAAATCTGATGTAACAGCAGCTAAAGTTGAATCCAGCCTTAATAGCACACCCCATATCACATCCATGGTGATCACTGCTGGCTTTTCCAATGTGATTCTACCAGGCACCGCAGAACTGCCATCAATGGTTAAATCCAAACACCCAAGACAGCTACTCCCTGATCTCCTTCATCAGGCAGCACTTCTACTACTGCAGACCCTATTTAAGGAAAGGTGCTGGGGCTAAGTTTTTTTTTAGTTCTGACTCCCATGCGTTTTCAATTTTTTCATATAAAGGGTGGTACTGGGATAAAGGCCTAATTTACTGCAGATTTAATTCACTTTGAAATTTTACTATATGTATTTAACCATCTGTGGAAGAAAGACAGGAGAAGGGAGATATGATAAAGACATTTAAATACCTCCATGGCATAAATGTACAGAGTCAACCTCTTTCAATTGAAAGAAAGCTCTGCAATGAGGGGACATAGGATGAAGGTGAAAGAGGATAAACTCAGGAGTAATTTTGTGGAAATATTTCTTTACAGAAAGAGTGGTAGGATGCATGGAATAGTCTCCCAGTGGAGATAATAGAGACAAAGACTGTATTTGAATTCAAGAAAGCATGGGACAAACAAAGAAGATGTCTAAAGGGGAAAAAAACTTGGTAGTTGGCATGGAAGGGAAGACCTGATAGAGTGTGCGGTCTTTATCTGCTATTATGTTTCTGTGTTTCTATGTTAATGGCTCCCTAAACACTTATTTGTCCTATCTATCTTTCCTGATTATATGGTGAACTCTGTGGAACCAGGTCTATCTCTTTTATGTGTACCTGTGCAGTATTGTATAAGTCTGATGGCACTCTATATTGTAAATAGATAATAATATTAAATAGGTAATAATGACATGTTTCTGCAGGTTTCATATTTAACTGTTCACAAGTTTCATACTTGTGTTAATTCAACCACTTTTGTGTCCGTTACCATGTGTCCAATATGCATGCCCAGATTATGGTGGATAATGGATTTAAAATGCTTGGATATGACAAACCCAACTAACAAACTACAGTGCAGAACTGAAACAAAAAATACGTAAAACTGGCTTTGTATAGCTTCTGGAATTTTACTTTGACAAGGGCACCATCTGGAGTTTTAAGGTAGTATTTCTGTTATAGGAACATAGTAACAGTAAATGACAGCAGATAAAGACCAGCATGGTCTATCTAGTCTGCTCAGTAATGTAGCTAGAGTGTAGTGTTGCCCCTGCCGCTATATGAAGATTACCTCTCTATGAAGATATTTAAATTTGCTTTGATCACATAATCTTGCCATATAAGGATCCTGTGCATCTGTCCCATGCCCTTTTGAATTCTGCCTTTTTGCTCTACCACCGCCATTGGGAGGGCATTCCAGGCATCCATCACTCTTTCCATGAAAACAGTATTTCCTGATGAAAATCAGAATTTGCACTCTGGCTTTGCTGGTTACAAGTCCATTGCTCTAATCACTAGGCCACTTCTTCTACAGGCTATAGTTAAATAATCTGAATATCAAGTGCCAAAATTGGTGAGTTTTCAGACCAAACCCTAATGAATATTCATGAGAGATTTCCATGTCTGCTACATCCTTTTTATGTAAATCTATCTCATGCATGTTCATCAGGGATAGCCTGAAAATGCAAATGGTTTGTGATAGGGGTGTGCAGGCAAAAATGTTTTTTGTTTCATTTTAGGTTTACTGTGCAAAAATTCATTTCATTGGCTTGTAGCTTTTTTGCCACTCCCTGGGTTTTGTTAATAGTGCACACCATCACTTAATAGTATGCACTATTGAGCAATAGTGCATACTATAGGAAAACAGTGCATGCTATGGGTAAAATAGAGGCACATTCCATTGAGTGCATGCAGGCCCCTGTGCATCTGATCGGAATCGGGATGCCCAGAGGTAGACCCGATTCTGATCCCACGGGGGCTAGATGTGCCCTGCGGGATCATAATTGGGTCTAGGGCCTGAATGTGCAGGCTGGGGCCTGATTCCAATTGACCTGCATGCGCGGCCACCTGCCCGGCTATCTCAGTGAGGCTCTTGAATAAAGCCATGGTGCCATGGTGTCCTGTTGCGGCTCCATTCAGGAGCCTTGATCCCCGGCTGCCTATCACAATCTTCTTTCCTCCACAGCCTGACCCCCGATCTGGTCTTCCATGGCCAGGGTCGGGCTGCGGGGAACCCCCTGCACCTGTCTCCTCCGCTACCCCAGCCTGCCGTCCCCCATCCAGTTTGCCAACCCTGGACGTACTGGGCTGACCTTAGAATCTGCCTTTTATGTCCAAGGTCGCAGATCACCCATACCCCGCCCTCGTTATGCCTCTGGAATGCCCTCTCCCGCCCCATCTATGCCTCCCCATACAAACATGTTGTTCATACGAGGAGGTTTTTGACGGGGCTGGCAGCAGGGTGAGTAGCGGGGATGGACATCACAATGCTATTTGCAGGACGGAATAGACCCCATAGTGTATACTATTGAGCAATAGTGTGCATTATTAAGTGACAGAGTGTACTATTAACAAAACTCAGGCAGTGATGAAATTTCAAAATGTCCTATTTTGTTGTCATTCAAAGATGGTACGAAACAAAATGGGAAATATTGTTGACATTTCCCATTTCATTTCAAATGAATGCACATCCCTAGTTTGTGACCCTCAAGGATTGAATTTGTGCATCCCTGGCCTAAGGTAACTTACAATATTTCTGCTAATTTTGTAAATTGTCTTGGATGTTCAGATTGTTTTTATTACCATTTTTATGACTTTGATCATGATATAAATCACAGATATTAGAGCTACACTCAGGGACGCATCATGGCAATCTGCTATCTGAGACAAGGTATGATGGCGCCCCTCCCCCACATTGCACTCAAAAGAGAGGATCCTCTCAGAACTCCGGTTAGACAGCTATCATATGAAAAAACGGTGTCATGTGGTCTGTTCTGGATGCACCATGGATAATGCGTGCATTGGTATTTTGTGCTATCTGCAGTGGTTGAAGTATATAATTTAGTAATCCTTGAAAGATAATATTGCAATAGTCCAAATGTCCAGATTAATCATACAGCTGAGGTTTGAACAGATTGAAGGGGAGATAGATGATTCAATGGGAGGCTAGGTAGGAATGAGTTGCAATATTCTAGGCAGGAGGCGAAGAAGGAGTGGATAAGGGTCCTGGTAATGTGTTCGAGAGGAAGGAACAAATTTTCCTGGTGTTACAGAGAGAGAAACAACAGTTTTTAGCTTTCTGTGGGATAAGTGTAATGAAAGAGAGAAAAGAATCAAATATGACCTCAAGGTTGTGAGCTGAGGACACAGGGAGGATGACAGTGTTAATCAGGTGGTCACCTAGGACAGCAACTTCTGGGGGGTGGCAAAGAGTGAGGCATTCAAAGCTTAACAACAGATTTAAACAGCTGGGGGGAAGGCTATAAAATGTATGGTTTGACTAGGGTGCCGACATCTTGAACCAACTCTGGGGCCAGCCCTGGATTAGGGGAAAAGATGTGAAGATCCTTCATGGCCATATTCAATTTCAGAAGGTGATAGGACATCTAAGCAGCAACATCGGACAAAGAGGCTGAAATTTGGGCCTGGATTCCTGGAGAGATTTCAGGTTCAGAGAGGTAAATCTAAGAATCATCAGCATAAAGATGGTACTGAAAACCATGGGAGGAAATGAGGGCACCAAGGCCTGGATTCCTGGAGAGTTTTCAAGGGCAATGACCACTACAGGTGTTAAATAGGAATGCTAGTGTTAAAGATTCAGGGACTAAGGGCAGAAATTTGAGAGGTGGGCACCAAAACCAATTGGAAGGCATCCCAAAAAAATATTCTGTGTTTTGGATGTAATTTCACTGTTCTTTGCCTTTGACTAATGTTTGAATAGATACGATGGAAATATTTATTTAACAGGTTTTTTCTATACCACTCTATCATTTCAGTCAAAGCAGTTTAAATTGTAACTTAACAATGTACATTAAACAGGGGCATTGATAACGTGTATTTTTTTTAGGTAAGTGACAGTTAAGTGACTTGCCCAAGGCCACAAGGAGTACTAGTGAAAATTGAACTCTGGTCTCTTGGTTCCCAAGTGAGTGCTCTAAACATTAGGCTACTCCTCCAATAGCTTAGCGTTAAAGAAATTAAAAACAGGAGAGCAGTAAGAGATATGTATAGAGTGGTCTTTGAGATGTACATGGAAAAGAGGGGAACTCTGGTGATATGTATAAAGAGAAGAGTCAGGGGGAAGTATATGGGGGCATCTCTGGAGGATGTAAAAAGGAGTGAATGTGCTCTAGGAATGTATACAGGGGATTGGAGAAAGAAAAAATGTAAAGAAGAGTTTGGGGACTACAAGGTAGTTATTCTGACCTCTATGATGAGTAAATTTAAGAGAAATGCTGCCAAAACAGGATTGTGCAATTTCTAGAATACAATGAATTTCCTGATCCATGACAGTATGCTTTTACTAGAAATAGATCTTGCCAGATGAATCGGATTAATTTCTTTGAGTGACCAGAGAGTTAGATCGAGTGAGAGTGCTAGATGTGGTGTACTTTGATTTCTGCAAGGCTGTTCTGCATAGGCAATTTATTTGTCTAGGCAATTTATAAACAAACTGGGAACCCAACAGGTACTTGTGACCTGCATTGGCCATTATTGGGAACAGGATACTAGGCTTGATGGACCATTGGTCTGACCCTGAATGACAAATCTCCTATTCTTACATTCTTATGGGAAATGGATGCTTGGGGAATTTGTATGTGAGGAGGTGATGTGTATAGAAAGAGTGCCTCTAAGTCCTAGATTTGGCACTGGCACCTAGGGAATAAAAGTTTTTGGGAAAGCTTGCTGGAGCAAAGATGTGTTGCTTTCTGCTGTTGCTAGAAATAAGCCAAGATCTCATATCCACAAAGGAGCTCAGTTAGTTCTGCCATCAATGTAGTAGGATTTCATCCCATTAGACTTGGCATCCATAGCCTGGGTAGATGCCAGCAACAGAAGAACAGTGATAGTAGCCAGCTGCATTTAATTTGCTTCTCCTTCTGCTAGTATTGGTCTCTTGCACATGGCTGATATGTGTCAAGGCTGAAGGACCGGAATAAGAAATCTGAAAGGAAGCTAATTCAGGAACAACATCTGGAAATGTTTCATGGAAAGAATACTAAATGCCTGGAATGCCCTCCCAGAATAAATGATTGACAAAAACAGTAACAAATTCCTAATTCCTAATCCATTTTAATTTATTTAGCCCATTTTATGGGGATAGATAGTGACAAGAGGGCTTATCTCAATCTAGGGGGTATGTTTACTAAAACCCCGGTAATGTGCGTGGCCCGCTAGTGTGCGGGTGCCATATAAGGAGTGGGCATTCCGTCCTGGAAAAGAAAAGCCGTGATTGACATATGCGCTAAGGTGCGTGGTGCCCATGTGTGCCCCACACATTAGCGCATGAGGAAGCTGCGCGGGAGGCATAAGTGGTGCGCTGATGTGCACACAGAAGAGCAGAGCCACAGCACAATGGTTAAGACACCTACCAATGGTGCAGGGATCAGGGGTTCAATCCCCCACAGTGCCCAATGAAGACAGCTGGCTGAGGCATTAATTTATGAGGCATGTAAATAATGGGTGGCATAAGGCAGTGAGCACTGTTCCCTCTAAGCTGTGCGCGCGCACATACTTTACAACAGAGCGCACAAAAATTACAGTTCTGATTCTGATAGAAAACAACACAGACATCTTAAAATTTAAAAGTTGTTGTGTATTTATGGTTTTCACAAGTTCTACAATATTTTCTAGTGCAATCAATGTGGTGTACATACTGTATTCTGACATGTAGTCAAATTTTAAAGTATATAACTCCGAGTGTCGTTATGTGGCACACAAAAATTTAACCTTCCTTCAAAAGCTGCACAGCCGATATTTTATGCGCACACAGCCTACAGAAAATTAGAGGGAACATTGGCGGTGAGCTAACATTTTCGGAGGCATATTAATACTAGGAGGCATAAGTGGCACGCTGATGTACACACAGAAGGGCAGAGCCACAGCACAATGGTTAAGACACCAACCAATGGTGCAGGGATCAGGGGTTCAATTCCCCACAGTGCTCAATGCAAACAGCAGCCCAAGGCATTATTTTAGGAGCTAGTCTAGTATTGTGCTGCATAAGGCGGCGCACTGATGGGCATTAGGCAGCACGCTATTGACTTAGGAGGCTTTTAAATATTGGGCGGCATAAGGCGGCGCGCTAATGTGCAAGCACAGGAACAGAACCACAGCACAATGGGTAAGACACTGACCAATGGTGCAGGGATCAAGGGTACAATCCCCCACAGTGCCCAATGTAGATGGCTGACTGAGGCATTACATATTATGGGGAAGAGTGCTTTTGGAGTCGTTTTATGTTTATTTTAATTATCACTACTAGCAAACGCACTCCCAAAGCGTGTTAACATAAGGCGCCCTATAAGGCACATTTTAAAGTGCACTGTCCGCCAATGCACCCTAGAATGTTGCTTATAGGGCGCTTTAGAGGGTGCCATATGAGGTACCGCAAGGTCACAGTACTGTTTCTTATGGCAGCACTGTACAGTATAAGGAATGAAAGGCATACATAGGTGCGCTGACAGGCAAGGAGGAGTAGCAGTGGAGCACAATGGTTAAGGCACTGCCTGCTGATACAGGGGTCATGAGTTTGCTCCCCAGTGTGCCTAATGCATAAGGCTGGCTGTGTCATCAGCTTTGCATTGTACATATTTTTTCCTGCAGCACTTTATGTTTATTTTATCAATTGATGCCAGCAAACACGTCCTCACGTGCCGTAAGTGAAGGTGCCGTATAAGGCACCCTATAAGGCACTCCATAGGGCACATGATAAATTGTACTGTCCGCCACAGCACCCTAAAATGTCCCCTATAGGGCACCCTATACGTTGCATCACAGGATAATGTATAGTGCACCTTATATGGACAGGAACCATAAGGTGCCCAATAGGGCGCCCTATAAAGCACCCTCAGAGGCACCTTATGGGTACAGTACGCTGAGGGTATTTTTGCTGGCATCAAAATATGTACATTAAAAAAAATAATGCATTGGACAACCCTATCAAACAGGTTTGAACCCATGACCTCTGGTTTCACAGGCAGTGAAGTAACCATTGGGCTACAGCTCCTAGCAAACACCTGGCTCTCTGAAGAGAGCTTGCACGTCACCACACAGACAGTCTGCTGTGGTCACCAGGATAGGGTTAGCCCACCCATACCCATGATGCACTGCATATGCAAATCAGCTGTCCACAGATAAACACAAGATGGGCAATGCACCTCCACAGCACCTCAGCCTGGTAGGGGGAAATGAGCATGTGCACCCCCACAGCACCTCGGCCTGGTAGGGGGTACTGGCCGTGTGTTTTACTGGCACAGAGTAGCTACACACCGACACATTGTGCGGGTACTGTGCTCACCCTGAGGGTGCAATGAGGCGCCCAGGACCAGGTCCACAACACCTTCCATGTGTGAGGTAGGTAGCTTTTGCACAAACACCTTGGATGTCTGTCTGTTTCAGTTAGGTATAGCCCCCATGGACCTCTAGGTGGGCTATGTACCACCACCCCCCTCCTCCAGGGCTGGGGGTGGCAAACAGGGTTCCTCATCAATAGATCCACCTTCTACCTCCCTGCAATGGTAGCAGTAGAGGGGACCATCACCCCAGTCCTGCTGAGGAACAGATACCCCACAGGGCAATCAATGCAGCTCTATACACATCCATAACACAATAGCAGACAGACATTAGGCCTGGATAGGGTAAGCTGCACCCCACCACTGTCTGATATTCCCCTGCAGCAGGTCATCAGCCACTGCACCCTGCAAGCCACTCCATCAAGACACATACCAGCTGCAAACAGTGTGCTAGTTAGTCCATAGTGCATGTTCCCAGTGGAGATGCATGCACCCAGAACTGGGATGTCAGCATACAGAGCAAGCAGATACATCAGTGACTTGGCCCCAAAAGGAAACCCATATCTATCACATGAGAGAAATACTATATTGCACTATGGGGGTGCCTAGCCATGCTGTGGTCACTGCACAGTCAGGGTGAGAGTGATCTCTCAGCAGGACATACTGAGGTCACCCTGTCCGTGTAGGTGGTGGCCGGGCACTAAAATGTCCCAGTCAGTGCCCTATGCCCCGTGCAGATGCACCCTGGCCAGGCCACCCTGTCCGGCCTATACCCATTTTTTTTTTTTTATTTTTCTTTCTTGTATACCGCGCTCTTTTAATCAGTGCAGTTTACAAATGAACAAAATTTAAACACAATGGTACCTTGCTCCTCATTATGCACATTGGCAGCCCAATACTGGCAACATTGCTGGCAGTGTGGGCTGTGGAAGGTGTTTGCAACCACCACACACTGGATAGACAGACAGCCACCCCCACACCTATGCCAGCATTGTGCTACTATAGGGGAGTTCAGCAGCCATACCCACCACACCAGTCCTGGGCACAGTACAGGCATGGATATGGTACGCAATACTGTTGGGGGTCACTCCCCAGGGTGGTAAACACTGTCAGAGGGCAGACCTGCAGCACACACCGCAGACATCAGAATGATTGTTATGGTGGAGCTCAATGAGCAAAATGTGCTTAACGTAGGAAGTGATATCTGCCAGTTATCATGGGAAACGTTTGATAGCTGTGTACCATATACCCAGGTGTAGGGTGGCATTGCTAAGGTATGCAACTGCTAGTATTGGGAGATACAGGCAGGGCCCAATGTCCTGCCTCTCCAGGGGGCATTGGCCAATGGGGCCTGTGGGTGTGTGTGTGGGTGTGTCTGGCCCTGTTGGCTGCTGCTTTACGGCAGAGTTTCCCAACTCCAGTCCTGGTGTTCCAAACACTGTTCGGGTTTTCATGCTGTCCCTCATAAATATGCATGAGCTACATCTGCATACCATGGGGGTGGTGCATAGATCTGCAGCACAGGCATCTTTATTAGAGGCAGCTTGGAACCTGAATGGTGTGGGGCCCTCCAGGACTGCATTTGGGAGACTCTGCTCTACGTAATGCGGCTGTGTATGGTGTCTGTGTTTGGTGTGATAAAATATAGGCGTATTAACCATGCGTATGTTCTCAGCAATAAAGGTTTGTCCTTGCTATCACGGTTTACTTGTGGGAAAAATATGTGGTTAGGATTGGCAGTAGCCCCAGCTGGCCTTTGAACCTGTGACCTTCTGTTTTTGCACACACTGTCTGTGTGCACTGCACCACCATGTTACCACAGATATGCTGCATTCCCTGGGGAGTCCATGACTGTACATCCAACAGAGCCTGTCTGTTGCGGTGGACGGTGCCAGCCTGCACAGGCCTAGGCCACTGTCTGCTGTGGCTTGCAGCCACTGCCCCTCCACCATCTGTACCCTTCCGCCAACATGCAGACATGTCCTTATTTGGGAAAAAGCATATGACCTGAATGAGTTGTGGCACTCCAGGAATGAATCTGGGGGACTCGGCTGTAGGTAATGCTCATTCTTATGGTTTGTGTGCGGTGTAGGGTAAAATATGGGTGTTTGAACCATGCTTATGTTCTCTGCAATAGAGGAGTGTCTTCACTATCACTGTTTAGTGGTGGGTAAAAATGTAAAGACTGGGTTGGCAGGAGCCCCAGCTGGGACTTGAACCTGTGACCCTCTGGTTTTACAGGCACTGGCTGTGTCTGTTGCACCACACTGTGGCCACAGAGACAGTGCAGTCCCTGGAGATAGGAAACCTGGCCTGACTGGTCAGAAACCCTGCTCTGCACATTTTAACTGTGGGCTCATTTACCTTGTATGGGGACAAAAGTGCAAATAAACCTCAAAAATGACCTCGAAAAAAGGGGAAAAAACCAAAACCAAGCTGGGCAATAGTGATATCACTGGGCAACATTAAAAAACACTCCCAGGAAAGCTCCAATACACTGAAATGATTTTTAAAAGGGTCTACGGAGTGTAGACCCTTCCAAAAATCATTTCTTTTTTCTGAAGCTTTCCTGGGGTGTTTTTTAATGTTGCCCATTGATATCACTATTGGCCAGCTGGATTATATATTTTTAGAATTTTGTTGTGGTCATTTTCGTGTTTTATTTGCTATTTTGTTCTGTGCACATGTATCACACTGCTCACGTTTTTCAGGTTTCCCCGGTTTTGCTGTACATTGCTGACGTAAATGGTTTCTCTTCCCTTTAAATCGGCTCTAACGCGAGGTTTTCACTCGCGGTATTTTTTTCACCGAAATTCAGCCCCGCTTCTGTGCGGGGAGCCTCTCCCCTCCCACTCTCCACCCATTGACCCCGTCCCCCCGCCCCTCGGGAGCCTTCCTTCGCCCTCGAAATGCCTTTCCACGCCTCTATCGCACATCAGCGCGCCGCACACTTTTGCGGGCGGCACGCACGTGTGCGGGACACCAAAAATGCACTATTAGCGTGCGCTAAGGTACCTTAGCGCACACTCAAGTGTGCCCCGCACAATTGCGCGGTTTAGTAAACATACTCCTAGGTCTCCATTTCGGAGGCTTCATGCACATCACCTGAATTCTCTGTTGGGTGAGACATGGCATATCATAAAAGCTAAAGGAGATAATTCAGTCCAGTGTTCAAAAATACAATCTTTTTGGAATAACTTTTATTCTAATGCAAACAGGCAAATGGCAGTAATTCCAAGGGGCGATCGAACAACTTCAAGATATAAAAGATAAGCACAATCTTTATGTTTTAAGCAACTGGAGATAAATGCAAATTGAACACGATAACAGAAAGTATTCAATAGGAAATGTTGGCAACGCTGCTATTCCTAGTTAATTCCATTGTGTATAAGGATAAGTGCTAAAAGGGTCATTGATGCGTGAAGACATGCTGCTTTTTGCTATTAGCAAATAAGCGCTGCCAATGTTAGTCTGAGACCTGCACTTTATCCTTTTCTGTAGTTTGAATGGTAGATTGATTGAGAAAAAAGAATATAAATAAAAAAGAAAAAAATTGATGAATGATAGAATAAGTTACAAGGAATGAAGTATACATATTAAGAAGGATGCAATTCAGTTTATAGGCAACGAAAAAACAATAGAGATCCTATTTAGATAAAACTTTCTGATCATTTTTGAGGGCATCACCTACTAATAGAGTAATTCCAAAACAGACATACAGTCTTAGAATAAGCATGTAGCAGGGTTCCCCAACTGTCCTATATTTTCCAAATAAGGAACAATCTGGAGCCTGCTCCTAACTTGTGAGGTATGTTTAGGTGAAGCTATGGTGGTTGGGCCTAGGCGTCTGTCACCATCTAGTGCAATGTATATTGTCGGTCTCCATTACCAAGGGGCCAATGCTGAGAATCTGGGAAGATGGTTCCCAATTGAAAAAAGGAGTGCAGCTGACAGTGCAGCAGGCCCAGCACTTCTCTTACCTGCTCATTGCTCATTAACAGGACTGCTGTTCAAGATTTGTCCTGCATATGCTACCATGGTGATTAATACCAGATAGCCCCAACTCAGGAGTATCAGTGATAGGGATGCCTTCTGACCGTCCTTCTTGGGGACAGGTGCAACATATGTATGGGCCATTGTTGGTGTCTGGCTAATACTGCCTCTAGCTAATACTGTCTCCTACCTATGATATGCAATTGTCCCCTCATGGCTTAGAGGTGTGAGTGTCCCACTGTTGGCACAGGAAACCACAGAGGGAATGTACAATGTGAACCTCAAGGTCACATGCATTGGTCTTTGTATACTCAGTTCTGTGAGGCTCTTTACAGCTATTCCTCATGCGCTCCTTCAACAGATGATGACTGCTCATGCATGTCCAGGCAGGACTTCACACCACCTGAGGGGCTGCAAGAGAGTGTATCACCAGAGGGCCAAGCACAAGCACAGACACTACAAGGCAGCAGCATGGCAATGCCACATCTGAGCCACAACATGGTGAGACAACAGAGATTCAGCAGGAGGTACTCCTGGCCATAGACCGTGACCCCAAAGATCTGCTGGGACCTGACCCCCTGCAACCACCACTGCTACTTATCAATGAGTCGCTGGAGTAGGTGGAAGATCATTAGACTAAGAACTTGCTAAGGGAGCAAGGGGAAATGCTCACATTTGCTTGCCATGTATGGTGGCAGGCATGGGGGAGTTGAAAACCTACATAGTCCAGCAGTTACAACACTAGCCCAGCATTTGTGTCTCTCTGAAGCAAATAGCTAAATATAAGAACATAAGAGCATAAGATATGCCATACTGGGTCAGACCAAGGTCCATCAAGCCCAGTATCCTGTTTCCAACAGTGGTCAATCTAGATCATACGTACCTAGAAGTTTCCCCAAAAGACACAGGTTCAACAGTGCTTGTATTGGGTCAAGCATTGATATCCTGGGTCCCTTTTTAATAATGGTTTATGGACCTTTCCTCCAGGAACTTGTCCAAACCTTTTTTAAACCCAGCTACACTAACAGCCTTTACTACATCCTCCGGTATAAAGATTCCAGTTTGATTACACGTTGAGGGAAAAAATATTTTCCCTTATTTGTCTTAAATAATTTACCCTGTAGCTTCATTGCATGTCCCCTAGTCTTTCTATATTCTGATAATGTAAACAACTGATCTATGTTTACCTGTTCCACTCCATTCATTAAATTATAGACTTCTATCATATCTCCCCTCAGCCGTCTCTTTTCCAGGTTAAAGGGCCCTAATCTTTTTAGCCTATCTTCATAGGGGTATCCTTCCATCCCCTTTACCATTTTGATGGCTCTTCTCTGAACCTTTTCTAATAACGCTATATCCTTTTTAAGATACGGCGACCAGAATTGCACACAATATTCAAGGTGCGGTAGCACCATGGAACGATACAGAGGCATTCTAATATCCTTTGTTCTATTTTCCATTCCTTCTATTTGCTCACTTGGCTGCCGCTGCACACTGGGCGAAGGGTTTTAACATGTTGTCCATAATGACGCCTAAATCTTCCTGGGTGGTGGTTCCTAATGTGGAACCTTGAATCATGTAACCATAGTTTGGGTTGTTCTTCCCTAGGTGCATAACTTTGCACTTGTCCACATTAAATTTCATCTGCCATTTTGATGCCAGTCTTCCAATTTATCAAGATCCTCTTGCAATTTTCCACAATCCCCTTGACTTTTAACAACTTTAAATAGTTTTGTGTCATCTGCAAATTTGATAACCTCACTCGTTATTCCCTTTTCCAGGTCATTTATGAATATGTCAAAATGCAGCAGACCCAGCACAGATCCCTGGGGTACACCACTATTCACCTTTCTCCATTGGGAAAATTGGCCATTTAGCCCTACCCTCTGCTTTCTATCTTTTAACCAATTCTTGATCCACAATAGTACACTGCCTCCTATCCCATGACTCTTTAGTTTTGCCAAAAGTCTCTGATGACGGACTTTGTCAAAAGCTTTCTGAAATTCCAAATACACTATATCAACCGACTCACCTTTGTCTACCTGTTTATTCCCACCTTCAAAGAAACATAACAGATTAGTAAGACAAGATCTTCCTTGTCTAAAGCCATGTTGGCTGTCTCCCATTAATCCATGACTATCTACATGTTCTGCAAGTTTGTTCTTTATGATGGTTTCTATCATTTTTCCTGGTACTGACGTCAGGCTCACCGGTCTGTAGTTTCCCGGATCACCCCTGGACCCCTTTTTAAAAATTGGCGTTACGTTGGCCATCCTCCAATCTTCAGGTATTACAGATGATTTTAATGATAGTTCACAGATTACTAATAGCAGGTCTGCAATCTCATATTTCAGTTCTTTCAACACCTTGGGATATATTGTGGTACCGAAAGCATGCCTGAGCAGATGGAATGGCAAAATAGCGAGCACTGCACCTTTAAAAGCCAGAGCAAGCCAGGTTTCCATGACAGCAGGAAGCTTTCAGAGAGAATGCAGCTCAGTCAGATTCATGACGTAAGAGCTGGAAGCAGCCCTAACGAGGTGCACCTGGATAGTCAGAAGGGCGTGCCTGAACAAGGAAGCCGTTTTAAACCAGCTTCAGGGCTAGTCTTTCAGAACAGCACGCAGTACCAGAACAGCCGACAGGATTGTCAGCAGAGAAGGAAACTGGACAGACAAGAAGGCAGGGAAAAGCCTTTACAAGTGTCTAAACCACTTCAACAAGGAAGGCAGCAACTGAGGAAGTCTTGGAACCCAGCTCCAGGCAAGAGGGATTCTGGTGGGTCCAATCCCAGTTACCTTAAAGCTAAGTCAACGCCGTCATGGGAGCTACCTGAAGACAGGGACAAGCATTTTACCTGTGGAAGGGAAGAGAGCTCCAAGCACAGACCGGGCAGTGATAGCAGACAAGGTACGTTGGATTTTCTGCCTAATCAGAGTCTTGTTGAAGACATTGTGAAACAACTAAAAGCCAGTGCTAACAAGTGCCACGATAGCACGGCTGTAAAACCACCTAGCAGAAACACTTGGAATAAATGGTTTAATGCAGATGTAGAAACCATAAAGAGAAGCTTATGTACTAACCAAACGCCTGAGCTAGAGGACGTCACGGCTAATAGAGGAGGGAATCTTCTAGAGCAGCTGCAAAAGGCTATTCCAGAATGCCAGCCTAGAAGTTCTCCTAGGCAGAGCTGTGAGAATGAAAGCAAGGACATGATCATTGACGCAGCAGATGTTCCTGAGTCCTCTGGTTCTTTTGAGATGGACTGTTCTATGTGTAATAGAGTGGACATGAACTTATGTTAAACAAGCTTTGGTAAGAAGAATTACAAAGTTGTTTGGAAGTTTTGTGTTGCTGTGAAGAAACAGTTTTTCCACTTTTATATGATGCTTTTCATTTGCTCCTGTTTTTCTGTTTATTCTGAAAAAAAATTATATTGCTTTGCTTATTTGCCTGAGAACCTATGTGAGGGGAAAAACCCAACAATAATAATAAATTTATCTGTTCCAAAAGACCCTTGTGCCACAACACATTTTTGTGAGAGTGAAACAAAAAACTACGTATCCCAGCAACCCTTGCTGCTAGATAGTATAAAGGACACTCAGAAGCAAAACAGCGGTCAGCCCTACTATAAAGCCTTCGGCCAGTAGCAGGGGAGCGTGACAATATATCATCTGGTCCAGGTGATTTGCTACTCTTCAGTTTATCAAATAGTTGTAATACATCTTCCCGATGTATCAATATTTCCTTAAATTCTTCCGCATCTTTAAATACCACTTCAGTCATGGGTAACATTTATTTATTTATTTATTATTATTTATTACAGTTGCTTATATACCGCACTATTCGGCATCAGCGCGGTTTACAGTATAACAAAATGACCAAAACACACATTCTGTTTGGTTTTACATAGAACAAGGGTATGAACTTGGATAACAGGGGGGGGATGAACTATATACATGAATTATATACATGAGATAGGTTACATGCATGGCGCAAAAGTCCTGTAACATGGTTGAATTGAACAATATGTAATGAGTCCGTTTCGAATACAAGAGACATTGTGAGAATGGGCTGTAAAAAGGCAGTGTTTCTTAGGTGGTGTTATCTAGAATCATCGCTGGCTGGGTAGTATTGGAGGAAGAGGTGATGTTTGATAGCCTTCCTGAATTGGGTCAGGTCAGCAATGGCTCGAATGTTTGGTGGGAGTGTATTCCAATATTTGGGGATGTAAAGACTGAAGGCCCTATTCGCTGTCGTGTTATTGCATTTAGTCAAGGTCTTCGGGGTTGTTAATAGATTTAGGGCTGTTGACCTCCTGGCTCTGTTGGGGGGCACTGTATGAATGAGATCAGTAAGTGCTGTGGAGGATAGGCGCTTGATGGCCTTGAATGAGAGGATTAATGTTTTGAAGATAATCCTTCCGTGTATAGGTAGCCAATGAAGCTGTTTTAGAATCGGAGTCACATGGTCACTTCTGGTGGCTCCATGGAGAATCCTTGCTGCAGCATTCATGGCTAGTTGTAGTGGGTTTATTGTGGCTTGCGGGAGACCTTGTAGGATGGAGTTGGCAAAGTCAAAGTGCGGTAGGATCAGAGCTTGGAATATGGTCCGGAAATCATCTGGTTCCAGTAGGGAACGCAGATGCCTGAGTGAACGGATTTTAAAATAGACCGCTTTAACAATGTTGCCTATATGGCATTTCATGTCCAGATGTTTGTCTAAGGTGACTCCCAGGTATTTTATTGTTTCTTTGGTTTGTAATTCTGCTTCCTTGACCTTTATATGTGTTGGTGGGGTAAAGTCTGGGTCTCTGGCGATGAACAGTACCTCCGTTTTCTTATGCTGGATGCGTAGATTTTGTGCTTGTAGCCAGTCCAATATGGCATTGAAACATTCTATAATAGGTGTGAGGTCCATTTGAACGGTTGAAAAAGGCATATATAGGAGGATGTCGTCTGCATATATCATACAGCTCACATTAAATGCTCTAATGATGTTGCAAATGGGCTGCATGTATATGTTGAATAGTAGAGATGACAATGAGGATCCTTGCGGCACACCCTGTGTTTGATGGAATTGTTTGGACTCTTCTGCTCCGGATTTCACATATTGACATCGTCCATTTAGATAAGAGCTGCACCAATCGAGTGCAGTATTGCAGATTCCCTTTTCTTTCAGTCGCCCGAGGAGAATCTCATCCCTACATCTTCCTCAGTAAAGACCGAAGCAAAGAATTCATTAAGTCTCTCTGCTATCGCCTTGTCACCTCTTAGTGCCCCTTTAACCCCTCTTATCATCTAATGGACCAACTGACTCTCTCACAGGTTTTTTTGCTATGAATGTATTTGAAAGGAGTGGCCTAGTGGTTGGGGCAAGGTACTTCAGGCCAGAAGGTCAGGGGTTCAAATCCCACTAGAGGACAGCAACCTTGGGCTGGAAGGACTGGGGTTCCTAGTCCCACAGGTGCTCCTTGTGGTATTTGGCAAGCTACTTAACCCTTCATAGCCCATGTTCCCTGTAAAATAGTTATCTCCAAGTTATAATGCCCTGTTCAATGTAAACCACACTGATGCAGAATAGCACAGTATATAAGAGAATGTAAATAAATAAGAAAGTCTTTATTACATGTTTTGCTTCCGCAGCAAGCTTCTTCTCAAATTCTCCCTTTGCTTGCCTTATCTATGCCTTGCATTTAACTTGCCAGTGCTTGTGCTATTTTCAGTTTTTGACATTTGGCTCTTTTTTCTATTTCCTGAAAGATGCTTTTTTGGCAACAACAGCCTCTCTGATCTCACCTTTAAACCATGCTGGCAGTTTTTTGTACTTCCTTCCACTTTTCTTAAAGCATGGAATACAGCTGATCTGGGCTTCCAAGATTTTATTTATTTATTTATTTACATTCTCTTATATACAGCGCTATTCTGCATCAGTGTGGTTTACATTGAACAAACTGAAATTATATTGAACAGGGCATTATAACTTGGAGATGACTATTTTACAGGGAACATGGGCTATAGTATTTTTAGATAGTATTTTTCAACAACACCCAAGCTTGATGTAAGTCTTTAACTTTTTCAACTGCTCCTTTTAGTTTTTTCTTAATTATTTTCCTCATTTTATCATAGTCTCCCTTTCAAAAGTTAAAAGGTAGTACTGTGGATTTCCTTACCATCCCTCCTCAAATAATTAAATCAAACATGATCATAGTATGATCACTATTTCCAAATGGCCCCAATACCCTTATCTCTTGCACCAGATTTGGTATTCCACTAAGGCTTCCCCTCTGGTTGGTACCACCAAAACACAGCACTCTGCCACGTGGGCAACCAAGAAGACAGTCAGGAGACGTGGCAGATTATAAAGGGCCTTTATTAATCCACGGATCAAGCGTGCCTAACCCGACACTGGCCGTGTTTCGTGTTACACTTCCTCAGGGGTATACAGCTCACTAGAAATAAATATATATGTAAAACAGAAACACAACAAATAAATATAATAACAATGTAACAATGTTAAAAAATTGTTAAAAAAGATAAATTAAACTCATAACACATTAAAACATATTAAATAAAACATAAATTAAACGAATACTCCAATTAAAACAAAACTTGATAACCAATGATAAAATCATCTGGAATAAATAAATACATAAGAATATAAATACATAAATAACATGCACTATCCAAATGACAATAATATTATATAAGTTGTGCCTGCAGTAAAAACAAACATTCAATAAGAAACAAAAAGAGCTAAAAGGAGAGAGAGGAGGACCAAAGGTAAAATGAATACCAAATAAATAGAAAGTGTGAATTAAAAGTGAATAAAATCACTAAATGATTACATAACTAAACAAATAAATAGATACTTGTAAAACAATCAAAACGTGTGAACCATAGATAAGACCAAAACCATAAATGTGATAAATGTAATAAAACACCATAGCAAAAAGAGTATGTAGAATACATATCAAATAATGCAGTCTCATACCACTGTGGCTACCCGTACAAATGGGCGCACTCCTAATCTTGCCAAGACAACCGAAACATGCTCCGATTCACATACAATATAATTGGAACTGTCTAATGAAATAAATAAATGTGTATGATTGTTAGTATTCACATGTATCTGAATGACCATAAATTAAAAAAGCTGAAAGGTGATGAGTCGCCCGAGAGTCTAAAAAAACATATCTTATAACAAGGGAAGACAAAATGCACAAGGGACCTGCTTTAAACTTTTTAACGCCGAGAACACAGTTGTATTACAAATGCTGATAGATAAAAATTGAATACTGTAGTGTATCTACATAACGTAAAAATGTGACAGGAGCCATTTTGTTCTCCCACTAGGTCCCAGTAGATATACAATTTGATCTTAACAAAATCAAACCTGTAAAATGTGCAGAGTGAACCCCGTATGCGAACGGGTTAAAGCGATCCTCTCAGTGAGACGCCCGCATGTGCGCTATTGATATTTAAAGCTATACTGTAGCGGGGACTATAGTGGATGAAACTATATGATGTAAAAAATGTAAGGTGACATTATGTGATGAATAAATACTCATAAATTGAAGGACTGACAAAACAAAGCCATTTAAAAACCACTGTAAAGATAGTTAAAACCACAAAAATCAACCTTATTGTGTGCTTCTTTGGCTTAAAAATGAGTGAAATCACTAAATGGATACATAACTAAATAAATGAATGATTACTCATAAAAATTTATGAAAAATCTAAACGTGTGAAGCAGAAGACAAATGAGTAAAAACAAATGTGGATAAGAAACAAACCATAAATATAATAAATATAATAAAACGCCAAAGATAAAATGTTGTGTAAAATAAATATGCAATCTCATACCGCTGTAACTACCCGTGCAACGGGCAAACCTTGATCTTGCCAGACCAACAAAAACTGTTCCGTATCGCATACAATATAAATGAAACGATCTAAAAAATAAATAAATAAATATGTACGATTATTAGTATTCACGTACTGTATCTGAATTACCACAAATTTAAAAGGCTAAAAGGTAATAAGTCGCCCAAGTATCTGAACAACCATATATTATAACAAGGGCAGACGAGGTTTCAAATTTTGCAAGGGACCTGCTTTTAAACTTTTTGGCACCGAGAAATCAGTCATGTTGCAAATACTAATAACAGATAAAAAATGAGTACTATAATGTATCTACATAACGTAAAATATGACAGGAGCCATTTATCCTCACACTATGCCCCAGTTATTGTATAATTTGATCCTAACAAACCCAAACCTGTTAAATGTACAGAGTAAACGCCGCTTGCAAGCGGGTTAACACGATCCTCTCAGTGAGACACCCGCACATGCGCTGTTGATATTTAAAGCTCTACTTTAGCGGGAACTATAGTAGATGAAACTGTATGACGAAAAAAAATTATAAAACTAACATTATATGATGAGTTAAAGGTCGTGGAGTGGAGCACTGACAAAACAAAAGCCATTTAAAAGATACTCTAAAAATAGTTAAAACTACAAAAAGCGACCTTATATGTGTGCACCTTGGCTTTATACAGATAAAGCTGAAGGAAAAACCAAAGGTATACACATACTATGTAACATTCTTGTATTGTTTGCCAGGGGAATTGAAATTAGGTAACAGCTCCAAAGGAAGAACCAGCAGAGAAAGGATCCAAAAATACATAAACCCTAATAAAAAATAGATCAAACGAATTACACTGTTAGGGTAAGCACAATGGAACGGATAAATCTAATTGGAGATTTAACATTAGTAATAAGTAAAAAACATACTTTTGTTCCAACCAGGGGCTGGTTGCAACAAAAAGAAACCTGCAGAAAAGAGATCCAAAAACATATAGACCCTTATAAGATATGGATAGAAAAAATCCACTGTATGTGTGATCATAAGAAAACAGATAAATCTAAATCCAGATTTAACCCAGGTGGAGCAATAGTATTAAGTAAAAAAATGTACTTTTGTTCCAACCTGAGGGTCGTTTTAACAAGATCACCTCCCCTCCAATTTTGTTGAACTTTTTTTAAGACAAAGAATTTTATATCTGCTGTCGTGTGTCCCATGTCCAACCAGTGCTGCACTAATGGTTTGTCTATCAGCTTCCTTCTAATACAACTCTTGTGTTCAATAATACGCGTACGTATACACCGATTAGTTTTACCCACATAGAGTTTTGCACAGGGGCATTTGATAACATAGATAACATTAGATGTTTCACAATTAGAAAAATCATTTATATAAAACCTCTTTTGAGTATCTGGATGAACAAAGATATTGCGTACTGGAAGGACATGAGGACAAACGGAGCAGTGACCGCACTGGAATTGCCCCTTATATTTAGATAATCTCTTGCGTTCAGTAAAAGCTGACGGAACTAAAAGATTCCGAAGGTTAACATTCCTCTTGTGGGCAACTATCAGTGAAATGTTGCGAAACTCAGGAAGGGACTGAATAAGACGCCATTCTCTTTTGAGTGTACTTACAATTTTTTGTGATTGTAATGAATATAATAAAGGACATACAATCTTAGATTGATTACTTTTTTCTTTTGGTCTTAGCAAATTATCACGTGGTTCATCTCGTGCTCTCACATAGGCTTCTTCAATGCACCAATTGGGGTATTGGCGTACCTTTAACCTGTCTGATAATTCTCTAGCATGGTGTTCAAACTCATGTGGAGTGGTGCAAACTCTTTTCACCCTAAGAAACTGCCCCACAGGTAAATTTCTCTTAAGAGCAGGATTGTGGAAGCTGGTGTAATGTAATAGCTGATTTTTGTCTGTGGGTTTTCTATACAATGTCGTTGTAATCTTTCCCCCTTTTTTTTTAACCAAAAGATGCAGATAGGGTATATGTGTGGAATCATAAGTGATTTGAAACCATAAATGAATATCAAGAGAATTGATCTATGTATTAAATTCAGATAACATCTCCGTAGAACCTTTCTAAATTAAAAAAATATCGTCAATATAACGTATCCATAACAGGACTTCATTTTTAAATGGATGTTCTTTCAAGAAGGACTCCTCGAATTGGAACATATACAAATTGGCGATGTCAGGAGCCATCGAGGAGCCCATGGCTGCCCCCTTGATCTGCTGATAGAATAAGTCCCTAAAACAGAAAAAATTGTTGCACATTGCAATTTCAGCTAAAGAAAGAAGGAATATAGTGGGAATGCGCTTATGTTCTTGTCTAATCATCAGGAAGTGTTCTATGATGTCCAAGGCCTCAGTTTGTGGAATACTTGTGTTTAAGGACTCCACATCTAGAGTTACCAAAATCACATCTGGACCCAAATCTTGAAATGAGGAAAGGATATCAATAGCATGGGACGCTTACAGCTAAAGAAAGAAGGAATGTAGTGGGAATGCGCTTATGTTCTTGTCTAATCATCAAGATGTCCAAGGCCTCAGTTTGTGGAATACTTGTGCATAAGGACTCCACATGATGTGGTCCTTTGTACGGGACTCGTCCCATGCTATTGATATCCTTTCCTCATTTCAAGATTTGGGTCCACCCTTATGCACCTTCAGCTCTTCACTGTCCCTGAACCTGTTAAGAAATTCTCTATCTGGCACTTAGAAAGCTCATTGAAAGAGTCTGTTCTGTTCAGTTTGAGCTGCTGCAGTGGGTAGGTGGCTGAGGCCACATGGTGCATCTGGTGCTGAGTCCATCCTAGGTCAAGGCCCTCACTAATCTCCTCCTCTGGAACTGCAAGCCCTCTCTAAGTGGCTATGTTGTGAAGTATACAGCAGGCAGTGTACATTCTGCACACCTTCTGTGAGCTGTACATGAGTTCCCCTCCAATTCTAAATACTTGATCCAGCTTTTCAGGATGCCTAAGGTACGCTCTATGATAGCCCTCTTGTAATGGTATTCCTGGTTGTATCTCTCCTCCAGTGCCAAGTTTGGTTGTTTGACAAGTGTTAATAGCTGGGGTCTTAGGGGATAGCCCCTATCACCTATAGCTATGGATAGGAATAGGACAGTAGTTAGGGTCCTTGAGCTTTCTTGGCCATAGCCCTGACATACATGTCATCCATTAGATGCAGGTTTTTCAAATCATGATTATATTAGTGTATGCTTTCAGGTGCCTTTCATCTCCTTACAATCAGGCCTTCTGCCAGCTACAGTATGTTTGGGGGGGGGGAGAGGTTGGGAGAGATTGCAGACATCAGGTGCAATCTTTACATAGTGGCAAGTATTAGTGCATGCAAACAGAAGTATAAGGCATACATAGCATAGAAGCTGTAGGTGTTGAGTTTATTCCCATTCAATGGACGTTTTTACTTAGCAGCCAAATATCTCCAAGTAGTCTATTGACTCATTCTTGTCCCATTCTGGACTGGGTTAGCAGAAGGCATCATTGTGTGACTCTCTGTACCTGGCACATGCATTGGTGATGAGGAGCCTCACATTGCATACGAGCTGCATATTCATTGAGTGGTATCACCTGTGGTTTCTAAATGTTCTCTCCTCCTAGCTTAGCTATCTTAGGGCCACATGAATGCAGTCTATAGCCCCAAAACAGAGGGTGATTGGGCTGTGGCATAGAAATCCTGCATGGTCTGCTCCCTCTTCTCTCTGGTAGAGATAAAGATGCCAAAGTCCAGCAGCCTTCTTACCATTGCTTTCAAGAATACCTCTATGCAGTGGCAGGTGGCAGACTAGGTAATGACTGTAATGCTTCCCACCACATGCTCAAGCTTCCTGTGGCTAGATATGCCAGTGCTGTTTTCACCTTCACATGCACTGGCAGGGTGAGGCCTCCAAGTTCATATATCTCAGTAATGGTGGCCTTGTTGAATCAATATCTCTGGAATAACTCCTCCTGAGTGAGCTCAAGGAAGCTTACTCTGGCCCTATATGTCCTTGAGGCTCTCTACCTGCTTCCTCTGGGCTGACCTTGTGATTGGACCTGCACCAGGATCTGTCTCCTCTCTCACATTCTCTATAGTTCCCTTCTCCTCTGCTGTATGGCATACCACCAAATGATAGACATTGTAAGCTTTAGGGATGGAAACTCCAGTAGGCAGATACCAAGCAAATTGTAGCTGCTATGTCCATATATTCATGTCATGTGACAAAACTGTAGAAATAGCAGTCCTTATTTTTAATTGGATATGCATTAGCAGATGGCAGCCATCATGGCACTGAATATTGGTGGAATCCACATAACATTTGATCATACCCACGGAATGCCCCTGTGGATATCTGGGCAACTGCAGTCATTCAGCAGAGATATTCAGTAGGTTGCTGTCATTCGAAAATAGAGATCATCTGGATATGTGGGGCTTGTCTGCCCATCTGCAACTTTCTGAATATCTACTATCGAACTTATTATTGCCCCAGAAATGTTCTCCAACTTCTTAGGAATCCATTGAAGAGTCCCTTCAAGGTAAGACATTTCTACCTTGAAGGTTCTGGCTCATCTTCTGGAAGGGATGGTCGTGGACTGGTTCCACTTATTTACAAAATCATTCTTTCACAATGAAGAATGGCTCCTCCCACTCACAGAAATACACTTTCCCTTAGGGACAATTTCACCAAATAGATTATTTTTGTGCATACCATGACAGCTATGAACCTCACTCCTAAGCAAAGGTATGTGAAGTATGATCTCAATCTTTCAAATTAATTGCTAATGCTCACCATAATATTTGCATTGTGCCAAAGAGAGCTTCCTTCTGGAGTTCATAAGATGTAGCATGTACAGGCAACTTGTCAAGGTGCGATTGGAAACTCCTCAATCAAGCCTGTGGCTCCCAATATTAGAAAGAGGAAAGGAACACCAATAAAATAAAGGAAAGCACAATCACAGAAGAGAGAGGAGAGATGGGGAGGGGAGGAGAAAAAAGAGCATACTATGTGGGATGTAGTCAGGAGTCAAATGCAGTAAGTAACAGGTACGTCTTTAGTGCCTTTTTTAATTCTTTGAGAGATGGCTCTAGGCAGAGGTCAGGAGGTAGATTATTCCAGAGATGGGAGGAAAGGAACTAGAAGGTAGTGTCTGGTGGATTTGAAATGGGCCTGTGAAGTGGAAGGAAGGAAAAGATGGTTGGCACAGAAAGAGTGTAGTGACTGGGAAGGGGCATGAGGTATAATCGGGGAAGAAAGATAGGCAGGGGTACTGGTATGGAAAGCCTTATGAACCAAGACAGGAATCTTATTATGAATACAAAATTGGACAGGTAACCAGTGCATGTGAGACAGAAAGAGGGTAATCTGGAGGCACTAATCAGAAGTCAGGCTGCAGTGTTCTGGATGTTTTGTAACCTTTTTATTTCAAAATTAGGAAGACGAGAGATAACCAAGGTAAGAACTATGGTAGTGAGAGCTGTTGGAGAGAGAAAAGGATAGATCAAATGAATGCGATGAAGCACAAAAAAGGAACTCTTGACCACAGAGCTTACATGATTATGGAAGGAGAGATGAGAGTCCAGGATGTCCCCGAGATATCTGAAAATAGGATTAAGTGTAAGAGTAGTGTCACACAGCCATGGTACTAGGGCAGGTGTATCTGAGGCCCCGGTAAACCAGGTGACAGGCTTCTTAACTATATTTAATTTGAGAGAGTTTGACCCTAACCATGAGGCAATCAAAGGAAGACAGAGATTGATAGAAGACAGATCTGGAGAAATTGAACTAGTGTGGAGTTCAAGAAGGATATCATCTGCTTCATAATATGCCAAAATTCCATAGTCTTGTATAATGGTGGCTAGAATGAGATGAAGATATTGAATAACAGAGGTGCCAGTGCTGACCTCTGGGGAGCACCACATGTGAACAGATATGAGGAAGAAGAAACAGAACCCAGTGAAACAGAAAAGGAATTATCGGAAAGAAATAAGTGGAACCACTTTAAGAATGCCGCGTTGACCTTCATTGAAAAGACGAAAGAGAAGAATAGATTGGATCTCTCTTCTAATTTTGACTTAGTTAATCAAAGAAACTACTAAAGAGAAATTCCCTTGGTCAAGAGAGTTATGGATTTTGCTGAGAAGGGGTGTAAGAATTGTTTCTATGGAGTGGCAGGAGTGAAAGCTAGATTGACGAGGATTTAGAGCACTCGTGTGTTATAAATAATTACACAGGTACACTAGAAAAATTTTTTTTTTAAACTGCCTCTAATGTTTCGATTGATTTTTACATTTTTTGGTGCGCTGAATCCAAATCTGGTAACCAATTTGCTCCATCATGTACAGATTTTTTGCTACATTGGGTTAGCAGTTTGAGGTGAACGTTTCAGATTGAGTGCGATCGAGATAAAAGTTTCTTGGATGAATTCTTTATACTAATTGTTTAGTAGTTATTCAAATAAGAATAAAGAAAATTGTAACAAGGCAGCACATAAGAATAGAGTAATGTCAACAAAACACACTGTGATGGTAGCAAAATTGTCTGCACTTAAAACAGCCATATACATGTGCACAAACATTGAGCATATAAGAGCGAGGTTAGACACAAAGCAAAGCAAAGAAATGTGCAAAAAATGTTGTACAGGTATGTATGTAAGAATAGAAAACGCAAACCGCACCATTGCAATACATGAAGACAAACACCCGATGGTGTGAAAATAAAATTCTAATAAATAAGATCCGACACTGTGGTAATAACTAGCAAATTTTTATTTCAAAGTTTAGTAAAAACACGATATTTGTCAACACAGTTTAGATTTTAAAGTCATTCTTGGGTCAATCAATCTCCTGGTGGGCCCGTTTCTTCTTCCCCTGAATGCTTCTCTTGGTGCGCTGCTTGGCGTATTTTTCATCTGCGGTTTCCCGCAGCAGCAACCAGCAGAAATCAGCCATCATAGTGGTGTTCCATCTTCCTTGGTACCTTCTCTCTGCGTCCTTGATGTCCTGGTGAAACCTTTCACCTTCTTCTTCACTGTACGCCCCCAAGTTTTCGGGAAAGTAGTTCACATGGGAGTGCAAGAAATGGACTTTCAGGCTCATGTTACAGCCTTGTTCTTTGAAGGCATTGAGCATCCTGGCAACAATATCCTTATAGTTCTCATCCCGCCTGTTCCCCAAGAATTTGAGAACAACATCCTTGAAGGAATCCCAGGCTTCTTTTTCCTTCTCAGACATCGTTTCGGCGAATGCTCCATCTGAAATGAGTTTCCTTATATCAGGGCCAACAAACACTCCTTCCTTTAGCTTTGCTTCAGAAAGTCGGGGGAACTTTGAGCAAAGGTACCGAAAGCACTCACCATCTTTTGGAAGGGACTTGATGAATTGCTTAATGAGACCCAACTTAATGTGGAGAGGTGGTAATAGAATTTTATCACGAGGTACCAAGCTCTCATGAAGAACATTTTTCTCACCGGGTCTCAAATACTCCCGAATTGGCCAGTCTTTTTTCCCCCAGTGTAGGTCGCGGGCCCGGCTATCCCACAAGCAAAGGAAGCAGGGATATTTGGTGAAACCGGATTGCTGCCCTAATAGCTTGGATAGAATTTTAAAGTCTCCACAAATCATCCACTTATGCTCATCATAACGAATCTTCTGAAGAATCAGGGCCAAATTCTCGTATATTTCTTGGAGAATAACAGAGTGAGCAATAGGAACTGAAGCGAATGTGTTGCCATTATGAAGAAGAACACCTTTTATGCTGTCTTTTGATGAATCAATGAACAGCCGCCATTCAGCAGGATCATACTTGAGTTTAAACTTTTCCATCACTCCGTATATATCGTTGCAAAATACCAAATCTTCCTCTTTGCTGAAATACTTCAAAAATTGTGTCTCGCGGTTGCGGTACCAATAAAAAGTTGTTCCTGGTGACAATAGATTTTTCTGTTTAAGCCGAGAACCTAGCAGTTGGGCAGCATCTTTTGGGAGTCCTAAATCCTGGACTAAATCATTCAATTCAGCTTGAGAGAAAAGTTCAGGTTTCGGATCTGGTTCAGTTTCAAACTCGGAAGTACTGGACTCATCGGGAAAAGCCATCTGATGAGTCTCATCATGATCAGAACCGTCCACACAAATATGATCCAAAGATTTTGGTGGTTCAGGCACAGGTACTTCGTTGCTATGAGGCATAAGCCTAATTGCTGAGGGAAGGTTGGTGTAACTTATTACGTTCTTATTTTTTAAGTTGTATCCCTTCATAATGCAAGAGCAAAAATAGCAGTCACTGCTGTGGTCTCTTTGTTCACGCCACATCGTAGGTATTCCGAAACGAAATGCTTGTTTTTTACCTTTCATCCATAAGCGTAGATCTTCCTCACATGTCTTGCACACTTTGTGAGGAGCCCACGGTTTGTCTTGATCGCCTAACTTCAAACCGAAATAGGCGAAATATACTTTTTTAATAAATGCAGAAATGTTCCTCTGTCGCTTTTTCACGGTATATTCCCCACAAATAAAACAAAAACTGTCTGGAGAGTTGACGCAACCTCTGGCTCTGTGAGCCATCACAAATACACAGCACTGCAAACTACAACTGTAGTGAACCACTTCGGAATAAAGCTGGATTACGACTGAGCAAACAAAAGGTAATAATGAACTTGCAAGAAACTGAAATTTGACAGGAACGTTCATGTCGCAACCACCGTGTTTGAGCGAGCGAGCGAACGAGGCGAGGCGAACAGGAAAGAACATGCGCCAGCGTGAGTACTGGATTTAGCCCCCGCCTCCCAATTGTCCTGTTAATGTATAAAATGAATACAAAACACTCTAAAATATCATGAGGGAGTGTTTCTAGTTAGTTAACCATTACAACCTCTATTTTGGGCCAAGAAAATAAACTGCAGTCGGCTAAAAAGAAATTATGTGAACATTCCTTATATGGGTAAGAAATCTAATTTTGCAAGAAAACGTGACGTGATGGAACATTTTGGCTATTTTTCCTGGATTCAGCACCCCAAAATCTATAGGAATCAGTTGCAAAACTGGAGGCAGTTTTTTGGTAGTGTACCTGTGTAATCATTAAGCTTAGAAAATAACAACTTCTCCAAAAATTTTGGAGAGAAACAGGACATTTGAAAGTGGTTTGTTGCTGTCTGGAATGGTTTTATTGAGTGCTGGCTTCTTAGGAAATGGACAAATCATAGCAGCTTTCCAGGCAGGGGGAAAGAAACTGGAGGTGAGACTGTTGCTGAGGTTACAATGAATGATGAGTAAAAAGGCCAGCGAGGGGATAGAAAGCCATAAGGAGAGAAGAGGATCCAAGGGGCAGGTAGGTTTTCGAGAGGAATTAATAAGCTTAATAAGGGCAGGCGAAGTAGATAGATAAAAAGAATGCAAGAGAAAGAGGGGATGTCAGTTGAGGCTGTTGATGAACAGAATGTAATGGAGGGATCCATAATTGTGGTATCTGAGGCACAATAGTTATAGGTAGAGTGGCTTGGAAGTCAGATATTTTCTGGCTATAGTATAGAGCAAACTGGTCTGGAGAAGGGATACTAGCAGAGTGAGAGTAGAAGTGTGTGTATGGGGGGGGGGGGGGCTTAGCAATAGGGAGACCAACTTCCTAACACCTCTTAATCCAACATGTCCAGTATGCTCTCAACACGTAAACCAACTTGTCCTACTTCCTCCATCAAGCCACCATATTGAGACAAGACTGTCTACATTTTCTTTCTATAGACCCTTAACTGGAAGTTGTTACCACATGATTTGAGAGGAGAATTAAACCTGGAGCTCATCACACAGACTTTCAGTGTGGATGTGCATAGGGGTAGAGCTTGAGTAGAGTACACATTTACTTGTGTACTTTATGGAATATGGGCATACACGCATAAGATATATGCCATCATTTACACCAGCTCTAGAGGTGATGTAAGGGACTATGGCTTAAATTTACTTGCATTAGTAGCCATTTAAACAAGTATTCTATAAAGTCAAATCCCTACAGATTTGATTTTACAGAACAGATGCAATTAACACATGTAATAACACATATTAACTATGTGGCTCCTTATAGAATTGCTCTCTATATGGTTTCTAGAACTTTCTAGTTCATAAACCAGTTGAACTTGGTTTAATCCATAGGTATATGTATAGGGGTTTAGCATGCACTTAAACCTTTTGGTGCCCAGATCAACTCAATGTACGTTCATGAATGCATGTCCCAGGAACTTTGGTATTACACTGAGAACAACAGGTAATGATGGTTTGAAGACGAGCTTCTGGAACATCTGTACAGGTATCCAATGTACCAATGCTTCCACTAGGATCAACCAATAGTAAAAGTCATATTAAAACTCAACAAACCCAAAGCAGAATTTGAATGCATTATGCTTTACAAATGGGAAAGATGGATCTTGACACATGTAGTATGTGGAGCAAATTCTGCTTGGAGAAGCCATGTACCTGAAGTCCCATCCATATGTTTGTGGCTAGAAGGATCTAGACAAAATGAGGAGACTTGAGAGTTCATGACGGACCCAAAGAGACTTTTCTGTTGCTCTTGTTTCATGTCAGGGCTTTCTTCAGAGGTGCTATAGCAGATGCCTGAAGCCAAGCACTACAGATGACATCAACTAGGGACTGTGTACTGATTTCCAAGTTTAATGTGGTATAATCAGTGACTCTTTAATAATCAAGGCAGTGAATTTATAACTTGATTGAATTTCTGGTTTACATTTTTCAGTTCAGTGTTATTATACACTGCTACCTCATGTTGCTATTAATAAATGTTAGGAATGTTTAAAACGCTAGTCAGTGTGCTCTGAAGAGTAATAGGAACACTTAGTGACTGTACCCAGCACTAATAGTTGATTAACCTAATTTATCCATGATTTTTTAGTTTGCTGTAATATATGATTGGTATATTAAAGTGACACTTTGCCTTTATGAGTTTAAATTTGTTTATTATGTCTTACCTAATTTGCCGAGGTTTTAGATTTGAATAAAATATGAGTTGAAGTACCAGAAAAATGTTTCTGGGTCAATATTCAAAGTATTTATCTGGTTAGCAGCATCTACAAACCAGAAAAGTGAAGCTGATTGTGATATACAGTGACACTATTCAGACAGAGGCCAATTCCAATCGGGGCATGTCCGAGCCGTCTGGACGTCCAAAATATGGATGGCCCAAATGTGTACCATATTCTGCACCTGCAGGAGCCAAACATTCCCACAGGAGCAGAATTGGGCACTTAGGTAGGCTGGATGTACCCCCATTCCGCAGCACTGGATGTCCATAAACTTCCCCGGCTAGCACTCCCTATGCTCCTGCTGAAGTCTTGATGCAGTGGCATCTCATCGCCATGGAACCAGGATGCAGAAAGGCCTGACATTCCTGAAAGTGGTCCTGCCCCACTACCCGACCCTCGGCGGTGTCTGCCAGGGTTGGGATCAGGCAGAGGGACCTCACCTGATGCTGCTCCCTGCTTGGGAGGTCCTTCCTGGACAGATCGCTGCAGTCTATGGGACTTATTCTTCCTCTGCGATGGAATAAATCCCAAATCAATTTGCCCCCAGCTAGATGTACAGGGCCGTGACTGGAATAGTTGCTGTACATCTGGGTTGTGCAGCCTTTCTGCCCTGTTGCAGCCCCCTCCCACCCCAGTCCACAGTTCCCCACACAAAGGCCCTGTACCTGAGCGGAGCTTTAGGGGAAAAAAAGGCTCACAGTGAATAGCGGGGGGTGTACATCTAAAACAGATGAACATCCCCGCTATTCGCTGTTCAGAATGATCTCATGCTGAATAGCACTACTATATGGTTAACTATGGCACTAGCCATAATCTGAATACCAGTGCTGAATATCTGGGCTTTTTTAGCTATGGTAGCTGGAGTATAAAGAAAATGCTGGCCACCGTGGCTGAATATTGGGTCACCTCATTTTATGATATTTTGAGACATGTTCTTCATATAATTTTACTTGTTTTTGTTAATTCCATACTAGGAGTGGAGGAGAAGCCTAGTAGTTAGTGCACTGGCTTGGGAACCAAGAGACCAGGGTTCAATTCCCACTAGCACTCCTTGTGGCCTTGGGCAAGTCACTTAACCCTCCATTGCCTCAGAAAATTCAAGTTATCAGTGTACATGTTTAATGTACATTACCAAGTTTAAGTTACAATGTAAATCACTTTGACTGAAATGATAAAGTGGAATAAAAAACCTGTTAAATAATTTTATAAGAGGGCATTTAGTTAAAGCATCTTTAAGATACTGTGGTGAGGAAACCACTATTGAGGCTATGGATACACAGGAAAATGAGCCCTGTACCTTTAAAAACGAAAGCATTCAGGGTTTCCCCGGTAACCAGGAGTCTCTGACTCACAACACAGTCACCCTTAAGCCCCGCCCACAGCAGCACGTCAGGGTTAGAGAGAAGCCTGACTCTTCTCAAGTGTGCTGGGAGCAAGGCGTGGCACAGAAAGGAAAGCACTTTAAAACGCTGGCTTTTAGAAAGTCAAGGAGAGCAGCTGAGGGAGGAGAAAAAGCTGGAGCTGATGCTGACCATTTGGGAGAAGGCAGCTGGAGAGAAAGAGATGGTGCCAATTCTAGTTGCAGCTCCGGGAAGAGTTACAGCCAGGGAAGAAGCCAGCCAGTAACCTTAAGAGATAGAAGGGCTGCTAAGCTCAAGCTTCCAGGTGAACAGGGGGAACTGATTGGAAAGACTCCAAGGCAGTCCCAGCTGAAAGAAAGGCTGTTTCAACCACGGGAAGTCTCTGTAGACGGAAGGCAGCGTGACTTATACCAGGAGAAAGGAGAATTGCTGAATACTCCTGTCTTAAGGCAAGTGTGTCCTCCCCAGTTCCTGCCTATAAAAAGTTTAAGAGAATTAGCTCCAGAGATAAAGGCTAATTCTAGCTATCAGTTAAACCCTAAGGGAAAGAGGGATATTTTAGCTGACTATCAATATGCTCAGCTTGCAGAGGAGTTAGGACAGAAGAAGGTTCTACTCAAAAAGCTCAATGATATGATTCAGAGAGAAAACAGTCAGCTCTCCAGACAGGTACCCTATGAGAAGTGTGAAGGGGATAGCATCGAGGAGATGGAAATTGGAGACTGTTTTGAGGATAACCCGTGTGAAATGCAATGTGCTTATTGCAAAGTAGCTGACTCAGAAGAATGCTAAACTTTAAAAGCTGTCTGAAGTATGAATGTCATGAAAGAAACCTAACCTGTGTGAAAGGCACGGCAAGGGGGAAACAGCTGAATGCTATTGTCTCAACTGATATCGTGTGAAGCTAAAAGCTGAAGGAAACAGTCAGTGGACAATTTTTAAAAGCTGTTTTTGCTTTAAGAAATGTTGTTTTTGTAAGAAAGAAGTTTTACGAAGCTTAAGTTTGAAGAAGCTGCATTTGTTAAACCCAGGCAGCAGTGTGCTTACCTTATTGAAAGTTAAAAGCTTTTGTGTTGGAGCAAGTATCCTATTTTTGTTTCCCATTCGAATCCTGTATATATATATATTGGGACCCCTGAAGATATAAATAAATTTCTCTGTTTTCGCCTGACCACTTGACTACAAATTCCTTTGCCTAAATAAGTAAAATACTACAACTCCCAGCAGCCCTCCTGGTGGCCATTTTGAGGGAAAAACTTATTCAAGGTAAAAAGGCGACTCACCCTGGTACCGGGCTATATACCCAACCAGGTGGGGGCGACAATACCTATGGTAAGCCTGTTTTATAAAGGCAAGTAGTCATTGCAAGCATGGACATTTACCATAGCCACACCGATATTTTTCAAGTACACACGTAAATTATAGTATTTTATAATCTAAGCACTTACTTGCATGCCCATGCTCCACCCAGCTTTGTCCCATGTGCATGTCCAAGTTTATGCCTTGATGTCAAAGCAGGTACTTCTATTTTCTAAGAGGTCATTTAGGTATGTATGTGCCCACATCCAATCAGAAAGGACTTTATACAAGTACATCTTACATGGATAACTCTCAGCTACATCCTTGCTTTGCCCCTAGACCTCCCCAGCACTATTTGGACAGTGTCAAGCTGTTAAGACAGGATATTTTGTGGTACTGTCCATATGGTGCCAATTAATATCCCCTTCAGTGGCACTTATCTGGTGAGCTGGTGCTGCTAACTTAATAAGTGCCTTTGAATGCTGACCCCTCTCTGTTTTGAGGAATGCATTTTGTAAGTGTCTTTCAGAGAAAGAACCAGGAGTCTGGGGCACCCAGTTTAGGACCCACAGAGAGTGGAAGAGGAGAAGAGGTAGTCCATGGCAAAGTGGCTCAGGAAGGTGATATACTTGCCATAGGAAGAGAAATTGTTCTTTTCTGATTTTGAGAATAGAATGCTGGGAGTGAGAAAGGAACAGAGAGAGAAAGAGAGAGAGAGAATGAGTCGAAACTGGGGAGAAAGGGAAGGAGAGAAAGTTGTATTGGGAGGTAAGGAAATGAGAGACAAAACCTGGGAGAGGTAGGAAGCAGAGAGAGAGTATGCAGAGAGACGAAAGAAGGGGTGGGAGAGAGAGAAGCCTTGGGGATAAAAAAAATAGGGAGAGAGTCACCAGAAGGGGAAAGGAGGGAAAGAGAGAGGTCTAGGAAAAAGTGGTGAGGAGAAAGAAAGTGTGTCAGGAGGAGTGGTGGTTGAGAGAGAGAGTACAAGTTCAGTGAGATGGAGGAGAGAAAATGTGTGTGTGTCAGAAGGGGGAAAGGGAAGGGGAAGAAAAGGGGCTGAAATAGAGAGAGAGAGAGAGAGAGAGAGAGAGTGCCTGGAGGACAATAAGAAGGGAATGCAGGGAAAGAGAAAGTACTCAAGAGGGAGAAGGCGAGAGATAGGAGGAAGGAGAGAGAAAAGAAGGGAGAAGAGGGAAGGAAAGAGATGGGAGGGAAGATGAAGGAGGGAGATAAGGTAGAGGGAAGAGAGATGGAGAAAAAGCAAGAGGAGAGGGAGGGTGAGAAAGAGGGAAAGGAGAAAAATGTCAAAGGGAGAAGTGGAGAGAAGGATGGGGAGAAAAGATGAGTAGGATGGGGCAAGTGGAAAGAGAAAAGGAAGGCGGGAAACAGTGGGGTGGACTATAGAGAAGCAAAGAATGAAGGTAGAGGAAGAGATATAGGAAAGAGGTGAAGGATGATTGAACTATGGAGAAGTGGGAAAGAGTGAGTGAGTGAGTGAGGAGGAAGAATGTGCTAGAGGAGAAGAGAAGCAGCAGGGGAGGGAGAGGAGAATGGAAGAATATAAGTAGGAAAAAGGAAAACAAATGAAAAGGAACCTAGAACATATGCAAAAGAAAGATAACAGGATGGAAACATCTAGAGAAAATGCTGAGACAATCCAATGGGTAGCAGAAGGGAACTTATGGGCCAATATTTAACCCACAATTGTCAACACTTTTTAAGTATTCAGCAAAAGTGCCTGGGTAGCGGCTTCCACTGATTATACAATTTTAGGGGAGGTCCCGCTGGCTATACAGACAGTTAATATTCAGCCACTATCTGGCTATCCAAACTGCATAAAGATAGGTCTGTTTTATTTTTGGCTTAACTTTATGCAATTTTTTATCCAGTTACAGTAGTAGATTAACAGGATAGTTTTTTGCTATATAGAACTTACTAGCAATGCTCATGAAGTTTGGAATGGTATTCGGGGTCTACCGGTAATCTAGACTCTAGAGTTTTGATATATCTTGTAATTTATTCTTTCTTGTTTTTGTATGGTTCTCCCACTTTATTTTCTAGACTAACAAAAAGACCCCAGATTATTGGTTTTGCCTTATTTGGGTATAGGTTATGCTTATATTGTTTTATTTATATTGCTTGTATATGATAAATCTATTTCTGTTGCAGATTAGTGCTTGTAAGTGAAAAACATCAATATAATTTTTTTAAAAAGAATATCACCTCTGTAATGTGCTGCACAAGCCGTAGGACAGGCTGGCTCTTTTTCATTGGAACTAGATTTAAAGTCCCACTGGGCCATGCAAAGACTATGGAAGAGGTATAACAGAAGGAAACATGTTTTTGGTCCATATGCAATGTATATCAAATAAATTCCACCACAGCTAAAGCTAGAATATTGTTTGAAAACTTATAACTTCTATATACTGCAAGTAGAAAGTCTGAGCCTCATATTCAGCTGTGGGAGCTAGCATTTTAATGTTAAGCCCCAGCACTGGTGCATCAGTCTGCACATGCACTCCATGGTGTTGTTTAGCTACATCTAGATTTAGGAGTGCTGCTCGATAGGCCTAAATCGACATGCATAAGCTATCCATTTAGAGGCTGAATACTGCCACTAAAGGGGTCATTTTAGCTCTATTCATGCTGTCAATGTCTGAAAATGGGTACGCAAATGTCCAAATCATGGAAACATCCCTGGAGTTATTTCTCAACACAGATTTAGAGATGCCCCTCCGAGCCCATGCCTATCTAGGATGGAGGCATGTCCGCGGAGCATTCCTCTGCACTTAGATGTGCATGACTGATTTCAGAAACACTGGACATGTCTCTGCTCCCGTCCAAGACTAGCACAAAAAGCACAAGCCCTTGCACAACTAAGCACAGTCCCAAGAACGAGGTAAAGGAGAACCACTCATAAGGTGAATAGCAAACACAAGCATTTATTAGGTACTTTAGGTTCACCCTACACAGCCATGTTTTGCCACTAGCCTTCATCAATGGTATGTAGAAACTCAAAACATAAAAAAACATAAATATGAATATAAAAAACAAAAATGGTAAAGAACATAATCTATAAAAATATAAAAAAGTATACATAAAACATAATTTAAGGGAATCATAAGACATAAAATAAACATCATAATGTCAAGGAGTGTTATGCCCCACTGAATATATAATGAAAAATGTCCAAAAGATTGACACAATCTTGTAGTACATATATATCCATTTAAATAATGCTAGATAGAAAACCATAAAAAGTGAAAATGATGGACTGACAAATATACTGAAGCCAGGTGGAAACAAAAAGGTATGAGATATTAAAAGTGAAGTGCAGTAAAGGAGAACTTAAGGGTTAAAAAATAGGAGTTTAAAAATGTAGCATCATAAATATCATCCCAAGGTAATGGGGGACCATAGGAGATTAATGTCAAGAACATTAGCAAAGGTACATACTTTACTGTACATTACTAAAACAGTGTGACATACATCTAAACCAACAATTAGTTTTACTGGCCTAGTAACTTGTACGCACTATAGGGATTATAAAGCAAAGAGGTAAATATAATCTGGAATAAGACCCAAGGGGGTGCAGTGTACCCCCTCCTTTTTAGCTTGCTGTCAGAATATTCCGGGATTGTACAAAGTGCAAACTATGTAGCATAACTGATGGAACTCATTCCATGCACCAAATGAGTGTTAGAAGGACATGAAGCCATTGCAGTAGGATGTCTCCCACAGCATTGATCATTTTGGTAGTGATTTGGTCCACCCTGGGTGTCTTTCTGTTCTTCATGGAAGAAAGCCATCATCGTGCCAATCCTAAAGAAAGGCAATAGCCGGGAATGTAAGAGCTAGCACGACATCAGCCTCTTTTTAATCATTGGCAAGGTGTTCATGAAGATCATACAATCAAGGCTGCAGGAACATCGTGAACAAACCAGCCGAGAAGCGCAAGCAGGATTTAGGCCATATCGGGGCTGCAACAATCAAATATTCACCATTCATCAACTGGTGGAGGAAAAGATCAGGTGTGAAAGCGAACCATTATCGTCTTCATTGACTTCAAATCCGCATTTGACTGCGTCCACTGGCCCGCCCTCTAGAGGGCACTAGAGAACAAACATGTGCCACTGAAAATCATCCAACTTCTCCGAGCATCATACAGTGGCTCAACCAGCAGTCTGTGGATCCGAAATGAGCTACCCAAGGAATTTCCTATCCAAACTGGAGTCCGCCAAGGAAATGTCACCTCACCCCCTGCTTTTCAATATTGTGATCGATGCAATAATGAGGAAAACATTCAAGGACAGATGTGAGGTCCAGTACGGTGTGAACAACTTTCTGACTGATTTGATGATTGCAAATGACAGTGCCATATTTCTGACATGGATGCAGAGGCCACCGACATTCTTTTCCATATCGCCCACATCGTCCAGTGTCGCCTAAGAATCAATGTGGACAAGACCAAAGTTATGACCATGGATCGATCACAGGTCATTGTTCACCTCGATGGAATTCAAATTGAGCAGGTCCAAGAATTCAAATACCTGGGATCGCTCGTACAGGTATCTCCACCAAGACTAAAATTTGCCTCTTCTGAATGCTGATCCTGCCAATTTTCCTGTATGGATCGGAAACATGGACTCTGCTTAAATCTGACTTGAACAGACTCAAAGTATTTCAAATGTGATGCCTGAGACATATTTTGGGTGTCTCTTTGTGATTGCCATCAAAATGAGACAATTTGGACAAGGTACCACCATCAATCCTCAGTTGAAAAACAAATCCAAAAAAACCAGACTGTGCTAGTTTGGCCACATTTGCAGAACGAACAGCAGTCGGCTGCTAGATAAACTCCTCTGGCGAGAACGACCTGTCCACTGGAGGGTTCAACGACCAGCACCAAAGAAAATATATCTCAAACACATCAAGGAAGACCTAAGGAACCAATGGCTAACCATCAATGAGGCCACTGATTGCTAAGGTTGGAAGCGTATTGTGAGCAATGCACAGAATCCAGTGGCACCTACAGCAGCGTATTGGCTGAGAAGATGGCCTTCTCTCCAAATGCAAGCTAGGGATTAAAGAAGAAGAAGCATAACTTATAGACAAAGAGAAATGTTAGGAGTTTTGTTTCAGTCAGGCTATGCAAATACACTTGAATGCCCAAAATGGGTCGTTATACATAAGACCAAACCAATAAAAGTAATGACTTCTAGTAAAATGAAAAATGAGAGAGAAGGAACAGACTGAATATGGCATATAGAAAGACCTTATCTGATATGTTTTTTATGAGAGCGCCTTGAATGGCTTGATGGGAAGACCCCTCCTACAGGCAGGATCGTCAGCGAATATGCAGACCTAAAGGGGTGTAAAATTGTAGCGAGAGAGATAAAAATAATGATTTGTTGTGGAGAGAGCAAAACTCGCCAGAGATAAAATATAAATGATGTCGCCGCCAGTAGAAATGAGGAGTATTGGCGGCCATTCTTAAACATCGTTTTTCCCACCATCATTGGTGATTGATGGTCCCTATGGCATCCTCTCGATGCATTGTGAGCTGAGAGGTATTAGGCAAAAAAAAACAGAAGACAGATCACAGATCGACATGAGCAGGGGAGGGAGGGAAAAAGAATAGGTACATAAATACCTTTTCTAAATAGTGCATGATGTTATTACCCCCCCCCCCCCCCAGTTAACGGAACATAATTTTGATTGTATCACTTCTGCTGGTAAGCTCTTTTTACGTTTCTATCAAATAGTAGTACAATAGAAAATGGCCCATAAAGATTATTTAGCTCACTCAGTCTGTCCATATTGCCAAGAATATATTCCACTGCTTAACCACTTCACCCTGAAGAGAGCCACAGTATGGTGGCTAACATGTTGATTCCAGTTACTAAGATGCAGCATGACCCAGAAAATTGCAAAGATCTTCATACCAGCTGCAGAAACTCAAGAGAACAATAATATATTCTAGCTGCAAGTCATAGAAGTATGATCTCTTGTAGGATAGTGCTGCTTATTCAAGCCAATTTTTATTGACTTCCTCATAGTTCCTCTACCATCCTGACTAAATGAGCATATGACTTCCAGACGTCATCCAACAACTTCCCATTCCCCATGCACACACGCACACACAAAATTTACAAGCTCAGTAATAATATAAACAGATAAATCTGGTAAGGCTAGTTGCCTAAGTCTTGTGAACGTGCTGGATAGTAACAGGCCATGAACAACTTGACGGCAGCAACCTCGGTGGTTTTAACTCAACTATTGTATGGCTTGTTGTGGTGTCAGATTGTGCATCATCTGTCCTCATTTTCTTCTTATCACCTTCCCACATGGTTGTTCAGCATAAACCTGTTAGCATCAGTCCAGTAAGTTCCTGTAAAGTTGCAACTGGTACTAATCCAGCTACTCTGTGGTATGCATCACCACTAGGTTAGGTTTTCATTATCTACACATTTTTTTATAACCATGTTGGATGATATCTGGCCCCAGCCAATCTGCCAATAGCCTCTGTGGCTTGATTTTTAATTTATTTTTGTTAGTGAGTGCAACTACTCAAATGAGATTGGACAATTGCTACCTACTGGTGCTACTGGAAATTTTTAATGAATTAATTAAATGTATTTATTTACACTTGCTTAACCGCTAAATATATATATATATATATTTTATTTATTTAAGCAGCTTACAAAAGCAAAAAAGCATTAAAATATTAAAATATATCTAAAAAACTTTACATAAAAATGAAAATAGAAAATTGTTCCATCAAACTCTTGTCTTACGAACAGCTTTTGGATGCTTAAGCATTCAACAACCCATTACAATAAAAACAGAAATTACAGCAGGTATGTTTACCTCAACACAATTTATCTAAATTAGAGTGCATTTTATATATGCAGGCATACCCAACCAGTTATGAAATAGGTTCACTGATAATTAGATTAGATAGCATACACTGTTCTGATAGGTTTGGAAAATCTCACCAGTAATCTTGGTCTAAAACAGAAGTATTCACAGACTCCCCTTCAATTGCATCTTTGATGTGAATAGTCTGCCATAGAGCATCAACAAGGACCTCTTCAGGTTCATCTACTGAAAGCTCCACTTCTGTAAAAAAAAAAAAAGTGTGCAGAATTGATTTGGGTTATCATGTTGTCTGAGCATTAATTAGAAGTATATTTTTATTTTAAAAATGTTATAGTCACCTTAGGGATTCAAATTCTTATTTTTTTTTAAATTTCATAAGGTACTTTTTATTGAAACTACTTTACATCTGCCCAAACAATATACAAAATTCAAAGATCTCAGTCAGAAAGCAAAAACGCTTAGAAGCATTAACAATTACAAAGTGGTAAAAACAGCCATAAATCCATTCTCATTATTTTTGTAGGGAGCCAAAGGTGGAAGATATAGGTGAATTAACAGATCAGTTTATTGTCCCGATCTCCACTTGGACAACCCTCTTCACCAGCTGCCTCTCACAAGTAGGCTGGCCACTGTCCAATCTTTGTCAGCGCTGCACAGGGGAAATTCTGCGCTATTTGCCTAGCACATAATACGGAGGGAAATGGGTGGGTTAGAGGTACAGTGCAGGCATGTCTGTACATCACAGTTAGCTACAAACAAAAGCCCAGTATGGATCCATCACAAACCGGTTCTCTTATTCTCCATTACCTGGAGAAGCAAACACCCCTTCCCCCAGTCTGCCTCTCACTCAGACTGGTCACTCTTTATTTATTTGCATAAGGTTTAAACCACGATACTTCATGAAACTTATTCAAAATGGTATACAAAAATACAATGGAATTTTGTACAAAAACATTGGTCATAGACGTTGGCATGATTGACACTGTGGGATCCAAACTGCACATCACTTGAGTTATGTGTCAGAAGTGGGTTAGGAGGAGGAGGGAATGTCAGAAAATGGAGAAGGGCACAGTGAAGCTTTATGCTAAGACCTCCCCAGTAACGTAAGCATGAGGATGCATAAAAAGTAAAACCTCACTCCAAATAAAAGCCAAAGCATATAGGTTTAGGGATGATTCTTTAGCTCTTGGCATAACCATTGTCTTTAATGCTCTGCCCATGACGTCCTTTTCAAGTTTTATTTAAGTTCTTCAGCAACAGTATTCCGTTAAAGCACTTTGAATTGCCTGCAACTGCATAAGTAAACACAGAATTCTGTCTACATCTTTTGTTATCAAAAACAATGTTTTCTTAAATTGTGTATCACTGCCCAGTGCCCATCTTGAGACAACTCAACTAAAACAAGTCAGGCTGTTGTACTTATACGGGCACACCAGATTCTTACAGTAAAGCCATTTTTTTTTAGCATTAATCCTCTATGTAGGGGCAGCGGCAGGATATTTGTCCTAGGTGAACCTTCAGCTTTGTAGCCACTTCAATTAAACTCTAGGCCTCTAGCCGCCCCTACCCACAAACCATGAATTTAAGTATTAAAAGGAATCATTATAATAATCACTTCAACAGCACCCTTCCTATAATGAAAAAAATACCTCAGTGGAAATAGAGCGGCAGGGCAACCAATCAAACTGGGTAACTGCATCTATAGAGGCATGAAAAACTCAAGGCACCAAACGTGTAACAAAGCAAAGCAGCTGTCGGAGGTATACATAGCTCAAGACACTAATGCTAAAGAAGGGAAACATTTCTTTCTTTCCTTTTTCCTTTTTTTTTTGTTTGCTTTTCTTTTTGAGGACCAGAGACAACAAGACGTGATCATGCCACGTTGAAGCATTTATTTATTTTATTTATTTAACAATTTTTATATACCGTCTTTCTGCAATTCAAGACGGTTTACATAGAACTTTACATGGCAGTATATTTCAACTGTTTACATAGAACAAGAAACAAGGATAAAGTGTAAAAAATGTAGAAAATATGAAACTATTTATAATGATCAACTATTTGCATAGGTACATACAGGAATACCACATGGTAGCATGATAGATTTTGAAAAGGCATCTAGCAGGAATACAATAAGACACTTAATCAGAGAGCTGGCAGGGCAGTAGTAGGGCAGTGATACAGCATCAGAGGTTAGAGCAGACTAGCAGCAGTACAGCAAAGCACCAAATCAAAAGAAAAGACAAGGATGTGCAGCGGGAGGTAGCTTGAAGGTTCATCTGAACGGCTTCCCTATCTCAAAACAGCTACTATTGATAAAATCCAAACACAGTTTCTGGACAATAGGATTGTAAGATGTGAAATCAATAAATAGACACTGGCATGAAGACACAGCAATAAGGGGGATATTTTTCTTTCTTTTTCTGGTTGTTGTTTTTTAATGTGGGCGATAACTGACCTTTCTAGTCACAGCTGCTGGTCTTTTTTCTAAAGTGACAACTGAAAAAAAAAACAGTAAGACACTGAGGGCAAGGAATGTAGGTATAGATTGCATTAGTAGAGCTATGCACTCCAACTTCCTCCCATTCACATGGACATTGAGGGAAATCAAGGAAAAGGAAATTTGTTTTTAGAAACATTAGCTGTTCAACAAAGTCTGGTACTAGCCGTGAATGACATAGACTCAGAATATCCCCTCCCATAGACAATATACATTCACTGGGTATGCTAGTTGAAGGACAGGACAGGAAATATTGAGCAACTTTGGCTAGGAATAGTTAGACTACAAAACCGTGCCCTCAGTATGCCAACAAGAATGTGGCCATGGTTCTGATGCATTCAGAAAGATTCAAAATCATAACAATTCATATAGGGGGTCTCATTAATGGTAAACTAATGCTTGTCTCTGCCACATCACTGTGTATTGTAGGCATATGCACATAAAAGATTTTCGGGCGCATTTCTGTTCATCAGAAAACACCCGTTCAGATGGAGGCCAATTCCGAACGAGGCATATCCGGGCTGTCCAGATGTCCAAAATCTGGATAGCCCAGATCTGCACCCATGGGAACAGAATCGGATGCAAATGGCTTGGACAGGCTGGCCGTGCCTTGATTCTGAGGGCCTAGACTTACAGCGAACATCTTGTCCAATCCACCCAATGCCCCCTGCATGGAGCCTCGGTGCCATGACATCCATTGCCATGGCACCAGGATGCCATGTAGGAGCCCTGATTCCCTGCCACACATCCAATGCGCTGTTCCCCACTGCCCGACTCCTGGAGGGGCTTGCCAAGGAACAGGCTGCAGGGGACGTTCTGCCCCTGCTCACCTCCTCGTGGGTCCCTCCGTCGGTCACTGCAAACTTCGGGGGTACCTATTTCACCTCCGAGGTGGAATAAGTTCCCTGTGCATCCTTGACTCCCCAGACATGCAGGGCCATGACCGGAATCAGTCCTGTATGTCTGGGTTGAGTGCCCTGCCCCCGCTCCCCACCACTCCCCGCCCTGTTGCTGCCCCTTCCCGCCCCCATCTAGAGTTCCCTGCACAAAGGTCTTGTATGTGCAGGGAGCTCTATGGTCTGAATTGGGTCCCTGCGAATAGTGGGGAATGAACTTTCAAACCAGACATTCATCCCTGCTTTTCGCAGGGCAGAATAACCCCCTTAGTCTTCAGGAACCGAACCGGTCATGTATTCATCCTGTTTGTCCATGCTAAAGTCTATGAGGGGAAGCTGTTTTACAGTGAAACAGATTTGCTATTTTTTTGTGACACTCTTGATGGTAGACATCTGCAACAGTACTACAAGCCATCAAGAGTGTCACAAAACCCCTAGGTGCTCCAGAAGAGGAAAAAAAAATATGTATAGTGGCAGCATGAGTACCAGAAACACTATCAGAAGGGCAGAGCGGTACAAAGAGCATAGTTCAGTTCAGTTTAGTTTAGTTCAGTTCCAAATTTGATATACCACTTTCCAATCTGAGGGATGTTTCAAAGTGGTTAAAAATACAAAATGAAGGAACAGGAAAAAGAAATAAAAGTTACAGTCATCAGAGGTGAAAAAACAGATCTAAGAATAAGCAGAGAGAAAAGAGAGTTAGGGTAGATAGGAGGAGGAGCTAGCTCCGCTTTCATCCCAAAGGGGACGCAAAGCAGCACCCCAACTGGTGCAAGCACTTTGAGAGGAGTGAAATGCCAAGGAGACGAACACAGAACCCAGGCCAGCGCACAGCACCCTAAATTATGCCAAGAGGACCAGCACAGCCTAGCATTTAGACTGACAAATACAATAATGGAAAGTTGAAAAGAACTATGAAGAGAGAGCTCAAGGCTAATTGATGGGGTAGATTGGATGTGTCCCCCCTAGAGTGCCAGGATCAGTTTCTCCTGGATTTGGGTAATAGAAAAGAGGCATGTGATAAGAAGCCAGAGGGACCCACATAGATGCAAAGCAGGAAGAGGATGAGGAGTGGCTCAGGAAATCCGAAGCACACTAGTTTGAGAACCACTCAGCTAGAAGGGTGGCAACAAAACAGCATTCCATTTAAGAAGGGTGAAAGTTGAACAATGTTAAGCTTAAGGCACCCACAAAGGTGCAAAGCAGGAGGATGAGGAAGAGTGGCCCAGAAAAAAAAAAACCAATAAGGGCATAGAGCAGAGAGCTACTGGGTACCTGACCCCAGGAAATCCAGTACAGTTCAGCACGGGAGTCATTTGCTGGACTCCAAGGGCCTGATTTTCAAAGGCATTTATACAGTTAACAGCCCATGTTAATCATGTAAATGCCTTAATCGGGGATTTGCAGAGACACTTACATGTCTAGTGCCTTTGAAAATCCCTAATTAAGTCCTCTACACACCCCGATGTTATCCGGTTAGCATCGGGGCATATTGGGGGCATTACGGGGCGGAGTGGGTAGCAGTGATTTTGGATGCTGCCTGGTTAGCTCTCTGCGCCTTAAAGATAGGTGAGGGAAACCCTTTAAGGCGCACGGCTAACTGGGCAGCATCCAAAATCACTGCTGTCCGGTTAGGCTTGGCAGCTTTCTGGCTGTGCAGCGAACTTCGGATTTTCACTTTGATCACCGTGGAAATGAAAATCTTGGGTTAAGGGGTCAAGCAGGGCTACCTGGCTATAGCATTAACCCTGCCAAATGCAATATTGGGCCCCTTCTTCAATATCTCCTCCACTTGTCCTTGGCAGGTCTTAAGACCAATTCAGTTAGAGTTCATCTCAGTGCCATTGCGGCCTATCACAAACCACTGGGCAGACAGCCTATCTCTTCAGACCTCTTAGGAGCACACTTCATGCACGTTCTCCTGCTGTCCAAGCTACTCATTTAGCCACCTCCAGTGGCCTGGGCCCTCAATGTGGCTTTAACTCATCTTCTAAAGCCTCCTTTTGAGCCTTTAGTGACCACTTCTCTGAAGTTCCTCTCATGGAAGGTAATTTTCCTCACAGCCATCATGTTGGTTCACCACATCAGTGAACTGCAGACTCTTGTGGTGGTCCTCCATACCCATCCACACTTTATTCCAAAGGTGGACTCCTCCTTCCATCTTAACCAGTCGGTAATCCTACTGATCTTCTTCCCAAGACCACACACATTTCGAGCGGAGGCAGCACTACACACCTTAGATTGCAAGCAAGCACTGGCTTACTACTTAGATAGAACTTCAGAAAATCCTCTCAATTATTTATTTCCTTTGACCCAAGTCACCTTGCTCTACCAGTGACAAAACACACTCTATGTTGTTTGTATACATTGCAGTATTCTTGTTCGATGTACACCGCGCTGATTTTAATAGCGCGGTATAGAAGAAATGTTAAATAATAAATAAATAAATAAATAATAATAATAATATCCAAATGGATAGCAGACTGTATCTCTTTTGCTTATGCACAAGCAGGTCTCTCCCTGGAGGGACACATCACTGCTCATAATGTGCATGCCATGGCAACCTCAGTTACCAATCTCCATTCAGTCTCTATTGATGAGATCTGTCAGGCAGCTACCTGGTCCTCCATTCATACGTTCACTGCATACTATTGTCTGGACAAGTAATCCCATTGGGACACTGTCTTTGGCTAAGATGTACTCTAGCACCTTTTCGGGACTTAATTTTTCAACTCCTACCCTCCATCCCACACTTCTGCAAGAGACTAGACTTCCTTTAGAGGTAGTATATCAGACTAGAATCAAGTCCACTGGGCCACATTGTATCCACACTCTTTGGCTCTATCCTTTAGCCTCAGGGATCACATTGCTCTCCCCCATGCCATCCCGGTACCTGGGAGCTAGTGAATCCCATATATGAAGACTGAATTCGTGCTTGTTCCTGGAGATAGCATTGTTACTCACCTGTAACAGGTGATCTCCGGGAACAGCAGGAATCAATCTTCGCATATGGGTGATGTCAGTACAGATGGAGCCTGCACGGGAATGCTCCCCAGTATCCAATAGGAAAGCCTTTGGGAGCAGTCCACTGCACCTATGCATCTGCCTTCCCAACTCCTCTCCTCAGTTGAGTTTGTAGTTGAGCGACAGAGGAAAAAATACCCTTCAACTCCTAGGGGGAGGAGGGCAGGTTGTGAAGATTGATTCTTTCTGTTCCCAGAGATCACCTGTAACAATGCTTTTCTGAGACTGTCTGGGGTTATGTGGATCATATCAGGCCAGCTGAACCTAGGCTATGGGTTTGATCCAGTTCAACAGCAGCAGCAGCAGGGATTCCCAGGCATATACCATGTTGTACTTATACCTAAACATCAAGCAGAGATACGGCACCGTAACAGCAATAGGATGGAGGTGTACATTGTACTTCTACCAGCTTTCCAACCAGTTCTGTTACTGGCACTCACCCTGTCTCAGAACTCTACTTTGGCTCCTCCTGCTGCAGAGTGTGAGGTTTGATAAACGTAAGAAAAGTAAGACTGTCACATTTCAAGAGCAGACCATGAGGAAACACCAGGTCTCATTTATTTACTGCTCCAGAGTCCCAAAACAGCTTTTATACACACAGTTCTGCTATGTACTTCCAGATTTTTGTTCCAGTGCAGTTTCTCCAACTAGGTTAGTTTTGTGCATACGATGATAGTCATGAACTAATTTCTAAGCCAGGGTATGTGACGTATGATTTCAGTCTCTCAAATTCACTGCTACAGTTGTGGTCAACATTACTGGCACCCTTGTAGTTCAATCACTTAATGTCCAATATGTCCTAAAAAAATGGCCATTTTGGAATATATATGCACACATATTTGACACATAAAAGATTCAAATAAAACAAGACCAATTTAAAAAGCAATTAGTAGAAAATAATATAAAAACTGGACCATTGCCAGGACATGATTATTGGCACCCTTATAAACAATTCAAATGTTTGAATAGAAGAACTACATTCTCATTTCAGTAAAATTAGATGCACTTGTGATGAATTGTTAATACTTACATGAATTGAATCAACCAATGAATGATGGTTCTAGTGTTCAATGTTCACAATGGTGAAGACAGAAAGCATCTTAAGATTGTCAGGAAAGCCATTATCACCAAACTTCAAAGAAGTACAAGGCCATCTCCAAAGACCTTGAGATTTCTGTGTCTACAGTTTGCAGTGTCATTAAGAAGTTTTCTGCTCATAGAACTGTTCAAGAACATCCCAGGACATAGTAGGAAGAGGAAAATTAATCCAAGAAGTCTTCAAAGGTTAGTTTGAACTGTTGGAAAAACACCACATTCAATATTCAAAGAGCTTAAGGCTGACCTGGAACAATCTGAAATGGTTGTTTCAAATAGCACCATACACTGTGCACTAAAGAAGGACTAAATGGGCGAAGATCAAGGAGGACCCCACTATTCAAAGACAGACATAAAAAGGCATGGCTGATCTTTGCCAAAACCCACCTTAAGAAACCACAGTCCTGGGAAAATGTTCTGTGGACAGATGAAACCAAGCTTTTCTTTGGCAATGCTGATGATCTATACATTTACAGGCAAAGAAATGAAACTTGTAAAGAGAAGAAACACCCTTCCTATAGTTAAATATAGTGAGGCTCCATAATGTTGTGGTGCAGTTTTGCTGCCTCAGGAACTGGAGGCCTGGAACATATTAAAGGAATCATGAAGTCAGAGGACTACCAAGATATTTTAGAGTGAAATGTGCTACCTAGTGTCAGAAAGCTAGGTCTGGATCAAAGGTCGCGGGTCCTCCAGCAGGACAATGACCCCAAACATACATCCAAAAGTACAAAAGAATGGTTAAAAAGGAACCAATGAACTGTTTTAAACTGGCCAGCAATGAGTCCTGATCTCAACCCAATTGAGAACCTTTGGAAAGAGCTGAAATCTGCCATTGGTAAAAGGAATCCTGCCAACATTCATGAGCTGGAGCAAATCGCAGTTGAAGAGTGGGAAAAACTACCAGCAGACAGATGTACGAAACTTATAGATGGCTACAAGAAATGTTTGGAGGCTGTCATCACTGCCAAGGGTTGTGCAACCAAATATTAGTGAAGTGTGCCATTAATCCTGTCCAGGTCATATTTAGTTTTTTTCTCAGAAATTACTACATCTAAGTTGCACAGACATCATTTTTTTTGTTGTATATCTTTGAAATACTATTAAAATATTATGATGACATACAGTTGAAATAGGTCCAGTTATTTCTCAAGATATTGTACACAACATACCTAAAATGCAAAGACACCAATAATGTTGACCAGAACTATAATGCTTGGCATAATACTTGCATTGTGCCAAAGAGTTCATAAGATGTAACATGAATGGATAGTTTCTCAAAATGTGCTTTGAAATTCTTCTTTATCAAGCCTGTGGCTCCCAATATGATGGAAAATATTTCTGTATCTTTCTGCTACACATTCTTGTCTCTGACAGCATTTCTTCGTATTTCAGGATCTTCTCCCTCTCCATGCAATTCAGAATAATCACCTGGAACCGACAATTCTGTTATCAGTGCCATTCTAGTGTTTCTCCTTTATCATTATATCGGGTTTCCTCGCATCCAATTTCTTATCCATTAGAATGGGAATGTTCCAGCTGATCATAACCTCTTCATTCTTTGTTATTCTCTTAGGTTCATGATTCCAGTGCTTTTTAGGCACAGTGATCTGGGGCCCGATTTTCATCTGGGCAGTGCTATGTGCTATGTTGGTGCATAGCCGCCCCCTTCTGCCTAACCCGGATTTTCAATGCTGGGATCATACGCAGTGCCAACATTGAAAATCCAAGTCTCGCCACAAACCCCAGAAGCCGCAGGAACTAGCTGGTTAGCATCAAAAATTGGAGCTACCTGGTTAGCCCTTTCCTCCATCCCTGCTCCACCCCGGAATGCCTCAACATGCCCCGATGCTAACCGCATAGCATCTGGGTGCGTTAAGGATATAGCTGGGATTTTTGAAGGGCACTACCTGTGTAGGTGTCCTTCAAAAATCCCAGATATGGCATTTACACGAGTAACTAGGGTAGTTATCCATGGAAATGCCTTTGAAAATCAGGCCCATAGTGTTTACAGAGTTTCCAATGTATGAGTTGTGCTACTTTGTTGTGCCTTTCTGTATAGAAACTTTCCGCCATCAAACCTTCACAGCCGGCTTATGAGGTGAGTCACTGTTTCCAGGTCTTTCTTACAGAATTGACATACATCTGTTTTGCCAGTTTTTTCAATGCTCACTGTAAACCATATCGTCAATAATGTTCTGTCCTGGGCTGCAACTATCACTCTCTCATCCTTTGGTTTCAGTTCACCTCTCTTTAACCATTCATGTGTCTGTTCTTGATAGGCAAAGGGCTCCTGGATTAACCCTGTATTTCCCACTGTATTTGTGCATTTGCTACTTGTTTTTCCTTGTTTGCTGATCTTATTCTTTGAAGGTTTTTTTTTCTTGTTTTGCAAATTCTGTTACTTCCTTTCCTGTGTGTGCTTCTGGATTCTCACTCATTCCTTCTAGTTGTCGGAATGCTTGTCGAAGTTTGAGGATGGAGACAGAGTCTGGATATTTACTTTCATATTTGAGCACTTTTTGCCTATTTGGATCCAATGATCCTATTATGTAAGCCTGGAGGCATATGATAGTAGCTCTGTATGTATAATCAATCTATATGAGGCCTAGCCCTCCTTTAGTTTTAGGGATGTACAGTCTCAGCATACACTGATTCTTGTAAATTACCTCATGGGCCTGGAGGAGTTTTCTTCTTTGCACATCCTGTTTTTCAAGATCTTTAAGACACCAGTTTACAATCCCAAAGCTGGATGAGCATACAGGAATTGCCAGCTAATTGATGGCTTGTATCTTATTCCATGATGTTAAAGGGTTTTTTCAATAATAATTTTATTTTCTATAATATTTTTTACTGATCTTTTCCCTCGATAATCTCTGCTTGAGTGCCATTCCTTCTTCTACTCCGAGATTTTTTTTGTAAATTTTTTATTTATTCAATATTTCATAATAAAAAACAAGAAAATCTTGCACAGAAAGGCAAAGACTGAAACTAAACAAATAAGCAAAGCAAACATTAATAAAATCAGAAAAAAAATAACAAAACAACCCACAAGTTCTCAACAAAGGAAGAGAGATGAGTCACAATCAAAGGAAATATCTCTCATAATACAATACAGGAAAAGGACGGTTCTGAGGGACTACCATTTCTAATGTCACAGGCCCTACTCAACTGTAGGACCTCCATTTGGGGGTCCTAAGGGGGGAGTCTGGGTGACCAGCAGCTTAGAAGAAATAAAGGAAGCCAGCTGTGAGGGTTCAAAAGAAAGAAAGCTGTTGCCAGCTAATTTTACCAAACATTCACATGGAAATCACAAAAAGAAAACTCTTCCCAGTTGGTGTACACCAGGTCTAAGTAACAGCTTCCTCCATTTCTGGGTGGCCCTTGGGATATAGGGGAAAATCCTGATCTGGGAATCCATAAAGATATTATTAGCAGTACGAAAAAAGAGTTGCAAAAGCCAATCTCTATCAGCCTCCAATGCCAGGGTGACCAATAGAGCTGCGGTCATTCTGGAATCAGAGAGAGTTTTTCTAAATATGCTGTTAAATCTAGACTATCACAGGACAAGGCTGAGGACCACTACAAGTTGTCCAAAGCCCTAGCCTTAGCACTAGGGAGATAGAAAGCCTTAGAAATAGGTGGTAGAGATTCGGCCAGAACTTTCAATACAGTGGACAAAAACTTCTTAAACAATTCAAGGGTTAATATAGATGGCGCCTTAGGAAAATTAAGAATTCGCAAGTTCTGACTTCTAGCCGAATTCTCTAGAAATTCCAGCTTCCTATGGATGACTTCTGAATTTTTCACAAAGGTATGGGTAGTCAATTCCATCTTATCCAAGCAACCTTCCAAAGAGGCCACCTTGGAATTCACGGTGTCCTGAAAAGTTTCTTGGGTTACCAACTGCTGCCCAAACATATTCAGCTGCTGTAAGATAGTCTGAAGTTGTAAGGAAATGGAAGGCACCATGGTAGAAAATGCCTCCCATTAACTTTCCATAGTAATTGTTAAAGGTCTCGCCAACTTAACTCTGAAACCCTTCCCAGCGGTCTGCCCTGTGCTAGTGACCTCCAGATCTGAAGGAATCAATGATGATAAAACAAACTGCCTGGCACTCAAACTCTTGCCTCCCAGGACCATTTCCACTCCGGAACACACAGCTGTTAGTCCCTCCACTCAGTTTCCAAATCCGGGGAGGGCAATTGCACGTCAGGCTCAGAAGCAGACCCCACGACTCCCTGCGAGCTTGCCTCCAGGCCTCCCTGCTTAATCTTATACGTCGGCTGTTCTGGGAGAAAGCCACACTCCGGGCTAAGAGATGTATCAAGCCCAATGGCGATTAGAGGATCTCCTTCCACACCTTCCATGCCAAGCAGGCTACCTGGAGTAACAATGCCTCTCAGAGCAGGCCATGCAAAAGCATTCATGGGCCCAAAACCTGTTGATTTCACCTACAATAGGGCCTCCACCATCTGCATCTTTGCCTTCTGCTTATGGCCAGAGTGCGGCATTAGTCAAATACCCAGAAATTCATTTAAGAAAAACAAAAGTAAGAGGATCAATGGGGAGACTTCAATGAACATCCATTTCGGGTGCCATCTTTCCTCTGTCAGGACTCTGAGATATTTATATACATAATCCTGTTCAAATTCCTTGATGGTACAGCCCTCAGCCCAGGGATATGTTTTTCATTTTGCTCAATTTTCCTCCAAAAAAGGAGTTGTCTTAGCACATTTATCAAGGCCAAAAGTCATCCTGATGTCATCAGAAAAGATTTTCACTACACGGAGTTGCTCTACTAATTGTTGATCCCCAGAACTGTGGAGCATCAGGTCATCTACAAATAGTAAATGGGATATTACCTTCTTTAAGATTCAGCTAAATCCATATCCCAAAGAGTTGATGAGAATACTCATTAGATTAAGCTCCATACAAAATAGAAGTGGTGACAGGGAATGTCCCTGAAATATTCCTCGCTGGATCTTGTTGTTAGGAATGATGTTCCCTACCATCTTCAAAAATAGTGTAATTTGCCACATTGTCATGGTGAACAAAAGAGTAAAGTAGCCCAAATGCCCTCAAGTATGGAGCAGACAGAGCTTAAAGATCCCAATTTACCCATGTCTAACAATAGCCAAATTAACATGAATAAAATACATTCTCTAAAATGCTTGTATGCAAATGCTAGAAGTCTAAAGAATAAGATGGGAGAGTTAGAATATATAGCACTAAATGAAAGGTTAGATATGATTGGAATATCAGAGACATGGTGGAAGGAGGACAACCAGTGGGACACTGTGATACCTGGGTACAAACTATATCGTAATGATAGAGCTGATCAAATTGGTGGAGGGGTTGCGCTCTATGTTAGAGAGGGCATTGACTCAGAAAGGATTAAAGTTTTGCAGGAAACAAAATCTGCTGTAGAATCTATATGGATTGAAATTCCATATAAAAGGGGGAAGGCAATGGCAGAGGGGGTGTACTATCGAGCGCCTGGCCAGAATGACCAAATGGATGATGAAATGCTCAAAGAAATCAAGGAAGCTAACAAAAGTTACAGCGCAGTAATAATAATGGGTGATTTCAATTACCCCGGTATCAACTGGGTCAGTGTCACGTCAGGACATGCTAGGGAGATAAAGTTCCTAGATGAAATAAATGACTGCTTCTTGGAGCAGCAGGTTCATGAACCGACCAGAGGGGAAGCCATATTAGACCTAGTCCTTAGTGGAACACCAGATCTAGTGCAAGAGATAAGGGTGTTGGGGCCACTTGGCAATAGTGATCATAGCATGATCGCCTTTGATTTAATTAGCGGAGGAGGGATAGTAAGGAAATCCACAGTACTACCTTTTAACTTTCGAAAGGGAGACTATGATAAAATGAGGAAAACAGTTAAGAAAAAACTAAAAGGAGCAGTTGCAAAGGTTAAAGACGTACATCAGGCTTGGGTGTTGTTGAAAAATACTATCTTGGAAGCCAAGACCAGCTGTATTCCATGCTTTAAGAAAAGTGGAAGGAAGTCCAAAAAACTGCCAGCATGGTTTAAAGGTGAGGTCAGAGAGGCTGTTGTTGCCAAAAAAGCATCTTTCAGGAAATGGAAAAAAGAGCCAAACGACGAAACCTGGAAAGAGCACAAGCACTGGCAAGTCAAATGCAAGGCATTGATAAGGCAGGCAAAGAGAGAATTTAAGAAGAAGCTTGCTGCGGAAGCAAAAACGCGAAATAAAGACCTTTTCAAGTACATTCGTAGCAAAAAACCTGTGAGAGAGTCAGTTGGTCCATTAGATGATAAAGGGGTTAAAGGAGCACTAAGAGGCGACAAGGCGATAGCGGAGAGACTGAAAGAATTCTTTGCTTCGGTCTTTACTGAGGAAGATGTAGGGATGTTACCCATGACTGAAGTGGTATTTAAAGGTGCGGAAGAATTGAAGGAAATATTGATACATCGGGAAGATGTCTTACAACTATTAGATAAACTGAAGAGTAGCAAATCACCTGGGCTGGATGGTATACATCCAAGGGTGTTGAAAGAACTGAAATATGAGATTGCAGACCTGCTATCAGTAATCTGTGAACTATCATTAAAATCATCTCTAATACCTGAAGATTGGAGGATCGCCAATGTAACACCAATTTTTAAAAAGGGTTCCAGAAGAGGACTGGGGGCGGAGCCTGATGTCCAGCGGGATGGTCGCATAACGCTGAGGCTCCCGAGAGGCCTACGAAGAATCCTGAATTAACACCTCACATTTTTGGAACTTCTACTCTGATCTTGCCGGGGCACATTGGTGAGATGGCGGGGACCAAACCAACGCGCCTGGAATTTGGGTCTCCAGCGGCTTCTCACGGCAAACGCTCCAAAACCGAACCTCCGTCCCCACAGAAGGGGCGGCCTTGTGCGAGGGCCCCGAAATGCAGCAGGAAATCCTCGTTGAGATTAGAGGGGTCAAAAACCTTGTGCAGGCAAACGGTGAAGCACTCCGAGCGCTGCGGGACGATTTTGGTATGCTGCAAAGCAAGCTAGAAGGGCTTTCTTCGCGTCAGGACAAAATGGAGGGCATATTGGACTCCCATGCGGCCCGGTTGTCCAAACTCGACAAAGTTGAACGACAGGTGCGGGCCTTGCAGAAAGAGGTGGAAGATGGCAATAATAGAGCGCGCCGCAACAACATACGACTCGTGGGCATACCGGAGGGAGCGAATCGGGAGACATGAAAGAGTTTTTATGCAAAATCCTCCCTTCCTTGCTCCAAATCACCTTTACCAAAGATTTGGAGATTGATCGCGCTCATCGTGTACCCACCAGCATAACGCCCAACAGGAAGAAGACCCCCGCGGCCTATCATTTTTCGACTACTGAGATATCAACACGTGGAGCAAATTCTAAGTGCCTCTCGGGCAAAGGGCCATATGGAGTTTGTGAGACACAAGATCTCCTTCTATCCCGACTTGTCTAAAACCCACAGTCGACCGCCGAAAGCACTTTCTGGAATTCCGGCCGAGGCTTCAACAACTACAAGCACGCTATGGCCTGATGTACCCGGCCAAGCTCCGAGTCACGCTTCACAATCAGACAAGAACATTCGAGGACCCTGATCTACTAGCGGAGTTTTTGGATTCCAAAGAAGCCGACTTGATGCGCTGACTTCCAGACTGTTCCTGCAAGTCTCCTTCTATCCGCTGTACCTGCCATATTGGATCTGCCGCAGCCTAGCAAAGAGTCTGGCGTTGGGCAGTCTGTTGCCTTACTCTTGATGGTATCTGTGACCCGACTCCATCTACCCACAGTAGCCTCGATGAGTATCAGAGACAGTGTTATTATGGACTCTGGTGTTTCTGTTCCTTTTTTACATGTCTTCTATTTCCTCTCTAGGGCCTCCTCCCGCAGACATATGGTCGCCATATTCTTTGGGGGTTTTGTTTCTTCTCTAAGATACGTTGGTACATACTTTTCAATATGGGGTGTATTAGCCAGCATACTCGGTGATTATGACATTGTTGTACAGATTCTGCTTATGTTTTATGTTATCAAGCGCCCTTACCTAAAATGTCTACTACCGATTGATGGCACCATGTAAGATTTTTTCATTGAACGTAAAAGGCATCAATAATCCGATAAAACGGAAGAAAATCCTAAGCTACCTCAGTCAGGAAGCTGCGGATCTGATTTTTCTCCAAGAAACGCATTTAAATTCGAAGGAAACTCTTAAACTCAATATTAAACCTTACATGGTGGCCGCTTATTCCCCAGCCGTTTCTAAGAAATGTGGGGTTGCCATACTGGTTAGGAAATCTTTGCATGCTACTGTTATTGCGACTAGCTCAGATACAGCAGGTAGATGGGCTAGAGTTCACCTTAAGATAGGTAACCTGGAAGTTACATGTATATGCCTTTACGCTCCTAATGCGGATGACCCTGCCTTTTTTGCTACTATTGCTCAGGTTGCGCAGGCTTCTGCTAATACTTCATTGATCATTGGGGGGGATTTCAATCTAGTCCTTGATCCCCTGATTGACAAACAGCCGCCTAGGACGAGTGGTCCCCCCAAGAGTCACGCTACGCTTACCTCCCTGATCAAGGATCTTGCTTTAGTTGATCTATGGAGATTACTACACCCCAATGAGCTTGACTTCACCTTCTTCTCCTCCCCTCATAACTCTCAGTCTCGCATAGACTTCTTTCTAATCTCAAAACTGTTAGTTCCTCAGGTGGACACTGCAAAGATTCACTCCCAACATATTTCAGATCATGCTGCCATTTCCTTCCAATTACACACTACTGCACCCCAGGGAAACTCGGGAGCCTGGTTCTTTGATAGAGCCCTGTTAACTCAGCCTGAGTTCCAATCAGAAATTCGAGTAGCCATACAGAATTACTTCCATTTTAATCTACCCCAAGATACTGCGAATTGGGCTTGGTGGGAGGGCTTCAAAGCGGCCATTCGGGCAACGATCACTAGCTATCAAATCCGCCTGCGGAAACAACGTAAACAGCAGCTGCTCATACTAGACCAACAAATAAAAGCAGGCGAACGAGTTCTAACTTCACGCACTGACCCATGTGTATTAATTCGATTACAGCGTCTCCGTTTTCAATATAATTCAATCCTCTCAACTGCAGCTTCTAAGAGTATTGAGCTTCAGCGAGGGACATATTATCGTGAAAATAACCGAGCCGGTCGACTCTTAGCCAATGCCTTGAAAGGTCAAAAAGAAGCCAAACGCGTTGCGGCCCTTCGAGCTCCACAGGGAGGGGGCATAGTGACCACAGACTCCGATATTGTAGAGCTCTTTCGGGATTTCTATACCCGCCTATATCAATCTGAATGTGAGTTCTCGTCAGAGACATTCGAGCGATTGCTCTCTGGCATTCAGCGGCCGACCCTCTCTGAAGTTGATAGAGATGCAATGGATGAACCCTTCTCTACTTCAGAGATCCAATCTGCCCTAAAACGAACAGCCTCGGGCCGTGCCGCCGGGCCCGATGGTCTCCCGACCGAATTCTACAGAACGTTCAGTGCAGATTTAGTCCCCTATTTAAAACTCTATTTTACTGCCCTTGCGGTAGATACATCCTCTTTGGGATCCTTCTCTGCAGCTAATGTGGTTGTATTTGAGAAAGAAGGCAGGGACCCGCTACTGACCGCCAACTACCGTCCAATCTCCCTACTTAATGCCGACTATAAGATCTTCGCGACGATCTTGGCCACCCGGCTATCCGACATGATGGCTACCCTAATTCACCCCGATCAATGCGGTTTTATACCCGGCAGATCAACTGCTGACAACGCTCAGACCTTGTGCCATGTGTTATCTAGTGCTGCCAATCTCGACCATCCATGGGTGGGTCTTTCCCTGGATGCCGAAAAAGCCTTTGATCGTCTAGAATGGCCCTTCTTATTCGCAGCTCTCCGATGGTATGGCTTTGGAGAGGGCTTCCTCCGATATCTCCAAGTCATGTACACTCAACCTGTCGCCAGTATTTGTGTAAATGCCATCAAATCTCAGCCATTTAACCTCCAAAGAGGCACGCGTCAAGGTTGCCCCCTATCACCAATGCTTTTTGATCTCGCTCTTGAACCCCTAGCCCTCCTTATTAGACAGTCTGCACGTATTCGAGGTGTCCCCTTTAGTCATAGGGAGATTAAACTCTCTGCATATGCAGATGACCTTATGCTCTTCGTTTCCCTCGATTCGGTTCCAGCTGTCTTGGATCTGATTGACGGATACTCACAATTATCGGGCTATAAAATTAACTGGACCAAATCTGTAGCATTCCCACTGAACCGCTGGGTACATGAAGCTGACATGCAGGCCTTTCCCTTCCTCTGGCAATCCCGTATGGTGAAGTATCTCGGGGTCCATTACTGTTCTCCTTTAGAAGACACTATCAGTTTTAATGCCAAAGAGATAGTCTCCAAAGTCCGTGAACTCACAAATCGTTGGTCTCCCTTATCTCTCACATGGTGGGGCCGCTTAGACACTGTGAAAATGATGATAGTCCCCAAAGTGAACTACATTTTAGAAATGCTACCATGCTTACTTCCGCTACATACTTATAAAGATATTGAGGGCCTTCTCGTCCGTTATCTCTGGCAGGGCAAGCCACCAAGGATAGCTAAACATAAACTGCAGTCTGCAAAGGAACGAGGGGGTACCAGATTTCCTGATTTTCTTAGATATCATCAAGCCTTTCTACTTAAGCAAGGTGCCCGATGGCTAGATACCTCAACAGACAACCGCCGACCAGTTTGGCTTGACATAGAAGAGGAGCTTAGTAACCCAATTCCGTTGACCCATCTCCCCGGTATGTCCTATCAAGTAGGCACCCGCCATCCACCAATGATTGTCGATACTCTTGCGGCCTTTAACACTCTCATTCTATCACTGGGCCCGAATGTATGTCCTCAGGACGGACTCCCGCTATGGAATAACCCCAGAATTCAAGTCCTAAATAGAACAATAGCCTGGAAACCCTGGTACTCCAGGGGGATCTGGACACCCCAACAGCTTTTCTCCGCAGCTCGTTGGAAAACCTTTTTCGGATTTACAAAAGGAATTTGCGTTACCAGCGAAACACTACTTTCAATTGATGCAGCTTCAACACTGCCTCAAAAGTGCTCGAATCATGCCGCCCTCTGCCCCTACTGAGGATGGGCTATTAGAGATAGTTCACTCCATTAGTAGTACACGTGGGGTAGCCTCTAATTTCTATAAACTACTTTGTCAGGGTACAGATACGGACACTTTTAGAGCCCAACAAGCCTGGGAGCGCGAACTGCAAATCACTATAACTCCTGTGCAATGGAGCGTTTTTTGGAGTAAGATAGTGCGGGTTTCCCGGTCTGCCTCTGTCACCCAAACTCTCTTCTTCTTTGCACACAGATGCTTTTATACCCCAGAAAAAATTGCCAAATGGAACCCAAATGCTAGGGACCTGTGTTGGTCTTGCCAGACTGCTGTGGGATCCTTCGCTCATGTTATTTATGAATGTCCTCAACTGCAGGTCTATTGGGGGTGGGTCTGGGGTCGTATTCAATCTATCTTACACTTTCATGAACCTCTCTCTTGGAAGGTCGTGGGACTCCGCTCTGCGGCGGAGGTCCCCTCTCTTCCTAAGAAGGGTCGCTTTCTCCTTGATTTCATGCTAGGTATAGCCATATGCTTAATCACGAGGAATTGGAAGGATAGCTCTCGACTTACTGTCAATGAATTGTGGAATCTCGTCTGCTTATATAGTAAATATGAGCAGATACCTCGGAGGGCTATTCCCCATGTCCAAACTCACTCTTGCTTGTCTAAATGGCAGATGCTTAATGATTATGTACAATCTGCTCATTGCTCCAATATGCCTGTATAATGTGCACTCATCATGTTTTAGATCACCGTTAGGTTTGGTAATATAATAATGTACGTACACGCCCGCTTCGGGAATGCTTAGTTTCTAGAGAAGAAGCAGGGGGGAGGGGGGTGGTAGGGGTTTACTTTGGTGTATGTATTACACGTTATGTATTTGTCTTTTAGCTGTATGTCTTCCTTTCCTTTGTTGTTATAAAACGAAAATAAAGAATTTAAAAAAAAAAAAAGGGTTCCAGGGGTGATCCGGGAAACTACAGACCGGTGAGCCTGACGTCAGTACCAGGAAAAATGGTAGAAACCATCATAAAGAATAAAATTACTCAGCATGTAGATAGTCACAACCTAATGGGAGACAGCCAACATGGCTTTAGACAATGAAGATCTTGTCTTACTAATCTGTTATGTTTTTTTGAAGGAGTGAATAAACAGGTGGACAAAGGTGAGTCGGTTGATATTGTGTATCTGGACTTTCAGAAAGCCTTTGACAAGGTCCCTCATTAGAGACTTTTGGCAAAACTAAAGAGTCATGGGATAGGAGGCAGTGTACTATTGTGGATCAGGAACTGGTTAAAATATAGAAAGCAGAGGGTAGGGCTAAATGGCCAATTTTCCCAATGGAGAAAGGTGAATAGTGGGATCTGTGCTGGGTCCGCTGCTTTTTGACATATTCATAAATGACCTGGAAAGTGGAATAACGAGTGAGGTTATCAAATTTGCAGATGACACAAAACTATTTAAAGTTGTTAAAACCCAAGAGGATTGTGAAAAATTGCAAGAGGATCTTGATAAATTGGAAGACTGGGCATCAAAATGGCAGATGAAATTTAATGTGGACAAGTGCAAGGTTATGCACCTAGGGAAGAACAACCCAAACTATGGTTACATGATTCAAGGTTCCACAATAGGAACCACCACCCAGGAAAAAGATTTAGGCGTCATTGTGGATACCATGTTAAAACCCTCGGCCCAGTGTGCAGCGGCGGCCAAGAGAGCAAATAGAATGCTAGGTATGATAAGGAAAGGAATGGAAAATAAAACAAAAGATATTATAATGCCTTTATATCGTTCCATGGTGAGACCGCACCTTGAATATTGTGTGCAATTCTGGTCGCCGTATCTTAAAAAGGATATAGCGATTTTAGAAAAGGTTCAGAGAAGAGCCACCAAAATGGTAAAGGGATGGAAGGATACTCCTGTGAAGAAAGGCTAAAAGGTTAGGGCTCTTTAACCTGGAAAAGAGACGACTGAGGGGAGATATGATAGAAGTCTATAAATTAATGAACGGAGTGGAACGGGTAAACGTAGATCGATTGTTTACGTTATCAGAATATAGAAAGACTAGGGGACATGCAATGAAGCTACAGGGTAAACTATTTAAGACTAATAAAAGAAAATATTTTTTCACTCAACGTGTAATCAAACTCTGGAATTTGTTACCGGAGGATGTAGTAAAGGCTGTTAGTGTAGCTGGGTTTAAAAAAGGTTTGGACAAGTTCCTGGAGGAAAGGTCCATAAACCATTATTAAGAAGTGACCGAAGATATCAATGCTTGACCCAGTACAAGCATTGTGGAACTTGTGTCTCTTGGGGAAACTGCTAGGTACATATGACCTAGATTGGCCACTGTTGGAAACAGAATACTGGTCTGACCCAGTATGGCATATCTTATGTTCTTATGTTCTTAACTCTATCAAACCAGGATTTTTCTTAAACATTTCAAAGCAATGTATTATCCAAGAATGTTGGACACTTTCAAAAAAATTTCTTATAACCAATCCATGCTATACTGAGATTTCTGTTTTTCATAGCATTGGCCATGATGGCCTTATTTAACATTAACTGGTCTTTGATTCCATATGTTCCCCTCTTATTGCTCTTTTGCTCTGTTGTCATGATGTTATTGGACTCAATATCATCATATATTCTGTCTGCATCTATTGCAGTGAACAGCTTATCGATTGTAGGTAGACGTTGATCTGTAATTTTTTGGAATGTTACTTGGAGAAATGTTCTTCCTGTTATAAGCCATTGTGATAATAAGTTTGGCTGCTTGATCAATTGTTTTTTGCAGTTTGCCAGGTCTTGGTGGAGTGATGTTAATTGTTTGAGCCAAAAGCTGGTCACTCCATCTGGACCAGGGCTTTTCCAGTTTGGGGCTCATTTTAACCTGCTTTCCAGTTCTTTGTTGTTACTACAGGCCATTCCATATGTTTGATTTTTCTAAATGTTCCTGTATGCAGGGTTACCATTCTGTTGTTTGATTGTGCTCTATGTGGTCCTCATACAGGCTTCTCTGGAATTTTCTATTTCAGCTTTGGTTGGTGGTGTTTTTGCTATATTAATGCTCTTTTCCAATTCCCTGTAGAACTGTTTTGGGGTCTCTCTAAACAGTTTATTTTCATATCTTTCTTTTCTGTTTTCTTTATGTCTTCAGTTTTTGCACTTCTGCTGCTACTTTCAACTTCTTGTTGGAACATACATTTCAGGTTTTCTTCTGTTAATGCAGCATACTTCAGTTTGATGTCTTGGATCTTCTCAGTATCTTTGTTGATCTTAATCCTTTTAGATACCCATCCAGCAGGGATACTTCTGCATGCAATGATTGTATTTTATCTTTTATGCACTTTTTCCAAGGTGGAACTGTTATTGTTTTCTTTTTCTTCTGGTCGTTCACTTTAGTTGGTAGTATTTTTGCAGTAATAACTTTAGCTAGCAGGTCAAGTTTATATGATGTGCTGAGTCAGCAAGAGCCTTCTGCTGATGGGCCAACACTATAGCTTGCCACCTGAATTACCAAAGGGGCCACAAAGCATGAGGCATGAGGGACCAGCAGAGTTCCAGAATGTAAAAGGGATACCAGTGCCCTCCGTCTATAGTTTGCCAAGAATTCTGCCTTCACTCCTTCAGAATATCATATACTATAAGGACCTGATATTCACCGGTGACGACTAGCACTGCTAAGCAGCTAGCCACCGTCATTGAACATTAGGCCCAGATATTCAATTCTGCGGCTATATCCGGGTCCTGGCGGTGAATAATCAGGTTGCCTGGATAGTTATGAAGCTAATCGGTTAGCATCGAGGCATTCTGGGTGTGGAGTGAAGGCACCACACAGTGATAACCAGGCAATGGTGATATTCAGCTGCTGTCTGGTTAATTTCAGTGGTGAAAGTTAGGCCGGCCTTTGCTGTGCCTGACCTTTGCCTCTTAACAATAACTGGGCAGCTGCTGAATATCGCTGCTGCCCAGTTATCGCCGCTTGCCACCCCCACTCTATCCCTAGAACGCCCCGATGCTAACCAATTAGTATCAGGTCACACAGTGGCAGCACCTGCAGATATTCAACTGCACATATTCAGTGGCATTAACCGTGCTGAATAGCCTGGTCAAGAGGATCAATGTGGTTTGCAGGTCTTTCTAACCGTGTTAATCCTTTGAATACTGGGCCCAAAAAGTTTTTTTTCTTGCTCTTTGATGTTAGGTTTTGGCTTGGGTGGCTGAAAGTGGACACTATTCCAGAGAGACTGTAGTGCCAACTGTTAAAAACACAGCTAGTAGACAGAATGCAGGCAGAGTGTTGGGGAAACTGCCCCTTAGTATAGCTCTACATTTCTTTCTCCTCCCAGTCACATGAAAAAGAAGGGAAGTCAAACAAGGAGAGGTGTATCTTCAAAAATGCTAGTTTTTCCAACAAGTTCAGTGCTAGCCATGAATGATGGGGAGCCATGATATTGTCTGCCATTGTCAGCATATTTTCACCGGGCACATTGGTTGGAAGGCAGAACAAGAAATGTTGTGCAACCTTAGCTAGGTCTGGTCAGGCTGATGACTTGTGTGTCCATTATGCCAAGCAGAGGCGTAGCGTGGGGGGTGCAGGGGGGGCCGGCCGCACCGGGCGCAACATGGGGGGGGGGCCGCGCTCGCACTCGCAGCTCTCTGCAGTGCTGGCTGGTTTTCAGCCGGCCTGGCCGGTTTTTCCATGGCCAGGCCGGCTGCCGGCGCAGAGGCAAAACCGGCCCTTTAAAAGCCGTTTTTTTTGCTCTGGCCGCAAGATCGGGAGCGTCCAGAGCAAAAAAAACGGCTTTTCTCCGCTTCAGAGGGAGCCGGAGAAGCCCGCGCGAGGCCCCGGCTCCCTCTGAACAGCCACCAGCGTGAAGAGCCTTTACCTTCATGCTGAAGCTGTTCCTGTGAAGCCGCGAATGCTGGGAAAGGTTAAAGGGCAACCTTTAACCTTTCCCAGCATTCGCGGCTTCACAGGAACAGCCGCCAGCGTGAAGGAAAAGGCTCTTCACGCTGATGGCTGTTCAGAAGGAGCCGGGGCCTCGCGCGGGCTTCCCCGGCTCCCTCTGAAGCCTCAGACAGCCGCGATGCTGGTCGGGGGGGGGGGGGGCAAGGACTGCATTGGCTGTGATGGGGGGGACCTGGACTGGAAAAGGGCTAAGGGGGGGGGGACTTGGACTGGAAAAGGGCTAAGGGGGGGGGACTTGGACTGGAAAAGGGCAAAGGGGGGGACGTGGACTGGAAAAGGGCTAAGGGGGGGCGTTGGTCTGGAAAAGGGCTAAGGGGGGGGGATTTGGACTGGAAAAGGGCTAAGGGGGGGGACTTGGACTGGAAAAGGGCTAAGGGGGTGGGACTTGGACTGGAAAAGGGCTAAGGGGGGGACTTGGACTAGAAATAGGCTGTGATGGGGGGGGGGGACCTGGACTGTAAAAGGGTTATGGGGGGGGGGGACATGGACTAGAAATGGGTTGTGATGGGGGTGGAGGGGACCTGGACTGAAAAAGGGCTATGGGGGGGGGGGAACTTGGACTGGAAATGGGCTATGGTGGAGGAAGGGGGATCTTGGACTGGAAATAGGCTGTGATTAGGGGGGCTAGGACTGCAAATGGGCTGTGATGGTGCGGGGGGACTCGGACTGCAAATGGGCTGTGATGGTGCGGGGGGACTCGGACTGCAAATGGGCTGTGATGGTGGGGGGGGGCCTAGGACTGGAAATAGGCTGTGATGGGGGACTTGGACTGGAAATGGCCTGTGATGTGAGGGCTAGCACTGGAAATGGGCTGATGAAGAGCTGGAATAGGACTGGAAATGGGCTGATGTGGGGCATGGGAGAATGGGACTAGAAGGGAGTGGATGCTGGGTGGGCCTAGAACTATAAGGGAATTGATTTGGGGGGAGGACTAGAATGGATGGGGAATGAGAATGGAGAGGGGAAAAAATATTTTGTGTGGAAGAAAAGTCTATGATGGGCCGGTATTGGGAGAGTAAGAGGGGCTTGAGAATGGAAGGGTGAAATTTAAACGGATGATAAAGGAATAAGGAAAGAATTGGGGGAAAGAGCAAAAGGGAAACAATCAGTATGTTAAAGCAGAAATAGAGAGAGAATGGAAAACATCTAAAAGAGAAGAAAGGACAAATGGATAGCTCGCAGAAGACACGAAGAAACCAGAAGAAAGTGACTGGAGCAATTGCAACTGAAAAATAAAACGCCCAAACAGAAGGTAGAAAAATACTTTTTATTTTGAATTTATTAACTGGAATATGTCTGGTCTGGGAAGTGTGTATTGCTAACATCTTTGCGTTTTTGTTTAGTGCAAGAGGAAATTACTTTATAGTTTTATTTCTCCAGTGTTGTACATTTCATGTTTGGATTTTGGGGTTCCCAGTTTAATTATTATCTGACCAAGGAAGTTAGCCTACACGTATCCTCGGTAATTTTTGTGGGTGGGGCTGGGGCGGGGCAGGGGTGGGACTAGGGGCGGAGAATGGGTGGAGCATGGCGAGCCACAGGTATGGGTTTTTCTCGGTGAAAAAGTTGGCAACCCTAATCCGATCCGAGCCGCCGGGTCGCCGCCCACTGTGGAGGGGGGGGGGTGCCAGGCGTGCGGTGCGGTGGGTGCAAAGAGAGAGCCTGCTGACTGCTGTGATCGGGTCCGGGTTAGGGGGCGCAAATTACTTGCCTTGCCCCGGGTGCTGACAACTCACGCTACGCCACTGATGCCAAGGGATCTGTGTGCATGGTCTTATAGGTTCTGCAAAGTAGCATATCATGAAATCCATGCAGGAGTCTGACTTGTAGCATGTTGATCTCAGCAGTCAAACATTGTAATTAGGGCTACAGTCACCAAAGATTGTCTCTAGCTGGCGCTCATGGGCCACAGGCATGTAAAGCTGAGGGGGAGCAGTTGGTGACAGGGTGGTACTTATGCTAGCCATACTGTTTTCTGCCATGCCTGGTATTTCCCTTGCTGCAAGACCACCAACAACGCCCTCCTCTCTCTGGTGCCCCCTTTTCTCCACCTCATTCACCAGCTTTTCCTTCCAGTAAATCATGGAGTTGCTACATACTGGGAAAGTTCCTTTCATTCACGGGGTGCAGAGGCCAGCTAGCATATAAGCAGCCTTCTCATAAGTAGTTCTAACCTTTTTCCCATTTGGCCATACAAGAAGTTCACTATCACCAAAACCTCTGCTGTGAATATTTAATTTTAGCTGTTAAATATTCACTACTGGGATGAGAAGTGTTGTGGAACTCAGTTCCTCCATGCCATCCTTAGAGAGAGAGAGAGGAGAGATGCCGGACACCTGGGTGAGGAGATCCTGAATACTTGGTGGAGTGGCAATAGTGATGGGAAAGGAAGATACTGGACACCTGGGGCATGGTAAGGAAGGAAATATGCTGGACACCTGGGAAGGGGGGAAGGGGAGGAGAGATGCGGACTGGGAAGGTGGGGAAGGGTAGAGAAGGGGAAATACCGGATGCGGAACAAAGAGAAGAGGGTGGGGCATACTGGACATGGGGTATTGAGAAGGGAGATGGAGAGAAGGGGGAGTTAGTGAGAGGTTGGGAAGGAGGGAGAGTGATTGGGAATGGGAGGGCTGGGGTGAGGGAGATGAAAACTGTAGGTAGATGCAGTAAAAAAAAAAAAGGAGACTGATGACTGATTGATCATAAGGGGTGAAACCAGAATGGACAGAAAAGCAGAAAAATAAATGGAAGCTGAAAGATCAATGTTACAGATGGATGTAGGGGAGGAAGTGAAGACAGGAGGTGAGAAAAGAAATTACAGATGGACAGGGCACCCTGGGAACAGTGTTAATAGAAGACACAGACAGACAAAAGCAGAAACCAGAGACTGAAGGTGAGATGAGTCAAAAATGGCCAGACAGGTAGAAAAATAATTGTATTTTCAATGTACTGATTGGAATATGTCAGCTTTTGGAATTTGCATCTGCAATTTTTATATTTCACATAGTATAGTGGGGAAATGCATCACTATTTTTATTTTTTAGGTGATTTGCCTGCTTGGTAATTTTTTATTTATTTAGACAGTTTTGTATACCGCCTTATCCTTCAATCAAAGCAGTCACATGATACTGTTGTTGTCATGGGATAGATGGGAAGAAGAAAATGACTCCATCCCCTGTTGCACAATCCTGGATCTATGGGGACACCCCCTGGGATGTGTGTCCCAGATTTGCCTGCAAAAAATATGGTAACTTTATTGTAAGATGCCCTATTAGCTTCCCTCTGCTAATGTGCTGCCTACAGTAATTGCATTTGGCATACCACGGGTCGTCAAGCACTTTAAGGTTCCACATATACAGTATGTGGTTTTACAGAACGTCCCCTGTACTTCCTTGAAGGGGAGGGATGCTGCTACAGTATTGTTCCTGCTACTGGACCCATAGCTGGGGCAGAAGAGAAGATGAAGCCCAGTGGCATCCTTCCTTCTCTAATTTCCCCTCTACCTGTGTAGTGCTCTTACCTTGGCACTGACAGGATCACTTTTTGTCTCCTCATAACTGACATGCTATCAACAACCTCTTCAACAGCCTCTTCAGCCAGTATACTTTCAGTATTTGATGATTCAAATGTAAATCCCACCAATGTTATCCCTCATATTCTGTATATAACAAGACCAACTCCACACACATTTCAGCCAGGAATACAGTGTGCCTACTATGAGGCAGATTTGCCTTCACCTACTGATTCTCTTGTGCCTTCCTACCCTGCACCATGTCATTCTCTCTCTGCCCTTCTGTGGAGATGACACTGGATGCCTTCTCTTCCACAGCTGCACCAGAAACTATAGCTGCTTCTACTTGCCTTCTAAAGACATCTCAATTGCCATTTTCATTGATTTTTTTTCGGATAAAAACCAATACACGTGCTTGGTTGTTTGGGCTTCTGGCACTAAGCATTGTTCTGCAATAGTGCCCACAGGGAACTGGCACATAAGGAAGGTGAGGAAACGGTAGTGGACATAATGCTTCTCATGCTGCCTGCACTGATTGCTCACATGCCTACTCCTTCCTTACAGCATCCCCAAGCCTCTCTGCCTCAGATGCTCCCTTCCCTCCACCTTGCTCACCAGTGTGTTCCGCCAAGAAAGCACTTTTTGCATTGGAATGCCATAGTTCCTTTCACTTGTGGCTTAGAGAAAAAAGCTAGCATATAAGCATCCTTTTTAATGAGGGCATTTAACCTTTTTATCACTTCAACATGCAAAGAGTCCACCAACATGAAAATCTCTAATGTCAATCCCTATCACTGCCAAAACGCATCAGACTTTGCCTCCAGAATATTCACTATTGAGATGGGAAGGCCCAAGGTAGGCCTTTTCAAACTCATTTCCTCTTTGGCATCCTTTAAGGAATTCAGGTCATCTATAACCTGAGCCATATTTGTCTAATCCTGAAGCCCCATGGGCTTTCAATATCAGTCTCAGTCTCTCTCCACTGAGATCTGATAGAGGGCTTCCCATTGCTCTACATCCTGAATGAGCTGGTGTGCAGATGTACTTGCTGTTTCATGTTTCTCATGATCATCCTTTCCACTGGTGGAAATTTACTGCTATTTTTTGACACTTTTTCATCAATAGCTTCAGGATAGCTTCCCTTGTACCCAGGACTGGCCCAAGGGTTTCTGCTGTCTTAGGCAGAAAACCTGCCACACCGCTCATCCCCCACCACCCGCTGCCACCAAATCCACCTGTCTTGATTAGATTGTAAGCTCTACAAACAGGACTGTCTTCTTTATATGTTTATACAGCATTGTGTATGCCTTGTAGCACTATATAAATGATTAATAGCAGTAGCAGTAGTAGTAGTAGTGGGGGGGGGGGGGTCACAAACGGCAGGCTATGTGTGCCGAAGCGCATGCCTGCTGCAGGGAACAAAGTGGTGACATTGTAAAATGCTGCCACTGCCTGCCTCCCCCCAAGACAAAATCATCTGGAGGAAGGCGGCACAAAGATGCCCACCCAGGTCAGCTGCCATAGGCGGCTGCCTAGTCTAGAGGACAGGCTGAATCTGCTTGTTCCCAAGGCCTATGGAGTCTCTCACTACCATATCCAGCAAGTGTGCAAAGCATCTGATACCATAAAAGTCTCATGTTCTACGTTCATCCCAGATTAGCCAGGAACAATGGTTCTTTCCCTCCAGGCAAGCTGCCAGCCTTGCAGTATTCCCCTTTATTTCTGCTCAGATATGAGATGAGGTATGGCTATCATCCAATGCCTTGGTGTGCAACAACACAGCCCATTTATACCCTCCTCCAGGTGCACCCCGATACCTGCAGCCTGTACTTACTTTATCAAGGTGCTACCAGCATGCCATCAGGGAGAGGTAGGCATGAATAGCATTCCAACTAGTCCTTATGTCGCTGGTGAAATGCCTGCCACTACCCTCTGTTTTGGCCAGTTCTGCCTGCAATGAAGCATACAACTGATTGTACAGGCTAGGGGTCACCCATCTACTAAATATTGACCCGGTATGCACTTTATTATTATTATTATTATTATTATTAAAGACTTATAAAGCACCACAACATACGAAGCGCTGTACAAACATAGAAGAGAGACAGTCCCTGCTCATCAGAGCGCACAATCTAATAAGACAGAAAACAAAATAAGTTACATAATACAAATAACAAAAATTTACAGGATAAGGTAAGCAAATGTTGATAGAGAGATCAAGATAGGGTAAGATAGGAATGGAAAGCAATAGTGAAGAGGTGGGATTTTAGTCTGGACTTGAAAATGTCCAGGGAGGATGCCTGGCGCACAGAGATAGGAAGACTATTCCAAGCAAAGGGGACTGCCAGTTGGAGGGGCGAAGTCTGGAATTGGCAGTACGAGTAAAGGGCACAGATAAACAAAGATTGTTAGAAGAGCGAAGCAACTGAGAGGGGGTGTAAGGAGAGATGAGAGATGATAGGTACTGGGGGGCAGAAGAGTGACTACATGTATAGGTCAGGAGGAGAAGTTTAAATTGCATACGGAGACGGATGGGAAGCCAATGAAGCGACATGAGGAGAGGAGTGATGTGGGAAAAATGAGACTGGCGGAAAATAAGTTGAGCACCGGAGTGTTGAATGCACTTGGTAATTGGGGGCTAAGAGATGCAACAGCTTCTTAAGCCCCACATTCACAACCACCTGCAAGGCCTGCTGTCACTTGCCCAAGGAGAAAGCTGTCAAGCAACACCCCTCTACTCCACAGTGACTTGCTTATTTGTGCTTTAGGGATTGCCACCTACCACTTCTCTGGGGGAAGAGGTTGGGGGTTCAACATGAGAAATGCATTTGCCTTGTGTAACTTTCCCACAGCAGCTACTTGCAATGGAGGATGGAGTCTGTAGTCTACAATCAGCACCTTCCTTTGAATTTACCTGAAAAGAGTGTTTCTGCAAATGATGTTGCATGCTACTGTTGGAAGGCTGGCTCATTAGCTTTCCTCTCCTAATGCCTGCAGACATTATATGCATTCTGTATATTGCAGATCCTGAAACACTTTAAAACGCCTCCATACCTTGGATATTTTATGGGACTTGCTCTCTTCTTCCTTGGGAGTTACTTCTGATACTGCCACTGGAACTGGGGTTAAGGGAAGACAAGGGATGAAAGATCGGCGGCCTCTTTTAAACTTTCCTTTCCCAGCTCTACCTGTGGGGAGCTCTTGTTCCTTGCCATATTCCTTCCAGTTTCTATCTCCTCACCATTTAGCACAAATTTTCTCAGACCCCCTTCAGCTACTAAACTTTCAGCATCTGATGTCTCTGTTGGAAATCCCTCACATGAGGATTCATCAGATTCTGCCAAAACTACGGAAGCTCCATACATCTTCTAGTGTACTGATGACTTTATCTGCTGCTGCACTCCTGAACATCCACCCTGCATAATTTCTGCCTTTTTTTGTCCATTTGTGAAGATAGAAACAGTCAACTGCTCTTTCATAGTTGCACTGAAAACTGCATCTGTTGGTACTATTTTCTTAAATGAATTTCTCTTCAGTTTGCTTGGTGGACTACTGGGGGTCATACTCATAGACTACTCTCTCTGATCCTCTACACTCGTGCTACTGCTGGCCTTAGATCTCTCAAATACTGTATTATCCTCCTTCAGGTTTTACCACTATTTCCATGCCCACCACTCATAGGCATTATGATTCGATCAGAATAGATTATAAGTTCTATTAAGAAGGGTCCATCTCTCTAATCTGTATGTACAGTTATGTTTACACCTTGTAGCTCTTTAGAAATAATGGGCAGTAGTATTAGTAAGTGAATGAGTTATGCCTTTGACTATGGGCCCTGTCCATCTCTACTCCCTTTTTATTGCCTTGCAATGGAGCCAGAAGGTGAGGGTTTTTTATAACTACTTCTTAAAGAGGTACAGTGATGAATATGAGTCCACCAGAGTCCAGTATACAGTCAAACCTCGGTTTTCGTGTGCCCCGGTTTTCGGTCGTTTCGGTTTTCGACGTCTTTTCTAACTGAGATCTTGTCTCGGTTATCGTTTATCGCCTCGGTTTTCGTCAGGAACCAGTGCTGCCAGATCTGAAAACCTACACCCTCGCGCTGGTCTGCCCGCCCAGTCCTGGCAGCACTACCCCCCCCCCCCCCCGGACTCACCCGATCGCGTGTTGAGAAGCCAAAGTCAGCTGAGCAACATCCTCGAGCCAGAGATGCAAGGATTGCACAGAGAGGAAGGCCACGATCTCTCCACCGCCTGCCTGTTCTCTGGAGCGCCCCCTCAGGCTCGGAGGTAGCAGGGTAGCTGTCAATGTAAGCAGGAGATGTTGCATGAATGTGGGAGGCAGTTCTTTATCTTGCAGGGTACGCTTGCAAATTGCTGTTGAGACGGAGTCAGCGATCAGATTACAGTGCCGTACAGTACAATATCTTTTTATTTATTTATTTATTTATTTAACTGCATTTATATACCGCTTTTCACCGGGTCAAAGCGGTGTAACATATAACATGGGGGGGATAGTATTTTATAGGGTGGGGCCATCACCAGGGACAACAATTAGTGATTTTGGGTGGACATAGACATGTACATTTCCGCTGTTGATGTTGTTGGTAGGGGGTTGAGGTCTTGGAGAAGGTGCGTATTCGTTGCTGTCTGTTGGTTAAGTAGGATCTGAACCATTGGAGTACAGTGTCTTTGATTCCAATTGATTGGAGTCTGCTTATGAGGATTTCGTGGGAGATTGTGTCAAAGGCCGCTGATATATCTAAAAAGATCAGGATGTATCCGGATTGTTTCTCTTGGGTTCCAATGATGAGGGTGTTCATTAGAATGGTCATAAGGGTCTCAACTCCATGTAGTGGTCGGAATCCATGTTGTTGAGGGTCTAGTATGTCGTTGGTGTCCAGGTGATCTTGAAGCTGACGTTGGACTATCTTTTCCATTATCTTGGTGGTAAGGGGAAGGCTTGCAACTGGTCTGTAGGAGGTGGGGTCTAGTGGGTCCAGGTTGTTCTTTTTTATTGTTGGTCGGATGATTGATGTCTTGAGGGCGTCTGGTATGTATCCTTGTTTAAAGGATTCGTTTAGGATGTGGGTTAATGGCGCGCTCAGTTCTTCTTTTGTCTTCTTTATCCATTCCGTAGGGCATGGGTCCAGCAGGGAGGTAGTAGTGTTCAGACAGGAGATGGTGGAGGAGATCTCTTCTCTTGAGGTTTCATTGAATGTACTCCAGGCTGTGTTTATTATGGTGTAAGGGTTTGCCTTTGCGGCTGTAGCACAGAGGCGAGGTTGTTGGAATTGTTTGTATTGTCGTGCCAGAAGATCCGAGGGGATATCTGGGAGTTGATCAGAAGTGGTTGGTGCCTTTGTCAGTTTTTTGGCAATTTGGAAGAGTTCTCGAGGTTTGTTTACAGCTGACGTGATGAGTTTGGTGTGGTAGTTTTTCTTCGCATTGTCGGTCTCTGTGTGGTAATTAGTGAGTTCAGAGATGTATTGCTTTTTGTCCATGTCATTTTTGGTTTTCCTCCATTTTCTTTCTGCTCTTCGAAGTTTGTTTTTAGTTTGCGGAGGTCAGTGGTGAACCATCGGACCTTTGCGGAGATGGGTTTGTTGCTGTTTTTGCTTATAGTTGCGCTGGATGCAGAGGAGATTGTGGTGTTCCAGTTGTTTATGAGGTCATCAAGGTTGTTGGAGTTCGTGAGTAGGTTAGGTAGGGTTAGCGTCAGGAAATCTTCTCTGCTGAATGCTTTGAATCTTCTTGTGTGTTGTGTGTTTCCTCTACTTGTGTTTGGTTGATATGCATGAGTGATGTGGATGATGTAGTGGTCTGACCATGGTATTGGTAAGATTGTTGGGCTGCTGTTGGGCTGTGTGTTTGCTGTCCTGTGGACGATCGGGCAGGTGAGAGAAGTGACAGGAGCTGGGTGTCTGGAACGGATTACATTGAATTTACATTATTTCCTATGGGAAATATTGCTTCGGTTTTCGTACGTTTCGGTTTTAGTCAGACTGCTTAGAACGGATTAATCATTAAAACCGAGGTTTGACTGTACTAGCAAGCCTGCTCTGAAGCCAACCATTAGCAGCCCATGCTATTCAGATATAGGCAGTATTACAGAAAAAAACAACTTACCTATAACAGAATACATTGAATATACATAGACACAAAAATGCAATGTGTGCTCTTGAGTCAGTCCTGACTACTGGTGACCCAGAAGCACCTGGGTTTTCTTGGCAGTGTCACCCACTAGAAGCAGATTGCCAGGCCTTTCTTCTGAGGCAATGGAGGGTTAAGTGACTTGCCTATGGCCACAAGGAGTGCTAGTAGGAATCAAACCCTGGTTGCTTGGTTACCCAGCCAGTGTTCTAACCACTAGGCTACTCCTCCACTCCATATATAGACACATCCCTCCAGTTATATAGTTTCACTGTTTGGTAGATAGCATGCACAGTTTTGATCTGAAGAAACTCACCTTGCCAGCAATCTTGATCTAAAACAGGAGGTTCAGCAGGCTCTCCCTCATCTTCATCCTTTATCTGAATAACTTGCCATGGGTCATCAACCAGAACCTCTTTGGGTTCATCTACTGAAAGCTCTACTTCTATAAAAAATGAAAGAGAGAGAACACAGAATTGATATGGGGTGATCATGCTCTCTGAATCTTGGTTCACAGAATCAGACAATGTATTAATAAACCAGCTGGCCATGAGCTAAGTGCAGAGTTGGTGGTGGCATCATTCTTACTAAGGTAAACTTCAACTTTAGACTCCTGACCTGTTCCTCAAATAAGGGCTTAGATACAATTGCAGTGGCCAATGACTCCGTAATCATCCTCCTCATATACAGATCTCCAGTGCTAGTCTGGAAGATTTAGACCTCTTGTTAGAGCTAATATGCAGTCATAGCTCTTCCAATAGCCCTCTTTTACCCCTAGGTAACTTCAAGCTCACTGTACTTCCACCCAGAACTTCAATGCCCTTTATGAATGCTAAGGAAGCTCTAGGATTTGCACAAATCGTCAGTCAACCCACTCAAAATAGAGGAAACATACTAGACTTAATTTTTATACCTAAATTCCTCATTTCCTGCAAAAATCTCGCAATGCCCACATTCCTAACCACCCTTTGGTCAGACCATAAAATTATTAGTTTCAGCCTTTTACTTGAATTGCGTGTTCAATATCAGCCACGTCTGAAGCCTACCTCCCGCAGATTCTACCACTTAGACACATAGACAAAGAGCAATTTTGAACAATGTTTTACCTCATTTTCAGCACACTTCAGATGACCTTGATATACTTACTCAAACCTGGTACAATACAATCAGCAACATAGCCATTTTACCACAGTCACCCACTATTCACAAAAAATGGAAAACAGCTCATGAAGTGCGCCCTTAGGATCAAAGAAAGAAGATGGAGGCACTCTAAATTCCTGAATGAACATAAAACGTATATGTTTGATCTTTGTACATACCAAATGGCTACAAGTAGAGCAAAAAAGGACTACTATGTCAAGCTCATCCAATCTTCCTTAAATCGTTCTAGAGATCTCCTTAACCTAGTTTAAAGCTTTAGTAAAAGACCCCCTCCAACACAGAGACAAGCCGGATATAACTTCACAAATATTAGCTGACCATTTTAAAACTTCAGCATGTCCGCAAGTTCAACAAATGCAATCCTATAAGCCCCAGCAGAATCTTGCTGTCATTAGTACTCAGGTAGCTTGGAATTCTTTCAAACCTATTTCTGAAGAACACCTCAAAAGAATCATTTTAGGAATCGATACAACTACCTCCCCTTTGGATCCATACCTGGTCAGACGGATTAAAACTGCTCATAAGGAATTAATGAAAACACTGCTTAAACTCAACAACCTCTCATTGCCGCATGGATACATGCCTCTTGATCTAAAAATTACATCTATTCGCCCAGTCGAGAAAGGCACTGCATTGGACCCAGCACAACCTTGCTCATATCATTCTATTGCCAATTTACCCTTCTTGGCAAAGATAATAGAAAAGACCATCTTATTCCAGCTCCAAAATCACATTGATACCCATTTCCCATTCGACTCACAGCAATATGGCTTCAGACCACAGCACCTGGCTTCAGACCTAATTCAGGGTTTTTCTCATCTTTGTAGACAACAGAGCAGTCTTCAACTCTGTCCCTCACAACTTACTCATTCAAGGACTTCATTCTCTAGGCTTAAGAGATGCCACTCTTGGATAGTTTAAGTCATACTTTGCAAACCAACAATTACAGGTCAAAATTGGCCCTGAAAATTCATCCACTTATCCACAGCTGCAAGGTGTCCCACAAGGTTCCACCTTATCCTCTTTACTATTCAACAATTTCTTTCAGCCAATATGCTCGATCATACTAAACACAACATCCTTTACCATCTATATACTGACGACGTTATGTTGTATACTCCTAATGACACTAACAACCCAGATATCTCGCCTTTAAAGAAGCGTTTCAACTCCATCACACATTGGGTTTATGGGGCCAAACTTCACTATTAACTACAAAAAGACTGAAGTCCTCTATGTTTCTAGGGATATTAACCTCACCCCACCACCTTATATTACCATTGATGGTATTCAAATACAAGTAAAATCAAAGATTCATTACCTTGGTGTTATTATAGATCAACAATTCACCCTCTCTTCATATATAAGTTGCACTGTAAGAAACGTTTGCTGTAAGCTCAAGAGTATCCATCACCTAAGGCCGCTCCTAGAGCCGCATGACTTTCGCTCCTTTTTGCAGACTCTCATATTCCCATACTTTGACTTCTGCAGTCTCATGCTTCAGGGCTTGCCTATCTATGCTATTCATCCTCTCCAACTTGCAATGAACACAGCTGCTCGTCTCCTCTGTAACGCCTCCATATCAGAACACATTACACCACTTTTTAAACTGCTACACTGGTTACCTGTCTCCCAACTAATCAAATTCATATCTCTATTAACCATGTTCAAAGTCTGTCATGGTTTGTCTGCTTCCCACCTTCAAACTCTGATTCTGAAAACACCAGACGGTAGGAGCAAAAGGACATGTTCCTTCAACTCACGCCATGTGCCTCCAGCTTATGCCAGGGTTAGTTTCGCAACATCAAGGAGAGCTCTCTCTTTCTTTGCTCCAACTCTTTGGAACATGCTCCCGTGTGAACTTCGTACCATCAATGATCTATTGGACTTCAAAAGGAAACTGAAAACACAGCTGTATATGGAACATTTCTGAAATAACATAATTTAACATACTTTGTCTATCATAGTTTTATGTAGCATTTTCTTTTCTTTTAAGTCCTTGTTCTATATAAAACCTCATTGGCCTGTTGTTTTTTTGTAAACCGCGTAGACTTTTAGATTTGTAGTATATAAATTAAGCTACATAAATAAATAAATAGGAAATATATATTTTATTTAAGGAATGTTATAGCAACCTTAAGGACTCAGATTCAAATGTTTTAAACGTATTTATTTATTTAAAAATTATTTTATGTACCGCCGTTCAGCATGGTGTACAAAAAAGCAGAACAATCTTTATACCAAAAACAAATGGACAAATAATGAACAAATGCTAGGGAAAGCAAATAGGACAAGAATAATCACCTGATAAAACAAAATAGGTAGGGGTACCCTACTAACAATTACTGGAAATGCCGAGGCTATGGATGACTAAAAAGAAGGCAAAGCTAACTAAAAAGAAAATAAATGAACTAAAAAGCCCAACAAACGGCCATACTAAAAAAAACAAGTTTTTAACCCCTTCTTAAATTGTTTATAGGAACTCTCTAATCAAAGTTCTTGATGCAAGAATTCCACAATTGAGGAACTTGATAGCTAAAAGCCGAGTTTTCGAAAAAAAGAGTCTCAGTCTAGACTTTGAGGACAGTGCTAAATAATCAGGTTGAGAAGAGCGTAAGGTTCTCTGAAGAATATATGGAATCACCAAAGAACTAAGGTAAACTGGCAGTCTTGTAAAGTATGCATGATGTGCTAATAATAAAATCTTAAATTTAATCCAACTTAATACTGGGAGCCAGTATTGTTCAATAAGAAGATTAGTCGAATGATCTCGCATTTTAGCTAGATTAAAAAAGTATAGAACAGGGGTGTCCAACATACGGCACGCGGGCCAGAGTCCGGCCCGCCAGGCATTTCTATCCGGCCCTAGATGCACTGTATTTCAAGTTTTAAAAAACAGATTACAAGTTGCTGCCGCTGCTGAGTCCACTTCTCGGCTGTGGCAAACTCACTGACTCCATTCTTCTGCAGCTGTGGTTTCCTGCCTCTTAGGAACCGTGGCTGTGCCGGTGAAGCCGTTGCGGAGCCTTCCTGACTCTCGATGGGCTCCAGGCAGCATTACCCCGCCTCCAAAAGAAGTTGTTTACCACTTCCTTTGGAGGCGGGACAATGCTGCTCGGAGCCCGTCAAGAGACTCGAAGGCTCCGCAATGGCTTCACCGGCACAGCCGCCGTCCCCTAAGAGAGAGACAGGGAACCGCGGCTGCAGAAGAAAGCACAGGGCGGTAGCAAGCAGACATGGGGAGAGGGGAGGAGGGAGCAGGGAATCAGCAACGGGGCTAACATGGATGGATGGAGGGAGGGGACTGACATGGATGGAGGGAGGGAGGGGGGATGACAAGGAGGGAGGGAGGGAGGGAGGGAGGGATAGAGGGAGGGGGCTGGAAGGGAACTGATAAGGGTTCTCTCTCATCCAGCAGGAACAACCGGCATCGAATAAATCAGCCTGATCGCTGCAAGCGATCAGGCTAATTTGTGTGGTGGCACTCTGGTTGTTTTAATTTTAGATTTTGCTGCCTCTGCCTTGCCGCCGCTTTTTTTTTTTTTTTTTTGCTGCAAGCATTCTTGAGGAAAAAAACACAGCAGGAAGGCAGAGACAGGACAGAGGCAGCAAAATCTAAAATTAAAACAGCCATAGTGCCACCGCCACCACTGGATGAGAGGTGCAGGTGGAGGGAGTGGGGACAGGAGGAGGACAAGGAGAGACAAAAGTGAGAGATGGGGGACAAAGGGGGAGACAGGGGACAAGTACTAGACAAAGGGGAGAGACAGTGCGGGTTAGGATTATAATGGACTGATGGGAGGGCTAGGACTGGTAATGGGTTGATTAGGGAAGGCTAGGACTGGGAATGGACTGATCAAGGGGGGGCTGGGAATGGTAATGGGCTGATTAGGGGAGCCTAGCACTGGTAATGGGGTTGAGGGGGGACTAACACTGGAAGTGAGCTGATTGGGGGGGCTTCAACTGGAAATGGGCAGATGGTGGGGAGGGGAGGATAGAGCTGCTGGCCTTGAAAGTAAACTGGTGGCTAAGGCTACAAATGGACTGATGCGAGGGGATGGGAGAATGGGACTGGAAGGGAGTGAATGCTGAGAGGGGCTGCCATGGTATTTGGACTAGAAGGAGCTGCGCAGTTGGGAAGGAGGGGGACTGGAAGGGAATGGACACCAGTAGCAGTCATGGGAATGCAAGTTGACATTGGAAGGTACCGGGAGGGAGGAATGGAAAGGGGCTGATACTGGGAAGGGTTATGAGGACTGGAAATAGGCTGGTGGAAAGAAGTGAAGAAAACAAAAGAAGAGATAAGAAATGACAGATGGACGGGAGGAAATGACGTCACCACCCGGAGCAGACGTGTGAAAGCGGAGCTCCGTGGAAGCGGGTAGCAAATTACCAAAATACAACATACTGTGGAGGCGAGAGTGGTGGAAAATCACTTGGTGGATGCTGAGGAGGTCACGGATCGTGGGAGATGAAGAAAGGTGCCACTGATTTGAAGGCATTTGCATATAGAAACGCCGCGGGGTCCACCGGAGGGAAAGGAAAGATGGCCGCGGGGCCTATTGCTAGCGTGGAGGTGGCTGAAAAGGTGCAGCACGGAGAGAACAGCCTGAATGGGGATATGGAGACCTTGCGAGGTGAGCTGAGAGGCTGGTTCGGTACGATCCGGCAGGATTTGGCCTGCTTTAAAACCGAAGTGCAGACATGGATGGAGGAATTAAAGGTGGAGGTGCGGGATATCGGGCAGCGCGTGGAGGACATTGAAAATAAAATGGAGGTGCAGGATTCCGCCCTGGCGAAAGTGCAGGAGCGCATGGACTCGATGGAACTGGAGACGGAGGATCTATGGTCTAAGGTGGAAGACCTCGAAAATAGATCTCGGAGAGCGAATATTCGTATAAGGGGGATTCCGGAGAATGAGAGCACCACTGACTGTGGGGAGTTAGTGGAAAAGGTATGCAAACAAATTCTGCGGGAGGCAGGCCGAGATGACTCGCAGCTGTGTTGGGACATCGATCGGGCCCATAGAGCTCTTGGGCCCCGCAGAGAGGGCTATGCCCAGGATATAATTGTATGTTTTCATGAATACCATACAAAAAGTGCTGTGGTGGAGGCTGCTAGGCAGATTCAGCACTTCAAATGGAATAATCACCAAGTGGAATTGTATGCGGATTTATCCTCCATTACCATGAGAAAGAGGAGGGAGATGGCAATGATAACTAAGAAGCTGCGGGAGAAAGCGGTCAGATATAAGTGGCTGTTCCCGTTTGGATTACAATTCAGCATTGAGGGGAACACCTCATATGTCAAAACGGCAGCGGAGGCGATAAAAGTGATGGCGGAAGCTGGATGGACAGACATACCGGAGGCTCAACCCCCCAAAGTTACTAAGGGGCCCCGACGACAAGTGGGAGAAAGCGAATGGAGAAGAGCACAGCGGGGAGACCGCCGTCTGTGCCGGCAGAGACCTGCGGAGGGCAGGGGAGCAGATGGAGACGGATGAGAGGCTGGACGTTGTGACATTGTGGTTTAAATCTCAAGTTGGAGTTATTTGTTGCACACGGTGGTACTTGTTTTAAGAATGGGTGGCTAGCAGGGAGATGGAACAATACACTGACAAAAAAACAAAAAAGAAAAAAAAATCACTGAAAATGTGCTCAGCATCTCTATGTATATATGTATGTTGTTTTGGTAAAGGGAAAGAGTAAGGGGAAAGGTATAGTGCTTCCAGATTTGGTGGTTTCATGCCTCAGAGGAGTGGTGTGAAGGGGGAGGTGGGGGAGGGGGGTGGGGGGAGGGGGAAGGAGGGAGGGGGGATTTTGGAGGTACCAGCTATTTTGCATATTGGGAAGGGGAGTGCAGAACATTATTCAATGGAAAGACTTAGGATAATGACAATGAATGTGAGGGGTTTGAATTCCCCGATAAAGCAGCAGCGCATGTTTAAAGAGCTTACTCGACTTAATGGTGATATCATATTTATACAGGAAACACACCTGAAAAAATGTGATGAATGGAGGGTGTCCCACAGAAGGTATCCCGGGAGGTGGTTCGCATCGAATAGGTTGGAAAAGAAAAAAGGCGAGGTGGGTATATTGGTAAGTGGGAAAATACCTTGTTCGGAATGTGTGGTGCATCAGGATAAAGAGGGGAGGTATATCATGGTTAAATTGAAGGTCCAGGAACAAATGTATACTTTGGTAAATATTTATGGTCCGAATGTGGAGCAAGGGGCATTTTATGAACAATTGAATGGGGTGGTGACACAGTTTGCGGAAGGCCACATTATTAGGGGGGGGGGATTTTAATCTCACCAGCAATCCTAGTTTGGATAATTCCTCAGGGAGGTGGGTGGGAGGGGCAAAAAGCAGATGGATGATGAAGTTCATGGGTAAAAATCTGGGATTGGTGGATGTGTAGAGAGAACTGAGAGGGAGGGAGAAAGGCTTTACATTTTATTCCCATGTGCATCAGTCTTTCTCGAGGATAGATATGCTATGGGTGTCCAAGTCCTTAATAGGGGGAGTGAAAGAATGTGAGCTTGGTGAGAGAATTTGGACGGATCATGCTCCTGTTTGGGCAGTCTTAACCTTGGGTAAGGGGCGGAAGGGAAATGGGGGATGGACCCTCAATGAAGCTCTCCTGGACAATCCAGACACTGTACAGGTACTTAAAACAAAAACTAATCAATACCTGGAGATGAATGATAGGGCAGACTGTCGGATTGCTACCCTGTGGGAGTGTTTGAAAGTAGTGATTCGAGGAGATTTGATCTCCATCGGTACGTTTATGAAGAAATCTAAAGAAAGTAGGAAAGCAGGTTTACGGGATAAGATTAGGGAGCTTGAAGGGCTTTTAATGTGTGGTGGGCGGAGGCCGCCTGTATTCAGGAGTTGATGAAAGTGAAGGGGGAATTAAATGAATTAGAACTCGCAGAGATCAAGCATGCGCAAGAGATGCTCCAACAGCAATATTTTGAATTTGGTAATAAACCCAGTCGGTTGCTAGCACATCGCTTACGACAGCATCGGGCCAGGAATTATATAACCAAAATAAGGGATGCCCAGGGGAAAGAACTGCGACAAAGGGGGGAAATTCAGCAACGATTTGTGGAGTTTTATAAACAATTATATGCGGCAGAGGCCACAGAGGGAGGGGATAGGATGGACCAGTATTTGCAGATGAATCTTCAAAGGCTGGCGGGTGGGGAGGCTGAACAACTGTCCCGGCCTATACAGGAACAGGAAGTTGTGGAGGTGATTAAAACGCTCCCCCTGCATAAAGCGCCAGGGATCGATGGTTATACCAATAAGTTCTATAAGATATTTCGAGATGAAGTGAAGGGTCCCCTGGCCAGGTTATTTAATTCTTTTAAGGAGGGAGGGGAGCTTCCAGGAACAATGAGGACAGTGGGGATTACCATCTTGCTGAAGGAGGGAAAGGACCCTACTGTATGTGGTTCTTATAGACCAATCTCTTTACCTGGTACGGATTTTAAAATATTTACAAAAATTTTGGCTAACCGGTTACTTCCGTATATGTCCAGGCTGGTGCATGAAAACCAGTCAGGGTTTGTTCCAGGGCGCCAAATGAAGGACAACCTCCGTAAAGTGTTAAATGTTATGTGGAAGGGGAGAAGGGGAGAGGAACAATTGATCCTCAGCCATCGATGCTGAAAAAGCATTTGACCGGGTGTCCTGGCCTTTTCTGTTTAAGGTGCTAGAGCGAATGGGGTTGGGGGGGAATTACTTGCAATGGATTAAAGCTATCTATGCGCAACCGATGGCGCAAGTCAAGGTTAATGGGGAATATACCCGGCCCTTTGCCCTGTGTAGAGGGACCAGACAAGGATGCCCACTCTCACCATTGCTCTTTGTGCTCTCTATGGAGCCTCTAGCTCAGCGGGTGCGAGAGAGTGTGGAAGTCCAGGGGATAAAGTGGAAGAAGCTGGAAAGTAACATATCGCTTTTTGCCGATGATTTATTATTCATGTTAACTAATCCCAGGGAGTCATTGGCAGTGCTTTACAACTTACTGAAGGAGTTTGGTTCCTATTCAGGCTTCAAAATTAATGCAACCAAATCTGAGATCTTAAATATTTCTGCAGGAGTGGACACGCAAACACAGATAAAAGCGGCATTCCCGTTTAGGTGGGCAAAACACAGTATCCGATATCTGGGTATTTACTTAAAAAAAAAAAAAATGCAATGTGTGCCTTCGAGTCAGTCCTGACTTCTGGCGACCCAGAAGCTCCTGGGTTTTCTTGGCAGTGTCACTTAACCGCTAGGGAAGGGGACCTATTTCGGGAAAATTATATTCGGATGGAAAAGACTGTCAGGAAAGAGATGGAAGAGTGGCAGGGGAAGGCGTTATCCTGGATGGGGAGAATTTTGGCTGCAAAAATGATGATTCTGCCGAAATGGCTGTACCTCTTCTCCAATCTCCCTATAAGGGTACCAAGAACTTATTTAGGGAAAATACAGCAATGTATGATGCGGTTTATTGCAGGGGGAAAGAATAATAGGGTTGCGGGGAGGATATTGATGAAGGCGAGAGAGCACGGGGGTATGGCCGTCCCGAACTTAGTGAAGTACTGGGAAGCGGCGCAAATGTCTGCGGTTCTGGACTGGGGGGCGGAGGAGAAAAAAGAGTGGGTGCAGATGGAATCAGAGGAGGTGTTGGAGGGTGAGTTAGGTGATTATGTGTGGTTACCTACCTCTCTGTCCAAAGGGTACCAAGGTGGGAATCCATATGTGCAAGGTACATTGCAAGTATGGCGTAGGTGGCAACGGATCTGGCTAGGAGTGAATGGAATATCTCGGTTAGTGCCAATTCGGAGGAATCTAGAGTTTCCTCCGGCCATGGGGAGGATGGTATTTGACAAATGGGAACAACATGGGCTGTGGAGGGTGGGCCAGTTGGTAGAGGGTAATAAAGTTAAGGAATTTGAGGCACTTAAAGCGCTCTATCGGTTAGATGATACGGATCGGTATGGCTATTTGCAACTCCGCCATTATGTACAACAGCGGATTTTACCAGAATTGTCCGCGGAGGTCACCCGGGTGGAAAGGTTTTTTCTGTCTGATCCCAGGAAGAAGGTACTGACAGGGCTGTATAAATTGATGGCGGTAGATACGGGACGGGAACGATATCAAATGGTGTGGGAGACCGATTTAGGTATAAGTTGGGAGGACTCCACCTGGGAACTCATTCATCGGGGGAGGTATAAGGGGATTTTAGCTACCAATTTGCTTGAGAATAATTATAAAATCATGTATAGATGGTATATGACCCCGGTACGGTTACACAAGATCTATGGGTGTGTGGATGCTACCTGTTGGCGGGGGTGCGGTGAGCTTGGCACCTATCTACATATCTGGTGGAGTTGTAAGGTAGTGCAACAAATATGGGTAGAGGTGTTTGGGCTCTTGGGGGAGATTCTGGGTAAGGAGGTGGGGCTGCTCCCCGAGATGGCTATGTTGGGGGTCCCCCCGTCTAGTTTGACTAAGGCGGAGGGTCTATTTGTGGACTTGGGGTGTGTGGCTCTTAAAGTGTTAATTGCTCGGAAATGGAAACAGGTTGCTGCCCCACAGCTGGCAGAATTTAAGGGATCACTGGCACAGTTCTATTTGATGAGTAAATTAACGGCACTGAAGAGAAGTACCTAACATAAATGTATGCAGGTATGGGGGAAATATCTCCAGTGGATTGCGCTGCAGTAAGGGTTTGATTGTGTATTGGGCTGCTTTGTTATGCTATCCTAGGTGCTTATGGCTGGACCTTCGGGGGGGGAGGGGGGCTTAGATAGTTTGGGGGAAAAACAATAATTGAAATAATTACATGACAAATGCATATTATTGGTGTTCTGTTTCTCAGATGGGGGGTAATTATGTGGCTGTTTCACGGTGTATAAGGGCCCAGAGATATGTATTGGATTTGTCTTGTGATTGAAATTATAAATAAAAAAAAAAAAAGAAATGACAGATGGACCATAGACCACAGAAAGAGAGCTAAGAGAAGACAGGAAAGCAGAAGCCTCAGATCGGGACCAGCATGATCAGAGAATAAAATGGTCAAATAACAAAGGTAGAAAAAATAATTTTATTTCATTTTAGTGATTGCACTTTGTGCTATCTTTATATTTTACACAGTATTGGGGAACTGCATCTCGTATTTATCTGATGTTGCACTGCATGTGGACCTGAACAGCAAATGTTATCTGCTGCAGCACTCATGTTATTCCTATGGGCACAGTGGCAGATATTTGACTAAACAGCTTGCGCTATCTGCCACTGTGCCAATAGGAATAACGTGAGTGCTGCAGCAGATAGACTTTTATGCAAGCAGAAACAATGTCATATTTCACACTAAAGTGATTAGCTCACGAGGGACTATAGTTCAATAGTGCTGTAATAAAATGTATTTTATGTTTTACTTGTGATAGTGCTGCTCTGGCCCGCGACCTTTTTAAAAATTGCTCATGTGGCCCTGCAAGCTAAAAGTTTGAACACCCCTGATATAGAAGGTTAAAGTATAATTAGCCTGTAAGATACTGGCTAACTATACTTTATGCAGATAACTTTTGTCCAGAAATAAAATGTAGGTTACATAATAGGTAAGGCTGCCCCCATGAGAGATACAGGATTAGATTTGGTAGCTATCTTCATACTTACACATGTTGTCACAGAATTTCTGGCACAAGAGCATGACAAAAGAAAAATCTTTGAAGTAAATCTCTACAGCAGATATCAACAGATTCACAAGGCAAAAAATCCAGTTAGCATTTTACATAGAGCTCCAAGCCATATAAACTTTAGAGCCAAACAGGAATCAGGAAGAAAGATCACAAGCAATACAGCAGGCTGGCAAAAGCCAGCCCCGATGGAGACATGATGGTTCTTCTGCAAAATGTCTGCCTGCTAACTTAATGATTATCAGTTTAAGACCAGCCTGGCCTGTGACAAAGCTAGGGAGGGAAACTAAATTTTGGATTTTTCAGTGCAGTGTTTTGAATTAAAACAATATAGAATAATATTTCCAGTTTTGTTTTAAATGAATAAACATGCCTACAAGTTAGTTCATCAGAGATCTCCAGACCATGGGACTACAGTATCTCTAGAAAAATGATCCAGATTCTCCCAGAATCTCAGGTTTAAACTAAATTCTTATTGGAAAAGAACTGGAGCCCAAATCTTATAGATAACCAAACCAGTATCTTTAATTTCTGCAGTGAGTTGTTCTATGTGAACTGTATCTAAAACAAAAGAAAACCATTCACCTTTAGTTGGAAAGTAAGCCCTCTTCCAGTATTTTGCTACCATAGTTTTTGCTGAGAGAAGTAATTGCTTAATAAGGGGGGGCATTTTAGAAGTGCTTTTCATAAATTGAACATCTAAAAATGGTCATTGTGATGTGCAAACCACAGAGAAGTCCCCAGAGCCATTTTAGAAAGTCTGGTATACAGATGTCCCCAGCTCAAGAATGTCCATATAGCACAGGAGCATGGTGGAGGTGTGTCCTGGGCAGAGCAAGGGAATGCACATTGTGGTTCAATTTCAGAATGATGTAAGCACTTATATGTAGGGCTGTCTATCCTGTAGCACTGAAATTCTTTGGTGACTTGCAGTCAGGATGGTATGTTTTTATAGCCCATTTGTTTTTACTTTATGAGCTTACTTTCTATGTTAATTTTCTCTTATGTTTTGAATTCTTACAAATTAGCATGGCCCTGCCCTCCCTCCTCCCCCTATTATTGGTATTTATGTTTAGGGAGGTTGCAGTTTATGGGCTCTCTTTAGCATTATTTCCCAATGAGGGGGTCATCTCTTTAACTTGATGTGTTTACTTATGGGCATTTGTAAGGGTCCACTTGTTTCGTAGGTGGGTGACATTGGTCTACAGTTCCTCCCTCAAAAGAGCAACATGTCACCTCTAGGAAGTTGGTGTAGTTGTATCCTGGATATGATTTGTTTGTTTTTTATTTTATTTTATTCATTTTAATCAATTCTTTTGGTCATTATTATTACAATATGTGTTATTGTCAGATTTTTGTGAATATTGGTGTAATATGTTTATTGAAACATATTTTTTCACTGTCCAGCTTTCACATCCATATGATGTTATTGAAAATACCATGGCTTGAACAAGTCGAATCTTTGTATGAAGAGAGACATCTCTGCTCTTGAGAATCTTATCTAGGTCTTTCATAGCCATTCTGCCAAGAGCAATGCGTCGTTTGATTTCTTGACTGCTTGTTGCTTCTTTATTGATAGTTGATCCAATAGGTTAAAGTTGTTCACAATTTCAATTTCTTCTCCTTCAATGATGAACCTGTTGATTATGCCAGTTGTCATGATCTTTGTCTTCTTTACATTAAGGTGCAGGCCCATTTTCAGACTATGTTCTTTGATTGTGAGAAGCAAATGTTTCAGATCATCTTCACTTTCAGCCAGTAATGTAGTATCATCAGCATAGCGAAGGTTGTTGATGAGTCTTCCACCAATCTTCACACCTCTGTTGTCTTCATACAATCCTGCTTCTCTGATGATTTGTTCTGCATATAAATAAACAGGTATTTATTTATTTTATTTATTTATTTAACAACTATTTCTATACCGCTCTTTCACAAGTATCAAGTGCGGTTTACAATGAACAGTATGTTATATGGTATGGATAGTATCATACCAAGTCATTTTACATAGAACAGATGAACTAGGTACAGATAACAGTATAAAGTTTAAACAGTAAATTATTAAACTATTATAACATATATACATAGTAAATATATACAAATTGTATCATATGTCGCGTGTGGTTGTATACTTTATATAAGCTTCAGGCACGTGGGTATATGTTGTTTGAATTGTAGTAGTTAACCTGCGTCTCTTTGTGTCGTCTGGCCAGTCTCTGATCCTTGGTTGTAATGCAATGAGAATAAATGGGTTTTCAATTTTTTTCTAAATTCCTTTATGTCTGATAGTGAGCGAATGTTGTCAGTAAGGTTATTCCAGAGGGTAGGAGCTGAGTGTGAGAATGCTCTCATGTTGGTTTGCTTTTGTGTAGTCTTATGGTACTGCTATAGTGTTAGTGTTAGGGGGAAAGTATGCAGCCTTGTCTTACACCTTTGCTTATTTTAAACCATTCTGTTTCTCCTTGTTCCGTTTGAACTGTTGCTTCTTGATCAATGTACAGATTGCGCAAGAGAACGATCAGGTGTTCTGGTATACCCATGCTTCTTAATGTGGCCCAGAGTTTCTCATGGTTTACACAGTCAAAAGCCTTGCTATAGTCGATAAAGCACAAATAGATATCCTTTTGGTATTCCTTAGTCTTTTCAAGGATCCATCTCACATCCGCAATGATGTCTCTCGTTCCTCGCCCTTTCCTGAACCCTGCTTGCACTTCAGGTAGTTCTTGTTCCAGGTATGGTTGTAGTCTCTTTTGAATAATCTTCAGTAGAATCTTGCTGGCATGTGGGATCAGAGTGATTGTTCGATAATTTCCACAGTCAGTTGAATCACCTTTCTTTAGTATTGGTATAAACACAGATCTTTTCCAGTCAGTTGGCCATGATGTTGTCTTCCATATTTCTTGGCAGAGCCTTGTAAGTATGGTAACAGTTGTATCAGATTGCTGCAATACTTCTATAGGAATGCTATCAATGCCTGGTGCTTTGTTCTTTGATAAGTCTTTCAATGCTGCTTCAACCTCTTCTTTCATCACCAATGGTTCCCGATCATAAGGTACAGGTTGAAACGGCTGTTGGTCCACTTGATCTTTATCATATAAAAACTCTGTATATTCCTTCCACCTTTTCTTGATCTTCTCATCATCATTCAACATAGAACCTTGAGCATCTTCTAACTTTCCAATTCGAGGCTGGAACTTTTTCTTTAACTCTCGTAGCTTCAGGAAAGCCGATCTTGTTCTTCCTCTAATAGTTTCTGCTTCTATTTCCTTGCAAGTGTCATTGTAGTACTTTTCCTTGTCCTGTCTTGCTGCACATTGGAAATCTCTGTTGAGTTCTGCGATTGTCTTTCTTTCTCTTCTGGCTTTAGCTTCTCTGCGTTTCTGGGCAATTTTCAGAGTTTCTTCCGTCATCCATTTTGGCCGCTTTTGCTTTTTCACCTTTTGTAGAGACTTCTCGCTTTCTTCCAACACAACCTTCTTGATGTCATTCCATAACTCTTCCAGAGCTCTGTCATTTGTATCTAAAGCAGCAAATCGATTTTGCAGGCAGTCTTTAAATTCCAGTGGTATATTCTCAAGGTCATATATTGCTGCATTCATGAGTGGTTTGCTCTTTTTCAACTTTAGCTTGAGTTTGCATACTAGTAGTTGATGATCTGTACCACAGTCAGCTCCAGGTTTTGTCTTTGTTGATGTAACCGGGCAAGGCGGACATGGTGCTCCTGCCCTCCTCTACCATCCCCCCCCCTTATAAAATAACCACAACAGTACACTTTTTGGCATTTAACTGGTCGCAGCTTTATTAACCATAAACATTATCCAACAAACTCCAAACAACCATAACTGCGTCACTCAGGTTCCGGCAGCGGGACATACCCTCACCAGCCATGTGAGTAGCAAAGTGAGTTCCCTCCCGCCTCTGCCGGGAACCGTCCCCCGGCAATTCCATCTCCCCTCTTCCGGCTTCGCCATATTATTAGCAAAAGCCCCGAGGGATTCTCCGGGTCAGGGGTACTCCACCCCTGCCCTGCGCATTGCCAAGATTTCAGACCCCGGACACCTCCGGGATCCTGCCCCCCCCAGCCCCTCTAGCTGCAACCCACTCTTTTTACGACACCCCCAGCATAGGGATGGGAGGGTGGGAACGCCCGTCCTCGCTGCCAGCTCTGACAAACTGACCGCCGCACCGGGACACTCGCCTTTAAACCTGCCCTCCCACCCCCTCATCCATTGGCTCCCGCGCCCCTCACACACGCGCGGGAGCCAATGGATTTAAAGGATGCTCCGCCGCATCAGCCCCCCTCCCCATTTCTCTCCAAGGCCGGGGCCACGCACCACGCCACCCACCTGGTTAAATGCGGCTCGTGGGTACGTGGCCCCGCGGCCTTCTCGTAATCGAGCAAGGTGAACATGGTGCTCCTGCCCTCCTCTACCATCCCCCCCCCTTATAAAATAACCACAACAGTACACTTTTTGGCATTTAACTGGTCGCAGCTTTATTAACCATAAACATTATCCAACAAACTCCAAACAACAATAACTGCGTCACTCAGGTTCCGGCAGCGGGACGAACACTCACCAGCCATGTGAGTAGCAAAGTGAGTTCCCTTCCGCCTCCACTGGGAACCGTCCCCCGGCAATTCCATCCCCCCTCTTCCGGCTTCGCCATATTATTAGCAAAAGCCCCGAGGGATTCTCCGGGTCGGGGGTACCCCACCCCCGCTCTGCACATTGCCAAGATTCCGGACCCCGGACACCTCCGGGATCCCGCCACAGGCTCAACGACACCTGTCCCTGAGCCTCCTCCCAAGAGCAAAGCTGCGACCAGCTACCCTGCATTGCACCATATACTCCAAGGCCTCTTGCCAATCATTCAGAAGCAAATCCACCCCCACTGGGGATAAATGTACTCCGTCTGGCCGGTATAATCCAGCACAATCAACCTCTACCCAAGGATGCAAGATCTGCCAACCCCCGTTTTCAGACACCCAGCGGCCAATTTGACGATTAACTTTAATCAACCCACGAGACCACCGCCGGTGGCCCCAGCAAGCCGGCCTCGGAATTATATCCGACCATAACAAGACAACATTTGGAAACATCAGCAGCACCCCCTCAAGGGGTGCTGCTCTGATCAACTGCTTAACTGTCCAAGTCCCCAAATCATTGCCTCGGAGATGTAACAACAGCAACGCCGTGGATCCCCTGATACGCTGATGGTGCCAAAGCAAAGGCAAAAGTTGTGGCCAGCGAAGACCGCGCTCGCCCAGCCATGAGACAGTCAGTTCCCCAGCGTGCAATCCAATGTTCGCCCCGAGAGGCCTCACTGCTGCTTGTCGACCAGCCCAGTAAACAAATGAATGGCCGATCATCCAGCAGCCCAACGGCATCCGGCTCACATCTAAAAGAGAAAACACAGTTACACACCAACCCCGTAATCCCCTCACAAATGCACATACCCCCAGAATGCATTAGAGCGCCACCTGCCTATCAGCTGAATGTCGTGCTCATTCAAGCCCGCCTCCACGGCACTAGTGGCTGCCCCAATCCTAAATGAATGAGGTGCGAAATCCCTCGGTTCCAAGCCTACCTGGCGCACCGTCAACCGCAGGACTGCTGTGAACTGAAATCGCGTCAGCCAGTGCGAATTCTTATGCAGGAAGAGAAAACCGCCCCCACTCGGCCTCACCCGTAAGTAAGCCTCCATAGCAGCCACAGGACAAGTTGGGGAACCCTCAACTCCCCGCAATAGCACCCAAGTGCCTATGCCCCTCTGGTCAGTCTTGGACCTTGACAAGCAGATGCTCAATCTCCCTCCATACACTCGCACATGATGCAGCTGCAGTGCCCCCCCCCCCTCCAGTTGCCGAGCTGGACTCCACCACCAATTCCCCCACCCAGAAAGCCCTAAAAAAGGCCACGCAAAATACTGCCTGAAACAGCGTGACCTCATATGTAGACACAGCCACCACAGGCAGCGCCGCACACAGCTTCCCGAGCAGCTCATGTGTGATTGGCCGTTGTCTATCACACCGCAGGGGGTTACCCCGCTCCCAACCAAGCAATAAACGACGCGACAGGAACTCCCAGCTGGACACTCCCCACCCCACTGCCCTGGAGAAAAATGCAAAACCTGCTAAGTGGGCCCGTACAGTCGATCGCGCCATTCCTGCAGCCTTCGCAGCCGTGATGTATAAGCCCATGAGGTGGTCGGAGACCGGGCCCTGCCGCCTTCCTCGGGCAGCCAAAAATGCCACCACACTGTCGCATCCTCTGCAATATGACCGCCAAGTCGCTGGTGATACGGAACTCCGCAACAGGTTCAGCATGCCTTCAAGCCAAGCCGCCATAACTGCTCCGGGACCCGCCTTCCAACAGTGTCCGCCTCTGGAGCCAGACGCCGGAACATGTCCCACTTGAAACGGGAAAGAGCATCGGCAATCTGGTTAGCATATCCTGGCACATAACGGGCCCTCACCACAACATTCAATCTCAAACAGGTTAACACCACCTCCCGCATCAGGGCCGCTACCCTCAAGCAATGCGGGGCGTACCTATTGAGCACACTAACCATGGCTTCATTGTCGCATACCACAGCACCCAGCAATTGCACAGCCTGTCCGGCCACAGCTCCAGAACTACCAGTATCGGGAATAATTCCAGAAAAGTTACGCTATTGGTCAGGCCCGCCTCACGCCACGCTAGCGGCCATGCCTCCACACACCAAGAGCCCCCGAAATACACACCCAACCCACAACCACCTGCAGCGGCAGTAAAGAGTTGCAGGTCAAAAGTAGACATTTCCTTCTCCATCATAACCGCAATGCCATTAAAACCTGTAAGGAACTCGTCCCAAACTCCCGTCCGCCCTCATGCTCCTAGAAATTCTAATGCAGTGATGCGGCTTATGCACACCCGAGGTAACCGCCGAGAACCTGCGCATGAAGACCCACCCCATCGGAATGACTCAACAAGCAAAATTCAGTGAGCCTATCAGAGCTTGCATCTCCCTCAATGTAACCTTAGCCGACCCCATCACGTTCGCCACCAGAACCCACAACCTCGCAACCTTTTCCAACGGCAGGTGTGCCACTATGTGCACTGAATCCAACTCCACCCCCAAAAATGTGAGGCGTGTCGACGGGCCCTCCATCTTGCCAACAGCCAACGGGACACCCCAATCCTGTGCCAACCTCCTGAAGCCATCCAAAAGCAACTGACATTGCCCTGACTGTGCCCCGCCGACGAATAAAAAATCATCGAGATAATGGACCGTATTCCCATATCCCACTGAGACCTCGAGGACCCAGTGCATGAACGAACTGAACATCTCAAAATAGGAACAGGACACCGAACAACCCATCGGCATGCATTTATCGAAATAATACTGCCCTTCGAACTTAAAACCCAGTAAATGAAAAGACGCAGGGTGCACCAGCAAAAGGTGAAACGCAGATTCAATTTCCACCTTTGCCATTAGACACCCCGGGCCACATTCCCGAACCAACCCCACTGCCTCGTCAAATGACGTGTAACGCACCACACACACTTCCCTTGATATATGGTCATTGACCGATGACCCTACAGGGAAGGACAAGTTGTGAATCAACCAAAATTTCCCGGGATCCTTCTTAGGAACAATCCCCAACGGGGAAACCACGAAATGTGCGAACAGCCGTTCAGCAAAGGGACCGGCCACCCTACCCAATTCCAGCTCCGCAGCCAACTTATCCCTAACAACATGAACAAAACGCTTGACCGATGGCGAGTTGTGCGCCCTCTCCGGACCCCCTTCACCGACCACCGGTATGGGGAAGCCATGCTGAAAACCCCCCTCCAGTACCCCCTTGTCATTACGTCTCTTAAGCGCCGCGAGTCTAATAGGGGTCGGGGCAAGACCCATCACGTCCTTATTGCTTGGGGGCAGGGGTGGGGACAACCGCTGCCCCCTTTTTGACACATCTAACTGCCAAGTGCCCCCCACCGCAGACGGAACAACTGTGCTGGAACTTACAGTCCGGAAAGGGGCAAGAGGATTTATTAAAATGCCAACAGACGTCCCCGACTCCGACGCCGCTTGATCTTTGCAGCACCGGAGTCCCTGCCCCCCAAAAGGGCCACCTGGCAGCCGCTGATGACCCAATACCCCCTTTCTGACCGCCTCCTGCCCCTCCCCTCGCTGACATCTGCGTCAACCACAGATTTATGTCCTGCGTCCCCCAGGACAACAACTTATTTTCTTCCATTTTGTCCCAGAACTTCTCATCGTAGTTGAGCCATGCCCAACCATCATGAGTCTGTGCGGACTCCAAAATGGAATCCGCGTAGGCAAGCAACATCCCATATTGCCCCGGGTAACGATGCCCCCACACACTGGCTAGCTGCAAGAAAGCCCTCATCCAATTAATGACATTGCGCGATGCCCTTCGAACCCTCCCCACCTTCTCATCCTCTCTCCTTTTCCGTTTGCTATCCCCCGACCGCTTTCTACCCTCCAACAACTGAAATATATCGATATACCTCCTCTTCCGAATCTTCCGCCACAGCTTGCACGGAACCCCCTCACATAACTTGGAAAAAGACGCCAGCGAAGTACCAACCCCACCAGAAACCACCACCCCCACCCTCCCCATCCCTGGCCCGCTCCCCGATCTCCACGCTCGAAGAGGAGGATGAAACATCATCGGATGATGACGTAGAGGACCCCGACCGCCGCCTCCGCTTATGCGAGTGCCGACACTTTTTATTTGCTTTGCCCTTCACCGCCCCGACACCCCCCAATGCACTGCCCCCCCTGCTGCCCTTGCAACTCACCAGTCGTCGAAGTCCCAGGCTGCGTCGCCCCCACGAGGCTGTCCAAAGCTGGCTGCCCGCCGTCCTCCTGAAGCACCTCTGGCTGCTCTGCCCTCGTCATCGCTGCCTGCATGCTGCTCGCTGGCTCCTTGTCCACGCCGTCTCCTCGAAACGCCACACCGCCCGGCTGCTCCGACCGCTGCATCTCTCCAGCCTGCACCTGCGAAAACAAGGAGGGAAAAAAGGGGGGGGGGGAACTTGCCATAGACCATGGCGGCTGCCATGCTCCCAGCCACTCCGCCCTGGAAGATCCCTGCCCCCCTCCCCGCCAATGCTCCAAAGTCGTGGGATACAACCCCCCAGGAACCACAGGCCATCCCCATGGGCCTCCTACCAGCAATCCGTCCTGCCCCACCGCCCTCGGCAAATGTGCTGGACAAGATAAACCCATAGCCTCCCTCCCTGAACTGGGGGTCCCCCCGCCCCCAGATTGAACCTCAGCCTCCCTAGACACCCCCCTCTGTGCCCCCCGAGCACCCCTGCCCCTAGATGAGAAACACCCCCCCAGTACCCCTCCCCTACTGGGCCTCCGTACGCCGGCCAATCCCTCACCCTGAACCCCCCTCTCCCTGCCTCTTGACCCCCCCTTTGCCCCAACGCCCCCCTTGTTCCCCCCGCTTGCTTCCCCTTAGCTGCAACTGCCCGCCCCATGGGCCACCTACCCCCCCCAGCCCCCAGGCCCTCCTGTGCTGACATCCCCCCCTTAACCAGAATACCCACCCCAAACACTGAGAACTCCCTCCCCTACCGTCTGCTACCCTGAAGAGCACTTCTCCCTTATTTCTCTCTTCTTCTCTCTTTTTTTTTTTTTTAGACTCTCCCCTGTTTCTAACCACAGCCCCGCACCATCCGAACCCACCATAGACAATTCACTGGCACCTCCGTGCTCCGCGGCAGCTGCCGACCACGTGCAGACACTTCTACAGCACACTGACCTCAAACCAACGGCTGCGCCTCCAGCCCACACTGACACACAATGCCAGGTCTCCCACCACGATGCAGACCACTGTCACCCGCTCTCTGCCGCACGCAACGGCGCACCGAGCTCCCACAACAAACGCCCATCCTCGCAGCCAGCTCCGACGAACTGACCACCGCGCTGGGCCGCTTGCCTTTAAACCTGCCCTCCCACCCCCTCATCCATTGGCTCCCGCGCCCCTCACACACACGCGGGAGCCAATGGATTTAAAGGATGCTCCACCGCATCAGCCCCCCCTCCCCATTTCTCTCCAAGGCCGGGGCCACGCACCACACCGCCCACCCGGTTAAATGTGGCTCGCGGGTACATGGCCCCACGGCCTTCTCGTCATAGAGCTTTTCCATCGTTGACTTCCACAGATGTAGTCAATTTGATTTTTATACAATCCATTGGGTGAAGTCCATGTGTACAGTCGCCGCTTGTGTTGCTAGAAGAAGGTGTTTGAGATGACTAGATCATTGGTCTTGCAAAATTCTATCAGTCTTTCTCCAGCTTCATTTCTGTTGCCAAGTCCATATTTTCCAACTACTTTGCCTTCTTCTTTGTTGCCAACTTTTGCGTTCCAGTCACCAATGACTATCAGGATATCCTGTTGGCATGTTCTATCAATTTCAGTTTGTACTTGTTCATAGAACTCTTCAATTTCATTATCTTCTACAGCTGTTGTTGGGGCATATACTTGAATTATAGTTGTGTTGATAGGCAATCCTCGTAGACGAATAGAGATTAAGCGTTCGCTGACTGCATTGTATTTCATTACAGTTCTTGCAAGTTTCTTCTTTATTATAAATGCAACACCATTTCTTCTTTGTCTTTTATTTCCAGCATAGTAGACCATGTGATCATCTGATGCAAAGTGCCCGATGCCAGTCCATTTCAGTTCACTGACACCCAACAGATCAAGTTGTACATGTTCCATTTCATTCTTGACCACCTCCAACTTCCCTTGGTTCATGCTTTGTACGTTCCATGTTCCAATGTGTAAGACATCTTTACAGCTTCTGACTCTCATTTCATGAGCAGGGGAATAATAACCCCTAAATATTTAAACACAGATATTAATTGAAATTAACTAACAGAACTAAAAGTAAATTCAAAAACCTTTCAGGAACCACAGGGCATAAATGCCATTTTGGAATAGTTGACAGAATAATCTGAAAGAAAACCAAAGAAATCAAGATGGTAGATCAAGTCCCCCAAAGAGACTTGCCAGTTATTCAGAAAAAGTAGCTTGTCGTCAGCATATGGTGATATAATACGAGAAACTCCTTTTACATTGATACCCTGAATAAAAGTGCTATTGTGAATCGAAACTGCTAAAGGTTCTAGGATCAGAGCAAAGAGAAAAGGACCATAGTAAATTTTAGAACCACAGTGAATTTTAATTTGATTTAATGTATTTACTTGATATACTACTAATCATTTTGAAATATCAAGTAATTTACAATTCAATATATAAAACAATACAAAAATACCTAAATAGTAAGGCTTCCTTCTTCTGGGCCAACCAAAGTTAAAAAACCAAACCCTTACCACAGTCTCATTATGTGATGACATTTTCAACTGGGAACCAAAACTAATTACAGAATCTTGCAGTTTAAGCTACTTCTCATTAAACATGAGCACATGCCAAAGTTTATTACCCATTCTCCCCAGTAGAGTCATATATAGGAATTTATCAGTAAACCCACAATGTCTCTTCTATCCCAAGCTTTAAGTCACCAAATCTCATAGCAATGCAATGTTCACTTACCCACAAAGGCTTTGTCTGCTCTCAGTACTCTCTTAGGAAACAGGAAACACATCTTATAAATTTGTGGCCAAACATCTAGAGATAAAATATTAAATTTAAATCATTGTCCTGGGCATGTAAAAGCTGAAATATCATTTTATAATAATCTAGACTTTCCAATGTAACAAAAAGATAAGTGTTTTCCAACTATTTTGTGGGATGTTAAAATCCCCTCAAATTAGTAGATTTCCAAATGGCAGATACAGCTCAAAAATTAATTCTACGAGAGGCAACAGGACTTCATTATGACTTCCTTGTGGATTATAAACAACCAGGAAGTATGGTTGTGGTCAACATTATTGGCAACCCTTGCACTTTAGGTATGTTGTGTTGTAAATCTTCCAACTGTATGACATCATAATATTTTAATAGTATGTTCAATTGTATACAACAAATAAAAGGTGTCTGTGCAACATAAACAGTAATTCCTGAGAAAAAAAAACAAAATATATAGATTCCCTGTCTATTCATTATAAGCTGTAAGCAGTTGAGAATTCTCTCTGTACTAGGAATTTGAGATTTCTTAATTCTCCTTGAACTCATTTGCTTTATTTGGAGATATTGTTAAATACTTTATTGAAATGTCCTGATGATATTGATGTGGTGCAGGCCTTATTATGTTCTCAAGTCATGGGGTGTTAATCCCCTAGAAGGGGGTGTGGATATACTTAATCCATCTGAGAGTCAGGATCTTATGGCTTTTCTGGAAGATTCTACTGATACCATTTCCAGGCGTGCTACTTTACTGGTAACGTTTTCTTTGGAAGCAATTAAACTTACAGTTCTTAAAACTTATTTTAAAAGTAAGGATATTCCGTTTGCAGGCAGAGGTTAACTGTATTTCCTGATGTTACTAGGAGCACGCAGCTTTCTAGGAAGCAATTTTTGGATTTAAAATCTCCGGTTCTAGCTTTGGGGCCACTTTCTATCTATGGTTCCCCTGCAAATGTATAATTATTCTGCAAGGGTAATTTGTGTTTCAAGATGTTTCCCATTTAGAAAATTCATCAGAAAGAAATGATTATGGATTAGGAGTTATTGTTCTTCTATATCTGGAATCGTTTTGCATACTTTCTAGTGAGTGAATTTGTTTTTGCTAATAATGGCATCGATCTCCCATAATGTGGGCTTAACCTTGAATTTCTTATATTGATTTCTTGTTTTCTGTTTTTTTTTTCTTCAAGGCGTTCTTGTGTAAAGTGGAATTGCATATTTCAAAGTCTCAAATAAAAAAAACAAAACAAAACAAAACAAAACAAAATATGACCTGGACAGTATTAATGACACCCTTCACTAATATTTGGTTGCACAATCCTTGGCAGTGATGACAGCCTCCAAACGTTTCTTATAGCCATCTATAAGTTTCACACATCTGTCTGCTGGTAGTTTCTCCCACTCTTCAACTGTAATTAGTTCTAGCTCATGAATGTTTCCAGCATTCCTTTTATCAATGGCAGTTTTGAGCTCTTTCCAAAGGTTCTCGATTGGATTGAGATCAGGACTCATTGCTGGCCAGTTTAAAACAGTTCATTTGTTCCTTTTTAACCATTCTTTTGTACTTTTGGATGTATGTTTTGGGTCATTACCCTGCTGGTGAACCCATGCCATTTGATCAGACCTAACTTTCTGACACTATGGGGTATGTTTACTAAATGGTGCTAATGTCGCAGCTGCGACGTTATCGCGTGATATGTAATGTTATCGCGTGATAATGGTGCATTACCATGCGAGAACGTCATGTATTACGTGATAATGTCCCCAGCAGTGTTAAGGTGCGCAGAGAGTAGAGTAAGGCTTCCCAGAGGGTGGATTAATGCTCCCCAGGGGCGGAGAAAAGAGGTCAATGGGCGGAGAGTGGGCAGGGAGAGGCTCCATGCATACTAACGCCGTGAAATGAAGCTCTGAAAATTAGCGCCAATGAAAACCTCATGCTAGAGGCACATTTGCAGGGGAGAGAGACCAATTCAGTCAGCAATGTGCAGCAAAGGCAGGGAAACCAAAAAATGTGATAGTAGCGATACATGTGCAGCAACATCATAGTGCCCAAGTACGAGAGGGCACTACGGTGAGGTTGCAAATGGGGTACAGGAGGCTGCAGGCGGAACATGCAGTGGAGCAGCTGGGGCACAGGGTGGACTAGGCAGATTCCTAGGTGACACATAGGAATGTAGAAGCGGAAAAACCAGCAAGACAGCAACTGACCAAGGGCAAACATGTCCATGAGTGTGTGTCCCACAGTGTCCCAGGGGACAGTACCCAGCAAGTACCCCAAAGGGCACATAACAATGGCAGGTGGTGTCGGGGGGAAGCATGGATGTCTATGCAGGCACCCCTACCCCATATCACGCACCATAAGCAGCTGCCTACTGGCACACTGGATGGCCTGGGACTGCGTACCACCAGCACCACCGGCACAAGGGCATGTCAGCATGGTGGTGGAGGGGTGCTGGTGGCAGAGGGGGCAGTGGCATCTGCCCACAGCAGACCACAGCCAAGCCCCATTTAGGTGGGTGCTGTGCACTGCAACAGACAAGGTCTGTCTGATGAACAGTCATGGTATCTCCAGGGAATGGTCCACCTCTGTGACAACAGTTTGGTGCAGTACACACAGCCAGTGTGTTCAGGGGCAGGTGGTCACAGGTTCAAGTCCCAGCTGTGGCTCCTGCAAACATTGTCCCCATATTTTACCCAGTACTACACCGTGGTAATAAAGACGGAACCTTTATTGCAGATAAAATAAACATGCCTGAAACGCCTATATTTTACCCTACAGAGCACAGACACCATAAACATGTGTAATTCCTTGAGCAGAGTTTCCCAACTGCAGTCCTGGAGGGCCAAACACCATTCAGGTTTTATGCTGTCCCTAATAAATATGCCTGTGCTGCATTTGTATGCACTGCCCCCTTTGTATGCAAATGTATCTCATGCGTATTCATTAGGGACAGCATGAAAACCTGAGCAGTGTTTGGCCCACCAGGAACGGAGTTGGGAACCTCTGCCCTAGAGCAGCGGCCAACAGGGGCACAAATATCCACACCCACAGGCTCCACTATCCAAAGCCTCATGGAGAGTCAGGCTGTCGGGGGCCCTGTGCGGAGCAGCATCTCCCAAGACTGGCACCTGCATACCTTAGCAATGCCGTCCTAAACTTGGGAACACGTTCCACATATATGAAAAGGTTGCCATGATTAATGTCAGATAACAAATCCTAGGTTAAACACGATTTGTTGACAGAGATGCATCATAGCAACCTTTCTGATATCTGTGGAGTGTGTTTCAGTTTTTGCTTCTGACAGTGTTTACCACCCCGGGAAGTGACCACAACAGTATTGCGTACCATAGCAATGCCCGCACTGTGCCCAGGACTGGTGTGGCGTCCAGGGCTGCCACAAACCTCTATATTTGCACAATGCTGGCATAGGTGTGGGAGTGTGTGTATATCTATCCAGTGTGTTGTGGTTGCCTACACCTTACTGAGCCCACACTGCTTGCACTATTTCCAGTGTCAGCCTGCCAATGTGCATAATGAGGAGCAAGGTACTCTGGGTATGGCCCGGACAGGGTGGCCTGGGCAGGATGCATCTGCACAGGGCATAGGGCAATAGCTGAGACATTGAATTGCCCAACCACCACCTGCACAGACAGGGTGGCCACAGCATATCATGCTGGGAGGTCACCCTCACCCTGACTGAGCAGTGGCCATGGCATGGCTAGGTTCCACCATAGTGCTATACGCTATTTTTCTCAAGTGATATTTATGGGGGGGGGGGGGGGGTTCTGGGTCTGAATTGCTGACATACCTGCTTGGTGTGTGTGTGTGTGTGCTCACATCCCAGCTTTGGATGCATGCAGTTCCTCCAGGAACATGTACTATGTACTAGCTAGCAGACTGTCTGCAGTTAGCATGTGTATGGCTAGAACACCTTGCAGGGTGCAGTGGGTGGAGACTGACTGTGCTCTCTGCTGGTGAATGTCAGATAGTGGTGGGGGGCAGCTGACCTTTTCCAGGCCTACTGCCTGTCTGCCAGTGCCCTATGTGATGCGTAGCAAGATGCGTTGACTGCACTATAGGGTGCCTATTCCCCAGCAGGACTGGGGTTGATGGTCCCCTCTACTACCACCATTGCAGAGATGTAGAATGTGGATCTGTTGGTGGGGGATCCTGTCCCCCACCCTGGCCCACAGGGGCGGGTTGGGTGGTGCTACATAATCCGCTTTTGGGTCCAACCACCTCCCTTCTCTTATAACATCTGACCATGGCAACCACACAAGATATGCACTATTCTGGGTGCATCATAGTCCACAAGGGCTAGACGTGACTGGGAAATACAGATGGACACAGGTGCATCCTAGGTGTGTCTGCAAGGACTATCGATCACATACTGGCACTGCTGGGGACCTGCAGCACAGTCTATCTCAGCAAAGCCAGGTGCTGCGGACCTGGTGCTGGGCGCCCCACCTCACCCTCAGGGTGAGCACAGGAACCGCACAGTGCCACAGTCTGTAGCTACTCTGTGCCAGTTACACACACGGTCAGTTCCCCCTACCAGGCCGGGGTGCTATAGAGGCGCATACCTCATCTTGTGATCAGATATAGGCTGCTGATCTGCATGTGCAGTGCATCATGGGTATGGGTGGGTTTACCCTATCCTGGTAACCACAGCAGACAGTTTGTGTGATGACCTGCAGTCTTTCTGTAGCCAGCCAGCAGTGTGTTAGATGCTATAGAGATGTAGCCCACTGGTTACTTCAATGACTGTAGAGGCAGAGGTCATAGGTTTGATGCCACAGTGGTGTTATTTAATAGGGCTGTGTCTGAGGCTTTTCCTTTTAATTTAAATCAGTGCTGCCAGCAGAAACACCCTCACAGTACCGTAGCCTAAGGTGCCTCATAAGGCGCCCTATAGGGCACATTATAAAGTGCCTTGGCGGACAGGGCACTTTATAATGTGCCCTCTGGAGTGCCTTATAGTGCGCCTTGTTCGGCACCTTAGGTTACGGCACTGTGAGGGTGTTTTTGCTGGCAGCACTGATTTAAATTACAAAAAGGAAATGCCTCACACAGCACTGCTCTAAATTAAAAGGTAACACCTCAGACAGCCTTCTTACATAACACCACTACAGAATCAAACCCATGATCTCTGCCTCTACAGTCATTGCAGTAACCCACAGGCTACACCTTTATAGCTGCTAATGCTGCACTGGCATGAACTTAAGGGTAACGTGCGTTAACGTGCCACGGCGCCCACTATCGCGCGATACGGATTCTTGCTACCTTGCCGCCGGAACGCCCACTCCTTACATGGCATCCTTAACATTATCGCTGCAACTAGCGCCGGTAACATTAAGACGGTTTAGTAAACATACCCCTATGTAGCACATTTCGCTCCAAAATATCTTGGTAGACCTCTGACTTCATGATTCTTTTGATATGTTCCAGGCCTCCAGTTCCTGATGCAGTAAAACAATCCCACAACATTATGGAACCTTCACAATATTAACTGTAGGAAGAGTGTTTTTTTTTCCTTATAAGCTTAATTTCTTTGCCTATAAATGTATCGCTGGTCTGCATTATCAGATGCTGAAGTTTAGTTTCATCTGTCCACAGAACATTCTCCCAGGATTGTGGTTTCTTAAGGTGGGTTCGGGCAAAGATCGAGCATGCCTTTTTATGTCTGCTTTGAGCAGTGGAGTCCTCCTTGGCCTATGCCCATGAAGTACTTCTTTGTTCATTGTTTGGCATATGGTGGAGTTGAAACCACCACTTCAGATTGCTCCAAGTTAGTCTTAAGCTCTTTGGATGTTGCATATAGTGTTTTTCCAGCATTTAGCACTAACCTTCAAAGACTTCTTGGATTAATTTTCCTCTTCCCACCATGTCCTGGGAGATTCTTGACAGTTCTATGAGCAGAAAACGTCTTAATAACATTGCAAACAGTAGACACAAGGTCTTTGGAGATGACCTTGTACTACTTTGAAGTTTGATGTTTGGTGATAATGGCTTTTCTGACGGTCTCAGGAAGTGAATGTAGCCTTTTTAAACATTAGAACCATCATTCATTAGTTGATTCAAGCCATGTGAGTGCTGACAATTGATCACAGGTACATCTAATTTTACTGCAGTGGGAATGTGGTTCTTCTGTTCAAAGGGTACCAATAATCATGTCCTGGTTATGTCCTAGTTTTTATACCATTTCATACTATTTCCTTTTTTAATTGGTCTTGTTTTATTTTATTTTATGTGTCAAATATGTGTACACCTATAGTCCAAAGCCGTTTCACTGGCTACTTTTTTAAAGGAGATATTGGACATTAAGTGGACCTGCAAGGGTGATGGGACATTAAGTTGAAGTTCAAGAGTGCCAATAATGTTTTTTGTTTTTTTAACTTTATATTTATTTGATTATTCAGTCTTTACATCCAAACCAATTATATTGAATTAACAGAAAAAATGGATATATCATTACAACTGAAAGGCAAATACATTATATTAAACCATTTTTTCCATCAAATTAGACCACAATGTAAAGGAAAATAGGGAAGTTCCAGGAAACATAACTAGATAGAACAGAACCTAAAAAGGTATATCCTAACCATCTAAACACAAGTTAACTAAATAGGCAGATAGGAGACTCACGCGTCAGCCATATGAGAAGGAAGCACAACCTCAACTTTACTCCCATCTCTAGCCTCCAGAAATGCCAGAAGCTGTTTCGGTTCAAAAAACAAATACATCTTTTGTTTAAAACCACATAACATTTAACTGGAAATTTAAATTGAAAAGTAGCTCCCAGAGCCACTACTCTGGGATGAAGGACCAAAATATCCTTCCTTCTCAACTGTGTAACTCAAGACAAATCAGGAAATATCCTAACTTTAGAACCCAAAAAACCTTCACTAGCATTCCTGAAATACATTCTGAGGATATAAATCTTATCTGACTCCAAAGCGAATGTAACAAGAAGGGTAGTTCTTTCAGTCACGACCTCCAGTGAATTCTCTAAGAAACCTGTGAGGTCCCCCAGCCCAGACGGGGTGGAGGGAGCCACATTTACCCTGTCCCTACTACCCAGGGACAAATACTAAGCTCTAGTCATTGGGGGAAATTGCTCCGGGGGAATCTTCAAGACTTCCCCGAAGTACTTCCGCACCATCTCTATAGCTGACAATAAGTGAGACCTGGGGAAACTCAGGAACTGAAGGTTACATCGTCGGGCCTGATTCTCCAGGTACTCCATCGTCCTACTAGACACAGAGCTGTCCTTAATCTGGGCATTAACAAGTTCCCGCATTTCCCCTAACTCCTTTTCCAGGTTGGTAATCCTCCAAAATTGCTCCTCATACGCATTAGTGAGATTAACACAAGTAGCTTTAACCACATTTATCTCAGTCTTCAACGTCCCAAACATTTTAATCAAGGAGAGGTTCAAAGTTGATATTCCTTCCCACAGTGTTTCCATCGTATAAGCCGCTGGTCTCACCAATACAGGAATCCTAGGAAGAACCTCCCTCTGTGCCGGGTCAGCAGCCGAATCTACCTCCGATGGAATCCTTCCTGCACTTGCTTCACACTGTCCCGCACCATCAGGGGAGAAAGTTAACTCAGCCAAAGCATCTCCATTGCCCTCCAAAAGAGGCGTACTTGCAGACACAGCCTCTGAGAGAACAGCAGCAGCCGAGGTCAAACCTCCGGGTTGTGGCGGAGGGGTGTGCTGCTCTGGAGGAAGCCAGACACCAGAGATGCTCTGGGGTGATACTCCTCCCATCGCCCCAGCTGAAAATGCTGCTCCAGCGCCAAACTCAAAACCACACTCCCTAAGTCTTCGCTCGCCTGATGGATTCAGCAGGTTTACGCCAGGAGGTAAGGCTTCCTGCTTCCGCTTTCTCCGCCCCATGCCAAAACGCTAGAGGCTCCTCAAGCACACGTGCTTCACGGGGTTGCAGCTCACAGCTTGACACCATCTTATCCGCCATCTTGATTACTTCCCTAGTGCCAATAATGTTGACCACAAATGTAAGAAAGAAGTCACCCAGGAATCTTAATTGGTATTTCACTAGTGGAATATCCCTCACTTCTTACATAAAGAGTCCCAAGGTATTAAAATGTAGGACTACCATGCCGCCACCCATCTTGTTTTCCTTGTTTTTATTCTATATAAAATTGAGAGATTCTCAAACATCACACAAAAAATAAACAAATAAAACCCAATCCATAAAAGCTGTAAGTAAAAGCTTCCTGATTTCATAATGCATCAGTTACCACAACAATAACCACTATAGCCAAAAGAATTAAAGTTCAAATTGTCTCTCCCCCTATTAAAACATTCCTCCGGTGCTCCTAGCCCCACTCTGAGTCACACTAAGGGGCATGCAAAGAGGCATTCCCCCTTTTGTTCCACCTATTTTTGTATGACCCTATACCAGATAGGAATTTGAAGGCACTGACCCATAAGTGACTGAGTAGGGGAAGAGCTTAGCTTTACCTTAGTAGCAGCTGAGCAATCCACAATAGGGATGTGTACAGGCAAGAAAAATATGGTTCATTTTCATTTTTTTCACAAAATGTTCCCAATTATTGGATATTTTTGTTGACTAGCTTCACACATTTGTTTTAATAGAGAATTTTTACTGTGTGCTAAAATGATTTAAAATGGACCAAGGGGGTCATTTTAAAAGTCTTAGGGGTATGTTTAATGAACAGCAGTAGTAGCTTCCATGCGATATTGGAGCCGCAGTCCCACTGAATTCAGTGAGGCTGTGGATCCGATATCACATGGAAGCCACTATCACTGTTTATAAACATATTCCTTAGTCATGATTTGGACATCCAAAGACATGCACATGGGCATCCAAATCACAGAAACACTCCTGGAGCCATTTTACAAATGTCTCTGGTGTGGCGAAGGGAGGTGCAGTGGACTTAGAAGTCTCCACTTGATTTCAGAAATGTCAGGGACATCTGCTACCCTGTCCATATTTAGAGTTTCTCCAGGCATGAATAGGCATCAGAAAAGTTCTTGCTTTGGCCATAAAATATCCAGAGGTAGATTCTGACCTGCATTTAGCAAGGCTGGATCCGATCCAGACGTCCAGCCCCGCAAAACGACGGCGTGCCAATTCAGGTTGCAGAGCTCCCCACATATAGATCTGAAATCAGGCTGCAGGTAACCCCCTGCACCCCCTCACCTCACTTTCCATGCCCAACTACTGCAAGTGCCTCTGTCTAGGGGGATTTATTCCTCCGAGGTGGAATCAGCCCTGTACGTCTGGGGTGAAGTGCTCGCCCACTGCCCGCCCTTGCTCCACCTCTGGCCCACCCCCTCCCCCCCCATGAACAGAGCTCCCCACATGTAGATCTGAGATGTGCAGGGAACTCTGTTCATGAGGGGGGGAGGGGGTGGACCGGAGGTGGAGCGAGGGCGGGCAGTGGGCGAGCACTTGACCCCAGACATACGGGGCCGATTCCACCTCAGAGTAATAAGTTCCCCTAGACAAAGGCACTTGCAGTAGTCGGGCATGGAAAGTGAGGTGAGGGGGTGCAGTGGGTTACCCACAGCCTGATCCAGGCCCCTGTAGGCACGATTAGGGGTTGGGCCATAAGGAAAGGGACATTTTGCGGTTAGCTGGGGATCGCGGCTCCTGCATGGAGTCACGGTGCCATGGAAACAGGACGCCATGGCACTGCTGCTCCATGCAGGTGCCTGGCTGGGCTAACCGGAGTAAGTAGCTGAATGTCCAAAGGCCTATAATCAGGGCACAGCCTGCACGTCCAGGCTGGTTGCACTCGATTCTGATCCTGCGGGCAATCTAACCCCCACAGGATCAGAATCGGGTGCAATGCCAGCTTGCCCAGATTCTGGATGCCCAGACGGGTTGGGGTTGCCCAGACCTGAATTGGCCTCCATGAGGAGATAAACAGTTAAGTGATTAGCCTAAGATCACAAGAAGCAGCACTAGGATTTGAATGCTGGTAACCCTAGTCCTAACCTACTACTCTAACAATTAGGCTATTAGATGGCCACATTCTGAAATACTATTCTGGGGACATCTATGTAGATGTCCCCATAGACATCCATATTGGACATTTCCGGGCTCACATGATAGGCAAGCTGATTGTAAGATTTTTTGCTTCACTCTCATCAGGGTTTTCGGCCTTCTGTCTGTACTGGGTCAGGGTTTGAAGGTAGAAATCATATCAGGTAGGGGAAAGAACTTTCCTTTAGTTCCATAGTGGGTCAGTAGACTTGCAATACTGGCAGGGTAGGCAAGCTGATGGTAAGCCTTGTTAATCCACTCTCATAAGGGTGTTCAGGTTAAATTACCAAATTAATTATTAGGCAAGTTGTGACTATAAATTAAAAATCATAGTCTGAATTTAATGTGGATGAAAAGTAATGCATATATAGAAACATAATTCTAACAATAGTACATGATGATCTGAAAAAGGATCATGGAGTCATTATGGACAATACATTAAAATCATCAGCTCGGTGTATAGTGGTGATAAAATAAACCAATGCAATAGTAGGAATGGTAATAATGTGAAGTGGCATTTTAGAAAAGGCATCCATAAAACAGTGGAGAGGCCAAGATGGCGCCTTAACAGGACAAGGTGTGAGCTGCTCCATTAACTTTGCCTCTTTTTTGTCTTTTTGGAGTTGTTTTTCCTATTTCCCTATGCCAAAATGGAAGGCAAAGGGCAAGGGAGGATTACCTGTGGGGCAGCGCACCATGGAGACCTATGCGGCAGTGAAGGAATTGGGTGTCCCGTTGGCCTCGGCAGAGAAGTGCCTCCATCTGGGCAGCGATGTTTCGTTGAGCCCCGCTGGTCCCTCCACTCCTCCTGCGCCTGGTGTGATGGTCGCTACTGCAGTGTTGGTAAGCGGAGATATCCTCTCTTCTGGGAGTGCGGAGGCAGCTGCTGTTTTGTCAATCTGTGATGAAACTCAGTTGCCGGGTCCACAGGTGAGTGCAGCTGACCAGGGGAGTTTGGTGCCCCCAAACTCCAGTCCTGACTTTCAGCTGGTTTTTCCTCCTTTACAGCATCCACAAGATGTAACGCCAGATTCAATTTGGTCTGCCCTGCAGTTAGTTGTGCACCAAGTGTGTGCTGTGGCATTCCAAGCCCTGACTCCACTCCCAAATCGATTGGAGAGCGTGGAGAAAATATTGGAAGCCCAGCAAGGCTTGATTACTGTGTTTGATGAGAAAGTCCAACGGGTTCAAGACCAGCAGGTGGTACTCTCGCAGGATAGATTATTGTTTCAACGGAAGATCGAAAATCCGAAGAACGCTTACAGGTCTTTGAACCTTAGGATTTTGAATTTTCCTCGAGTGTCTAGTTCTCCAGCCAGGAACCTGTTTCACGGGTTCCTGAAGGAAGTTTTTGGATATCCTGAAGCTGGCTTTCCTCCTTTGCAGAAGATTTATTTTTTACCATCCGGATTCACTAAGGATTCTTCTGCTTCAATTCCTGCTCCTAAAGCTGATGTTTCATTGGATTCTCTTGATCTCTTGGGAACTTGTCTGCATTATTGGAACAATCATCTAAAACAGTAGGATCTAGAGTGACATCATTAGTTTCTTTTGTTTTCCTTCAAGATAGAGATGCATTATTACATTTGTTTCTTAAGAAAACTGATATTGTCTTAATGGAGGGTAAGATTCAGATTTTTCCGGAGATGTCCTATTGGACACAAGTCCGTAGGGAGAAGTTTTTGGAGCTGTGCAGTGAAGTGGTTGCACTGGGTGCAAAGTTCCAACTTGATTATCAAAATTCTGTATATTATTTCTTTGAGCCTTTCTTGGATGCTAAGAAATTGCAGGGCTGTGTGGAGTTAGGGGGTTTAATTGGGGTATTTTTCATATATATATGCTTTGCCGTACTGTTCTGCCTATTTTGGTTTTGTATTTCTTATTTTTCCTGCTCCTCTAGGCTGTGATTCTTGGATCTTTCTAAATTGTGGTCTATTATATTTGATCTTTGTTGCTCTTTAGGGGGTTTGTTTGTTTTTCTACTTTATAAAATTTCCTTTGTATTATTGTGTTGACTGAATGTTTTTTCCTACTTCCAAGTTTGGCTTGGTTTATGATTGTAAAATTTGATAAATATAAAATTTAAAAAAAAGAAAAAAAAGGAAAAGGCATCTAAGTGCAATCTGGGACATCCAGGGCAGAACATGCAGAAAAATGCCAGGGATATCTATGTTGTGGCCCAATTTTAGAAACATAGATATCCCCGAAGTGGATGTTGATGCTAGTGTCCACATAGATGTCCGCACTATGAAACCATGGGGCAAGGGACGTTGAGCACTTCAACATGGAAAAGAGACAGCTAAGGGAGAGATACGATAGAGATCTGCAAAATCATGAATACAGTGGAATGGGTAAATGTAGACTGGTTGTTTACTCCTTAAAAATGTAGAAAAACTAGGGGACATGCATTGAAGCTGCAATGTAGCACTTTTAAGACTAATCGGAGAAAATATTTTTTTACTCAATGCATAATCAAATTCTGGAATTCATTACCGGAGGATGTAGCTGGGTTTAAGAAAGGTTTGGACAAGTTCCTGAAGGGAAAAATCTATAAACCATTATTAAGTGGATTGGGGAAATCCACTACTAACACTTGGGATAAGCAGCCTGGAACCTGTGTATCTTTTGGGGATCTTACAGGTACTTGTGACCTGGACTGGCCACTATTGGAAACAGGATACTGGGCTTGATGCCCTTTGGTCTGACCCAGTATAGCATATCTTATGTTCTTATCTCCTGCAAGGTTGCATATGAAGACATCCATTGGCATGACAAAACGGAAATATGAGCCTGCATTTCCTGTCCGTGTTCGTTATCAACATGAACATGATAGGGAGATGACTTTACCACCTCCTCCACACCTTCCTCATATTTGGCCGACAAAATTAGTTCCTTTTGCAATGCTTATTTGTGTCTGGAGCAAGCATGAATATCCAGGATATCCAGGACATTACTGAAATTGGGCAAGGATGTCTAAGTTCATGGAAGTACTCCAGACATGCCTACACCATGCCCCCTTCCTGTTTTGGACATCCTCCCTAAAATGGTTCTGGGGACATCTCCATGCTTTGGACATCTTCATGCCCATTTTCAGACATCTAAAGCATGAATAAGGCTTCTAAAATAACTCCCATCATGAATGAAGGCAAATAAGTACCAGTATGATTCATCTAGTCTGCCACCAAATGGGGAATGCAGGCAATCATAAAGGAATGAAAAACAAAAGAGAATATTTTAATACCTCTGTATCACTCTATTGCGTGACTTCACTTTGTGTGCTATCTGCAGTTCTTATCACTTTTTATTTTTATTTATTTATTTTTATTTATATTTCTTATATACCGCACTATTTGCAATCAGCGCGGTTCACATGGAACAGAAACATCCGACAACTTAAATATGTCTGGTCATTACATTAAACAGGAAATGCAACTTGGAAAAAGGGTACACTATATACATATGAGGTGTACTGAGAAAGGATAATGTTTGGTGTTTACATTGTAGGGGACGCCTGTTGCGAGGGCTTGCCTAGTTGACTACTATTATTGTTGAGGTGCTCGTTATTCGAGTGGGACTGAGGATCGGAGATGTCAGTGAAATATTTGGTGAAGAGGAAATGTTTAAGGGCCTTTCTAAATTGGCTCAAGTTGGGGATTGCTCTGATATGTGCTGGTAAGGTGTGGAGTGGAGGAGTGGCCTAGTGGTTGGGGCAAGGCACTTCAGGCCAGAAGGTCAGGGGTTCAAATCCCACTAGAGAACAGCAACCTTGGGCTGGAAGGGCTGGGGTTTCTAGTCCCACAGGTGCTCCTTGTGGTCTTGGGCAAGCCACTTAACCCTCCATAGCCCATGTTCCCTGTAAAATTGTTATCTCCAAGTTATAATGCCCTTTTCAATGTAATTTCAGTTTGTTCAATGTAAACCACCTTGATATCATGAAAGGCAGTATATAAGAAATGTTAAATAAATAAAATAAAACAGATATCACAGAATTAGAGAAGGTACAGGGAAGGGCAACCAAAATAATAAAGGAGATGGACTGGCTCCCCTATGAAGAACAGCAAAAGAACTTCATCTTGAAGAACAGGCCACTCAAAGGAAGTATGATAGAGGTCTACAAAATCATGAGTGGAGTGAACAGGTAACTAAAGAACAGTTTTTCACACTTTCAGATATAACTAAGATAAAGGGATGCTCCTTGAAACTAATTAGTAGCATATTTAAAACAAATGAGAACGTGTATTTTTTCATTCAGCATACAAGTAAAGTGTGGATTTTGTTGCTGGAAGTTGCATAGCTGGGTTTAAAAAGGGTTTCTACAAGTTCTTGGGGGAAAGTCTATAACACACTATTCACCATTTAGACTGGGGAAAGTCGCCACTAATCTGTGGATGTGAGTAACAATGAATGGATTTAGTTTTTGGGTTCCTGCTGAGTATTTGCGACCTGGAATGGTCATTGTCAGGCTTGATGGGCCTTCGATCTGACTCAGCATGGCACATGACATGTTATCTTCTTTTGCTATGATTTGATAATCATTTGCTTTCTTACCATCATCCTGAAAGTTATCCTCTGCTCTTCCTTTAGAGCAGCCATTGATTTCAGAGCTCCCATGGCTAATGGTTGAGTAGTAAGATTTCTCCGTTTCTACTGGCATTTGGTTCTTTGACTTGGCCTCTGTGCAGGAGGTGTGTGAGTTGCCGTGCTTAGTGGTGCATTGATGAGATAAACAATTGCTCTGAATGCTGGTCCTGCCGCTTCCTCTCCCATAGGAATGCTGATCCAACTGATCAAGGTTCATCTCGAGAGGGTCACTGATGTAAGATTCCCTGTAGCTCTTCTCTAGGTGGCAAATAAATTCATTATTAGATCCTCTGTCATCACATTTTCATAAATGTTGTCCCTAGTATTTGGACAGAAATGTGTAAATATTTTCTTTCATTGATATAAACAAACTTACTGCTAAGAGTCTCTTCCACTTTAAGATTGTATGACTTAGTAAGTCAAATGCTTCTGAACAGCACAATGCTGACCAACAGGATGATGGTCTTTAATTCACTACTTTCCAATCAATGTCCTAAGGTATTTTTAACTATATCACTGTTAGATAAATGGTTAGGGGTCCAGTTCTTCAAATGCAAGACATTTTTAAGTAATAATTTTTGTATAATTTAGATATCTGAAAACATAAAAATTCTTCTTATGGTATACAATTCTGGTAGAAAAGGAAGACCATGACCTCCCACCAGACTAATAATGGGACAACCTTATAATTTATAAATAAGATTCTAGGATGCAGTGGCATTCCTGGCTCCCTCGCCACCCTGGGTGGATGCCTCTCCATGCGGCTGGCAACCCCCATGTGATGCAGCGTGCCACGATTCAACCCCCCGCCCCCACCCACCATTGGCCCATAGAGGCAGTGCACCAAACTTACCTTCGAACTGACTTGCTGTGCTGGCTCTGTGGGCCCAGCTGCTCTCCTCTCCTGGCCGATGTCTCGTGATTCAGAAGACTTTGGCTGGGAAAGGAGAGCAGCCGGACCCACAGAGACGCTGCAGGAAATCAGCTCGAGAGTAGGCTGCCTCCATGGGCCCAGTGGTAGAGCATGGTACACCCCCTCCTGGCTACATCCATTGCCTCGTCCTTTGTACGCCACTACTATGATGTAAGGTATGAGATTCAAAGAGCTGAAGATACATTTGGGTAAATTCAGTGGTACAAGTACCACATCCCTTAAAATGAATAAGAAATTTGTTTTAAGTTATGCACATTTTTAGTCATACTAGATGTCAAACTGCTGCTGTTGAATATCAATGTATAACTTTCTGTGGATTTCTTGTATGTTTACTAAAGCGTGTTAAGCTTTTGTAGCTAACGAAGCATTTTTTGTGCAATAGCACAGCGTTAGCTGCAAAGGTTATGTGCTATCCGTTTGGGCTATGCACAGAAAGTGCGGAGAACATGGCCCCACAGCACCGTGGAAGCACATAATGCTACCTATTGGTGTTATCTTCACCCATGCTGTTTGCAGCTTTTCCGGTTACCATGCATTGTTTGCACCAATGGTAACCACGCATTGTAGACACATCCACTCTCTGCCTATATCCCACCTGCTCAGGCAGTTAACGTGGTTTCTGTAGATAGTGTAGAACGTCACTGTGCTATTTGCATTTTTCCTGCACTATCGGCCTCATTTACAGGTAGCTCTGCTTAGTAAATAGGCCCCAAAGTCATACCTACTCTTTGTGGCTGAATTTGGCCACTTTCTATATAGCTTGTTCCTCAGTCTTGAAATGCTTCAGCCATTCCTCTACCTAACCTTTTAAATTTTGGATATATAGAGATTAATTTTATTGAGGTTTGCCTAGCCTCAGAGCCAAGCAGATGCCTATTTTAAGCCTATTCACAAAGAGACATAGGAGCCTATGGGGGTTGTTTTATGTGCCTCTTCCATATGGTAATACTGGAATTTATAGGTGTAGATCTCATGCAAGTGCAAAAGTCCCCCATCAGAAAGGCACAATTTACACATGGAGACCCCCACACCATGTAGAAATTATAAGGGAATGTGGTGGGGGCATTGTTTGGGCCTGGGTAAGCCAAACATTTTAACATACAGTATATTCCCCATTTTATAAAAGGAATCCAAGTATATGCCCAAAACGTTTCACATGGGATTTTATATCTGTTTCAAGGCACACATAAAAAATGTTTATTTTGGCCAGGGCTTTGCACCAGACAGGGCTAGCCTGTCCATTGTGTGAGAATGTTGTTCGCACAGGGCCCTGCACTTGCTCCACGCCAACAACATCTCGCATTTGGCACCGGCAGGCAGGGCTACTTAGAGGGAGCCAGAGAGACCCTGGCTCACCTCTGACAGCCGCCGAAGTGAAGAGTGCCTTTTTTCTTCACTTCAGCAGCTGTATTGTAGTATAGGCCATTGTTGTACTGAGTGCTAGGAAACAGGAAGTTCCCTTTGACCTCGGCGCGCCAGCAGACTATACTACAATACAGCCGCTGAAGTGAAGGAAAAAGGCGCTCTTCATTTCGACAACTGTCACAGGTGAGCCAGGGCCTCTCCAACTCCCTCTAAAGCATGTTGGACAGCCACAGGGCTCTTGGGGGGGGGGGGGGTTAAGACTGGAAATAGCTGATGGGGAGAGAATTGAGGGTATTAAAGAGACGGCGAGGATCAGAGACCAGGGAGTTGGTCAGATGGATGTAGTAATCTTGTTTGGCAAGTGCTAGGGCTGACTGAAAGGAGCCAAGCATAAATTTGAAGTGTAGAAGGTCTTCCAGGGAGCGGGATTTGGACCAAGCTCGTTCGGCAGAACGGGCGCAGATGCGTAGGTAATGGATTGTGGGAGAGAGCCAAGGTTGGGGAGTAGATCGTTTGACAGGACATGGGGTGGGAGGGGCAAGAGTGTCAAGGGCTGAGGATAGTGTAGCACTGTATGAAGATAATGCTTCATCAACGGACTTGGAGGATAAAATGGAGGAAAGAGATGGAGAGATGGTGAAGGAGAGAGTCAGGGGATCAATATTATGAAGGTTTCTAAATAGGTCGAAGGAGACAGGACGAGGTTGGGACGGTGGAAGCTGAAAAGTAAATGTTAAGAGGTGATGGTCAGATGAGAGAAGGATTGATTTGCGTAAATTTGATGGAGAGGAGTTGGAGAAGAGTATTAGGTCAAGGCAGTGGCCTTGTAGATGTGTGGGGGCAGTGGAGCAAAGTTGGAGGCCGAACGAGGAGGATCAGAGGGGTTGTCAATGTGAATGTTGAAATCGCCAAGAATAAGAGTGGGGGAGGAGGGATCCATAAAGGCAGAAAGCCAGGAGTCAAAGTCGGAGAGGAAGGTTGATTTGGATTTGTCCGGTGGGCGATAAATAACAGCTATTCGGAGGGGAAGTGGTGAGAGGAGACGAATGGAGTAGACCTTGAAGGAGAAGGGGGAGTGTGATTGGGGTGGCAGGAGGGGTTGGAATTGGCAGGAGGGAGAGAGTAGGAGGCCAACGCCACCATCATGACCAGTAGATCGAGGTGTATGGGAGAACTGGCAGCCCCCATAGCAGAGAGAATCAATGGATGCGGTGTTGTCTGGGGGGAGCCAGGTCTCGGTCAAGGCAAGAAGGTGTAGGGCATTGGAGATAAAAAGGTCATGAATGAAAGTGTTTTTTTTAATGACTGAGCATGCTTCCATAGGGCGCATGAAAGGTTATGCACCTAGGGAAGAACAACCCAAACTATGGTTACACGATGCAAGGTTCCACATTAGGAACCACCACCCAGGAAAAAGATTTAGGCGTCATTGTGGATACCATGTTAAAACCCTCAGCCCAGTGTGCAGCGGCGGCCAAGAGAGCAAATAGAATGCTAGGTATGATAAGGAAAGGAATGGAAAATAAAACAAAAGATATTATAATGCCTCTATATCGTTCCATGGTGAGACCGCACCTTGAATATTGTGTGCAATTCTGGTCGCCGTATCTTAAAAAGGATATAGCGATTTTAGAAAAGGTTCAGAGAAGAGCCACCAAAATGGTAAAGGGGATGGAAGGATACTCCTATGAAGAAAGGCTAAAAAGGTTAGGGCTATTTAATCTGGAAAAGAGACGGCTGAGGGGAGATATGATAGAAGTCTATAAATTAATGAACGGAGTGGAACGGGTAAACGTAGATCGATTGTTTACGTTATCAGAATATAGAAAGACTAGGGGACATGCAATGAAGCTACAGGGTAACCTATTTAAGACTAATAAAAGAAAATATTTTTTCACTCAACGTGTAATCAAACTCTGGAATTTGTTACCGGAGGATGTAGTAAGGGCTGTTAGTGTAGCTGGGTTTAAAAAAGGTTTGGACAAGTTCCTGGAGGAAAGGTCCATAAGCCATTATTAAGAAGTGACCGAAGATATCAATGCTTGACCCAGTACAAGCATTGTGGAACTTGTGTCTCTTGGGGAAACTGCTAGGTACATATGACCTAGATTGGCCACTGTTGGAAACAGAATACTGGGCTTGATGGACCTTGGTCTGACCCAGTATGGCATATCTTATGTTCTTATGTTCTTATGTAAAATGGGAGAGCGGAGGGGGGAGGAAAGGGATATGGATAAGGTTGGATAAGTTACGTATAGATTTCTTCTCAGAGTGGCATGGGGGTCTATTTCCAGGGTAATGCCGAGATTTAGCAGGGTGTGGGTGGGTGTGACTGGGTGAGTGTGTTCTCGAAAAGGGACATGAGGGAGGGGAAATGAGGGGAAAATTGATGGTATCGGGTAGGTTATGTGAGGGATTATTTTTAGGGGTAGGGTTGGAGCTGATATCTATGGATGAGTGAATGAGGGATGAATGAGAGAGGGCAGAAGGAGGGAGGAGAGGGATGTGGATGAGATTAGATGGGGTACGTAAGGAACGTTTAGTGTAAGAAGGAAATCGGGGGGGAGGGGCCAGGGTTGGGGTTGATATTACCTGATGAGAGAAGGAGCAGGAGTATTAGAGAGCGAGGTAGAGTGGAGATAGTACGGCGGAAGCGAGGGTGGGGTTGCCTTAAAGAGAGGGGGGTTGGTTGAATGCGGGGGATGGTGTGAAGAAGCTCAAGAGCAGGTGCTAGGCTATGGGGCAGAATAGAGGGAGAAGTGAGGAAGGTAGAGAGGGGGGCTGGTTGAATGCAGGAGATGGTGTGAGGAAGCTCAAGAGCAGGTACTAGGCTAGGGGGCAGAGTGGGGGGGGGATAAGTGAGGAAGGTAGGGGGAGGGTAGGGGGACAAGGCAGGAGGGTGTTGGTAGGAGGGGAGGCAGTTCGGGAGGATAATGAAGAGGAGGACAATGAGATGTGGGGCCATGGTAGTGGGCAGCAAGGTCTGAGCAAGCAATTGGTCCAAGCTCTAAGCAAAACAACAGGTAGCAAGTCCTAAGCAAAACAACGGGTAGCAAGTGATAGGCAAACAAGCAGGCAGTAGTTAGCAGTTCAACGCAAGCAATGGGTAGCAGGCAGAGGATAAGCAGTGGGTAACAGTTCTATGCAACAATGGGGGCAACAGTAGGCAAACAATGGGTAGCAGTACTATGCAACAATGGGGGCAATAGTAGGCAAACAATGGGTAGCAGTACTATGCAACAATGGGGGCAACAGTTTGCAAACAGTGGGTAGCAGTACTATGCAACACTGGGGGCACCAGTATGCAAACAGTGGATAAGCAATGGATAACAGTTCTATGCAGGCAATGAGTAGCAGTTCTGTGCAGGCAATGGATAACAGTTCTATGCAGGCAGTGGGTAGCAGATCAATGCGGGCGATGGGAAGCAGTTCTATGCAATCAATGGATAACAGTTCTATGCAGGCAATGGGAAGCAGTTCTATGCAGACAATGGATAACAGTTCTATGCAGGCAGTGGGTAGCAGATCAATGCGAGCGATGGATAACAGTTCTAAGCAGACAATTGGTGGAGGAGCGATCGTCCTTACTCGGTTCCAGGCAGCTACGGTGATTTGGAGGAGCAGGGTAGATGGATCACACCAGAGCGCCTCCGGGTCTGCGCCTAAGGGCCACGCCAAAGGGCCCTCTGGCGAGGCCCTCAGGTGTGGGCCCGCCAGGCGAGGGCGCGCCTGCTGCAGCACGCCGCTTTAAGTGCCGATCGCCCTTTGATTTTGGCTGGCAGCGGCTAGCCTGGAGGTCTGAATTCCCAGATCCATGTCCAATCTAAAATTGGCCTTCACATGTCTTTAGAAAATTTCTCCACAAAAGCTGCAGAAATAATGCACCATCTCTGCATGGGAGATGGTGCAAATGTATCCATGTACAGTATGTATGAAAATGTGTATCTTAGAAAGAATGCACATAAACCATAACGCCACTGAAAATCTGCCACCAAACATGCCTCCATCTAAGTCACATAGTAATATGCATAAGTAGGTGGCAGTTTGCTTATGTATAGTGGTTATATGTGCCAAAAAGTCTTTGTAAAATTATCCTCCAGGAGCACTTCCAGGGTGTAATAGAGGACGTTAGACCCCTCCTTGTTACATCCACTTGGTTACTTTTTCTTACTTAAATAGCTTTAATGGGTGACTTTATTCTGGTTCATTGGAGTCATAGGCCCCAAGATTCTGCTTTTCTTCAGCAATCTTTAGGGAATTCCCAGACTCTCCCTTATCTTATCCATTGACCAATCACAAAATCCTTTCCCATGACCGTCACCCAGAAACTCAAGATAGGTTTACTTAACTCTAGCTGAGACAGGGGGAAATTCGCTATCCGAAGGACTCCCGTCAACTTTATGATCTTTGCTAGTTTTAGGCCAAAGAGGAGAGGGGGAGGTGTTGCCTTTTTAATTTCTTCCAGACTTTCATGTGCATCATTAAAGTATTCTGACACTATACTTACTTAGGTTCGACAGAATCCAGATCTGTACTGCCTCTTAGTCTATCAACTCCCCCCAAACCCCCCCCCCCCCAAGCTCACTAGATGAACTTAGCCAGCTGATTGCAGATGTGAATCTACTTCCAGGAGATATGATTCTTATGGGGGACTTCAATATTTACGGTGAATTGCCGGATTTTTAATTAGAGAAATATTTTTTACTTCAACACAAGGACCTTGGTTTCTTGCTCTTATCAGCTAAGCCCACTCAGTCTGCAGGGCATTGCTTGGACCTGATCTTTTTGTGGTGGAATGCCTGGGTCCCTTCTTCCTACCCAGCCTCTCAGCTGGTTCAGCAGAAATCTCAGGGGCCCAGCCAGCAGCATCGCCCTAAGCCGCAGGAGCCTCAGCCCACCCCACAGCCTTAACCAGGGATGGTTTTTGACTTCTTAAGGAGCATTGCCATTCTTTCCCTGGCCAGTGCAGTGCTCCAGCAGGGTGGGGAGTGGTAGCTGGCCCACTTTGTCCACCAGTGGCCCATGGTGACGATGGATACCTGGATCTTGGAGCTCTTCCAGGTAGGTTTCAGTTGCATTTTGCCAAGCTACCTTCCCTATTCTTCCCTGGGAGCAGGGCCGGCCCGTCCATTGAGCGAGAATGTTTTTTGAACAGAGCCCCGCGTTTCAGGGGGCCCCGCGCAAAAAACATTCTGATCTAAAAGTAAAATGTTAAAAAAAAAAAAAAGCTGTCTGCTGCCGCTGCCGGGGCTGCAGCGGCAGAATCGAGTGTGCCGCAGGGCCCCCCCTGCCCAGCAGAGCCTGCCCTCCCCTGTATCACCTCTCTCTTTACAGCTGCAGTCACACGCGCCGGCTTTCAGAACGCGAGGGGAGAGTTTCTCCCTCGCTGCTCTGTTAAGCCCGCAGGGGCTGATGGGAAGTTCCCATCAGCCCCCGCGGGCTTAACAGAGCCGCGAAAGGGAAACTAGTTCCTTCGTGCTCTGAAAGCCGGCGCGTGTGACTGCAGCTGTAAAGAGAGAGGTGATACAGGGGAGGGCAGGTTCTGCTGGGCAGGGGGTCCCCGCGGCACACTCAATTCTGCCGCGGTGGCCCCGGCAGCCCCGGCAGTGGCAGCAGTCAGCTTTTTTAAAAAAAATTTTCCCTGGGCTGGGCTGGGCTGGGCTGGGCTGGGGGGGGGTTAGGAGTGGTGATGGGCTATGGGGGGCTGGGGGGGTTAGGAGTGGTGATGGGCTATGGGGGAGCTAAGTCTGTATATGGGCTGATGGGATTAGGACTGGAAGTGGGTTGATGGGGGGTTAGGATTGGTAATGGGCTATGGGGGGGATTAAACTAAAAATTGGGTGATGGGGATTAGGACTGGAAATGGGCTGGTGGGATTAGGACTGGGAGTGGGCTGATGGGGAGGTTAGGACTGGTAATGGGGTATGGGGGGCTTAAACTGAAAATTGGGTGATGGGGGATTAGGACTGGAAATGGGCGGGTGGGATTAGGACTGGGAGTGGGCTATGGGGGGCTAGGACTGGTAATGGGCTGGGGGATTAAGACTGGAGGTGGGCTGATGGGGTTAGGACTGGTAATGGACTGTGGGCTGTTGGGGGGGGTTAGGACTGGTAATGGGCTATGGGGGGCTAGGACAGGAAATGGGCTGATGGGGAGGGGTTAGGACTTGAGGTGGGCTGTTGGGTGGGGTTAGGACTGGTAATGGGCTATGGGGGGCTAGGACTGGAAATGGGCTGATGGGGGGTTAAGACTGGAGGTGGGCTGATGGGGTTAGGACTGGTAATGGGCTGTGGGCTGATGGGGGGTAGGACTGGTAATGGGCTATGAGGGGGTTAGGACTGATAATGGGCTATGGGGGGCTAGGACAGGAAAAGGGCTGATGGGGAGGGGTTAGGACTTGAGGTGGGCTGATGGGGTTAGGACTGGTAATGGGCTGTGGGCTGTTGGGGGGGTTAGAACTGGTAATGGGCTATTGGGGGGGGGGTTAAGACTGGTAATGGGCGTTGGCTGATGGGGGCTGTCTGGTAATGGGCTATGGGGGGGTTAGGACTGATAATGGGCTATGGGGGGGCTAGGACAGGAAATGGGCTGATGGGGAGGGGTTAGGACTTGAGGTGGGCTGATGGGGTTAGGACTGGTAATGGGCTGTGGGCTGATGGGGGTTAGGACTGGCAATGGGCTATGGGGGGCTGACTGGAAAATGGGTTGATGGGGGTTAGGACTGGAAGTGGGCTGATGGGGGGTTAGGACTGGTAATGGGTTATAGGGGGGCTTAAACTGAAAATGGGGTGATGGGGGGTTAGGACTGGAAGTGGGTTGATGGGGGGGGGGCTAGGACTGGTATTGGGTTGGGGGGTTGCTAGGACTGGAAATGGGCTGATGGGGGGCTAGGACTGGAAATGGGCTGATGCAGGGACTAGAAGGGAATGGATGCTGGGTGAGGCTGGAACTAGAAGGGAGCTGATGTTGGGGGAGGATTAGAATGGGATGGGGCTGGGAGAGTAAAATGGAGAGGGGAAAAATATTTTGTGTGGGAGGGATAAAAAATCTACAATTGGCCGGGTATTGGGAGAGTAAGTGGGGATTGAGGATGGAGGGGTAAAATTTGAGTGGATAAAATAGGAATGAGGAAAGAGCAAAAGGAGAAAGATTAGTATGTTAAAGCAGATGTAGAGAGAGAATGGAAAAAAACTAGAAGAGAGAAGAAAGGACAAATGGACAGCAGACGATGGAGAGTTAGCAGAAGACACGAAGAAACCAGAAGAAAGTGGCTGGAGCAATTGCAGCTGGAAAAAAATGCACAAAAGGTAGAAAAATATCTCTTTATTTTGAATTTATTAATTGGAATATGTCAGCTCTGGTAAATGTGCATCATTAACGTCTGCGCTTTGTTTAGTACAAGAGCAAATTAATGTATAGTTTTATTTCTACAGTGTTGTACATTCCAAGTTTGGCTTTTGGGATTCCCAGTTTAATTATTGTCTTCCTGTTTCTAAATTGTGATTCCTTGTTTGGTGATGGTCTATGTTCTGCATGTATAACTGAGCTGAGGTATTCTGTTTATGTAATTCCTATTTGACATTGCCACTTGTTCTCTTTCCCCAGTAGGTCATGTATTGTTGTTCTCTGAAATGTATTGGTTTAATATTTGCATGTTTCCTTTTGATAGGTAGGGTATGGTGCTTTTTGAGTCCTGGTAGTGCTGTTAGGATACGGCGGGTTTGCTATGGGTTCTAAATGGGCAGTGTTTGTAATAGTTCCTAATGTGTCTGGCACTGGATTATAGTAATGTAGAAATCTTTCAGTCTTTCTTTATCCATACACTCATTAAGAGGCATGTTTACTAAAACATATGTTTACTAAAACATATGTTTACTAGTATATGGTAACGTTATGCAAATATTTATGCAAATGAGGCCCCTTATGCAAATGAGGCCCCGCACCGAGTCTCCGCAAATGGCCCCGCACCCCCATTGGGCCGCCCCTGCATGGGAGTACCCTTTCGAACTGCTGCAGTGGATCCTCCTCCAGCAGGAGATCAGCACCTTGCTGGCTGACCTAACCATAAAATTGATATCATCAGATCATGTGACAAGAGGCTTCTACTCTCGTTACTTCCTTGTTCCCAAAAAGACCAGAACCTCAACTGTTTCTTGGTAAGAGAGAAAATGGTCTCCCTGAGAATGCTACTTCCATACCTCCAGAAGAACTGTTGGCTCTGCTCCCTGGATCTGAAGGATGCCTGCACACACATCCCGATTCCTGCTCAATGGTCAGCACTTCCAGTACCTAGTGCTGCCATTTCGGTTGGCATCAGCCCCAAGGGTTATCATAAAATGCCTGCTGATGGTTACTGCTTTCCTCTGGACCTTGGGGGTCTTTGTCTTCCTGTACTTAGACAACTGGTTGATAAAGAGCACCACGCTGGACGAGGTCCATCAGTCAGCCTGCTTGACCATCCAGATGCTCGAAAATCTGGGTTTTGTCATCAACTACCCAAAGTCTCATCTCCAGCCCTCTCAAAGGCTGGAATTCATTGGAGCCCTTCTTGACACCAATCAAGCTCTGGCCTTCTTACCAGAGGACTGATTGCAGAGGTTCATTGGGATGGTTCAGGTCATCCTGCACAGCTGTTTCACCACAGCTCGAGGGATGCTGTGGATATTGGAGAAAATGGCCTCCACAGTACACGTCATGCCACTGGTCTGTCTCCATATGCACCAAGCACAATAGACTCTGTGCACCCAATGGCGTCAAGTCACAGGCCATCTCAAGGACAGTGTGGCAATCACCCTGCCCTCTCGCCCTCTCTCTGCCCTTGTGGCTCCAGCCACAGAACCTGTTCAAGGGTCTTCCCTTTCAGTCCCTCTGCCTCACCAGACATTGACTATAGATGTGCCCAAACTTGGCTGGGGAGTGCATCTCGACAGCCTGAAAATGCAGGGCCTTTGGTCATAGCAGGAAAGCCTGCACCAGATCAATGTTCTGGAACTCTGAGCCATCGTAAAAGCCCTCCAGGCCTTCTGAACGCAGTTGACCAATCAGATTGTCCTTATTCAGACAATCAGGTAGCGATGTTCTATATCAATAAGCACAGTGGCATGGGGTTGTACCTGCTCTGTTGGGAGGCAGTGCATATATGGTAGTTCTCAGCCACCCATGGCATGGACCTCAGAGCGACATACCTACTGAGAGAGCGCAATGTGCTTACAGACTGTCTCAACAGGGTCCTTCAGCCACATGAATGTACTCTCAATAAGACGGTGATAAATTGCATTTTGCGGAAGTGGGGCAGACCAGGAATCAACCTGTTTGTTGCCCCACACAATGCCCAGGTGACTTGCTTCTGCTGCAGAATAGCGTCCAGTGACCGTCTGGCTTCCAATGCATTTTTCCTGAACTGGAGCATGGGGCTGCTTAAAGCTTACCCCCCGATCCCGCTAGTTGCGAAGACCTTGTTCAAGCTTCAGGCTGATAGAAGCACCATGATTCTAATTGTCCTGTACTGGCCTCAGCAGCCATGGTTTCCCCTACTGCTCCAGCACTCCAAGCATGAGCCTCTCTGGTTAGGCTGCACCCAGACCTCATCTCCCAGGATGAGGGACCTTGCTTCATTCCAGTGTCTGGTACCTAGCCCTCATGGCATGGATGCTGAGCAGTTAGTTCTCTCAGAACTCAATCTTCTGACAGAAGTTGAGAACATCCTTACAGTGTCTCGTAGAGACTCCCCACGCCAGTCCTATGCCTTCAAATGGCAATGCTTCTCAGTCTGGTGTGTCAAAAGGAACCTGGACCCCTTCTCTTGCACTGTTGAGGTCTTGTTGATGTATCTTCTGCACCTTGCTGACTCAGGCCTTAAATCCAACTCTGTCTGAGTGCATCTCAGTGCTACTGGAGCGAAACATGGTGGGTTTACATGGCAAATCAATCTGCAAGCAATATCTGATGACCTGCTTCATGCGAGTCCTCCTTCTCTCTAAGCCTCCATTCAAGCTCCTGCCAGTGGCATGGGATGTCAATGTAGTGCTGAGGAATTTCCTCTCAGCCCCCTTGGAGTCATTGGTGCCCTGTCCATTTAAGTTCCTCGCCTGGAAGGTGGTTTTCCTGGTGTCAATCAGTTCTGCCCACTGTTTTGATGAGCTTAAAGCCTTGGTGGCTCATACACCCCACACCAGATTTCATCATAACAGGGTTATCCTGTGAACACAGCTGCAGTTCTTACCCAAAGTGGTTTCTGCCTTCCACCTTCTTTCCCCACCCTCACACCAACAAGGCGGAAGCTGCATTGCACACATTGGTTTGTAAACAGACCTTGGCTTTCTACCTTGAAAAGGACAAAGGCTCATTGGTGATCCACTCAGCTTTTCTTCTCTTTTAATCCTAACAGGTTAGGTGTGGCTGTCTCCAAGCATACGTTTTCCCTCTGGGTGGCAGATTGTATGTCCTTCATTTACGCGCAGGCTGGGCTAAAACTTGAACGTCATATCACTGTCCATTTGTTAAAATGGTAAATAAAGGCAAAAGGAACAGGAGACCGCTATGGTTTTCGAAGGAAGTAGCTGAAAAAGTGAAGAAAAAGAGGGAGGCCTTCATGAAATACAAGAGATCACAGAGAAAGGAAGGCAGGCATCTGTATTTGGAAAAACTTAGAGAAGCTAGCAAAGTAGTCAAGAAGGCAAAGATTCAAAAGGAGGAGGAAATAGCCAATGCAATAAAATGGGGAGATAAGACATTTTTCAGATATATTAGTGAGAAGAGGAAGGGCAAAAGTGGTATTGTCAGACTCAAGGGTACAGGGGGGGAATATGTAGAAGCTGATAAGGATAAAGCGGAATTGCTTAACAAATATTTTTGTTCTGTGTTCACAGATGAAGAACCAGGAGCAGGACCTCAGAAAACACCCACAAATAAGAACAGAAGCGAGGGACATCTTGAACAATTTTCAGAAGACTGTGTTCGTGAGAAACTAGCTCAACTTAAAGTAGACAAAGCGATGGGACCGGATGGGATACACCCTAGAATACTGAGGGAACTTGGGGACGTTCTAGCAACTCCACTGACTGACCTTTTCAATGCCTCGTTGGAGTCGGGAGTGGTGCCAAAGGACTGGAGAGAGGCTCATGTGGTGCCTTTACACAAAAGCGGAAGTAAGGATGTGGTTGAAAACTACAGGCCGGTTAGTTTAACTTCAGTGGTGAGTAAATTAATGGAAACGCTGTTGAAAGAGAAAATAGTGAGGTTTCTGGAGTCCAGCGGATTACAGGATCCGAGGCAGCATGGATTCACCAGAGGCAGGTCTTGTCAGACAAATCTGATTGATTTCTTTGACTGGGTGACCAGGGAGTTGGACCGAGGGAGAGCTCTAGATGTGGTGTATTTAGATTTCAGTAAAGCCTTTGACACTGTTCCTCACAGGCGACTTATAAACAAACTGAGCACCCTAGGGATGGACCCTAAAGTTACTGCTTGGGTTAGAAATTGGTTGGGTGGGAGGCGACAAAGAGTACAAGTAAATGGAGCTCACTCTGAGGAGAAAGATGTTACCAGTGGTGTGCCCCAGGGATCTGTCCTTGGTCCGATTCTTTTTAACATCTTTGTTAGTGATATAGCGGAAGGGCTGTCGGGTAAGGTTTGCCTCTTTGCGGATGATACCAAAATCTGCAATAAAGTAGACACCCAGGAAGGTGTAGATAACATGAGGAGGGATCTAGCTAAGCTTGAAGAATGGTCTAGAATTTGGCAGCTGGGATTTAATGTTAAAAAATGTAAGGTCATGCATTTGGGCTGCAGCAATCCAAGGGAGCAATACAGCATAGGAGATGAAGTACTTTTGTCCACTAAAGAAGAGCGGGACCTAGGCGTAGTTGTGTCCGATGATCTTTTTTTTTTTTAAACTTTTATTTTCATTTTACAACAAGCAAAAAGAAACAACACACCAAAGGAAACAGATACAAACATACAATAAAGAAAAGCAACCCCAATTACCCCCCACCCCTATGCTTCTTCTCTAAGCTGATAGGTATCATCAGATAAGCGCTTACAAACAACAGTAATTGTACATCAAAACAAACAGAAACAGTATCTGCGATACAGAATGATCATGTGACAGAGATTTACACAGATTTAAACAGTCAGATGAGAGCATTTAGCAGTTTGAACATAGTCGTTGAGCATCGTCCATTTAGACAAGTGGAGGGAGGTCTGAGCGGAAGAAGCTAACATACGAGGTATTTGCTCATATTTACTGTAGAGACAGACATGATTCCACCATTCATTGGGGCTCAGATGGGAGCTATTTTTCCAGTATTTCGTAATTAGGGAAATAGCCATGCCCAGCATAAAGTCTAAGAGGAAGTAAGCCAATTTGGGAAGAGAGGGATCCCCGCAGCTGAGCGGAGTCCCACTATCTTCCAAGAGAGGGGTTCTTGAAAGTGCAAAATAGATTAGTTCTTTAAAGTGCAAAATAGATTGAATACGACCCCAGACCCGACTCCAGTAGTACTGTAATGCGGAACATTCATACATAACATGAGTGAGTAAACCAATGGCCGCATGGCATATCCAGCATCTAGTGCTCTGGGTGGCGTTCCATTTGGCTAACCTGTAAGGAGTATAGAAACAGCGGTGGGCTAGACAGAAAAGTGTCTGAGTGAGTGAGGCGGATCGAGAGACCCGTGTCACCTTGCTCCAGACTAGGCTCCCTGTCTATCTAGCGGACAAAGTCGGGAGTCTAGAGATTGCTCAAGGGTATTAAAGGCACCTAAAGTGTCTAAGAACATTGGTGGATAGTGGGAGTCTGATGGGAGAGTCATACCAGGGAGATAAGTAAGAGGGATTGGTTTGCAAAGGTCCTCCTCTATATCTAGCACACTGGTATTTGATAGCTAGTTATAGTTGCACGGATAGACGCCTTGAAACCCTCCCACCAAGCCGAGCTCGTAGTGTCATGGGGTGAATTAAAATGAAAGTAGTCTTGGATAGCGGCCTTTATGTCAACCTGAAAATCTTTTTGGTCTAGTAGGGATCTATCAAAAAACCAAGCACGGGGATATTCACCTTGCGTAGTGACATGTAATGGGAAAGATATGGCAGCATGATCTGAAATATGGAGAGGATGAATCCTAACCGTGTCCACTTGGAGTATCAGTGCTTTGGAGAGAAGAAAAAAAATCTATTCTAGATTGTGAGTGATGGGGGGCTGTAAAAAGATGAACTCTAAGTCGGAGGGGTGAAGTAGCCTCCATATATCTACTAACGCAAGATCTTTCATCAGAGCTGTAAGGGTACACGTGATTTCACTATCTCCAACCTTAAGGTGTGCACGGGCCCATCTACCCTCCTTATCAAAGCTAGTATCCATTACAGCAACTTGCAATGACTTCGTAACCAAGATGGCTACCCCACACCGTTTGGAAACGGCGGGAGAGTAGGCAGCCACCATGTAAGGCGTAACATTAAGTTTCAGGGTTTCAGCGGAGTTTAAATGCGTTTCCTAAAGAAACACTAAATCAACATACTCATGATTAAGATAGCTAAGGAGTTTCTGTCTTTTGATTGGACTATTGATGCCTCTTACGTTCAGTAATAAGAGCTTACATAAGGCCATTCAGAAAGGTTAAAAAATTCTGAAAAAGAACATGATAACGCACATAATTGCACAATATCCCTCATATTAACTGTATATGGCTGTACACATGACATGATAGAAAATAAGCTAATAAAAAAACAATGAAGCGCCCCATATAAAAAAATAAGCACCGAAGTGCATTAGAGAAGAAGCAAAACCCCAGAAATTACTGGCGACCATATGTCTGCGGGGAGAAACCCCAGAGAAGGCCTAAATTGAAACATATAACCTATATAGCTGTGCGTGTTCCGAATCCAACCGAGGTGCACATCATGGAGGGATAGGAGACCAAGAAAGTTATATATAGACAGAAAGAAAAGTCCAGGCAGTCTCTGTTCCAGGCTGTGATCACCGCGTCGGGCCATTCAAAATGGCGGGCAGATCAGGCGGATTACAGATCCAAGTTGTTGGATTAGCGCATCTGGTCTGCTTCTTTGGAATCTAAAAATGTTGCTAATAGATCAGGATCCTCGAATGTCCTAGTTTGGTTATGGAGAGTCACTCTGAGCTTCGCTGGATACAATAGGCCAAAGCGAGCCTGTAGTTGTTGAAGTCTAGGGCGAAAAGCAAGGAGTCTCTTCCGACGGTCAACTGTAGGCTTTGCCAAGTCAGGGAAGAAGGAGACTTTATGACTTTCAAACTCCAGATGATGATTCGCCCGGGCAGCATTTAGAATCTGCTCAACTTGTTGATATCTCAGTAATCGAAAGATGATAGGCCGGGGGGTCGTCCGATTGAGGGCCAAGTTGGTAGGAACACGATGTGCTCGGTCAATTTCCAGATCTCTGTGAAAAGTAATCTTCAGCAAGGAAGGAAGAGTTTTGACCAGGAACTCTCTTATATCTCCTGCTTCGGCCCCCTCCGGTACTCCAATGAGCCTCACATTGTTGCGACGGGCTCGATTATTGCTATCCTCTAACTCTTTTTGAAGATTCTGTATCTGACGCTCAGCCTTGTCCAGTTTCACCAAGCGCACCGCGTGCGAGTCGAGGACCCCCGCCATGTTATCCTGCCGTAGTGAAAGACCTTCAAGCCGGTCCTGAAGCATACCGAAGTCTTCTCGCATGGCTCAGAGCGCTTCTCCGTTGGACTGTACCAGTTCCTTCACACCGCGTATTTCCACCAAGATCTCCTGTTGCATTTCGGGGTTTTCCCGGAGTGAAACCATCTTTTGTGGGGAAGACAACTCTGTTTTGGAGCGTTTTCCGTGTGAAGAAGAGGGAGACCCGAATTCTAAGCGCGCTGGTTTGTGGGCCGCCATCCCCCCCGAGGCACCCCGGTAAGTTCGGAGCAAAATATTAAATTTAGGTAGGTATTAAGTCAGGATTCTGAGTAGGCCTCTCGAGAGCTTCAGCGCGAAGCGTCTAACCCGCTGGACATCAGGCTCCGCCCCCGTGTCCGATGATCTTAAAGTAGCTAAACAGGTAGAAAAGGCGACGGCAAAAGCTAGAAGGATGCTTGGGTGCATATGGAGAGGAATGGCTAGCAGAAAAAAGGAGGTGATAATGCCTCTGTATAAGTCTTTGGTGCGACCTCATTTGGAGTATGGTGTGCAATTCTGGAGACCGCACCTTCAAAAGGATGTGAACAGGATGGAGTCGGTGCAGAGGGTGGCTACTAAAATGATTAGTGGGCTTCATTATAAAGCATATGAGGACAGACTTAAGGATCTTAATATGTACACCTTAGAGGAAAGGCGGGATAGAGGTGATATGATTGAGATGTTTAAATACCTCCGTGGCATAAATGTTCAGGGAGAGAGCCTCTTTCAATTGAAAGCAAGTTCTGCGACGAGGGGACATGGGATGAGGGTGAAGGAAGATAGATTCAGGAGTGATATGTGGAAATATTTCTTTACGGAAAGAGTAGTGGATCCATGGAATAGTCTCCCAGTGGAGGTGGTAGAGATGAGGACAGTAACTGAATTCAAAAAAGCATGGGACGAACACAGAGGATCTCTAAAGGAAAAAAGGGGACTGTTGTAGTTGTTGTTATGGAAGGACAGACTAGATGGGCCTTGTGGTCTTTTTCTGTCATCATATTTCTATGTTTCTATGTTTCTATAATGTCTGAGTCATGGCCACTCCTGTGGCAAGCTTGCACTCAGTCTCCATGATGGAGATTTGCAGGGCTGCTACGTAGTCCTCGGTCCACCCCTTTACAGCCCAGGACTGTCTGAAGGAGGATTCTCAGCATGACAGTAAATTCGGCCAAGCCATACTCCAGCATCTGTTTGGGACTCTTCCCACTGGCCCTTCTGTCCATCCAGGCTACCATAAAGCATCTTCCTGATGCTGATGTCGCTGTGGATGCTGACTCATTGAGTCCCTTAGAGGGAGTACTCATGCTGTTCTTCTGGTTCTTCCATTGGTTGCCACATTGTGCTTGTTTTGCCAGTTTTTCGGTAGTCTGTAGCTAAGGAGTCCATATGTGAGGACTTCATTCCTGCTTGTTCTCAAAGAAAGTGTATACTCACCTGTAGCAAGTGTTCTCTGGGAACAGCAGGAGTAAGTCCTCACAACCCTCCCTCCTCCCTGTGGAGTTGTTCTGGCTACTAGTTTTGTATTTACGGAGGATAAGTTGGTACTGTGGTGCAATGGAGCTCCTAAAAGCTTCCTAGAGAAGCTGGGGAGCATTCCTGTGCTGGCTCCATCAGTGATGTCACCCATATGTGAGGACTTAGTCCTGCTGTTCCCAGAGAACACCTGCTACTGCTAAATAACTACACTTTTCTACTCAAAGATTATTTAGCCTGGTCATCCTTCTATGCTAAGCTATATTCTGATTTGATTTAAATTAAAAGCTCTCTGGTGGTACTAAGCCCTGACTGACTTAACAAATATTCTGTATTCTAAAATACACAGATTTATCAACTTTAACCCCTTTTCCCCAGATTTAGAGAATTTCCCAGAAGGTAAATACTTACACGTGCAGATTTCTTTCCAGCAGTAGCAGTCCCTTTTGGTAGTCCTTCAAGACTCGAAACATAACGGCAGATAAAAATCATATGGCCTATCCAGTCTGCCTTATCATACAAACCACTAAGCTCTACATAGGCATTTCCCTATCTCCAGAGAACTTACAATCTAAGTTTGTACCTGAGGCAGGTACACCTCACCTTGCTGCTTCCTATGCCTGGAACAAACTACCTGAGTCTGTACGTCAGGCACCTTCTCTGACCCTTTTCAAATCCAGGCTTAAAACTCACCTCTTAGCTGCCACTTTCGGATCTTGAGTCACCTAATGTCCTTTGTGCTTCCTTACCATTCCCCTAGCTATATCCCATGTCTTCAGCTACTGTGTTGTCTGTCTCTATTAGATTGTAAGCTCTGATGAGCAGGGACTGTCTTTTATATCTGTCTGTGCAGCGCTGCATACACCTTATAGCACTATACAAATGTTCAGTAGTAGTGTAAGGTTAAGTGACTTATCCAAGCCTACAAGGAGCTCCAGTGGGATTTGAACCCTGTTTTTTCTGGTCCCAGGCTGCTACTCCACCACTAATAATAGTGTGTGCCCTCATGTCTATGCTGACTCCTGGCTACTCAGAAGCCCCTGGGCTTTCTTGGCAATGTGACCAGAAGTATATTGCCAGGCCTTTCTTCTAAAGCAGTTTGGGTCATGTTATAGAGTAATAAATTACTAATAAAATTGTGAAAATTACTCCAATCAAACAAACTTTAGCAGAAAAACTTAGCAGATGTACTTAGGCTGAGCTGGTGTTAATGACGAGTTTTCTCAATCCAGTTATTTTCAGCCGATTAGTCTGAGACAACTTCCGTGCAATAGTATTAATTATTGAAGTATAAAACCCTCCGAGTTTTTCTGCTAAAGTTTGTTTGATTGGAGTAATTTTCACAATTTTATTAGGCCTTTCTTCTAAGGCAATGGAGAGTGAAGTGACTTTCCCAAGGCCACAAGTATTCCTTACTAAAGCAGTGCTCTAACCATTCGGCTATACCTCCACTTAAGGGCTTAATTGCCTCCAGGTAGGATGGTCACACTTGAGACGTGAGGGACCGTGGGGGTTTAAGCAACCGACTGCCTTTCTTCTGGGAAAACTAGGGATGAAAGACTGGAGAAGGAAGGGAGTACCTGGATTTGAACCAGAGACTCCTTGATCTACAGTCAAATGCTCCCCCCCCCCTCCACTATAAACCATGATTAAGCACCATAATTTGTCTTGTGGGACTGCTTGTGGTATTGGTGACTGGGGAGCTGTGCTTGTCATTCCTTGGCACAGGTTCAGTGCTAGGATCTCTGGTGCGTCCCCCCCCCCTCCCCACACAACCTATACATTGGTGGCATCCTCCATCATTATTATTATTTTTGATAGGCTGCAGTCCCCTCTTCCCAAAACTCCTTTTTGAACTCTGTTCACAAGATGCTAGTATTTCTCCTTCAAATCAAATGATGGAACAATAAAACTGCAGTGAAGTGGCAAACGCATAGCTGGAATAAAAATAAGTACTGAGGAGTAAATATTTAACATTGTATGAAGAGGCTATGATAGTCAAAGTGTTAATGTGATTGAAAAAAACACAATCAATGTATTTATTTATCTAACTAAACAAAGTGGTCTACAAAGATTAGCTTTTCATGCCCCTTCTCCTGCCTGTTATTGTGGCCACAGATACTACTGCTGCTCTATCTCTGCATGTGCAGTTGCACAGCTCTTTTATGATCCAACAAATAAGGAGGAGGTGATAAAAGCAGTTAGTGTAGCTGGATTGAAAAAGGTTTGGACAAGTTCTTGGAGAAAAAAATAATAGACTGTTATTAAGACAGACCTGGGGAAAGCCACTGCTATCTCTGGTGTAAGCAGCATGGAAGCTGAGATGAGCACTAAGAGGCAGGACTCAATCCTCATGCTGATGTCAGTAGTTCCAACTATCAACAGTGGCAGTATCAATGTGAGAACTACCACTTGGCTGGACTTTGAGATTTATGTGAGAGTGTGGATTTGTTGCTGCCTCTTTGAGCTGCTGCAACTGTGAAACCTACAGAGACTTTGCTGGCATGCCAGAAATGGAACGATCACTCCGTAGGCTCCCATGAGAGTCAGCAGTGGTGCTCCTTGTAGTGGACTGGCAGTGATGCTAGCCACAAGCTTAACGCCCTGTGTTGTGGCACACATCTGTCTAACTTTGACTAACCAACTCCCACTCCCTCTGTGGCTGGCTGCCTGGTAAATATCATTCTAGCATCATGCCACAAGAGGGAAGGAGGGAGATCAGACATGTTTGGTGCCCTGCAACAAAGCTGAAACCAGTTGAAAAGAGCATACTTCACAGTGTGATACAATGGTATGTTTCCCTCACTTACAGAATCAGACATTTGGTGGCTTCATCTATGTGTGTCATAGGAAGTGTTGGGAAGTCTGCATATGTGTGTGTGTTCGTTTGTGTCTTTCTGTTTGTCATGCAGACTACCAGAGGCTACATACTCACGTATACGTGAGTGCCATGGGAATTATTGGGTATTATACAAGTATGTATGAATGTCTGTATATGAATGCAGGCATGTGTTATGAGGCCTGTTGGGAGCTATGTGCATGTCTGTGTCATAGAGCGCGTCGAAGGTTGCATGCACGTATGTCTGTTTGCCATGAGGCGTGCCGGGTGCTGCATGCATGTGTGTGTGAGGGGCTGTGTGTGTGCATGTGAAAACAGCACACTTACAGTGTGACAAAGTGATGCATTTCTCCTTCCTTCATTTGCAAAATCAAACATATCTGTGTGTGTGGAGGAAGAGTTCGGAGATGATGAAGTGTGTCTTGTTATGGTAGTAGGAGATGGATGAGGAATCTTTATAACTGGTATTATCTATATGTCTCTCTTCAAATAATGGATGTGCGGTATGTGGGCATGGTGATTGTGTGTATATATGCATGTGGTATAGTGTGGGGGTCAGGATGTCTGTGTGTGTGTCTGCGTGGGTCAGCTGTGTGTGTGTGTGCATGTGTGTGTGAGAGAGATGCAGGGGTGGAATGCCTCTGTGTATGTTTATGTGCTGCAGAGATTGTGTGTCTTCTGGTGGGAGTGGGATGGCAGGCTGTGCCTTTTCAGCATATATTTATTGTGCCCTTTTCTTCCCTCTGTAACCTCAACCACCTGCACTCTTATACCCCTCTGTGTATACTCTTTCCTGCTGCCTCCCTGGAATTCAGTGACGTACCAAGGGTGAGGCAGTGGGAGCAATCTACCTCGGGTGACCGCAGTGGTGGCAAACTTATTTTACTTGTTTGCAATGCAGCAAGCCACTACCTCCACTTCAGATCCCACGCTGTTTCCTTTCCTGAAATCTCATGATAACACTGCAAGACTTCACTCAGGAGGTAACAGCCGCCAGGGACAGGCCTGGAGTGGAGGCAATGCCATGCCATGTGGCAAACAAATAAGCCTGCCCATGGGGTCGAGGTGGGAGCTACTCTGGATAGCAAATATACTCAGTATGCCGTTGCCCACGCTCTGTTACCTTCCTAGCCTCTGTCTCTTTCTATCTCCCCTTGCATTCTCACCCTGTGCCCTCCATTTCCCTTCCCAAATCTTTCTTTCCCAAACCCACTGTCCCTTTAAATTTTATCTTGCCTCCTATGTGTCTCCGGCACTATCTCCTTTTCCTATAGCACGCTTCTTCTGCTTTTCAGGCTGCAGGAGCAGCCATCTGCAACGCCAACTGACCTGCTTGGATGGTGCTCTTTGGCTGCAGCCCAACACACTTGAACGCATGGAGCAGGACCTTTAGCATGGTGCTGTGTCTGGCTGAGGGAATAAGAGTGTGGGCAGCATTTGGACAGTAGCAGCCAGCACACCATTCTCAGGCCCCGCAATCTGTAATAGAGCGCAGGCACCCACACCTTCCCGGATGCCATGCAGCTAGTGTGCTTGGTGAATGCACATGCCGAGCAGAGCCACACCCCACTCAAGTTCACCATCTGCCTGCCTCACCCCATGCTCAACCCACACTTCATGTGCCTGTTGCTGGAGAACAGCATGAGCAACAAGAGGTGCCACATTGCACTCAGCCTGTCCTGCGAGCTCAGCCGCCATCAAGCTGCTGTGCAACTCAATGCTGACCCGGATACCTGATTATTCCATCAACAGATCCCTCAGCTACATCACCTCGGTCGGCCACAGTGCCATGCTCAAGTTCGTGCTCCACACCTTCAAGGCAGGCACAGTGAATGCGTGTGGATGAGTGCTGAGTGGCCAAGCCTGGAACAAGGAGGGTGTCCCTGGAGCTGCCAAGCCCCTGGCTTCTGGCCCCGGAGCTGTCGAGGTCCTTCAAGCTGCTGCCGTGGTCTGGGGAGAGCTGCATCAAGGAGCAGTCTGTCAGTACCTGAGGGGGGAGAGGCATGGAGAAGAAGCAAGCTGGGATCGCGGCCAGCAGTGGTATTTTGGACCCACGGGACAGGTTTCTCCTGTGAGCACACAGCACCACTGCTGACTGGTGCCCTCGAAGACCGGCACCCCCTGCTGTGCTTACCCCGCTTACCGTTGTGATTGTGAAATAACAGCAGGAGATATTTTTCAAAATCTTTATTACTTGACAGAGACTTTAAACTTCTCTGGCTTTTATATCTGAAATTTTCTGCAAGAAGTACTAAAGATTAAAATAAGATCATATCACCCTTACTATGACATTGTCACATACCTTCTGCTTCCTCTATTTTTTGGATGTGTTTCATTATAGGCTGTACATTCAAGTAGAATCGGTGACTGTTGGTGAGCAACTGCAGCAAATGCCTTGACCGAAAAGAGCAACTCGTATAATATACCAGCTTTTGAGCAGATGGTAAACGATCAGACTGTATTTCAAATTTCTTCCCCTGTAATAATTCAATTGAAATTTGAAATTAAAATTGTAAGGAGGAGTATTCAGAAGTCCATATAACTTTATCTGACTATTCAGCAAACATAGCCATGAAAGGCAGACCAGTGAATATATGGTCCTAACTTTATGTGGACATCTGTTTAAAGTTAAACAGAAAAAATGATGGCAGCTAAAGACCACATGTCCTATCCAGTCTGCCCAACCGTACCAACTATTAAACTCTACAATCTCTTCCTCTCCCTTAGAGATCCTCTGTGCTTGTCCTATGCTTTCTTAAATTCAGATACAGTCGTTGTTGCTACCATATTCGCTGGAAAACCATTCCTTTCATCCACATCCCTTTCCATTGGTTTGCTCCTGGATCTATCCCCTTTCACTTTCATCCTATGATCCCTCATTCCAGAGCTTCATTACAATTGGAAGAAACCTGTTCTATGCAGTATATTCAAAAACACCTGGATAAGGTGGGAGCCGGTTTGTCAGATAATGCCTAGGAGTAAAAGAGACTCGTCCATCAGTACTTTCAAAGGAGTAATTTCATTATTCACCTTCACAATCTCCTCAGAGTGGTTTGGTTTAATTTGTGCACGATCCCAGAAAATGTGTTGGAGTGTGCCTATCTTCCCACTGCTCTGACAACATAATTTTGAACTTGAGCTGTCTATTGTGGAGCTTGAACTAGCCACAGCTTGGATCAGAAGATTTTATTCAGCATGTGAACAGTTATGGGTATCAGTGAAATGGTTCTTGTTGGAGAAAAGGATGCCACCCAAATCATGTTTGGACAACTGTAACTCACAGACCCCAGAAAGGAACATATAACAACCTTGAAACTCTAAACAATGCAGCTTCTGTCATAAGTTGTGTGTTGTGAATTTGTGCTAAAGAAAAACTAATAAAATCTAAGATTTAAAAAAAGGATTTATACCAAGTGCACAGGGTGATAGCTTAAGCTGGTGGTGCACCAGAAAATTTGCTGCTGCCATGCAACTGAAAAACAAGCATTTTTAGATGCTTTAGAAGAATTATATCTGAGCTTCTCAGTGGCAAGGGAAGAGTAACCTATTGGTTAGAGCAGCAGGCCGAGAGCCTGATTTCCATCCCACTGCTGCTCCTTGTGATCTTGGGTAAGTCCCTTAACCCTCCACTGCCTCATGTACAAACTTAGATTTTAAGCCCTTCAGGGAAAGGGAAATATCTACTGTTCCTGAACGTAACTCATCTTGAACTACTACTGAAAAATGCATTCAGGTACAGTACAGATTTTCCTGTTCTCGGAGGGGCCTTTTTACCAAAGTGCTGTATTTTTCTGCCTCTAATGTGCCTCTTTAACCCTGCCATGGTAACTGTTATTATGGCCATGAAGGAAGACTTAGCTCATGCTAATTCATGCACTAACTGCTTAATGTGCTTTAGTGAAAGGGCCTCTCAGGTCTGCTGGTATGCAGAAAGTGGCCAATGCTGTTGATTGTACATAGTTCTCTAAAGTTTAATTGTTAAAGTTAAGATGTACATAATTCAAGCGATGTTTAATGTAAAAACAGATATGTTACACTGTTTCTTTACCTGTTCTCTGTAAACCGCACCTGATCTTTGGAAGGTAGCGGTATATAAGCAACTGTTAAATAAATAAATAAATGTATGGTCACTGAAGTCAGCACCAGTACCATCTCTACAGTAGTGACTTTCAGCAACAGTATATGTGCAATCATTGGAAAGGGCAAGGGAAATATCAGCATTTCATACTGTTTTCAATTGAAAAAAACCTCTGAAATAACTGTTTTTCCTACCAGTTTTGTCACAGGCTGGCCTCAAACTGGTAAACAGGGGGATTGGGGGTGTTGAAAGTCAGGCATCTTGCAGAAGAGCCAGCACATTTTGGTGGGTTGGTTCTAGCCAGTCTTCTCTTAACTCTGCTGATGACCATCTTCTCTATTTTCTGTTTGGCCCAAAGTTTGTCTGCCTTGGAGCTGTATGGAAAATGCTTACTAGATTGTTTTGCCTTGCAAATCTCTTGACTCCTGTTATAGAGATATACGCCAAAGATTTTTATTTTATGTTTATTAATTTGATGAATCGCCTTTCAAATAAAGAACAAGGTGATTTGCAATCCTAAAAAGCATAAAAATATAAAAACACAAATCAACAAACCTAGACAAGGAGAAGATCAGGAGAACTAATAGAAAATAACTAACCCAGCTGTCTAAAAACATATATCTGAGGCACATAAGGAAGACAGAGGGAAAACAAAGTTCTTCTGCCAGAAATTCTCCATGTCTAATTATGCTATCAGAGACATTTATCAAGCCTAATCCAGACCCTGCTTGTCCAATTAGTGATGATCAATGAGGAAATGGATTAAGCTTGGTAAATGTCTCTGATGGCATTTAATTCAACTCAAAGATTGCCCATTACACCATGCCCTGACTTTAATAACTTCACAAGGCAACAAATCCAAATAGTGTGTTCCATACAGCTCCACAGCAGGCAAACTTTGGACCAATCAGGAAACTGGAAGGAAGATCATCAGCAATACAGGAGGCTGGCTCATACCAACTCCCATGGAGATGTGGTGATTCTTCCCCAAATTCTCTCCCTTGTGACCCCCAAAGTTACTACCAGCATCTGACTGTGAGGGGAAAAAAAGCCACTTTTTTTTTTATTGTGTTTTAGCATGCGGTAGCTGAGAACAATAACCTGTGTGCATGCCAAGTACCACCTGCTAAAATACATAGTAAGTGGTCATCGTGCACTAGGGAGTGTGGGTGTGGAGAGCACATTGCCACTAGCACAAAGGCGACTGCTATGTGCTCAGCGGCAACGTGGCAATTAGCGTGACTGCACATGTTAATACTTCTGTGGGTGTCAGGTGCACCCTCACTAATCATACTGTATATTCTAGTACTAGATCATGTGCTAACGGCCATGAACTTGCTGGTCACATTCCTGACACATAACACATGATTATTGCACTCACTGTGCCGCTAATCTCACGGTAAGTGCAAAGCTTTAGTAAAAGGGCTCCTTAAGATTGCCACTATTGCAGTGGCATTCATTGCTCTATACATATAATCAGCACCAACTCTTCTTTAGATAATGGCATGGAATACATGCATTATATTTAACCATCATGAACGATGTTTTAAAACATATCATCCACAATTTTTAAATACTGACCCAATAACTTTTTTCATTGCGCTCAACCCATCCCCAAACTGCACCTCTTTTCCCAACAAATACATTTGGCTGTTTTATGCATTTATGCATAGCGGCACCACAGATTATTTTTCCAGAAAGGACTTATATGTTCAGCACTGCTGTGACCATGTAAATGCTTTTGAATATAAGCCTTGATGTGTATTGGCAGGGAGACTTCATCAAATTATAATGTTAGTAGATTCCATAAACATTTTGACATGGAAAACATTTTAAACACATAGAACCAAACTTGACAAAAACTACATTCTATCCATTCCCAGTCCCATCCCAAATATAAATTCCTTCTTCCTCAACAAGGCTTTAACCTTCTGAAAATGTAATTTCAAAATTTATTCAGATTCTTAGCTAGTGAATAAACCTCTTTATAAAGAAAGCACAGTTATTTACCTGTAACAGGTGATCTCTGGGAACAGCAGGAATTAGTCCTCACATATGGGTACGTCGGAACCGACGGAGCCTGCGCGGGAAAGCTCCCCAGCTTCCCAGAAAGAAGCTTTTGGGGCCTCCCACTGCACATGCGCGCTGCCTTCCCGCCTTCCTGACCAGCTCTCCTCAGTTCGAGTTTATAGCTGAGACAATAGAGAGAGGAAAGGAAGATAGATAGAAGATACAACTCCTAGGGGAGGTGGGTGGGTTGTGAGGACTAATTCCTGCTGTTCCCAGAGATCACCTGTTACAGGTAAGTAACTGTGCTATTTTTATTTTTTATTTACATTCTCTTATATACCGCGCTATTCTGCATCAGTGCGGTTTACATTGAACAAACTGAAATTACATTGAACAGGGTATTATAACTTGGAGATAACTATTTTACAGGGAACATGGGCTATGGAGGGTTAAGTGGCTATCTCCAGGAACAAGCAGGAATAAGTCCTCACATATGGGGACTCCCTAGCTAAGATGCCTGGGAGATCCCCTTCCAAGGGTTCGCCATCTTCGTATGGATCTCAGGCATCCATCCTGGGAAGGTGGGCAGGAGTTGTTCAAGTATGGAACAGGTGTTTGAGGACAGCCTGACCAAACAAGGCATCCCGGCGGGAGTCCTTGTCCAAACAGTAATGGGCTGTGAAGGTATGAACCGAGGCCCAGGTGGCGGCTCGACAGATCTGATCTATGGATACAGAGTGAAGATGAGCCATAGAAGTGGCCATGGCTCTCACATTGTGAGCTGTGACATGGCCTTCCAGAGAAATATTTTTACTCTGGTAAGCAAAGGAAATACACTTAGCAATCCAATTGGAAAGTGTTCATTTGGAGACTGGAAGTCCCAAATGAGAAGGATCAAAAGCCACAAAAAGTTGGGAAGACTTTTGATGTGGCTGAGTCCTGTTGAGGTAAAAGGCGAGAGCTCTTTTACAATCTAGAGTATGAAGGTTCCTCTCTGCACTGGATGCATGAGGAGCCGGAAAAAAGACAGGTAGATATACCTCTTGATTAAGATGAAAAGGCGAGACCACTTTGGGCATAAAGTGGGGATTCGTCCGGAGGACCACCTTATCATGATGAAACCTAGTATAAGGTGGATGAGCCACTAAGGCCTGTAGTTCACTGATGCGGCGAGCCGAAGTGACTGCAATAAGGAAAAGGACCTTCCAGGAAAGAAATTTCAAGGAGGTAGAAACCAATGGTTCAAAAGGTGGCTTCATAAGCTGACCGAGAACTAGGTTCAAATCCCATGCTACCGGAGGAGGTCGGATGGGAGGCTTAGTTAGAGTCAGGCCTCTCATGAACCTTGCAATAAGAGGATGAGAGGAGACAGGTTGTCCATTTATAGGTTTTAAGGATGCTGCAATAGCACTTAAATGGACTCTGACTGAATTTGTCTTAAGGCCTGCATTAGAAAGATGCAGGAGATAGTCTAGTAGAGAATTCAAGGGAAGTGCCAGAGGGTCAAGACCCTGTTGAGCACACCAAATGGAAAAGCGTTTCCATTTGAAAGCATAGGAACGCCTCGTGGAGGGTTTCCTAGAGGCATGAAGGATATCTTGCACTGGTTGAGAAAGATTGAAGTCATGAAGGCTTAGGCCTTCAGTAACCAAGCTCTGAGGTGTAGGGACTTGGGGTTTGGGTGCCACAAAGTCCCCTCCTCCTGAGACAGAAGGTCTGGCGCAGCTCCCAGGTCCAGGGAGGGTCCCTGGGAAAGATGCAGAAGTAGAGGGAACCACACTTGGCGTGGCCAGCGTGGAGCTATGAGGATCATCGATCCGTGATCCCTCTGGAGTTTGAACAGAGTCTTGGGAATCAAAGGAATGGGTGGAAAGGCATATAGGAAGTCCTGACCCCAATGTAGGAGAAAGGCGTCGTTGGCCTGAGCTCTCTGACACGGAGTTCTGGAACAGAACCGGGGAAGTTTGACATTGCACAGACTTGCAAAGAGGTCTATGTCCGGGGTTCCCCATTCCTGAAAGATTCTGCGTATCTGGTCCATATGCAAGGACCATTCGTGTGGAAGCAGAACTCGACTGAGTCTGTCTGCCCAAGAGTTTTGAACCCCTGGAAGATACACTGCCAGAAGATGAATTTGATGCTCTCTGGCGAAGGCCCATAATCTGAGAGCTTCGTTGCAAAGCGACAGAGAGCCTGTCCCTCCTTGTTTGTTTACGTAGAACATGGCCACCTGATTGTCTGTTTGAACTAGGACGGTCAGGTTGACAAGGAGGGTATGGAAGACTTTGAGGGCAAAGAAGATTGCTCGCAGTTCCAGGAGGTTGATGTGAAGGGTGGTCTCCTGTGGAGACCAAGTACCCTGAGTGGAGAGGTGTTGTAGATGGGCTCCCCACCCTGTTTGGGAGGCATCTGTTGTGAGGGTTGCTTGGGGCAACAAAGGTTGGAAGGGGGCTCCCAACAACAGATTCTTGGTGGACATCCACCATTGGAGGGACCAAAACAGATGCTTTGAGGTGAGTATTTGGTCGGAGAGCTCTCCTGATGCCTGAGTCCACTGGGTGGCCAAGGTCCATTGAGCTGCTCTCATATGAAGACGAGCGTAGGGCACCACGTGTACCGTGGAGGCCATGTGGCCCAGAAGTCGCAGCATTTCTCTGGCTGTCAAGTGACTGCTGGACTGAGCTTGGGAGGCCAAGCACACCAGACGTTGGCCCCGGACTTGAGGTAGGTAGGCCCTTGCAGTGGTGGTGTCCAACTGGGCCCCTATGAATTCCAGAGACTGAGTAGGGATAAGTTGAGACTTGGGAAGGTTTATCACCAGTCCCAGATACTGCAGAATGTGCCTTGTGCGGTCCAGGGAAATCTGGGCCTCTGACTGAGATGGAGCTCGGATGAGCCAGTCGTCCAGATATGGGAATACAAAAATTCCCAGACCTCTTAGAAATGCGGCAACAACTGCCATGCATTTGGTGAACACTCTTGGAGCAGAGGCTAGACCGAAGGGAAGTACTCTGTACTGGAAATGTTTTCCCTGAAACAGAAATCTTAGATATTTTCTGTGGGATGGGTGGATGAGTATATGTGTGTACGCATCCTTGAGATCTAGAGAACAAAGCCAATCCTGACTCTGAAGGTATGGAAGGAGAATGCCTAGAGAAAGCATTTTGAATTTCTCCTTGTACAGAAATCTGTTCAATTCTCTCAGATCTAGGATAGGTCTGAATCCCCCTGTCTTCTTTGGTATGAGAAAATAAGGGGAGTAGAATCCTGTCCCTTGTTGAAGAAGAGGAACCTCTTCTATTGCCCCTTGGGCAAGGAGAGAAGAGATTTCCTGACCCAACAGGCCCAGGAGAGATGGGGGAGAATTGAAGTGCCTCACCATGGTATATGGAGGAAGGTTGGAAAAATGAAGTTTGTAGCCCTCTCTGATGATAGAGAGGGTCCATTGCTCTGATGTAATTTGCCTCCATCTGGGAGCAAAGTGAGCTAACCTTCCGGGAATGGTGAGGGGCTCTGGTTGTTCTAGAGCCAGAAAGGTTAAGTTCTCTAGGGGCAAGTCAAAACCCCTGAGGGGGCTGAGCCTGCTGAGGAGTGGCAGACACTGCAGGCTTTGACCTTGCCTGTTTAGGCTGCTGACGTTTAGCAGCAAAGCGAGGCTGAGAAGATTGTTGGCCAGTATTTGAGGAAAATCTGGCCTTCTTGTAGTAAGGCCTCTTGAAAGACTTTTTCTTGGCAGGAGTAGAGGTAGACTTAAAAAGTCTATCTAATGTAGCATTTTCTGCGTCCATTTGAGTGGCTTTAATTTGCCAGTCTTTACCAAATAAGTTCTCACCTGTACAGGGCAGATTCCGTAAGCCATCCAGGACCCAGGGTTCTAGGTCAGAGGCCTGGAGCCAAGCAAGTCGTCGGGCTGCAATGGCAATGCCCGAAGCTCTACCGGCACCTTCAAAGGAATCAAAGGCTGCTCTGTTGGAGAACTTAGAAACATCTAGAAGCTGTTTCACCAGAGAAATGAACTCCTCCTTTCTATCCTCAGGGATAAATGAGGTAAAATGCCGTACCTTTAGGGCAAGTTCCCTTAGAAACATGCCCATATACAGACTGTATGAATTAATCCTGGCTATAAGCATACTAGCCTGGAAGATTTTCCTACCAAAAGAGTCTAGGGTCTTACATTCTCGGCCTGGAGGGGTAGAAGAGTGCCTTTTGGTACTCTTAATCTTTTTCAGCGCAGACTTCACCACAATGGAATGGTGAGGCAGCTGAGTTTTTTGAAAACCAGGAGAAGGAGGGACCCGGTACATGGTGTCCAACCTACGAGAATGAGGAGACAACGTTAGAGGAGCCTCCCATAAGTTCATCAAGTGTTCTTGAAGGATTTCATGGATAGGCAGGGTGACTGCCTCTTTAGGAACCTTAGGGTATCCTAAAATATCCAATTTCTTTGATCTAGGTTCTTTTTCAGAGGATGTAGTAATAGAAAGTCCTTTAGCTACTTCTATAATGAAGTCTTAAAAGGACAAATCCTCTGGTGGAGACATTCTCCTCTTTGGGGAAGAAGGCTCTTCAGGAAGAACCAGAGACAGCTCATCAGAGTCATCAGAGGAGTCAAAATCCTCAGAAGAATCAGAGAATCCTCTATTTGCTTCCAACGCACGATACGCATACCAATCGGTATCGACATCGGGCGTACCGGGTATGGGATCGGTATCGGGTGAAAACCCGGATTCGGCATGCGGAACCGATCTGCGTTTGGAAGATGATGGTCTCGGTTCCGGTATGGAAGACAGTACCGGAACCGGACCCGGAACCGCTAGATGCGCTACCGAGGGCGTCGCAGCTTTAATGAAAGCCAGAACGGCCTGCTGCATGGTCTGGACAGTATTGCCCATAGACGCCACTGCTGCCTGGATGTCGGTACCGGCATGGGCCGGTACCCCAGAGCAGTCTAACAGGTGATCAGTCGAGGCCGTGCCATCGATGTCAACCTGTAACCCCATAGATGGTGCTTTGGAAGCCAGAGCTTCCCGCCGGGGTTGTTTGGCTGGGGCAGGATCCTCAGATTCAAAAGTGAGAGCCTCTCGATACTTTGAAGGAGATTTGCTCTTTGAGGACCTGCCCGAAGAAGGTTTGGTTACCTGAGATCCATCCGGAGAGGAAGACCTGGATGACTGTGATGCTGGATTATCTGAAGCAAACAGCACATGGAATTTGTTGGCCCGGTTCTGCAAACCACATTTAGACATCTGGGAGCAGGATGGGCAGTCCGGAATGGAGTGGTCAGGTCCCAAACATTTAAGACACCAGTCATGGGTGTCTGTGACAGAAATAACAGCACTACACTTGGTACACTTCTTGAAACCAGGGGCTGGTTTCTCCATGAGGAGAATTTGTGTAGGCCTGAGGCCTAACCGAAGTCACCAAGTTGCTAAATAAAAGTTTTTTGTTTTTTTTTTAAAGAAAAGAAAAGAGAGACCGGCGGTACCGGTTTCGGTATGGGGAAGGCAGGTACGCGGTCTAAAGAAACAAACTAAAAAAAAGAATTTCTTCAGCGGTGACAGGAACACGACCTGCTGGCTCCGCGGAAAAAGAGAAACTGAGGAGAGCTGGTCAGGAAGGCGGGAAGGCAGCGCGCATGTGCAGTGGGAGGCCCCAAAAGCTTCCTTCTGGGAAGCTGGGGAGCTTTCCCGCGCAGGCTCCGTCGGTTCCGACGTACCCATATGTGAGGACTTATTCCTGCTTGTTCCTGGAGATAGGCTTTAATTTTGATATGAATAACTGCAGAGAATTTGGGAATTTGTGGATATGGATAAGTTAACTTGGGAACTGAAGAGATATTTGGGCTCCATTCTGTTTTAGAGGCAGGGGTGGCCCAAAGGTTCTTGCCGTCCTAGGCAGGCTCGATGTGCCACCTCCGATATCCAGCCTCTCACTGGGAGTTGACGGGCGGCATGGTGATCATCTCTTTGAAGCTGTGGGAGGCCTTAAAGTGCATGTGCACACTCAGGGCCTGCTGCTCCTGTCCCCTCTGACTTTCTGCTGCTGCCGCAGCTTCAGAGAAGTGATTGCCTTGCTGCCCATCAACCCTCGGTGAAAGGCTGGATGTCGGGGTGCGGTGCAGTTATGACACAGTGCGGTGGGGGTGGCACCATGGTCTGCTGCCCTAGTCGACCACCTAGTTTGCCTAGTGGACAGGCCAGCCCTGTTTAGGGGCCCTTTTACTAAAGGGCGCTAGGTTGTTGCACCTAATATACCAAATGCGCCAAAACTAGGCGCAGTAGCTGAAACACCACCACATTAACTGTCCGGAATGTGGAAAGCATTTCCCCGGCAGTTAACAATGAGTACTTTTCCCTAACTCAGGCCACATTAGTTAATGCGGGTTCACCTAATGCCACCTCAATATTTGGGATGGGACTGGGTAGTATATGGTGTGAAGTGCTCTGAGCTCACCACTCCCATTCTCCCCCCACACCTCCCACTTGTGACCCTAATGCAGGTTGCACAGTTAGTGTAGGATTCTGCCCACGCTTGTCATAGCTCGGCGACAGCTGGCAACACATGCCCAAAACACACTTTAACGCACACCAGGCACAAACTACCAGCTAGTAACCTTTAGTAAAAGTCCCTCTTACAGTTGCTGGCTTAACCTGATGATGTGGCCAAGATATTCAACATACCTAGGTTTAAAAGGGTATTTGACAATTCCTAAACAAAAGTCCATAAAGAAGTACTAACAATGCAGACTTTGGAAGGTTACCAGGGAGGGTGAGGCAAGTGATTGATTTATTCTTTGGGATGTACAAGATAGTTTCTAATGGTCAGGATTAGCTGCTGCCGAGTTTCATGGGCCTTAGCTCTGATCCACCATGCTTACCTTCATTTTTTAAAACAATTTATATTCTTATGTTCTTATTGATTTATTTGGTGGCATTAGCTTATCTGTTTGAGATTATTCTTCTGTTATTAAGGCTGGTACTGTCCTTGGGAGTTGGGTGAGTGGTGGAAGGTTTGGTTTTCAATGTTATCTTTTATCGAATTGACTATATGTGCACTTTACATATAATTGACTTCAATCAGCTCAGCTTATAATGCACTGTATTTTTATATGAAGTATTTTCTGCTGAATTCTGGTTTTCTGTAATATTGTATTTGTTATATTAGTTGGAAGGTAGAACTCCACGGAAATAGGCAGTCCCTCTTTTCCCCTCTTCCCCACCCGCTTCATCCTTCCCCCTCCCTTCCCCTCTTTATTGGTCTAGTCGGAATAGTAAATTGAATAAGAAACATCTAATGGATGAATGTCCCCCCTCGGATATTTATTTATTTATTTAACATTTTTTATATACCGCTTTTCAGTTATATCAAAGCGGTTTACATTGAAACAGAACAGGTTTTATTTATCTTTTTTTTATACTGCTTTATCATTTCAATCATATTTATCATTTTTTTATACTGCTTTATCATTCCAATTCGAGGCTGGAAAAAGTTCCAGCCTCGAATTGGAATGTTACAAGATGCTCAGTGTTCTATGTTGAATGATGCTGAGAAGATCAAGAAAAGATGGAAGGAATATACAGAGTTTTTATATGATAAAGATCAAGTGGACCAACAGCCGTTTCAACCTGTACCTTATGATCTGGAACCATTGGTGATGAAAGAAGAAGTTGAAGCAGCATTGAAAGCCTTATCAAAGAACAAAGCACCAGGCATTGATTGCATTCCCATAGAAGTATTACAGCAATCTGATGCAGCTGTTACCATACTTACAAGGCTCTGCCAAGAAATATGGAAGACAGCATCATGGCCAACTGACTGGAAAAGATCTGTGTTTATACCAATACTAAAGAAAGGTGATCCAACTGACTGTGGAAATTATCGCACAATCGCTCTGATCCCACATGCCAGCAAGATTCTACTGAAGATTATTCAAAAGAGACTACAATCATACCTGGAACAAGAACTACCTGAAGTGCAAGCAGGGTTCAGAAAAGGGCGAGGAACGAGAGACATCATTGCGGATGTGAGATGGATCCTTGAAAAGACTAAAGAATACCAAAAGGATACCTATTTGTGCTTTATCGACTATAGCAAAGCTTTTGACTGTGTAAACCATGAGAAACTCTGGGCCACATTAAGAAGCATGGGTATACCAGAACACCTGATCGTTCTCTTGCACAATCTGTACATTGATCAAGAAGCAACAGTTCGAACAGAACAAGGAGAAACAGAATGGTTTAAAATAAGCAAAGGTGTAAAACAAGGCTGCATACTTTCCCCCTACCTGTTTAATTTATATGCAGAACAAATCATCAGAGAAGCAGGATTGTATGAAGACAACAGAGGTGTGAAGATTGGTGGAAGACTCATCAACAACCTTCGCTATGCTGATGATACCACATTACTGGCGGAAAGTGAAGATGATCTGAAACATTTGCTTCTCACAATCAAAGAACATAGTCTCAAAATGGGCCTGCACCTTAATGTAAAGAAGACAAAGATCATGACAACTGGCATAATCAACAGGTTCATCGTCGAAGGAGAAGAAATTGAAATTGTGAATAACTTTAACCTGCTTGGATCAACTATCAATAAAGAAGCAACAAGCAGTCAAGAAATCAGACGACGCATTGCTCTTGGCAGAATGGCTATGAAAGACCTAGATAAGATTCTCAAGAGCAGAGAAGTCTCTCTCCATACAAAAATTTGACTTGTTCAAGCCATGGTATTTTCAATAACATCATATGGATGTGAAAGCTGGACAGTGAAAAAGATAGACAGGAAGAAAATTGATGCCTTTGAATTATGGTGCTGGCGGCGAATATTGTGTATACCATGGACTGCCCGAAGAACAAACCAGTCTGTACTAGAGGAGATCAAACCTAAGCTTTCTTTAGAAGCTCAGATGACAAGACTTTGACTTTCATACTTTGGACACATTATGCGGAGAGAGAGATCATTAGAGAAAGACATCATGCTTGGCAAGATAGAAGGTCAACGCAAAAGAGGAAGGCCAGCAATGAGATGGATCGATACAATAACAGCAGCTACGGGTACCAGTCTGTCAACAATAAGCCGCCTGACTGAAGACCGAACACAATTTAGGATAGCTATCCAGAGGTTCGCCATGAGTCGACTCCGACTCGACGGCACTTAACAACAACAACATCATTTCAATCAAAGCGGTTTACATTCTAACTTAAACTTGGTAAACGTACATTAAACAGGGGCATTGATAACTTGGATTTAGGTAATACATGGAATGGTTTAAAGAACTATATACATCTAACTGGTACAACGTTTCAACTATATACAGTGGTTTGGTTCTTAGTTTTGTCATTGTCTTGTTGCGAGGATTTAAGAACTGTAGTGCATACTTCCTAAGTCGTTATAGTGCTCAGTGAACAGGTATGTCTTTAGATGTTTTTTGAAGTCAGCTATATAGACATTCAAATCTATATGATTCATTTTTGTATTTAAAAAAAACCTATGTTTTATTCTTCTTTTTATTTTCACATTTTGTGTTGCCTGTTGAGATTTAGGCATGAGAGGTATGTGCATTTTGAGATCTCTTTGTGATGATGTATTAGACCACTATGATTCCCCTCACCCATTCTCCTTCCTCCTTTTTTCCCCCTTTTTCCTTCACCACCCCTTTAATGGTGGTATATAGTAAAATGATTTGGATAAGTTCTATCATTTTGATACCTGTAAAAGATGGATTTGACTTTATAGTGTGTCTGAGGCTAGTTTCCTTAAACAGTGATATGTGTATATATGATTCTTTATCATTTGCATTTTCTCGAGTTTTCATGCTTATTTAGTCTAAGGTATGATGGGAAGATATATACAAATTCTCCAGGAACAAGCAGGAAGTCAGTCCTCACTTATGGGTGACGCCAGCACCGATGGAGCCCGTGTGGAGCAATTCCCCAGCTTTCAAAGAAAGCCTTTGGAATTGCCGCCATGCATGCATGGTCCTCTTCCCGCCCAAGGGTGCCATCTTGCTCAGTCTCCCTTTTTCCGCAGAGCCTGTCGGATGCACATCCTCGTCCCTCAGAAAAAGTTTCATTTTTTCACCTTAACAGGCTTCTCTATTTTCCGGTTGCTCCGGTCCTCTACTCATCCTTCCCCTGCTCTACTCCCTTTCTTCAATTTTTCATTACGGGCTTCACGCCCTTTTTTTCTTCTTTAACTGCTGAACGCGTGCGTCTTTGACCTCGCAGGGGCCATTTTTGCCCCCATGGCCACTGGATTAAAAAAATGCGATAGATACTATAGGAACATGTTGCTTACGGACACTCATGACGGTTGTCTGCGGTGCCTCGAAGCCGACCATGACCCAGAGCTCTGTTCACTCTGCAAGAGAATGTCCTCTAAGGCCATGCTCAGCCTTAGCAGAAGTCTGAAGACATTTTCCAAAAGGCTGCCTCGGAGTCCCCGGTGGCGCCCTCAGTCAACTCTCCTCCGGTGGGTTCTCCCCATGCGGTCTCGTGCTCTCGGTGGCACTCCGACCAGGGGTCCCCTGAGGTGGAGCGTCGCAAAGAGAAGAAGTCCTCAAAGTCACTGTCCAGGGCTCCCGACAAGCACGAGCGCTCCCGTGCCCAGTAACTTAGCCCGAGAGTCAGACAAGGAGCAGCCCTGCAAGGTACCCCACATGGAAGCAGAGGCCTTTGGCGAAGGCGTCTGGTCTCCTGAGGGTCGTCCTAGTGAGGGCCCCCTCTCCTCCTCGACGCCCGACCCGGTGACCCCGGTATCAGCATCGCAGGGCCCCATGCCTGCATTGGAGTCCCGCATGCTGGCACTGGAATGCATCATTTCTGTGTTCATTGCTTCCTAGCAGGCGCTCACGGCCAGCTTTGCTGACTCGCGCCCAGAGACCGTGGGTCCCTCGCCTGGGACACCGAAATCCATCCAGGAGTCCCATAAGTGAGGACTGATTGTTTCTGGAGAAAGAGTAGTTACTCACCTGTAACAGGTGTTATCCAGGGATAGCAGGAATCAGTCCTTACTACCCTCCCGCCTCCCCTGATGAGTTGCTGGATTTTTGTCCTTCCCTTGCCATCTGCTTGGTAGGACTCGAGCTAAGGGACCTGACTGAGCAAGATGGCACACTTCGGCATGAAGAGGACCACGCATGTGTGGTGGCAATCCCAAAGGCTTTCTTTGAAAGCTGGAGAATTGCTCACTTGGGCTCTGTCGGCACCGACATCACCCATACTGAGGACTGATTCCTGCTGTCCCTGGAGAACACCTGTTACAGGTGAGTAACTAAGCTTTATCCCTCTATAATTATATAACTGCCGATTATAATCGGTAGAAATCCAGAGCTTTAGAATTTTTTCTAGATATATTTTTTTTAAAGGTAAGCATTACAAATTGCTAAAATTGTTATAGCGAAGTGCTATTTGGGTTGGAGATGTGGCTAAAACTGGTACCGTTTGGCTGAGAGTGCCTATCTTTGAATATAGATTACCAATGCCTTGGTGTGTCCATATTTGCTGCCTCTTTAGCGATTAGCTGTTTATCAGTTTTATTATTATGCCATTAACATTTGGTGCACAGCTCTTCGTGACCAGGTTTTGCCCATTTATATGCCCCCTTTAGCGATCACAATAAAACTTATGAAATGTGTAACATGGCATTATTAGCATTCTTAATCTCTTGTAATTAATCCAACAACTTTCCTTCTGTTTGTTCCATTTGTATTTATGTTTGAATTGTTTGTTTATATTACTTTTAGATCCCCGATGAAGGATTTTTAGCCAAAATTTGGCCAAGTCGGGCTTCTCTCAATAAGTATATTTATGACATAAGGTCCTTGAACTGCCTCCTCTGTGTGTGTGTTATTTATTACATTATTTCCTATTTTTGTTGTTAATTAACAAGATAGAAGAAAGTGAATAATAAAGGGGCATGTTTACTGAAACATGGTAGTATATTTATTTGTTTATTTATTTTATTTTAAAAAAAATTTATACCGCTTTGTCCTTCACTCAGAGCGGTTTACATTACAACTTGAAACATTATATATAGAACAGTTAAAAAGTAACTAATGTTATACAAAGAACGAGTTATGAATTGTATAGGTAGTGTAAAAACTATGTATAGCGTTACGGGAGTAAAACATAACTTTATACAATTTATAATATTGTGTATAACGTCTACCAGTCCATAGCAAAAGGTTGTACTAAGTGGCTTAGATCATGTCATCTTCCAGGTGGTTATGTAATATGGTTGAAGTGATTCTTGTAAAGAAGTGTTTTTAGGTTCTTTCTAAAATCCTTAATGTCTGAAATTGCACATATGTCGTCTGGGAGGGAGTTCCATAGTGATGGAGCATAGAGTGATATTGCTCTTCCAGAGGTGGTTTTTATGGTCTTTTAGTATCCAAGAGGTGGGATAATGATATTCTTATTGTTATTTCTCCTGGGTCGGGTACTTGAATCTTTTGTTATAGTGTCTTGCAGGATGTTTGCTGATAACTGGTAAAAGATCTTGAATATGATTAGTGTTGCTTTATATTGGATTCGGGAATGTATTGGGAGCCAATGTAATTGATTAAGTATTGGTGTGATGTGTCCATATCTGTCTATAACCGAGGTAGCCCAGACCCGGTGCTCCCCCTTTCATCCACCCAACAATCCCCCACCCCACTCAGCCTTCCCCTTTTCAGACCCCCTCCACCACCTGTCACACAAAATTCCAGACAAGCTATTGGGAATAAACTGGTTGCAGCTTTATTAACATCCATAACTTTATGAACATCCATAACTTTATGAACATATTATAATCCAAAAACAATCCTCATGACAACCGAACTAGCGGAACCAATACTTCCACCTGCCATGCCATTAGCAAGGTGACATGGTCTCAGCTTCCACTGTGGTCAAGCCAATGGCAAGCTTAACCTACCCCCCCTGCATCCGACCTCGCCATATTATTAGCAAAGGTCAGCCAGGGGTTGTCCGGGTTGGGGGCACCCAACCCCTGCCCCAAGTATTACCCAAAGTCTCCGAACTCCGGAAACCTCCAGGATCCCGCCCCCCCTCGCTGCAACACCACCTACTGACCAACCGCCCATAATGCAATAAGGGCAGGAGAGTGGGAAGCCGGCACTGGGAGCAATACAGGCAGGTCTGTGCAGCTGACACGACGAATTGTTCGCCGTCATCCAGCTCTTCCCCGCCCGCCCCCCCCCAGCAGCCACTTCCCTTCTCCTATTGGCTCCCCGCACGCTCGCACGCACCGGAGAGCCAATAGATTTAGAAAATGCCGACCACACACCGCCGCCCCCACAGCCCGGCACGCTATCCTCTCGCCGCGTGCAGGGTCCTCGCACTGGGCCGTGCACCCGGTTAAGGGACGGCCTCCCGGGGACCCTGCCCCGCGGCCTTATTCTTCCTGTGATTAGGCGAGCTGCAGTGCTCTGCATTAGTTGAAGTGGTAAGATGGTTTGCTTTGGGAGTGCTTGGTATAGTGAATTGCGATAGTCGAGCATTGGTGTGATGATTGCCTGTCAAATGGTGCGAAAGTGATCAGGGTCTAGAATTGGTTTAAGTCTTCTTATTATCTTCATCTTAAAGTAAGTATTTGCGGTGGTTTTTGCAATGTGTGGTTGCATGGTGAGGTTTTGGTCTATGATTACTCCTAGATATTTAATTTCTTTTTTGACTGTTATTTGCTTTTGCAATATTGTGATTGTTTGTGGTGGGGTAAATGATGTGTCCCTGGTGATAAAGAGTGTCTCTGTCTTTTTGTAATTTACAGACAAGTTGTTGTTATTGAACCATTTAACCATGTCTTCTACACATGCCATTATGGTTGAGAGGTCAAGTTTGTATATTTCTATAGGAGCATATATCACAATATCATCAGCATATATTTTGTATTGTATTTTGTGGTTTTTGATAATTTCACATATTGGCCTTATGTAGATGTTAAATAAGATTGCAGAGAGGGATGATCCTTGCAGGACACCTTGTTTTACTGGGAAGGGCTTTGATTTCACTTGTTGTTGTCTATTGCTTAGGTAGGACTTGAACCATGTTAGCATGCTGTTATGTAAGCCGATTTCTTGTAGACATTGAAGTAGGAAACTGTGGTCGACTGTGTCGAATGCTGAGGATATGTCCACGAAGATAAGGACATATCCTGTTCTCGCGTTGTCTACTCCTCTTATGATGTTGTCAAACAGTGATAACAGAAGTGTTTCTGTGCCATGGTTGGGTCTAAACCCATGTTGGTGTAGGTCCAATGGAGCATGTTGGTCTATGTGGTCTTGAAGTTGTCTTTGAACTATTTTCTCTATTATTTTAGTGAAGAAAAGTAAACTGGAGATTGGTCTGTATGTAGCTGGTTCATTTAGGTTAAGTGAAGTATCCTTAATTAATGGTCATATGATGGCTTGTTTGAGAGTTGTTGGCATGTATCCTTGTATGAGCGACATGCAGGTTATCTTGTGAAGTACGTAATTTGTTCCTTCGATGCCTTTGACCAAGCAACAGGGCAAGGATCAGAGGGGGAAGTTGTAGTGCTGAGAGATGAAATAATATCTTCAATCTGTTGGATGGATGGGATACTAAAGGTTCCTCATAGTTCTTTGTGGACAAGGTCATTTGGAAGGTTAGTTGTTTTTGAGTTTGATTGGATCTGTGGTTATATTTTTCCGTTATCTGGGGAAATCCATATTTGCGGGTGGATTTCTAGGGTGTTTTTCTGTGGATCTTTAGTGAGAGTTCTCATGATGTTAAATAGTTCCTTAAGTTTATTAATTGAGCCCATAATGAGGTTTGTGTGGTACTTTTGTCTGTATCGATTGATTGTGCTGTTGTATTGGTTTTGATGGCTCTGTATTGGAGTAGAAGAGCTGGATTTTTTGTTTGTCTCCATTTTCTTTCTAGTCTTCTTAGGATTTGTTTTGCTGACCTGATTTCATCAGAGCAGGGGCAGCCAAAGGGGGGGGGCTCATTTGCATAAGCGGCCTCATTTGCATAAATAATTACATAATGTTACCATACACTGACTTTTAGTAAACATGCCTCTTAATGAGTGTATGGATAAAGAAAGACTAAAAGATTTCTACATTACTATAATACAGTGACAACCGCCAGGCACATTAGGAACTACTAGTACAAACACTGCCCATTTAGAACCCATAGCAAACCCACCGTATCGTAACAGCACTACCAGGACTCACAAAGCACCAGACCCTACTTATCAAAAGGCAAAACTGCAAATATTAAACCAATACATTTCAGAGAATAACAATACATGACCTACTGGGGAAAGAGAACAAGGGCAATGTCAAATAGCATCTACATAAACAGAATACCTCAGCTCAGTTGCACATGCAGAACATAGACCATCAACAAACAAGGAATCACAATTTAGAAACAGGAAGACAATAATTAAACTGGGAACCTCAAAAGCTCTCCATTTCACTCTCGCAGCCCCATCCCATTCCAATTCTCCAAAATCAGCTCCCTTCTAGTTCCAGCCCCATCCAGCATCCGCTCCCTTCTAGTCCCTGCATCAGCCCATTTCCAGTCCTAGCTCCCCTGTCCATTTCCAGTCCTATCCGAGTCCCTCCATCAGCTCATTTCCAATCCCAACCCCCCATCAGCCCATTTCTAGTCCTTTTCTAGCCCCATCATCAGCCCATTTCAAATCCTAGCTCCCCTCCACTCAGCCCATTTAAATCCAAGCCCCCTATGAGCCTACTTCCAGTTCTAGCCCCTCCATGAGTCCATTTCAATCCAAACCCCCACCACAGCCCATTTCCAATCTTAGCTCCCCCAACAGCCCATTTTCAGTCCTATCCTAGCCCCTCCATCAGCCCATTTCCTGTCCTAGCTCCCCCCCACTCAGCACATTTCCAGTCCTAGCTCCCTCCCCTCACAGCCCATTTCCATTCCAAGCCCCCCTCCCCATCAGCTATTTGCAGTTCAAGCCCCCCTTCCACTCAGCCCATTTCCATTCCAAGCCCCCCTCCCCATCAGCTATTTGCAGTTCAAGCCCCCTTCCACTCAGCCTATTTCCATTCCAAGCCCCCCTCCTCATCAGCTATTTGCAGTTCAAGCCCCCTTCTACTCAACCCATTCCCATTCCAAGCCCCCTCCCATCAGCTATTTGCAGTTCAAGCCCCCCTTCCACTCAGCCCATTTCCATTCCAAGCCCCCATCCCCATCAGCTATTTGCAGTTCAAGCCTCCCCTTCCACTCAGTCCATTTCCAGTCCTAGCAACCTCCCCAACCCATTACCAGTCCTAACCCCATCAGCCCACCTCAAGTCCTAATCCCCCTTCAGCCCATTTCTAGTGTGGTGAGGAAACCACTGCTGAACCTAGAAATACACAGGAAAATGAGTCCTGTCACTTTAAGGCAGAATGTATCAAGGGTTTCCCTAGTAACCAAGAGTCTGTGACTCAGAGAATAGTCATCCCTAAGCCCCGCCCACAGCAGCACGTCAGGGAGAAGCTTGACCCTAGTCACATGTGCTGGGAGCAAGGTGTGGCTCAGGAGGAAGGAAAGTTTAAAAAGCTGATATGCAGTAACACAGATAGAATAAGAAGACGGAGAAGCAGCAAGGAAAGAGAAGGACAAGGAGAAAGACAAGGAGCATGGAGAGCAAGTGAAAGAGTGCTTGCAGAGAATGAAGGCAGAGTGTAAGAAACACTGGAAGCCGAAGAGAGATTGCCAAGCACAGCTGAGGGAGCAAGGAACGAGAGGCTGGTGCAAGCAGACGAAGGTGCTGCAGCTGAGAGACAGCATGACTGGCTTGCAGAGCAGAGAGAGTTTCTAAATACCTCAGAATCAAGGCAAATGTGTCCTTCTCAATTCCTAGACAAGAAATGCCCACGAGAATTAGCTATAGAAGGGAAAGCTAATTCTAGTTATAGACAAAGTACCAGGAAAAAGGGAGAAAGTTTATTCAAGCACCACGTAGCTCACTTAACAGAAGAGCTACTGCAAAAGCAGGCTCTACTTAAGAAGTTAAATGAACTAATAGAGAAAGAAAATAGCCAGCTCTCTGTTCAGATACCTTTTGATGTAAGTGAGAGAGATAGTGTAGAGGAAATGGACATAACAAGTGTGGAGAACAGTACCATGGATTTACAATGTGCTATATGTCAGGTCTCTGATGTGGAAGAGTCCTAGAGAGCAATTGTATGTATGCCGTGCTTAGGAAGCAGCCTAATTCTGAAGACGTCACAACTGAAAGAAACAGCTGAGTTCAACTGATAAGGTTGAGAGCTGGATGTAAATGTTCAAGGGACATTTAAAAGTTTATTTTGCTGCCAGAAGTTTGTTCCTGCAAAGGAGAAAACATTTAAAAGTTTAAAAGTTTTGGAAAGTGACAATTTTGATTTGCAAGCAAGATTGTGCCTGTTTCTTTGAAGTTTGGAATAGAAAGCAAAGTTATTCCTGGTTTCTTTTTGAAGCTGTACTGTGGATTAAAAACCTCCTTTATATAATTTACCCCTCGCGTCCTGTGTATGAAGGAACCCCTGAATACATTGAATAAATTTCTCTGTCTTACGCCTGAACCCTTGAGTCACAACTCCTTGCTTTAATATAGGACTACAATTCCCAGCAGCCCTCCTGGCAGCCATTTTGAGGGAATCTTATTTTAAAGCCAAAAGGCGACCTCACCTGCTACCAGTTACCTACCTGGCCAGGCGGGGGCGACACTAGTCCTAGCCCCCCCATAGCCCATTACCCAGTCCTAACCGCCCCCCCCCCCATCAGCCCACAGCACATTACCAGTCCTAACCCCATCATCCCACCTCAAGTCCTAACCCCCCATCAGCCCATTTCTAGTCCTAGCCCCCCCATAGCCCATTACCAGTCCTAACCCCCCCATCAGCCCACAGCACATTACCAGTCCTAACCCCATCAGCCCACCTCAAATCCTAAACCCCCCTCCAGCCTATTACCAGTCCTAACCCCCCCTCCCTCCCATTAGCCCAGGGAAAATGAAAACTTAAAAAAAAGCTGTGGCAGCGGCAGAATCGTGGGCAGGAGAGTGCATGTGGGGAGCTCTGTTTGTGGGCAGGAACACGTGGGTCTCCTTGGTCGGATCACCATCTAATAAATTTCACCTTACGCATTGCACGTCCACCAATACAGGAAGCCTTGCAACAAAACTACAGAAAATTCAAAAGATTTAACAAAGATGATTTCCTAAATGAAGTTATCCCTGGGTTACAGCAAGACACAGAAAACCTGGACGATGCAACAAACAACTGGAACAGAGGCATATTCACAGCAGCAACTATACCTATCAGAAAATCATCTTCCACACACAGATCAAAGATGGCTCCATGGTACTCTGATGCAGGGCCGGCCCGTCCATTGAGCGAGAATGTTTTTTGCACAGGGCCCTGCGTTTCAGGGGGCTCCGCGCAAAGAACATTCCACTTTAAAAGTAAATTTTAAAAAAAAAGCTGGCTGCTGCTGCAGCTGCCACCGCTGCAGCGGCAGAATCGAGTGTCCCGTGGGGCCCCCTCTGCCCAGCAGAGCACTCCCTCCCTCCCTGCCTGCTTGCTTGCCTCAGTCCCTCTCCGCTTCAGCTTAGAGCCGCGAAGTGAGAGTTTCTCACTCACGGCTCTGTTAAGCCCGCTGGACATATGGACAGCCCAGGGACATACAACTTAGAATTGGCCTCCATGTGTTTATCTCCAAAAACTAGCATGGCGGTGGTGCTGGATCTGTACTGACAAATGGGTCATGCATAGCATATCCTCCTGCAGTTAGTGTGCATACAGCACCACCCCTGCGCTAAGCCATTCTCTGTATTTACCATGGGTGCAGTTATTGCTACCCATTGAGGTGGCATTAAGCGCATCTATGCCAACTGTGACATTGACAGTGAGGGCACCCATACAAACTGCAATGCGTGATCACTGCCCACACTCCGCACCTAACATGGCCAGTCTCTGCCCCAACCCATGCTAAGTAGTTAGTGTGGCATTTTTAATGCAGCTGCATTTTTAGCTCATGTTAACTGTTACTGTGGTGGCTTGGCGTGCGGTAAACGCCATACTAACCCTTAGCATGGCTTAGTAAGAATGCCCCAAAATATTTAAACACAGGATGTTATCCCAATTAAAATGTATCATTTGCAATATTTTGTTTGTTTCCTTTTTTTTTTTTTTTTTTTTTGCTACTTACAAGTAACGTGAGTTTCTCAACACTTGACCAGGGGAAATCATAGAGTAACTGACGAACATGGTTCACTTCCTACAACAAAGAGCAATGATGTTAATATCTAGTCAGGACCTTTGGCTTTCTGCAGCAGCTTCACTGGGTATTCCAAAGCATGGTATATCATTTGGCTTAGATTGCACAGGCTGAGCTATGAGATGAAGACATTCCTTTCTTGGTCTTCAGGCTCAGCCTATAACCAATACACAATACCAATACACAATCGGGGTCATTCTGAGGCACGAATAACGAGGAAATAAAGGGAAGGTAATTGCATGGGGAAGATAGATGGGGGCAAGAAAGGGGAAGATCGGGGGCGGCATTAGGGTGGGCAGTGGGCAGTCATCGGCCCCAGACATACAGGGCCGATACTAATGTCGGCCCTGTATGTCTGGGGCCAGCGGCCTGAACAGGGACTTATTCCACCTCTGAGGCAGAATAAGTTCCCCTAGTCAATGGGGGACGGTGGGCTCGGGGTGCGGTAAAGGCAGAGGGGGGCAGAGGACATTCCCCACAGCCCGACTTTGGCCTTAGGAGGCTAGATTGTGGGTCTGACTGCAGGGAATGCAGCTTTGGAGGCAGCGGCCGAGGATTGCAGCTTTTCAATGGAACCGCGGTGCCATGGTAACTGGACGCCATGTCGTTGCAGCTCAATTGGAAAGGCCTGATTGAGCTAGCTGGGCAAGGCCTGTACGTGCAGGCCAGACAGAATCAGGAACCTGGCCTGCACATACAGGCTTGTTTGCAATTCTGATCCCGCGGAGTTAGTCGTGCCCCGCAGGATCAGAATCGCAACTCCCTCTGTGCGTCCATTTCCGACCGGGTGCACAGAGGGCTGGGACATGCAGATCAGAATTAGGTCCAGTATGTTCAATTAATAACCTATCAACTAACTTCTTTCAGGTAAGAGGTGCATAGTTGCATAATACGCTAACTGGAATGCCTCAATATGTGTTTATACTCAATCACTATTAAGGGGGATAGTTACAAATGTGCGTTAATATTTGCCTCTTAAATTTTTATTTTACTGAAATGCAAGTTCTTTAAGGCAAAATGCATTAGCAAATAATGAGATGCAAAGTATGCAAATGCATGCATGCACCTCATTATTATGCAAATCAAATAAAATTGCTTCCTTTGAAATTCACAATCTGTGTTATTCCTAGAAAAAATAATGCTGGCTTTATATTTCCTCTCTGGGAGCATTAGACTGCTAACACATAGCCTGATACTCTCAGGAAGCATTCAGTGCATTTAGACAGCTGCATGGAACCCTGTGTCCCCCAGTCATGATCCGTTCCACTTCACCAGTCCCCCCAAGACCTGCAGTCAAACCCTCCCACCCCCTCTCCTGAAGTTACCACCGGACACACTCCGCTGGAAGCAGTTCCTTCTCACCTTTGAATCCCATGAAGAAGAACCTCATCCTCCCAGAAGACCTCCCTCCAAACCCTGTAATCTCCCTGTGAGGCAGTGATCCTCAGTCTCTTCTGTCCCATATGGCTCCAGGTTCAAAATGGTTCCTCTCAACCCTTATCAGTAATTTTGTGGTACTACTGCTAGGGAACAAGTTTCCATATAAGGTCAAACTAGCCTTATATGGCATCTTAGAAACATAGAACCATGATGGCAGAAAAAGATCATATGGCCTATCTGTTCTACCATTCCATATCAACTACCATAGTCCCCTTTTTTCCTTTAGAGATCTTCTATGTTTGTCCCATGCTTTCTTGAATTCAAATACCACTATTGTCTCTACTACCTCCACTGGGAGACTATTCCATGCATCTACCACTCTTTCCATAAAGAAATAACTTAGTAACATAGTAAATGATGGCAGATAAATACCAGTGTGGTCCATCTAGTACCCCTTCCCATGCCTTTTAGAGAGTAGGTGCACCCCTACCCATGTCTTTTCTTAGTGATGAACCCACCAGAAGCAGGTGCACCCCTCCCCATATCTTTGTTTCTTTGTTTGTTTAGGGGTGAACCCACCGCTCCTCCCCCCATTGCTCCATGTAGGACACCCCCTATTTGTTGAGAAATTAGATGGTTCAGTTTATTTAGATTTAATCTTGTTGCTGTAAAGTGATCCACTGTGTCTGTCCCAGGCCACTTTGAATTCCGTCACTATGTTTGCCCCCACCACCTCCATCGGGAGGGCATTCCAAGCATCCACCACCCTTTCAGTAAAAAGTATTTCCTGACATTGCCTTTCAATTTACCACCTTGCAGCTTCGTGTCATGCCCTCTAGTTTTACAGCTTCCCTGTCTCTGGAAGAAGTTTGTTTGCTCATCATTTCTCTTTAAGTATTTAAAGGTCTGAATAATATCTCCCCTGTCCCACCTCTCCTCCAAAATGTACATATTTAGATCTTCAAGTCTCTCCTCATAAGGCTTCTGACGCAGGCTCCAAATCATTTTAGTCGCCTTCCTCTGAACAGCTTCCATTCTTTTTACATCCTTTGCAAGATACGGTCTCCAAAACTGAACACAGTATTCCAAGTGAGGCCTCACCAGAGACTTATACAGTGGCACTAGTACCCCTTCCTTTCTGCTGATATTTCTGCATATTACTCCCTAATCTTTCCCCTTTCACCTCATTCTCTGTCTCTTGTAGCAGAGCTTGCTTTCAATCGAAAGAGGCTCTCCTCTTGTGCATTTATGCCATGGAGGTGTTTAAACGCCTCTATCATATCTCCTCTATCCCACCTTTCCTCTAACATATATATATATATATTAAGATCTTTAAGTCTGTCCCCATATGGTTTATAACCATTTTAGTAGCCACTCTCTGCACTGACTCCATCCTGTTTATAACCTTTTGAAAGTGTGGTCTCCAGAATTGAACACAATACGCCAAATGAGGTCACATCAGAGACTTACACAGAGGCACAATCACCATCTGCTGATCATTCCTCTCCCTATGCAACCAAACATCCTTCTGGCTTTCACTGTCGCCTTTTCTACCTGTTTAGCCACTTTAAGGTCAACAGAAACATTCATGCCCAAGTCCTGCTCTTCTTTTGTGGATAGAAGTACTTCGCCCCCTACACTGTACCACTCCCTTGGATTTTTGCAGCCCAAATGCATGACCCTGCATATTTTAGAATTAAATCTCAGCTGTCAAATTCTAGACCATTCTTGAAGCTTAGCTAGATCCCTCCTCATGTTATGTATTCCTTTCTGGGTGTCTACTCTATTGCAGATTTTGGTATCATCTGCATAGAGGAAAACCTTACCTGACAGCCTTTCTGAAATATCACAACAAAGATGTTAAAAAGAATCGGACCAAGGACAGATCCCTGCAGCATACCCTGGTAACCACCTCCTCCACAGAATGAGCTCCATTTACCTATACACTTTGTCGCCTCCCACTTAACCAATTTCTAACCCAGTCAATCACTTTAGGGTCCATCCCTAGGGTGTTCAATTTGTTTATAAGTCGCCTGTGTGGAATGATGTCAAAAGCTTTACTGAAATCTAAGTACACCACATCTACAGCTCTCCATTGGTCAAACCTGACCCCTATGAGACCGTTGTTAGGAGTTGAGAAGCACTGTTTTGTACATGGAGCCAGATAAGGCAGGAACAACTGAAAATGGTTCCTCTTCTGTACCCAGAAACTACCAAAGATTTCTGAGGTATATTAACTTTCTTAACAAGACTATTTACTTGAGGTTCAAATGTTAAATAAGAATCTAACACAATTCACAATATTTTAAGTTCTTAGGCCTAACAGTTTCAGATTCTGCAGTGGAGGGCTCAGACTTGATTTACCAACTAAATAATTTCTCTGCATTAACTGCATAACCGTCTTCTCCAAAGTGCAGGAAAAACACTCAACAATTAACACAGAGGTTTCAAACGAATGTACCTCAACTTTGGCTATTAATGTGCATTAGATGCAAAACCTTAGTCCCCTAAGTGTCTTTAAGGAACAATATCAGCAGTGGTATGCAATGGATGTAAGTGCTAAGGCTCACAGAGGGTTGTGACTTCTTTTTCCTTGCTGAATATTTTCTATCAATGCCAATAGTAGCTGCAGCATAGGAAGCAGACCTCTGGGAATTGCGAGGCCGCGGGGCAGCGTCCTCGTGGCCGATTCTAATCAGATGGGCGGCCGAGGAGCGAGCGGCTGCAGTGCGGCGGGAAGGCCTCGGGGGCGGGGCCAGTAGGTGCTACGCGGCGGTTGGCTCCCGGGTTGGTTATGGCAACTCGGGAGCCAATGGAGCGCGGGGGGGGGGGGGTGTGCAAGAGCGTCCTTTGAAGGGACGTGCGTGGCTCCGGCCTTTTCAGTTAGGCTACCGGAGACGCCGGACGTTTTTTGCAGATAAGTGTGGGCCCGGTAGAACGTGGTGGAGTGGGTTGGTGAGGAGCGGGAGACGAGCGTGTGGGGAGTTTAGCGGGGTTAGGGGGGTGGACGGAGTGCGGGCATAGCGGCGGGTGCGGAGCCGGTTTGCGGTACCTCTTGGGTCCCCACTCTCCAAACCCCTAATTCAGCTGTTTACTACCATCAAGGGGACAGTACACGGCAGTCAGTAATTGCAGGAGCACGTGGTGGGGCTTCCAGGGGACTCGGCACCATTCGGGTTTTCCGGGTTAGTCGGCCGCGTGCTGCCCTGGGGTTTGTGCAGTGGGGGTTGCTTCAGAACATAGCAACAGCAAAAATACCACAGGCCCTGCGGTGTATATCTTCGGTGGTTACTTTGGAACCTTGCCTGAGCGGATTCCTTTTGCTGTGCTGGGCCTCAGAGGTGCTTAAAAAAAAAAAAAAAAAGAACTACAATAACCAGAGAGAAAACCTTCAGTATAGAGTGAATAGGCACCCATAAGGCCTAGGGTTTTCTTTGCTGCAGTGATGCCTCTGCAGGGGAGCGGAAAGAAAGGCTCCAGGGTAGCTCAGGGGCCACCCCGAAGAAATGGTGCGGTTGGGGTTCGAGGTGGGGGTGGGGCAGTTGGGGCAGCCTTCCGGAAGAGGACATGTGGCCAGGGGCGGAGCGGGGCAGGGTGCGGAGGCAACGCGCACGACGGTGCGGGGTAGGGCTGCCTTAAGCACGGCAGTGCGAAGTGGGGCTAGAGGTGCTTCAGTTAGCTCTGACAGGGGTGAGTTGCGGGGTCTGCGGACAGCAAGGGGGCGCCTGAGGGGACACAAGGGACGGGTGGGCGGCGGCCCAAGCAGGGGGGTGGCGCAGGATACGGAGTTGCTAGGTGAGGTTTCGCAGATGCAGGAGTCCGGTGAAGGGGGTGTGGCGCAGGGTGGGATTGGGGGAAGAAGGGGGGGTCGTGTGTCTTGGAGTGTAAGGGGCTCGGGTTGTGGTCGGGGTGCCGTCGAGGCGGGTAGGGGCGGGCTAGTTTTTGGGGACAGTGGGGCAGGGGCATTTGGGGTCCGGGATAGCGGGGGCGTGGGAGGGGGGCCTGGGGATTTGAGGGGTGGCCTGTCTGCAGCTTGGGAACACTGGCAAGGGGGGGTCAGGGCTCATCCCATGCTGAGTGGCTTGGGGCTTGGCAGTCGCTTTGGGCGACGGCGGGTGTCTCTTCGTCTTTCCCTTTTTTCTCTCCACAGGGGTCTCTGGTGTGGCAGTATACAAGGGGTCCATGGTCGAGCACGCCCCGTCCAGGTGAGGGTGTGAGCATGCCGGAGCCTAGCTGTCAGGTAGCAGGCAGTGCGTCGGCGGCGTCGGCAGCAGTGGATACAGCCGGGGGGCCAGTGACTACTGCGTGTCCGGAGAGCAGTGTGCCTCCAGCGGTGGTGGAGAGTCCTGCAGGTGAGTTGGGAGTTATTCAGGGCACCGAGGGAGGGGTTTCGGAGGTACCAGGGGTTCTGGGGCATCGCCGAAAGGGTCGCAAGCGGAAACATGCCTGTCGGCGGCGTCGGAGGTCCGACTCTTCATCATGTTCCTCCGATGATTCGTCGTCGACTGCGTCGTCCGAAGGGGATGGCGGGGGTCGAGAGCCGGGGTCGGTTGCGGGTCCTTCGGGCGCAGGGGGGGCTGGGCCTACGCTCGCTGCATTTTTGGAGTTATGGGAAGGAGTGCCGCGGCATCTGCGCCGAAAAATTCAAAAACGCAGATATATCGACATATTTCGGTAAATGGAAGGCCGGAAGAGGTCCGGTGATAGTAGACGTAAGAGGAAGGAGGATGTGAAGGCAGGCAGGGTGCGGCGGGTTGCTCGGAATGTGGTGAATTGGACGCGTTTCTTTTTGTGGTTGGCCAGTGTGTGGGGGCAATCGCAGCCGGAGCAATACGGGATGCTGCTAGCTTATGCTGATTCCATTTTAGAGGCGTCGGTCACGCATGGGGGGTGGGCGTGGCTCAATTATGACGAGAAGTTTCGTGATAAAATGGAAGAGAACCGTGCTCTCTCGTGGGGTACGCAAGATATTAACTTGTGGTTGACGCAGATGGCGGTTCGCCCTGCGTCAGGGGGTGGGAGTGGGCTGTCTGGAGGTTCGATGGGTTCCGCGGGGGCGGAAAAGCCCTTTCGAGGTGGCGTGCCCCCGTCGGGGCAGAGGACGACGGGGGGAGGGGGCAGTGGTGACGTGTGTTGGCAATTCAACAAGTCATCATGCCCCTTCCCGGACTGCAAATTCCAGCACGCTTGCTCTGTCTGTGGCGGGGGGCATTCCGCCCTTAAATGTGTTAAGTGAGGCGTCGTCGGGGCCTCTTTGCCCCCTGCCAAGCCATAGGGGTTTGCGGTGCCTGGCTTACTCCCCGATTAAGATTGCCGCTATGTTACCCTGGTTGCAGTCCTATCCCCGGGCGAAGAACGGGTTGGTTATCAAATGGGGATTTTCGGTGGGTTTTCCTATCCCTGTGGTGGGTTGTGTCCTCCCTCGGATCGCTAGAAACTCGCCTTCTGTTCGCCGGTTTCACTTGCTGGTGCGGGATAAGTTGGCCGTCAAGCTGGCTTTAGGGCGTGTCGCTGGCCCCTTTGCGGAGCGGCCGTTTGCGGATTTAGTGGTCTCCCCTTTGGGAATCATCCCAAAAAAGGAACCGGGGAAGTATCGTTTGATCCACAATCTGTCGTTCCCGGTGGGTTTTTCGGTGAATGACCTCATTCCTAAAGACTTGTGTGCGGTGCGGTATGCATCCTTTGACACCATGGATTTAGTGCGTGACTGCGGTACGGGCTGTTTGATGGCTAAGGCGGATATCGAGTCCACCTTCCGGCTGTTGCCGGTGCATCCGTCGGCTTTTCCGTTGTTGGGTTTTAGCTTTGATGGGCAGTTCTTTTTCGACAAGTGCATGCCGATGGGCTGTGCCATATCCTGTGCTTACTTTGAGCGGTTTAGCACATTTATGCACTGGGTGCTTGTAGAACGCATGGGTTGTAGTCGCATAGTTCATTATCTGGACGATTTCTTGTTTGTGGGGGCAGCTCATTCTGGGGTGTGTCGGGAGTTGTTGGCAGGGTTTCGGCAGTTGGCGGAGGAGTGGGGAGTGCCACTGGCAGCTGGGAAGACTAAAGGTCCGACAACTCGTATTACATTTTTGGGTGTGGAGCTTGATTCGGATTTGATGATAGCCCGGTTGCCTGTTGAAAAAGTCATGAAGCTGCGGGGCTTAGTGTCCAAGGCGGCCACCGCTTCCAAGCTGACTTTGCGGGAGTTACAGGCTCTCATTGGGTCCCTGAATTTTGCATGTCGCGTGATCCCCATGGGCAGAGTTTTCTTACGGCGCTTTTCGGCCGCTACAGCCGGGGTTCGGCGGCCTCATCATCGTATTAGAATGTCGCCAAGTATGCGGGCTGACCTCAGCGTTTGGGATGAGTTTTTGGCTGAGTTCAATGGCGTCACAGTGGTTCGGGAAGGAGAGGTCACTAGCGAGGCGCTGCAACTGTACACGGATGCGGCCGGCGGTGGGGGGTTGGGGGTCTATTTCGGGGGTTCTTGGTGTGCAGCAGAATGGCCCCAGGCTTGGCGGGAGTCTGGCATTATGCGGAACATTACATTTTTGGAGCTCTTCCCTATATTGGTGGTGTTGGAGTTGTGGCCGGAGCGGTTGCGACACCGTCAGTTGGTATGGTGGTGTGACAATGCTGCTGTGGTTAGTGTGGTGAATAGTTATGCTCCTAAGTGCAAGCTTGTAGCGGACTTGATGTGGCAGGTAGTTTTTGCATGTCTCCAATTAAATGTAGTGCTTAAGGCTCGGCATATTCCAGGGTTTACTAATACCATCGCCGATGCTCTTTCCCGTTTTAAATGGGAGCTGTTTCGGTCCCTGGCGCCGGAGGTGGAGAAGGAAGGAGCGGTGGTCCCCGAGCGCTTATGGCAGATTGGCCTGGGGAGATGACTGTGCTCCTCCAGAGGTCCGTGTCGGCGGCGACGTGGGAGATGTACCAGCGGGGATGTAACAGTGTGGTGGCGTTCCTGTCGCAGCGGGGATGGAGCCATGGTCCAGCAGCGGATTGGCTCCTCGGTCAGTATGTGGTAGCAGCTAAACGGGCGGGAGTCGCGCGTTCCACGGTGCGTCGAAACTTGGTGGGGTTCGCCTTTTTCATGAAGGCGGTCGGGTGGGGGGCGGTGGGGGGGGTTTCTTTCGTGTCGGTTGTTGCAGGGTTGGGAGCGGTCCGTCCCATCCCCGCGGGATGGGCGGCGGCCCATTACGCATGACCTGCTTTGCCGCTTGTGTCAAATTCTCCCGGCGGTGGTCTCTTCGGAGTATGAAGGCCTGCTCTTTAGGACAGTCTTTTCCATTGCCTTTTTCGGGGCGTTCCGCATCGGGGAGCTGGTGGCGGAGTCGGGTCGCCCATTCAGGGGTACTGGCCTGCTAGTGCAGCACGTCCATATGGTCGAGGGGGGGGTGCGTATTCATTTGGCGCGGTCCAAAACGGATCAGGCTGGGCGAGGGGTATATGTGTTCTTGCGAGAGGTGGCGGGGGCCCTGACGTGCCCGGTTGCTTTGTTGAAAGCGTATTTGTCGGTCCGGCCGGGGGGTACAGGCAGCCTTTTCGTGCATGTGGATTCGTGGGTGGATACGCGTTACCAGTTTACGGCGGTGCTGCGCTTGTCTCTCACTCGGCTGGTTATGGATGCGGGGCAATTCGCACCGCATTCCTTCCGGATTGGCGCAGCTACTAGTGCGGCGTTGGAAGGCTTGTCGGAGCAGGAGATTCGACAGATTGGCAGATGGAAGTCCCCAGAATTCCATGGGTATGTGCGCTTGTCGGGGGGTGGGGGTTACTAACTTCCTTTCTTTCTTTTTCAGAGCTAGTCCCCAGGGGGTGCCGCTGTTGGGTGATTGGCCATTCTTTCGTTTATTGGGCCGGTCGGCGAGCAGCAATACGGCCCGTTGGCCTGAATCTGGGGTTCGACGCTTCGGCGATGGCCGTCTCATGGCTGGGCGAGCGCGGGCTGCGCTGGATGCAGCTATTGCCTTTGCTTCGGCACTATCTACGAGTGAGAGGCCGGACAGACATATTGCTGATTCATCTCGGGGGAAATGATTTGACATCGTGGACTTGCCGACAGCTGATTCGCGCGGCATGCAAGGACTTTACCACAGTGCTGGCGATGTTTGTTGATGTAATATTGGTGTGGTCGGATATCATTCCAAGGCCTGCTTGCCAAGCCCACCGACGGTGGTCCAGGGGTTTGACAAAAATCAACCGACAAATTGGTCGATGGGTGGTGCAGCATGGGGGCTATCAGGTTTTGCATCCTTGGGTGGACGTGGCCTGTGGGGGTTTGTTCAGGTCCGATGGCATACATCTGTCCCCAGTGGGGATCGATTTACTCCTTAATGACTGGCAGGAGGCCTTGGAGGATATCCTAGGTAGGACGGGCACTGGTCGCAGCTTCCATTTGGGGGGGCGGCTCAGGTCTAGGTAACCTGAGCCGGTGGCGGGATCCCGGAGGTTTCCGGGGTCCGGAGCCGGATGCAAACTGGAGGTCGGGGGTAGGGTACCCCCGACCCGGATAATCCCTCGGGCTTTTGCTAATAATAGGGCGAAGTCGGATGAGGGAGGGGGAGGACGTTGGTCGGGCTTGTACCCGGCGGAGGCAGAAGCAGCGTCACCTTTATAATAACATGGCTGGTGATGGCTTGCTCTGCAAAAGGGGGGTGGGGGTGAAGTTGGGGATGTAATTGTTGAATTGTTTGATTATGGTTGTAATTTAATTAAAGCTGCGACCAGTTGGAGTCCAAATGAAAGTTACTGTGTTGTTGTATGATTTATAAGGGGGGAAAAAGGGGGGAGCAGGCGGGTGGTTGGATGAGTGACGGGTACGCTGTGTCCGATTATTGCGAGGCCGCGGGGCAGCGTCCTCGTGGCCGATTCTAATCGGACTGGCAGCCGAGGAGCGAGTGGCTGCAGTGCGGCGGGAAGGCCTCGGGGGCGGGGCCAGTAGGTGCTACGCGGCGGTTGGCTCCCGGGTTGGTTATGGCAACTCGGGAGCCAATGGAGCGCGGGGGGGGGGGGTTGTGCAAGAGCGTCCTTTGAAGGGACGTGCGTGGCTCCGGCCTTTTCGGTTAGGCTACCGGAGACGCCGGACGCCCGCCCGCCCACCCACCCTGTAGGCAAGGGGTGGCGGTGGGTGCGGGGGGGTGTTGTTGCAGCTGGGGGGGGTGGCGGGATCCCGGAGGTTTCCGGGGTCCGGAGCCGGATGCAAACTGGAGGTCGGGGGTAGGGTACCCCCGACCCAGATAATCCCTCGGGCTTTTGCTAATAATAGGGCGAAGCCGGGGGGGGCAGAGCCCGATGTCCAGCGGGATGGTCGCATAACGCTAAGGCTCCCGAGAGGCCTACTTAGAATCCTGAATTAACACCGGACATACTTGAATATCTGCTCTGATCTTGCCGGGGCACATTGGTGAGATGGCGGGGACCAAACCCACGCGCCTGGAATTTGGATCTCCAGCGGCTTCTCACGGTAAACGCTCCAAAACTGAACCCCCGTCCCCGCAGAAGGGGCTGGCTTTGCGCGAGGGCCCCGAAATGCAGCAGGAAATCCTCGCAGAAATTAGAGGGGTTAAGGACCTCGTGCAGTCAAACGGTGAAGCACTTCGAGCGCTGAGGGAAGATCTTGGTGTACTGCAAGGTAGGCTGGAGGGGCTCTCTTCGCGTCAGGACAAAATGGAGAGTATATTAGCCTCCCATGCGGTCCGGCTGTCCAAACTCGACAAAGTTGAACGTCAGGTGCGGGCCTTGCAGAAAGAAGTGGAAGATGGCAATAATAGAGCGCGCCGCAACAATCTACGACTCGTGGGCATACCGGAGGGAGCGGAATTGGGAGACATGAAGGAGTTTTTAGGTAAAATCCTCCCTTCCCTGCTCCAAATCACCTTTACCAAAGAATTGGAGATCGATCGCGCTCATCGAGTACCCACAAACATAACGCTCAACAGGAAGACCCCGCGGCCTATCATCTTTCGACTTTTGAGATATCAACATGTGGAACAAATTCTCAGTGCCTCCCGGGCAAAGGGCCATATGGAGTTTGAGAGCCACAAGGTCTCCTTCTATCCTGACTTGGCTAAACCCACGGTCGACCGCCGAAAGCGCTTTCTGGAATTTCGGCCGAGGCTTCAACAACTACAAGCACGCTATGGCCTGATGTACCCGGCCAAGCTCCGAGTCACGCTTCACAATCAGACAAGAACATTTGAGGACCCTGATCTACTAGCGGAGTTTTTGGACTCTAAAGAAGCCGACTTGATGCGCTGACTTCCAGAATATTCCTACCAGTACTCTCATATCCGCTGTGCCTGCCATATTGGATTTACCGCGATTCAGCGAAGAGTCTGTCGAGGGCGGTTTGTTGCCTTATTTTGAAGATATCTGGGACCCGACTCCATCTACCCATGGTGGCCTCGACGAGTATCAGAGACAGTGTTACTTATGGACTCTGGTGTTTCTTTTCTTTTACTATGTCTCTATCTTCCTCTCTAGGGCCTCCTCCCGCAGACATCTGGTCGCCATATTCATTGGGGGTTTTGCTTCTTCTCTAGGTTACTTTGGTACATACTTTTCAATTTGGGTGTATTGGCCAGCATACTTGGTGCTTATGTCATTATTGTACAGATTCTGATTATGTTGTAAGTTTTCAAGCGCTCTTACCTAAAATGTCTGTTATCGATTGATGGCACCATGTAAGATTTTCTCATTGAACGTACAATGAATCAATAATCCGATAAAACGGAGGAAAATCCTAAGTTATTTAAGTCATGACGCTGCGGACCTGATTTTCCTCCAAGAAACACATTTCAATTCGAAGGAAACTCTCAAACTCAATATTAAACCTTACATGGTGGCCGCCTATTCCCCAGCCGTTTCTAGGGTATGTGGGGTTGCCATATTGGATAGGAACTCTCTGCATGCTACTATTATTGCGACTTGCTCAGATACAGCGGTTAGATGGTCCCGAGTTCACCTCAAGATAGGTAACTTTAAAGTTACATGTATATGCCTTTATGCTCCTAATGTAGATGACCCTGCCCTTTTGCTACTATTGCTCAGGTTGCGCAGGCCTCTGCTAATACTTCATTGATATTGGGGGGGATTTCAATTTAATTCTTGATCCCCTGATTGACAAATAGCCGCCTAGGACAAGTGGCCCCCCCAAGAGTCACATCGCGCTAATCTCTGTGAACACAGATATTGTTCTAGTCGATCTATGGAGGTTACTACACCCTAATGAGTTTGACTTTACCTTCTTCACTTCCCCTCACAAATCCCAGTTTCGCATCGATTTCTTTCTGATATCAAAACTGTTGGTTCCTCAGGTGGACGCTGCAAAGATTCACTCTCAGCATATTTCAGATCATGCTGCTATTTCTTTTCAATAACATACTACTGCACTCCAAGGGAATCCGGGGGCCTGGTTCTTTGATAGAGCCCTATTAACTCAGCCAGAGTTCCGGTTAGAAATTCGAGCAGCCATGTATGATTACTTCCAGACCCTGGTACTCCAGGGGGATCTGGACACCCCAACAGCTCTTCTCTGCAGCTTGTTGGAAAACCTTTTCTGATTTATACAGGGAATTTGCGTTACCAGCGAAACATTACTTTCAATTGATGCAGCTTCCATGCTGCCTCAAAAGTGCTCCAATTATGCCGCCCTCTGTCCCTACTAAGGACGGGCTATTAGAACTAATTCACTCTATTAGTAGAACACATGGGGTAGCCTCTAACTTTTATAACTATTATGTCAGGGTACAGATACTGTCACTTGTAGAGTCCAATAAGCTTGGAATCGCTAACCGCAAACCACTTTAACCCCGTGCATTAGAGCGTTTTCTGGAGCAAAATAGTGCGGGTTTCCCGGTCTGCCTCAGTTACCCAAACTCTTTTCCCCTTTGCACATAGATGTTCTTATATTCCAGGAAAATAGCCAAATGGAACACAACTGCCAGGGATCAGTGTAGGTCTTGCCATACTGATGTAGGACCCTCGCTCATGTTCTTTATGAATGTCCTTAACTACAGGTTTACTGGGGGCGGGTCTGGGGTCGTATTCCATTTACCTTACACCTTCACGAGCCTCTTTCTTGGAAGACTGTGGGACTCCGCTCAGTGACGGAGGTCCCCTCTCTTCCTAAGAAGGGTCGCTTTCTCCTGATTTCATGCTGGGTATAGCCATATGTTTAACCACGAGGACTTGGAAGGATAGCTCTCGACTTACTGTCAATGAATAGTGGAACCTTGTCTGCTTATATAGTAAATATGAGCAGATATCTCGGAGAGCTATTTTCCATACCCAAATTTATTCTCGCTTGTCTAAATGGCAGATGCTCAAAGATCATGTACAATCTGCTCATTGCTTCGACATGTCTGTTTAATGTACACTCATCATGTTTCAGATCGCTGTTAGGTTTTGTAACACAATAATGTCAGTACACGCCCGCTTCGAGAATGATTCAGTTTCCTAGAGAAGAAGCAGGGGGGAGGGGGGTGGCAGGGGTTTACTTTGGTGTATGTATCATATTCCATGTATGTATTTGTCTTTTAGCTGTATGTCTTCCTTTCCTTTGTTGTTGTAAAACGAAAATAAAGAATTAAAAAAAAAATAATAGGGCGAAGCCGGATGAGGGAGGGGGAGGACGTTGGTCGGGCTTGTACCCGGCGGAGGCAGAAGCAGCGTCACCTTGCTAATAGCATGGCTGGTGATGGCTTGCTCTGCAAAAGGGGGGTGGGGGTGAAGTTGGGGATGTAATTGTTGAATTTTTTGATTATGGTTGTAATTTAATTAAAGCTGCGACCAGTTGGAGTCCAAATGAAAGTTATTGTGTTGTTGTATGATTTATAAGGGGGGGAAAAAGGGGGGGGAGGCGGGTGGTTGGATGAGTGACGGGTACGCCGTGTCCGATTAGTGAAGACAATCTTTTATACTTAGGCTATTTGCACCAATCATCAATTAGTGCCCCAAGAAAGAATATGAGAACATCCAAAAGGAAATCCTGTTTGCTGACATTTTCATAGTGGGGTAATGGGGTAAGCCACTGGGGACATGGCCTGACCAATATTTTGCCCAGCACAGAATTAGCAATTAGAGAGCTTAAAGGTGGGACTGGAGACTGGTTTGTTTGGATGCTCCAATCAAAAAAGTGTTCCACTGTTTCATCTGTTTATCTCCATCATAATAAAAAAGTAATTGCTGACTTTATTCAGCGATAAATCCTGTAAACTGGTTTTGATAGAATATGAATTCTGTATGACGAGGAGATTGAGTTTCTTTTTTCTTTTTATTTTTTTTACTATTTCTGGCATGTATTTGACTCTGGTCTTTACTTTGAAGACTCTGCAGTTTCAGAGTTAGTTATTTTCCTTGTTTTGTTTTGGGTTTCTTTTCCAAAACTTTTGGCAAATTAGTACCACCAAAAAAAAGATTGGACTGATTCTATCCCATGGTCTGTGTTCAAGTGAGGTGGATGTTTCTAGAGAATAGGTATGTCTGTGTATACCTGAAGAATCGGAGGAAGTGTAGTATTGTGGATCAGGAAATGGTTAAAAGATAGAAAACAGAGGGTAGGGATAAATGGCCAATATTCCCAATGGAGAAAGGTGAATAGTGGAGTACCCCAGGGATCTCTGCTGGGCCCACAGCTTTTTAACATATTCATAAATGATCTAGAAATAGGAATAACGAGTGAGGTGATCAAATTTGCAGATGTCACAAAATTATTTAAAGTTTTTAAAACACAAGAGGATTGTGAAAAATTGCAGAGGACCTTGAAAAATCGGAAGACTGAACCTCCAAATGGCAGATGAAATTTAATGTGGACAAATGCAAAGTTATTCACCTAGAATGGAGCAACCCAAACTATGGTTACACAATGCAAGTACCACCTTAGAAACCACCACCCAGGAAAATGATTTAGGCGTCATCGAGGATAATACATTGAAACACTCCCCCCAATGTGCAGCAGTAACTAAGAAAACAAATAGATTGCTAGGAATTATAAGGAAAGAAATGGAGAATAAAACAAAGGATATTATATTGCCTCTGTATTGTTCCATGGTGCGACCGCACCTTGAATATTGTGTGCAATTCTGGTTGCCATATCTTAAAAAGGATATAGCTGAATTAGGAAAGGTACACAAATGGTAAAGGGACTGGAAGGATACTGCTATACGGAGAAGCTTAAAAGGTTGGGGCTCTTCAACTTAAAAAAAATGGCTGAGGGGGGATATGATAGAGGTCTATAAATTAATGAATGGAGTGGAATGGGTAAATGTAGAACGGTTATTTACACCATCAAAAAGTAGAAAGACTAGAGGACACACAATGAAGCTACATTTAAGACTCATTCAAGACTAATAAGAGAAAATATTTTTTTCTCAACACGTAATCAAACTCTAGAATTCATTACTAGAGGATGTAGTAAAAGCTTCCAGTGTAGATGTGTTTAAAACAGGTTTGGACAAGTTCCTGGAAGAAAGGTCCATAAACCGTTACTAAAGAGACCAAGGAAATCTACTGCTTGCCCAGGGACAAGCACTGTGGAACTTGTGTGCCTCTTTGGGAACCCTGATAGATACTTGTGTCCTGAATTTGCCACTGTTAGAAACAGGATACTGGGCTTGGTGGACCTTGGTCTGACTCACTAAGGCATTTCTTATGTTCTTACGTGATTCAATGCCTGATAGTGTTAACTGTAATTAGGAAAAAGGCAATCCTGCCACCAACACGGATTGTTTTTTTAACATGCCCAATAAAAAAAAGTCAGCTGGAGCACAGTCTATTTCTGTTCAACCGCCTTGTAAGAATCTTGGTAAATGGGGTGGGATTAGAATCCCATCAGCGGCAACGGGTTACATAAGTTTTCATCTCCTCACCTGATATATGTCTATTCCCCGCAGAGTTAAGCCCAGGACAATGGTCTGACAAGTTGTCTTCTTATCCTGGAACAATATAATAAAAGGCGGTTAGCTCATAGTTTGGCGCAAAGTAGGTGGTTATCAGCAATCTGATGTCATGTTCAGGAAGCCATTTCAAATAATGAAGCAATCTTTCTTCTCTCAGCCACGCAACTGGCATGACCGCCTCGGGTCCCTTTCCCCTTACCCGTGACCCCCCACACCCCCCTTTCCTCTTCCTCCCCCCTCCTCCCCCCTTCCCTTCCCTCCAATGAGTCACTACGTTGCGCCGTGGAGTTTCTTTCACAAACTATTTCGCTTTATTTGACAATAATGGTTATTAACAGTACAACAAACTGTTGGCCACAGCATGCACGCTCCTATCAACAAACACAGTCTACAAATTCCTTGTATCCCCTCTTTTCTTTTGCCCCTCGAGAGACACAGCCTACTAGCCTACAGACTTTGTACATAGCAGGAGGGAACTCTTCGCCGTGAAAGCTTTTCTCAGTCCCTTAGTCTTTTCGTATCCTTCAGTCGCAAGGCTGCTGCACCTGCCGTTCGAGCAGACTTGGCAACCTTTCTTCCTTACCCCCCCTTTGCCCGCCATCAAAGCAAGGCAGGGGGGGGGCTCTCTGCGCGGTGTTCTTGTCGCCATCTCCCTCTCTCCGGGGGGAGGTCCGTGTATCTCTCCAGTACCTCTCCCCCTTTACTTAAGGCCTAGGCTGTGTTCTCTCTCACTGGGTGCGTTTCTCCGCCATCTTGCATGCTGCGACGTTTCCCCCCCCCTCCCGTTTGCTAATTGGGTGGGTTGGGCGGGTGTCCGGCTTCCTCCAGGCAGGGGGGTGAGCGGCAAAGAGGCTGCGCCCGTGCCCAAAGTGCTCTTTTACTGCGGCTCTTTGCCCGCCCCCCCCCTCTGCCGTCCCCCCTGCCCCTCCCCCTGACCCGCGGCTTGCCACCGCGTGCCTGTGCCCGGCCGCGTTGATTCGCGGCCGGGTCTCAGCCACGCAACTGGCATGACCGCCTCGGGTCCCTTTCCCTTTCCCCTTACCCGTGACCCCCCACCCCCCCCTTTCCTCTTCCTCCCCCCTCCTCCCCCTTTCCCTTCCCTCCAATGAGTCACTACGTTGTGCCGTGGAGTTTCTTTCACAAACTATTTCGCTTTATTTGACAATAATGGTTATTAACAGTACAACAAACTGTTGGCCACAGCATGCAAGGCAGGGGGGGGGCTCTCTGCGCGGTGTTCTTGTCGCCATCTCCCTCTCTCTGGGGGGAGGTCCGTGTATCTCTCCAGTACCTCTCCCCCTTTACTTAAGGCCTAGGCTGTGTTCTCTCTCACCGGGTGCGTTTCTCCTGCCAACCCCGCCAACAGCGACTCCTCGCTTGTTGACGGGGCCCCACCAATCAACGCGCCGCTGTGGCCAACACTTGCTTCTTCCATATTCGCTCAACCGCATCTTGTATGTCGCAGAGGAAAATGTCCATTCCAATGTCTGACAGGTGCACTCCATCTGCGCGATAAAGTCCCGGACATCTCTCTTCAATGAGGTCGTGCGCAATGCTGCATTCACCTATGGCCCCCATGAAGCGGGCCATCCATCTGTTCACTTTGCGTCTGGTCCTCTCCACCGCTCTATGCGAGTTCTCGCCTCTCCACACTCGCCGTGGTATGATGTGTGACCATGCCAATAGCGTCCCGGGAAAGGTGTTTGCCAGCGTTAAGAGGTCGCCCTGCATCCTCTTGGTGAGCTCGACGCTGCGCATGGATGCCAGGTCGTTGCCCCCCAAGTGGATCACAATCATCGCTGGGTTCCCAGTAGATCGCTTCTTTAGGAGCAAGGACGGCATTAGCTGGTCCCACACCATACCCCGTCGACCCAGCCATACCACGGCAACCTCCGCACTTGGTAGCCCCAGATTCAACCCCTGCGGTCTAGACTGTGTCCTCTTTTTTGCCCAGTGAACAAATGAATGGCCGCATATCCACGCTTCACGCGGCCCCAGGTGGTAGCACATCCCTGCGTGGAGCACAATCAGAGAATATTATTACAGCAGTCTATATCCAACAAACGTTTTACATTTTCCTTATCCCCGCCTCCCGTTCCTCGTCCGTTACTCGCTGGCCTCCTGCGTTGGACGTATATACATCTTGTATCTATCTTGTATCTATCCGAACGCCATCGGCCTATCTTCATTATTTGTTCTCGGGACATCCCGATGCTGGCTGCCGTTGAAGCAGCTCCTATGCGAAAGGAATGCGAGCCGTATAAACTTGCATCCCGTCCTATTCGCTCAATTACTAGCTTGAGTACTCTGATAAATTGGAAGCGCGATAAGGGGGCACCATTCGCATGTACGAACCAGTGGTTTTACGAGTGCGCCCGTACTTGTTGGTAAGCTAACGCATTTTTTAGTGGGCATGAAGGGTCGTCGGGCATTGCCGACAGCACCACCTGCACCCCTTTTCCCTCCACGTCGGTCTTGGATCTGCGCAACTGCAGCACTATTGCCCTAGTGCATACACACACGTCGCGCTTTCCCATACCTCCGCGGGCCAACCCTCGCTCTGATGCTGAGGATGCTACTAGCTCCCCTATCCGAAAGGCTCCGTAGAAGGCCCAGGAATATGCGCATCGGAAGAGGCGCGCCTCGTAGTCATCGTAACAGACTTGGCTAGTCGTTACCATGAGTTGTTGTAGCATATGGTGAGTAATCGGACGGCGCTTGTCTATTTGTCGGGGCTGGCCCAAGGACCAGCCTCGCATCACCTTCTTTAAGATGAACTCGGCCTTGGGACTCTTCGCAAAAAAGGAGACGGCCGCTAGACGGGCTTGTACTGCCGCTTTTGTGCAGCCCATGCTTTTGCAATGCATAATCCACTTCAGAATGGTTGTTACTTTGAATCTGTCTTCCTGTCGTATGACATTCTCTCTGCAGAATGTTTGGTAGTGTTCCCATGCCGCCAGGTATCTGCGCCGGGTATTATCCGCTAGGGCGCCCAACAGGAGCTCCCATATCTCCGTGGACCATACTCCCAGACTTGATCGGGCACCGCTGTCTTGTCCACGTCGGCCTCGGGCGCTAGCTGGTGAAAAAGGCAGATTTTAGAACGGGAAAGAGCATCAGCAATGTTGTTGTTCTCGCCCTCGATGTGCTCCGCTCTAATGGATATGTTATGCTCCATGCACAGCAATACAATTTGCCTCAATAGAGTAACTACCCTGGGCGTCTTAGCTCTCATCCTGTTCACCGCCCACACCACCGCTAGGTTATCGATATGGAAGGTGATCGCCTTGTTGGCGAGCTCTGGGGCCCAGATACTGAGAGCTACCATCAGCGGGAAAAGCTCCAGGAATGTGATATCCCTGGTGGTTCCTTCTGCATGCCACTCCCTGGGCCAGGTCTCGGAGCACCATGCTCCTTTATAGTATATGCCAAAACCAATCCCCCCTGATGCATCAGTGAAGAATTCGAGTTCAGCATTGGATACGGGGAGCGCTTGCCAGAAGGCAAGGCCGTTGAAGGTGTGCAGGAATTGAAGCCAGACCAGTAGGTCTTCCCTTATTTCCTTGGTGACCCTGATACGATGGTATCTTTTTGTGATACCTTTTGTTGCCCATGCCATGCGACGGCAGAACACCCTCCCCATGGGTATCACCCTGCATGCAAAGCATAGTAGGCCCAGCATTGACTGAAATTGTTGAAGTGTCGCTTTACGCCGGCTATGCATAATTTGCATGTCTGTTTTCAACTTCCGCACCTTTTCGGGCGGCAGACGTGACCTGCGTGCAGGCACATCTAATTGTATACCCAGGAAAGTGATGATCCCTGTTGGGCCCTCTGTCTTCCCCTTTGCCAGCGGGATCCCAAATGCTCGCGCCGTCTGTTCAAAGATATCCAATATCCTTTTGCAGTCGTCGCGATCCTTTACAATGAATAGGAAATCGTCCAGGTAATGTACAACGGTATTGGGGCTTGCTAGGTCTTCAACTACCCAGTGTAAAAACGAACTAAATTGTTCGAAATACGCGCATGATATTGTGCAGCCCATGGGCAAACACTTGTCATAGTAGAATTCCCCGTTGAACGTGAATCCCAGCATTGGGAAAGAGTCAGGGTGCACCGGCAATAACCGGAAGGCCGACTCGATGTCCGCCTTCGCTAACTGTGCTTGCGGCCCCTTGCTGCGTATGAGGCTAATTGCCTGATCCATGGTTGCGTATCTGACCGAGCATAATGCCGGATCAATATAGTCATTGACTGATTGCCCCTCTGGGTATGATAGATTATGGATTAACCGGAATTGTCCCGGCTCCTTTTTGGGTATGACCCCCAGTGGGGAGACTACCATGTCCTTGAGGGGGAGAGACTGGAAAGGCCCCGCTACTCTCCCCATCCCCAGTTCTTTGGCTATCTTGCCACAGGCGATCTCATTATGCTTCTGTACAGATGGTGGATTAGTAAGTAGGCTTGTTTGTGTTCTGTTGTTTAAGATCCGGGATGGGATGCGGAAGCCTCGAGCAAAGCCATCCTCTATATTGATAGCTATTTCCCGCCTGGGGTATGCTCGAAGCCAAGGCCGCATCGGCTCAAGCCTGATGGGTGTGGGCGCCAGCCCCTTCGTTGGAACGTTGCTGTATTGCTCTGAAAGGCTTGGCCTCCCGTGAAACCCTGCATGTGAAGGCGGGGTGTCCGTTTCCACATACTGCGCAGGCATGCTTGAATTTACACGGCTGCCATGTACAACTCCCTGTGTTGAACTGTCGGCATGGCCGTTTTCCCGCGAACTGATTGGCCTGCTGCCATTGCGTGTTCTGAAAGGGCTGCTGCCATTGTGTGGTCCACTGTTGCTGGCGCAGCCCCTCCAGACACAAGGGCCTGTTGGGCGCCATTTTGTCAGTCCACATGTCCAGGATCCTATGGTGCCACGCCAGGGTGGGATCGTCGGCCATGGCCCCTCTGAACTGCACGTCATAGTTCAGCCAAGCCCATCCCCCATATTGTTTGTGTGCCCTGGTAATCGTGTCCAGGTACCGGGTTAAGTATGGCCCTGCCTCAGGTTCTTTTTCCATCACCACGCTCATAAAGATGTGGAATGCTGCCACCCAATTATTAATAGATTTGGGAATTTTTGGTTTCCGCTCCCTCTCGCTTCTTTTATCCCTATCTTTTCCATTATTGGACTCATCATCTTAGTCCTTGAGCAGGAGGGAGAATATGTCGATATACTCCCTCCTCCAGATCCTCTTCTTAACATTTTTGGGTACCGACACGGCCAGGGAGCTCACCCCGCAGCGTGGGTCGCGGCTGGCGTCATGCCAATCCATCTGCGTTCGTTGGGTTGCTCCCGTTGTTGCGCACGTACGGTCCTTGCCCTGCTGACTTTGCCCCGACCAAGCCTGCCTGAGGGACTTGGATTGTTTTTCGCTCTTCTTCCTTTTCACTTTTTTAAATGCGTAGCGCATCACATCTGCCCATTCTATGTCCCTCTCACTGTCTGAACTGGCCCCGTCAGACGAGGATGTCGATAGCTCTGGCGCCCCCTTTTCGCCCCCCGACCTACCATGTGCTTGGGTGGGAGTGGTGGCGCTGGCACTTGTCGACGGCACTTCATAGATCGTAGAGCCCGGTGCCCCCAGCCGTTGCTTAACTGAGTTCAGGCCGTGTTGCGTCACCTGATCCTGGACCATCTGGAGTAGGTCGTCAAGTTCCTGATGCTGCGTCGGGGCGGCGATTTCCCGTTGCTGCGGCGCCTTCTTCCTGGTACTTTGGCGAGGCCTTGCTGCTGCTGCTGCCCTCTGCGCTCCTCTCGTATTTGGACCGGGGGCTGCTCGTGCCTTTGATGCTGTTGCCTCCTTTGTTGTCGCCTTGGCGCCTCGTGGCCTGGAAGCCTTTGGTGTCTCCTTTCTCGGCATCTCTCACTAGAATAGAGTTACTATGCAAATGCAATAGAAAGGCTAAATTACTATCAGCCAGAATGCTATCTTTTAATCCCGTGCTCACCAGAGCTATGTCCTTATAACCTCGCTCTATATCTCCATAAATAACTGTATTGCTATCTCACATTCCCATATACCTATCTTCCCTACATAAATGTATTGCTATCTCACATTCCCATATACCTATCTTCCCCACATAAACATCTATCTTATGCAAATTCCCCCTTGTGATTTTCCTCATCACATAATAAAGGCATCCTAACAGTCTGTATCACCCTCTGTTGCCCATTAGATGGCAGCCCTACGCTTTTTCCATAAGGTATTTGAACAATCAATATAAGAAAAATATCTAAAAGCAAATCACAAGCCCTAAATTCTCTCCAGGCTCAAGCCCTAATTAGCAGAGAGAACGAGATAACTTTTTTTTTTTTTTTGGAAAGAATAACCCATGGCAAACCAGGGGAAACTCTCAATACTAGCTAGCAAAAATAAGAAGCCCTGCACGTGTCTCAAGAACCATGCTGATGATGCAGTATTTTATATTTACAATACAGTGTGGTTGTATTTATGAAACTTGCTCTTGCCTAGAAACTTAACCCTCCTTGAACTCAGCCACGCTGGCTGGCTGGCTGGCTGGCTGGCAGGCAGACTTGCTCCTTCCCTCTCCCCCCCCCCCCGGCCCGGCTGCTACCTTATTCCATGGCTCCCCCCTTTCTGCCTCACTCTGGCCGCCCTACCACGAGCTCTACTTGCCTCAGTCTTCACTTCTGGCTCCTGTTAGATTTAGCTTGCGGCCCCTGCGGCGATCTACATGCGCTCCTCCACATGGAGGGGGTGGATCAGCCTACCCTTGTGCAGCCTCCGGTTCCCGCCCGCTGCCCCGGAGAGACCAGCGCTCCTGAATCTACCTCCGGGAGGCAGGTGAGCGGGTGGATGAGGGCCGCTAGAGCTCGCAGCGGCTGGGCCTTGCAAACGCTGGTCGGGTGTCCGGCTTCCTCCAGGCAGGGGGGTGAGCGGCAAAGAGGCCGCGCCTGCGCCCAATGCGCTCTTTTACTGCGGCTCTTTGCCCGCCCCCCCCTCTGCCATCCCCCCTGCCCCTCCCCCCGACCCGCGGCTTGCCACCGCGTGCCTGTGCCCGGCTGCGTTGATTCGCGGCCAGGTCTTTTTGTTGAATACTGCATGAAATCATGAAGTTCTCTTTTTTTTAAGTTACAGAAACACTGTAACCAAGCCAATGTTCTGCCACTGAACTGCAATCAACAATAGGGTTATTCTGTCTACAGCAAAATGGCAAAGACACGTTTTACTAGGGATGTACACGGAACAAGCATGTTTTGTTTTCTTTTTGGCTCATTTGGGCTTTTTTCTTGACTTTTGGATTTTTTTGTTTGTTTCATACATTTTTTTTAGTTAACATGTTTTTAATGAGCTTTAGAACTTCACAAGATGTGCTAATTGACGTAACACACATTGATTTCATAGTTTAAAGCAAATTAAATTGATTTAGTGTGCATTTTTTTAAGGAACACTAACATACCAAATGTGTACTAATGAACACATATCCCTAGTTTTTGCTGTTAACTCCTTTGATATTCATTCAGCAATGTGAATTTACTTAAAGTAAACCAAGAGCAAAATAATGAAATCAAATTTCCCAGATCATTTTGTTTTAATCTTTCTATATAAATTAGTGAGATACTGATTAAAAGACAAAATATTTGCACTGAAAGTGGGCTTATTCTCCTGTATCAAAGGTTAAGAGTTCTACTGATTTTATTCTTTCACTTGTTCATTGCTTATTTTTATCGAGAAGGCCCCCTCTATGTTATGATACTTTTTTTCAGTTCAGAAAGTTTTATTGCCAATATTATCCAGCAAAGAACAAAATAAGATATCAATAACAGCAAGAAAAACTATGAGAAATAATGATTATTAAATGCTTGTTGACACCCATATGTGGAGGAGGTGAAAGCATCCCTGGAAAGGTAAGAACCAGAGTTCAAGTACCCCAAAGTTGCAGAATCAGTGACCAGAAGGAAACGAAGGGTAGTGGTGGTTGGAGACTCTCTTCTGAGGGGTACTGAGGCGTCCATCTGCCGACCAGACTTGATGTCCAGAGAGGTATGCTGTCTGCCTGGTGCCAAAATCCAAGATGTTACGGAGAGTTTGCCGAGACTCATCAAGCCCACTGACTATTACCCAATGTTGCTAATCCATGTTGGAACAAATGATACTGCCAGGTATACCTCGGAATGTATCAAAAGTGACTTCATGGCTCTGGGACAGAGGGTGAAGCAGTTAGGTGCACAGGTGGTGTTCTCTTCAATCCTCCCTGTTGAGGGTAAAGGCCAAGGCAGAGAGGCTCGCATCCTGGAGATGAATGCATGGCTGTGTGGATGGTGTCATCAAGAGCGTTTTGGTTTCCTAGACCATGGGATGCTGTTCCAAGGGTTGCAGAGCAGAGATGGCATCCATCTGTCCAAGAAAGGTCAACGCATCTTCGGTAGTAGACTGGCTAATCTACTGAAGAGGGCTTTAAACTAGATAAGTTGGGGATAGGTGAAGAAAGCCCCCAGGTAAGTGAAAGCCCCCAGGTAGGTGATACATTAAATACCTTTATGGAAATGGGTAACAGGGGTAACATATGGAAAGCAGTGTGTATAAATGCCCGTAGCATGGGAAATAAGATCCCTGATGTTGAAGCTTTGGTGGGAGTGGCTGACTTGGATTTAGTGGCAGTTACAGAAACATGGTTCACAGAAAACCATGACTGGGATGTAGCTATACCTGGCTATACTTTATTCAGAAAGGACAGGGGAGGAAGAAGGGGAGGAGGAGTGGCACTATATGTAAAAACTACTATTAAAGCTTTGGAATTACAGAGCTTAAAAGGGAGAGAGGAGGCATTGTGGGTTAAACTAGAAAGAGGGAAAGAGAAATCTATTTGCATTGGTGTGATATACAGACCTCCCTCACAAGAGGAAGAGGTGGACAGAGAGTTAATTGAAGACATACGCAGCATTGCTAGGAAAGAGGAAGTGCTACTGATAGGAGATTTCAATATGCCAGATGTTGATTGGCACATTCCTGCTGCAGTATCATCTAGAAGTAAGGAGATCCTGGATTCTCTACAGGGAGAACTATTCAGGCAATTGGTAACAGACCCCACACGTGAAGGGACCATACTGGACTTGGTGCTTACCAATGGTGAAAGTGTTTCTGATGTTGTAGTGGGAGATCATTTTGCATCCAGTGATCACCAGATGGTGTGGTTCAGTATTAGGACTAGGGCTGTTAGACTTTAGGAAGATTAACTTTGCGAAGATGGGCCAATACCTCAGGGAGTCGTTAGTGGGATGGGAACAGCTGGGGGATGTAGAAAAACAGTGGGCAAAACTGAAAGGGAATATTTTAAGGGCAACCAACCTTTTTGTTAAAATGGTAAATAAAGGCAAAAGGAAAAGGAGACCGCTATTGTTTTCTAAGGAAGTAGCTGAAAAAGTGAAGAAAAAGAGGGAGGCCTTCATGAACTACAAGAGATCACAGAGAGAGGAAGACAGGCATCTGTATTTGGAAAAACTTAGAGAAGCTAGCAAAGTAGTCAAGAAGGCAAAGATTCAAAAGGAGGAGGAAATAGCCAATGCAATAAAATGGGGGGATAAGACATTTTTCAGATATATTAGTGAGAAGAGGAAGGGCAAGAGTGGTATTGTCAGACTCAAGGATGCAGGGGGGGAATATGTAGAAGCTGATAAGGATAAAGCGGAATTGCTTAACAAATATTTTTGTTCTGTGTTCACAGATGAAGAACCAGGAGCAGGACCTCAGAAAACACCCACAAATAGGAACAGAAGCGAGGGACATCTGAACAATTTCAGAAGACTGTGTTTGTGAGAAACTAGCTCAACTTAAAGTAGACAAAGCGATGGGACCGGATGGGATACACCCTAGAATACTGAGGGAACTCGGGGACGTTCTAGCAGCTCCACTGACTGACCTTTTCAATGCCTCGTTGGAGTTGGGAGTGGTGCCAAAGGACTGGAGAGAGGCTCATGTGGTGCCTTTACACAAAAGCGGAAGTAAGGATGTGGTTGAAAACTACAGGCCGGTTAGTTTAACTTCGGTGGTGAGTAAATTATTGGAAACGCTGCTTAAAGAGAAAATAGTGAGGTTTCTGGAGTCCAGTGGATTACAGGATCGGAGGCAGCATGGATTCACCAGAGGCAGGTCTTGTCAGACAAATCTGATTGATTTCTTTGACTGGGTGACCAGGGAGTTGGACCGAGGGAGAGCTCTAGATGTGGTGTATTTAGATTTCAGTAAAGCCTTTGACACTGTTCCTCACAGGCGACTTATAAACAAACAGAGCACCCTAGGGATGGACTCTAAAGTTACTGCTTAGGTTAGAAATTGGTTGGGTGGGAGGCGACAAAGAGTACAAGTAAATGGAGCTCACTCTGAGGAGAAAGATGTTACCAGTGGTGTGCCCCAGGGATCTGTCCTTGGTCCGATTTTTTTTAACATCTTTGTTAGTGATATAGCGGAAGGGCTGTTGGGTAAGGTTTGCCTCTTTGCGGATGATACCAAAATCTACAATAGAGTAGACACCCAGGAAGGTGTAGATAACATGAGGAGGGATCTAGCTAAGCTTGAAGAATGGTCTAGAATTTGGCAGCTGGGATTTAATGTTAAAAAATGTAAGGTCATGCATTTGGGCTGCAGCAATCCAAGGGAGCAATACAGTATAGGAGGTGAAGTACTTTTGTCCACTAAAGAAGAGCAGGACCTAGGCGTGGTTGTGTCTGATGATCTTAAAGTAGCTAAAGAGGTAGAAAAGGCAATGGCAAAAGCTAGAAGGATGCTTGGGTGCATACGGAGAGGAATGGCTAGCAGAAAAAAAGGAGGTGATAATGCCTCTGTATAAGTCTTTGGTGCGACCTCATTTGGAGTATAGTGTGCCATTCTGGAGACCGCACCTTCAAAAGTATGTGAACAGGATGGAGTCGGTGCAGAGGGTGGCTACTAAAATGATTAGTGGGCGTCATTATAAAGCATATGAGGATCTTAATATGTACACCTTAGAGGAAAGGCGGGATAGAGGTGATATGATTGAGATGTTTAAATACCTCCATGGCATAAATGTTCAGGGAGAGAGCCTCTTTCAATTGAAAGCAAGTTCTGCTACGAGGGGACATGGGATGAGGATGAAGGGAGATAGATTCAGGAGTGATAGGCGGAAATATTTCTTTACGGAAAGAGTAGTGGATCCGTGGAATAGTCTCCTAGTGGAGGTGGTAGAGATGAGGACAGTAACTGAATTCAAAAAAGCATGGGACCAACACAGAGGATCTCTAAAGGTAAAAAGTGGACTGTTGTAGTTGTTGATATGGAAGGACAGACTAGATAGGCCATGTGGTCTTTTTCTGTCATCATGTTTCTATGTTTCTATATAATTTTTATAATCAAGCCTTTTCATCAACTAAGTGCAATTCTTCCAGAAACCGTTCACCCTATTCCATTTTCCTGCACCTGCTACTTTGCATTTGTATTCCATAAGTACCACGTGTCACAATTATGCAAGCTTGAACATACTACTATCTTTACAAACTGTCAAAACCAGTTGTTAATCTATAGATAGCAAGATATTGAATAATTTACAATGCCACTATAGGGAGGAAAGTGTCAATATTCAAGGCAATATTCAAGGCATAATGACCGCCATTATCCAGATAAGTGTCCTATTTAGCTGTGGATTTTCAGTAGCACTATCCGTGTAGTGCTGCTGAAAATCATTACAGACTGCCTTGGCACTATTCAGAGATCTCAGACTATCTGGATAACTATAGATGCTCACCATGCCCTACATATATTTAGCACTGCTTGCTATCTGGATAGTGATATTTTAGTATTTGACCTGATAGTAAATGATGGCAAAGACCAGCATGGTTAATCCAGTCCACCCAGAAAGTCCGGTTTGAAATTGCCACTTAACTGCAGGTTGCTCCCTCATGTCTTTGTTTAGGATTGTATCTGCCTCGCCATGCAGGTAACGACAGCTGGATCCTGTAATTCACTGGATTTCAGAATCTGCACTATCCTCTGCATAACTGCATTGATTTACTCCCCACTGACGTCCGAGTACATAGCTTGTAATTCCCAGCCTCCTCCATGCTTTCACTTTTGTGAAGAGGAACCATATCTGCCTGCCTTCAGTCCTCCAAAGAAGTATTACAAAGGTCAGAGAGTGGAGCTCCCATAACTCTCTTCCATTCCATCAGTACTTTCAGATGGATCTTGCTTGGCCCCATTGCTTTGAATACTTAATTTTATGTATATGGCTTTAGCTTACACCTTTTCATTAGTAGTTTAATGCAAGGTGCATTCGGGTACTGTGCATATTTCGCTGTCACTGGAGGGTTTGCAATATAAGTGCTGTACCTGAGGTAATGGAGGATAAAGTGACTTGAACCATGTCACAAGGAGTCCCAGAGGAATTGGACCCATGGTTTCCTGCTCACTGTTGTGACCACTAGGCTACTCCTCCCCTACAAAGGTTTAGCAAGACAGCTCCTCTCAAACACAAGCTTCTGATGATCATTTGAGGTCAGATTCACTTCAGTTTCTATTCCTTCCCATTTTCTAGGGTCATACCCCATGCCCTTCCTCAGTAAATACTGAACAGAAAGATTTGTCAGTTTAGTTAGCTCCCCCTAAACTGTCTTCTGAAAACTATTTGAGGTTTACCATATTTCCATTCCAAATTGTGTTCATTTTCTGCAGCCCTGCTCCTGACCCTTTCTTGATAAATAATTTCTAATATTCATCCCCTTCACCTATGAGTCACACAATGCCTTTTTGCACTTCCTTCTGCCACTAGCTTAATTTAAAAAGTCTTGTCGCTTTTTTTTTTTTTAACGTATAGCTATTTTTTAACTCCATTTGTGTCTTGGCTCTCCTGACTACTAGTTTCTCTTAGCTTTTCACGATATTGTTACCTGTCTTCCTTTTTCTGTGATTTATTTTAGTTTATGAATGCTAACACCTTTTTTCTTTTTATTTGCAGTTACCTCTTTCGAAAGCCTTAGCGCCTCTTTTTCCTATTACCTTTATTTCTTTTCTTAACAAAAAGGTTTGTTGCCCTTAAAATATTTCCTTTCCGTTTTGCCTGCTGTTCTTCTACTTCCCCCAGCTTTCCCATCCAGCTAAAGATTTTTTTTAAATACTTCCCATCGTAATAATGTTACTTTCCTTGAAGTTCAGGATGCTAGAATGAACCTTCACCTCTTGAATAATACCATCAAGCAGTCACTGGATCCCAGATTGTCACCCAACGTGACATTAGAAATAATTTTCCCATTCATAAATGCCAGATCCAGTATCACCTTCTACCATGTGGGTTCCATTACCAGGCCTCACATCATTTTCTTTGCTTATAAACACCACGTCATCCTTAGGTAACTGATGACTCTTTAGCTCCCCCAACCCCAGCCTCTGAAAATGGGCCAAGATCTGTTTCCTAGGACTTAATCATGTCTACGTCAGTCTGACTTTCCACATTGCCTGATTATTGGCTGCATGAGTCATGACCTCAGCCCTCCTCTGCCTCTTTGTCACTTTGTCCATTGTGTCTTGGCTTGCTTCTCTGTTCTCTAGTACTACCCTCAATGCCTCTTCCTTCAGTGTATGCACCTGGAAGACAGGAACATGGAGATCCAAGTGCAGACTGGTCTTAAATGTTCCCTGTACTAGGTTAGCACCCCCCCCCCCCCTTACCAGATTAAAAAAGAAATCTGCATCTCAGAGCTACTCTCGTTCTCAATCAGTGCATTCAGCTGCCCCAGATACACTCACCAAACACAAGAATTAAAAGGTGATTTCAAAGCATTTCCCTGTTTACTCCTAGCAGGTGAGCAGTAAGGACCTAGCAGGGAGAAGTGTCAAAGTGCTTAGAGCAATGGGCTAATAACCACAGAAGCCAGGATTCAAATCAGCATCTGGTACTACTCATGGCCTTGAGCAAGTCACTCTCACACATTGCCTTACAGCTAATGTTTAAATGCTATGGCTAGTGTTTTTTCTTAAAGCCAGCCACGGCATTTAAATCATCCGCGCACATTCAGTACTCCGATCTGGATATTGACCAGTGCTGAGGGAGAGAACCGCTTCCAGCTTCATGGATGGTGGCAATATTCAGCTGCTATCTGTATAACTTTGTGGTTTAATTTAGGACAGTTTACACGGCTAGCAGCTGAATATTGCCAGCTATCTGTAGAGTTAGGCAGAATGCCTACACTCTGTCCTCATTGCACCCGACACTAAAGAGCAAGAATGTTTAACAGCACTATCCATATAGTGCTCCTGAAAGCTCCTTTGAATATTAACCCATTGGATTCTAAACTCTTCCGAGCAGGGACAAAATGCACCTGAATATCCATTGCCATTGTTCAGTTCTGCATATGTTCACTAGTGCTCTAAAAATGCTAAGCAAGTAGTAGGTGTCTTCACCCCAGGTTCACCTGCTAAAGCACAGTTACAATGAGCATGGTCTGCTTGCCTTGGTTCCTATGTCTGTCTGGTTGGCTTGCATAGATACTTTCCAGCTCCCTTGGCAATCAGGTTCAGGATCCCACACCACTTCCAGTCCACAAGGCTTATCTGTGCATTTCTTCCCTTCTGGCTATGGGATCCCCTGGAAGTTCTTTATATATCTTTAATTTTTTATATATCTTTAATTTTTTTATTGTGTTTCAGAGGAGTGGTTAGAGCAATTGCCTAGTACCCAGAAGATCAAGGATTTGATTTCCACTGGCACTCCTTGGGACTTTTTACCTTCCATTGCCTTGGAAGAAAAGGCTGGCAATCTACTTCCAGTGATACATTGCCAAGAAAACCCAGAGGTAGCTGGGTCGCTATGAGTCAACACTGACTTGATGGCACTAAAAAAAAAAAAAATTAATAATTTTAAGGCACTCTATTGTTGAAGTCATATTTTACAAATGATGTCCAAGTGCAATCTGGGATGTCTAAGCTAGAATGTCTGAGAAAAAAACCACCCATCAATGTTCAGGCATGATTTTACAAACGTGAATGTCCTTGATATGGTCATCTGCGATACATCTACAAAGACATCCCCAGAATTGTATTCAAGACCTCTAAAATAGCCCAATTGTTAGAGTAGTGGGCTAAGAGCAGGGAAGCCAGGGTTCAAATCCCACTGCTGATGCTATTGCGATTGTGGAGAGCAGTGGGGATGGTGGAGTGACATCTTTTCTACACTTTCTGGATGTTTATGACCAAAATGGGTCATACCCGGAGCAGGTCTATACTTAGACAGGGTTGTAGACGTCCCTGGCATTTCTGAAATTAAGTGGGATGTCTAAGTCCTTTGCAATGTCCCAGACATGCCTCTGCTACTCCACCTGCCTATTTTGCTGTCCCCGCACCAGGGATGTCCGCGTGCATGTTTTCGGACATCTAATCATGACTAAAACTTTTAAAATGGCCCTTTTTGTATACAACTGGATCTATAACAGCAAACATCCAACAAATTACAATATCCTGTATTAACCCAAGTATCTGGAGTGGAGGAGTGGTTGGGGCAAGGAGTGGCCTAGTGGATGGGGCAAGGTACTTCAGGCTGGAAGGTCAGGGGTTCAAATTCCACTAGAGGACAGCAACCTTGGGCCAGAAAGACTTGGGTTTCTAGTCCCACAGGTGCTCCTTGTGGTCTTGGGCAAGCCACTTAACCCTCCATAGCCCATGTTCCCTGTAAAATAGTTATCTCCAAGTTATAATGCCCTGTTCAATGTAATTTCAGTTTGTTCAATGGAACCACACTGATGCAGAATAGCACGGTATATAAGAGAATATAAATAAATAAAATCTGTCTTTTCACGAGAAATCAATCATTCCATTAATTAGTTAATTTGTTTTGTTTTGGGGGTTTTTGCAAAATACTAATATGCTATCAGTTTTTTAAGCAGCTTATAAAAGCACACAAAAAATAAGAAGTCCTAAGAAAGAGGGGTCCTCATGCTGAATGTGACACTTGCTCGTGGTGCTGATCCCAATATGGGCATCAGATTTCCTTATATGTGTCCTGACAGTTCTTTAGAGCATGGGTTCACTGCTCCAACACTACTACATCAGCCACCACCATCTTTTAAAGTGATAGCTCCAAAATTCTCTTCAGTAATAGGCAACAGTGATTCTAGCCACATGAATTTGATGTCAACCTCCCTACCAAGCAAAAACAACCTCGGAGAAATTTTGAAAACACAGCTGCCATTGCCTCAGTGACAGCAGAAATCGCTGACCAAAACCTCTCCACATTACTGTCTGCCATACATGCCTTAATATTTGAACCCCTCCAAGATAGAGGAGTGGTATTTCTAAACTGTGCAAAATATGATATAATTTATATAGTAACCCCCTGATATTTATTTCCCACTGAGACCCCGTGAAAAGAATTCCAAAGCCTCTGCCAGTCACTCTTTTCCAGTGTTACGGCCAGATCAGAGTTCCATCAGTTCACAGGAGCAGGACTAGTAATCAAGTCCTGATCTTTGACAACCAGAATTCATGTATCTATGAAATCAATATTTTCCCCAGTGGTGGAGATGGCAGTATTATCGCCAGCCTATTCCTGCTTCACAGTGCCATTCCTCTACCCATGCCATCTCTGAAATCCTTCACAACTGGAGGAATATGTACCTATGTACAGGGATATTACAGGCCTATCTACAGGGATATTAAACTCTTCCACCAGCTCTGTAAAGGACTTAATTTCTGTGCACTTACAGATCTCCCCCAAAATCCCCATCCTTCTCTCTCCCCACTCCTGTGATTCTGGCATAAAGGTAACTGGGGACAATATTGGGTTATCATGGAGCAGGCTTATGGGAAATAATTCTTCCAGCCCTAATCCAAACTGCCACGCCAACTATGTAAACAAAGATCAAGTTACCTCTACAGGCCTTATTTATCTGCCTTGCCCCTGGCTAATACAATGGCAGTGTTGTCCATGTGTCTGTGTTCTTCAATCTCATTTTAGGTGCTTAAACACAGGAAGATAGTTAAACTGGAAGAGATCCGCTATCATTATTGGGTCTTTAAGTCACAGCTATTGAAAATGACTAGAGGCAAACACAAACGCCTTAAAAAATCTAGTATCTAAACTGAAGGGCCTGCCCTTGTCATAATGCATTTTGTAGTGTTGACCTTATAACCTCCAAATTTTCTCTACCTCTCCAAAATCTCTGAACCCTCCAGGCTAGACCTCTGTGCATTAGTGATATATAAGAGTACACATCTGCATAAAAGGAAACCTTCTGTTCAATATCCTTCCACCAAAAACCTGTGAAAGCACATGTTAGAAAGGTCTTGTAGGTTCAATTTGGGATGTCCAGATCAAAATGTCCAAACTTTAGTGGGAGTGGCAGCGGAAAAGGTGGGCACCTGGAAGTGCCTTGTAAAATCAGCCTTTCCCCACCCTGAAAGATACTTTTGTCCACCATACAAAAGGGAAAACTGGGATATGCAGCATAATGGGTCAGACACATGGAGGGTTCTATCTCTATCCGATTTCAGAAACTTCCACGTGTCTGATATGGATGTCTGCGATTCTGAGGACATGGCCATTCCCATAGCCTTATTTCAGAATGTGCCTGTGTATATCCCCCCTCCATTCATGTCTCAGCCTTTTGGAAACAGGGACATACAGCAGCATGGGACCCAGGAGAAATGCCTTTTTAATTACTCCCATGTTTTTTGAAGGAGCGAAAAATATCGGGTGGGGGGTGAGGGGACATTCCCTCTTCACCTTACAGTTGTTGGTTTGCCAAAACGAGCAGTTTTCAGAGTCCTATTTGTACCCTGGAACAGGTATAGCAATGGATGTTTCCAATAGTAATTTGAGAAATGTAGCACGAGTCTAAGCATATAGTAAAATAGTAACATAGTAAATGACAGCAGATAAAGACCAGTATGGTCCATCTAGTCTTCCCAGTAAGATGGCAAGAGTAGGTGCACCTGCCAATCCATGCAGGCCACCCCTCCCCATGTCTTTGTTTTAGGGGTGAACCCACTGCTCTGCGTAGGACACCCCTGTTTGTTGAGAAATTTGATAGTTAAGTTTATTTTGATTTTATCCTATTGTTGTAAAAGGATCCACTGTGTCTGTCTCATGCCATTTTGAATTCTGTCACTGTATTTGCCCCCAACACTTCCATCGGGAGGGCATTCCAAGCATCCACCACCCTTTCAGTGAAAAAGTATTTTCTGATATTGCCTTTCAATTTACCACCTTGCAGCTTCATATTATGCCCTCTAGTTTTACAACTTCCCCGTCTTTGGAAGAGATTTGTTTGTTCATTATTTCTCTTTAAGTATTTAAAGGTCTGAATCATATCTCCCCTAACGCTTCTCTCCTCCAGAGTGTACATATTTAGGTCTTCAAGTCTCTTCTCATAAGGCTTCTGATGCAGGCTCCAAATCATTTTGGTTGCCTTCCTCTGAACACTTTCCAGTCTTTGTACATCCTTTGCAAGATATGGTCTCCAAAACGGAACACAGTATTCCAAGTGAGGCCTCACCAGTGACTTACACAGTGACATTAGTACCTCTTCCTTTCTTCTGGTAATTCATCTTTGTATGCAACCCAACATCCTCCTGTTTTTTGCCACCGCCTTTTCACACTGTTTTGCCACCTTGAGATCCTCAGAAATAATCACACCAAGGTCCTTCTCCTGGTCTGTGTACACCAACCTCTCTCCCCCTATCGCGTACATTTCCCTTGGATTTCTGCTTCCCAAGTGCATAACTGCACTTCTTCGCATTAAATCTTAACTGCTAAGCATTAGACCATTCTTCCAGCTTTTGTAGATCTTTCCTCATGTTATCCACTCCCTTAGGGGAGTCCACTCTGTTGCAAATTTTCGTGTCATCTGCAAAAAGACAGACTTTTCCATTCAGTCCTTCAGCAATATCACTCACAAATACATTGAACAGTGCTGGGCCCAGGACTGAACCCTGGGGTTACCCTGCTAATCACCCTCCTTTCATCCAAGTGAGCTCCATTTACCATCACCTTCTGTCGTCTGTCAGTCAACCAATTTCTGATCCAGTTCACCACCTTGGGACCCATCCCCAAACTACTGAGTTTATTGATAAGCCTCCTATGAGGAACAGTATCAAAGACTTTGCTGAAATTCAGGTAGATGACATCCATTGCATGCCCCTGATCTAGTTCTCTGGTCAACCAGTCAAAGAACGCAATCAGATTTATTTGGCAAGATTGTCCTTTGGTAAAACCATGTTGCCTCAGATCATGCAACCTCTTGGTTTTGAGAAAGTCCACTATTCGCTCTTTCAGGAGCACCTCCATTACTTTTCCTGCCACTGAGGTAAGGCTTATGGGCCTGTAGTTTTTCACTTCTTCCCTGTCACCACTTTTGTGAAGAGATACCACATCAGCCCTTCTCTAGTCCTGAGGAACTTCTCCTATTTCCAAGTATCTGTTGAAAACATCCTTTAACGGCCCTGCAAGAACCTCTCTGAGCTCTTTCAGTATCCTGGGATGTATCCCAACCGGTCCCATGGCCTTGTCCACTTTCAGTTTTGCAAGTTGTTCTAACACATCATCTTCTGTCAATGGTGTGGTATCTACTTCAATCCCATTTTTATATTTGGGAGTCATAGGTGGTCCGTCTCCAGGATTTTCTTTAGTAAAAACAGAGTAGAAGTATTTGTTTAGCAATTTCGCTTTTTCAATGTCACTTTCCATGAGTCCATTCCCAGCACTTCTGAGTCCTGCAATTCCATCTCTGATTTTCCTCCTCTCCCGAATATACCTGAAGAAAGTTTTGTCACCACACTTCACATCTTTAGCCATCTTTTCCTCTGCCTTTGATTTTGCTTTTCTTATTTCTTTTTTTGTCTCTTTTAGTTTGATCCTGTATTCCTTTCTGTGTTCCTCTGTTTGCAAGCTTTTGCATTTTGTGAAAGCTGTGGTTTTTGCCATTATTTGAGCAGCCACTTCTTTGGAAAACGAAATAGGTTTCCTTCTCCTCTTGTTTTTATTTACTTTCCTTACATATTTATCTGTTGCCCCTTTTATTGCCACCTTTAGTTTAGCCCATTGCAATTCCACTTCCATTATCCTCTCCCACCCTGCATCTCCTCCTTCAGGTACTTGGCCATTTTACTGAAGTCAGTGTTTTTGAAGTTTAGGACTTTGAGCTTGTTATGATTGGACTGCACCTTGGCTTTTATCTCAAACCACACCGTGTGATGATCGCTGCTGCTCACAGGGGCACCCACCTGTGGGTGGGTGCACAGGTGTATCTCTTTTGGTATGCCTAGGGCACACACCCCGGTACTCCCCTATGCGACTTGTTGGTGGATGGTGGGGTGGAAATTCACAATTGCATCTGGGCCTCCTTGGGTCATCTGAGGTGAAGTGTCAAACTTTTAGATGATTCTTTTGCTCCCTGCTTCATCTTTACGCCTACCCGATGCTGGCATAACGATCCAGTGTTAAGAGAAGGGTAAAAAACTATGCCAAGTTTCAATACAGGTTTTTATATCAGGATCAATTAAAAATTCATTCTTTTGCATGCAATTAGCATGCCCACTATTCTATGCTTTAGCACAATGGATTTGTATATTCAAGGTTTTCTAAAATGGCTTAGGAGACATCCATGTGATTCCCACGTCTGAATGGGGTTTTTCAGGCATGGAAATCACAACTAGGGCTTCTAAAATTATCCTCTTACTGTTTACTGAGTCCCAAGTGTATCCAGCACCAATAAACAATAGTAGGGATATGGGGCATCCCTGATGAGTACTCCTCTTGATGGAAAATACTACTGATTAGTACCTATTTGTCTTTACCCTTGCTATTTGTGCCTGATTTAAAACTTTGATCCAAGTTAAAAAGGCTGTTCGTAGGTTATATCTATGCAAGAGCTCAAAGACACACTGCCAGGAAACCTGGCTGAAGGCCTTGTTAGTATCCAAAGCCAGTATCAGACTGGGTACCCTGCATTTAATCATAATTCAGGAAAAGAGTCCATCGTGCTTTCTCTTGGCATTAATGTGGTATTCAACTTGCTTGACCACCAAATAATCTTAACTTAGTTTGAGTCCCTCTGGATATCAGGCATAGTGCTGAGTTGGTTGAGATCCATTCTTACCAATGGATCTTACTTCATTTCTTGGCAGTTCTCTTCTTCAGAACCAAATACTGTGTTGGGTCCCACAAGAATCTATTTTATAGCCCACTTTATTTAATGACTTTCTTTCCTCTTTCTTGAAATCATTGCAAAGTCAGAGGACTGTTACTTTTTCATATGTTGACAATGTCCAAATTTTGTTTTCTGTTGACCCTTTTTACCCAGATATCACCCTTTAAGTCATTGTGTAGATATAGCTGCTGATTAGCTTGAGACCCATAAGTTAAAAGTGAATACTGAATAAAGCAGAGGCTATCTGGTTACCAAGTGGAACCAACACTCCCTTCATTCAGTCTATTATTTGGAACTCTATAGTAGCTATTTAGGATTCTGTTAAAGGTGTAGGTATTACCTAGGTTCTAACTTGACCTTTGAGACATATATTTATTTGCTAGAATGTTTTCATTCTGTTCATTGAGAAAAATCATAGCCATTTGTCTTATTCATTCTCTAATCCTCAACCAAATATATTGTTGTAATTCGTTATTAGCCGGCGTGGTAGGGAGACAGCTTAAAAGAATTGCAACCTTCAGAACACTAGAGTCTGTTTTTTTCTATGGAGTAAGCTGGGATTTCATATTATCCATTTTTATGGGAGCAACACTGGCTACCCATAGTGTACAGGATCCAGTTTAAAAATTTCCTCTTGATTCATCGCACTTTCTTTTCAGATGAGCCTCAATATTTAGCTGCTCCTCACACAGCAGCGCATCCTATTCGTCGCAGTTTACACCTTTATGTTTATGATCTCCTTGAGTTATCCATGGGTCTTCCTTTTCCTATCTGGCCCCATTTTGTGTTATGGTCTCCCACCAGATATCACAACTGAAAGTAATTACTTAGTTTATAAGGGCACTGAAAACGTACTTATTTGGGCACACTTTCACAGACTTCTGTTAAATTTAAACAATGGATATGTTTTTCGGAAATTCTGGCCAAGCTTTGGCTGCTTATTTGGATGGTTTCTGACTGTATGACCCTGATTTTTACCTATCTTGTGTATCTTATAGTTTCACACTGAGGGTAGCTTCTAACTTGAATTAGTATGATCCATCTTGTGCAACCTTTTTCTTTCTTTTGTCTGAGTATGGTTGGCATTCTCCTTCTTCCCCTTTTCTATTTTCTTTTTATTGATTTGTAAGGCTTGCAAATTGCCTTGCTGTATTGCTGCAAAAAGCAGTTAATCAAAGAATAAATATAAACAGCCTAGCAATATAAAGCAGATTGAGAGTCTTCTTGTATCTAGGACCTCCCCTTCGCAAACCCCACCTGGTCATCACTGACTGGTAAGAGGAGAACATTTTCCAATCTGATTGCAGTATTTTAGCTAGTAACTTTGAATCAGAGTTTATTGAAGAAATTGATCTGTACGAATCCGGATCTAACGGGTCTATCCCTAGTTTGTGGGTGACTATAATGAGCATCTCTAACAAATTCACTGCAGATCCCAGCCAGTTCCCAAGGAAATTATACAGCTCTCCGAGAAGAAGGAACAGCTTGGCTGTAAACAAATAAATAAAATAAAATCTGTTGTAGAAATTGACAGGAAACTCATCTGAGCCTGGACTCTTCCTGTTCAACTTACACTTCGGTGCCTTGAATACCTCTAAATCAGTGATAGGAGCATTCAAATGTACTCCACATTCTGATATGTCTCTGGAGGTTCTTGATTTCAACCTTGTACCTAAGAGCCTAAATTTGGCTTACAGAACCTTCCTCACATACTTACCCATGTTGTCGGTACCCACATGTGTCAAGACAGCTAGTTCTTCCCCAACACTGTCTAATATTGTATTGAGATGATGTTTGAGATCCACCACCTTCACACCAGGCTGATAAGTTGCCAAGTGATCCTCACATCCACCAGCCTTACACCTATCACATGCCTAATGACTGAATTGCCAACTGCAATGGCTATCCCAACCCTTCTCTCCTGGACACATGCTCCTGGAGACATACACTCAGGGCTTGATGTAGCAAACTATGCTATGCTCTAGTGCAGCAATTTGCTAGAGATTTTCACATGCTAGTCTTTCTCCCCATTGCAGAAAGCAAATTAGCACAGGAAAATCATAAGCAAATCCATTGTGCTAAATCATAGAGCAGTGGGCACAAGCTTTTTATTTTGCATTTTCTTCAAGATGAACTGCAATGATATAAAATTAATTTTTTGCTAAGGGTAAATCACTTGTTGATGAAAATATTTAATGAACACCTGAGGTGAAGAAACTTCCTCCTTTACTGTTAATTGTCTTAAATGCCTATAAATCCAAGATTGGGCCTGGGGGTGGGTGGATGTTGGAGCAGAAGGAAGGAAGACAAGCCCTAACAGAAAGCTTTGCTACCTTAGCCCATTGCTTTAAATGTCTCCTTAAATAAATTCTGTACCTATTTGAGATTCTGTTTATCAGTTTATCCCAAACCTCCTTCTTTTCCCAGCAGCTAAACACTTACATGTGCAGATTCTTTACTAGTAGTGACAGGTCCTGTCTCAGGACTCCCTTAGGATAACATACTTCTGAAGTGCATGACCCTTTATGTAATTTTATAAAAGACCTTTCATACACTTAAAAAGGTCTTTACATATGGAAACTCTTATAAAATTCCCCCTTGACTGTCACTACTGCATAGTGCCAATGCACTTATTGCCTCTTGAAGAGGAGACGTAAGCACAGTCATGCTATTGACTTTACACTGGCATGGCCAGTCTGCTACAGAACCCACAACCCCTGACATTCATAAAGAACACCCTCACCCCCAAGATCCCCCTGACATCCATAAAGAACACCCTCACCTCCAAGATCCCCCTGACAGCCATAAAGAACACCCTCACCGCCAAAATCCTCCTGACAGCCATAAAGAACACCCTCACCCCAAGATCCCCCTGACAGCCATAAAGAACACCCTCACCTCCAAGATCCCCCTGACAGCCATAAAGAACACCCTCACCCCAAGATCCCCCTGACAGCCATAAAGAACACCCTCACCTCCAAGATCCCCTTGACAGCCATAAAGAACACCCTCACCCCAAGATCCCCTTGACAGTCATAAAGAACACCCTCACCTCCAAGATCCCCCTGACTGCCATAAAGAACACCCTCACCTCCAAGATCCCCCAGACAGCCATTAAGAACACCCTCACCCCAAGATCCCCCTGACAGCCATAAAGAATACCCTCACCCCCAAGATCCCTCTGACTGCCATAAAGCAGACCCCACCACTGACATTCCCAGGCTCTTACTAGGGCTTCCTGGTAGCTAGTAGGGGTGTGCATTCATTTGACACCACATGGGAAATATCCACAAAATCTCCTATTTCATACTGAACAGGAAAACAACACTTAAAAAAAAACAGGCTGGCCTCAAACTGATAACGTTTGGGTTGGAAAGCAGGCATCTTTCAGAAGAGCCACCACATCTGCATGGGAGCTGACTCGAGTCAGCCTGCTCTTATGTCTATGTTTATATTTATATTTATTAAGAGCCTGATATTCAGTCACACTGGCTATGTGTCTCTAAGGCGCTTAACCATTGCCACAGAACCTTTGCACTGGATATTCAATCCGGAGCCATACCATATTTGAATTGAATATCCGGGTCTTCTGCCACGTGCTGAAACACTCCACAAGCTGCAGAAGTTAACTGGAGAGTACTGATATTGAGCCACTGCCCAGTTAGCTCCTACAGTAAAGATGGCACGGGAAAACCTCGCCTTATCTTTTATCCGTGGGTCACTAACCAGGCAGTGGCTCAATATCGCCACTGCCTGGTTAGCAACAGTGCTGCCTACGCTCTGCTCTGGAAGGCCCACAACACGCCCTGATTTTATGCAGATTGTATAGTGCGTGTAGTGGCAGAACTGGGGAATATTCATTGGCAATAATCGTGTTTACAGAGTTTAAACCACGTAAATGCCATTGAATATTGGGCCCTAAAACCTTATACAGTTGTGATCAACATAGAAACAGAGAAAAATGACGACAGAAAAAGACCATATGGCCTATCTAGTCTGTCCTTCCATATCAACAACTACAACATTGGCACCCTTGCATTTTAGGTATAAGTGGTGTATATAAGTCAGTCACTGATATACACCACTTATAGACCATCAAGATGTCCTTCTAACCCACATGACCTCATGCCAGTTACACTGTAAATAGTTTATCGCTGTTACTCAATATTCACTATTTTATATACCTCGTATATGCTGTTTTATTGTACAATGTCAACCATGTTCAATGTAATGTTCAAGTTCTGTTCATTGTAAACTGCCTTGATTTTCAGATAAGGTGATATATAAGAATATGAAATAAATAAATATTGTATACAATATCTTCTGAAATAATTGGAAATATTCTAACTGTATGTCCTCATAATATTTTAAATGTATGTTCAAAGATATACAATAAAAAAAGATGTCTGTGCAATTAAAATATAGTAATCTTTGAGAAAAAACAAAATATGATCTGGACAGAAATAATGGCACCCTTCACTAATATTTGGTTGCACAACCCTTGGCAGTGATGACAGCCTCCAAACGTTTCTTGTAGCTATCTATAAGTTTTGTACATCTGTCTGCTGGTAGTTTCTCCCACTCTTCAACTGTGATTTGTTCCAGCTCATGAATGTTTCCAGGATTCCTTTTACCAATGGCAGATTTCAGCTCTTTCCAAAGGTTCTCAATTGAACTGAGCTCAGGACTCATTGCTGGCCAGTTTAAAGCAGTCCATTTTTTCCTTTTTAACCATTCTTTAATACTTTTGGATATATGTTTTAAGTCATTCTCCTGCTGGAGGACATATGACCTTCGACCCAGATCTAGCTTTCTGACAAAAGTAGCTTATTTCGCTCCAAAAATACCTTGGAAGTCCTCTGACTTCATGATTCTTTAAACATGTTCCAGGCCTCCAATTCCTGAGGTAGCAAAACAGCTGCACAACATTATGAACTTCCATCATTTTATTTATTACATTCTCTTATATACCACACTATTCTGCATCAGTGTGGTTTACATTGAACAAACTGAAATTACATTGAACAGGGCATTATAACTTGGAGATACTATTTACAGGGAACATGGGCTATGGAGGGTTAAGTGGCTTGCCCAAGACCACAAGGAGCACCTGTGGGACTAGAAACCCCAGTCCTTCTGGCCCAAGGTTGCTGTTTTCTAGTGGGATTTGAACCCCTGACCTTCTGGCCTGAAGTACCTTGCCCCAACCACTAGGCCACTCCTCCACTCCATGTTTAACTGTATCATATTTAACTGTAGACTTAATTTCTTCACCTGTAAATGTATCATTGGTCTGCATTGCCAAAGAGCTCAAGTTTGGTTCAATCTATTCACAGAACATTTTCCCAGAAGAATTGTGGTTTCTCAAGGTGGGTTTGGGCAAAGATCAGGCATGCCTTTTTATGCCTGTCTTTGAGCAGTGGGGGTCCTCCTTGGCCTTCGTCCATTAAGTCTTTCTTTGTTTAGTGCACAGCATATGGTGCAGGTTGAAAACACCACTCCAGATTGCTCCAGGTCAGCCTTAAGCTCTTTGGATTTTGTACATGGTATTTTTCCAATAGTTCGCACTAACCTTCGAAGACTTTGTGGATTAATTTTCCTCTTCCTACCACGTCCTGGGAGGTTCTTGACAGTTCCATGAGCAGAAAATATCTTTTTTTTTTTTTTAATTTAAATTTTTTATTATCATCCGTGTCATTTACATTTCCGTCTGAACAACAGCTACATTACACCAAGCCTTCCGCAGGCAACACAAGAAATAACGAACATCCTGTACACAATACCAGATATACAGAACTAGCATAGGTTAACCACTCCGCCCAACCTCCCCTCCCCTGCCCTTATGCTCATGCATTACTGTATAAATAAGGATGGAAATGCTATACAGCGGACCACCAATATAACCAACATAACACTAGCAATAATTAACATTAACAAGTCATGCTTTTTCCTGCATTCCCCCAATGTCCCTTAAGCCATTCAAAAACTCCCCCTCCCGCTTCCTAGCCCCCAAAATTAAGACCCCCACCCCCCCTACTTCTACCCCTACGCCTCCCCCTTCCGTCCACCCCTCTTCTCGCAACCACTTCCAAACCCCCGCCCACCGCTTCCCCATTTGCTCCCCTCTCCCCCCCCTCTCCCCCGTCAGTTTGTACATGGCATAAAGATGCGACACTCTACGTGCAAAACTCGCTATGGAGGGCAAAATCGGCCTATTCCAATACCATGCTATTTTGCACCGTGTCGCTGTTACACAATACCAAATGATTCTCCAGTCCCCCTCCCACCTCCCATCTGGTCTATGCAGGAGACACATCTCAGGTCCAAGCGCAATATTCGCACCCACAATTTTGTTAATATTCTCCCTTATTTTGCTCCAATACTCTCTAACAACTGGACACGTCCACCACATATGCATCCAGGATCCTCTTTCCCCACACCTTCGCCAACATTCGTCCGTCTGCAACACCCCCGCCTTACACAATCTCTCCGGTGTGAGATACCAGTGACTCAGCACCTTAAAGCCATTCTCTCGCAATGACGTGGCTATGGAGAATCTAGCTATGCCCATTGCAACGGCCTCCCACTCTTCCACCCCCCACTTTACCCCTAGATCATTTTCCCACGCTTCCATGTACTTCAACTTACCTTCCCCCCTTGCAATCAGTCCTCTATAGATCCTAGAGAGCATCCCCTGCCGTCCCATGGAGCCTAAACATGCTCCTTCAAACCACTCCCCTCCCCCCCTTCCCCCCTGCTCCCTCCCCTTTTGGCGCACCACCGAGCATATCTGCATATACGCAAACCTGTCCGACTCCCCCAGTCGATAGAGATCTCGCACTCCCTCAAAACCTCTACACTGTGTCCCTACCACTATCTGGGACACCTGGGTCAAGCCTAGCTCCGCCCACTTATGAAGCACTGTTGCACTTGGACCCGTACTCTCCGCACAACAGGCCTGTAGTGACATGGTAGGCGACCACCTTTTATCTCCCACCAGCCGCTTCCTATACTGTTGCCACACCTGCAATGTGTGCCCCACTATGGGATTCCTCCCCTTCTCCCCCCTCCCCTCCCATACTATACGTTCTAATTCTCCCGGCCTATACTCATCCACCTCCATCTGAACCCACTGCTTATGTGGCTCCCACAGCCACGCGTAAACTGCTCGCAACTGCGCTGCCGCATAATACAGGCTAAAGTTTGGGACCCCCATCCCCCCTCCCCTACCAACACTTGCATCATTCTTGCCGCCACCCGTGGCCGCTTCCCCCCCCCCAGATGAATCGCTCCACCTGTTGCTGTATCCTCCTCAGCACTTTCCGGGGTATCTGAACAGGTAAGACTTGAAAAAGGAACAGAAACTGGGGAAGAAGCATCATTTTCACCGACGCCATTCGCCCGAACCACGAGTTGTACCCCCTGCTCCAGCCCTGTAGGCGCCCCTCTACCTGCCCCACCAATTTCTTATAATTTAAAGCGTACAAGTCCTCCAAAGTTCTCCCCAACTGTACCCCTAGATAGCGAATCGATGTCTTTGCCCATTTAAATGGAAAACTCTGTTGCCAGTCCCGCTGCTCATCCTTCTCCCCCACTATACTCAAGATCTCTGATTTCCCCCAATTAATCCGAAAGCCCGCCCTCTCGCCATATTCTTGAATCTCACTCATCACTGCCTTCAGTGATTCTCTAGGTTTCGTGATGGTCAAGAGTATGTCATCCGCGAAGAGGGACACTTTACATTCCTGACGTCCCACCCTAACCCCCGCGACTTCTAAACTACTCCTCAACCTCGCCGCTAAAGGTTCGAGGGAGAGCACAAACAATAAAGGAGATAGGGGACACCCCTGCTTATTCCCTCGTTCTAGCGGAAAAAACTCCGAGTATCCCCCATTCACTCGGACACATGCTTTCGGTCTAGTATATAAAGCCCTTATCCACTGCACGAAACCAGGCCCAAACCCTAGGATTTCCAATACCGAATACAGAAATTTCCAGGACACTTGATCGAAGGCCTTCTCGGCATCCAATGATACCAACAGAGCCTCCTTCCCCTTCTTTTGTGCCGACCATATCACATTTAACACTTTCCGGATGTGGTCTGCCACTTGCCAGCCCGGCAAAAACCCAGCTTGGTCTTCATGCACCAATTTCCCTAGCAGCCTATTAAGTCTCGTCGCTAGCACTTTTGCCAGTAACTTCGCATCAATATTCAACAACGAGATTGGTCGATAGGACGCACAATCTTGAGGGTCCTTCCCTTCCTTGTGAATAAGAGTAATACCTGCCCAACCCATTGTATCTGGCAAGGTCTCCCCCTTTTGCGGCCCATTAAATACCCTGGTCAGCGGGTTCAGCAAAAGACTCCAAAATTGTTTATAAAACCTTGCCGTCAAGCCATCGAGCCCTGGGGCTTTACCGGTCTTTAAAGCCTTAATGGCCTGCAAGACCTCCTCGGTTTGTATTTCCCTATCCAGCCCTTCCTGCTTGTCTCCTGTCAAGGCTGGGAGCCTTGCTCCCCTCACATACTCCCGAATATCCTCCCCTGACCCCACCTCTCGTGCCGCATACAAGTTACTATAGAAGGACACAAATTCTTCCCTAATACACTGAACCTCTCGCACCACCACCCCCTTACTCTTAATCTGTGAAATCCTATTCCACTCCCTCCGCTTTTTCAACTGTCTCGCGAGGTATTTCCCGGCTTTGTTCCCCCCTTCAAAGAACCTCTGTTTCAGCAGCTGCAGGCGGAACTGTATCTTCTCCACCTCAAGTGCATTCACTTTGGCCCGTAGTTCCAAGACCGCAACCCGAAGCTGTCCACTTCCTCCCTGCCCATCCCTCTCCTCCATCTCCCGCAGTTGCCGTCGCAACTGCTCCTCACACTCTGCCCTTTCCCGCTTTATGCGTGCACCTCACTTAATGAGCACCCCCCTTACAACAGCCTTAAATGTATCCCAGACTACTCCTTCTTTTACTTCTCCGCCGACATTCTGCTCAAAATACACCGGAATTAAGCTTTCAATCTCTTTCACCACCCTGTCATCCTCCAGCAGACCCTCATTCAATTTCCAAAATTGTCGTCCCTTATCTTCCCCTGCCACACGCACTCGCACCACCACTGGAGCATGGTCGGACCATGTGATTGGTTCTATATCGCCCCCCTGAATCCTGCCTGCTAGCTCCTTCCCCACCCATATAGCATCTAAGCGGGAGTAGGTTCCATGGGCTGCTGAGTAAAAGGAAAATTGCCTCCGTCCCAGATTTAATATCCGCCACGCATCAATCAGGCCATTCTCCTGCACAAATCTATGATAGCACTTCCGATCCTTTCCTCTCCCCTCCCTCTGCCCTGTCGTGTCTCTCCCAACCTCCCAGGCCACATTGAAATCCCCTCCACAAATCAGCACTCCATCCCCCATTGCCGCCACCTGCTCACCCAGTTCTTTCCAGAACTCAGTTTGGGTACCCGTAGGTGCATACACATTTACCACACAAAACCACTCCTCCCCCAGCTTTACCCTCAACAAGAGATACCTTCCCCCCTTATCCCGGAATATCACCTGGACCTCTGTTGGTGCTTCCCCGCTAATGAATACCACCACCCCTCCTTTCTTTTTCTCTTTAAGATTAGAGGCAAACACTCGATGCTTATACCCCCAGGGTTGCACCAATGCCTCATGCTTTTTCTGTAGATGTGTCTCCTGCAGCATTACTATATCCGCTTTATGCCTTGCTAACTCTTTGTACAGTTTCTGTCTTTTCATTGGTGAGTTTAATCCTTTAACATTCAGCGTAAGAATTTTCAACACCCCTCCTTCCCCCAATCCCCCTCCTCTCACCCGTAAACCCATCCGCCCTCCCCTCCCTCCCTGTCCCCCCCTTCCCCCTTCCTTCCCCCCCTCCCCCCCTCCCCCTCCCTCCATCATGACTCTCCTCCGCAGAGATTCAACTTCCATTTCAGTGACCTTCTCCACCTCCCCACCTATTCTACCCCAGCAGCCCCACAGCCCCTCCTCTCCCCAACCCAACCCAGCTCCCCCCACTATCCCCTACACCCCTTACCCCCTCCTCTCCTCTCCCCTCATTATACCTCCTCCCTCTCTGCTCTACCCCAGCCTCTCCCCCCCTATCCCCTCCTAGCCTGCTACTCAGCCCGGCCCCTCCCCCAAGCCCGCTAACAATACTCAGTCAAAAATACCAGTCCTTTAATGAGTTGCCACAGCTCATCCAGTCTCTTGCTCTGACTCCAGACTCTGGTGGCTGTCCTTAGCCGTCCTGGCCAATCTCCGACCGCTCGCCCTCTGCCATTGCATATTCTCCGACCGTCCGGGCCTGGATTCCTTTCTCGGTGGAGTAGACGTGTTGTCTGCCATCTCCGGTAGTTGTTCTGCTCCAAGCTCCCGCAAAGCCTTCCAAGCCTCCGCACTGGATCTCACCGTCCTCGATCTCCCTTTCACCGTGATAAGTAATCCAAATGGGAAAAGCCACTTGTATCTCAGTTCGGCTCGCCTGAGATACGCTGTGACTTCTCTGATCTCTCTCCTTCGCTGCAGCGTTCCCTGGGACAGGTCTTGATACAACTCCACCTTATGGCCCTCCCAGTGGAAGCTTTTCAATTTGCGGTTGGCTCCCAGCAGGAGTTCCTTGCTCTTAAAGGATCTCAGGCATACGACTATGTCTCTCGGCCTATTTTCTCGAATGGGCCCCAGACCTCTGTGCGCTCTTTCTATTCCAGGGCGGGTATCTTCCTCGGCCACCCCTTGTCCAGCTGCCACTAGGAGGTCCCTGAAGACCCTCTGGACCACCTCCTCACAGTTCTTATACTTAGGCTCTTCCGGCACACCTCGCACCCGGAGGTTGCATCTTCGTGAGCGGTCTTCCAGGTCTTCTGTTTTGGCTTTAAGTACCTCCTGCGCCGACTGTAGCTCTTCCCAGCTTTTCTGGACCTGCGTCAGAGTCTCCCCTTGACTTTCCAGCTTGGCTTCCGCCTCTTCAACTCGTCCTCCCAGCTCCAGTATATCTTGGCGCATGGTCTGCACGGCCTCCTTGATCTCATTTTTCACCCCACACATCTCCACCTTCAGTTCCTCCTTCAACTCGAGGAGCCATTGTTTAATCTGCTCCGCAGCAGTCAGGCACTCTTCTCCATCATCACTCCCCCCCGGGCTCTGCGGGGCCTCTGTCACTGGTTTGCCTGCTTTCTCCCCATCCTTCCCGCCTTTGGAGGCTGCATACGGGGAGCGGAACTCGGCCAATTTCTTTTTCATCAGGCTCTCTTTTTTACTGGCTTTCTCCATTGCAGGCTGGCGCACACTTCCCTCTGCTGCCTTCACGGCCTGCGCTCCGGGCTCACCGCCCTCTCTCCTCTCTGCGGCCTTTGCAGTGAGTAGGCCTCACACCCTGGCTCACTCAGCCTCTATCCCAGCCCTTGGTATTACTTGGGCTTTGGAGACTCACCGCTGCTGTCCGCTCTCCCACTTTTCCCGCTCTTTGTTATAGGAGCGGGTCGCCGGTATATCTGTCTCTGTGCTGCACCAGCCACGTGTTAGGCCTTTTGCGGTCCACGCTTCGTCTGGGCACAGCATACAGCGGCGTGCCTCTTCGTGCAGCGGCGCTTTATTCTTATCGTGGCTGCGCTGGTTCCTGCCGTTTGTGGGCACTATCTTTCTGCCCTCTCACAGGCCGCTTGCAGCCCGGCAAGCGCCGCGCTCTCGCCTCCTTCTCCCCTCCGCCTCTGGCTAAGAAGCCCGCGGGTGGCTGGGCTGCCGCTCCCGGTCGTCTCTCGCCTCTCCGCTTCGCCTCACCACCTTCGCTGACCTCCGGTGGGGTAAGTTGGTGCCCCCCTGGTCTCGCCCACACTCCGAGCTGCCCCTTTGATGCCCGTAGGGGCTATTTTAACATTGAAAAGCTTGCTGGTGGCGGAGCTCCCGCGCTACGCCGCCATTCGGGTGGGTGACGTCACCGGAGGTCAGCAGAAAACATATATTTTTTTTTTTAATGCTTTATTTTCATTTTCCAAACAAAACAAAACACAGTAAAGCACAACAGCTATCTACTAGACACAGCAAACCTACCTCTAGAACAATAATACAGAAAGACGAAGAAAGCCCCAAGGAAACCCTCCCCCCCCTCTACCCTCCCCTGCGCTCCCCTCCAGGGTTCAAAACTCAAGATCCCTTAAATGAAAGCCCAAGCAGATCATAACTTTGGTCATCTACTCAATTTGGCTGTTGCAATGAAGTCATTTAACAGTTGCCATTTAAGATATTGTTTCCCAGACGGTAGCTTAGATTTACAAGACCTCTGCTCAAACTGACTATACAAACAGACTCGATTCCACCATTCATGAACATTAGTACTTATTGTAGATTTCCAGTGGCTGGTAATTAAACATATTGCTATTCCGATCATAAAATCCAACAGAAAAGCACCTTCCTTGGGCAGTGAAGGTAGATCTGCTGCAGACCGGTAGCCTATAATCTGCCAAGAAAGAGGCTCCCTGAACTTCAGAATGAGCTGCACTTGTTTCCAAACCAAGTCCCAGAAAGTTTGCACCCCCGGGCAGTCATATACTATATGCTTCAGGGTGCCAATCTCAACCCCACAAGTCCAGCAAAGAGGGCTGAGAGTGCCATCCCACCGTGCCAATTTAGCTGGAGTATAAAAGCAGTTATGAGCGAAATAAAATAGTGTCTGAGTCATGGAGGCGGACCTAGACACTCTTACTTGTTTGCACCAGAATTTCCTCCAGAAAGCCTTTTCCCTGTCTCCCGTTCCCATCTCTGCTGCACCTGTCGCATAAATAGCGACGGGGACCGGGTTAATCTCTTGTAAATCTTTGACACTATTCCCTTCGCTTGCATGAGTTCGCGAAGAGTCTCAGTAGCCCCCTCAGTACCCAAGCCCTGCCGAGGGTCTATTCCCGCTCCTACTAGACAATGCCGGAGCTGAAGCCACTGAAAGTGGCAAGAAAGCGGGAGGCCAAATTCCTGCCTGAGTTCCCCATAAGTCTTCCACTTATTAGCATTCTGCAATTGACTTACCCTCCATATCCCACGGGAGTACCAGGTTCTCCAAGCAAAGGACTTCTTCTGGATTTTAAATATAGGATTATTCCAAATGGGCAGTCGGGCTCGAGAGCAGCCATCGGGATCACAGACTTTAATAAGCGGCTGAAAAGCTTTAAGTGTGTCGAGAATAACAATGGGGAGCGGGGAAGTATTTGGAAATTGCATCCCTGGGGTACACTCCAACAGTACTGGTGCCAATAACCTCTCTTCCAAGGCAACCCAGACCGGCCTCCTGATAGTGGAAGACTCCAGCCAGCAAGACCCTTGTTTGAGAAGGAAGGCATGATGGTAAGCCTTAAAGTTGGGAAAGTTCACCCCACCCAGCTCACGACTAAGTTTCAATTTTTCCTTTGCTATCCTCGGTGTTCTGTTCTTCCACAAGAACTGAAGAAGCATCCGTTCAAGATGCTGGTAAGTATGAGCGGGGAGATAACAGGGGAGCATCTCCAAGATGTAATTCACTTTGGGGACTATCATCATTTTTACTGTTTCCAGCCGACCCCACCAAGAGAGCATTAGGAGAGACCACTTCGTGGTCAGCTCCCGAGCCAGGGTCAGAATCGCTTCAGCGTTACACCTAACCGTTTCTTCGAACAGATAACAATAACGAACTCCTAAATATTTCACCGCACCTGATTCCCATAGAAAAGGATATGCACTGAGATTTTCTTTATGCACCCATTTGTTCATTGGAAACATCACAGATTTGGACCAATTAATTTTATATCCTGAGTAACGCGAGTAATTCTCTATTTGCTCCAATATCTTGGGAATAGAATCAGGCGAGGTGAAAAGGAGGAGGTCATCCGCATATGCTGAAAGCTTGGTTTCCTGCCCGCAACCAAAGCGCCATGTATATCGGGGCTTTGGCGTATGAGAAGAGCTAAGAGCTCCATCGCTAGGTTAAAGAGCATAGGGGACAACGGGCAACCTTGACGGGTACCACGTCTCAGAGCAAGAGAGGCCGAGGCCACACCATTAACACAAATTCGCGCGGTAGGGAGAGTGTATAAAACCTCCAAGGCTCTCAAATAAGTCTCCCCGAAACCAAACCATCGAATAGTCGCAAAGAGAAAGGGCCACTCCAAACGATCAAAAGCCTTTTCTGCGTCCAATGAGAGACCTATCAGAGGCTTCTCCATCTCGTCCGCTCCCAACAAGATATGACATAGAAGACGCGCATTATCAGCAGTCGAACGACCCCCCGTAAAACCACATTGATCGGGGTGGATTAAGGTCGGTATAATCCCAGAGAGCCGGGTTGACAAGGCAGTTGCATAGATCTTGTAATCAGCATTGAGCAGTGAGATGGGGCGATAGTTGGTTACTAACTGGGGGTCTCTGCCTGGCTTCTCAAATACCACTAAGTTAGCTGCCGCAAAAGCACCGGTTTGTTGTCCCGGAGCAGACAGCAGCCGAAAGTACTGCTCCAGATGAGGAGCAAGGGCCTTATCAAAACTCTTAAAGAATTCAACAGGTAGCCCATCCGGCCCAGCGGCCTTACCCGAGGCCATTGAGGCTATTGCTCGTCTAATCTCCTCCTCAGTGAAGGGAGCATCAAGCTCCTCCCTGTGCACCCCGGAGAGAGTGGGCCGCTGTACATTAGCAATCAGCTGCTCAAAACCCTCCTGCGAGAACTCTCGCTCCGAGCTATATAGGTGAGTATAATAGTCTCGGAAGGCCTCGGCAATCTCAAGATCTTTGACTAACAGACCAGATCCCTGTAAATTCTTGATGGCACTGACTCGTTTGGCCTCCCGCTTACCCTTTAATGTAGTTGCTAGCTGCTTACTGGCTTTGTTACCCTCCCGGTAATAATTCCTTTGCTGCCTCCGGACGCTCTGGGAAGCCGCAGTGGTCATTAGGGCATTATATTGAAATCTTAATCGCTGGAGCCGCACCAAGATACAGGGGTCAGTACGCCGCGTCAGGACCCTCTCCCCCGCTTTGAACTGCTGCTCAAGGTCCTGCAGCCGCTGTTTCCTTTGCTTTTGCAATCGTATACTAAAGCTAGTGATAGCCGCCCTAATTGTGGCCTTAAAGCCCTCCCACCAGGCCCAAACGGAGGTGGCATGTGAAGAATTAAACTGGAAGTATTCAGAGATGGCAGCTTTTATCTCTATATGGAATTCAGGGACATCTAGGAGAGATCTATCTAAAGCCCAATCAACAGACGGGCTGTGCAGGGAGTCATCCTGTAAGATTACTGAGATAGGGGCATGATCCGAAATGTGAATTGAGTGCAGGCTAGCAGGACCCATATTAGGGACCAAGGTCTTAGAAACTAGGAAAAAATTGATGCGTGATTGCAACGCGTGTGGCGCAGAAAAAAAAGTGAATTCCAGCTCCTGTGGATGCTGTAAGTGCCAAATGTCCACTAAAGCCAGTTCCTGGACCATGGAGGCAAGGAAAAGTTGCCCCCTGGGCCGCTTAAGCGAGCGGGGAGGTTGACGATCTATGAGAGGGTCTAGTGTTTGGTTGAAATCCCCCCCAACAATGATCGGTTTCCCACTGTCCCCATGTAACTCTCTCGCAACAGCGACAAAAAAATCTAAATTATCCGCTGTGGGAGCATATAAGCACATGATGATCACTTCAAGCCCGCCCAGCTTCAATAAAACCTTTGTCCAGCGCCCTTCTGCATCTGAACAATGGCTTAACATGGTAAACTTAAGGGATTTTCTAGCCAAAATGGCTACCCCGTTATGTTTCTTAACAGCAGGGGAATACGCTATTACCTCATAGGGCCGCTGACCAAGCTTCAAAGACTCCTGCAAATTCAAATGCGTCTCTTGTAACATCAGTATGTCAGCCCTTTCTCGACGTGCGTAGTCTAAGATTTTTCGTCTCTTAATCGGGCTGTTTATACCTTGCAGAGAGACTATTTTACAAGGAGCCATTGAAGTCGGTGGTAAAATTTACCCCGAAGGGCCTTAGCGAAAGACATAATGCTACCTGGAGAAACATCAGTATAATAAGAAAACTTATCTTGGCAGATCTGCAGTAAATGAATGCTCTTGACATCTCTTGTAAATTTACCAAACTGACAAACACAAACAAAACCTGGAGGAGAGGCAAAACCCTGAGTAATTACCGGTGAGCGCAGGCCGGCAGGGCTGGCTCGGGAGACCCAGAAAAACAGGTGGGCCCTTACCGCAAGCGGTACTCACCATACAGGAGAGCATACATAACAATATAGAAATATAAAAATATAGAAATATAGAAAGGGGGCCCATCTCCCAATCCATTCCAACATCTATCCCAACTCTGGAGGCTCAATAGAAAGGGACTCCACAAACAAAGGGGTACACTGTTAAACACACAGCGCTACTCTGGAGGCTCTAAACCAACAGTGCAATAGAGTTCTGTTCGCCCGAATTGAATCGGGCCATCCGCGCCCAGCAGCTCAGCTCATCTGGGCGGCTTCCATTTCCTCCAGGAACTGTAGGAGCGCGTCTGGTTCTTCAAAGGTGCGAGTTTGATTATGCAAGGTGACGCGCATTCTTGCGGGATAAAGGAGGCCAAATCACGCCTGAAGTTGCTGCAGCCGAGGTCGGCATTCCAAGAATCTCTTGCGCCTATTAACGGTATGCTTGGCTAAATCTGGGAAAAAGGAGAGTTTGCGCCCCTCGAATTCTATCGGTGCTCTTGTGCGCACCGGCTCCAGAATCTGCGTCGCTTGTTGGTAACGCAGGGTGCGAAAAATGATAGGCCTCGGTCTGGAGCTCTGCGGCATACTGTGAGAAGGGATGCGGTGGGCACGATCTATTTCGAAGTCTTTTTCGAAAGTACAATGCAAGATCTCAGGGATCATCTTATACAGGAAGGCCCGCATATCCTTCCCTTCCGCCCCCTCTGGTAGGCCTACCACTCGCACGTTGTTGCGGCGTGCTCGATTGTTGCCGTCCTCCACCTCCCGTTGCAGCGTTTTGAGATGCCTCTCAAGCTTGGCGATCATTTCCAGTCGGACCTCGTGGACGGAAAGCATTGCCTCCGCTTTGTCCTGTCTCACAGAGAGGTCTTCAATTTTGGTGTTAAGCCCTGCGAGCTCTTCATGCACTGAGCTTAACGCCACCCCATTGGCTTTGACCAACTCCTTTACCCCTCGGATTTCAGTGAGTAGCTCGAGGTGGGCGTCAGGCCCCTCACGTGTGGCCGCCATTTTTTGGGGGGAGATGGGCTCCGTTTTGGTCCGTTTTGCGCTGCTATTCAATGCGCCTGCATAATCCAACCGCTGCGGTTTAGGGCCCGCCATCAGGAAGGTACCGTAGTGAGTTTCAGGAGTCTTTGTGAAATTTAGGAGGTACTTTTATCCGGATTCTTGCAAGAACTCCCCAGAGCCACCGCACTAGGCGTCCACTCTGCTCGGCATCAGGCTCCGCCCCCAGCAGAAAGCATCTTAATAACATTGCAAACTGTAGACACAGAAATCCCAAGGTCTTTCGAGATGGCCTTGTACCCCTTTTGAAGTTTGATGTTTGGTGATAATAGCTCTTCTGACGGTCTCAGGCAGCTGTTGTGTGAATGTGACCATTTTAAACATTAGAACCATCATTTATTGGTTGATTCAAGTCATGTGAGTATTGACAATTGATCACAGTACTGACAATTGAATTTTACTGCAATGTTTGTAAGGGTGCCAAAATCATGTCCTGGCAATGTCACATTTTTTATACTATTTCCTACTATTTTCTTTTTTAATTGGTCTAGCTCCATGTGATTCTTTTATGTGTCAAATATGTGTACATACATAGTCCAAAGTCATTTCACTAGCCACTTTTTTAGGTGATATTGTATGTTGAGAAGTTAAACTGCAAGGGTGCCAATAATGTTGACCACAACTGTATACTGTTTTTCTTGGAAAGGCAAAGCAGTTCACTAATAAATACAATTAGAAAGTAAAAATAAAAAAGAACTCTGTATAATTTTATTGAACAGGAGAGAAGAAGAGAAATGTATCTTCAGAAGGATAAGAAGCGAGAGTGAGATAGTGAGAGGAAGAGACTGCCAGGACCCCTGTACAACCTAGGCCCCAAAAGCATGTTGGAATAAGTGGGTTTTGAGTTGTAATTTGAAAGTATGGTAAGAGGGTTGTAAAAGGCTGTGCGACTGGGATTCAGTGTTTGCACTGAGCACTCAGCCACACCACAGAAGTGCCTGGGGTGAGAGAATAACCACAGTTTGTGGCTCTGTGTGTGGCAGAGGTACAAGAGAGGCTGGGCCTGGGGCGAGGGGGAAACCTATAAGCTGTTGCATCTGCTGCACACACCGAGCTGCCCTCTAGCCAGCAACGCTTTTCAGTAGCTGCAGCACGTGACATGGAGGCTCCTCCAGCACCCTAATTCCTATGTGCCGACTGCCGACACAGCAGGAGCCAGTGAGCACCCAGAACAGACAGTTACATTGGCCAGAGAAGGGGACAGAGAGGCTCCCTTTCAGCTCTGGCAAAGTGTCACCTCCTACTGTGGCTGCTTCAGTTCATGTTGGCCCATTGCCAGTGCCATGGCAGGCTGTCAGCATCCCCTTCCAAACTACGGTAGTCTAAGTGGCCGCCTAGTTGGCCTAGTGCTTCCGCCAGCCCTGACTGTATTCAAATTCAATAAAGCATGGGATAAACAGAGAGGACGTCTTAAAGAAAAGAAAGGGACTGTAAAGCTTTCTAGTTGGTATGGAAGGGCAGATTGGATAGGCAGCATGATGTTTAACTGCGATCTTTGTTCTCTGTTTCTATCTAGAGCGTCCAGTGTTTTGCACTGACCCTAAGAGTTAGGATAGCATTTTTGCTGCCCTACCTTTCTCTAGATAGTAGATTGAATATTGCTGCTATCTGCATAACTAACAGCTCCCCAGCACTGGTGGGACTGTGCTGAGGTGGTCAGAAAGATTTTTAATGGCAATATCTGGATAGTGCCACTGAAAATTGCTAGACAGCTGGGGCTGTGTTGCCAGGAGTGTGCATTGACTCAATGGCACATATTGCATTGCATTTTTGCCCTGCTTAATGGTACCTATTCAAATGGCAAGTGATGCTACCAAGATAAATGTTTGCGATAAAAGTGGCCAGATGTTCAAGGGAAGGTAGTGTTATAGATAAACGTTTACTTCAAGAGCAAAAGCTAATATTTGAATTTGATACCATAGTGCTAGCTGGCTTAAATCAAGAGCTAAGAGTCAGGATTTTTCATACAATTGATTCCTTTTTATATGAGTATGGGGCTTTTACTGGGAGGGTATGAGGTGGTACGGAGTACTGGCACCTTTTTTATTGTCTGCTAAAATTGATCCATGGTCCTCATGCATTGATGAAAGAGCCCTGCATATGAGTATCAGCAGCTTTTTCCAGGAAAAATGTACTGCATAGACATATATATTTTTATTTTATGTATTTAACATTTCTTATATACTGCCTTTCATGATATCAAGGTGGTTTCCATTGAACAAACTGAAATTACATTGCACAGGGCATTAGAACTTGGAGATAACTATTTTACAGGGAACATGGGCTATGGAGGGTTAAGTTGTTTGCCCAAGACCACAAGGAGCACCTGTGGGACTAGAAACCCCAGTCCTTCCAGCCCAAGGTTGCTGTCCTCTAGTGGGATATGAACCCCTGACCTGGCCTGAGGTAACTTGCCCCAGCCACTAGGCCAGATATATATTTGTGGAGGGAACTAGGTACTCCTCTTTTTCATATATGACACTGAAACTTTGTGACTAGGTACCACAGGATCTTAGGAGGCAAAATTCTTTTAGTAGATTTTAGAAGGGTATTAAAACATGTTTTTTTATGGAAATTGAAAAACTAAGGGTTGTGCCTAACAAAGGGTGTGCTGTTAGTGCACATATTGAGTTGAACAAGTTGCGTAGAGGCCCTTGCTAGCTTTTGGTGCCACATGTGCCCATCCCCCTGCCATTAGTGCATTGGCAACATGCCATACTATGCTAACCAGTATGTTGGTGCACCTACCATTACCCTTTGAGGTGGCATTAAGTACAGTCACGCTAACAGCATCATTCATAGTTTGCACGTGCCTGTAACCCCTGCACTAACTGCAGTGTGCCATCAACCCCATGTTATGCTCCAACCCACCCAGTCCCCAGCCCATTGCATGTTAACCAGTTAAGATAGGATTTTCACAGCAGGGGCCCAGGTTAACAGTTAGTACAGCACACTTATTACATGGCAAACCCTACACAAACAGTGTGGTTTAGTAAGCATGCCCCTGAGTGAGCTCTGGCTGCTGTAGATGTTCTCTAGTTAGTTATCCTTTTCCTTATGTGTCTTTTATTGGTTTTATGGGGATTGTAGTTTTCTTATGTCTTTGTTTTAGATTGATGAGCCAGTTGTGTAGGTCTTGCTTTGTTTGGCTTTTTACCTTTGTTCTCCTGAATGTGATTGCTCACCGCTCTGATGTCCATGGTTCTAACATTCAGTAAGTTTTGGCACTTCAGACACTTTAACAGCAAAAATTAACAAGCAGTTTGTGCAAAGGCTATGTGCTAACTGTTGGGGCATGGCCAGCATGTCCCCAGAGCCGAGTCAACCATTAGGGTGGCAGCTTCTTGGTGGCAGCAAAGAGCAGGGCATTCAAAGTTAAGCAATAGATTATGACAGCCAGGGGGATATAAGGCTTGGAATTGAAATGGATACCATAACCAGGTTCCTGCATTACTCCTGATCTTAGCTCTCAAGTATTCTGACATTATCAAGAATTTAAGATATTGCTGTGAACTCTGAGGTAAGCATGTGTAGATAATCCCCTCTGGATAGTTAAGAAAAAAATATGTTCATTTCTTCTCTCCCTCATGTCCAGGGTTGGTCCATCTGCATGAGCCAATGCAGGGCACTCCACCACTACCCAAAGGAGGGAAGCTCGGAGGCCACCCAAATAATAAGGATAAACTTCTCTCCCAGTCTATGCTACGTGGTGATCAACCAAGAAACCTTTATTAGTTACTCTAAACCTGAAAGCCCGACACAGGCCGTGTTTTGTATTACCACTTCTTCAGGGTACATTTGCCTTCCCGCGCATAGTTGAAGGTTTGCTCCCTAGGACATTGTGACAGGAGGCGCCTGAAAGGTTGACGGTAAAATTTCTTCGTTACAAGATTCTGTTCCGGTGAATAGACCACGGTTCAATGATAATGAGCTGCACATAAAGAAGGAAAGCAAGTGCATACTCACCCGTGGAGAAGAGGTTGAACGCCTCTATAGTGCATAATAGCACAGAGACAAGGCAAACCTGTATCCCCTGAAGAAGTGGTAATACGAAACACGGCCTGTGTCGGGCTTTCAGGTTTAGAGTAACTAATAAAGGTTTCTTGGTTGATCACCACGTAGCATAGACTGGGTTCTATCACATAACGTGGTACAGTGCTCCTTGGTTGGACTAAACTTCTCTCCCAGTCACCACAGCTTCTTTCCTGCCTCCTTGAGGCCCTCATTAACTGCGTTATTAAACAAGATTGCCCGAAGCTGCTTAGGTATACAACAATTAAGACCTGCTTTCAAGAAGCCCCATACCTCTGACCAGAATTCCTGGACCTTTGGACATATCCAAACATATGACCTGGGATAGTTTGCACTCTCGCATATTTCAAGCAATCTCGACTGTCCATACATCCCACATGGACTGTTCTTATTGGGAGATAAAGCATCCAGTATAACATGTTATATTGCCTGCCCTTCAATGTGCTAACTGTAATCTGAGAAATCCTAGCTAACCCTCCCAGTAGTTCTTCTCCTATCCAATTTAATGCCAACTCCCAGTGATGTAAGCTACGATGAGGGGCCCCCCCATTGTCCGGCAGTGGCATGTCCCCCAATGTGTGAGCCCCCCATGCGGTGGCGGCAGAAAACTTACTTCATTGTGTCATTGCGCTGCTTTTCTCTTGTAAGTTTGCCACAGGCCCGGAGGCTGTTCCCCACCAGGCCAAAGTCTCACGATGTGGCTGTTATTGCAAAACTTCAGCCCAGCGAGGAACAGTCACCAGGCCTGCATCAAACACAATAAAGTAAGTTTGTCATGCTGCCGCTGTGTGGGCTTCCTTTCTGTGCAGCCCCCCCCCCCCCCCGCATTGTGGGGGCTGCTTAGGCAGAATTTACGCCACTGCCAACTCCCCATTCCATTTACCACTATCATTTTGAAGTTCCTTGGAGCACTCGGATTAATAAAGACCCACTGAATCTAACCAATTTTTACCCATTCTATAACTGCTGACAAGAAAAAAATCTTCCAGCTCAGTACAAAACTACCAAAAAGCTGTTCCTTGCTTAACTCCAGCGCATAATAATGGACTTGTATATATGTGCAAGTATCTCACCCTTCCAGCCCATGGTGGTACTGCAACTTTCTTAGCGAAAGTAAACTCCTCTAGAAATTGCTTTAGCACTAGTCATTTATCCACCCACTCTTGAAGCCGCCACACCTGCACTCCAGGATTACCATTTCCACATAATTACAAATACACAGACTATTCTGTGGAGTGGTTTAACCATCTCTTACAAATATCTGTAATAAGGCTAATCTTTTATGTTTGGAAGGTAACCGCCCAGATTTAGTGCGTAATACATATTTAGTAGAAAAAGGGAAAGTCAGTTTCTTCTCATAGGCTACACGAATGTATTCTTGTGTGTTGAACAAATAATCTTTCAAATGTCTGAGAGATCATGCCATATTGTATCTCCCCAAATGGAGGGGTTCCAGTTCTCCCCAGGAACATGGGCCTCTCGGCATCTGAAGGGGAATATGAGTCCTCCACCCCTTCCACAGAAGCCTATTTAACAAGTGACTCACTGCTAGATTCCGCTTAACAATCTATAAAGGTAAGACTTGGAGTGCAGATAACTAACATGGGAAAAGAACAATCTTAGATAACGCTAACTTACCCTGCCCTCCCTTCCCCTCCCAGTGATAATGGTAGAGCCTGCCAACATCTTAGCTGACCCATTGCACCAATGAAGATTAAGAGATTTACCGGCCCAAACAGTGGAAGGACTTTGAGGAAGAAAGGTCTCCCCTAGTTGCTCTCACACCCTGGCTGGATAGACAAAGCCTCGGACTTATGCAAATTGAACATGAACCTGCAAAAACTGGTGAAATTTGCAAACTCATCTATCGGGATGGGGAGCAAAGATACTGGATTGGTGACGTATGCCGAAGAGATCATCATCACTTTGAACTCTAGAGTGCCTATCTTAATCCCAAAAAAGGAAAATAAAGTGATATCATTTTATTGAACTAACAATGCATTCTTGGACTAGCTTTTCAAGGTTAAAACCTTTTTCTTCAGTTTGGGACAGCAAATGCTACTTTCAAAGTGTGTTCTCTGCCACCTATGCTAGTATTTTACAAAGAGAAGAAGACGCTTGCTTTTCTTTATAAAAATAGTGCTACTTAGGCGGCTGCTAAAAAATTACCCTCCATGTGCACAAATTAAGGGGCAGAGAGATGCATATGTTAAAAACTTCTGCTGCATCGGTTTTGAAATTCTGATTGAACTCTTGGCGCTCATGTTTACGTATCCATGCTTGCACTTCAGCATACGATAGGAAACTTCCCTGGTAGTAGTGTCAATTGCATTGCGCCTTTCATCTATCATCACGTGACGTTCACAACCAGTAACACAGAACAAAAGAAACATTATTTTCCTTCCCCTGCCGAGGCTGGACCTAGCTAGAAACCAGTACCAACTACTGATATCTGAAGAACTCATTCTAGAGTCTTACCATAGCAGCAAAATAACCACATAACTGCACCCTTTCGTCTTTAATACTGGTCCCAGTTTTAAAGTTATTAAGAGAAGCATATTTTCTTGTAGGTTTTGTTTACTTTTTGCAATCCGTAGTAGTGGATCGGAACATCTTCCAACAAACAGGACTCCTTAATGAATTTCAGCAGAGCCTCTTTGACCGTGAGCCCTTGCTGCTCTTTGTGTACTTCAGGAGCATGGCTGAGGATGTACTCTGTCCCCCTCTTTGCAATTACCTGAAAGAAAGCAGAAAAGACAAATCACTCATTTTCTCCCTCTTTTCATTTTCAGCAGTATAGACAAGAAATACTATGACCAGCTGTCATGTGAATAGGTGAGACAATTCACAAGTAGGTCAATATTTCAACACCATGGTCAACGTTGTTTTAAAACACTGGCTGCAGTATATTCTAAGGATGTGCACAGGCAAGAAAAATTTAGGGGTATGTTTACTAATCGGTGGTAGCGGCTTCCTTGACATATCGGAGCCGTGGCCCCATTGACTTCAATGGGGCTGTGGCTCCGATATCACACAGAAGCCACTACCATCAATTAGTAAACATACGCCTTAGTTTTTATTGTTTTCCATGATTTTTTTCACAGTTTTTGATGTTTTTCAGTACATTTCCACATTCATATTGATAAGGAATTTTTAGTGCATGTTAAATTGATTTTACGCATTCTAATGAACAAATTAAGGTTCCCTAGATTGATCCATGTGCTTTAAATCAATTTAGCGCACACTAAATTATTTTAAGGCACACTATTGAATGCACACTTCTGGTACAATATATTCTGTATTGCTATCCGGATACGGAGTGGCACTGGATGTGTGTATAGCGTGGTAAACACTGCTCATGGCCCCAAGAGCAGCAATATGTAAGCCTCCTCTGAGATAATGGATACTGTTTTCAAGTGCTTCAGTTTTCCAGAACTGGTTGTGCAGCTATTAGACTGAAATTGAACATGCTCAACTCAACATGCTCAACTGAGTTCTGGACCTATGCAATTTATTCAAGGACAAGTAACAAAAAATGTGTTCCTTATTTTTAAAACTGTGCTGTTTGGTTGGGCTCCTGCAAAATTCAGGGATACTGGTTCCAGTTAAGGAAAAAACTATCTGTAAACTGGAGAGACTGGTGTAAGTTAATATTACAGAGAAATCATGCCTGTGCTGGCCTTTATACCGTATTGAATATATAGAAAGTACACCAGGAAGTTCCCAGGGACCTGAACCTCTACTTGTTTGCTTTTAATTACTGCTGATTTTGGAATACGAATTTGGAGGAAGGAAGGTTCAGAGGAAACATGAGGTAAGGTTTATTTACTAAGGGGTATGTTTACTAAAACCCCGCTAATGTGCGGGCCGCGCTAGTGTGCGGGTGCCATATAAGGAGTGGGCGTTTCTTTTTGAAAAAGAAAAAACGTGATTTAAATATGCGCTAAGCGTAGACCCTTCCAAAAATCATTTCTTTTTTTTGGAGCTTTCCTGGGAGTGTTTTTTAATGTTGCCCATTGATATCACTATTGGCCAGCTTGGTTATGTTTTTTCCCCAATTTTTCGAGGTCATTTTTGAGGGTTTTTTCCCTTTTGTACTGTGCACATGTATCACACTGCTCACGTTTTGTAGGTTTCCCCGGTTTTGCTGAACATTGCTGACGGAAATGGTTTCTCTTCCCTTTAAATCGGCTCTAACGCGAGGTTTTCACTCGCGGTATTTTTTAGCTTGAATTTCAGCCCCACTCCTGTGCGGGGAGCCTCTCCCCGCCAACTCTCCACCCATTGACCCCGTCCCTCCGCCCCTCGGGAGCCTTCCTCCGCCCTCGGAATGCCTTTCCACGCCTCTATCGCACATCAGCGCGGCGCGCACTTGTGCGGGCCCGTTAGTGCAGCGCGCACATGTGCGGGGCACAAAAATGCACTATTAGCGTGCGCTAAGGTACCTTAGCGCACGCTCAAGTGCGCCCCGCACAATTGCATGGTTTAGTAAACATACCCCTAAGAGAGAAGCAGATATCTGGAATGGCATATATAGATGAGGGGAGACTGAATAAACTCAAATTAATTTGTTGCACTGGTTTCAGAGATGATTCTAGTTTTTGCAGATAATTTATAGATTTATGAGTGCTATCCTATTCCTTGTTGACTAGTGGTAAGTGGGAGTGCTTCTGTAAAATATGTTCCCCATTAGTAATATGGGAGGAGATAGATGAATTGTTCATGTCATTTTGAGCATAAAAACCCCTGTTGTGCAGTATTTTTTGTCTTTTATTTCCTCATCTTTTCTGCCACTCTAGCAAAGTGGTTGTCGCAACACTATGAGGGTCTTTTAGAAGCCTTATTTGTGATTTGGATGTCCATTTTAAAAGACAGGTCTAGAGACATCCCTGGTGCACACACATCTAAATATGTCAGGAGGTGTGGCGGGGGCGTGTCGAGAGCAGTCCGCCAAACTTAGACATGTATGCCCGATTTCAGATATTACTGGCATATCTAAGTCCACGTCCAAATCTATACCTGCTCCAGGGTATGACTAAGCATTGGAAAAGTGCTTAGTTTGCCTATATACCCCCTGGAGGGTGTAGAGGAGACAGTACTCTGGTATTCCCACAATGATCTTTAACAGGAAGTGGAGACATCTGTTTGCAGAATGGCCATTTGGGACACATCCCCTGCCTGCAGTACTGCTGTGGGGATATCTATGTCGATGTCGACATCGAGTATATCCATATTTCTGAAATCGTGCCCAAACTTGGATTTGACCAGTCTTTTCGGGCACATTTTCTCATGGACGTCCCCGACTGCACCTGGTAGTCATTTCTAAAATGTGCCTTTACCTGAATAGTGCCAGGGTGGTCTGTGGGCAGGGCAGGGCGGGGCAGAGATAAGAGTTATCCTAAATGGGTATCCACATAGCGCTATTCATGTGGTGGCTCTGAATATCACTGCTATATGGATAGTACTGGTGTTGACTACACTGTCCAGATATTCAGAGCTGGCCATTCTCTGGATACCAGCAGTGAATATCCAGATTTAATTTAGCTGTGGCAGCCAACTTTTAAATAAGATTTCATTTTATTTATTTATTTGGTTTTACATACTGCGCTATTTAAAGTCAGTGCGGTTTACAGTATAACATCTTAATACATAGAACATGATTGCACTGAACAGGTTTACATTGAACAAGTAACGTAACAGAGCTTACAACAGATAACAGAGCTTAAGATGCTGAGCATCACAGCTAAATATTGATCCATGTATCTTTTGCACTGATCTGTTTGCTACTATTGATTTGTTTATTGAATTTTTCTTCTTAAAACTGTAAAAAACTTTATTTGTAGGAACCACCAAATAAAGTATTTTCATTTAAACCTCTCCATGGTGATCCTTTTGACTTTTTGAATTTTTGCCTGTTTTCATTCCAGCCCTTGGGCCTTCAGCTATTTTCTTCCCCTATCTACCAAGACACTTTTACATTATCATTATTGGGGTGCACTGGTTTGCATGATTTCTATTTTTCTCTCTCTCTTTAAAGCAACGGTTACCCTTTGAAGAGACAAAAGCATAACCACTCCCACCCCCTGCCCCCATCAGTTTACTAGAATATTATGAATTATATCTGTAGTTATAGACGGATAGTTTAAGCTTGTATTACTAATATTGACTTTGAGCAGATACTACCCCTTAAGAAGGAAGCAGGTTATCTTAACCAGGAATGTGAGGCCATTTGTTGATCATTTGCTCAGAATAGGTACCAGAGAGTCTGTGAGGGTGTCGTGAGGGTGTCGCTGTGGAATTTATCCAATTGAATTATTAGTCTGAGACAGATCACGACTGTTGCAGGATGAAAAGATGCTGTAATTTATGAACAGGAGCTGTTTTCCTTTATAGATTTCTGTTTGTGTTGATTTATGCAAAAACTTCAATAAAATGGCCAATGAAGGAGTACAAGCTGAAGCAGACGGGGAAAAGCTGCATAGTTAGCAGTCTCCTTGCCTGTCTCCTCTTCGGCCTAAGATTTTATAAGACTAAGGGGTATGTTTACTAAAACCCCCGTTAGGTGCGCGCCGCGGTAGTCTAGAGAATGCCATATAAGGAGTAGGCGGTCCGGTCAAAAATAGCAAAATGGGATTAGCGTGTGCGCTCTTGTGTGCGGCGCGCTCTTGTGCGCCACGCACATTAGCGCATGAGTAACGTGCGCGGAAAGCATAAGCAGGCGCGCTGATATACAAACAGAGGAACAGGGCTGCAGTACAATGGTGAAGACACTGACAGATGGTGCAGGGGTCATGGGTTCAATCCCCCACTGTGCCCAATGAATAAGACTGACTGAGGCACTACCATTTATGTGTAATATTGCATTATGAGGCTTTTTAATTTTATTTTAATTACTGCTGCTAGCAAACGCACTCTCAAAGCACTGTAACATAAGGTGCTGCATAAGGCACCCCATAAGGTACCCCAGAGGGCACATTTTAAAGTGCACTGTCCGCCACGGCACCCTACAATGTTGCTGAAAGGGTGGCGTATAGAGCGCCATATAGGGTGCCCTATGAGGCACAGCAAGGTCATAGCACTGTTTTTGATGGCAGCACTGTGCATTTCAACGCATGAAAATCATAAGTAGGTGCGCAGAAATGCAAGGAGGAACAGCAGTGTAGCACAATGGTTAAGGCACTGACTGATGCTACAGGGGTCATGAATTCGATCTCCAGTGTGCCCAATACATAAGGCTGGCTGAGGCATCAGCTTTGACATGTAAGTATTGTTTCCTGAGGCATTTTATTTGTATTTTAATTATTGCTGCCAGCAAACACACCCTCATGTGCCGTAACCTAAGGTGCTGCATAAGGCACCCTATAAGGCACTCCATAGGGCACATTATAAAGTGCACTGTCTGCCACGGCACCCTACAATGTCCCCTATAGGGCTCCCTATAAGGCACTCCATAGGACACCTTATAAGGCACCTTATACGGACTGGCACCCTATCAGTCGCTCCATAGCATACTGTATGGTGCACCTTATATGGACGGTAACCATAAGGTGCCCTATAAAGCGCCCTCTGAGGCACCATATGGGTACAGTACGCTGAGGGTGTTTTTGCTGGCAGCACTAATGTATATTAAAAATAGATAATGCATTGGACAACCCTATCAACCCCACGGAGGGTTTGAACCCATGACCTCTGGCTCCACTGGTAGCGAAGTAACCAGTGGGCTACAGCTCTATAGCTACTAGCAAATCCCTGGCTGGCTGCAGAAGGACTGCAAGTCACCACACAAACAGTCTGCTGTGGTCACCAGGATAGGGTTAACCTACCCATACCCATGATGCACTGCACATGCAAATCAACAGTCTACAGATGATCACAAGATGGGGTATGCACCCCAACAGCACCTCGGCCTGGTAGGGGGAACTGACCGTGTGTGGTACTGGCACAGAGTAGCTACACACCGTCACATTGTGCAGGTACGGCACTCACCCTAAGGGTGAGGTGGGGCGCCCAGCACCAGGTCCACAGCAGAGATAGGCCATGCTGTAGGTCCCCAGCAGTGATAATGTGTGAGATAGGTAGTTTCTGCAAACACACCTTGGATATATCTGTATGTCTCAGTCAGGTGTAGCCCCTATGGACCCCTAGGAGGATTATGTACCACCACCCTCCTCCTTCTCCAGGGCTGAGGGTGGTAAACAGGGTCTCCCACCAACAGATCCACATTCTACCTCCCTACAATGGTGGCAGTAGAGGGGACCATCAACCCCAGTCCTGCTGGGGAACAGACACCCTACAGGGCAGTCAATGCAGCTCTGTACACATCCATAACGCAATAGCAGACAGACATTAGGCCTGCATATGCTAAGCTGCACCACACCACTATCTGATATTTTCCTGTAGCAAGCCTTCAGCCGCTGCACGGCGCTCCATCAAGACACATACCAGCTGCAGACAGTCTGCTAGCCAGTCCATAGTGCATGTTCCTAGTGGAAATGCATGCACCCAGAACTGGGATGTCAGCATACACACCAAGCAGATAAGTCAGTGACTGGGCCCCAAAAATAAACCCATAAATATCACATGAGAGAAATATTATATAGCACTATGGGGGTGCCTAGCCATGTTGTGGTCACTGCACAGTCAGGGTGAGAGTGATCTCCCAGCAGGACATGCTGTGGCCACCCTGTCTGTTCAGGTGGTGGCCGGGCACTACAATGTCCCAGCCAGTGCCCTATGCCCTGTGCAGATGCATCCTGGCCAGGCCACCCTGTCCGGGCTATACCCATGGAACCTTGCTCCTCATTATGCACATTGGCAGGCCAATACTGGCAACAGTGCTGGCAGTGTGGGCTGTGGAGGGTGTTTGCAGCCACCACACACTCCCACACCTATGCCAGCATTGTGCTACTCTAGAGGAGTTTAGCAGCTCTGGCCACCACACCAGTCCTGGGCACAGTGCAGGCATGGATATGGTACGCAATACTGTTGGAGGTCACTCCACAGGGTGGTAAACACTGTCAGAGACCAGACCTGTAGCACACTCCACAGACAGCAGAAAGGTTGCTATGATTGAGCTCAATCAGCAAACTGTGCTTAACGTAGGAATTGGTATCTGCCAGTAATCATAGCAAACATTTGATAGCTGTGTACCATATTCCCAGGTGTAGGGTGGCATTGCTAAGGTATGCAAGGGCTAGTATTGGGAGATGCACGCAGGGCCCAATGTCCTGCCTCTCCAGGAGGCATTGGCTAATGGAGCCTGTGGGTGTGGGTGTGGATGTGTCTGCCCCTGTTGGCTGCTGCTTTACGGCAGAGGTTCCCAACTCCAGTCCTGGTGTGCCAAACACTGTTCGGGTTTTCATGCTGTCCTGCATGAATATGCATGAGATACATCTGCATACCATGGGGGTGGTGCATAGATATGCAGCACAGGCATCTTTATTAGAGGCTGCATGGAACCTGAATGGTGTTTGGCCCTCCAGGACTGCATTTGCGAGACTCTGCTCTAGGTAATGCGCCTGTTTATGGTGTCTTTGCTCTGTAGGGTAAAATGTAGGTGTTTTGGGCATGTTTACGTCATCTGCAATAAAGGTTCTGTCTGTATTAGCACGTTGTAGTAGTGGGTAAAATATGGGGATTGGGTTGGCAGGCACCATAGCTGGGACTTGAACCTGTGACCTTCTGCCTCCAAACACAATGGTTGTGTGCACTGCACCACCATGTTACCACAGGGACAATGCATTCCCTGGTGATACCATGACTGTTTGTCCGGCAGGGCCTGTCTGTTGCAGTGCATGGCACCCACCTACACAGGGCTAGGCCATGGTCTGCTCTGGGCAGCTGCCACTGCCCCCTCCACCAACAGTACCCCTCTGCCACCATGCTGACATGGCCTTATATTGGAGACAGCATAAAACCTGAATGATTTGTGGCCCTCCAGGACTGAATTTGGGGGACTCTGCTCCAGGTAATACACATGTTTCTGGTGTCTGTGCTCGGTGGGGTAAAATATAGGCGTTTGAACCATGCGTATGATCTCTGCAATAAAGGTTTGTCCTTACTATCACAGTTTGGTAGCGGGTAAAATATGGGGACTGGATTGGCAGTAGCCCCAGCTGGGACTTGAACTTGTGACCTTCTGCTTCTGAACACACTGGCTGTGCTCACCACACCACACTGTGCTCACAGAGACAGTGCAGTCCCTGGAGATACCATGGTTGTTTGTCAGACAGCGCCTGTCTGTTGCAGTGCATGGCACCCACCTACACAGGGCTAGGCCATGGTCGGCTCTGGGCAGCTGCCACTGCCCCCCTCCACCACCAGTACCCCTCCACCATCATGCTGACATGCCCATCTGCTGGTGGTGCTGGTGGTGTGCAGTCTCAAGCCATCCAGTGTGCAGGTAGGCGGATGCCTATGGTGCGTGTTCTGGGGTAGGGGTGCCTGCATAGGCGTCCACGCTTCCCCCCAACACCGCCTGCCAATGTTCTGTGCCCTTGGGGGTACCTGCTGGGTATTATTCCCTGTGACACTGTGATAAACACTCTCGTGCCCATGTTGGGCCCTCATCAGTTGCTGTCTGGCTGCTGTTCAGTTTCAGCATTCCTAAGTGCCACCTAGGCATCTGCCTAGTCTGCACTGTGCCCCAGCTGCACCATAGCATGTGACGCCTGCAGCCCTCTGTATCCCCTTTCCCAGCATCTGTCCAGTTGCCCATTCCGACATGCCCGCCCTGCTGTTGTGGAACATGTACATGCCATAGGAAACCTGTCCAATGGAGAGGGAAACCCTGATCAGTGCTATTTCACTGTGGGATCATTCACCTTGTATGGGGACGGAGCGTAGACCCTTCCAAAATTCATATTTATTTTTTGGGGCTTTCTTGGGAGTGTTTTTTGATGTTTCCCATTACTATCACTATTGCCCAGCTTGATTATAATTTTTTTAAATTTTGTTGGAGTCCTTTTCAATGTTTATTTGTACTTTTGTACCATGCACATGTATCACACTTATCACTGTTTTGTAGGTTTCCCTGGTTTTGCTGTACATTGCTGACAGAAATGGTTTCTCTTCCCTTTAAATCGGCTCTAACGCGAGGTTTTCACTCGCTTTATTTTTTGCCTCGGATTTCAGCCTCGCTAATGTGCGGGGAGCCTCTCCCCTCCCACTCTCCACCCATTGACCCCTTCTCTCCGCCCCTGGGGAGCCTTCCTCTACCCTCCGGGAGCCTTTCCCCGCCTTCATCGCACAATAGTGTGCCGCGCACATGAGCGTGCACATTAGTGCCCCGTAACACGACATTAGCATGTGCTAAGGTACCTTAGCGCACGCTAACGTGTGCAGCGCACATTAGCGCAGTTTAGTAAACATACCCCTTATTCAGTGCATCTGTGGTTTTTTTCTTTGTGTTTAACAACCATTCCTTCTGTCAAGTCATATGAAGAACTGAGGATACGCAAGGAGGTCTAGAAGTTGTTTGGGGTAACCCAGGGAGTTCTAGAGTCCACACCCTTTACTTGCTTTATGCATCAAGTATAAGATTACAGCAAGACTTTTATACATTCTTAGATAGGCAAAAATGATATCTTCTACTATATTACTGTGCCCCAGTCTGCTATTAATTTGGAAAATGTAAGCAGGTGGAACTCTAAATGGCTATTTAGCCTCTCCAAAATGCCTGGAACATGCGCCACTACTCAGCATGTGAGAGGGCTTTTGCTAGCATGACCCCTCTTTCCCTTCCATTTACCTTTAGTGGTGATGTGAGAAAAAGTGAGTGTAGCATCACATAGGTACAGTTTCTACGTCCCATGGGCTCAGTACCATGCCAGGTTTCCTGCATCCGTCACTGTTGCTATGGGACACACAGGAGGGAATGACATTGGGAGGGATCGGAAGTTTGTGGGTTCTTTAGAAGGGGGGATTCTATGGTCCTTCCTCCGCAAGAAAAGAGAAGGCATGATTTTGTCAGCACCCTCATCCACCAACGTCATATTAGGTGATGTTGCATTTTTGGGGACTTTGCTGATTTCTGATATACGAGAGGTGTCCGATATTAAAGGTACAGGTGGCAATCATACCGGCTCCGCATGCGCAATAGTGCCGTCATATGCAGGACTACTTGTACTCATAGTAGGAGAGTCTGTAGCGTTGTTTTGTTAAACACTCAAATTATGAGTCGTTTTCGGGAAGCAAACAAACATGGCATGTGTAATCGCAGAGTATTCGAAGTTTGAGGTGCGTGGAGTTATCCGATTTTTGCAAGCCGAAGGAGTTAATCAGAGCGAAATTCATTGCAGATTAGAGGGTGTGTCTGGCCCGAACGTTTTAAGCCTAAAAGAAGTCAGCATCTGGTGTAACAAGTTTAAAGATGGCTGAACGGAGTTGAATGATGATCCGGAAAAGAAAAGAGGCAGACCAAGGACCTCACACATGGACGACAACTGCGTAATTGTCAAACGTCTGATTAGGGAGGATCGTCGCATTAAAGTTTGTGAAATTGCTGAAATGACTGGCATTCCATTTATTCGGACCTCTGAAGAAATTCTTGGCAGGGAAACACTTGGCGGATCAGGAGGAATTGCAAGACACCGTTATGGACTACTTCAAGCAACTTGACACGCAACTGTACCGTGAAGGGATGTTCAAACTAGTGTCACGCTGGGATAAATGTCTCAATGTTTACGGCGATTATGTGGAGAAGTAAACAAAGGTATGTAGTTTTTGGTGGAATGTATTGAATAATTTCTTTAAATACAAATGTTAGTGTAATTTTGGCCTGCACCTTTAATATTGGACACCCCTCATAGATGCCACCATTAAACACATTTAATGTTGCTACACGTTTTGAAGAATAGAAATCAGGAAGTGGAATAAGAAGGGGAAAATAGGCCAACTCAGATGTGCAAAGGCATCTTACTTTGACCTTAAATTAGTCATAATTCTAGATTGTGTCTGATCAAGTCAGTTATTCCCACAGTTCAGCCAACTAACTTGAAACCCCAAGATGCTTAAAACCAACTGAGTCAAATCATAATGTACAGCCCTAAATTCTGCTATTTACCTGCCACTGCTCCCTTTAATTGCAGTCTTTGTTGTTATTGCCCATCTTATCTTCTCCACTCTTCTGTTGCTTTCTCATACTGTGCCAGTTTAGTTTTCTTATTTGTTCCCTTCTTCTGAGATCTGCCACTTCCATCTTTCCTTTCCTCCATCATAGTTTGTGCTGTATTATACCAGTCTTCTCTTGTCAGCAATACAAATGCTTCTTCTTGGTATATGATTACAGTCTAATTTCTATTTAAATTATGCACTACATATTTTTATACATCACATTGCTAAAAGTGCTGATTATCACATAATGCAAAATAAATACACTCTGAAAGTCTCCTGCAGTATCTTACCCACTGTGGAAAATAGGTTTCAGGCTCAAAATATCTTCCAACGTGAACATTTTTCCTGTAGTTTCCAAAGTCAGCCTGTAATCCGTAGGCAGCCAACAGAAAGTAGACTTCCTCTTTGTGCATGCAGCGGGACCTCAGTATCTGGTCCTTGAGGTTGCAGTAATACAGATGCCTTGCTGTTTTGCTACTGCAGGGGACAAGAATAGGGGTCAACTCTCATCTGACTTAGGCAAAATAATTAAAACCAAATTCATTTGAAATTTCCTCCTAAGCTGGTTTAGTTAGGTGCTTATTGATTTGTTTTGGTTGTTTTGTTATCCTGTGTTGTACACTCTTTTGATTGACGTACCATCATAAAGGTGGTTTAAACTCTTGCAAATAAATAAACAAATAAGTTATACAGTTGAACTTTAACCGGATATGTCCCATGTATTGTCTTCCATAGCACAGTGTGGGACATATGGGGGGGATACAAGCTAACAGGCACTGAGAAATTATCTGATGTTTGGTGCTCTGCTTGCATGGGAAAAATTTTTACAATTCATACCTTTCAATTCTTGCATGCAATATAAGGTGCCCCTTTTCCTTTATGAGAGAGAATTTTTAATTTGCAAATGTCTGCAATCAGTTTGTATGCCGCTAGAAGTGCTAACTCTAATGATTCCAGACAGAAGTCATACTATTGAGTGACGTCTTATAAATAATAGAAAAAACTGTTTCACAGACACCTCTCAAAAAATATTATTATTTCGAGCTAAACTGTAGAAGCTATTTACCTGGGAAAGTGATGATTTATTTTGCTAAATTAGCTGGATGATGTTTACCTGGTGCTCACTTCACTAAAAGTATGGAAGAGAATAAACAATGCAGAGTCTTTTAGCACGAGTCATAGATGCCCCTAGGTGAACCTTCAGGCTTGTGCCATCCTCCTCCTCCTCAATAAATAAATTAAAATACACATATATACACATACATGTAATTAACTTTTGAAAATTAATTCAGCAACAGACAGAGAATTTTAAATGCCAATTGCTGCAGCTAAATAAACACTGAGAGGCTAATTCTGTACGGCCGATCAGAATTGGGGCATACAGAGGTAAACCCAATTCTAATCCCATGGGGATTAGACATGCTCGCAGGATCAGAATAGGATCTATGGCCTGGACATGCAGGCTGTGTCACGATTCCGATCGGCTGCATGCCTAACCATGTATCCGAGTAACTCGGCCAGGTTCCTGAATGGAGCTGCAGTACCATAGCGTTCCGTCACCATCGCACCGTGGCTGCTGCCAGAAACCTCCTTTCCCCACAGCCTGACCCATGATCCGAACTCCCATGGCCAGGATAGGGCTACAGGAATGCTCCTGCACCCTTTACCTGTCCGTCTCCGCTGGCCACCGCTATCACCCCACATCCATGGGGCTTATTCCACCTCTGAGATGGAATAGGTCTCCAGTCTAACAGGCTGAGCTCCAATGTACAGGGCCGACCTCAGGATCATCCCTGTACATCTGGGGTCATGGCCCTCCCACGCCCTGCCCTTACTCCGCCTCTGGACTTCCCCCTTCCACCCCCGTCACAGACTCCCCATACAAACACAGCTGTATGTACGGGGAGACTTTGCATCGGGGCAGCATGGGGACAAATAGTGGGGATGTACATCCCTGCTATTCATGACACTGAATGACTCCCTGAATATTCATCACTGCTATCCAGACAGGGCTAGAGCTGAATATCTGGGCTATGAGCCAGTACTGGCACTATCTATATAACAAGTGAAAAACTATGGTCCAAACTAAAGAAACAATCAAACTATAGAAAGTTCGACCTTAAATGTCCCACCGGTGATATTAATAATATTAGATAATCTTTTTGATCTGTTTGTTGGACTGTTTGTCATTAGAGGCATAAACCTCTCCAGTAACAAATCTTCCATTTTATTCTAATTATTAAGCAAATCAATGCCCAAAAGTATAGGAAAACACCACAACAGCGCTCCACACTTAGAGAAATGCTAAAATGTATCTCCTCCAGTGCCATTACCACTATTGCAAATGTTGCCATATATAACAACAAGGATAAATCATTGTTCTTTCATCAACTCCATCAAAAGAATACAAAAGTCAATGATATTAGGAATCACCATAACCAGGAATGTGACACGGGTCTGTGTTTCGAGATCTTACAATTCAAGAGAGCTCTGCCTCAAGTGAAATTCTGAAAAGTGTTCCTCCAGTATACTTGAAGTTTGCCTGAGGTCCTCTTAAAAATGGGATCTCTTTTAGGGTGAACTACTGATGTCATTTTCAGCATCATTACCTCCAGCCACAGTCATCATAACAAACTCCACCAGTCAAATTCCAAATTCAAGCCTGATGGTGAAACTGACCCCAGTCTAAAAATCCATGATTGTTCAAGAAATTGTAAATGAGAGGTTCTGTCCCCTCCCTGAAGATCTGGTGGAACATGATCTAATAAACACCACTTGAAATGAAACCAGTAGTTCACCATATAAGAGATCCCTTTTTTTAAGATGACTCCAAGCAAACTGCAGCTGTATTGGGGGCAGGGCCGGCCCGTCCATTGAGTGAGAATGTTTTTTGCACAGGGCCCCACGTTTCAGGGGGCCCCGCGCAAAGAACATTCTGCTTTAAAAGTAAATTTAAAAAAAAAAAAAAAAAGTTGGTTATTGCTGCCATTGCGGCAGTGACAGAATCACGTGTCCCATGGGGCCCCCCCTGCCTATCAGAGCCCTCCCTCCCCACCTCAGTCCCTCCCTGCATTGGCTTTCAGAGCCACAAAGGGAGAGTGTCCTTTCACGGCTCTGTTAAGTCGGCAGTGGCTTATGGTAACTTTCCCATCAGCCCCGGCGGGCTTAACAGAGCTGTGAGGGAGAAACTATCCCTTTGCGGCTCTGAAAACGGTGCGTAGAGGGACTGAAGCAGGGAGGGAGGGAGGGCTCTGCCAGGCAGGGGGGGCCCCGTGGGACACTCGATTCTGCCACTGCAGTGGCAGCAGCAGCTAGCTTTTTTTTTATTTTAAATTTTCCCTGGGCTGTTGGGGGGGAGGGGGTTAGGACTTGAGGTGGGCTGATGGGGTTAGGACTGGTAATGGGCTGAGGGCTGATGGGGGGGTAGGACTGGTAATGGGCTATGGGGGGTCTAAGTCTGGAAATGGGGTGATGGGGGTTAAGACTGGTAGTGGGCTATGGTGGGGGCTAAGACTGAAAATGGGCTGATGGGGTTAGGACTGGAAGTGGGCTGATGGGGGGGGTTAGGACTGGTAATGGGCTATGGGGGGCTAAGACTAGAAATGGGGTGATGGGGGGTAAGGACTGGTAGTGGGCTATGGGGGGGCTATGACTGGAAATGGGCTGATGGAGTTAGGACTGGAAGTGGGCTGATGGGGTGTTAGGACTGGTAATGGGCTATGGGGGGGCTTAAACTGAAAATAGGGTGATGGGGGGCTTAGGACTGAAAGTGGTCTGATGGGGGCTTAGGACTGTAATGGGCTATGGGGGTCTAGGACTGGTACTGCGTTGGGGGTTGCTAGGACTGGAAATGGACTGAGTGGACGGGGAGGCTTGAACTGTCAAATAGCTGATGGAGACGGGGGCTTGGAATGGAAATGGGCTGAGGGGAAGGGGGGGCTTGAACTGCAAATAGCTGATGGGGAGGGGGCTTGGAATGGAAATGGGCTGAGGGGAAGGGGGCTTTTACTGCAAATAGCTGATGGGGAGGGCTTGAAATGGAAATGGGCTGAGTGGAAGGGGGGCTTGAACTGCAAATAGCTGATGGGGAGGGGGGCTTGGAATGGAAATGGGCTGTGAGGGGAGGGAGCTAGGGACAGGAAATGGACTGATGGAGGGGCTAGGATAGTACTGGAAATTGGGTGTTGGGGGAGCTAAGATTGGAAATAGGCTATGGTGGGGGCTTGGATTGAAATTGACTCATGGAGGGGCTAGAATTGGAAATGGGCTGAGTGGAGGGGAACTAGGATTTGACATGGGCTGATGGTGGGACTAGGAAATGGGCTGATGGGGGCTGGGATTGGAAATGAGCTGATTGAGGGACTCGGATAGGACTGGAAATGGATGGGGGAGCTAGGACTGGAAATGGGCTGATGATGGGGCTAGGATAGGACTGGAAATGGGCTGATGGGGGGCTAGGACTGGAAATGGGCTGATGCGGGGACTAGAAGGGAGCGGATGCTGGGTGGGGCTGGAACTAGAAGGGAGCTGATGTTGGGGGAGGATTAGAATGGGATGGGGCTGGGAGGGTGAAATGGAGAGGGGAAAAATATTTTGTGTGGGAGGAAAGAAAAATCTACAATTGGCCGGGTATTGGGAGAGTAAGTGGAGATTGAGGATGGAGGGGTAAAATTTGAGTGGATGAAATAGGAATGAGGAAAGAGCAAAAGGAGAAAGATTAGTATGTTAAAGCAGATGTAGAGAGAGAATGGAAAAAACTAGAAGAGAGAAGAAAGGACAAATGGACAGCAGACAATGGGGAAGCAGAAGACATGAAGAAACCAGAAGAAAGTGACTGGAGCAATTGCAACTGAAAAAAAAATGCACAAAAGGTACAAAGATATCTCTTTATTTTGAATTTATTAACTGGAATATGTCAGCTCTGGGAAGTGTGCATCATTAACGTCTGTGCTTTGTTTAGTACAAGATGAAATTAATTTATAGTTTTATTTCTACAGTGGTGTTATACATTCCAAATTTGGCTTTTGGGGTTCCCAGTTTAATTATTGTCTTCCTGTTTCTAAACTGTGATTCCTTGTTTGGTGATGGTCTATGTTCTGCATGTGTAACTGAGCTGAGGTATTCTGTTTATGTAATTCCTATTTGACATTGCCACGTTCTCTTTCCCCAGTAGGTCATGTATTGTTATTCTCTGAAATGTATTGGTTTAATATTTGCAGTGTTGCGTTTTGATAGGTAGGGTCTGGTGCTTTCTGAGTCCTGGTAGTGCTGTTACGGTATGGTGGGTTTACTATGGGTTCTAAATGGGCAGTATTTATAGTAGTTCCTAATGTGCCTGGTGTTTGGCACAGGATTATAGTAATGTAGAATATTTTAGTCTTTCTTTATCCATACACTCATTAAGAGGCATGTTTACTAAACGTTAGTGTATGGTAACATTATGCAAATATTTATGCAAATGAGGCCCCTTATGCAAATGAGGCCCCGCAGTGAGTCTCCGCACATGACCCTGCACCCCCCCCCCCTTGGGTCGCCCCTGATTGGGGGAACCCTTTTCAGAGTTTCTCTTGAGGCAAAGCTCTCTTGAATTTTAAGAGCTCAAAACACAGACCTGTGTTGCCTTTCCTGGTTATGGTGATTCCTAATATCATTGACTTTCGTATCATCTTTGATGGAGTTGATGAAAGAACAACAATTTATCCTTGTTGGTTTATATGGTTGCATTTGTAATAGTGGCAGTGGCACTGAAGGAGATAAGTTTTAGCATTTCTCTACGCGTGGAGCACTGTTGTGGTGTTTCCTATACTTTTGGGCTTTTATTTTATTTTATTTATTTAGCATACATTTGTATACCGCTGCTTCCAGTGATCAGTAGCGGTTTGATTACAGATATGAATTTGTCAATCGTGACAGGAATTTTTGCGGTATACACACACTGATTTGAAGGGAGAAGCACAGCACACGGTGAAAGGACTTACGGAGAGAAAACAGAATTTACATATGCACATATCTACATATTTACATAACTGCACCCAAGTTTCATTGGGAGGTATCTTTTTACCCCCGGGACTATATCAGATTGTATTGACACTTGAAAAGATGTGTCTTGAGTTTCTTTCTGAAATCCATAAGGTCTTTGATCGCTCTTAGCTCTGGTGGTAGTTGGTTCCAGAGGGCAGGGGCTGAGTAGGAGTATGCTCGCTGGCTAGTACTGGTTGTTACAGATCTGATATCGGGGGGAACGTGGAGTATGTTTGAGTGGATTGTTTGCCTGCTTCTGTTGGGTGGTTGCGTGCTGATAAGGGTGGAGAGAAAGGATGGCGCTATGTTATGTATAAGCTTGAAGGTGGTTATTAGTGTTTTATATTTTACCCGGGCTGCAATGGAGAGCCAGTGTAGCTCGATTAATACAGGTGTAATGTGATCAGTAAGGGGTTTTTTCATGATGACCCTAGCTGCTACATTTTGGGCCATTTGGAAAATGTTGAGGGTTTTCTTTGGAAGGCCCTGTAAGATGGCGTTGCATTAGTCGAGGTGTGGCATAATTAGTGCTTGCGCAACAGACCTGAAATCGTGAGGTTCAATGATGTTCTGTAGAGGTTGTAGGACTCTAAGTTTGTGGAAAACGGCCTTGTTGGTTTTGAGGAGGTGCTTTTCCATCTTAAGATTGCTGTCCAGTGTTACACCCAGATATTTTATTTCAGACTTCGTGTTGTATGTATTGTTACACAGGGTGACTGACGCAGGAGGGTCAAAGTTTGGTTTTCTGGAGATATACATCACCTCAGTTTTCTTATGGTTGATCACCATGTTGTTTTGCTGTATCCATTTTAACATCTCGTTTAGGCATGCTTCAAGCTGAGTATAGTTAGGGTTCTCGGTATCCAACTGTGTGTAGAGCATAATATCATCCGCATAAATGTGGTAGTTGATATTGTGTTGTTGGAGAATATTACAGAGGGGTTGCATATAGACGTTGAAAAGGCGTGCCGAGAGAGCGGAGCCCTGAGGTATGCCTTGCGTTTGCGGGAAAGCTTCTGCTTCTTCGCCATTGAAGTGAACCTGTGGCATTCTGTTGGTTATGTAAGAAGAGAACCATTTCAGGGGGGGTTCCCAATATTCCTATTGATTCAATCCTTTGTAGGAGGATTCCATGATGGACTGTATCAAAAGCAGCAGAGATGTCAATGATTTGCTTAGTAATTAGAATAAAATGGAAGGTTTGTTACTGGAGAGGTTTATACCTCGCACGACAAACAGTCCAATAAAAAGATCATAAAGATTATCTAACATTATTAATATCACTGGTAGGACATTTAAGGTCGAATTTTCTATAGTTGGGCTATTTATATAATGGCAATATTCAGTACCATTATACAGAAAGGCAATCCTGAAAGCAAATCCGACATCTTTTTTTTTTAACTAATGCTATGTTAATAGCTTTCCTATATCGGTGCTGAAAATCATCAGTATGGGGGTTATTTTAGAAGCCCTAATCACATCGTAAATGTAGATACAATGGCAGAAAAATATGGAAGCCACATTTTAGGTATGTTGTGTTCAATATCTTCAGAAATAATTGGTAATGTGTCAACTGTATGTCATCAAAATATTTTAATAGTATGTACAAAGGTGCACATCAAAAAAATGTCTGTGCAATGCAGATGTAGTAAATTCTGAGAAAAAATAAAGTATGGCCTGGACAGGATCAATGGCACCCTTCACTAACCACTTCACTCTTGCACAACTCTTGGCAATGATGATACCTTCCGAACGTTTCTTGTGGCCATCAGTAAGTTTCTTACATCTGTCTGCTGGAAGTTTCTCCCACTCTTCAACTGCGATTTGTTCCAGCTTATGAATGTTTCCAGGATTCCTTTTACCAATGGCAGATTTCAGCTCTTTCCAAAGGTTCTCGATTGGATTGAGATCAGGAATCCTTGCTGGCCAGTTTAAAACAGCCCATTTTTGAATTTTTAACCATTCTTTTGTACTTTTGGATGTATGTTTTGGGTCACTGCACTGCTGGAGGACCCATGGCTTTCAACTGAAACCTAGCTTTCTGACACGAAGGTAGCACATTTCACTCCAAAATACCTTGGTAGTCCTCTGACATCATGCTTCCTTTAATACATCCAGGCCTCCAGTTCCTGAGGCAGCAAAACAGCCTCACAAAATTATAGAAACTCCATATATTTAACTGTAGTAAGGTTTTTTTTTCCTTATAAGCTTCATTTCTTCTCCTGTAAAGGTATCGAGAGTCTGCATTGCCAAAGGGTTCAAGTTTGGTTTCATCTGTCCACAGAACATTTTCCCAGAAATATTGTGGTTTCTCAAGGTGGGTTTAGGCAAAGATTTGGCATGCCTTTTTTTGTCCGTCTTTGAGCAGTGGGGTTTTTCTGGCCTTTGCCCATGAAGTCCTTCTTTGTTTTGTGCACAGTGCATGGTGCAGATTGAAAGCACCACTCTAGATTGCTCCAGGTCAGCCTTAAGCTCTTAGGATGTTGTATGTGGTATTTTTCCAACAGTTTGCATTAACCTTTGAAGACTTCTTGGATTACTGTTCCTCTCCCACTATGTCCTGAGAGGTTCTTGACATTTCCATGAACCGAAAACATCTTAATAACATTGTGAACTGTAGACACAGGAATCCCAAGGTCTTTTGAGATGACCGTGTACCCCTTTGAAATTTGATGTTTATTTATTTATTTTATTTACATTCTCTTATATACCACGCTATTCTGCATCAGTGCGGTTTACATTGAACAACCTGAAATTACATTGAACAGGGCATTATAACTTGGAGATAACTATTTTACAAGGAACATGGGCTATGGAGGGTTAAGTGGCTTGCCCAAGACCACAAGGAGCACCTGTGGGACTAGAAACCCCAGTCCTTCTGGCCCGAGGTTGCTGTTTTCTAGTGGGATTTGAACCCCTGACCTTCTGGCCTAAAGTACCTTGCCCCAACCACTAGGCCACTCCTCCACTCCATGTTTGGTGATAATGGCTTTTCTGATGGTCTCAGGCAGCTCTCTTATCTTCACCATTATGAAAATGGAATAGGGAATAAATGTAGCTAATTTTAAACATTAGAGCCATCATTCATTGGTTGATTCAAGTCATGTGAGTACTGACAATTGATAATAGGTGTGTCTAATTTTACTGCAGTGGGAATGTGGTTCTTCTGTTTAAACTGATTTGAATTTCTTATAAGGGTGCCAATAATCCTATGCCAATCACAGAATGAATACAGATATACATATCAAATAATGAAACATTTAGTTTTTGTAGAGCTAAAGAAGTTTTGTAAAGTTTAAGGAAATGTTTGGATAAACACATATATAAAGAATATAAAAAAAGAAAATGAGACGTTTTTCCGGATCAGTGATGTCTTGAGCATCGTTGTGGGGGCTAATTTGATATGCCCATACTACAAGCTCAAATGGTTCTGAGATCCTTTTCTCCTCATATTAATTATAATTTCATTTATCCCTGGGATTTGAAGAGCTCTGGATACTTTAGTGGAGTGAGTTTTCATTATTTGATGAATAATTATCTCCTAGCAATGTCTCCCTACTGTTTCATTTTTTTAATTGGTCTTGTTTTATTTGATTCTTTTGTGTGTCAAATATGTATGCATATATAGTCTAAAGACATTTCACATATTGGACAGTAAGGGGTTGAACTGTAAGGGTGCCAATAATGTTGACCACAACTATGTTGTTTATTTGGTATTAAATAAATCATACTGAACTTAGAAAAACAACTTTCAAGCCCTTACCCCCTCTATCCCCCCCAAATTTTGATAATTAAACTAAAATAAAGATAATCATGATCCTATCACCAGTGTTCCTGGAACAATCCTGTAAATATATATAATTTGACATCATGAGATCAGTATTCCGACACCTTTATATGATCAGCATTGGTGCTCACCGTATGAGAATTTGTTAAAAAAATATCCTGGTGGATATATGACCAAATTTTGGCCATATAGAAGAAAGAGGAAGCATTTGGCCCTGGTCGAGGATAGGCAACCACTGAGTAACTGCCTTGCTGAATTAGCTTTTCTAATTTTAAAAGGTTATGTTATCCATTTAAAGTTATGCAAGAATAATCCACCACTCATTTTTAATTCATAGGATGGACGAATACTTAGCCCCATAGATTTCAATGTTAAACCTTGCTCAGATATGTAATATAACTATATTTCCAGAATCACATCAGTCTCTGAAGAATGTGATTTTTCATGTTAAATTGTAAGAAAATTAATTCATTGCATACTTTTATAAACTGAAAGAAATACATACTGCAGTGGTTGAAAATCGTCCTTGAAATGCCAGGTATAAAAAAGAATCTAATTCTCTGCTATTTGAGATTCAAGTACAGGCTAAAAGAGTCATCAGAATAAAGCACTTTGTGCTCATTCATTGGGCCCACTGCCATGTATGACTTGGGGCAACTGATCCTTTTGCCCAAAGTTAAAAGCGGCCCTGTCTCTGGTTGGGGGAGAGATAACAATACCTTTCCCCACACACTTCAGTGCTCACATTTAAAACAACTAACTTCAGATAGTGCCTGCATTTTCCCATCAGACCCCAACCCAGAGCTTTCAGCTCTGTATTCCCCAGCTCACACACCTCAGCTGCGTATATACATGACTGAATCACTTGGTTTGTGGTGCTCTTGCCCTTTCTATAGATGCCTGCTATCAAGTTTCGCACAGGTTTGATTGAAAATGGATGGTAAGCTTCACTGTTACATTGAAAACTAGCTTTTCCCATAGTCTTGAATGGGGATGAATGAGACAAATGAGCAAATGATTCAGCATCTAAACACTAAGAGGGTCATTCCAAAAATGTTGAGTTGTGGTTTTGGACATTTGCAGATATGCATGCGGACATCAAAATCATGGACACGTCTCCTTAACCATTCCGCAAATGCTGTTCGCGGACTTCACCAGTAGAGGAACTTTCAAGTAGACACGGGGGTGTGGCGGAAGCATGTCTGGGGAAGGGCAATGGACTTACATGTCCCATTCAATCCCAGAAGCGGCGGGGCCATCTACAGGCACGTTCATGTTTATTCCTGCTCCAGGCATGAATAGGTATCAAGAAAGTGTTTGTTTTCACCTTAAAATATCCAGAGAATGTAGAGAATTAAGTGACTATCTTTAGATTACAAGTCCCATACTGGGATTTGAGCCCTGGCCACCCAGCTCTTATGCCACTACTCTATTAGATGTTTTGGTTTTGAAATACTCTCCTGGGGACATCTATATAGACATTTGATACACGTGCATATCGGGCACGTCCATGCTTGTGGAATTGTGTCTGAACTTGTATGTGCCTGCCCTTTTTTTCAGATGTTCTGGCTTTGATGTCCCAGATTGTACTTGAACATCCCATTTGGAACGTGCCTCCACCCGAATGGGGTCTGGAGATGAATACTACCTGAAACAAAAACTTTTACAATGTACATCCCTAATAGGCACATATGTGTCTTTATAAAATCAGGAGAAATTGTGTCTAGATTGAAATTGCATACATTTATACCAACTCAGGAAATGTCTGCACAATTGTATGTGTTTAATTAAAGAATGCCCATACTTTGTGACTTTGCCTATCCTCTACCTAAATTCCACCCCAGAACATGCTTACATGGATGTCGCGCACAGGTACGCACAGTCCTATCAGCACGTATGCTTGCATGCATGTACCTCATAGGGTAATTTTATAAATGCTCTTTTATGCACATAAGAACAAGTTTTGTACAAGGAAAAACATTTTAAATTACTCCCTTAAAATATAGTCAAAACAAAATAACAAGGGGGGGGGGGGAGCAAATGGAGCTTGGCTCCTGGAATTCTTTCATCCCTTCTGTGTGTCTCTCTGTTGTCACTTTGACCTGGAGAAGAGGAAGAAGGTGTGGTTTGAATAGAGTAGTACCCAAACATTTTGTTGGTTTAGAAAACAATAAAATAAAAACATGTATTTTAATATATCAACCATTAGATATCACTGTCAACAGATTTCAAAAGACAGATTTTATAATCTGACCATAGCAACAGAGATTATTCGGCAGTACAGTAACTGGGTCTTTTACTAAAAGGCACTAGCTGGAAGGGCACATTTAGCACATGCTAAAAGTGCATTTTGGATATGTGTTGCCGCTCATGAAGAGCCATGACAGCACTGACCGATTCCCATACTAACTGTGCAAACAACATTAGGGTCACAAATGGGCAGGATAGGAACAGAGAGTGGATGTGGTGAACTTAAAATTATTAGTGCGGGATTCATACCACATGCTAACTCTGTACCACACGATTAGCATTGGTGCACCTAACGCCACCTCAATAGGTAGACTTAAGTGCATCCATGTTAATGCAGAACGTATTAGGGGACAGCATTTCAAGTTAACTGCTGCTTCCACACCCCTGATAGTTAACATGGTGGTGTGCACCTAACATGCCATAAATTTGGTATTTTTGGTGCATTAGGTGCAACACTTTAGCTCTCTTTAGTAAAAGATACCCTAAGTTTATTATTTTGGAAGTATCTCCATATGTAAATAGCAATATTGACGTGTATACAACATATAAACATATATACAGTGATTTCAGAAAGACATTATTTACACATAGGGGTATGTTTTGTAATGTTGCTATTACTCCACAGCCTGAGCTTGTGGATATAAGCAGCCTGATTCCTTATTCAGTTAGTAAAATGGTGCTTGGGGAAAGCACTGCCTTCTGGGAGTTGAAGTTTTTTCACTATTTGAAATAAGGCGAGTTGTGGAGCTCGAGTGTTCAGACAAATAATAGGATTTTAATTCCCCTTCCCAAACGGTTTTACAAATGGAAAATAAAAGGCCATACAACTTCTGGCATGAAATAATATAAGAAATGTAACTCAAACAGCTTCTTATATCAGCATCACTATAATCCAACATAAAGAGCACTTCTGTTCCAAAACCTTTGGTGCTGTTTCCTATAGCTGCTATCGGCAGCTCTCTTTCTCTCTCTGCACCTCTTAAACTTATTACACAGGTCTTATCTTCTCAGACACAGACATTGTACAGTTCATTGACTCAATAGGCAGATATTCTACAGATGGCTCAGTTTCCATCGGTTCATACTGATTCTCAGTTGGAAATGTCTGCAATTGCTTACAAGGTGTTTCCAAGCACACACCTGTTCCTTCAACAATAGACTTTTCCCCGTAGCCTTCTGCTACACATGGCTTGTAATTGCCACAGTGTTCACCACATGGAAAGCCCCACCCGTCTGGGTTAATAGCAGAGCACTTCTTAAAAACAGCTTTACTTTTATACCAGTCACTCAGCCTACCTCTTAGCTTCCTTATGAGAGATTCCTTCTGCTTTCCAGGATCAGCTACAGCTGTAAGCCTTGGAGTTTCTACGTGCACACAAGTCTGCCTTCTTGGTACATTCCCCTTATGGCTGCCTTTTACCCACGGCAACAAACCTGGGCTGTTTGTACCTTGCTCCTTTGCACGGACTCTCTGCTCGTCTCCTGTGCTGACTTCCCCTTCTGAGTTAAAGGTCAGAGAATCCTCTGTTACCATGAATTCCTCTGTGTCTTCACTCCCAAGCAAATCCTCTATTTCTCGTAACTGCTTTCCTTGGGCTGTGCTCTTAGCTGGCCTTCCAACTCTGCTTCCAAGTGTGCTTCCCCATGTGCTTGCTCCCTTCCTAATGAGCTTCTCTTAAATCTCTGGTTTTCTGGGTTTAACCTGACCACTCCTTCCAACAGGTGTCCAGCCTTAGCTCGTGATTGCTGAGCTGAACTGCAGCAGGGGCGTGCTTTCCTCTCCTCTAATCTGCTTTGTCTGTGGTTTCCCTGGAAACCAGGAACCATGTGCACTTGTTTACTTTCCTTAACTGAAGCTGAATCCTGCACTTTATCACTCTCTAAAGGATCTGAGGGACCTTCTACACCACATATCCCCCCCTTAAGATATTACGGGCTGCCGTATATTTTAACGGACAGCACGTAATCCTTGACACTGGGTTCACGTGTTTTTCTAGAGTAGCTAACCTCACTGTTGCTGACCTCTCTAACCATGGTTTTAAAACATTCACATGGTATGTTTGGCGGCGCCCTTTATCGTTCTCTACAGTGTAAGAGACAGGACCTACCTTCTTTAGAACTGTACATGGGCCCTTCCAATGAGACTCAAACTTGGGTCCCACATCAGCCACCAATATTATCACCTTATCCCCCACCTCCAGCTGGCGAGGTTTCTTTCCTCTATCATAATACTGTTTTTGACGAATCTGACTAGCCTGCAGATTCTCTACAGAGATTTGGGACGTCCTTTATAACCGGTTCCTCAAATCTCTGAGAAACTGGGGTATGCCCATTTCCTCTCTGTCCAGTTCCACCCACTGCTCATGCAATATATCCAAAATCCCTCGGGGAGCCCTGCCAAACAACAACTCATAGGGCGATGCCCCTAAGGATGTTTGTATGCGTTCACGGCACGCATACAAAACAAATGGCAATAAAGTATCCCATTCGGTCATCTTACCGTTTAGGCTTCTCCTTAGCATTTCTTTAATAGTTTGGCTCATCCTTTCAACCAGCCCATTGGACTGGGGATGATAGGCCGCCGTGCGCACATGATGTATGCCAAAGGCATCCCATACTGTGGCCAGATACTTGGACATAAAATTGCTCCCTTGGTCAGTGAGCATTTCTTTTGGGAAACCGACCTCACAGAACAGTTTAACTAATTCCAACGCTATTGTTCTAGCTGAGGTACTTCTAAGGGGTATAGCCCAGGGAAAACGAGTCGCCTGGTCTATAATCACCAAAACGTATTGAAAGCCCCGGGGAGTCTTTACTAGGGGTCCTATAATATCCATCGCCATCCGGCGGATCGGTGTGGATATTGTGGGTGTGGATATTAGGGGTACAGCCTTCGGTTTAGAGGCAGTGACCCGTTGACACATGGGACATGACTCGCAGTAGCGAGTGGTCTCTTTAAAGACCCCTGGCCAGTAAAAACGGGCCAAGATTTGGTCCAATGTCCCCTGGATCCCCTTGTGGCCACATATAGGATGGTCGTGGGCCAACCGCATGACTATGGCCTTAAACGTGGTTGGCACCACTAACTGTTTTCTCACAGCTCCTGTATATAAGAAACTGTTAAATAAATAAATAAATAAATGTGGGTTGTTACTCTCCCGATAAAGCACATCTTTCTCCAAAAGAAATCGAGGAAGGATGTTCCTGTCCTCTTATGCATACTCAAAGGCACGTTTCAAAGCAGGGTCATCTCTCTGTTCCTGGGGAAAGGAAGGGAACTTTTTAACAAGTTCTGACGGAACCCAGGGTAATCCCTCTCCGGCCTCTAATCCAGCCCTCCCTTGGGTCTTATGCCGCCTTTCTTGACTCCTCTCAGCCTTTCCTTTCCTAATTCCTTTTGATGAGGTTTGTACCAAATCATCATGCATAGGTAGGGTGTCTGCTACTTCCTCTTCCCTTTCCACCTCTCTCTCAGATGAGTCCTCCCCCTCCTGGGATAAACTTTCTAGCTCTTCTGCTGGGTCAACATTAGCAGTAGAGGTTCCAGCCTGAGACCGGGTAGATACCAAGCCTTTTCTCTCCCCAAGGCCCTTTTCTATCCCTTGGCTGAATGGAGGCCAATCTCTCCCTAAGATTATGTCATATAAGAGCTTTGGGACTATGGCCACCCTTACCTCTCTCTCTGCTCCCAGCCCTTTTACTGCTAGGTTATACACTGGGTAGTATGAGGCTGCCCCATGTACACATCGTATCTTGACCCGCCCCACTGCTTGACTCGGTGCTGAGGGCAGGTGGGCTTTGATGGCCTGCCAGAGCCTTTGGGAAACCATGCTCTGGTCAGCACCAGAGTCAAGCAGTGCCTGGGCCTCAACGCCTTCTACTTGTACTTGCAGTACAAATCCCTCACATGTTTGTTTCACACCCCCAGACACTAGCGCTGTGCGCAGCGCACAATCCCTGCGATAATGTCCCAATTCGCCACAATTGAAACATTTACCTTTTATCACAGGTACAACATTGTCATTAGGTAACTTATTCCTTATAAACTTTTCTGATCTCTTAAAGCAGGAGGTTTTTATCTCCTTCAGAGCTTCTGGTTTTCAGGCCCTAGCCAATTCGGCTTCAAAATACCTCTCTGAGAGATTAGCTGCTACCTCCATAGTTTTACAACTTTGGAGCATCAGAAAGGTTTTTACATCTGCTGGTTCCGCATTCATATACTGCTCTAGTATAATTGTATCCAATACATCTTCTAGAGACTCCTGTCTTGGCCTAAGCCACTTCAATGCTAAGCCTTTTATTCTATGGAACAGCATTTTAGGGGTTTCATTGGGCTTTAACTTAGCCTCCCTGAACATGCGCTTATAGAATAAAGGGGTTAAGCCAAGTCTGTCTTTGACAGCTTCCTTAACTGCATTATAATTAGATGCAAGCGTTGCAGGCATAGACTTATAAGCTGCTAAGGCTTCACCTGAGAGCGACATGGCGAATCTCACCGCCCATTGCTCCTCAGGCAACTTAATAGCCTCTGCAATGCGTTCAAACGCTTCTATGAAATCATCTAAGTTGTCAGTTGAAGTAAACTGTCCCAGCACCATAGCGCTACCATTAGGCAGTCCTACCCCCTGATTAAATGAGGGTACAGGTGGTTCCGGCTCTCTTTGTTTCTTGAGCAGTGCCTCCATTAGCTCCATAAGAGGTTTCTGCTGTGAACAGATGGCAGCTGCAGTCTGTTCCTGGGTATGGCGTGTCATCTCCAGTTGTTTGTCCCACTGGCTTGACATCCACCTAAGCAACTCTTGTGGATCCATCATGGAAACAACTGTTCCTGTAAGAAAACAAAACACAAAACACACCAAGTGCGGTCCTACAAACCAAAAAAAAAAAATCTTTTCCTTTTTTTTTTTCAATGGCTCCCTGCTGCAGCAGATTAGTGGCTCCCTTTCTCTCTAATTATCCTCCCACACCTGTGCCCAGCTACCGTTACCTCGGCACAGTGCAGAGTCCAGCACTGAGAAAGTTGCCTTTAATCCCCCTGACCGGTTGTCAGGCGATTCTGGGTCCCTCTGCTCAGCAGTTTCTTTGCCCACGTAGTGATGTCCTTTTTCATTTACAAATGTCCTTTGTAGTCCATGCAAAATCCGCAAAACTACGTCAACCTGTAATGTTGCTATTACTCCACAGCCTGAGCTTGTGGATATAAGCAGCCTGATTCCTTATTCAGTTAGTAAAATGGTGCTTGGGGAAAGCACTGCCTTCTGGGAGTTGAAGTTTTTTCACTATTTGAAATAAGGCGAGTTGTGGAGCTCGAGTGTTCAGGCAAATAACAGGATTTTAATTCCCCTTCCCAAACGGTTTTACAAATGGAAAATAAAGAACAAGGCCATACAACTTCTGGCATGAAATAATATAAGAAATGTAACTCAAACAGCTTCTTATATCAGCATCACTATAATCCAACATAAAGAGCACTTCTGTTCCAAAACCTTTGGTGCTGTTTCCTATAGCTGCTATCGGCAGCTCTCTTTCTCTCTCTGCACCTCTTAAACTTATTACACAGGTCTTATCTTCTCAGACACAGACATTGTACAGTTCATTGACTCAATAGGCAGATATTCTACAGATGGCTCAGTTTCCATCGGTTCATACTGATTCTCAGTTGGAAATGTCTGCAATTGCTTACAAGGTGTTTCCAAGCACACACCTGTTCCTTCAACAATAGACTTTTCCCCGTAGCCTTCTGCTACACATGGCTTGTAATTGCCACAGTGTTCACCACATGGAAAGCCCCACCCGTCTGGGTTAATAGCAGAGCACTTCTTAAAAACAGCTTTACTTTTATACCAGTCACTCAGCCTACCTCTTGGCTTCCTTATGAGAGATTCCTTCTGCTTTCCAGGATCAGCTACAGCTGTAAGCCTTGGAGTTTCTACGTGCACACAAGTCTGCCTTCTTGGTACATTCCCCTTATGGCTGCCTTTTACCCACGGCAACAAACCTGGGCTGTTTGTACCTTGCTCCTTTGCACGGACTCTCTGCTCGTCTCCTGTGCTGACTTCCCCTTCTGAGTTAAAGGTCAGAGAATCCTCTGTTACCATGAATTTCTCTGTGTCTTCACTCCCAAGCAAATCCTCTATTTCTCGTGACTGCTTTCCTTGGGCTGTGCTCTCAGCTGGCCTTCCAACTCTGCTTCCAAGTGTGCTTCCCCATGTGCTTGCTCCCTTCCTAATGAGCTTCTCTTAAATCTCTGGTTTTCTGGGTTTAACCTGACCACTCCTTCCAACAGGTGTCCAGCCTTAGCTCGTGATTGCTGAGCTGAACTGCAGCAGGGGCGTGTTTTCCTCTCCTCTAATCTGCTTTGTCTGTGGTTTCCCTGGAAACCAGGAACCATGTGCTCTTGTTTACTTTCCTTAACTGAAGCTGAATCCTGCACTTTATCACTCTCTAAAGGATCTGAGGGACTTTCTACACCACAGTTTACTAAACCGTCTTAATGTTACTGGCGTTAGTTGCAGTCTTACTGTGACGAATGCCAAATAAGGTAGTGGGCGTTCCGGTCTTAAGGTAGCATTTCGGGTTATCGCGCGATAATGTCCATTATCGTGTGATAGAGGGAGCCATGGCACATTAACGCGCGTTAGCCTTAATTAAGCGCGCTGACCTAGAAGCACAGCAACAGAGGTGTAGCACAGTGATTAATACATTGCCTGATGAAACAGGGGTCATGAGTACAATCCCCCAGTGGGCTTAATGAGTGAGGCTGCCTGAGGCATTACCCTTTACTTTAAATCAGTGCTGTCTGAGGCATTTTCTTTTTTAAATTTAAATTAGTGCTGCCAACAAACACACCCTCGCAGTGCCGTAAACTAAGGTGCCACTAAGGCGCCCTATAAGGCACTCCAGAGGGCACATTATAAAGTGCACTGTCCGCCAAGGCACCTTATAATGTTCCCTATAGGGCGCCTTATAATAATGTCACTTATCGCACAATAATAGCACCGCTGTGATGTTAAGACAGTTTAGTAAACATACCCCATAGAATCCACACCATGTAGAGATTTCAAGGGCACATATTTTGGGTACGGCTTCGGTAGAAAAAAGTTCTACCCATTTACTTCAGGGATGTGGAGGCAAAAAATGTATTTTGATACGTTTCCTGTATTGTCTGTAGGTTTTTTAAATCTTTGTTTTTATGCATTCTCATTTCAGAGCAGTTTTTCTATTGAAGAGGTGACTGAGAAAAACCCGCTGAAAAGTTTCAAGGCAAACTTTGAATTTCTTTTTCCGCTTTTCTTTACAGTTGTCGTGGCTTGACCTCAAACTAGATAGTCTTCTTCCAAGAGGAACTATTATGTCTCCTAGGAGGTTAGCTTCAGCCAGACAGCTCTTAACTGTCCCTTCTATTTTTGGTGATATTAGTTCCTTTATTCCTGATTAGCTGAAAGTTTGTCTGGTCTTGAGCTCTGTGAAAAACCCTTCCTGGATTTTTTTGCCTTGTGAATCTATTGACTCCTGCTCTAGAAATTTACCCCTAAAACATTTCTTCTACAATGTTCTTAGTAATCATTACAGATTGAACAACCAAGATCTGGAGTAGGCTTTGTAAATGTTACTGATAATACTTAGACATGGTTTCATAGAATTTCTGACACAAGAGCATGACAGAAAAGTACTAGAAACAGGCAGAACATCATCATATAATTGCTTTAAATCCATTGTGTGTATGCTTATGTGTATATACACTGCTTTGGTATCCTTTTTGGGTGTAATGCAGTCAAATATTTTAATCTTTAAACAATGTTCATTTCCAATTTTATATACAGATTTTCATCTAAGGCAGCAGAATGGTTTGCAAAAAATCACAATGATCCAAAAATGCACAAAAATAGGCATTATGGTAACGGAAAAAACAAGGTAATTTTATAGGGAGCCACAGAAAGATATGCACTATCAATGCACATAAATTACGTATTTTTTAGTGACTTAGATGTATAGATGGATCTTTATGCACGTATTTTAGCAGACTATCATATGACTGTGCATCAGGGTGATGGTGTATACTTTCACTATGAGCATGCACATTAATGGAGTGCAAATTTACGCACAAATTATAAAATACTATAATTTACATGTGTTCTCCAAAAATCTAGGTGTGAGCATTTATGCCAACCATAGGATTGAAAATGCATTTTCAGCCACTAACACCCCTATTTTATTCAGAAAAGGGGGTACCTGTTAATAATATAGTCTTAAGATAGGCATGTTCTGGGTGCCTAAACTAGCGTAATTTTATAAAGACGTACCTAGTGTTAGATGCCAGCAATGTGCGTAAATGTCAGTATTTTAGTCATTTACACAAGTGGGCACTTACATGTGAGATAGAGCAGCTTTTAAACTAGATAATAGGGGAGAGCCGACAGTTGCCCAAGAGCGCATGGTTCGGAACAATGTATCCTTGAACGATACTACCAAAAAAATGAAGTTAGGACACATCAGCAGAGAGGTTCTATTAAAGACAAAGGTAGCCCAAATGCCCTTGAGTACAGAGCAGACAGAGCTTAAAGATTCCAAAGTATCCCTGCCTACCGATAACCAGATTAATATGAATAAAATACAGTCTCTAAAATGCTTGTATGCAAATGCTAGAAGTCTAAAAAATAAGATGGGAGAGTTAGAATATATAGCACTAAATGAGAAGTTAAATATGATTGGTATCTCAGAGACATGGTGGAAGGAGGACAACCAGTGGGACACTGTGATACCTGGTACAAACTATATTGTAATGATAGAGCTGATCAAATTGGTGGAGAGGTTGCGCTCTATGTTAGAGAGGGCATTGAGTCACAAAGGATTAAAGTTCTACAGGAAACAAAATTTGCTGTAGAATCTCTATGGATTGAAATTCCATGTAAAAAGGGGAAGGCGATGGCAGTGGGGGTGTACTATCAACCACCTGGCCAGAATGAACAAATGGATGATGAAATGCTCAATCAGGGAAGCTAACAAACATTACAGAATGGTAATAATAATGGGTGATTTCAATTACTCTGGTATTGACTGGGTCAGTGTCATGGCAGGACATGCTAGGGAGATAAAGTTTCTAGATGAAATAAATGACTGCTTCTTGGAACAGCTGGTTCATGAACCAACCAGAGGAAAAGCCATTTTGGACTTAGTCCTTAGTGGAACACAAGATCTGGTGCAAGAGATAAGGGTGATGGGGCCACTTGGCAATAGTGATCATAGCATGACTGTGTTTGATTTAATTAATGGAGGAGGGATGGTAAGGAAATCCACATTACTACCTTTTAACTTTCGAAAGGGAGACTATGATAAAATGAGGAAAATAGTTAAGAAAAAACTAAAAGGAGCAGTTGCAAAGGTTAAAGACTTACATCAAGCTTGGGTGGTATTTAAAAATACTATCTTGGAAGCCCAGACCAACTGCATTCCACGCTTTAAGAAAAGTGGAAGGAAGTCCAAAAAACTGCCACCATGGTGTAAAGGTGAGGTCAGAGAGGCTGTTGTTGCCAAAATACCATCTTTCAGGAAATGGAAAAAAGAGACAAATGACAAAAACAGGAAACAGCACAAGCACTGGCAAGTTAAATGCAAGGCATTGATAAGGCAGGCAAAGAGAGAATTTGAAAAGAAACTTGCTGTGGAAGCAAAAACACATAATAAAGACTTTTTCAAGTACATTCATAGCAAAAAACCTGTGAGAGAGTCAATTGGGCCATTAGATGATAGAGGGGTAAAAGGGGCAGTAAGAGGGGACAAGGCTATAGAGGGGAGACTGAATGAATTCTTTGCTTTGGTCTTTACTGAGGAAGATGTAGGGATGTTACCCATGACTGAAGTGGTATTTAAAGGTGATACTTCAGAAGAATTGAAAGAAATATCGCTACACCGGGAAGATGTATTACAACTATTAGATAAACTGAAGAGTAGCAAATCACCTGGACCAGATGGTATACATCCAAGGGTGTTGAAAGAACTGAAATATGAGATTGAAGACCTGCTATTAGCAATTTGTGAACTATCATTAAAATCATCTGTAATACCTGAAGACTGGAGGATCACCAATGTAACGCCAATTTTTAAAAAGGGTTCCAGGGGTGATCCGGGAAACTACCGAATGGTGAGCCTGACTTCAGTACCTAGAAAAATGGTAGAAACCATCATAAAGAACAAAATTACTCAGCATGTAGATAGTCATGGCTTAATGGGAGACAGCCAACATGGATTTAGACAAGGAAGATCTTGTCTTACTAATCTGTTATGTTTTTTTGAAGGTGTGAATAAAAAGGTAGACAAAGGTGAGTCAGTTGATTTAGTGTATCGGGACTTTCAGAAAGCCCTTGACAAGGTCCCTCATCAAAGACTTTTGGCAAAACTAAAAAGTCATGGGATAGGAGGTGATGTACTATTGTTGGATAAGGAACTGGTTAAAAGATAGAAAGCAGAGGGTAGGGCTAAATGACCTATTTTCCCAATGGAAAAGGGTGAATAGTGGAGTACCCCAGTGATCTGTGCTGGGTCTGCTGCTTTTTGACATATTCATAAATGACCTGGAAAAGGGAATAACGACTGAAGTTATCAAATTTTCAGATGGCACAAAACTATTTAAAGTTATTAAATCTCAAAATGATTGTGGAAAATTGCAAGAGGATCTTGATAAATTGGAAGACTGGGCATCCAAATGGCAGATGAAGTTGAATGTGGACAAGTGCAAAGTTATGCACCTAGGAAAGAACAACCCAAACTATGGTTACACGATGCAAGGTTCCACATTGGGAACCACCACACAGGAAAAAGATTTAGGTGTCATCGTGGAAAACATGTTAAAACCCTCCGCCCAGTGTGCAGCAATGGTGAAGAGAGCAAATAGAATGCTAGGGTATCATAAGGAAAGGATTGGAAAATGAAACAAAGGATATTATAATGCTTCTGTATCATTCCATGGTGTGACAGCATCTTGAATATTGTGTGCAATTCTGGTCACCATATCTTAAAAAGGTATAGCGTTATTAGAAAAGGTACAGAGAAGAGCCACCAAAATGGTAAAAAGGATGGAAGGATAGTCCTATGAAGAGAGGCTAAAAAGGTTAGGGCTCTTCAACCTGGAAAAGAGACGGCTGAGGGGAGATATGATAGAGATCTATAAATTAATGGAGTCGAAAGGGTAAACATAGATAGATTGTTTACATCATCAGAATATAAAAGAACTAGGGGATATGCAATGAAGCTACAGGGTAACCTATTTAAGACTAATAAGAGAAAATATTTTTCCACTCAACATGTAATCAAACGCTAGAATTTGTTACCGTAGGTTGTAGTAAGAGCATGTCAGTGTAGCTGGGTTTAAAAACGTTTTGGACAAGTTCCTGGAGGAAAGGTCCATAAACCATTATTAAAAGGGACCCGGGATATCACTGCTTGACCCAATACAAGCATTGAGGAACCTGTGTCTTTTGGGGAAACTGCTAGGTACTTATGACCTAGGTAGGCCACTGTTGGAAACAGGATGCTGGGCTTGATGGACCTTGGTCTGACCCAGTATGGCATATCTTATGATGTTATGTTCTTATGTTAATGATTTCTTATAAAATACCATTTTGCTAGAAACATAAAAACATGATGGCAGAAAAAGACCATATGGCCTATCTAGTCTGCCCTTCCATATCAATTACAATAGTTCCCCCTTTTTCCTTTAGAGATCCTCTTTGTTTGTCCCATGCTTTTTTGAATTCAGATATTGTCCTAGTCTTTACTACCTCCACTGGGAGACTATTTAATGCATCTGCCACTCTTTCTGTAAAGAAATATTTCCAATATTACTCCTGAATCTATCACCCTCATCCTATGTCCCCTCAAATGAAAGAGACTCTCCTGTGCATTTATGCCCCAGAGGTATTTAAATGTCTCTATCATATTTCCCCTATCCTGCCTTACCTATAAAGTATACATATTAAGATCTTTAAGTCTGTCCTCATATGCTTCATAATAAAGATGACTAACCATTTTAGTAGTCACCCTCTGCAGCGACTCCAACCTGCTTATATCCTTTTGAAGGTGCGTTCACCAGAATTGCACACTATACGCCAAATGAGGTCACACCAGAGACTTATACAGAGGTATTATCACCTTCTTTTTTCTGCTGGCCATTCTTCTTTCTATACCCTCAAGCATCCTTCTGGCTTTCACAATCGCCTTTTCTACCTGTTTAGCTATTTTAAGATCGTCAAGACACAATTATGCCCAGGTCCTGCTGTTCTTTCATGGACAGAAGTACCTCACCCCCTACACTGTAGCAGTCCTGAGACTTTTGCAGCCCAAGTGCATGACTCTGTATTTTTTAGCATTGAATTTCAGCTGCCAAATTCTAGACCATTTTCAAACTTAGCTATATCCTTCCTCATGTTATCTACTCCTTCCTGGGTGTCTACTCTATTGCAGATTTTGGTATCATCCGCAAACTAGCAAACCTTACCTGACAGCCCTTCCGCTATATCACTAACAAAGATGTTAAAAAGAATCGGACCAAGTACGTGCACAGTTTGCATCATGCTTACCTTCACTGTGGGCATGCATATGGGCATAGTTTGGGTGGATCGTGGATAGATAAAGCAAGTACATTGATCATAGAATGCTATAATTTACGCATGTTCTTGCAAAAAGTAGGCACAATAACTTACATAGACTCTAGGGTTGGAGTAGGTCATTGCACCTTAACGAAGTACATTCTCTGCCACTAATGCTAATATTTTATAAAGTCAAGTACACACATGTGAAAACATGTCTTAACTAGACACAACTTTATAAAATTACCTTTTTGCTTTAAGAGTCATCACCCAGCACTGCCACCCAATCAGTCCATGTACATCAGAACAAAATAATAAGCCTTAAGACATACTTGAAATCGTTTAAATGACGATTCAGTGTGTAGGTAGTGCAGAAGGGAGTTCCATAAGGATATGGTCAAATAAAAAGCTACCCAACAACTACCCTCTAAGTGGGTACAAGCTAATAGCAGGATTGTTAAAGGATTTTCATCTTGCAACTGAAAGGACCTCCCAGGAACATAATCTAACTAGTGGTTATTAATTTGTTTTTCACTGATCTGGGAGCATGGCTGGGTTGCGAAATTTCCTGATGAAAATATTTAAGCAGGTGTCTGAGATGCTTCAGGAACTATTTTCAGTGGATGAATACTATTTAGGAAGAAAGAACCCACCCAAGTGTTGAGCAGAAGTCCAGTTAAGCTTCCTGGGCTGGTAGTAGCAAGATTTGTATGTGCTGTAAGTGGTTAAGATGGGATAATTTTGAGAAATCTTTGATAAGCTGTAATTTGTATGACTGCACGTGAAAGCATGGGACTTAAGGAAATTAGAAGATGCATTTTATTTGATTTAACTATCAGAGAAATTTGTGAAAAGTGTCTGAATGAAAGACTGCTGTAGATCGCCTTGGGGTGATATTCAAAGGCACTGACTATCTTTGGAATATTTAGCGGCAGTAACCTGATTAATGCTGCTAAACATCCTTAGGTGCTGCTGCTACATGCCCTGTTGTTAAGTGGTTAGCATTGGGGTGTGCCGGAAGCATTCTGGGGTGGCACCCATTGCAAACCAGACAGCGATGATACTGAACCACTGCCTGGCTAGTGACATGAGGCGAAAGTCAGGCACAGGAAACTCTGTCCTAACTTTCACCACAGAAGCTAACCAGCAGCAGCTCAATAGCACTGCCTGGTTAGCTTTGCAGCCATCTGGGCAACCCATATATTCAAAGCCAAACCCCAGATGTGGCCCTGGTATTGAATATCCAGGTTTAGGGGGGCGGAGCCAGCAACGATACAGAGTGGCTGCGTAGGAGAGTTGCTCCGGTGGCTAGACTAAAATCCTGAGACGTTTCCCTCTTTTTCCATACTTACCGGTACTGATTCTAACAGCTAGCAGTTTTGATAACCGCAGGAGTATGTCTAATAGCAAACCAACGAAGTTGGATTTCGCGTCAAGCCAGACTGGGGGGACGAAACGGAGCAAGTCCGATCCGCTCTCCCCGCAAAAGATGGCGGCCCGAAGAGAGTCGGATGGTACGTTGAAGGAGGTCCTTGGTGAGATCCGGGCGGTAAAGGAGATGGTGGCAGCAAGCGGAGATGTAATAGCCCGAGTGAAAGAAGATTTGCATGACCTGAGGGCGCAAATGGAAAGAATAACTGGCCGCATAGAAAGAATGGACGTCACTCTAGCTGCGCACGAGGTTCATGTTGAGCAGTGTCGGAGGGCCCAGAAGCGAGTGGAGAGAATGGAGGCGACCATTGAGGACCTCAGCAATCGCAGCAGGCGTAACAACATTCGGATTATAGGAATATCCAGGTTTAAAGTTCAGTGCCGGCAGCTAGCTTCTTTAGCAGTGTTAGCCACCAGTGCTGATTATCGAGCCTTTGGTGTTTAAAATGATAAGGATCAGGGGGGGCGGCGCTTAGTCAAGATGGCGATTCCCAACTAACCGTTCAGCAGCACGTTTTCTTCGCTTATGGGCAGGAAGCGTAAGGGGAGATGTGGGTCGGCACCCTCCCAGCCCTCCTCGACCTCTACTCCGGTTTCTGTTGGACCTATGGATTCTTTTGTGGTTCGTGCTGCCCGGGACCCGATTGAGGGGGAAGAACGCCGAGCTGCTTCCACGTCGGAGTTGGGTGACTCGGCGGGAGCTTCGGCTACATCTATCTCTCCCTTGAGCCCGGCGCCGAAAATCTCACGACAGCTCCTACCTGAGGATTTCCTGGAGTTGGATCTCCCCTTGGCTAAGGGTGAAGTTACCGGCTCGAGAGGGTCAGGCATGGTGGAGTGTCAGCAGCGGGAGAGTGCAGCTTTTGAGCAGCATAGCCCAGTTCTGGGCTCAGCACCGTTGAGTGGGATTAGCGCAGGTCGAATTATACCTGTGCTATCTGGAGGCCGGACATTAGTGCCTATGGAATCTTCCGCCGTACCTGTGACCTCGGCTGTGTTTTCCTTTCAGCGCCCTGAGAGCTTTACCTTAGAAGCCATATGGCAGGCGATTGTTTCGCTAGGAGAAGCCTTGCTTCTCAGAATCTCTACGTTGGAAGGCAAGGTGATGAACACTATTTCTTTAGTGGAGGATTTGGAACGATGAGTGGTGGAAGCTCGCTCTGAAGAGGTGGAGAATCGGAGAAGAATTTTGGAATTGGCTGATCAATCTGATGCTTTCAGAAAGAATTTAATTTCTGTGCAAGTAAAACTGGAACATTTAGAAAATGCTTCTAGAGCAAATAATTTAAGAATAATTATTTTCCCTAAATTGTCTACTATTTCCCCTAAGGAGATGTTTTGTCAGTATTTAGTGGATGTTCTGGGGGTTGCCTTGGAGCTTATTCCACCTATGGTGAAAGTTTATTATTTACCTAAAGCCAAATTACAACCTGACTTGTCTCGGTTGGGTAGGGAAAGGGAACAGGGGAATTTGTTAAATATCTCTGAATTATTAGAAGAGTCTGATTCCGAGGCCCCAGTTCCTTCTACTTTGTTAGTCACCTTTGCACTATATTCTGACCGTGAATGGTTTCTAAAGCTTTTCTTTAGAAAACGCAATTTATTGTTTAGGGGCTTGATGATTCGTATTTATCCTGATCTAGCGAGAGAAACACAGAAACGCAGAAGGGAATTCTGCACCCCGGAGTTTTGCAATTGGGGGGCTTTTCTTTTTGAAACATCCGTGTAAGTGTTTGGTTAAATACCATTCTGTTTCTTATGTGTTTTATGATCCCCCTCAATTGACTGTTTTCATTAGTGCTAGGAGGTCTGAGTCCCCCAGTGAGGATACACCTGTGCTCACTTGAATATTTAAATTGGGTTATTTGGTGTATCGTTTCATGCTATTTCTTTTTTTCTTTTTTTTGTAAATAAGAAGATAGTCCCCCACCCCCTCCTTTCCTTGTGGTGGGCTAGTGTGAGCAGACACTGAATATTTTGCTTGATTGTTTTTGTAGAGTATGATGAATCTCTTGTTTTCTTTTTCTTGTGTTTTTGCTCTATTACTGTCAAGAATAGTTTGTAACTTTCTTGGATTAAATTTGAATAATTTCATAAATAATAAATAAAAAAAAATGATAAGGATCAGAAGTATGGGCAGAAAACGGAGGCTTGTGAGACAAAGATTTTCTAAAGGAATGTTCTGCTGCTGGGTTTTGATGTGAAGTCTGACTCTGGAGACGTTTGAATTTGTTTGTCTCTTCCTGTTGAGTTAATCCAGGGGAGGTAGCAGAGGAATTATTTACAAATTATAAAGTAGGTAAGAGTACTCTTAACTCCTCTATGTCTGCTTTGGCTTTTCAGGCTTATCCAAGATGCTGCTGTGAGCGCAAAAGAACTAAAATGGCAAGGTTCATTTGTTTATATTTTGGTGCACTGATAACAGTTCTTTTTTTTTTTTAACTTTTATTTTCATTTTACAACAAGCAAAAGAAACAACACACCAAAGGAAACAAATACAAACATACAATAAGGAAAAAGCAACCCCAATTACCCCCCACCCCTATGCTTCTTCTCTAAGCTGATAAGTATCCTCATATAAGCGCTTACAAACAACAGTAATTGTACATCAAAACAAACAAAAATAGTATCTGCGATACAGAATGATCATGTGACAGAGATTTACACAGATTTAAACAGTCAGATGAGAGCATTTAGCAGTTTGAACATAGTCATTGAGCATCTTCCATTTAGACAAGTGGTGGGGGGTCTGAACGGAAGAAGCTAACATACGAGGTATTTGCTCATATTTACTGTAGAGACAGACATGATTCCACCATTCATTGGGACTCAGGTGGGAGCTATTTTTCCAGTATTTCGTAATTAGGGAAATAGCTATGCCCAGCATAAAGTCTAAAAGGAAGTAAGCCGATTTGGGAAGAGAGGGGATCCCCGCAGCTGAGCGGAGTCCCACTATCTTCCAAGAGAGAGGCTCTTGAAAGTGCAAAATAGATTGAATACGACCCCAGACCCGACTCCAGTAATACTGTAATGCGGGGCATTCATACATAACATGAGTGAGTGAACCAATGGCCGCATGGCATGTCCAGCATCTATTGCTCTGGGTGGCGTTCCACTTGGCTAACCTGTCAGGAGTATAGAAACATCGGTGGGCTAGAAAGAAAAGTGTCTGAGTGAGTGAGGCGGATCGAGAGACCCGTGTCACCTTGCTCCAGACTAGGCTCCATTGCTCCGGGGTCAAAGTTACATGCATTTCCCGCTCCCAGGATTTCTGTGCAGTAGGAGTGCCTCTATTTACAGTATTACATAAAGTTTTGTAAAAGTTAGATGCTACACCCGATAAGCTCCCGATAGATCGGATAATCTCCGACAATCCTTGGGTATGGGTTTCCGATGGCGGGAGCACCTTAGCACTCCGAAGACAATGCTGAAGTTGCACCAACTGAAAGTAGTGTTTCGCTGGGAGACCAAATTCAATTTGTAATTCGCTAAACGTTTTCCAGCGACCATCATAGAACAGCTGGTTAGGGAACCAAATGCCCCTAGTGTACCAGGAGCTCCACGCCATCGGCTTATTTTGTATTTGAAATCGAGCATTGTGCCAAAGCGGGAGTCTATCCGGCGGACAAAGTCGGGAGTCTAGAGATTGCTCAAGAGTATTAAAGGCACCTAAAGTGTCTAAGAGCATTGGTGGATAGTGGGAGTCTGATGGGAGAGTCATACCAGGGAGATAAGTAAGAGGAATTGGTTTGCAAAGGTCCTCCTCTATATCTAGCCACACTGGTCTACTCGGTGTTAGGTCTTCCAGCCAACGAGCGCCTTGTTTGAGAAGAAAAGAGTGGTGGTATTTCAGGAAATCAGGGAATCTGACACCACCATTTTCTTTATCTGCTTGTAACTTATGTTTCGCAATCCTAGGTGTCTTGTTTTCCCATAAGTATCTAGTCAGAAGACCCTCTAAATCTTTATATGTACGTCGAGGTAGGAGACATGGCAACATTTCTAAAATGTAGTTCACTTTGGGAACAATCATCATTTTAATGGTTTCTAGGCGGCCCCACCAAGTAAGTGTTAAAGGAGTCCAGCGTTGAGTAAGCGCCCGGACCTTAGAGGTTAAGTCTTTAGCATTAAAGGTGATGGTGTCTTCTAAAGGGGAGCAGTAGTGCACCCCAAGGTATTTGACCATGCGAGGTTGCCATAAAAAGGGAAAGGATTGCATATCTGCCTGATGGATCAGAGGATTTAGTGAAAAGGCTACCGATTTGGTCCAATTTATCTTATAGCCCGAGAGTTGTGAATATTTACCAATTTGCTCTAGGACAGCCAGCACTGAGTCTAGGGAGACAAAGAGCATAAGGTCATCAGCATATGCTGAAATTTTGATTTCCCTATGAGAGAAAGGGACTCCATGAATATCCTTGGATTGCCGGATTAGTAAAGCTAAGGGTTCGAGTGCGAGATCGAAAAGAAGTGGAGACAGTGGGCATCCCTGGCGAGTACCGCGTTGCAGGAGAAATGGCTGAGACTTTAAAGCATTAGCACAGATACTAGCTGTAGGCTGTGCATACATGGTTTGGAGACAACGGAGAAAGCCTTCTCCGAATCCGTACCAGCGGAGAGTTGCAAACAAGAAGGGCCATTCTAAGCGGTCGAAGGCCTTCTCAGCATCAAGTGAGAGGCCAACCAATGGGTGATCAAGATTAACTGCGGCAGTCAGTACATGACATAGGGTCCTAGCATTATCAGTAGTTGATCTACCGGGAATGAAACCGCATTGATCTGGGTGTATTAAAGTAGACATCTTGTCAGAGAGCCGGGTGGAGAGAATGGTGGCAAATATTTTATAGTCTGCGTTTAGTAGGGAAATGGGACGATAATTAGCTGTTAGTTGCGGATCTCTCCCCTCTTTCTCAAAAACTACTACATTTGCTATTGAGAAGGATCCAGAAGGAGATCCCTCCTCGGCCAGAGCAGAAAAATAAAGTTTCAAAAACGGAGCTAAGTCAGCGTGAAAAGTTTTGTAGAATTCAGCTGGGAGACCGTCCGGGCCTGCGGCTCGACCTGTGGCACATCTCTTGAGTGCCGATTGAATTTCTGATAAAGTGAATGGTTTGTCCATGGCCTCTCTATCTTTGTCAGATAGGGTCGGTCGTTGTACCCCTGATAGTAATCGTTCAAATGCTTCTGGCTCGAAGTCACATTCAGATTGATAAAGCCGAGTATAAAAATCACGAAAAAGTTCTAATATTTCTGTATCTTTAGTGACCAAGCTCCCCCCCGACGGATTGCGGAGAGCGGTAACACGCTTGGCTTCTTTTTGACCTTTCAGGGCATTGGCTAACAAATTGCCAGCACGGTTATTTTCCCGATAGTACATCCCTTGTTGTGATTCAATATTTTTAGCAGCAGCGGTATATAAAAGCTGATTGTATTGAAAACGAAGGCGTTGTAAGCGAAGTAAAATACATGGGTCAGTACGGGACGTGAGGAGACGCTCTCCAGCTTGTATCTGTTGTTCTAAAATCAGTAACTGTTGCTTTCTTTGTTTCCCCTGTCGAATTTGATAGCTAGTTATAGTTGCACGGATAGATGCCTTGAAACCCTCCCACCAAGCCCAGCTCGCAGTGTCATGGGGTGAATTAAAATGAAAGTAGTCTTGGATAGCGGCCTTTATGTCAACCTGAAAATCTTTTTGGTCTAGTAGGGATCTATCAAAAAACCAAGCACGGGGATGTGCGCCTTGCGTAGTGACATGTAATGAGAAAGATATGGCAGCATGATCTGAAATATGGAGAGGATGAATCCTAGCCGTGTCCACTTGGGGTATCAGTGCTTTGGAGATAAGAAAAAAATCTATTCTAGATTGAGAGTGATGGGGGGCTGAGAAAAAGGTGAACTCTAAGTCGGAGGGGTGAAGCAGCCTCCATATATCTACTAACGCAAGATCTTTCATCAGAGCTGTAAGGGTATCAAGACTCTTGGGTAGACCACTCGTTCTAGGCGGCTGTCTATCTATCAGAGGATCAAGTACTTGGTTGAAATCACCGCCAAGTATTAATGGAGTATTGGCAGAGGCCTGTGCCAACTGCGCAATACTTGCATAGTAAGCAGGGTTATCCACATTCGGAGCATAAATACAAATACACGTGAATTCACTATCTCCAACCTTAAGGTGTGCACGGGCCCATCTACCCTCCTTATCAGAGCTAGTATCCATTACAGTAGCTTGCAAAGACTTCTTAACCAAGATGGCTACCCCACACCGTTTAGAAACGGCGGGAGAGTAGGCAGCCACCATGTAAGGCTTGGCATTAAGTTTCAGTGTTTCAGCGGAGTTTAAATGCGTTTCCTGAAGAAACACTAAATCAGCATGCTCATGATTAAGATAGCTAAGGATTTTCTTTCGTTTGATTGGATTATTGATGCCTTTTACGTTCAGTGATAAGATCTTACATAAGGCCATTCAGAAAGGTTAAAAATTCTGAAAAAGAACATGATAACGCACATAATTTCACAATGTCCCTCATATTAACTGTATATGGCTGTACACATGACATGATAGAAAATAAGCTAATGAAAAACAATGAAGCGCCCCAAATAAAAAAATAAGCACCGAAGTGCATTAGAGAAGAAGCAGAACCCCTGAAATTACTGGCGACCATGTGTCTGCGAGGAGAAACCCCAGAGAAGGCCTAAATTGAAATATATAACCTGTATAGCTGTGCGTGTTCCGAATCCAACCGAGGTGCACAACATGGAGGGATAGGAGACCAAGAAAGTTATGTATAGACAGAAAGAAAAGTCCAGGCAGTCTCTGTTCCAGGCAGTGATCACCGCGTCGGGCCATTCAAAATGGCGGGCAGATCCGGCGGATTACAGATCCAAGTTGTTGGATTAGCGCATCTGGTCTGCTTCTTTGGAATCTAAAAATGTTGCTAGTAGATCAGGATCTTCGAATGTTCTAGTTTGGTTATGGAGAGTCACTCTGAGCTTCGCTGGATACAATAGGCCAAAGCGAGCCTGTAGCTGTTGAAGTCTAGGGCGAAAAGCAAGGAGTCTCTTCCGACGGTCAACTGTGGGCTTTGCCAAGTCAGGGAAGAAGGAGACTTTATGACTTTCAAACTCCAGATGATGATTCGCCCGGGCAGCATTTAGAATTTGCTCAACTTGCTGATATCTCAGTAATCGAAAGATGATAGGCCGGGGGGTCGTCCGATTGAGCGCCATGTTGGTAGGAACACGATGTGCTCGGTCAATTTCCAGTTCTCTGTGAAAAGTGATCTTCAGCAAGGAGGGAAGAGTTTTGGCCAGGAATTCTCTTATGTCTCCTGCTTCGGCCCCCTCCGGTACTCCAATGAGCCTTACATTGTTGCGACGGGCTCGATTATTGCTATCCTCTAACTCTTTTTGAAGAGTCTGTATCTGACGCTCAGCCTTGTCCAGTTTCACCAAGCGCACCGCGTGCGAGTCGAGGACCCCCGCCATGTTGTCCTGCCGGAGTGAAAGACCTTCAAGCCGGTCCTGAAGCATACCGAAGTCTTCTCGCATGGCTCGGAGCGCTTCTCCGTTGGACTGTACCAGTTCCTTCACACCGCGTATTTCCTCCAAGATCTCCTGTTGCATTTCGGGGTTTTCCCGAAGTGGAATTATCTTTTGTGGGGAAGGCAACTCTGTTTTGGAACGTTTTCCGTGTGAAGAAGAGGGAGACCCGAAGTCTAAGCGCGCTGGTTTATGGGCCGCCATCCCCCCGAGGTACCCCGGTAAGTTCGGAGCAAAATATTAAGTTTAGGTAGGTATTAAGTCAGGATTCTGAGTAGGCCTCTCGGGAGCTTCAGCGCGAAGCGTCTAACCCGCTGGACATCAGGCTCCGCCCCCCCACTGATAACAGTTCTAAAAGTGCTACTCTAATTTATTTTATTTATTTATTTATTTAGACAGTTTTGTATACCGCCTTATCCTTCAATCAAAGCATATGAATGAGTGGGTGGGAGAGAAATCTTGCTTTGGGCTGTGAAAAGAAAACTGAGCTTTTGAAACCCTTTCCTGGGATTTATCTTGCTTTCCTTCTGCTAAACCCATTTTAAAACAAGCTTTGCTAAGCTGAGCATCTTGTATGCGCATGGGAATGTGTTTTGCTTCCCCCTACAGTTTTTTGACTAAAGGGTTTGCTGAGAAATTCTTTCTTCCTCTCCTGGAATTTTATTTTTGCTGGGAAACAGAGGATTGTCTGGAAAGATTCTTATAAAAACGTTGGATCTTAAACAGACAGAACCTTTGAATGTATGAATGAGATAACCCGGGACTTTAAATCCCTCTAAGGAAACTTACTACAGTGGAAACTGACTTTTAAAATAGTTTATTTTTGCTTTGAGACAGCCTCTATGTAAATGCTTGCATTTGGCCAGAAATATATATAGCTATCGAATTACCTATGGGGATTTGTCTTGTTTTTCCCCTTTCCTGCTGGTTCTTTGAAGACAAGCCAACCTGAGTTTAGATATATGCAAGTTGATTGAGTACTGTAGTGAGAGGCTGCCAGTGCAATTAATTGAAAGGTATGAGCTCCAGGGTGTGAGGAAGAGAAACTGCAAAGGACAGCTTAATTATGATTCTAGTTAGTTAGGGAAAAGAACTCCAAACCCTTAGATGGCTCACGTTTACTTTCCTGAGGTGAGGTAGATGGGATTTTGCCTTGTTAGGTCTACTGACCAGAGCCTTGCCAAGGGAAGAAGAGGACAGACCAGACCCTGAGAGCCAGAGGATCGCTGCATGGCAACAGAGTATGATAGAAGATAAGCAACACTGTTCAAGTCTGGGCATGCATTTAAAAAAATTACATTATTTGAGCTCAAATAATTGAACGCTTAAAACTAAGAAACTTTATTTTAAAACATTAAGGGGAATGTGCTTTTTAGAAGACTTAAGGTATTCATTAGGAAGATTACTAACAAGCACATTTTGCAATAGTACATCCTAGTGCAATCTGGGACGCAAATCCAGAATGTCTGAAAAAAAGCTGGCACGTGCAAGTTCAGGCACGATTTCAGAAACACAGACATGCCCGATATGGACGTCTATAAGAGATATCTGCATAGACATCCCCAGAGACATCTACATAGATGTCCCCAGAATAGCACCTCAGAACATGGACATCTGTGGGTTGGGAGTGAGGTGGCCAGAGTTCAAATCCTAGTATAGGTCTTTGTGATCTTAGGATAGTCACTTAACTTTCATCTTCTCTACACTTTCTGGATATTTTAAGGCAAAAACAAACACTTTCCTGATGCCTATTTGTGCCTACGGCAGGTTTAAATGTGGACATGCCTGCAGACGTCCCTGATGTTCCTGAAATTGAACAGAGACCTGTAAGTCCATAGCATGTCCCCAGACATGCCTCCACTATGCCCCCTTTCCTACTTGGATGCCCCTGTACCAGAAAAGTCTGCAAACATCTTTTGTAGAATGGCTTTAGAGACCTCTCTGTGATTTCGACGTCCTGGTGTGCAATAGCGAAGTGCACGCAATGAATACACCAGGAGTCTATTTACTAGAATTCAAACCAGTTTATTTTGTGCATAAGCTCAGACTTTCAAAATGGTCTGAGAGCGGCTTTCAGAAAAACAAAAGCATTTATAGCTTTCTTCATTAGCTCTATACAAACAAACTCCTCATTGGTCCCGGTGGCCCCCTCAACCCCCCATCTAATGGAAAATTTCTGACCGGGCCTACACCGCATCTCCCCCCCTGCTCTCAGGCCTTCCTAGCCATGCTCAGTAACTAGACATAACATTCTGCCTTGCTTTTTGCTTACAAGGTCACTCGCAGCACAGACACTGTGTGAAAAGCTGAATTCTGAAATACATCTGTGGATAACATAACACACTCAGTGGAAAAGTTTTACATTCTTATCATCATAAGCTGCTTGAAGCAAAATTCTGTTTTCTCTAGCTTTCAGCTCTGCTCAGTTATAATATTCTGAAGTGGGGGTGGGGACTCAGGCCTAACCTACAGGCTTCATAACATACATTTACAGGCTATGCTAGGCCATAGCCTATCACAGGTGCACGTCTTCAGACATCTTAAACCATGACTAAGCCTTTTAAAATGACCTCCTAAGTTATTAGTAAAAGAAACATAACTGAGAAAATGCCTTTAAAAGCTTCCTTTGATTCAGAGTTTAGCTTCCTCTGAAAGATTTTAATTTTCCATGGCAAACTAAAACTTCCCTGTGTTAGGAATAGAGGTAGTCAAAAAAGGAAAACCTTTTTGAGACACTGCTTCTAATTGATAGGAATTCTGTGCACAAGAGAGGTTGTTTGCTTAAAAATTATATACTCCTCTGAACATAGGCAGTACACCTTTAAAAAAAAGTTAGGAGAATTCTGTAAAACTTTGAAGGATACATCATGGAAGTTCTTGCATTTTTATGTGCTTTGTCATTGTTACAATTGGATGAAACCTTTTCTCGAGACTTGCCTTGCTTTCCTTCTGCTAAACCCATTTTAAAACCAGCTGAATAGCTTGTGTGTGCATGCAGCTATGTTCTATTAAATTTTAGGAGGCTTATTTTGCCCCAGACAAAATAAGATAGGCAGACATTATAGACTCATTACACAGGTCTGCAAAAAATGTTTTTTCGAGAGCGGTTTTGGTTATTCCACGTAATCTTTTTTTTTTTTGGTGCGCTGAATCCGAAAATGACCTCCATTTTGTCATAGGACATCACGTTTCCTGACAATTTAGGTAACTATGTTAAATAAGGCAATACCTCAAAATAAATGGAAATAAACTTATAAAATTAAAGTTTTATTACAATATTTTCATGAAAATCCTTTTTTGAACTGAAATGAGCTCACCTACACACACTAAACTCGATTCTTCTTCCTTGTGAGGCTCCTCTTGGTACATTTACGATTGTGAGTAGCATCTGGAATGTCTCTCTGAAGCATCCAAAAGTAGTCTGCCATCATTGTAATGCTCCATTTTCCCTGATATCTCCTTTCCATCTCTTTAATGTCTTGGTGGAATCGTTCACCTTGTTCCTCACTCACAGCTCCCAAATTTTCAGGAAAGTAGTCAAGGTGGGACTGGAGGAAATGCACTTTCAAACTCATCAGGCAACCTAAAGCTTGAAATGCTTTCAGCATTCATCCGACGATCTTTTTGTAGTGAGGATCTTTGTTATTGCCTAAAAATTTCTGTACGACGACTTTAAATGCAATCCACCCTTCTTTTTGAGAATCCGTCATGGTATTGACAAACTCTTGATCAACTATAATGTCTGGTCCGACGAACACACCTTCCTTCAATTTTGCCTCCGATAGGCCTGGAAACTTGGTGACCAAGTATTTGAAGCATTCTCCATCTCTTGGAAGTGATTTTACGAATTGCTTCATCAATCCCAATTTTATGTGGAGAGGTGGTAGAAGACCTTTATGGGAAGGTACCAAAGTTTCTCGGAGGACATTTTTTTCACTGACTGTTAACACCTTCGGCTGCCAACTCTTCTTGGTCCAGTGATTTTGTCAGTCTCGACTGTCCCATAGACACAGAAAACAAGGATATTTGGTATACCCAGCTTGTTGCCCGAGCAGCATGCACAAGACCTTCAAGTCCCCACACACTTGCCAACCATGGTCTTCATATTCAAGTTTATGAAGAACCAATTCCAAGTTCTCGTAGGTTTCCTTCAAGTGTACGGAATGACCTACAGGTATGGAAGCGTAAAAACCGTTGTGGAGTAAAACTGCTTTGAGACTTCTTTTTGAAGAATCTATAAAATGACGTCATTGCTCTGAATCATATTGGATTTTAAATTGACCCATCAGACCTTCGACATCGATGCAATAAACCAACTTGTCTTCCTGGGCAAAGTAAGGAACGAACTCCTTTTCACGATGTCTGAACCATGAAGATGACACTCCTGGCAACAATAAATTCCTGCTTTTCAGCCTTGATCCGAGTAACTCAGCAGCATCTTTGGGAAGATTCAAGTCTCTTACCAAATCATTCATCTCCTCCTGAGAAAACAATTTTGGTCTTGTATCATCTTCAAAGTCAGAACTTGATTCATCATCTGGTTCAGATATGACTTCACCTTCATTGGAGCTAGGTATCTCTTCCAAGGTAGAAGGGGGCTTGGGTACTGGTATATCTGTGCCATGGGGGATGGGACGAATTGCCGAGTGAAGATTGGGGTATGAAATGGAATACTTCCATTTGGAATTAAACCCTTTCACATCGCATGAACAAAAGTAACAGTCGTCACTATGGTTCTTTTGCTCTCACCATACCATAGGAATCCCATAACGGAAAGATTTTTTCTTACCCTTGAACCAGTTTCGGAGGTCCTCAACACACCGTTTGCACACTTTATGAGGCACCCAGACTTTATCTTGATCTCCAATTTTTAGTCCAAAGTATGCAAAGTATACTTTTTTCACAAAGTCTGTAATATTCTGCTGTTGCTTCAACACTGTATATTCACCACAGATGAAACAGAAACTGTCTGGTGAATTAATACACTTTTGTGGAGCCATAACATAACGGTTGAAGAATGATGAGCTAACACGAATTGCGATGAAAAAGTGTGAACAGCCTAGAACCAAGAACCTGATGATGATTCGTGCACAAGTGTGGCATGCAGGAGAGAGCAGCTCTGTGTCTGTACACGAGACGTCACAGTGCTGGCCACGCCCCCCTGCACTGACCGGAGCTGCTGCTATCTGCCCTGTGTCTCTCTCCCATTGGATTCTTCAGGAAAGATTAACCCCTTCTACCATTAGAAGCACAGATTTAAAACTTGCTTAGCTTATGTATATATTGCTGACCATCAGATTTACAGTGCTATATTTTTTTTTACATAACTCGGACAACTCATTTAAGGTTTTTTTGGCATTTTATATCTTAAATGCACTTATGTGAATTAATTCATAGTAATTTGAATTAATTAATAGTAATTTTAAAAAAATGGATAAATTTGAAGACAATTTTGCATGTTGTGGCAAATCATGACATCTAGGAGTTTTTTCAATATTTTATTTGTTTTCAGCACACCAAAATACATGGAAATTAGATGAAAATAATCAAACAGATTTTTAGTTGCAGACCTGTGTTATGAATAATTTCTTTCTACCATCTATTGAGATTGAAATAATAACAAAGCCAGAGTGTAAATAAGACCATTGAGAAACAAAACATTACCTTATTATCTTTCCATTTTCAACATAGTACTGGACTCTGAAGAAGACGACAAAGGGCGGCCTGAACTTCTCCCCTTCCTATAGAAGAATAATACAGAGAAGTATTATCTTATGGATAAAGTTACCACAACCCATATTTCTCTTTTTCTCATATTGCCTTTAATTATGTTATTTCTTTTTTCTCTCTGACGTGTTATTATATTTAAACCAGAAGTGGAAAAATCCCAGTTTCTAGCAAATAAAATGTAATTGCTGGTATTTTCCTTATATACCTGCTGCTGGACAATGTTGAAAATATGGCATAGCAGCTCAGCTGTGTTACGGAGAGTACACTGCTCTTCGTTACCAGAGGAGATTCTGGGATAGCCTATTAGACAAGTTAGCATGTATATGATTTTATGGCCCACTGTGGAAACAGATGGCGTGGAAGTATTGTCCCTGCCCTCCAAGCTACTGCAGCTACAGATCAATATGGACCCTATCAGTCTGCTATAAATTAAGATATGGTTAGACGAGGGAGGAATACCGGAGGAAGGCAAAGAAACAGCAGGATGGGGAGAAAAAAGTATGATAGAAAAGGAGGAGAATGAAAAGAAATAATAGTATGGGAAGGAAGATAAAGGACAGAAAGAGGATGAAGGGAAATGAAAGAGTGAAAAGGAAAAAAGAAAAACACGAGGAAGAGACTGTGTAATAGGAATTTACAGTTATTTGAAATGACATAGGAAATATTAAGAGCACATCTTATGCTGTTTTGTATCATTTTCCAAACAGATAAATGATTTAGAAAGCCAGCATTGTGGGTTCTTTTCATGGTCATCAGTAATGTGCATTATTCTTAGGGGTATGTTTACTAAACGGGGCACTTGTGCGGGGCGCACCTGAGCGCCCTAAAATGATGCATTTAAGTGCTCTTAAGCGCCCCGTACGCGTGCGCGGCACATTAACGGGTCCCGCACGCGTGCGCCGAAAACGCGCACGTTTGCGGGGCGCTCATGTGCCATAGAGGCGTGGAAAGGCGAAATGAGGGCGGAGGAAGGCCCCCGAGGGGCGGAGAGACGGGGTCAATGGGTGGAATGTGGGAGGGGAGAGACTCCCCGCACAGGAGCGTGCCAGAATTTACAAGGAAAAAATACCGCCAGTGAAACACTCGCGGTAGAAAGCATTTAAAGGGAAGAGAAACCATTTCCGTCAGCAATGTACAGCAAAACCGGGGAAACCAGAAAACCGTGAGCAGTGTGATACATGTGCACAGCACAAAAGTGCAAATAAAAATAGAAAATGACCACAACAGAACTATTAAAAATAGTAATTCAGCTGGGGAACAGTTATAGTGATGGGAAAATACAGAAAACACACCCAGCAAAGCTCCAGAAAAAAGAAATGAATTTTGGAAGGGTTTACGGAGCGGAGACTCTTCCAAAAAACATTTCCTTTTGTGGAGCTTTCCTGGGAGTGTTTGCTATGGTTGCCCATTAATATCACTGTTGCCCAGCGTGGTGATATTTTGTCCCCCATTTCCCGTGGTCATTTCCGGGGTTTATGTGCACGTTTGTCACCAGACAGGGTGCATATGCCCACAGTAAATTTGCGTAGAGCAGGGTTTGTGACTCCATCCTGCCAGGCTTACTACCTCCAGGGGCAGCACTGTCTATGTGGCCATAGTGTGGTGCAGCAGACAGAGTCAGTACCTCTAAGACCAGAGGTTCAAAGCCCAGCTGGGGCACTTGCCAGCCCAGTCCCTATATTTTACCCACCACTAAACACAGATAGCGCAGACACCCCTGTATTGCAGGGGACATAAGCATGGGGAAAACACCCATATTTTACCCAACAACGCACACACACCACAACAATGGGCATTACCCACAGCCAAGTACCCCAAATGCAGTCCCGTACTGCCTCATTCCAATCAGGTCACCTGCTTTTTATGGGAGAAGCTCATGCCAGCATGTTGGCGGACGAGTACATGTGGTGCAGGGGACAGTGGCTGCTAGCGACAGAAGACAGAGGCCTAGCCATGTGCAGGCTGGCACAGTCCACAGCAACAGACAGGCCCTGCCGGATCCACAGTCATGGACTATCCAGGGAATTCAGCCAATCTGTGGCTACACGGTGGTGCAGTGCACACAGACAGTACATGCAAAAACAGAAGGTTACAGGTTCAAAGACCAGCTGGGGCTACCAGCAATCCTGCACACATATTTTCCCCACAAATAAACAGTGACAGTAAGGACACACCTTTCGTGACGAGGACATATGCAATGGTAATACGTCTATCTTTTACCCCACTGAGCACAGACACCAGAACAGGAGCAGAACCTACAGCAGAATCCCCCAAATGCAGTCCTGGTGGGCCACACACCAGTCAGGTTCCATGCTGCCACTCATACAAATGCCTGTGCTGTATATCTATGCACCACCCCCACGGCATGTAGATGTAGCTCATGCATATTCATGAGGGACAGCAGGAAGACCCGAACAGTGTGATGCAAAACTGGACTGGAGTGGGGAAGCGCTGCCGTAAAGCAGCAGCCAACAGGGGCAGACACACCCACACCCACAGGCCCCATTGGCCAATGTCTCCTGTAGAGGCAGACCATTGGACCCTGCGTGCATCTCCCAATACCAGCACCTGCATACCTTAGCAATGTCACCCTACACCTGAGGTACACAGCTCTGAAACGTTTGCTAAGAGTACAGGCTGATAGATATCCCTACGTTACGCACATACTGCTAGTTGACCCCATCCGAACAATCTGTTTGGTGTCTGCGGTGCGTGCTCCAGGCCTGGCCTCTGATGGTGTTCACCACCCTGGGGAGTGACCCCCAGCAGTACTGCGTACCATATCCATGCCTGTGCCGTGCCCAGGACCGGTGTGGTGGCCAAGGCTAATCACCCCCTCAATAGTAGCACAATGCTGGCATAGGTGTGGGAGTGTGTGTCTGTCTATACAGTGTGTGTTGGCTGCAAACACCTTCCCCAACCCACACTGCCAGCACTACTGCCAGTATTGGCCTGCCAATGTGCATAATGAGCAGCAAGGTACCATGGGTATAGGTCAGACATGGTGGGCTGGCCAGGATGCATCTGCACAGGGCATAGGGCACTGGCTGTGACATTGTAGTGCCAGGCCACCACCTACACAGACAGGTTGACCTCTGTATGTGCTGCTGGGGGAGCACTCTCACCCTGAGTGTGCAGTGATGACAGCATGGCTAGGCACCCCCATAGTGCTGTATTGTGTTTCTCTCTTGTGATATATATGGGTTTCCTGTTGGGGCCTCCTCACAGAGCTCTCTTGTGTGTGCTGCCACCCCAGTTTTGGGTGCATGCATTTCCATCAAGGCTAACCAGCAGACTGTTCACAGCTGGTATGTGTCTTGATGGAGTGCCTTGCAGGATGCAGTGGCTGAGGGCTTGCTGCAAGTGAATATCAGATAGTGCTGGGGTGCATCATTGGATATCCAGGCCTAAAGTCTCTCTGATTATTGTGTAATGGATGTGTGAGAAGCTGCTTGGCCTGCCCTGTAGGTTGTCTGTTCCCCAGCAGGACTGGGGTTTGATGGTCCACTCTGCTGCCATTGGGGGGGGGAGAGAGAAGAAGGGGAATCTGTTAGTGGGGGGGCCTGTTTGCCACCCGGGTGGGTGTGTGTTACTTTGACCACCTGGGGGTCCATAGGGGGTTTCCACTAACTGAAAGAGACAGAGATATCCAACATGTTTCTGCAGCACCTTCCTATCTCACAGGTTAGTACTGTTGTGGAGCTCTGTCATGGCCTCATCCAGCCATGGCTGGTGTTGTGGACCTGGTCCTGGGTGCCACATCACACCCTCAGGGTGAGCACAGTACCCGCACAATGTGACGGTGTTTAGCTACTCTTTGCTGGTAGTCCACCCGCTCAGGACCCCCTACCAGGCCGAGGTGCTGTGTGGGTGAACATGGACAATTCCCCCTACCAGGCCGGGTAGCTGTTGGGGTGCATTCCCCATCTTGTGTGCATCTGTGGACAGCTGATTTGCATGTGCAGTGCATCATGGGTACGGGTGGCCTAACCCTATCCTGTCTACAACAGCAGACTGTCTGTGAGGTGACGTGCAGGCTCTCTGCAGCCAGCCAGGGGCTTGCTGTCAGCTATAGAGCTGTAGCCCAATGGTTATGTCACTCCCTGTACAGCCAGAGGTCATGGGTTCAAACCCACAGTGGGGCCCTTTGATAGGGCTGTCCACAGCTTTATTTTTATTTACTGTACATATGTCTATGCCGGCAAAACCACACACAGCTTACTATACCCATTAGGTGCCTCTGAGGGTGCTTTATAGGGCGCCCTATAGGCCACCTTATGGTTGCCATCCATATAGGGTGCACTATACGTTATCCTGTGTCGCAACATACATGGTGCCCTATAGGGGACATTCTAGGGTGCCTTGGCAGACAGTGCACTGTAACATGTGCCTTACGGGCATCCGTATGTTAACACACTGTGAGAGTGGGTTTACTAGTGGTGGGAAATAAAATATAAATGGAAGGCCTCCTACAGCACTCCTCACCATGATACATACTGCCCCAGCCAGCCTTGTTCACTGGGCACTGTGAGGGGTTGAACCCATGATCCCTGCACGAGTGGTCAGTGTCTTAACCATTGTGCTATGGCTCCGTTCCTGCTATTTGCACATCAGCGCACCACTTATCCCTCCCACTATTGGACTGCCCCCTCACACATCAGCGCGCCGCCTTCTGCCCACCGGCTCGCCGCCTTCTGTTGCCCACATTTATCAGCGCACCGCCTTCTGCCGCCCAAACGTAGCAATGCGCCGCCATCTGCCGCCCACACTAAACAGTGCGCCGCCTCATGCCGTAATAAATATAACAGTGCGCCGCCTTCTGCCGCCCAAAATTAATATGCCTCCTAAACCACTTTTGCCCATAAATGTTGATGCCTCAGCTGGTCTTTTTTGTTGAGCGCAATGGGGGTTTGAACCCCTGGCCTCTGCACTATTGGTCGGTGTCTTCACCTTTGTATTACAGCTCTATTGTTTGGTTTTGCAGCAGCGCACAACTTAGCCTTCCCACGCACTAATGTGGGCCCCGCACATTAGCGCGACGCACACACATACGGTCCGGTTTTTTGCTTTTTTCTGCCTGGCCCGCCCACTCCTTATATGGCACCAGCACACTAACGGGAACCCGCACAGCAACGGTGTTTAGTAAACATGCCCCTTAGAGTGCCATATGTTAGAATAGCGGACATTAAGAGGTACAGTTGGGGTCAACATTATTGACACTTACATTTTAGGTATGTTGTATACAATATCTTGAGAAATAATTGTAAATATTCCAACTGTATGTCATCATAATCTTTTAATAGTATGTTCAAAGGTATACAACAAATCTAAGATGTCTGTGCAACTTAGAAGTACTAATTTCTGAGAAAAAAAACAAAATACGGCCTGTACAGGATTAACAGCACCCTTCATTAATATTTGCACAGCACTTCACAGTAATGAAAGCCTCCAAATATTTCTTGTAGCCATCTATAATTTTTGTACATTTGTCTGCTGGTAGTTTCTCCCACTCTTCAACTGTGATTTGTTCCAGCTCATGAATGTTTCCAGGATTCCTTTTACCAATGACAGATTTCAGCTGTTTCCAAAGGTTCTTGATTGGATTGAGATTAGGACTCGTTGCTGTCCAGTTTAAAGATAGTCCATTTGTTCTTCTAACTTCATGATTCCTTTAATACGTCCCAGGCCTCTCTTTCCTGAGGCAGCAACACAGTCCCACTACATTATGGAACCTCCACCATATTTAACTGTAGGAAGGGTGTTATTTTCCTTATAAGCTTTATATCTTCGTCTGTATGGGTATCGCTGGTCTGCATTGCCAAAGAGCTCAAGTTTGGTTTCATCTGTCCACAGAACATTTGCCCAGGAGGATTGTATTTTTTCAAGGTAGGCTTGGGCAAAGATCAAGTGTGCCTTTTTATGTTTAGTGTGTGGTGTATGGTGAGGGCTGAAACCACCACTCCAGGTTGCTCCATGTCAACCTTAAGCTCTTTGGATGTTATACGTGGTATTTTTCTAACAGTTCGCACTAACCTTCAAAGACTTCTTGGATTAATTTTCCTCTTCCCACCACATCCTGGAAGGTTCTTGACAGTTCCATGAACAGAAAACTTCTTAATAACTTTGTGAACTGTAGACACAGGAATCTCAAGGTCTTTGGAGATGGCCTTGCACACCTTTGAAGTTTGATGTTTGGTGATGGATTTTCTGATAGTCTCAGGCAGCTCTCTTGTCTTCATCATTGTAAAAATGGAACAGGGAGTGAATGTGGCCATTTTAAACATTAGAACCATCATTCATTGATTGATTCAAGTCATGTGAGTACTGACTATCACAGGTACGTCTAATTTTACTGCAGTGGGAATGTGGTTCTTCTCTTCAAACTGATTTTAAGTTACTTATTTATTTATTTTATTTAGCTCATTTTTATACTGCTTTTCACTAGGTCAAAGCGGTTAACAAGTAACAACAATTATGAGATGCAGCAGAGCATGTACTCATATACATGGAACTTTTGCAGGATATGGAAGTATGATAGATAGAACTTTAACTATGTACAAAGTGCCAGTGCTTGATTTGGAACTTTAACTTATTTACAATAGAGTAGTTGCAAGATTATCTAAAACTGTGAGGGGGTGGGTTGACATAGTTTAGGGTGGGGGTGTCAGTGATTCTGATGGTCCAAAGTGTTCTAGGAACAGGTATGTCTTGAGTTGTTTCCTAAATTTTGTCAGTTCTGTGGTGTTTCAAACGATTGCTGGTAATGAGTTCCATATGCTTGGAGTGTAGAGTGTAAAGGATCTCTGCAAACATACTGGTGGCTTTAGCATGTTTTGGGTGGTCTTGTTCTGGTTGTTTGTGTTTTTTGCAGTAGTGTTTGTAGACAGGTGGCTGATTGGTTCCGGATGATCTTTAATATGAGAAGTATGACTTTTATATTTGATCCTGCTTGATAGTGGAAACCAGTGAAGATGTTTTTAGGATGGGTGTGATGTGGTCATACTTTGTGGCACCTTGTATGATTGATGTGTCATACTTTGTGGCACCTTGCTGTGTGCAGGGCGGTGTGGAGTGGTAAAAGAGTGGATGTTGGTAGCCCTTGGTATATTGTATTGCAGTAATTCTTCATCCTATAAGGGACCCTGACTTAGACAGAACTGACATTTCTTATTGTTCCTCTCTCCCTTACTCTAATATATTTGTTGCTTTCTTTACTTTTGTTGTGTAATTGTTGATTTATCTGTCTTATATTGTTATGGAAGTTCCTTTTCACTGCTATATAAGTGGAACAGACATTTATATGCATAAGTTATAAAGTACTATAATTTATGCACGTTCTTTAAAAATCTAGGTGCACACATTTACACCAAGTCTAGGGCTCATTTAAGTGATCGCGCCTAAGTTTGCCACATGTATCTTAAGACTTACATCTCCACCACATACACCCATCCAACATTCCACATATCTACCCTTTCCTTTTCCCAATATCTGGCCTCCATCTCCTCTCAGCCCCTCTGCAGACACTCACATTCAACTATTTGCAGACATACATAACACACATATCTAACCTCTAACCTCTAAAATAACACATAAACAATCAAACAGTCCCCTCAGTCAGACAGGGTATGGGCCAGCCATTCTTGAATATCTCTCCGATAGCTCTGCAAACGTCTTCCATGCTAAGGTCATTATTGCATAGCACGGGGAGAGTGGAAAGGGGAAGGGAAAACCGAACCAAAGTCTTCTCTGGACTTAAATCAAACTTGATTTCATTGGTAAATAAAGCATTCCACTGAAAAACACATCCTCCTATCCAGTAAATAGTAGAGGAATGGACCCTTTATTTAGGTGGTTAGCAGGCACTCCATAGATAGTACATGATTAATAGTTGCAGTAGTAGTTGTTCCATTCCACTTTTGTGCTGCCATGCCCTCCTCTTATCTAGAATACCGAGATGTCAAGGACTTGGGAAATGATCGATTTGTCAGTCCTCAGCTTTAATCCCCATTACTGTGTCTCCATGATATGATCATATTCTTGCCCCGAGAAGATCTGAAGATCTCCAGACTCCTCAAAGTCATGAGTTTCATAATAAAATACAGCCCGGATCCTTGCAGGATTAAACAGTCCATATCTGGTACTATTTACAGTACCTTTAGAGAGTCTTGGAAGGCCAAAAACGTCTTATAGTTCTGAATGGTGTTCTTATTCCAGTCTTTCAAAATATAACATTTCGTACTCAGGTGTTGCCACTGGAAAATTATGCATCTGATATGGAGGAGGAAGTAGTGCAACTGTGGAAGAACGCAAAGGCAATCATGGTGCTCAAAAGAATCTTCGTGATTCTTGAAAGAACTGAAGGTAGCACCCGAGTTTCATTTATTGAAGTCCTGATTCCAAAGCTGTTGGACTTATATTCACTAAAGACTTTGAAATAGAAAGTGCCAAATTTCCTACATCCTTCATGATAAGTTTGCTAAGGAATACCCAGGTGAATAGATCCTGGCATGGGCCAAGTTGAAAGTGCCAGTTATGTATTGAGGCAAAAAAATTGAATTTCTTCCTTCACTGCAGACTTGATTTCAAATTTTTTAAGGAGAGCAGCTCTGTCATTTTTGTAAGCAAAGAAGACTCTGCTTTCCCAGCAGCCATTTTGTGTAGGTATGGTGGATCAACCTTTGTTCTTTTAGCTGTGTGAGTCACCATTGCACTTATATCAATCACACCCACTTGTATCATTCACCCATTTAGTCATTCAAATCCAACCGCAGGGGACAATTTATTGAAAATGTTGCAGCTGAGGTCTCTTCTTCTAAGAGCCTATTACATGGCATTTCCCTAATGTGCAGCCATCTTACCTTATGCTCACAATTGCCCCCCAATATCCGATAACTTTAGGACAGCATTTTTACTGTCATAAAATGATCCAATCATTATCTAGATAGTGGACTGATTATTGCCACAATGTTCTTCCCATATATCACTCTGGTGACGCATTAGTAACAGCGTTGCAAATTCCTTCTGCTGCCTGACATAGTGTGAAGTAATACAAAAGTCTTCAAATATATACTCAGAAGCTTTCCATACTGTAGCAGCACCAGCTCCAAGAATTCAAATTGTACTTATGAGAAATCATCACTGCAAATATCGTGGCCCATCAGTACACTAAGCCCTATCTCCCCTGCTGTTGTCCCTTCCATCTATCATATCCTTTCCACTGCAACTGTTCCTGCTGCCTTCCAGCATACTGTAGTTAAACTGTTCCTCAAAACACCTTCACTGGACCCTATCTGCCTTCCAGGCATCTGCCCATTTTCCTTCTCCCTTTCATAGCTGCTATCTTGACTTTCTTTCTTTTCAAGCCATTCGAAACCCACTGCAATCTGGCTTTCGTCCTTTGCATTCTACAGAAACGGCCCTTACCAAAGTCTCCAGTGGCCTGTTTATGGCCAATCTAAGGGCCTTTTCTTGATCCTCACCCTTCTTGACCTCATTGCTGCTTTTGACATTGTTGATCACCACCTTCTTCTTGATATCCTGTTCTCGCTTGGAGTTCTGGGTTCTGTTCTGTCTTAGGTTTCTTTTTATCTCTTCCATCACACTTTTTGTGCATATTCCTTCAATGCTATCTTGCTTTGTCGGTGTACCTCATGGCTCTGTCTTGGAACCTCTTTTTTTTTCTCTCTATACCTACTCCCATGGTGCCATGATTTCTTCCCCTGGTTTTCAGTACCATCTTTACACAGATGACTCTCAGATTTACCTCTCTGAACCTGAAATCTTCCAGGAATCCAGGCCTGTATTTCAGCCTGCTTATCTGACATTACTGCCTGGATGTCCTGCCTATTGAAAAACATGCAATTTATCCAGGCTGATTATCTGACAATTTCATGTATAATCTTTTCTGTCCTAGGGCTATATCAGTAAGGGACAGTAGGCAGTGTTGTTATATAGGTAAGAATATAAGTTACCTTACAGAAGGAATTATACATAAAAAAGCCCCTATGACAAGGAAGCAGTCTGAGAGCTAGTTTCCAGTTCCTGTTTCCCAGTAGCAGTTGCTATACAGTTGTTCTGTTGTGACTGTTAAAATTTCCATGTGCCTGTAGCCATCTTAGTATGGAACTCTGTTTGAATGTCACATGTCAGTTATCAGTATTCATTAAACAGATTTCCCCATAGGTGTTGGAAAGGGGTAGGCCATAGGGGCCTGGCCCCTTCAAAACATTGCCTTGCTCTTCTTCTGCCTGTGGAGATCCCATCTCCTGTGGGCAGAAGTAGCCGAAGGCTGTGACCCGGCAGTCAGCAGGCTGCCCTTGGGGATCCCATCCCCCACAGACAGAAGAGTTCTGTGATTGTGGCAAAAAACCCTCATGTCTGCCCACAGAAGATCGGATCTCCATGGGCAGATAGTAGTGGAAAGCTGGTGACTGCAGCCTCACATGATTTGGCAGGCCATGGATTTTCATTCTGAACTTCACTAGGTGAACCTCTGCCATATAAGCCAACAAACTCAACACTACTGATGTCTCAAACTGAATATGGTCAAGACAGAGCTGTTTATATTTCCCTCTAAACACACCTTTCCCCTTCCTCCTTTCTCTCTGTGGATAACATTATTATCCTCCTTGTTGCCTCTGTTCTCAACCTTGGGGTTATCTTTGACTCTCACCTCTCTCTACACATATCCAACAGCTAAAACCTGTTTCTTTCTTTATAAAATCTTATCTCTGCAACAGATGGCAACAAGTCAGAACAGGATCCACGACATCAGAGCCTTTTCCCCTGAAACAAGGTGTACCTCAAGGCTCATCCCTATCTGCTTTGTTATTCAACATTTATATGCAACCTATCTGTGCTCTAATCCGTTCCTTCAATGTCCACTGCCTTGCCTACGCTGACGATATCCTCATCTACACACCTTTTACGATTGACCAACCTGACTTCTCTCCAATATTCAGATGTTTTGAAGCAGTTTCTGACTGGCTTCTATCTCAAAATCTCCGGATCAACAATAGCAAAACAGACGTCCTATTCGTCACAAGAAATCGGAGTTTCACGCCTCCCCCCTCACTTCAGGTCAATAATATAGAATTGAAGACAAAATCCACAATCCGATACCTAGGCATTACCCTCGACCAACGCCTCGATATGTCAGCCCATGTTACAAACACCACAAAAGCAATTTATCACAAGATCCGAACGCTAAGACACCTTTGCCCATTACTCGACTTCTCTGACTATAGATCAATATTCCAAGCTCTAATCATCCCTCATCTCGACTTTGCGAATGTCATCCTACATGGACTTCCACAATCAACTTTAAACCCACTCAGACTTGCCATGAACTCAGCTGCAAGGGTTCTAGTTGGTGCATCAAGGTCGGATCATATAACGCTATCTTGATAAACCTACACTGGCTGCCACTACCTGCCAGAATCACATACAAAATCTTAATACTAACCTTCAAAGCCCTCAAGAACCATCCCTCTACACCCATCAACGCAATTCTCCACCGTACCACAATTAAAAGAATAAGGAGAACTACGCAGATGAACACAATTGAAGTCCCTAAGTTCCTAACAAAATGTACAAAGTCAACAGCCAACAGAGCATTTTCCATTTTTGCACCGATTGCCTGGAATGCCCTCCCAGCAGAACTCCGAGCTACCCAAAACCTGGTGGTGTTCCGAAAAGCCCTAAAACACCATCTGTTCATGCAGCACTACCCAGTCTCCCAGTTTGAAAAGCACGCACCCACCCCTCAGACCCCCCATCTAACCCCCCCACTGAACATCCCCCCACTGATAATGGTTAATCACATTTCCCTCTCTCCATCCTGACTCATGTGTACTAGTATGCTTACAGACCCCTTACATACCCATTGAGATTTATCATTATTGTAACATTTACATAAGCTGTATATAGTTCCCCTAGTTCCTCCAGGTTTTGAATACCCTGTTCTATGTAAGCTCAATGTACCACTACATTGTAGTACGTTTGTTTCAACTGTAAACCGCACTGATTACAATAGCGCGGTATATAAGAAATGTAAATAAATAAATAAATAAATAAAATCAGCAAAATGTGTCCCTTCCTTTCTGAACACAGTACCAAGACCCTTATCCACTCTCTAGTCACCTCCTATCTTAAGATTATCAATTTTTTGCAAGCGAATCTATGACACTTTTTCAAAGTGTGTATTTTGGAGGCAGAGACACATTAGTTTCAGGTTTGAGACAAATCGATAGAGAAATAGTAACAGTGATACATTTCCCCAATACTATGCAAAATATAAAGATAATGGATGTAAATTCTAAAAACTGACATATTCAAATAACTATATTGAAAATACATTTTTTCTACACCCTCTATCTGCATTGTTGGAATTGGAGACAGGAGGCTGACAAATAGGGACACCACTCTAAAATTGGAAACAATCCTCAAAAATTGGGGTCATCTGATAACTTTATGTTTTTTAGACTACTGCAACCTGCTTCTCGCTCTCTTCCCCAGAAATCATCTCTCTTCCCTTCAATCCATTTAAAACTCAGCTGCATGACTACTCAAAAGCTTACATAATACCTCTTCTCAAGTCACTTCATTGGCTCATAAGAACATAAGAACATAAGATATGCCATACTGGGTCAGACCAAGGTCCATCAAGCCCAGTATCCTGTTTCCAACAGTGGCCAATCTAGGTCATACGTACCTAGCAGTTTCCCCAAAAGACACAGGTTCCGCAGTGCTTGTACTGGGTCAAGCATTGATATCCTGGGTCCCTTCTTAATAATGGTTTATGGACCTTTCCTCCAGGAACTTGTCCAAACCTTTTTTAAACCCAGCTACACTAACAGCCTTTACTACATCCTCCGGTAACAAATTCCAGAGTTTGATTACACGTTGAGTGAAAAAATATTTTCTTCTATTAGTCTTAAATAGTTTACCCTGTAGCTTCATTGCATGTCTTCTTCTTATCTTATCCGCACTTCAAATCACTACTCAAAACTCACCTCTTTCAACAAGCCTTTGACCTTCCCTCCGACTCCCATTCCTAAGATATGTTGTCCCTGTCATTTTGTCTGTCTGTTTGGTCTTTGTTTAAAGTATGTGTTTGGTCTTCATAATAATTTTAATAGTTTTAACCTGTACTGCCTTTCGTCTTAGTTCTCTGTCATGTCTACCTTTTTATGTCCTCTTTTGACTTTTTGCTTTCCTGTTATTTTATGGCGTTCTTTTCCTTACTCTGCAGTGTGGACTTTTATTTTGTTTTATTGTACACCGCTTAATGCTTTGGCCATAGCGGTCTATCAAGTGTTTTAATAAAGATAAAGATAAAGATGTCCCCTAGTCTTTCTATATTCTGATAACGTAAACAATCGATCTATGTTTACCTGTTCCACTCCGTTCATTAATTTATAGACTTCTATCATATCTCCCCTCAGCCATCTCTTTTCCAGGTTAAAGAGCCCTAACCTTTTTAGCCTTTCTTCATAGGAGTATCCTTCCATCCCCTTTACCATTTTGGTGACTCTTCTCTGAACCCTTTCTAATAACGCTATATCCTTTTTAAGATACGGCGACCAGAATTGCACACAATATTCAAGGTGTAGTCTCACCATGGAACGGTATGGAGGCATTATAATATCTTTTGTTTTATTTTCCATTCCTTTCCTTATGATACCTAGTATTCTATTTGCTCTCTTGGCTGCCGCTGCACACTGGGCCGAGGGTTTTAACATGTTATCCACAATGACGCCTAAATCTTTTTCCTGGGTGGTGGTTCCTAATGTGGAACCTTGCATCGTGTAACCATAGTTTGAGTTGTTCTTTCCTAGGTGCATAACTTTGCACTTGTCCACATTAAATTTCATCTGTCATTTTGATGCCCAGTCTTCCAATTTATCAAGATCCTCTTGCAATTTTCCATAATCCTCTTGGGTTTTAACAACTTTAAATAGTTTTGTGTCATCTGCAAATTTGATAACCTCACTCGTTATTCCACTTTCCAGGTCATTTATGAATATGCCAAAAAGCAGCGGACCCAGCACATATCCCTGGGGTACATCGCTATTCACCTTTCTCCATTGGGAAAATTGGCCATTTAGCCCTACCCTCTGTTTTCTATCTTTTAACCAGTTCCTGATCCACAATAGTACACTGCCTCCTATCCCATGACTCTTTAGTTTTGCCAGAAGTCTCTGATGAGGGACCTTGTCAAAGGCTTTCTGAAAGTCCAGATACACTATATCAACCGACTCACCTTTGTCCATCTGTTTATTCACACTTTCAAAAAAACATAACAGATTAGTAAGACAAGATCTTCCATGTTGGCTGTCTCCCATTAGGCCATGACTATCTACATGCTGAGTAATTTTATTCTTTATGATGGTTTCTACCATTTTTCCCAGTACTGACGTGAGGCTCACCAGTCATACTTTCCCGGATCACCCCTGGAACCCTTTTTAAAAATTGGTGTAACATTAGCGATCCTCCAATCTTCAGGTATTAGAGATGATTTTAATGATAGTTCACAGATTACTAATAGCAGGTCTGCAATCTCATATTTCAGTTCTTTCAACACCCTTGGATGTATACCATCCGGCCCAGGTGATTTGCTACTCTTCATTTTATCTAATAGTTGTAATACATCTTCCCGATGTATCGATATTTCCTTCAATTCTTCCGCACCTTTGAATACCACTTCAGTCATGGGTAACATCCGTACATCTTCCTCAGTAAAGACCGAAGCAAAGAATTCATTCAGTCTCTCCGCTATCGCCTTGTCGCCTCTTAGTGCCCCTTTAACTCCTCTATCTTCTAATGGTCCAACCGACTCTCTCACAGGTTTTTTGCTATGAATGTACTTGAAAAAATCTTTACTTCGCATTTTTGCTTCCGCAGCAAGCTTCTTCTCAAATTCTCCCTTTGCCTGCCTTATCAGTGCCTTGCATTTGACTTGCCAGTGCTTGTGCTGTTTCCAGATTTCGTCATTTGGCTCTTTTTTCCATTTCCTGAAAGATGCTTTTTTGGCAACAACAGGCTCTCTGACCTCACCTTTAAACCATGCTGGCAGTTTTTTGGACTTCCTTCCACTTTTCTTAAAGCGTGGAATACAGCTGGTCTGGGCTTCCAAGATAGTAGTTTTCAACAACACCCAAGCTTGATGTAAGTCTTTAACCTTTGCAAATGCTCCTTTTAGTTTTTTCTGAACTATTTTCCTCATTTTATCATAGTTTCCCTTTCGAAAGTTAAAAGGTAGTACTGTGGATTTCCTTATTATCCCTCCTCCACTAATTAAATCAAAGGCGATCATGCTATGATCACTATTGCCAAGTGGCCCCAACACCCTTATCTCTTGCACTAGATCTGGTGTTCCACTAAGGACTAGGTCTAATATGGCTTCCCCTCTGGTCGGTTCATGAACTAGCTGCTCCAAGAAGCAGTCATTTATGTCATCTAGGAACTTTATCTCCCTAGCATGTCCTGCCGTGACACTGACCCAGTCGATACCGGGGTAATTGAAATCTCCCATTATTATTACCGAGCTGAAACGTTTGTTAGCTTCCTTGATTTCTTTGAGCATTTCATCATCCATTTGTTCATTCTGGCCAGGCGGTCGATAGTACACCCCCACTGCCATCGCCTTCCCCTTTTTACATGGAATTTCAATCCATAGAGATTCTACATCAAAATTTGTTTCCTGCAAAACTTTAATCCTTTCTGACTCAATGCCCTCTCTAACATATAGCGTAACCCCTCCACCAATTTGATCAGCTCTATCATTGCGATATAGTTTGTACCCAGGTATCACAGTGTCCCACTGGTTGTCTTCTTTCCACCATGTCTCTGATATTCCAATCATATCTAACCTCTCATTTAGTGCTATATATTCTAACTCTCCCATCTTAGTTTTTTAGACTTCTAGCATTTGCATACAAGCATTTTAGAGACTATTTTATTCATATTAATTTGGCTATTGGTAGACATGGGTAATTTGGGATCTTTAAGCTCTGTCTGTTCCATACTCAAGGGCATTTGGGCTACTTTACTCTTTTTTGGAACCTCTCTGCTTTTGGTAGTATCCTTCAAGGATACATTCTTCTGAACCATCTGCTCTTGGGCGACTGTCGGTTTTCCCCTATTATCTAGTTTAAAAGCTGCTCTTTCTCCTTTTTATAGGTTAATGCCAACAGAAGAGGAAGCACAAATTGATCCACAGAAATTCGCCGACCACATCAAGGACAAATTTCACTCAACAGAACAAACAACGCCTAGTAGAACCTCAAGGACAGATGTACACTCCAAAACCTGGGGCACATTCTCCTCACCCTCAACAGAACAGATATCCCACATCATCTCTACAATCAACACAAGCACCGCTCCTACAGACCCATGCCCAGTGTCGTGGGTCAAAGCCACCAAATCAAGCCTCATCACCACCATACATAAAATGGTACACAACTCACTCACTCAAGGTCTCATGCCAAAGCAACTAAAACTTGCCTCAGTGAGACCAATCACAAAGAAAACAACTCTCGACAGAAAAGATCCAGCAGCATACCGACCAATATCCAGCATACCCTTCCTCGCAAAAGTCATCGAAAAAACAGTTCAACTACAACTTCAGGATCACATCGACAAACACGAAACACTCGACGACAACCAACACGGATTTCATCCTAACCACGGTGTCGAGACGCTACTGATCTACCTCTTCGACAGCATCCTAAGAATAATTGACAACACCAGGAATGGAATAATAATGATATTCATCGACATCTCCTCAGCCTTCGACACAGTGGACCACAACACGCTCCTAGAAAGACTACAGAACACTGGTATACACGGTATCACACTGAAATGGTTCCACTCGTACCTAACCGAAAGACAGCTACAGGTCAAGGTGGGACACATCACCTCCCGACCCATCAAAGTCCGTCAAGGTGTACCTCAAGGTTCTGCGCTCTCAGCACTCCTATTTAACATCTACATCCAACCAATCTGCAACATCATGAAAGAGAACAACATTCAATACACGATCTATGCGGACGACATCATGATATACACCCCGATATCAATCGACAACCCGGACTTCTCTAAGATAACAGACTGCCTTACACAAATGACCAGTTGGTGTCAAAACAACAACCTCGCCATAAACTACAACAAGACTGAAGCTTTAATCATCACTCGGAACCAAAGCTTCATACACCCACCAAATATAAAGATACAAAACATTACTATACCAATAAGGTCAGAAGTAAGATACCTCGGGGTTACGCTGGACAATAAACTCAATCTCAAGCCACACATAGACAAAACAATACAAAAAGCCTACTACAAGATGCGAATCATCAGGAGACTGAAACCACTCCTCGCCCCAGAACACTTCCGTACCGTCTGTCAAGCACTGATAACCCCTCTACTGGACTTCTGCAATCCGATATACCTTGGACTACCGAAACAAGCCATCAAACCACTCCAACTGGCACAAAACACCGCAGCACGAATCATATCCGGAACTGCAAGACAGGAGCACATCACACCCACCTTAAAGGACTTACACTGGCTACCAATCGATGCACGCATCAGATACAAAACTATCATAAACCTATTTAAGATAAAACAGCAAACATCAGCCAACAGCCTGCACACCCTCATACAACCAGACACCAGCACACGTCCTAGAAGAAAACAAACACACAACCGAGTCAGCACCCCAAGTGAATACAAACACACACGCAAGGACACAACAGACAGAGCACTCTCCATGGCTGCTCCAACAATATGGAACAAACTACCGGACGATTTGAGGGCAACTACAGAGCTCAAGGACTTCAGAAAACAGCTGAAAACCATGCTGTTCATAGAACACTTTGGACACATCACATAAACTAAGGAACTGTATAGCAGCACACGTTACCGCCTAACACTAGATGTATATAAAATGATTTTAGCACCACTGTAAATAGCCCACATTGTACATAGCTCACACCAATCTAGCACACAAGACAACATACACCCAACGAACTTTCCACCCTCACTGCATGTATCAACACTCACACTACCAGATTGTTTGCTGTGATACCACCTTGATTATTATGATAAGGCGGTTTAGAAATACTGTTAAATAAATAAAATAAATAAATCCCGGTTAAGGTGAAACCCATCCCTTTGGAAGAGCCCCTCCTTTCTCCAGAATGTACTCCAGTTCCTAACAAATCCAAACCCCTCATCTCTGCACCATTGTCTCATCCACGCATTGAGACTCTGGAGCTCTGCCTGCCTTTTGTGTCCTGCAAGTGGAACGGGAAGCATTTCGGAGAACGCTACCCTGGAAGTTCTGGATTTCAACTTCCTACCTAAAAGGCTAAATTTAGCCTCCAGAACCTCCCTACCACATTTTCCTATGTCATTGGTTCCGACATGTACCAAGACAGCAGACTCCTCCCCAGCACTATCTAAGACCTTATCTAGGTGCCGCATGAGGTCCGCTACCTTCGCACCAGGCAGGCATGTTACCAGGCGATCCTCACGTCCACCAGCCACCCAGTTATCTACAAGCCTAATGATCGAATCACCAACTATAACTGCTGTCCTAACCCTTCCCTCATGGGCACATTGTCCTGGAGAAACTTCTTCGGTGCGAGAGGGTTTTATATCACCTGGAGGACAGGTCCTATTTACAGGATCACTTCCTGCCACACCAGGGTGCTGCTCTTCTGTCACGTGACCTCTCTCCTCCATGGCAACAGGGATGCTGCCAGACTGGAGGTGGGACTTCAGGACTATATCCCTGTAGGTCTCGTCTATGTACCTCATTTATTTATTTATTTATTTAGTAGTATTTAGCTCATGCCTTTCCAGTAGTAGTTCAAGGTGAGTTACAATCAGATATAATAAGTATTTCCCTGCTCTCAGAGGGCTTATAATCTAAGTTTGTACCTAAGGGAATGGAGAGTTAAATGACTTGTCCAATGCCTCAAGAATACCAGTAGGATTTGAACATGTGTATAGATTGACTGCTTTATTTGGGGGGGCAAAGGGTGGGGTGACATATTTGCATATTATTTTGAATATTTGCATATTCATTATGGCTATCTTAAGAAAAGCACTAGATGGATAGGAAGCCAATATATGAAACAGGCGAGAAATGAGCTGGCACCCCAAAGATACTCAAAGCGGGAGCAGAGGTTCTCATTCAGTGGCTTTGCCAAAAAAAAAAAAAAAGGAAATCAGCATATTCCTAGACCATACTTTATAACACGGAAATCAAGATAAAAGATGAAATCAAATACTTAGGCATAACACTCAACGGGAACCCAACATGTACTCCCACATCAAGAAAGCAGCCAACACTGCATACCTCAAGATGAAATCACTACAACCCCTACGACCGCTGCCACACCACAATGATTTCAAAACTGTTTTTCAAAGCTATCATAACATCCCACCTAGACTACGGAAACATCTTATACTAAGGGCTCCAAAAATACACTCTCTACCCCCTCCAATGAGCCCAAAATATGGCAGGCAGACTACTAACAAGCACGTCAAGACTCCAGCACATCACTCCCACCCTCAAGAGCCTACACTGGCTACCAGTAGTACAGAGGACAAAGCACAAGGTGATAACAATCACCCACAAAATCATACATAATTTATCTGCACCCTGCCTTAACCCACTGATCAGAAGAACCCCCACAACAAGAGAGAGAAGAACAACCACCCAAAATTTACTAATCATCCCTATACTCAAGACAAAATGCACCCAGCAAACAAACAATAGAGCCTTCACCCTCTTTGCCCCCTCAATCTGGAACTCTCTCCCAGCTCCAATACGCTCTGCTCAGACAACCCAAGACCTCAAGAAGCTACTAAAGACATACCTCTTCATTGACTACTATGACACAAATGAAACTCCATAACACTCTAGAAAATAATCTTTCCCATCCCTCTAAATTGCCCATTTCTGTTAACTCCAAGTTATACTCCCTTATGTTCTATGTAACTGTTTCTCAATTGAGATTGTTAATTGTTCACTGTAAACCGCCTTGGCCCTAAGGTGGTATATAAAATCTGTTAAATAAATAAATAAAATGTAGCAAAAATTGTAGCTGTTTAATTATTTAACCTGGCACTCTAAGATTAAAAAAACACTAACACCTGTAAATTAATATTCTGCAAAAAAACAATGGAGATGTAAGGTGCCACGTGTCAAGAGACAAAAAGAAAGAGAACTACCATATATACTCACGGATAAATTGACCATCAAATTTTTAACCAAAATACTATGAAAAATGTGTCACCCCTAGGCAAGCCGACTGAAATCAGTTCTGGAAAACATAAACGTATTGATACAACATATGATAAAAAACGAAGTCCTTAAGAATTTATTGAAAGTTCGTACGAAAATTATCAAAGCCTTCAAAATCTTCCTCTTCATCTGATTTTCCAAAAAAAACCCCAATTCAAAGTATTCTCTTGTAATATCATCAGTGTATACACCATCATCTCTATCTTCCTCATCTTCATCGTCATCAGTTGCATCTGTTCCATCGTCTTCATATATTGGATCATTTTCTGTTCCATCCATGGCATTGCTGATGCAACACTTCAGAAACAAATGGCGAAACATTTCCATAGGGATATCTTCCCATGCATCATTTGCCCATTTTGCTATCACCTGTATATCTGGTTTCTTTAGATTACTCACCTTCGTTAACTCAACCGTGACAGATGTCATCCATTCCTCCCACATTTTTCAGACTCTGTCTTTAAACGACTTGTTCAAACGCATGTTAAGTGGCTGCAGTATTGATGTTAGGCCGCTTCGTATAACAGCCAGTTGTCTTTAATGATCTCGCTTTATGCTTGATATTTTCCATGATATTTATTATTTATTTATTTATTTATTTATTTATTTATTTATCATTTCTTTTATACCGCCTTTCAAGTTATCAAGATGATTTACATTGAGCACAACTTAAGAATTAAATAGAACCAAAACTTGTGAATCAGATACTTAAAAATTACAAGAAAACAATAGGGTGGGGAATCATAGGTAAAACTTATTTACAAGCGCATTATCAATTGGAGGAGAGGAGGGACAGGGGAGATATGATTCAGACCTTTACATACTTAGGGGCATGTTTACTAAAAGCCGTACAATTGCGTGCCGCACAATAGCGCACGGAAACGCGGCACTCAAACGCTCAGAAACGCTCTTAAACGCCCCGCACAAGTGCGCTTGGGCCCCGCACAATTGCGCGCCGCACTAACGTGCCCCGCAAAAGTACCCGGCCCGCAAATGTCCGATAGAGGCGTGGAAAGGCATTCTGAGGGCGGAGGAAGGCTCCCGAGGGGCGGAGGGACGGGGTCAATGGGTGGAGAGTGGGAGGGGAGAGGCTCCTCGCACAGTATCGGGCCCGAATTTGCATGTAAAAACTACCGCGAGTGAAACACTCGCGGTAGAAAGCATTTAAAGGGAAGAGAAACCATTTCCGTCAGCAATGTACAGGAAAACCGGGGAAACCAGCAAAACGTGAGCAGTGTGATATATGTGCACAGCACAAAAGTGAAAATAAAAATAGAAAATGACCACAACAGAACTATTAAAAATAGTAATTCAGCTGGGGAACAGTTATAGGGATGGGCAAATACAGAAATCACACCCAGCAAAGCTCCAGAAAAAAGAAATGACTTTTGGAAGGGTCTACTGAGAGGAGACTCTTCCAAAAAACATTGCCACGTATTGGAGCTTTCCTGGGAGTGTTTGCTATGGTTGCCCATTAATATCACTGTTGCCCAGCGTGGTGATATTTTGTCCCACATTTTCCGTGGTCATTTCCGGGGTTTATGTGCACGTTTGTCACCAGACAGGGTGCATATGCCCACAGTAGAATTGCGTAGAGCAGGGTTTGTGACTCCATCCTGCCAGGCTTACTGCCTCCAGGGGCTGCACAGTCTCTGTGGCCAAAGTGTGGTACAGCGGACAGAGTCATTACCTCTAGGACCAGAGGGCAGAGGTTCAAAACCCAGCTGGGGCACCTGCCAGCCCAGTCCCTATATTTTACCCACCACTAAATAAAGATAGCGCAGACACCCCTGTATGCATGGGGAAAACACCCATATTTTACCCAACACCGCACACACACCACAACAATGGGCATTACCTACAGCCAAGTCCCCAAATGCAGTCCCATACTGCCACATTGCAATCAGGTCAACTGCTTTTTCTGAGAGAAGTTCATGCCAGCATGTTGGCGGACAAGTACATGTGGTGCAGGGGGCAGTGGCTGCTAACCACAGAAGACAGAGGCCTAGTCATGTGCAGGCTGGCACAGTCCACTGCAACAGACAGGTCCTGCCGGATCCACAGTCATGGACAGTCCAGGGAATCCAACCAATCTGTGGCTACACAGTGGTGCAGTGCACACAGACAGTGCATACAAGAACAGAAGGTCACAGGTTCAAAGCCCAGCTGGGGCTACTGCCAATCCTGCCCACATATTTTTCCCACAACTAAACAGTGATAGTAAGGACACACCTTTCATGGCGGGGACATATGCAATGGTAAGACATCTATCTTTTACCCCACTGAGCACAGACACCATGAACAGGGGCAGTACCTAGAGCAGAATCACCCAAATGCAGTCCTGGTGGGCCACACACCAGTCAAGTTCCATGCTGACACTCATACATATGCCTGTGCTGTATATCTATGCACCACCCCCATGGCATGTAGATGTAGCCCATGCATATTCATGAGGGATAGCAGGAAAACCCGAACAGTGTGATGCAAACCTGGACTGGAGTTGGGAATCTGTGCCATAAAGCAGCAGCCATCAAGGGCAGACACACCCACACCCACAGGCCCCATTGGCCAATGTCTCCTGGAAAGGCAGAACATTGGACCGTGCATGCAGCACCCAAAACGAGCACTTGCATAACTTACCAATGTCACCCTACACCTGAGGTATACGGTACACAGCTCGGAGACGTTTGCTAGGAGCACAGGCAGGCAGTTATCCATACGTTACGTACATACTGCTAGTTGACCCCATCCAAACAATCTGTTAGGTGTTTGCGGGGCATGCTCCAGGCCTGGCCTCTGACGGTGCTTACCACCCTGGGGAGTGACCACCAGCTGTAATGCGTACCATATCCATGCCTTGCCGTGCTCAGGACCGGTTTGGTGGGCAAGGCTACTTACCCCCTCAATCGTAGCACCATGATGGCAGAGGTGTGGAAGTGTGTGTCTGTCTATACAGTGGGTGTTGGCTGCAAGCCCCTTCAACAGCCCGCACTGCCAGCACTGTTGCCAGTATTGGCCAGTCAATGTGCATAATGAGGTGCAAGGTACCATGGGTATAGCCAGGGCAGGGTGGTGTGGCCAGGATGCATCTGCACTGGGCATAGGGCCCTGGCAGGGACATTGGCTGGGATATTGTAGTGTCCGGCCACCACCTACACAGACAGGGTGGCCAAAGCATGTCCTTCTGGGGGATCATGCTCACCCTGACTGTGCAGTGACCACAGCATGGCTAGGCCCCCCCCATAGTGCTGTATAGTAGTTCTCTCATGTGATAGATATGGGTTTCTCTTTGGGGCCCAGTCACTGATCTATCTGCTTGCTGTGTATGCAGACAGCCCAGTTCTGGGTGCATGCATCTCCATTGGGAACATGCACTATGGACTAACCAGCAGACTGTTTGTAGCTGGTAAATGTCTTGCTATAATGGCTTGCAGGGTGCAGTGGCTGTTGGCTTGCTGCAGGGGAATATCTGGTGGTGGAGTGCAGCTTACCATACCCTGGGCTTATGTCTGTCTGCTATTGTGTTATGGCTGTGTATGGAGCTGCCTGCCTGGGGGGGTGGTGGTGTTCCTCAGCAGGACTGGGGTTGATGTTGCTCTCTACTGCCACCTTTGCAGGGAGGTAGAGTGTGGATCCCTTGATGGGGACCATGTTTGCCACTGGGGGGGTGCCTGATGGCGGCAGACAGGGATATCCATGGTGTTTGTGCAGAAACTAGCTATCTTACACATTAACACTGCTTTGGAACGCCCGCTTGGCCTCCAGCAGCCATGGCAGGTGTTGTTGACCTGGTCCTGGCCACCTCATTGCACACTCAGGGTGAGCACAGTACCCGCACGATGTAACGGTGTGTGGCTACTCTGTGCCAGTAAAACACCCGGTCAGTGCCCCCTACTAGGCCAAGGTGCTGTGTGGGTGCACCCGGTCACTTCCCCCAACAGGGCCGAGGTGCTGTGGGGGTGCATTCCCCATCTTGTGTCCATCTGCGGACAGCTAATTTGCATGTGCAGTGCATCATGGGTACGGGTGGCCTAACCCTATCCTGTTGACACCAGCAGACTGTCTGTGAGGTGACGTGTAGGCTATCTGCAGCCAGCCAGGGGCCTGCTTACAGTTATGGAGCTGTAGCGCAATGGTTACATCACTGCCTGTGCAGCCAGAGGTCATGGGTTCAAACCCACAGTGGGGCCCTTTGGTAGGGCTGTCCACAGCTTTATTTCTATTTACTGTACATATGTCTATGCCGGCAAGACCACCCTCAGCTTACTATACCCATTAGGTGCCTCTGAGGGTGCTTCATAGGGCGCCCTGTAGGCCACCTTATGGTTGCCATCCCTATAGGGTGCACTATACATTATCCTGTGTCGCAACATACATGCTGCCCCATAGGGGTCATTCAAGGGTGCCTTGGCGAACAGTGCACTGTAACATGTGCCTTATGGGCCGCCGTATGTTAACATGCTGGGAGAGTGCGTTTGCTAGTAGTGATAACAAAATAAATTTATACAGCCTCCTACAGCATAATACATACTGCCTCAGCAGGCATTTTTCACTGGGCATTGTGAGGTGTTGAACCCCTGATCCCTGCACCATTGGTCAGTGTTGTAACCATTGTGCTGTGGCTCTGTTCCTGTGCTTGGGCATCAGCGCGCCGCCTTGTGCCTATCAGCGCGCCGCCTTCTGCCGCCCAAGGGGACCAGTGCGCCGCCTTCTGCTGCCCAAAAATAACTGTGCGCCGCCTTCTGCCGCCCAAAAATAACTGTGCGCCGCCTTATGCCGTTCCAAATTAATTTGCCTCCTAAAACAATGTTAATCATTACAATTACTGCCTCAGCTGACCTTTGTCGTTGCGCACACTGGGGGATTGAACCCATGGCCCCTGCACCATTGGTCAGTGTCTTCACCGTTGTACCACGGCTCTGTTGTTTTGTATACTCAGCAGCGTGCCACTTTGCCTTTCCACGCGCTAATGTCGACCCCCGCACATTAGCGCGACGCACACACATCCGGTTGCTTACTACCGTTTTTTTTCTATTTTCTGCCTGAACCGCCCACTCCTTATATGGCACAGGCACACTAGCACGGCCCCGCACGTTAGGAATGTTTAGTAAACAGACCCCTTAGAGTATTAATGAACAAACAAACCTCTTCCAAAGACAGGGAAGCTGTAAAACTAGAGGGCATAACATGAAGCTGCAAGGGGGTAAATTGAAAGGTAATGTCAGGAAATACTTTTTCATTGAAAGGGTGGTGGATGCTTGGAAAGCCTTTCCAATGGAAGTGGTGGGGGCAAATACAGTGACAGAATTCAAAATGGCAAGGGACAGACACAGTGGATCCCTATATAGCAACAGGATGAAATCAAAATAAACATAACTACCTCTTATATCAGAACAAATAGGGGTAACCTGCAGTACATGGGGGCGGTGGGTACACCCCTAAACAAAGGCATGGGAAGGGCTGCATGGAGTGGTAGGTGCACCTACTCTTGCCGCCTTACTGGACAGACTAGATGTACCATACTGGTCTTTCTCTGCCATCATATACTATGTTACTATTATTTTGGATACTTGTTGGTATGAGGCTGAAAAAGATGTATCTTGGGAGGGTTATGTATCAGATCCCAAAAATTCCTGGAAGATGTGACTTTTAATCATTTTCTAGAAGTCTCTTATATCTTTTATTGCTCTTATGTTGCTTGGGAGGGCATTCCATAAAGATGGACCATAGAGAATGTTCTCTGACATGCTGCTTGAGTGATGTTTGCTTTATGTACTGGTATTTTGAGTAGGTTTTGATTTTGTTGCCTTCTCAATCTGTTTTTAGTATCCTCTGTATGATGGTATGAAGGGAGTTTGCAGTCATGTTATTTATGGTTTTGTATGTATTCATGGTTGATTTGTATTTTATGTATGCCTGTATAGGTAGCCAGTGTAAGCTTTTAACTACTGGGGTGATGTGCTCTTGTATTGATGACATTGAGATCAGGTGGGCAGCAGTATTTTGGGCTAGCTGTTTAGGAAGGAGGTTGTATTTTGGGAGGCTTTGAAGAATTGAATTACAGTAATCAAGATGAGGGTTGATAATGGCTTGACGTACTGTACAAAAGAGCTTAGGATCTAATAGTGGTCAGAGGTTGTACAGTATCTTGATTTTATGATATGCTGAAGCAGAGGTTTTCTTGATATGAGTTTGCATGTTTAGTTTCTGGCCTAATGTTATACCCAAATACTTCCGTTTTGACAGGAAGGTTAATGTTGTTGGTCGTATCCCAGACAAGAAATTGTTTCTTCTTGAGGGCAGCACCAGGCCATTTATCCCAAAGATCCTAGTCCATCCAGCCCTTTCATGGCAATGGGCACTCACACCCCTTAGAAATTGTGCTTGTTTTGGGAGCTTTTTCTACTTAAAAATAATTACTGGAGATAACTTAGGAGGATGTTTACTAAACGGCGGTAGTGGACTCTGTGCGATATCGGAGCCGCGACCCAATTGATTTCAATGGGGCTGCGGCTCCTATATCGCATGGAGTCTGCTACTGCCATTTAGTAAACATCCCCCTTAGTTCCGTTCACTAAACATGAAAGAATTACAGTGAAGTGATTCTTTTCATTTCCCGTTGACCATATGAAAAATGTTTTTTTCGCCAATACTTGAAACGATTCGATTACATGGCACATCGAATGTCATTGGAGTTTCATCTATATTTCCAATATCACCAAAGCCATAACTATAGAGCTTATATTTTTTAATATTGTTCAGAGGTAAGGTGCCTCTGTGTGTGTTTGTGGTGTGGTTCGGAGATGAGATGCCTGTGTGAATGTGTCTGTCATGTGGAAGTGGGTTGCCTGTGTGTGTGTATGCATGTCTGTCATGTGGAAGTGGGGTGTCTATGTGTGTGAGTGTGTAGTTTGGGGGTGGGGTGCTTGTGTGTGTGTCCTGGGGGGAGGGGAATGCACCTTTTGGCAACACTGTGCACTCTTCTCTCCCCCTCCAACCCCTCTCCTGCTGGCTCCTCTCCTCTGTTACCCTTCATACTCCCCCTCCCTTCACCAACCCTTCTAGCATTCTCATCCCCTGCCCTAAAATCCCCCATCCTCCTTTTTTTAATAGGCCCACTGCCCCTTTAAATTTTCCCCACCTTCTATACCTCGCTTTCTCACTTCCCTCCCCTTTCCACACACATATAAAACTTTTTTTTTAATGCAGGCCGTTTTGCAGCCTCCCCCCTCCTCTCTGCCCATGGGGAACCCATCCCCCGCAGGCAAAAAAGAAGAGGATGGCCCCAATTGCAGAAAAGACCCCTTTGATCTGCCTGTGGGAGATCAGATCCCTGCGGGCAGAGAGAAGGGGGAGGTTGTGATTGTGGCCTCGATGCAGCCTGTTTGCATCTGTTTTACCATGGACAGATCTGTTTGCATCTGTTTTACCATGGACAGATCAAAGGGGTGTTTGCCTCAGTCATGGCCATCCTCTTCTTTTCTGCCCATGGAGAATGGGATCTTTGCGGGCAGACAAGGGATCATGGACATTGGACCTCTTCTTTGGGGGGACAATGCCCCCCAAAACTATGCCCATGGATTTGAACCCTGGTCACTGTGGTTATAGGTTCATACTACTAGACTACTCATCCAAAATCCTCAAAGATCCCATGCTATGTGGATCACAGAATTTACTAAGCAACATAGTTAGCCCAGTAATTTCAGGACGCTCTTTAATTCTTTAAAGGATCTTGAAAATCATAGAAGTACTCTTTTATTCACAATTACAGTAGATTTTGAGACTCATATTTCTTCAGTTGTTTGTTTCTGTTAGTTTGCCCTACAGCAAATTCATAGTATTCATTCTATCCTAGACACTAAGAACCCGATTTTGCACTAGGCAGGATTAAGTGCCGTAGCCACCTAGCCCTGACCCCTTAACCCCAGATATTCACTTCTGCGGCGATGGACGTGAATATCTGGGGTTTGCCATAGAGCCTGGAAGCCACCAAGCATAACTGGGCAGCAGCGATTTTCCATGCTGCCTGGTTTGCACTCTGCACCGTAAAGATAGGCAAGGGTTTTCCTCACCTATCTATTCAGTGCAGAGCACTAACCAGGCAGCATGGAAATCTCTGCTGCCTGGTTAGTGCTTGCCTCCACCACAGAACATCCCCAACACATCTCAATGCTAACCGGATAGCATCAGGACGCGTAGAGGACTTTGGAGGGGATTTTTATTTATTTATTTATTTAGTATACATTTGTATACCGCTACTTCCAGCGATCAGCAGCGGTTTGATTACAGATTGGAAATTGTCAGATCATGACAGGAAATTTTTGAAGTATAAACACATTGATTAGACAGGATAGCACAGCACACAGAGAACTATTTTAAAAGCACTATTTTGAAAGCACTAACTGGGTAAGTGCCTTAGAAAATCCCTGTTGGTTTACTGGGCTGTAAACCATGTAAATGCCTTTAGAAAATGCCGCCCCTAAGACCTACAGACAAGTTGAAACTGACAGAACATGCAAATAAGATATATAGATAGTCATGGGCGACTGAAATGTAAAAGCTAGGATCAAAGAAGATGGTAAGGTGGTTGAGAATAGCATATTCACATGGTAAGAACCCTCTGATAGAGGGGCTAAGAAAACATCTAATGTACATGCCATTATTGGATATGATGGTTGGACATAATGGAGGCTATTTTAGAAACTCTATTCGTGATTTTGATGTCTGAAAATGGACATAGAAATATTCAAAGCATGGAGATATCTCCAGAGACATTTTAGAAGCTAGGTCTGTTGACGTCCAATTAAGGGGCAGGGTGGAGGTTTGGCTGGGGCATTCTTGAGAACCTGGCCATCACCGCCTGATCTCAGAAACATCTTGGATGTATCTAAGGTTATACCTGCTCCAGGCATGATTTGGCTGTAAAACATCCAGAGGGTGTAGAGTACCCTCCCTAGTACTCTGCACAATCACAATGATAGCAGCAGTGAGATTTAAACTCTGTGTTCCCCAGTCCTAGCCCACTACTCTAACCATTAGGCTATTCCTAGATGTCCACAGTCTAGAACACTATTCTGGGATATCTATGTAAACATCCATGCAGACATCCAACTTGGACATGCCTGCCTTTTTTTCAATCGTTCTTTCTTGGACATCCCAGATTGTACTTGCATTTCATTTGTAAAATGCCACTTCACAACTATGGCCATTGTTTGACTGGTAAGAATACCGTGTCTTTGAAATCCCTTGTCAATCCACTGGATGGTAGAGTATTTTTTGAGGAATTTTACTACATGTTTTTTTTTTGTTATATTTGATTAAATATCCTCATAATAAATTGTATGTAAGTTAGATTTAGATCATTTTGTATACGCATTTCTGAACATCATAGTTCCCTTAAGAATGGACATATTGAATCCGCTTTGGTGAAACACTGTATGCAGGAAAACCATACTTTCAGTCTCTTAGAATTTGTCATTGATACTATCCTAGTGGAGCAATGAGGAGGAGACAGGGTTAAGACTTTGGGGCATGTTTACTAAAGTGCGTTAAACGTGACTATCGCGCGTTATACGACGTTAACGACCGTAAGTGCCGTATAACGCGCGTACCGACGCGCTAACGACCGTTAACATCATACTACGCGCGTTAACCGTAGTTAACGATCGTAAAGCTCCGCGGCGCGTTAAAACAGCGCAGAAGGTGGAGAGTGGGCGGAGAGAAGGGGTCAATGGGCGGAGAGTGGGCGGGGAGAGGCACCCCTCATACTAACGCGCTGAATTTCAGAGCTCAATTCCAACGCGAATGAAAACCTGTCGTTAAAAGGCATTTAAAGGGAAGAGAAACCATTTCCGTCAGCAATGTACAGAAAAACCGGGGAAACCCACAAAACGTGAGCAGTGTGATACATGTGCACAGAACAATATTTCACATAAAACGTTAAAAATGACCACAAGAAACATTTTAAAAAGCATAATTCAGCTGGGCAACAGTGATAGCAATGGGCAACAAGGAACAACACTCCCTGGAAAGCACAAAAATAAAAAGAAATGATGTGTGGAAGGGTCTACGCTCCGCAGACCCTTTCAAAGAGCATTACATTGTAATGGAGCTGTCCTGGGCGTGTGGTGTAATGTTTTCCAATGATATCATTGTTGCCCAGCTTGGTTATGGGTGTGTGCCCCTTTTCTGAGGTCTTTTCTGAGGTTTATGTACACCTTTGTCTGCATAAGGTAAATGAGGCCACAGTAAACCTGTTGCAGAGCAGGGTTTCTGGCTCGTCAGGCCGGTTTAACTAACTCCAGGGAGTGCACTGCCTCTGTGGCCACAGTGTGGTGCAACAGACACAGCCAGTGCCTGTAAGACCAGAGGGTCACAGGTTCAAATCCCAGCTGGGGCTCTTGCCACCCCAGTCCCCATAGTTTTACCCACCACTAAACAGTGATAGTAAAGACACTCCTTTATTGCAGAGAACATACACATGGCCTATAGTTTACCCACCAAACACAGACACCAGAAACAGGCACATTACCTAAAGCAGAGTCCCGCAAATGCAGTCCTGGAGGGCCCCACACCATTCCGGCTTCATGCTGCCTCTAATAAAGATGCCTGTGCTGCATAGCTATGCACCACCCCCATGGTATGCAGATGTAGCTCATGCATATTTATGAGGGACAGCATGAAAACCCGAACAGTGTTTGGAACACCAGGACTGGAGTTGGGGAACTCTGCCGTAAAGCAGCAGCCAACAGGGCCACACACCCACCCACAGGCCCCATTGGCCAATGCCTCCTGGAGAGGCAAGACATTGGGCCCTGCCTGTATCACCCAATACTAGCAGTTGCATACCTTAGCAATGCCACCCTACACCTGGGTATATGGTACAGAGCGATCAAACGTTCCCTATGATAACTGGCAGATATCAATTCCTACGTTAAGCACAGTTTGCTCATTGCGCTCCACCATAACAATCATTCTGATGTCTGCGGTGTTTGCTGCAGGTCTGGTCTCTGACAGTGTTCACCACCCTGGGGAGTGACCCCCCAACAGCCTTGTGTACCATATCCATGCCTGTACTATGCCCATGACTGGTGTAGTGGGTATGGCTGCTGACCACCTCTATAGTAGCACAATGCTGGCATAGGTGTGGGGGTGGCTGTCTGTCTATCCAGCAATGTTGACAGTATTGGGCTGCCAATGTGTATAATGAGGTGCAAGGTACCATGGGTATAGGCCGGACAGGGTGGCCTGGCCAGGGTGCATCTGCACAGGGCATAGGGCAGTGACAGGCACATTGTAGTGCCCGGCCACCACCTACACAGACAGGGTGACCTCAGTATATCCTGCTGAGAGATCACTATCACCCTGACTGTGCAGTGACCACAGCATGGCTAGGCACTCCTATAGTGCTATCTAGTATTTCTCTCATGTGATAAATATGGGTTTCCTTTTGGGGCCCGGTCACTGATGTATCTGCTTGCTGTGTATGCTGACATCCCAGTTCTGGGTGCAGGCATCTCCACTGGGCACTAGCAGACTGTTTGCAGCTGGTAGGTGTTGTGATGGAGTGGCTTGCAGGGTGCAGTGGCTGATGGCTTGCACCAGGGGAATATCAGATAGTGGTGGGGTGCAGCATACCATATCCAGGCCTAATGTCTGTCTGCTGTTGTGTTATGGCTGTGTACAGAGCTGCATTGACTGCCCTGTGGGGTGTCTGTTCTTCAGCAGGACTAGGGTTAATGTTCCCCTCTACTGCCACCTTTGCAGGGAGGTTGACTGTGGGTCTTTTGATGGGAGACCCTGTTTGCCACCCTCAGCCCTGGGGGAGGGGGGTGGTGGTGCATGGGGGCTACACCTGACTGAAACAGACAAAGATGTCCAAGGTGGTCTTGCAGAACCTACCTATCTCACACAGTAACACAGCTTTGGACCTGCGCCGGTGCTGTGGACCTGGTGCTGGGCACCTCACTGCACCCTCAGGGTGAGCACAGTACCCGCACAATGTGACGGTGTGTAGCTACTCTGTGCCAGTACAACACACGGTCAGTACCCCCTATCAGGCCGAGGTGCTGGGGGGGTGCACATGGTCAGTTCTCCCTACCAGGCCGAGGTGCTGTGGGGGTGCATTCCCCATGGTGTGTATCTGTGGACAGCTGATTTGCATGTGCAGTGCATCATGGGTGTGACTGGCCCAATCCAACCCTGTGAAACTCCAGCAGCTGCTCACAGGCTCTGATAAACCATAGGCCATCACACGTACATCTGTTAGCATAATGCATAGGTGCAGGACACCCTACAAAGTCTGTAATATCAGATGCCCACACTGGTAAAAACACACGTACCGACGCACAATTGTACGCGCGCAGCTACGCACGTATCAACGTACGTGGCTAAGCACACTCCGAGGGTGTTTTTCTGACACCAATACTCAGCGTAACGAAAAACATGCCTCCTCTTTCCCTCTGTAATGTGCAGGGTGATGCCTGGGACAGCCTTCTGCATTAGGCACACTGGGGACTCGAACCCATGCTGCCTGTAATAGCAGTCAGTACCGTAACCATTGTGCTACAGCTCTGTTTCAGTGCTTTGTGTCTGTACATCTTCTTATGATTAACGTGCAGTAACGCGGCACGGCGCCCGGTAACGCTCGTTACGTTTTCTAACGCGCGGTAGTGGTGACGATGTACCGCCCATGTCCTTATTTGGGGTTTCTTTCACTACCGCGGCTCCTAACGCGAATTGCACTAACGCACTTTAGTAAACATGCCCCTTTATTCCATTTGGAACAATGGATTTATCTCCTACATTCTATAGGACTGGCAGGTTTAAATGTATGCATTGACTGGATGTATATGTTGTCCACGAATGGCTATTTCAAACCATGTGCCACGTTTTGGTGTTTATCTTCTGCCATGGCCATTTTTAAAGGAGAACTGAGGATGATTGTGGGAAGCACTTGGCTGCGTAAGTAATTTTTTTCAGTAAAAGGTCTACAACAGGAGGAATTTTGTTAAAGAAAAACTCAGTGTTAGTATGTTTTTATGCAGTATATGCTCTGATGTAGCTGTATGCAAAATGCCTGATGGCATCATTGGGGTCAGCATTTTTTTGAAGTAGCGGATATTTTGACATTTCTTTGAAGTAGCGGATCTTATTTGTAGCAGCATTATTGAGGAGTTTTTCCTCCAACATTTCATTTTGATTATGGGATTGAAATAGATTCAGGTGTTATTCTCTATTGTTTGTTTTGATGTTGGCTAATAAATTGAACAGTTAAGAGTTGAAATAAGCTAGGAAGACCCTTCAGATCATATGAAGTGATATGTTCTCTTGGGCTTCCCCAGCTTCTATGATGATCTTTGCAGGTTTCCGGTCATGCTGCATCTTCATAACTGGCACTGACGTTTCGGCCACCGGCTGTGCCTTTCTTCCGGGTGAAGTGGTTAAGCAGTGGGTGTCTATTCTTTTATATGGTAGTTCTCAAACCAGACTGGGAGGTATTGAGACAGAAAATTTGGATTTTGGCGGGAAAGTTTGTTGGAGAAAGGCTGGAGATGTCTCTTTTCTCGTACATTAGAAGGTTCTCTGGTAAGTTTAAAGTTCTCTCTGTAGAGTTGCTTTAAATGTTCTCTTAGGCTTCTGCAGCTAGCATGAGGATCTTTGCCGTTTTCTGATTGCAGTGGGCCTTAGAACATCCTGGGTTTATTTATCATGTCTATCACAAGCTAGATATTATTTTTGTATATGGAATGTTATATTTGTTTATTTCTTTTGTTTTATGTATTTTCTCAGCTATTATTGGATTAGCTTCCCTCGACAGGGACTTGGTGTATTTTCCTACTTTATTATTTAATAAAGCTTCTCTTAAAAAAAAAGTTTGTATAAAGATAAGATATTGCATATCCACATTCCCAAAGTTCACAAATTTGAATCTGTAAATCAAAAAATACTTTTTTCAACCTTTGCTGAATGGACATTTTGGACCCTACCACTCCTCCCCCATCAACAGACCTCCTCCCCAAAAACATGCATGTACCCAGAAGAATGCTAGGGCTCACCGTCCTTTTATTTCTATGGGTGTAATGGCACATAATGCCATGTTAAATTTCATTAATGCATGTTAACCTATAGTAAAAATGCCCCATAGTCTTAGGGGTATGTTTACTAAACACCACACAATTGTGCATGGCAATGATTTATTTTATATACCGCTACTTCCAGTGATCAGCAGTGTTTTTTGATTACAGATTGGAAATTGTCAAATCATGACAGGAAATTTTTGAGGTATAAACACATTGATTAGACAGGAAAGCACAGCACAGCACACAGAGAACTATTTTACAGGGAACATGGGCTATGGAAGGTTAAGTGGCTTGCCCAAGACCACAAGGAGCACCTGTGGGACTAGAAACCCAAGTCCTTCTGGCCCAAGGTTGCTGTCCTCTAGTGGGATTTGAACCCCCAACCTTCTGGCCCAAAGTACCTTGCCCCAACCACTAGGCTACTCCTCCACTCCTGTGATGCACTTAAGTGCTCTTAAGTGCCCCACACACTTGCGCGTCACACTAACGGGCCCACGCACACTTGCGCGCCGCACTAACGGGCGCGCACAAGTACGCGGCCCGCAAATGTCCGATAGAGGCGGAGAGACAGGGTTAATGGGCGGGGAAGGGGAGGGGAGAGGCTCCCCGCACATCAGCGGGGCCGAATTTACAAGCAAAAACTACCGCGAGTGTTTCACGGTAGAGTGCATTTAAAGGGAAGAGAAACGATTTCCGTCAGCAATGTACAGGAAAACCGGGGAAACCTGAAAAACGTGAGCAGTGTGATACATGTGCACAGAACAAAAGTGCAAATAAAAATAGAAAATGACCACAACAAAATTACTAAAAAGCGTAAGTCAGCTGGGCAACAGTGATATTAATGGGCAACAACACAAAACACTCCCAGGAAAGCCCCGAAAAAAAGAAATGATTTTTGGAAGGGTCTACGGAGCTTTCCTGGGAGTGTTTTTTATGGTTGCCCATTAATATCACTGTTGCCCAGCTTGGTTATCTTTTTTCCCCCTTTTGTCGCGGTCATTTGCGGGGTGTATTTGCACGTTTGCCTCCAGACAAGGTGAATGAGCCCACAGTAAAAATGTGCAGAGCAGGGTTTAGGATTCTGCCGGCCAGGTTTCCCATCCCCAGGGACTGCACTGTCTCTATGGCCACAGTGTGGTGCAGCAGACAGAGCCAGTATCACTAGGACCAGAGGGTCACAGGTTCAAATCCCATCTGGGGCTCCTGCCAACCCAATCCCCATATCTTACCCACCACTAAACAGAGATAGTAAAGACACTCCGTTATTGCAGAGAACATAAGCATGGTTCCAACACCTGTATTTTACCTAACACCGCGCACACACACCATAACAATGGGCATTACTGACAGCCAAGTCCCCCAAATGCAGTCCTGGAGTGCCACAACTCAATCAGGTCACATGCTTTTCCAAGATAAGGACATGCCAGCATGTTGGCAGAAGGGTACAGGTGGTGGCGGAGGCAGTGGCTGCTAGCCACAGCAGACAGTGGCCTAGCCATGTGCAGGCTGGCACCATCCACTGCAACAGACAGGCCCTGTCGGATGTACAGTCATGGACTTCCCAGGGAATACAGCCAATCTGTGGCTACACAGTGGTGCAGTGCACACAGACAGTGTGTGTGCAAGAACAGAAGGTCACAGGTTCAAAGCCCAGCTGGGGCTACTGCCAATCCTGTCCACATATTTTTCCCACAACTAAACAGTGATAGTAAGGGCACACCCTTCGTGCCGAGGACATATGCACTGGTAATACGCCTATCTTTCACCTCACCGAGCACAGACACCATGAACAGGGGCAGTACCTAGAGCAGAGTCTCCCAAATGCAGTCCTGGAGGGCCACACACCATTCAGGTTCCCTGCTGCCTCTAATACAAATGGCTGTGCTGCATAGCTATGCACCACCCCCATGGCATGTAGATGTAGCTCATGCATATTCATGAGGGACAGCATGAAAACCCGAACAGTGTTTGGCACACCAGGACTGGAGTTGGGAACCTCTGCCGTAAAGCAGCAGCCAACAGGGGCAAACACACCCACACCCACACCCACAGGCCCCATTGGCCAATGCCTCCTGGAGAGGCAGGACATTGGGCCCTGCGTGCATCTCCCAATACTAGCACCTGCATACCTTAGCAATGCCACCCTACACCTGGGTATACGGTACACAGCTCTCAAACGTTTGCTATGAGTACTGGCAGATAGACATTCCTCTGTTAAGCACAGTTTGCTCTTTGAGCTCCAACATAACAATCTGTCTGATGTCTGCGGTGCGTGCTTCAGGTCTGGTCTCTGACAGTGTTTACCACCCTGGGGAGTGACCCCCAACAGTACTGCGTAGCATATCCATGCCTGTACTGTGCCCAGGACTGGTGTGGTGGGCAAGGCTGATAAGCCCCTCTATAGTAGCACAATGCTGGCATACGTGTGGGAGTGTGTGTCTGTCTACGCTATACAGTGTGTGTTGGCTGCAAACACCTTCCACAGCCCACACTGCCAGCACTGTTGCCAGTATTGGCCTGCCAATGTGCATAATGAGCAGCAAGGTACCATGGGTATAGCTCAGACAGGGTGGGCTGGCCAGGATGCATCTGCACAGGGCATAGGGCACTGGCAGGGACATTGTAGTGGCCGGCCACCACCTACACAGACAGGGTGACCTCTGTATGTGCTGCTGGGGTTTCACTCCACCCTGACTGTGCAGTGACGACAGCATGGTTAGGCACCCCCATAGTGCTAGATAGTATTTCTTTCATGTGATATTTATGGGTTTGTTTTTGGGGCCCAGTCACTGACTTATCTGCTTGTGTGTGCTGCCATCCCAGTTCTGGGTGCATGCATTTCCACCAGGACTAACTAGCAGACTGTTTGAAGCTGGTATGTGTCCTGATGGAGCACCTTGCAGGGTGCAGCAGCTGAAGGCTTGCTGCAGGAGAATATCTGATAGTGGTGGGGTGCAGCTTAGCATATACAGGCCTAATGTCTGTCTGATATTGTGTTATGGATGCCCTGTAGGGTGTCTGTTCCCCAGCAGGACTGGGGTTGATGGTCCACTCTACTGCCACCATTGCAGGGAGGTAGAATGTGGATCTGTTGATAGGAGACCCTGTTTTTCACCTGCAGCTGAGGGGGAGAGGAAGAGAGAGAAAGAGAGAAATAGTGGTACATAGCCCACCTAAGGGTCCATGGGGGGTTCCCCTGACTGAGACAGACAGAGATACCCAAGGTGTTTCTGCAGAAACTACCTATCTCACAGATTAATACTGCTGTGGAGCTCCAGCATGGCCTCTTTCAGCCATGGAAGGTGTTGTGGACCTGGTCCTGGGCCTGGGCGCCTCATCGCACCCTCAGGGTAAGCACAGTACCCGCACAATGTGACGGTGTGTAGATACTCTGTGCCAGTAAAACACCCGGTCAGTACCCCCTACCAGGCCGAGGTGCTGTCTGGGTGCACACGGACACTTCCCCCTACCTGGCCAGGGAGCTGTTGGGGTGCATTCCCCATCTTGTGTTCATCTGTGGACAGCTGATTTGCATGTGCAGTGCATCATGGGTACGGGTGGCCTAACCCTATCCTGGTTACCACAGCAGACTGTCTGTGTGGTGACATGAAGGCTCTCTGCAGCCAGCCAGGGGCTTGCTGGCAGCTGTAGAGCTGTAGCCCAAAGGTTACTTCACTGTCTATAAAGCCAGAGGTCTTGGGTTCAAACCTACAGTGGGGTTATTTGGTAGGGTTGTCCAAAGCAATTTTTAAATTTAATGTACATATGTTGATGCCAGCAATAACACCCTCAGCGTACTGTACCCATAAGGTGCCTCTGAGGGTGCTTTATAGGGCGCCCTACAGGGCACCTTATGGTTGTCATCCATATAAGGTGCACTATACATTATCCTGTGACGCAACATATATGGTGCCCTATAGGAGACATTCTAGGGTGCCTTGGCGGACAGTGAACTTTAACATGTGCCTTATGGGCCGCCTTATGTTAACACGCTTTGTGAGTGCGTTTGCTAGAAGTGATAACTGAAATAAAAATATGCTGCCCCCTACAGCACTCATACCCATAATATGTACTGCTTCAGTGATCCTTCATTGGGCACTGTGGGGGATTGAACCCCTGATCCCTGCATCATTGGTCAGTGTCTTAACCATTGTGCTGTGGCTCTGTTCCTGTGCTTTGATATCGGTGCACTGCCTTATGCCGCCCAAACTTAACAGTGCACTGCCTTATGCCACCCGAGATTAACAGTGCACCGCCTTATGCCGCCCAACAGTGCACCGCCTTATGCCGCCCAAAATTAATATGCCTCCTAAAGCACTTTTACCCATTAAAGTTAATGCCTCAGCCAGCCTTTCTTGTTGTGCACAATGGGGGATTGAACCCATGGCCCCTGCACTAGCAGTCAGTGTCTTAACCATTGTACTATGGCTCTGTTCCTTTGTGTGTGCACATCAGGGCGCCACTTAGCCTTCCCACGCACTATTGTGCACGGCGACAGTGCTTTAGAGGTACATCTGCTAGCACCAGTACGTAAAATAAAATGCCTCAGAATGCATTCTTGCCCATAAAAGGTACTGTCTCAGCCAGCCTTCTTCATTGGGCACAGGGGGGGATTGAACCCATAGCCCCTGCACCAGCAGTCAGTGTCTTAACCATTGTACTATGGCTCTGCTCCTTTGTGGGTATGCAGATCAGGGCGCTACTTAGCCTTCCCACGCACTATTGTGCACGGCGCACAATAGCGCGCCGCACACATGTGCGATCGCTTACTCCCGTTTTTTTTCTTTTTTCTGCCTGAACCGCCCACTCCTTATATGGCATAGGCATACTACCACGGCCCCGCACAATTTCGGAGTTTAGTAAACATACCCCTTAGTCTACAACTACTTACTACTACTACTGAACATTTGTATAGCACTACAAGACATAATGTATAACAGTACATAACAGTCACTTAACCCTCCATTGCCTCAGAAAAATCCAAGTTATCAGTGTCCCTGTTTAATGTATATTACCAAGTTTAAGTTTCAATGTAAACCACTTTGATTGAAATGATAAAGCGGTATATAAAACCTAATAAATAATACAAAATAAAATAATAAAATAATAATAATGCGACACTGCATAGACACATGTAAAAGACAGTTCCTACTCATAAGAGCTTACCATCTAGTCAAGACAGATAACACAGTAGCTGTAGACATGGGATACATCTATGGGAAATGGTAAGGAAACACAAAGGAGATCAGGTGAGTCAAGATCCGAAAGCAGCAGCAAAAAGGTGAGTTTTCAGACTGGATTTGAAGACGGTCAGAGAAGGCACCTGATGTACAGACTTAGGTAGTTGTTCCAGGCATAAGGAGCAGCAAGGTGAAAGGAGCAAAGTCTGGAGTTAGCAGTAGAAGAGAAGGGCACAGATAGAAGCGATTTGTCAGAAGAGCGGATTTCCCGAGGGAGGGGGTATAGGGTGAGATAAGAGAGGAAAGTAGTGAGGAGCTGCAGAGTGAATGCAATTATAGATCAGCAGGAGAAATTTGAACTGGATGCGGAAATGGATAGGGAGCCAATGAAGTTACTTGAGAAGAGGGGTAATAAGAGCTTGATGAGGCTGGCAGAAGATTAGCTGTTCAGCAGAGTGTTGAACAGATTGAAGGGAACAGAAATGATTCAGAGGGAGACCAGCAAGTAGTAGGTTACAATAGTCTAGATGGGAGGTGACTAAGGAATGTATACGTGTCTTAGTAGTGTGTTCAGAAAGCAATGGGTGAACTTTGTTGATGTTATAGAGAAAGAATCGGCAGGTCTTAGTTATCAGTTGGATGTGTGTGGAGAAGGAGAGCGAGGAGTCAAAGATGACCCCAAGGTTGTGAGCTGAGGAGACAGGGAGGAGTAGAGAGTTATCCACAGAGACTGAGAAAGGACGAAAGGGAGAGCAGGGTTTAGGGGGAAAAATAAGAAGCTCAGTTTTGGCCATGTTCAATTTCAAGCGGCGGTGAGACATCCAAGCAGCAGTGTCAGAAAGGCAGGCAGAGATCCGGGCCTGGATTGCCGGAGAGATTTCAGGTGTGGAGAGGTAGATCTGGCTCATCAGTGTAAAGATGGTACTGAAAGCAATGGGAAGAAATGTGCACCATTGTTCTGGGGATAGAGAGAGAAAAGAAGTTGGACTCAAGGCAGATCTTATAGGAACAAGCTTCTGTTCCTGCTTTCTAAAACGTCTTAGGCTGCAAATTGCATCCCTGACAAAAAAAAAACTGATTTGGTAGTTTTTTGAAAACCCAGTTAATGCCCTAATATGTGTTCTTTTTCTGAAACAACAAGTGGAGGAGTAGACTAGTGATTAGAATAGTGACCAAGAAACCAGGCTTTGATTTCCATTGGCATGTCTTGGGCAAGCCACTTTACTCTCCATTGCTTTGGAAGAAAGACCTGGCAAGCTACTTCCAGTCACAACTTGCTGCTGGGTTGCCAGGAGTTAGCATTGGCTCAATGGCACACATTGCATTTTCTCTGAAGCAATAATCTGATTATTTTGGCCTTGTATTTTCCCTAGGCTGTGTCCTACCTTTCTGCCCCCATCAATCTTGGGATGTTTTGAAAAGATGATGTTTGCCATGCGTCCCCTGCAGCCACGTGTCTTATGTCCATCATCTCCCAAAGTCCCCACCCAGCAAACTTCTGCTCTCTTCCTCCTCTCTATTGATTGCAAGAAAAAAACAAGTATTCATTGAGAGACCATTGCAGGTCTTCCTCTCACTCCCAGAGGATACCACAAACATTTTTTTAAAAAGCTTTACATCTGTCTAATATTTACTCTGCAGATGAGTCACCGTCAGAAAAGAAAGGAATCCGAACAGCAATGCTGAATAAATCGGTTTATTGATTCACCAAAGCCTTCAAAAAATGTCAGAGAACAGTCAAGTAGAAAAGACTAAAAAGCAAAAGTGTCCTAATAAAGAAACCACATCAAGCAAAATGTGTGGCAACCATCATTTAAACAAAAGAGGTGCTTTAGAGCTTGTATAAAAAGCACTCAAAGGACAAAAGCTAACACTGATACACAGCTGGCTTAAAAGCAGACAGGAAGCTATAAAACAGATTAAAGGCATGCAGAACTAGGAGTCCTTAAAAACAGGCATAAGCAGTAAATAAAATGGTATTACTTTAAAACTTGCACCTAAAATACTTTGCAGGACAACAAACTAATACTAATAACAATACTCCCGTAAAAACGAACTAAGCTAGCCTGCTGTTCCCTCTACTGAGAGCACAATCAGGACGAAGCCACCCACCATCATCTGATAATGGGGTATCAATAACTGATACTAAATTTAGGTTCCCAAATTTGTGACCTATATTCAGCTACACTTAGGGGGATGTTTACTAAAAACCGGAAATGTGCGCGCCGCAAAATAGCGCACGGAAACGCGACACTGAAATGCTAATAAACGCATTTAAATGCCCCGCACACGTGCATGTCACCCCCGCAAAGGTGCGCGGCACACTAACGGGCCCCGTACAAGTGCGGGCCCGCAAATGTCCGATAGAGGCGTGGAACGGCTAAAGGAGGGCGGAGGAAGGCTCCGGAGGGGCGGAGGGACGGGGTCAATGGGTGGAGAGTGGGAGGGGAGAGGCTCCCCGCACAGTATCGGGCCCGAATTTGCATGTAAAAACTACCGCGAGGGAAACCCTCGCGGTAGAAAGCATTTAAAGGGAAGAGAAACCATTTCCGTCAGCAATGTACAGGAAAAGCGGGGAAACCAGCAAAACGTGAGCAGTGTGATACATGTGCACAGCACAAAAGTGCAAATAAAAATAGAAAATGACCACAACAGAACTATTAAAAATAGTAATTCAGCTGGGGAACAGTTATAGTGATGGGAAAATACAGAAAACACACCCAGCAAAGCTCCAGAAAAAAGAAATGAATTTTGGAAGGGTTTACGGAGCGGAGACTCTTCCAAAAAACATTTCCTTTTGTGGAGCTTTCCTGGGAGTGTTTGCTATGGTTGCCCATTAATATCACTGTTGCCCAGCGTGGTGATATTTTGTCCCCCATTTCCCGTGGTCATTTCCGGGGTTTATGTGCACGTTTGTCACCAGACAGGGTGCATATGCCCACAGTAAATTTGCGTAGAGCAGGGTTTGTGACTCCATCCTGCCAGGCTTACTACCTCCAGGGGCTGCACTGTCTATGTGGCCATAGTGTGGTGCAGCGGACAGAGTCAGTACCTCTAGGACCAGAAGGTCAGAGGTTCAAAGCCCAGCTGGGGCACTTGCCAGCCCAGTCCCTATATTTTACCCACCACTAAACACAGATAGCACAGACACCCCTGTATTGCAGGGGACATAAGCATGGGGAAAACACCCATATTTTACCCAACAACGCACACACACCACAACAATGGGCATTACCCACAGCCAAGTACCCCAAATGCAGTCCCGTACTGCCACATTCCAATCAGGTCACCTGCCTTTTATGGGAGAAGCTCATGCCAGCTTGTTGGTGGACGAGTACATGTGGTGCAGGGGGCAGTGGCTGCTAGCGACAGAAGACAGAGGCCTAGCCATGTGCAGGCTGGCACAGTCCACAGCAACAGACAGGCCCTGCCGGATCCACAGTCATGGACTATCCAGGGAATTCAACCAAGCTGTGGCTACACGGTGGTGCAGTGCACACAGACAGTGCATGCAAGAACAGAAGGTCACAGGTTCAAAGACCAGCTGGGGCTACCGGCAATCCTGCCCACATATTTTCCCCACAAATAAACAGTGACAGTAAGGACACACCTTTTGTGACGAGGACATATGCAATGGTAATACGTCTATCTTTTACCCCACTGAGCACAGACACCATGAACAGGGGCAGAACCTACAGCAGAATCCCCCAAATGCAGTCCTGGTGGGCCTCACATCAGTCAGGTTCCATGCTGCCACTCATACAAATGCCTGTGCTGTATGCACGGCATGTAGATGTAGCTCATGCATATTCATGAGGGACAGCAGGAAGACCCGAACAGTGTGATGCAAAACTGGGCTGGAGTGGGGAAGCGCTGCCGTAAAGCAGCAGCCAACAGGGGCAGACACACCCACACCCACACCCACAGGCCCCATTGGCCAATGTCTCCTGTAGAGGCAGAACATTGGACCCTGCGTGCATCTCCCAATACCAACACCTGCATACCTTAGCAATGTCACCCTACACCTGAGGTACACAGCTCTGAAACATTTGCTAAGAGTACAGGCTGATAGATATCCCTACGTTACGCACATACTGCTAGTTGACCCCATCCGAACAATCTGTTTGGTGTCTGCGGTGCGTACTCCAGGCCTGGCCTCTGATGGTGTTCATCACCCTGGGGAGTGACCCCCAGCAGTACTGCGTACCATATCCATGCCTGTGCTGTGCCCAGGACCGGTGTGGTGGCCAAGGCTAATCACCCCCTCAATAGTAGCACAATGCTGGCATAGGTGTGGGAGTGTGTGTCTGTCTATACCAGGGGTGGGCACCTCCGGTCCTGGAGGGCCGCAGACCAGTCAGGTTTTCGGGATATCCCTAATGAACATGCATGAGATATATATGCATTAGAGATATCCTGCCAACCTGACTGGTTTGTGGCCCTCCAGGGCTGGATTTGGAGACCCCTGCCTTACACCTCTGTCATTTAAGATCGTGAGTGGGCAAGGTACAGATGTCCTAGACATCGAAAGGGTATATAGAATGTGTCACATTCCTCCTCGATTCTCACCACCACCAAAAAGTTGTCTAATAGACAATTTTTTGGTGGTGGTGAGAAGTGAGGAGGACTGTGACAAATTCTTTCTAACCTTTTTGATGTCTTGGACATCTGCACCTTGTCCACTCACAATCTTAAATGACAGAGGTGTAAGGCAGGGGTCTCCAGATCCAGCCCTGGAGGGCCACAAACCAGTCAGGTTGGCAGGATATCTCTAATGCATATATATATCATGCATATTCATTAGAGATATCCCGAAAACCTGACAGGTCTGCGGCCCTCCAGGACCAGGTTTGCCCACCCCTGGTCTATACAGTGTGTGTTGGCTGCAAACACCTTCCCCAACCCACACTGCCAGCACTACTGCCAGTATTGGCCTGCCAATGTGCATAATGAGCAGCAAGGTACCATGGGTATAGGTCAGACATGGTGGGCTGGCCAGGATGCATCTGCACAGGGCATAGGGCACTGGCTGTGACATTGTAGTGCCAGGCCACCACCTACACAGACAGGGTGACCTCTGTATGTGCTGCTGGGGGAGCACTCTCACCCTGAGTGTGCAGTGATGACAGCATGGCTAGGCACCCCCATAGTGCTGTGTTGTGTTTCTCTCTTGTGATATATATGGGTTTTTTGTTGGGGGCCTCCTCACAGAACTCTCTGCTTGTGTGTGCTGCCACCCCAGTTTTGGGTGCATGCATTTCCATCAGGGCTAACCAGCAGACTGTTCACAGCTGATATGTGTCTTGATGGAGTGCCTTGCAGTGGCTGATGACTTGCTGCAGGTGAATATCAGATAGTGCTGGGGGTGCATCTTTGGATATCCAGGCCTAAAGTCTGTCTGATATTGTGTCATGGATGTGTGTGGAGCTGCTTGGACTGCCCTGTAGGGTGTTTGTTCCCCAGTAGGACTGGGGTTTGATGGTCCACTACTATTGCCTGGGGGGGTAATCTTGACCACCTAGGGGGTCCCCACTAACTGAGACAGACAGAGATATCCAACATGTTTCTGCAGCACCTTCCTATCTCACAGGTTAGTACTGTTTTGGAGCTCTGTCAAGGCCTCATCCAGCCATGGCTGGTGTTGTGGATCTGGTCCTGGCCACCACATCACACCCTCAGGGTGAGCACAGTACCCGCACAATGTGACTGTGTGTAGCTACTCTTTGCTGGTAGTCCACCCGCTCAGGACCCCCTACCAGGCCGAGGTGCTGTGTGGGTGCACATGGACAATTCCCCCTACCAGGCCGGGTAGCTGTTGGGGTGCATTCCCCATCTTGTGTGCATCTGTGGACAGCTGATTTGCATGTGCAGTGCATCATGGGTATGGGTGGCCTAACCCTATCCTGTCTACAACAGCAGACTGTCTGTGGGGTGGGGCGGAGCCTGATGTCCAGCGGGATGGTCGCATAACGCTGAGGCTCCCGAGAGGCCTACTCAGAATCCTGAATTAACACCTCACATTTTTGGAACTTCTACTCTGATCTTGCCGGGGCACATTGGTGAGATGGCGGGGACCAAACCAACGCGCCTGGAATTTGGGTCTCCAGCGGCTTCTCACGGCAAACGTTCCAAAACCGAACCTCCGTCCCCGCAGAAGGGGCCGGCCTTGTGCGAGGGCCCCGAAATGCAGCAGGAAATCCTCGTAGAGATTAGAGGGGTCAAAAACCTTGTGCAGGCAAACGGTGAAGCACTCCGAGCGCTGCGGGACGATTTTGGTGTGCTGCAAAGCAAGCTAGAAGGGCTTTCTTCGCGTCAGGACAAAATGGAGGGCATATTGGACTCCCATGCGGCCCGGTTGTCCAAACTCGACAAAGTTGAACGACAGGTGCGGGCCTTGCAGAAAGAGGTGGAAGATGGCAATAATAGAGCGCGCCGCAACAACATACGACTCGTGGGCATACCGGAGGGAGCGGAATCGGGAGACATGAAAGAGTTTTTATGCAAAATCCTCCCTTCCTTGATCCAAATCACCTTTACCAAAGATTTGGAGATTGATCGCGCTCATCGTGTACCCACAAGCATAACGCTCAACAGGAAGACCCCGCGGCCTATCATTTTTCGACTATTGAGATATCAACACGTGGAGCAAATTCTAAGTGCCTCTCGGGCAAAGGGCCATATGGAGTTTGAGAGCCACAAGATCTCCTTCTATCCCGACTTGTCTAAACCCACAGTCGACCGCCGAAAGCGCTTTCTGGAATTCCGGCCGAGGCTTCAACAACTACAAGCACGCTATGGCCTGATGTACCCGGCCAAGCTCCGAGTCACGCTTCACAATCAGACAAGAACATTCGAGGACCCTGATCTACTAGCGGAGTTTTTGGATTCCAAAGAAGCCGACTTGATGCGCTGACTTCCAAAATATTCCTGCAAGTCTCCTTCTATCCGCTGTACCTGCCATATTGATCTGCCGCAGCCTAGCAAAGAGTCTGGCGTTGGCAGTCTGTTGCCTTACTCTTGATGGTATCTGTGACCCGACTCCATCTACCCACAGTAGCCTCGATGAGTATCAGAGACAGTGTTCTTATGGACTCTGGTGTTTCTTTTCTTTTTTTACATGTCCTCTTTTCCTCTCTAGGGCCTCCTCCCGCAGACATATGGTCGCCATATTTTTTGGGGGTTTTGCTTCTTCTCTAAGATACGTTGGTACATACTTTTCAATATGGGGTGTATTAGCCAGAATACTCGGTGATTACGACATTGTTGTACAGATTCTGCTTATGTTCTATGTTATCAAGCGCCCTTACCTAAAATGTCTACTACCGATTGATGGCACCATGTAAGATTTTTTCATTGAACGTAAAAGGCATCAATAATCCGATAAAACGGAAGAAAATCCTAAGCTACCTCAGTCAGGAAGCAGCGGATCTGATTTTTCTCCAAGAAACGCATTTAAATTCGAAGGAAACCCTTAAACTCAATATTAAACCTTACATGGTGGCCGCTTATTCCCCAGCCGTTTCTAAGAAATGTGGGGTTGCCATACTGGTTAGGAAATCTTTGCATGCTACTGTTATTGCGACTAGCTCAGATACAGAAGGTAGATGGGCTAGAGTTCACCTCAAGATAGGTAGCCTAGAAGTTACATGTATATGCCTTTACGCTCCTAATGTTGATGACCCTGCCTTTTTTGCTACCATTGCTCAGGTTGCGCAGGCCTCTGCTAATACTTCATTGATCATTGGGGGGGATTTCAATCTAGTCCTTGATCCCCTGATTGACAAACAGCCGCCTAGGACGAGTGGTCCCCCCAAGAGTCACGCTACGCTTACCTCCCTGATCAAGGATCTCGCTTTAGTTGATCTATGGAGATTACTACACCCCAATGAGCTTGACTTCACCTTCTTCTCCTCCCCTCATAAATCCCAGTCTCGCATAGACTTCTTTCTAATCTCAAAACTGTTAGTTCCTCAGGTGGACACTGCAAAGATTCACTCCCAACATATTTCAGATCATGCCGCCATTTCCTTTCACTTACACACTACTGCACCCCAGGGAAACTCGGGAGCCTGGTTCTTTGATAGAGCCCTGTTAACTCAGCCAGAGTTCCAGTCAGAAATTCGAGTAGCCATACAGGATTACTTCCATTTTAATCTACCCCAAGATACTGCGAATTGGGCTTGGTGGGAGGGCTTCAAAGCGGTCATTCGGGCAACGATCACTAGCTATCAAATCCGCCTGCGGAAACAACGTAAACAGCAGCTGCTCATACTAGACCAACAAATAAAAGCAGGCGAACGAGTTCTAACTTCACGCACTGACCCATGTGTATTAATTCGATTACAGCGTCTCCGTTTTCAATATAATTCAATCCTCTCAACTGCAGCTTCTAAGAGTATTGAGCTTCAGCGAGGGACATATTATCGTGAAAATAACCGAGCCGGTCGACTCTTAGCCAATGCCTTGAAAGGTCAAAAAGAAGCCAAACGCGTTGCGGCCCTTCGAGCTCCACAGGGAGGGGGCATAGTGACCACAGACTCCGATATTGTAGAGCTCTTTCGGGATTTCTATACCCGCCTATATCAATCTGAATGTGAGTTCTCGTCAGAGACATTCGAGCGATTGCTCTCTGGCATTCAGCGGCCGACCCTCTCTGAAGATGATAGAGATGCGATGGATGAACCCTTCTCTACTTCAGAGATCCAATCTGCCCTAAAACGAACAGCCTCGGGCCGTGCCGCAGGGCCCGATGGTCTCCCGACCGAATTCTACAGAACGTTCAGTGCAGATTTAGTTCCCTATTTAAAACTCTATTTTACTGCCCTTGCGGTAGATACATCCTCTTTGGGATCCTTTTCTGCAGCTAATGTGGTTGTATTTGAGAAAGAAGGCAGAGACCCGCTACTGACCGCCAACTACCGTCCAATCTCCCTACTTAATGCCGACTATAAGATCTTCGCAACGATCTTGGCCACCCGGCTATCTGACATGATGGCTACCCTAATTCACCCCGACCAATGCGGTTTTATACCCGGCAGATCAACTGCTGACAATGCTCGGACCTTGTGCCATGTGTTATCTAGTGCTGCCAATCTCGACCATCCATGGGTGGGTCTTTCCCTGGATGCCAAAAAAGCCTTTGATCGTCTAGAATGGCCCTTCTTATTCGCAGTTCTCCGATGGTATGGCTTTGGAGAGGGCTTCCTCCGATATCTCCAAGTCATGTACACTCAACCCGTCGCCAGTATTTGTGTAAACGCCATCAAATCTCAGCCATTTAACCTCCAAAGAGGCACGCGTCAAGGTTGCCCCCTATCACCAATGCTTTTTGATCTCGCTCTTGAACCCCTAGCCCTCCTTATTAGACAGTCTGCACGTATTCAAGGTGTCCCCTTTAGTCATAGGGAGATTAAACTCTCTGCATATGCAGATGACCTTATGCTCTTCGTTTCCCTCGATTCGGTTCCAGCTGTCTTGGATCTGATTGACGGATACTCACAATTATCGGGCTATAAAATTAACTGGACCAAATCTGTAGCATTCCCACTGAACCGCTGGGTACATGAGGCTGACATGCAGGCCTTTCCCTTCCTCTGGCAATCCCGTATGGTGAAGTATCTCGGGGTCCATTACTGTTCTCCTTTAGAAGACACTATCAGTTTTAATGCCAAAGAGGTAGTCTCCAAAGTCCGTGAACTCACAAATCGTTGGTCTCCCTTATCTCTCACATGGTGGGGCCGCTTAGACACTGTGAAAATGATGATAGTCCCCAAAGTGAACTACATTTTAGAAATGCTGCCATGCTTACTTCCGCTACATACTTATAAAGATATTGAGGGCCTTCTCGTCCGTTATCTTTGGCAGGGCAAGCCACCAAGGATAGCTAAACATAAACTGCAGTCTGCAAAGGAACGAGGGGGTACCAGATTTCCTGATTTTCTTAGATATCATCAAGCCTTTCTACTTAAGCAAGGTGCCCGATGGCTAGATACCTCAACAGACCGCCGACCAGTTTGGCTTGACATAGAAGAGGAGCTTAGTAGCCCAATTCCGTTGACCCATCTCCCCGGTATGTCTTATCAAGTAGACACCCGCCATCCACCAATGATTGTCGATACTCTTGCGGCCTTTAACACTCTCATTCTATCACTGGGCCCGAATGTATGTCCTCAGGACGGACTCCCACTATGGAATAACCCCAGAATTCAAGTCCTAAATAGAACAATAGCCTGGAAACCCTGGTACTCCAGGGGGATCTGGACACCCCAACAGCTTTTTTCTGCGGCTCGTTGGAAAACCTTTTCGGATTTACAAAAGGAATTTGTGCTACCAGCGAAACACTACTTTCAATTGATGCAGCTCCAACACTGCCTCAAAAGTGCTCGAATCATGCCGCCCTCTGCCCCTACTGAGGATGGGCTATTAGAGATAGTTCACTCCATTAGTAGTACACATGGGGTAGCCTCTAATTTCTATAAAATACTTTGTCAGGGTACAGATACGGACACTTTTAGAGCCCAACAAGCCTGGGAGCGCGAACTGCAAACCACTATAACCCCTGTGCAATGGAGCGTTTTTTGGAGTAAAGTAGTGCGGGTTTCCCGGTCTGCCTCTGTTACCCAAACTCTCTCTTCTTCTTTGCACACAGATGCTTTTATACCACAGAAAAAATAGCCAAATGGAACCCAAATGCTAAGGACCTGTGTTGGTCTTGCCATACTGCTGTGGGATCCTTCGCTCATGTTATTTATGAATGTCCTCAACTGCAGGTCTATTGGGGGCGGGTCTGGGGACGTATTCAATCTATCTTACACTTTCATGAACCTCTTTCTTGGAAGGTCGTGGGACTCCGCTCTGCGGCGGAGGTCCCCTCTCTTCCTAAGAAGGGTCGCTTTCTCCTTGATTTCATGCTAGGTATAGCCATATGCTTAATCACGAGGAATTGGAAGGATAGCTCTCGACTTACTGTCAATGAATGGTGGAACCTCGTCTGCTTATATAGTAAATATGAGCAGATACCTCGGAGAGCTATTCCCCATATCCAAACTCACTCTTGCTTGTCTAAATGGCAGATGCTTAATGATTATGTACAATCTGCTCATTGCTCTAACATGCCTGTATAATGTGCACTCATCATGTTTTAGATCACCGTTAGGTTTTGTAATACAATAATGTAAGTACACGCCCGCTTCGGGAATGCTTAGTTTCTAGAGAAGAAGCAGGGGGGAGGGGGGTGGTTGGGGTTTACTTTGGTGTATGTATTACACGTTATGTATTTGTCTTTTAGCTGTATGTCTTCCTTTCCTTTGTTGTTATAAAACGAAAATAAAGAATTTTAAAAAAAAGACTGTCTGTGGGGTGATGTGCAGGCTCTCTGCAGCCAGCCAGGGGCTTGCTATCAGCTATAGATCTGTAGCCCAATGGTTACGTCACTCCCTGTACAGCCAGAGATTGTGGGTTCAAACCCACAGTGGGGCCCTTTGATAGTGCCTTCCACAGCTTTATTTTTATTTACTGTACATATGTCTATGCCGGCAAAACCACACACAGCTTACTATACCCATTAGGTGCCTCTGAGGGTGCTTTATAGGGCGCCCTATAGGCCACCTTATGGTTGCCATCCATATAGGGTGCACTATACATTATCCTGTGTCGCAACATACATGGTGCCCTATAGGGGACATTCTAGGGTGCCTTGGCGGACAGTGCACTGTAACATGTGCCTTACGGGCATCCGTATGTTAACACACTGTGAGAGCGGGTTTACTAGTGGTGGGGAAATAAAATATAAATGGAAGGCCTCTTACAGCACTCCTCACCATGATACATACTGCCCCAGCTAGTCTTGTTCACTGGGCACTGTGAGGGGTTGAACCCCTGGCCCCTGCACCATTGGTCAGTGTCTTAACCATTGTGCTGTGGCTCTGTTCCTGTGTTTGTGTATCAGCGCGCAGCCTTGTAGCCATCAGCGCGCCATCTTGTGGCGCACTAAATTAACAGCGCGCCGCCTTATGCCGCACAACATGGAAATGCCCCTAAAATAATGCCTCAGCCAGCTGTCGTCAATGTGCACTGTGGGGAATTGAACTCATGATCCCTGCATGAGTGGTCAGCGTCTTAACCATTGTGCTATGGCTCCGTTTCTGTTATTTGCACATCAGCACGCCACTTATCCCTCCCACTATTGGACTGCCCCCTCACACATCAGCGCGCCGCCTTCTGCCCACCGGCTCGCCGCCTTCTGTTGACCACATTTATCAGCGCACCGCCTTCTGCCGCCCAAACTTAACAATGCGCCGCCATCTGCCGCCCACACTAAACAGTGCGCCGCCTCATGCCGTAATAAAAATAACAGTGCGCCGCCTTCTGCTGCCCAAAATTAATATGCCTCCTAACCACTTTTGCCCATAAATGTTGGTGCCTCAGCTGGTCTTTTTTGTTGAGCGCAATGGGGGTTTGAACCCCTGGCCCCTGCACCATTGGTTGGTGTCTTCACTGTTGTACTACGGCTCTGTTGTTTGGTTTTGCAGCAGCGCCCCACTTAGCCTTCCCACGCGCTAATGTGGGCCCCGCACATTAGCGCGACGCACACACATACGGTCCGGTTTTTTGCTTTTTTCTGCCTGGCCCGCCCACTCCTTATATGGCACCAGCACACTAACGGGAACCCGCACAGCAACGGTGTTTAGTAAACATGCCCCTTAGGAGTCTTAGGGGTATGTTTACTAAATGGCGGTAGCAGCCTCCGTGCGATATCGGAGCCACAGCTCCATTGAATTCAATGGGGCCACGGCTCCGATATCGCATGGAAGCCACTACCACCATTTAGTAAACATACCCCTAAGTCAAACTTTCCTTCTATCATCATTTTAATGTAGCATGCTACTTTTATTTTCTATTCATCTTGCATTAATTAAGGAAACTGCATTCATTCCTTTTATCTGTTCCCCCCTCGGTACTCCTGAAAGAGTTTCCTCTGGGGAAGAGAGAAATTAAGCTTTGCTTTGATGGTAATAAGTGGTAAAAATTAGTAAGCACACAGTGAGGGATAATATGGAATCAAAAATTAATCATCATGCCATTAGAATTTTTTTTAAAAACTGGACTTACACTATTTACTTAGAACTGGACCAGACCAGACCAGACTGCACTGCTCTGGATGGAACCGCGATAGCTCTTCATGATTTATTGCTTTGTCAGTCTAATCATTCATATTCAAATCATAGCAGTGCTCAGAAATACTGGTGCCTTTAATTCCCGCCAAACTTCTCTCTATGGCTGTTAGCAGTTCCTTTTGGACAGAAGGAGAGAAGGCCTGTGGCATGCTGCGTAAGTGGCTGCTTAAGCTGAAAATAATAACCCTGTAAATATTTTATTTTAAATGACAGATGATCGGCGTGACAGTGCCCCCCACCACCACACTTACCGTGCTTACCGTGAAGCACCGGCTCTGGTCATAGGACAAGAGGAGTCTTTGAATATATTTTGAAGGGGTGTATAAAGGGTCCGTGCAAACCAGTGCCCAGAGTTTTCCTTCACAGGATACTGGGGTAGTAGGAGAGATTGTCTGAGCCCACAGCTGGGGCACAGAACAGACAGGGTGCTGTATCTGATGTGACCAACACAGCTACTTAAACAAAGATAGCAGTTACCCACAAGCCAGTTAGGTTTGAACTCGCAGAATATTGCAAATGCAGGTCAGTAAGGAATACACAAGCAAATGGAATCAGTAGAAGCAGAGGATATGGTGTACGAGGAGGGCAGTAAATATCTGTCTCACTGTAGAATAAGAAGAAAGAACTGAAGGGTCAATTTCAACAGCAGTTATCCAGATAACCGCACCTGGTATCCAGATAACTAACTGGGATATTCAGCGCCACTGTACAGATAGTACCATTGAATATCTTCATAGACTGCCTTAACACTACAGTTGTGGTCAACATTATTGGCACCCTTGCATTTCAGGAATGCTGTGTTCAATATCCGGAGAAATAATTGGAAATATTCCAACTGTATGTCATAATATTTTAATGGTATGCTCAAAGGTATACAACAACAAAAAAAAGATGTCTGTGCAACTTAGACATAGCAATTTCAGAGAAAAAAAACAAGATATGACCCGGAGAGGACTAATGACACCCTTCACTAATATTTGGTTGCACAACCCTTGTCAGTGATGACAGCCTCCACATGTTTCTTGTAGCCATCTATAAGTTTCTCACATCTGTCTGCTGGTAGTTTCTCCCATTCTTCAGCTGTGATTTGTTCCAGTTCATGAATGTTTCCAAGATTCCTTTTACCAATGGCAGATTTCAACTCTTTCCAAAGGTTCTCGATTGGATTGTGATAAGGTCTCATTGTCGGCCAGTTTAAAATAGACCATTTGTTTCTTTTTAACCATTCTTTTTTACTCTTGGATGTGTGTTTTGGGTCATTGTCCTGCTGGAGGACCCATGACCTTCAACCCAGACCTAGCTTTCTGACAAAAGTAGCAAATTTTGCTCCAAAATACCTTGGTAGTCCTCTGACTTCATGATTCCTTTAATACAGTGGTCACCAACCTCCAGAGGGCCGCGGGCCGCACAGCCAACTACCGGGAGCCTCGCGGGCCGCACCCCCCTTCTCCCCGCCCCCGCGAAAAAAAACAACAAACGCAAAATTATGAAAACAATGGCTGACAAGGAACGCTAAATCCTGGCACCACTGAGGATCGCGCAGCTGCGGGAAGTCGAATCCCTTGGCTTTGAGGAAAGACGCCAGCTCCTCTCTCAGCTCGTAGGCCGCTGAAGCATCTTCCCACGGCTGAGCCAATGCACCTCGCAGTAGTACAGCAGATCGCCATACTGTGCGTCACGTGCCGTTGAACCCGCCGAACATGCCATGGGCCGCAGATACAATGGCGGGAATCCTTGGTGGGCCGCACGTAATGTTAACCGGGGTAGAGCCTCGCGGGCCGCAGGAAGGGACCTCGTGGGCCGCATGCGGCCCGTGGGCCGCAGGTTGGTGACCCCTGCTTTAATACAACCCAGACCTCCAGTTCCTGAGGCAGCAAAACAGCCCCACTACATTATGGAACCTCCACTATATTTAACTGTAGGAAAGGTGTTTTTTTCCTTATAAGCTTTATTTCTTTGCCTGTAAATGTATCGCTGGTCTGCACTGCCAAAGAGCTCAAGTTTGGTTCCATCTGTCCATAGAACATTTTTCCAGAAGGATTGTGATTTCTCAAGGTGGATTTGAGCAAAGATCAGGGGTGCCTTTTTATGTCTGTCTTTGAGCAGTGGGGTCCTCTTTGCTCTTTGCCCATGAAGTCTTTCTTTGTTTAGTGCACAGCATATGGTGCAGGTTGAAAGCACATCTCCAGATTGCTCCAGGTGAGCCTTAAGCTCTTTGGATGTTGTATGTGGTGTTTTTCCAACAGTTCACACTAACCTTCAAAGACTTTGTGGATTAATTTTCCTCTTCCCACTACCTCCAGGGAAGTTCCTGACAGTTCCATGAGCAGAAAACATCTTAATAGCATTGCAAACTGTAGATGCAAGAATCCCAAGGTCTCTGGATATGGCCTTGTACCCCTTTGAAGTTTGATGTTTGGTGATAATGGCTTTTCTGACAGTCTCAGGCATCTGTTTTGTCTTCACCATTGTGAAAATGGAACAGGGAGTAATGTGACCATTTTAAACATTAGAGACATCATTCATTGATTGATTCAAGTCATGTGAGTACTGACAATTGAGCACAGGTGCGTCTAAGTTTACTGCACTGGGAATGTGGTTCTTCTGTTCATACTTATTTGAATTGTTCATGAGGGTGTCAATAATCATGGCCTGGCAATGTCCCAGTTTTTATGCTATTTCCTACTATTTTCTTTTTTAATTGGTCCTGTTTTATTGGATTGTTTTATGTTTCAACTATGTGTGTACATATAGTCCAAAGCCATTTTTCTGGATACTTTTTTAAAGGAGATATTGGGCATTAAAGGGTTGAACTGCAAGAGTGCCAATAATGTTGATCACAACTGTATCTAGATAGTGCTGGGATGGTCCATGAAGAGAGTGGGGGTGGGGAAGGAACAGCTAGCTATGTAATGCTGTTATACAGATAACTACAGTATCTGAAAAATGTAGAACAACAATCTGGTTTCTGCCCCGGTGATAGCATGGAATCTGTCCTTATTTTCCTTCTTAATGAACTTCACGCTGCTCACAATCATGGTCTCTTCTCTCTTGCTGTCTCTCTCGACTTATGTGCCGCTTTTGACCTGGTGCACCATTGCAGTCTTTTAACTCGTCCTCAGGAAGCCGGCCTCTCTGGCATGGTACTTCAATGGTTTCGCTCTTTTCTCTCTAGCCGATCCTTCTCGGTCATCTCTGGGTCTTCTTCCTCCCCTTCCACCCCCTCCCCTATGGTGTCCCCCAGGGTTCTGTTCTCATCCCCCCTTCTGTTCAACGTCATGCTTGCCCCCCTTACCCTTCTGGTTCAACAACACGGCATCTCCGCTTACTATTACGCAGATAACATCTTCCTCCTTTATCACACAGATTCCTCCACTCCCGACATCACACCCCTCAACACCTGTCTTTCCTCTGTGGCCTCATGGCTCTCATCTAATTTTTTACATGTTAATCTCTCCAAAACCTCTGCTATTTGGTTCACCTTTGGTAGACCCTCACCCACTCTTGTCCCTTTACGCTCCTCTTTGCCCATTCCTATTGTCACAAAAAATGCAATGTGTGCCTTCGAGTCAGTCCTGACTCCTGGCGACCCAGAAGCTTCTGGATTTTCTTGGCAGTGTGACATCCCTTCGGTATTTGGGTGTCACTCTTGACTCTTCCCTCTCCTTTATAGAACATATCTCCTTTGTTGTCCAGCATTCCTTCTACTCCCTGAAACAACTCCATGCTGTCCGTCCTTTCCTTTCCCCCTCCTCCTTGACTACCTTGCTTCTTTCCCTTGTTATATCCCGCCTTGACTATTGTAATGTTTCCCTGGCAGGTCTCCCTCAGTCTCAGCTTCTTCGTCTTCAACATGTCCAAAATACTGCTGTTCGTATCCTTACCCATTCTTCCCATTTCAACTGTATCACCCCCTCCTTCTTTGTTTGCACTGGCTCCATATTTCCTTCCGGATTCAGTACAAGTTCCTTATTTTTGTTCACAGATCCATCTACACAGATACCACTCTTTACCTTGCCGACCAGGTTCACCATCACACCTTCACCATTCCCTCTGGTCCATTCATGTCAATCGCATGTCCCTTCCCTCCCCATCCCAAGCCCACCTGGAATCCACCCCTTCATCTGCTTTCTATTTTCTTGGCCCAAGGCTCTGGAACTCGCTCCCCCCCCCCCCCCCCACCTTCCGCTTAGAACTTTCATTTAAGACATTCAAGGTCAAACTAAAAACCCATCTCTTTTGCTCTGCTTCAACCTTCCCCCACCCTCCTCACCCCTCTCCCCTCCTACACGCTGATGTATGATTCTGTTTGCCTCTTCTTGGTCTTCTCTTTTCTGTCCTACCTTTACATTTTTAATGGCATTTCTTTCCCTTTCTCTGCAGCTTTTAAATTTGATTGTAAACAGCCCAGATGCTCCTATTATGAGCAGTATATTAAGATTTTAATAAACATAAACACACATAAACATAAACCTCTGCTCTAAGGCTACCCAGACAGGCTACCTGCATAGAGGTGCAGAATATCATTGTTTCATGGATAACGCTGCCATTTGCCACTCTTATCTTTCCAATCCAGCAATGAGTTACAGTGGAAGGTGATGCTGCTTTTTACCAGTAGGTCACACAGGATAGAGACCATGTAAACATCCTCTTTGTAAGGCGTTTAAACTATTTTCTACTAGCACAGGCTAGGAGACCACCAGTACCAACCGTTGTGCTACCAATTGCTCTTACTGCCCAAACCCTTCTAAATTCATTTTCAGGATATTTACAATTAGAATGAGACTTTTCAACCAACAGCTTCAGGACAAGGTTGCCACTTACCATGCTCCCAGTCCCAGGGAATCTTTTTCTATCAGGTACAGTAAGTGTGCAAAGCATCGGATACCATAAAAGCCCCTGTACTGCACTGCCTTACTTGTGTTTCTCCTGCCTTCAGTTACAAAATAGCCAAGAACCATGCTTCTCTCCCTCCAGTCTAGCTGCCAACTCCCCCCTCCGTATCCATCCATCACCCCCCTTATGGAAAGAATGATGTTTTGGCTCAAACCTACACCTTATCCATGCTTTTCAAAGGTATACTGTATGAACAAAAAATTCACTCATTCATTGCATTTTACCATTCCTTCAAAAATTAATGTCTATCTTTAATGGGTGCGCAAATTGATGCTGGCTGTAGAAGCTGTTTTATTCAGTCGAGTAATACCTGCCAGCTAAGAACTTTTTTTTTGGAAGACCAAATCCATTAACTGTGATTCATATATAAACATAATACCATAGTAAATGATGGCAGATAAAGACCAATGTGGTCCATCCAGTGTGTCTAGTAAAGTGGTCAAGGTTGCAACTACCACTCCATGCAGGTTATCCCTCCATGCCCTTGTTTAGAGTTGAAACTGCCGCTTCATGCAGATTACGCCTCCCTTTCCCCCACACACAGGGTTGACGTAATCATTAGGCAAACTAGGCAGTCACCTAGGGCAGCAGTTTATGTGGGGAAGCAAACAGCAGCATCAGTCAAAAACAAAACAATAAATTCTGACAACCAAACTCAAAGAACCATGGGCACTTTTATTTACTTGCTGGGAGAGTGGGCACACATATACAAACAAAGCAAAGTTTCATATTTAAAAGTGTGGGGCCTGATATTCAGCAGGGCCGGCTAGCATGAGTACAGTGCCCAGCCGCTGCTGCTGAAGCGTTAACCTGGATATTTAATGCTGAGACAATATCTAGCCAATGGCACTGAATATCCGGGTTTGCTGCAAATACCAGAAGTGAGCTGAGAGGTGGTGATATTCAGCCGCTACCCGATTAGCTTTTGCTGCGCCTAACTTTCACCACTGAGGGATAACCAGGCAGCGGCTGAATATCGTTGCTGAGCAGTTATCCCTGGGTATCACCCCCGGAAAGCCCCGATGCCGTGTAGCAATGGAGCATATAGCAGCAGTATCCAGGGGTATTACATTTAGAAGCAGTTACATGGTTTACGGGTCTGTAAACTGTGTAACTGCTTTGCAGTATCGGCCCATGATGTCCAGTTATGCATGCTTACAGGATTGGTTTTGGAAAGTGGTGGTCAGATGACCATGATTGCCCCTCTGCTCTCGAACTCCCTACCTTCTCCAATCTGACTCATCACTGAACTCTCCACCTTTCGAAAGGCAATAAAGCACACCTCTTCCAGCTGTACTTCGAACATGTAACATAGCCCACTATAATGATCTCGCCCCCCAGCTTACACAGTACCAGATAGATTGTAAATAGTTGCTATATTGTAACCCATGAGCACCATGCTATAAAGACTTCTTTGCTAATTGTTAAGCTCTGTTCAACTGTTCTATGTATACTCGTTTTATGTATCAAGTTGTTATAATGTAAACCGCACTTATTTAAAATAGTGTGGTATATAAAACCAAATAAATAAATACAATAAATTAGAGAGTGAATAAAGGTCTTCATAATGTGTTCAGAAAGGAAGGGACACATTTTGCTGATGTTATAGAGAAACAACAGGTTTTAGTTGTTGCCCTAAGTTGCCCTCAAAACCAATAGGTTGCATGATCCAAGGCAACATGGTTTTACCAAAGGACAATCATGCCAAACAAATCTGAGTTCTTTGACTGGATGACCAGGGAGCAGCCAAGGGAAACATTTGAATAACGTTGGTCATTATCTGCAAATTTCCTTTTGAATATACAGGCCAAACTCACAAACCAAATAAAGAAAACTTTAAAACAATTGTTTAAAGGTAAATATTATTCAAAACTGACAAATATTCATAATTTCTTGCCATATGCCATATGTTTGTGAAAAATACTTTCAAACTATTTAAAGAAGTCGAACTTACTATACTTGCTTCTTTCTTCCATTCTTTTGAGAAATATTTGCTTATTTTTTCCTCCAGGTCCATAAATATGTATTCATTATCTGAAAGATAAATCCTATATTGTCAAACAAATCCCCACTCTAGAAAATGTGGCATTATAGACAGCCTAAGTTCAAACCCCTATCCATTTCTTTTGGAAAAATGACACCTTTTTCCCCTCTTGTCTCTCACCCAAATCACTCATCAACTTGTAAAAGTAGAAATGCCTGATGTGCCACCAAGGACCTACCTTCAAGCCATTCTAAAAATTATATGGAGCACACACAAACACACACACAGCCCCACGCCAAGCCACCCCGGCCGAGCCACACTGCACTGCTATCGATTCTGTGTTACGGGGGGGGGGGGGGGGAGGCAGGCAGCCACAGTATTTTAAAAAGTGGTGGCTTTGTGCCACTGCTTTGTAACCCGTGGCAGACCATGTGCTTCAGCACACATGGCCTGCCACTTCAGACCCCCCTCCAAGAGTAATTTGCATCAGAGGGAGATCAGAAGCGGCAGGTCATGTGTGCCAAAGCACATGGCCTGTCGCAGGCAACAAAGTAAACAAATAAGCCTACAGAAATCAATAATCAGCCAATTGAAAATATAAAGATTTCTCAAATTTATGTAAAAAACCATGAAAGCAACCTCAAAGCTCTTAAATCGTTCACATTAAAAAGTGTTACACAGTATCAGATTTTTAGAAGGATCTCAAGCAGCTATGAGCGAGTAAAGGTCCAACCAGACCCTCTAGCATATAAGCCTCAAGGGCCTACACTAGGCTGCTCCATATTCATCACTGGCCCTCTAAAATAGTTTAAATTAAACATATATTCAAAAATTATATAGTGAATTGTGCGCACACAAAAAATATTAAACAAAGTGAAAAATAAATTCTACTGTTATCAACCTGACACAATTGTGATTCAATTGGGCAAAAATGCACTTATCTGCATCAGGGGGTGTATGCTAGTAAACTAACCAACTTCACAGGAGATTCCATGACGTAGAACCACCCTCCAGCTGACTGGGCGCTCCAACATCACACACAAAAACTCTACTAAAATAACAAAGCCAATGGTGGTCACATGCCCAGAATAGCCAATCAGAACAATGAGGACCAGTCAACCAACAAGTTCAACCCATTAGGTTCAATCGTATTAAGCCGAAACATCCAAGTATGTTCACGAACTGATAATTGCTTTAAATAATTACCTCTCCACCATGTATGGGGGATATACCAAGATGGAAATGGCCCCGTTGGTGACTAATTGGATACAACAGTACCATGCTCTTTCGGATATATGCTGACGGGTTCTTGAATATATCCCCCATACATGGTGGAGAGCTAATTATTTAAAGTAATTATCAGTTTGTGAACATTCTTGGATGTTTTGGCTTAATATAATTGAACCTGATGGTTTGAACTTGGTGGTTGACTGGTCCTCGTTGTTCTGATTGGCTGCTCTGGGCATGTGACCATTATTGACTTTGTTATTTTAGTAGAGGTTTTGTGTATGATGTTGGAGCGCCCAGCCAGCTGGAAGGTGGCTCTACTTCATGGAATCTCCTATGAAGTTGGTTAGTTTATTAGCATACTCCCTTGATGCAGATAATTGAGTTTTTGCCTTATCAAAACATAATTGTGTGGGTTGATGATAGTTGAATTTATTTTTCACTTTGTTTAATTTTTTATGTGTGCATAATTCACTGTATGATTTTTGAATATATGTTTAATCTAAACTATTTTAGAGGGCCAATGATGACTATGGAGCAGCCTAGTGTAGGCCCTTGAGGCTTATATACTAGAGGATCTGGTTGGACCTTTACTCGCTCACACCTGTTTGAGGTCCTCCTAAAAATTTGATACTGTGTAGCACATTTTAATGTGAATGATTTAAGAGCTTCAAGGTTGCTTTCATGGTTTTTTGCATAATTTTGAGACATCTTTATATTTTCAATTGGCAGGCAACAAACTGGAAGCACAAAGCCACCCACCCGGTCAGCCGCCTAGTTGCCTAGTAGATAGGCCGGCCCTGCACACACATACACACAAACATTTTCCCATCTGATATACCTCTCTGTTTTATCAAAAGGCTACAAAGACAACATCTTTATAAAATGAGCAAACCGATCACATCAGAATCAATCTTACTGTATCTGTCCTCATGGACAAAAAATAGTACCAGTGCTGGCAAGGCAGAGATCCACCCGCCATCAGCTTTGAAAGCTGTGGGAGGAGTGGTCCTCATAATGGATATGAGATTGTATCTTTCCCCAATATAAAAAGACTCTCTTCATGTATATAAAAATGTGATCTTCTGCAAAAGGATGTTACTCAAAACAATGTACTCATTTCATGTGGTACCATAAGAGACTGTTGGCTTGATATTCAGTGACACCTGCTAACCGGATAAGTGACCCTGAAGGAGATATTCAGTGGCACTTTGAAGACAGTGCTTATGAATGCGCTGTTTGACCACCGCAGCACTATCCAGATAGTGCCAGGGCAGTCCAGAGACAGCAAAATGGCAGCCCTAAATGTTATCCATATAGCAGTGGATAGCTAGCTGGATATTTTATCTAGTTAGTATCAGATAACAATGCTGAAAATCACACTAGATGGATAGTGCCAGCGGTGACTGCAGACACCAAGTAGTTACTGTCACTCACTAGCTGGACGCTGGCACTGCATGTTGCTGAGCAGGAGAATATCTAGATACAACGAGGCAGTCCACAAAGAGCTAGCATTTTCAGACTTCAGATCTCCAGATTTGCACTGGAAATGCGCAGATAGGCAGCTACAAGTGTTGCCACATAAAAGGCATTGGCTGGCGCTTTTGAGAATTACTTGGGCTGCCAACTTAATTGGATGATTGGCATATTATCACAAACTGGCTAACCTAGCTGGTGATGCCACAGAATAAACCCACACAAAATTGCTCGGTCTTCGCAATTCCTTTGTATTTTTTCAGCTGTTGTAAACTGTCTTGAATGCCTGCACATTTGGCAATCTAAAAATGGTTTTAAATAAATAAATAAACTGCCCAAGTTAGCCACGCAAGATGGAGGATTGCTACACAAAATGAAGTCTGGGAATGCTTGGCCAGACTAAGGAAGTCTGCCCCATCGGAAGGCTGACAGCCTGCAAGTATGCAGCTGCAGTGAACAGAGAGACAGATGCTGAAACCATTTTCTTAAGCGTGGACATTAACATAAAACAAATATCTTTGGAATTTCTCCATAACACCCAGTGCCCTCTTGAGCTTTACTAGACAAGTCATAAATCCCATGAGTCATGGGATCACTGACCACTATTAGGGGCCCTCATTCAAATGTCTAGTATTCGAAGGAGACTTTTGGATTCACTGATTTGAACCTCAGACCCAGGACTGGACCAATTACCTGGAGACATACTAGTGAACTGGCTGATCTTATGGAAAGCAAATGGGAAGAAAAGGCCAGGGAAAACAAAGAAAAGGGCTATTACCACAACTATCTCCTGAAATGCTGACCGACTGAAGACCAACAGAAATCTCTCCTCCCCTGTCTCTCATAAGTGCCCTTCAAGCTGTGATTCACTGGGCAGACCACTGTCCCTGCTTGTAGTCAGGGCATTTACACCTGTTCATATCTCTCTCTCTAGTCATTACAGACTTCTCTCTCTCCACAAGCCCTCTCATTCCAAGTGCAATATAACGTCTTCTGCCTTTTTTAATAGAATAGCTAGTTAGCTTGTACATGTTTTTTGCCTTTCTCATGGGAATTATAATGAGAGAATAATTGCATGATTATCAGTTCTGATTGTGGCCCGAGTAATAAGCCTAGGCTGTAATTTACCATCCTATGATCCTTCTGAGCAGAATTGGAATAAAACCCAATTCAGTTCTGATGTTCTTTGTCTGAGTCAGTATCCTGGATTGTGCAGATCACATAACTTGGTAGGATATGCTGGTACACCAAAGTGCATGCTTCCAGGAGCATATTTCCATGAACCAATAAATTCCCCTACAGGCTACTCTTAAAAATGGTGCCATCATCTTCCCCGTCCCCTCCTTAGCTGCCTGTGTATCATCAAAGGCAGAGAGAGGTGAAAGCTGTAGATTAGCCTCCTTTATGACAACCTCCTCCTCATTCACTAGAGCAGTGAAAATATTCATACACTCAGCTCCCTGATGTTTCAGGTCTCTGGATCCCTGATCCTCCACCTTGTCTACCCTGTCACTAGTGTCCTAGGTGGTAATAGCCTGTAACAAAAGACCTCCTCCAGGATGCTGACTGCTGAGACCTGTTTTGCTGCTCTCAAGGGCATTTGAAGACTCATCTCCTGTAAGCAGGACATGAAAATACAATCAATTACCATGTTGAAGCTGTCTACCCATGCCATGCCATGATAGTGCTGTATGTCTCTTCCACACATATATACCATCTAATGTGGCGTTCCACAGTGACAGGGGAGGGTGCTCTGAATTGCGTGACAGGGGATGGTGCTCTGAATTGTGGCCAGAGCCCCATCCTATGAGTCCCAGCCAAGGCAATCTGCCCCATTACAGTGATAGAGCCAGGTTTCTGGACAGAGGCAACATGCTAAGAATCTAAATGCTATACCTTCCAATGCCACACTCTGCATGTCCACAGCAAGTCATGTGTTAAAAGGTGCACAGTGGGCATGGATGTTAGCCAGGTGCAGGGTCTGATGGTGCTGTTTGCATATGTCCCTTCACCATATACTCATAGCAAGTGTGATGAGGAGAGTATGGCTGAGTCCATGGAATTGGAAGAAAATCAGTCATTTACCTTTAAAGAAAGAGACAGGCAAGGAATCAGTAGCTCTCAAACTGCAGGCAGAGAAAAAAAACATGCAGCTACTGAGGACAGGACACACCCAAGCTCTGCTAATCCAAGGGCAGGCTTGGAAATTAATGAGGGCCACCTGGGTGAAGGGGAGTGCACGGTAGTTCAGAGACACTCTTATAAACCCAGGGAAATATTGGAGGAAAGGACGGAGAGATAGAACAGCCAGAGAGAGGGCAACAGGATCAGGAGTACCAGGACGAGGCAGCACACGCAGCAGCATGCTGGAAAGAAAGATACAGGAAACCAGCACTCGAGAGAGCTGACCAGGGAGAACACTGGAGAATTCAGTGGGGAGAAAAGCACCAGAGAAAGGCCCAGAGAGTTCACTGTGGAGGAGAATGGTGGAGACTTCCGAGGGAATCTCAGAGGTTAAAGCCCCAGTCAGAAGGAAAGCCAGGATTGCAGGGAAACTGCAATTGGTTTTAAAACTAGGAGAGCTGTGCCAGAGAGAAGTGCTGATAAGGGTCAGGCTGCAGTGCCAACCATTTCTGAACCAGCTAAAGAGCTGCAACTTCCAAAAAGGTGCGTGAATAAAAGGGTAGCCAAAAGTGCCGTAAGCCAGTTAAAGGCATTGTGTCATTTGATGCAAGAAAAGAATCTCCACGTTCCTGGTGGAAACCCTGTGCATAGGGAAAAGCCTCAGTGGAGAAAGGTTCTAGAACTTTTAGAGAATATTAATCCTGAAGTTTTTCATGCTGGCTTAAAGCCAGATTTACCAGACACAGGTCCTGAGGAAATGCAGATAGACTATTATGAATCTGATGAGGGGTCTGAAGATTCAGTAATGGATTGTTCTCTGTGCCAAAAGGCAGAATAAAAAGTTTTTGGATAAAAGAAGGGAAAAGCCTATAACCTGAATGTCCTAGAAGGCAGTGTGAAAACAGGGAGAAAATGTGTTTAGCCAGGAACGCTAAAGAACCCTGTTGCTGAAGAAAGGATATTTCTTTTGGGTTTGAAGAAAAGAAAAACCTTGCTGATTGCTGAATGGTTTAAAAAAACAGCGACACATGTTAAAAAGCTACATAAAGCAGTTTCATTGTTTGGTTTGGTATAAATGCCTATGGATTATTGTTTGGAGAAAGAATCCTGTTTGTTTTGCGTTGAGCCTTAATGCTCTTTAGAAAAAGAAATAAATTCCTGTGTTTTGCCTTGTAAACCCTCGGTCTCCACACTACTTGTTTTTTCTAAACAACACAACTACAAATCCCAGCAGCCCCGGCGCTGGATGAGGAAGAAAACTCTTTAATTAAAGGACTAACAAGTGCAGCCCTAGGCTTATAGGCTGTTGCCTGGGCCAGGGGCCCCCACACAAGGCACATGCATGAAAGCCTAAATGCCCATAGATGTGTGTTAGTCCCAGCCCAAAGCAGGTGTAGCAACCTATTCCATGACTGTCAAGTTTCAAAACAGCAGTTAGCCAAAACGATGTTGATGAGCTTGCTGCAAGTTATAGGACTGGGCTCAAAATATTAGTAGAATCTTACTGGAATATGGGATCAGAGTGATTGTGCAATAATTTCCCCAATCAGTTGGAACACCTTTCTCTACTATTGGTATAAACACAGATCTTTTCCAGTTAGTTGGCCATGACCATGTCTTCCAAATTTCCTGGCAGAGCCATGTAAGTATGGTAACTGCATCTGCTTGCTGTAATACTCCAATAGGAATGCACCAATGCCCAATGCTTTGTTATTTGATAAGGTTTTCAATGCTGCTTTGACTTCTTCTTTCATCACAAATGGTTCCTGCTGATAACATACAGGTTTAAATGGCTGTTGGTCCACTTGATCTTTATGGTATAATGACTGTATATTCCTTCCACCTTCTCTTGATCTTCTCAGCATCATTCCACATGGATCTTTGAGCATCTTGTAGCATTCCAATTCGAGGCTCGAAATTTTATTTGGCTTTCCTAAAACTATGAGAGCTAATCTTGTTCTTCCTCTAATAATTCTGATTCTATTTCCTTGCATGCATCATTTTGTACTTCTCCTTGTCTTGTCTTGCTACATGTTCGAAATCTCTGTTGAATTCTGCGATTGCCTTTCTTTCTCCTCTGGCTTTAGCTTCTCTGTGTTTCTGGGCAATTTTCAGAGCTTCTTTGGTCATCCATTTTGGCTGTTTTTGCTTTTTCACCTTTTGTAGAGACTTACTTTCTTACAATACCATATCTCTTCTAGGAGCTCTGTCATTTGTATCTAAAACAGCAAATCAATTTTGCAGGCAGTCTTTAAATTCCAGTGGTATATTCTCAAGGTTATATTTTGCTACATTCATGAGCAACTTGCCCTTTTTCAACTTCAGCTTGAGTTTGCATACTAGTAATTGGTCATCTGTACCACAGTCAGCTCAAGTTTTGTCTTTGTTGATGTTATAGAGCTTTTCCATCATTGACTTCCACAGATGTAGTCAATTTGATTTTCGTACAATCCATTGGGTGAAGTCCATGTGTACAGTCACTATCTGTGTTTGAGATAAATAGATTGTTGGTCTTGCAGAATTCTATCAAACTTTCTCCAGCTTCATTTCTGTTGCCAAGTACATATTTTCCAGCCACATTGTCTTCTTCTTTGCTGCCAACTTTTGTGTTACAGTCACCCATGACTATCAGGATATCCTGTTTGCATGTTCTGTCAATTTCAGCTTGTACTTGTTCATAGAACTCATCAACCTCATCCTCTTCTGCAGCTGTTATTGGGGCATATACCTGAATTATAGTTGTGTTGATGGGCATTCCTCATAGATGAGCAGAAATTAAGCGTTCACTGCTTGCATTGTATTTCATTACAGTTCTTGCAAGTTTGTTCTTGATTATAAATGCAACACCATTTCTTCTTTGTCTTTCATTTCCAGCATAGTAGACCATGTGATCATCAGAATCAAAGTGCCTGATGTCAGTCCATTTCAGTTCGCTGACAACCAATACATCGAGTTGTACATGTTCCATTTCATTCTTGACCACCTCCAACTTTCCTTGGTTTATGCTTCATATGTTCCATGTCCCAATATGTAAGATATCGTTGCATCTTCTGTCTCTCATTTCATGTGCAATTACATCAGCAGTCAGATGTCCCAAGGGTTTTGATCCAACCACATTATAAATGCTGGCTTTACTCCAAAAAGTCTTCAGCTCCTCCCAAGTAGCCAGTTGAGTGCCTTCTGACCTGGGGGTCTCATCTTTCAGCACTATAGTGCAATTTGTTTTGTTATGACCATCCATTGGGTTTTCATGGCAAGATATGGAAGTAGATTGCCAGGCCTTTCTTCCGTGCAGGCAATTCTAATGTTGTTGCCGTTGTCACAGAAATGTGATCCTCTGCTGCCAACACCGTCCCATTCTACTGCTGCCCAGAAGGGTGGTTTGTCTTGGCCTGGCACCTCATTTGAGACCTGTCCATCTTGGGAGACCCTGTCAGTAGTTAAACTACCAATATAAACATAGAAACATGACGGCAGAAAAAGACCACATGGCCTATCTAGTCTGCCCTTCCATATCACCTACTACAAGAGATCCCTTATTTCCTTTAGAGAGCCTCTGTGTTTGTCCCATGCTTTTTTGAATTTAGATACTGTCATTTTCTCTACCACCTCCACTGAGAGACTATTCCATGCATCTACCCTCTTTCCATAAAGAAATATTTCCTCATATTACTTCTGAGTCTATCCCCTTTCACCCTCATCCTATGTCCCCCCATAGCAGAGCTTACTTTCAATCAAAAGAGGCTCTCCTCCTGTGCATTTATACCACAGAGGTATTTAAACGTATGTCATATCACCTCTTGTCCTGCCTTTTCTCTAAAGTATACATATTAAGGTCCTTAAGTCTCTCTTTATATGTTTTATAATGAAGACCATTAACCATTTTAGTAGCCACCCTCTGCACATATTCCAACATGTTTATATCCTTTTGAAGGTGTGGTCTCCAGAATTGCACACAATACTCCAAATAAGGTCGCACCAAAGGCATATCACCTCCTTTCTTCTGCTGGCCATTCCTCTCCCTATGCACCCAAGCATCCTTCTAACTTTCACTGTCACCTTTTCTACCTGTTTAGCTACATTGTGGTCATCAGACACAATCATGCCTAGGTCCCATTCTTCTTTCATAGACAGAAGTATGTCACCCCCTATATTGTATCGCTCCCTTGGATTGTTGTAGCCCAAATGCTTGACCCTACATTTTTTAGCATTAAATCTCAGCTGCCAAATTCTAGACCATTCTTCAAGCTTAGCTAGATCCCTCCTCATGTTATCTGCACCTTCCTGGGTGTCTACTCTGTTGCAGATTTTGGTATCATCCACAAAGAGGCAAACCTTACCCGACAGCCCTTCCGCAATATCACTAACAAAGATATTAAAAAGAACCTGACCAAGGACAGATTCCTGCGGCACTCCACTGGTAACCTCCTTCTCCTCAGAGTGAACTCCATTTACCTGTACTCTTTGTTGCACCCCACTCAACCAATTTCTAACCCAAGCAGTAACTTTAGGGTCCATCCCAAGGGTGTTTAGTTTGTTTATTAGTTGCCTGTGTTGAACAGTGCCAAATTCTTTACTGAAATCTAAATACACCACATCTAGGGCTCTCCCTCAGTCCAACTCCCTGGTTACCCAGTCAAAGAAATCAATCAGATTTGTCTGACAAGACCTGCCCCTGGTGAATCCACGCTGCCTTGGATCCTGCAATCCTTTGGACTCCAGAAACCTCACTATTTTCAATTTCAGCAGGATTTCCAATAATTTACTCACCAACAAGGTTTAACTAATTGGCCTGTAGTTTTCAACCACATCTTCACTTCTGCTTTTGTATAAAGGGACCACATGTGCCTCTCTCCAGTCCTCTGGCACCATCCCTGACTCCAAAGAGGTATTGAAATTTTCAATCAGTGGAGCAGCTAAAATGTCCCCAATTTCCTTCAGTATTCTTGTATGTATCCCATTTGGTCCCATTGCTTTGTCCAATTTTAGTTTAGCTAGTTCCTCATGAACACAGTCCTCTGAAAATTATTTGAGATGCCCCTCACTTTTGTTCCTGTTTGTAGGTGCTGTCTGAGGTCCTGCTCCTGGCCTTCATCTGTAGACACAGAACAGAAATATTTGTTAAGCAATTCCACTTTATCCTCATCAGCTTCTACATATTCCTTCCCTTCACCATTGAGTCTGACACCACTTTTGCCCTTCCTCCTCTCACTAACATATCTGAAAAATGTCCTATCCCCCCATTTTATTGCATTATCTATTTCTTCTTTTTGTATCTTTCCTTTCCTGACTACTTTGCCAGCCTCTTTAAGTTTTTCCAAATATAGTTGCCTGTCTTCCTCTCTCTGTGATCTCTTGTATTTTATGAAGGTCTCCCTTTTTTTCTTCACCTTTTCAGTTACCTCTTTTGAGAACCATAGCGGCCTCCTTTTCCTTTTATTTACCATTCTAACAAGATGATTGGTTGCCCTTAAAATATCCCCGTTCAGTTTTGCACACTGTTTTTCTACATTCCCCAGCTGTTCCCATCCCGCTAATGACTTCTTGAGGTACTGGCCCATCTTGGCAAAGTTAGTTTTCCTAAAGTCTAAAACCCTCTCTTTTGAATGGGTTTTATCAGCCCTAGCCCTAATACTGAACTTCACTATCGGTGATCACTGGATATAAGATGATTTCCCACTATAACATCAGAAACACTTTCCCCATTGGTAAGCACCAAGTCCAGTATGGCCCCTTCACATGTGGGTTCTGTTACCAGTTGCCTGAATACTTCTGCCTGTAAAGAATCCAGGATCTCCTTGCTTTTAGATGACACCGCAGCAGGGGTGCACCAATCAACATCCGGCATATTAAAATCCCCTGTCAGTAGCACTTCCCCTTTCCTGGCAATACTGCGTATGTCTTCTATTAAATCTCCATCCACAAGTTCTCCCTGTGATGGAGGTCTGTATATCATGCCAATGCAAATAGATTTTTCTTTCCCTCTTTCAAGTTTAACCCACACTGCCTCCTCTCTCCCTTTTAAGCCCTGTATTTCCATAACTTTAATATTATTTTTTACATATAGTGCCACTCCTCCTCCCCTTCTTCCTACCCTTCCTTTGTGAATAACATATAGCCTGGTATAGTTATATCCCAGTCATGATTGTCCATGAACCATGTCTCTCTAACTGCCACTAAATCCAAGTCAGCCTCTTCCATTAAAGCCTCAACATCGGGGATCTTATTTCCCATGCCACAGGCATTTATAGACATTGCTTTTCAGATGTTGCCCCTTTTACCTATTCTATAAAGATATTTAATGTGTTACTTACCTGGGGGCTTTCTTCATTTATCCCCAAAGAATCTAGTTTAAAGTCCTCTTCAATAGATTAGCCAGTCTGCTACTGAAGACATGTCGACCCTTTTTGGACAGATGGATGCCATCTCTGCTCTGCAACACCTGCAACATCATCCTATAGTTCAGGAAACCAAAACGCTCTCAATGACACATCCACACAACCATACATTTATCTCCAGGATGCAAGCTTCTCTGCCCTAGCCTTTGCCTGCAACAGGGAGGATTGAAGAGAACACCACCTTCGCCCCTATCTGCTTTCGCCCTCTGTCCCAGAGCCATGAAGTCACTCTTGATATTCTCAGAACTGTACCTGGCAGTATCATTTGTGCTGACATGGATGAAGAACATTGGGTAATAGTCAGTAGGCTTGATGAGTCTCAGCAAACTCTCCATAACATCTTGGATTTTGGCACCTGACAGACAGCATACCTCTTTGGACATCAAGTCTGGTCGGCAGATGGATGCCTCAGTACCCCTCAGAAGATAGTCACCAACTACCACAACCTTTCTCATCCTAGTGGTCACTGATTCAGCAACTTTGGTGTGCTCGAACTCTGATTCTTCCCTTTTCTGGGATGCCTCCACCTCCTCCACTTTCAGAGCTGCATAATGGTTCTTCAATTCAAGGGCTTGAGGAGTTGGATTTGTGATTTTGCAGACCCTGGTGACTCGCATCCAACTTTGGTCCTTCTGTAGGCTCCCATCCTCACTTCTGCTGGAGAGCTTGGATGTTTCAAGAAGCATCTCATCAATGTACCTCTCACTATCTTGAATGATCCTCAGCCTTGCCACCTCTTCTCTGAGCTCCTCCACCTGTTTCCTGAGAGCTTCAGCATGTAGGCATCCTGCACATAGAACCGGTCCTTCAACTGGTATTGAGATCTCTGTCTGGACAGAGGTAGAAGCTGTAATGGGGGCAACAGCTTTGGCAATATGATTTTTCCCAGCCATTGTTCAGTTGGTGGAGCTTTGGCACCTTGCTTTGAAATGGAGACATCCTGTTAGGATGGAGAGACCCTGTTAGGCCTTGATAGCTTAGCTCTCAGCATCACTGATGCACACAAGTCCCCACAGCATGCCAAGCTGCAAACCAAGTGAGGGTCAAGATAATAAACATCACAGAAACTGGGGACTAACTATGGTAAGACACACATAGGTGGTGAACAAGAAAGCAAGGGGCACTTGGATCCAAAAGCAGCCTCGAAGATGTAGGTTTTTAGCCTGAATTTGAATAAGGCTAGATATGGAGCTATGACACACCTTTTAGTAGGATGAGGTGACGTGAGATACCCAACCACTGCAGCCAAGTTGTGTGGGTCACAATCTCTGCACACGCACAGAGTGGACTGGAGGTGATGCTACCAAAGCATCAGGCTACCAGTGCAGCAGTGCAGCTTCAGGGAGTGGAGATAACCAAACTGTGACTGTGACCCAGGTCTCCTCCACTGCATGAATCCCTGTCAGGGGATCAGTCACACATTCCAAAAATGGGTGTCCCACATGGGTTAGTGTGATAGGTATTTTCATGCCCACACAAAGCACCTAGTTGAAGGGGAGGTAGCAGCATGAGAGGCAGGCCATGTAAGGAGGGAGAGGACATGTGTAGGAAGATGTTCAAAGGATACTCACTGTATTCCTGGGAGACTCTTGATGTTTCTAGGTCTCCTACCCCTCTCTCAGTCTCCTCATCAAATGTTTGGAGCGCCTGTTGCACCTATCCAGAGCCTTGGACTTGGTCAACCTCCCTCCACTTCTGTTTCAGGTCCTCAGGATTTTGTTAACAGTGAGAGCTGGCATTCAGTCACTGGCAGATAACCAACCAGAGTTGTCAGATAACCAACCAGAGTTTCTGTTTCTGATAAGAACTCACACAGACCCTCTTGTAGCCCAGGAACAAATTCTGGCACTTGAACTCCTCCATAAACAGGAGTTCCACCTCACTTTGGCAGAAGTTTTCTTTCTAGTGAACAACCTTTGTTTGGATGCCACGACATCACCTGAGACAGCTCTGATCACAGCATTTTTAAAATGGAGCCACACATGTTTATGTTCCTGTTTTATAAATGTGTATGGGATTGTACCTGCACTTCCCCAATTTGCGCATGTCATTCTGAAATGGGCTACAGGTGCATATGTGAGCTGAATATAAATGTGTGTGTTGCTCATTTTAGAAATAGGGGAGAGTCATGTAGATAAGCTACACATGTCCCAATGCAAAATAGACAGCTCTTGGACCGAAAATAATATGCTATCCCAAATATATCCCAAATACTTCCGAACTAACTCAGGGATTTGGTAACAGTGCACGGGATCTTGTAAGGCATCACATATGAGGGGGTACTCTGTTTGTTGATGGCTGGTTGGTAAACTAATTGTGCCACACCTGCATATGTACACAGGGGGCTGCCTCACAAAGTTTTCATGGGTATTGGGGGAGGAGGGCGAGGTGGTGGGTGAGACTGTTCTGTATGTTATAATGTGAGATTCCAGATGCTAAAAATGTTTTCTCTCCTTCCCCTGTGCTTTCATGGCCCCCACAGCTTGCTTTTACCTATACATAAAAGTAGGGGGCCTGAGACCTGCCATAATTGCTGGCAACATCCATGTATGCTTGCACTGATGGCATCCATTACCATATGGACCTGTTTTTGTCTATGGTGTGCCTTCACTGTGTCCATACCTTTATTAAAAATCTTACCTACATTGAGTACCTGCCTTCTGCCTCCTCTCTTCATGTGTGTATGTGCAGTGTATGGTACATTGCCATACTCCTGACCTTATGAGGTTGTGACTCTCTTTGCACAAGATGTGGGCACAGTGACTGCCCAATGTGATTGCATGAATTGTGGGCTGCTGCAGGGTGGATAGGTGGATAGCCAATGGCAGTCTATGAACGCGATAACACTTGCATATATGTAGATGCCTCTGACTCTAACTGCTTTCTGCTGTGGGTGGGCATGGACAACCCCTGGGAACTGCAGCTATATCCTACCATGTACTATGGGCAGGTATGATGGACAGGTGTAGGGATATGGTTTGCATTTCAAGACATTGTGTGCATGCTAGTATGGACGTAGGTAGGCCCCCACCATACCTATGTCACTTCCCACGGGCCACCTCTTCCCCTGTACCATCCTGTGGATAATGACAGTGACTATGTGTCACAGGGAGAGGGTTCTCTGGGTAAGAAGGGGATGCATGGCCTGTGCCCCAGAGAGCAGTATGGAGCTACATAGCTCTTTGTGAAGGAGTACTGCTAGGAATGAGGTCCAAGGTCCTTGCATTGGGCATGTGCCTGCCTGAATGTCTTCAGGCTGCCATGGGGTAGCTAGGGATGATGTGACAGGTTGGGCTCCCATGCCAGGCATACAGGTGGTTATGTGCTCCTGAGTGGTGCCATAGGGTACATGCTGTGGACATATGACAGTGTGAAGCTACAATGGTGGATTGGTATACTTGACATACAACTCTGGAGATGTATTGCCAAAACCAGTGCTATTTATTGAAATGGCCCACTGGCTACTTGTGCATGTCTGTACAGTTAGCATGAAAAGAGTCCCGCCCTACTCCCCATCCTCCACTCTCCTGACTGAGTGGAGATGCATGCCATGAGCTACTGTATAACCCTAACCACGGCATGTATCTCTGCTGTCAGCCCTTCCATGTGTGCAATCCTGAGGTTCTGTGATCTAGTGACTGCAGCAAAGCCTAGCTGCATCTGCCATTGCAGGGATGTAAGGTTTAGCAAGACCTTGGAGTACATCATAATGATGTATCTGGCCCAGCATAGAGGCAGGCTAGACAGAATGAGTGACCATTTGCTATAGTGGCTCTCCAGTCTGACCACCTGCCTCCTCCTCCTCCTCCTATACCTCCCCCTATTCCCTCCCTTTACAACACTTCCCTTCCCCCTTTCCCTCCTTGCCCTCCAACTCCAGCTCTGCCACATGTTGTGGCTTTTCAGTATCAGTCTCCAAAAAAGTGCTAGCTGTGGTTTTTGGTTTATTGCATTTGGTACAACTAACCAGAGGGTCGCCTTGTGTCAGCACTGACTTAACGGCACTTAACAACAACAATACCATTTTAAATGTGAACCAGCAAAGCTGTGTGCAATAAATTTAATAAGCACAAGAATAGAAAATAACTACAAATCTCATATAGGAAAGAGAAGTAAGGGAGAAATATAGAGGAAAGGTTAGACCGACTACAGACACAATTTGCCCTTGGCCCAGCTTTGCAGCGTCACTAGCTCTTGAATGTTACTTCAAAAAGGTAGTTTTTTTAGGATGACTTTAAGACTTTGTAGGAGAGTTCGAGCTGAAGATGAAAAGACAGTGCATTTCAGACACTAGGGAATTGAAGAAAAAGGCTGAGCAAAGATGCTTTCAAGTTCGGCCTGGGAGACATTTGGAATATGCAAGCAATTTCTGTGAATGGAACAGAGGTCAGGACAGGGTGTGTAGGGTTATGAAAGAAGCAAGTATGGGAGTCTCTGTGCGTAGGGCTTTGTAAGTCAGGGCTGGGAATTTGAAGTGGACTAGTGTGGCAAAGAATTCGGACAGCAGAATTTTGGATGGTTTGGAGACGTTTTAATTCAGATACTGGAAGACCTACTTTGATAATGTTTCAATAGTCAAGGAATATGATGAAACAGAGCCAGACGTTTTAGGGCGGAGTGATCAAGGAAAGGTTATAAGGTACAGAGCTTTTCCAAATAGAGCTAATTTTCTTATCAAAAGAGAGATCGCTATCCAAATGGATGCCCACATATCTGAAGGAGGATTGGAGTTGGAAGAGTTGACCATGGAAAACATGAGTGATAGTAGATAGGATTCCACAGTAATCCAGTTGTAACAGGTTTTAGCAGTGCTAAGATGGTTATCTAATAACCAGGAGATGACTATTTGCACGCCGGACAGATCAGTCGAATATGGATCTGTGTAGGCCAGCAGAAAGATGTCATCCACATAGTAATATACATTAATCCCTGCACCTTGTATCAGATGTGTTAACAAAATGAGAAAAATGTTACATAAAAGAGCAGACAACATAAAGTCCTGTGGCACGCCACATGTTAATGAGCAAGAGCCAGAGAAAAGGAAACCTAAAGTTACCAAAATAAGTTACTAGTAAGAAAAGATGTGAACCATGAAAGAACTGTATCACAGATACCTAGGTCAGACAAGCAGGATGGAGGATCATGTGGATAACAAGATCGAAAGCAGCTGACAGGTCAAATTAGATGACTGTGATTTAGGGAGCTATGAACTTCATTAAGAAGGGATGCAAGGATCATTTCCATGCAGTGGCCTGGTCTGTAGCTGGATTGGTGAGGGTGAAGTAAATATTTTTTTCTACACGATCCCAGAGCTGTGCACACACTAGTTTCTCAGTCAATTTAGAAATGAAAGGAAGATTAGAGCCTAGGCGGTAGTTAGAAGGATCAGAGATGTCTAGGTTTGATTTTTTGAGGTGGATGAATGAAAGTCTTTTTGCAGTGGCTGGGAACTGTATCTGTAGAAAGATTGTAGTTAATGATAGTGAGGGCAACAGGAAGCAAAGCAAGGGGAGGCTTGCCTGATCAGTCCTATGGTATGAAGTCCAATGGACATGTGTGTTTCATTTTGGCTGTTGTGACGGTTTTAAACAAAGAAGATATAGTAGCAGGATTAAATGAAAACTGGGTATGGGCAAGAGATGGAATATTCTCTAAGGTTTTAATGGAATTCATAGTAAGTTTAGTGGAAGTTGATGAATGAGAAGGGGGTAATATTTACTGAAGGAAAGCACTGTTGAATGTTGGACATTATTTACTAAACTAGCATGCCAGCTTTTCAGTGAAGGGACCAACCCAAGAGTGAGGGGATGAGTCCAGATTCAGGGATAGTAATTGAGATACTACTGCAAATAATTTCTTAGGGCAGTTGGAGGACTTACGAGCTGTGATCAAAAAGTATCGAGACTTGTGTAGCTATATAACAAAACATCGCAGCACAATGCTATTAAGCATGCAGTAACCTAGTTATGCGCTCTGCATGTGCAGAGTGTAGCGTGGCTGCAGCACACCTATACTTTTTTTTAATCACATGCAGGGGCGGCCCAAGGGGGGTGCGGGGCCATGTGCGGAGACTCGGTGCGGGGCCTCATTTCCATAAGTGGCCTTATTTGCATAAATATTTGCATAATGTTACCATACACTAACTTTTAGTAAACATGTCTCTTAATGAGTGTATGGATAAAGAAAGACTAAAAGATTTCTACATTACTATAATCCAGTGCCAACCGCCAGGCACATTAGGAACTACTACAAACGCTGCCCATTTAGAACCCATAGCAAACCCGCCGTATCCTGACAGCATTACCAGGACTCACAAAGCACCATACCCTAACTATCAAAAGGCAACACTGCAAATATTAAACCAATACATTTCAGAGAATACTGGGGAAAGAGAACAAGTGGCAATGTCAAATAGGAATTACATAAACAGAATACCTCAGCTCAGTTACACATGCAGAACATAGACCATCACCAAACAAGGAATCACAATTTAGAAACAGGAAGGCAATAATTAAACTGGGAACCCCAAAAGCCAAACTTGGAATGTACAACAACACTGTAGAAATAAAACTATAAATTAATTTCCTCTTGTACCAAATAAAGCGCAGACGTTAATGATGCACATTTCCCAGAGGTTTCATATTCCAGTTAATAAATTCAAAATAAAGAGATATCTTTCTACCTTTTGTGCATTTTTTTTCAGTTGCAATTGCTCCAGCCACTTTCTTCTGGTTTCTTCATGTTTTCTGCTAACTGTCCATCGTCTGCTGTCCATTTGTTCTTTCTTCTTTCTTCTAGTTTTTTTTTTCCATTCTCTCTCTCTACATCTGCTTTAACATACTAATCTTTCTCCTTTTGCTCTTTCCTCATTCCTATTTCATCCACACAAATTTTACCCCTCCATCCTCAATCCCCACTTACTCTCCCAATACCCGGCCAATTGTAGATTTTTCATCCCTCCCACACAAAATATTTTTCCCCTCTCCATTTTACTCTCCCAACCCCATCCCATTCTAATCCTCCCCCAACATCAGCTCCCTTCTAGTTCCAGTCTCACCCAGCATCCATTCCCTTCTAGTCCCTGCATCAGCCCATTTCCAGTCCTACCCCCCATCAACCCATTTCCAGTCCTAGCTCCCCCATCCATTTTCAGTCTGAGTCCCTTCATCAGCTCATTTCCAATCGTAGCCCCCCATCAGCCCATTTCTAGTCATTTCCTAGCCCCACCATCAGCCCATGTCAAATCCTAGTTCCCCTCCACTCAGCCCAATTCCAGTCCAAGCCCCCCCATGAGCCTACTTCCAGTTCTAGCCCCTCCATGAGTCCATTTCAATTCAAGCCCCCACCGCAGCCCATTTCCAATCTTAGCTCCCCCCAGCCCATTTCCAGTCCTATACTAGCTGCTCCATCAGCCCATTTTCAGTCCTAGCTCCCTTCCCTCACAGCCCATTTCCATTCCAAGCTCCCTCCCCATCAGCTATTTGCAGTTCAAGTCTCCCCTTCCACTCAGCCCATTTCCAGTCATAGCAACCCCCAACCCATTACCAGTCCTAGCCCCCATCAACCCACTTCCAGTCCTAACCCCCATCACCCCATTTTCAGTTTAAGCCCTCCCCCCATAACCCATTACCAGTCCTAACCCCCCATCAGCCCACTTCCAGTCTTAACCCCATCAGCCCATTTCCAGTCAGCCCCCCACAGCCCATTGCCAGTCCTACCCCCCCCCCCATCAGCCCACAGCCCACAGCCCATTACCAGTCCTAACCACATCAGCCCACCTCAAGTCCTAACCCCTCCCCATCAGCCCATTTCCTGTCCTAGCCCCCCCCCATAGCCCATTATCAGTCCTAACCCCCCCAGCCCATTAGCAGTCCTAACAACCCCCCCCCCAGCCCATTAGCAGTCCTAACAACTCCCCCCCAGCCCATTTGCAGTTCTAAGAACCCCCTCCCCAAGCCCATTAGAAGTCCTAACAACCCCCCCCCAGCCCATTAGCAGTCCTAACAACCCCCCCCCCCCCCCGGCTCATGGCAAATTAAAAAAAATAAAACAGCTGGCTCTGGCTGCTGCCGCTACCGCGGCAGCGGCAGAATGCAGTGTCCCGCGGGGCCCCCTCTGCCCGCTAAGCCCCTCATGCTAGGGCTTTCAGATTCGCAAAGGGAGAATATCTCCCTCGCGTCTCTGTTAAGCCCGCAGGGGCTAATGGGAAATTTCCCATCAGCCCCTCGCGTCTAAAGGGGCTGATGGGAAATTTCCCATTAGCCCCTGCGGGTTTCACAGAAACGCGAGGGAGACACTCTCCCTTCGCGAATCTGAAAGCCCTTGCAGAGGGGCTTAGCGGGCAGAGGGGGCCCCGCGGGACACTGCATTCTACCGTGGCGGCAGCGGCAGCAGCCAGAGAGCCAGCTTTTTTTTTTTAATGTAATTTTAAAAAAAGCAGAATGTTCTTTGCGCGGGGCCCCCTGAAACGCGGGGCCCTGTGCAAAAAACATTCTTGCTCAATGGACGGGCCGACCCTGATCACATGATGTTTGGTATCGTGTAAAAACAGTTCATCAGATTTACAATGAGTGAAAAAATTGAACAGCGAATTTGCATTAAATTCTGCCAGAAACTTGGATATTTGTGCAAAGAGACTTATGATAAGTTGCAGCAAGTGTATGGCAACAGGGGCCGCCAAAATGTTGACAGTGACAACTGTTCTGGAAGGCTGTCCACAGGCAGGAATGAAGACTAAGTTGAAGCGGTGGATGCCGCATTATACTCAAATCATTGATTGACTATCAGGGAGCTTGCTGAGGACATGGACATCAGTTTCAGGATGGTACAGTCCCTTCTTACTGTTGGTTTGGGAATGAGATGTGTGTCTGCAAAATTTGTCCTGAAACTCCTGTCCCCTGACAAAAAGAAGATCGACTGTCTGCAGCCAGGGAGTTGTTGGAATGCGTTGAAACTGACTCCTGTTTCATCAATAGATTATTGCTGGTGACAAATCATGGGTTTATGGTTATAACCCAGAAACTAAGGCTCAATCCTCAACAATGGAAGACTCCAAACTCTTCCAGACCCAAGAAAGCTCATCAGGTGAGGAGCAATGTCAAGATCATGCTCACAGCTTTCTTTGGTTACCAGGGTATTGTTCATCATGAGTATACTCCAAAAGACCAAACCATCAATAACAAATACTACTTCCAAGTTCTGACTCATTTGAGATATGCAGTTCATCGTAAGAGGCCAGAGTTGCACAGGCATGGTGAATGTTTGCTTCATCACGATAACGTCCTAGCTCACACATCACATCTTGACCAGCTTTTCTTGGCCAAACATCAAATCAAGCAAGTCTGTCACCCTCTGTAGTCACCTGACTTCACACCCTGTAACTTTTCTTGATTCCAAAACTGAAATCGCCACTGAAAGGAAGGAGATTCAACAACTTGGAGACCATTAAGCAAACTTTTGAACAGTAGCTTCACAGCATAATGAAAGAGGCATTTTAAAATTATTTCCAGCAATGGCAAGAACTGGAGGAAGTGTATTTTATCAGAAGGGGACTGCTTTGAAGGAGACTGAGTGCAATAACTGTCAGTGTTATACTTCTTGTATTATTGTACAAGTCTCGATACTTTTTGATTGCACCGCATATTAATGACAAGATGGTTTCCTTTTCTAACTTACTTTTACTAGGAGACTTTATTATACATTTTGACACTCTTTCAAGACAATTCAATAAACGTTTCACTCTATCTGTGACAGACTTACATCTTCCTTAGCACATAGCCCTCTCAACCCACCAATGCGGACACATCCTTGACCTGGTTTTCACTAAATAAGGCTCCCCCATCCGAGTGGCAAATGTTTCATTCTAGCAGTACCATGGTCCAATCATTCCCTTATTTTCTTTGACTTGCTCTTCAAGCAGAATGACCCTGTGCCCAGAACCACCAGCAAATACAGTATATCATCCTCCTTAAGAAGCAAATAATTTGCAACATTCTGATCCCTTTTCTAGCCGCTCATACCTTATTTTCCACAGACTTTGATACCCTCTTAATACATGTCCTGGCTGAGGCCTGAAATTGGAGTCACCTTTGAGCCCTTGATACGTGTTTGATAAGGCTACTGCTCGGTATTTCAAGGAAAATAATTCAGCTGACACTTCTATTGTAACTTGGTGGGATGCTTATAAGGCAGCCTTAGTAGGGGCGAACATTAAATTTGTGGCCACTGGAACCATAATCACTGGGCAGATTTAAGAGCCATGGAGATTGAAATTCGGGCATTAGAAGAGGATATTAAAGGAAGTGACCCATCTTTGCTGCTTTTCTTGCAATAGTTATAGGCTTGTAGAAGCCTTGGTAGCTCCTATCCCAATTTCCTTATTGCATGGAATGATTTCACTACTGAGCAAATTTTGTTTACCCATATTTGGGACTGCTTTTCAGGTGTGTAAGGAGATGGAGAGTAAGGAATGGTCAGTTCATATGCCACTCTAGTATTCCCAATTTATTAAGATCCAAGGAAGCCTATTTGCTAGAAAATATGGCTGGTGAGAGGGATGATAACCACTAGTCAGGTATTGTCAAATGCTAAATTGAAAACATTTTAGGATCGTCAACAGGAATATGGGTTGCCCAATTCCCAATACGTTTCCTCTTTGCAGTTGGCACATAGTATTAAAAATAGTGGACTTCCCTTGGCTGAGTTGGTGGAAGATTGGCCCCTCAGGGAAGTCGTATGAACGTTTTCCCCCTCCTGAAGGCAGATACTTGCTTTTATAGGCTTCTGAAACAGCAAGAGGATCAGCTGCACCAGGGTAGAATTAGTTTGAGAAGTGGACTTTGATACTATTGTATCCACTGGGGTATGGGAAAAAATATTATGATAAAGTAGTTAGGATTTCACCCTCCATTTTGATTACCCACTCTATGTTTTTCTTAAGCCATAGGGCATACAGGACCCTGGTCAAAATGGCTAAAGTGGCCAACTACTGCTGGTCTTGTACTAAAGAGACAGGAGCTCTTGCTCGTTGTTTTAATGTGAGCAGCTAAAGATATTTTAGAGCTCTATATGGCAGCAGATTTGTGATACCTTATCCATTCAGGAGTCCATTAATTATAAGATAGTTATCCTCCGGGCTGTAATATTGCAGACTCTATGAATTTAAACTAAAGCAGAAACTGTTTAATATCTTATTAGCCTTGTCACTTCAGCTAATTTTGGCCATTTGGAAAGGTAATTCCAAGTTGGAGTTTAATGCCTGGTGGAACCTTACTTGAAGGAGTTCTAGAACCTGTAAAATTATTATCATAAGAAGGCTTATTGGATGCTTTTCTTTTCTTTTTGTTAGATTGGTTGTTTTGTATGTATTAAGTGCTTTGAAAAAATTAGGAGCATTGAACTAAAAAAATATCTATAATTCCTGCATTTAGCAGAGACTGGGACTGGAAGGAACTGGTACTCTGGGGACTGGGATTGGAAACAGACTGGGACAGGAAATGGGCTAATGCTAAGGGATTGTGGATGCTCGGGCTGGGAGGGCTGAGACTGGAAATGGGTTGATGAAGGGGCTGGGAGGCCGGGACTGGGCTGCTGCTGAGGTAAGAGGGTTACTATAGGTTTAACACTGCTAATATACCAATAATTTGAAATGCATAGATCAGAGGTTCCCAACTCCAGTCCTGGAGGGCCAAACACCATTCAGGTTTTCAGACTGTCCCTAATGAATATGCATGAGATAAATTTGAATACAATGGGGCAGTGCATGCAAATACATCTCATGCATATTTATTAAGGACAGCCTGAATACCTGAATGGTGTTTGGTCCTCCAGGACTGGAGTTGGGAACCTCTGACATAGATAGTCATTTCAAATTATTTGGAAAATATATATTCTGTTAAACATTGACCTCAGAGTTTTCACTGTTCATTCATTTGTGGGAAGAATAATTTTTTTTCTCTTAGCTCAGTAAAATCTGATATCTTTGAATCTTGCACAGTACAGCGAAAACGTTTATAATGGTTCCTACATTTTGTGGAGCTGACAGTGACCCTGGAGGCTGTACAAAAAATATATTTGTAGGTGTCTATAGCTAAAAAATTCACTCTTCTCCACCACTCTCTTCCTCAGCACACTGCACACAGATAAAGGGTCCCCAGTAGGTGCACGAAAACTCCTTCACAAACCTCCAGAAAAGGGAAGGCAGCTTAGCAAGGCAAGTCCAGTAATTTTCTATGTAAAAATACCCTTTTGATAGGTAGGGTTTGGTCCTTTGTGAATCCTGGTAGTGCTGTTATGATACGGCGGTTTGCTATGGGTTCTAAATGGGCAGTGTTATAGTACTTCCTAATGTGCCTGGCAGTTGGTACTGGAGTATAGTAATGTAGAAATCTTTTAGTCTTTCTTTATCCAGACACTCATTAAGAGGATGTTTACTAAACGTTAGTGCATGTTAGTATAATGCAAATATTTATGCAAATGAGGCCCCGCAATGAGTCTCTGCACATGGCCCCACACCCCCTTTGAACCGCCCCTGATGGCAACACAATGCTAAAGTTTGAAGACCCTGGTAACACCCTGGGAATTCTTTGAATAAAGTGCATGAGTGTGGTTACTGATGTGAACTCCATGAAGTGGGTAAAATTTATTGGAAATACACCACCATTACTTTAAGAAATGTAAAGGTTAGCCAACATTCCATATGGCACAGTTGGGAACCCAAGCTAGACCCAAGCTGCTCAAGTGTTCCCATCCCTGGCATCTGCTGCAGGTAGGTAGCCAGCTCCTCTTGCAACCTCTAAACATAGTTTATAGGCAGGCAGTTTGACCATCAATCAGCAGTGGGCTGCTCTCTCCAGTTCTGCCCCCACTCCCACCATTCTCCTCCATTAGAAATTACATCTTTTCATTCTAGATAGCCACCATGCCAGAGGAAATGCAGCTGGTGCATGAAAGAGTAGAATAGTTATGAGCTCGCTGGGCAGCAGGTCTTGGAGTGTGGAATAACAAAGCAGGTAAAAATAGCAGTAGCAACCTCATAAGAACATAAGAACATAAGATATGCCATACTGGGTCAGACCAAGGTCCATCAAGCCCAGTATCCTGTTTCCAACAGTGGCTAATCTAGGTCATACATACCTAGCAGTTTCTCCAAAAGACACAGGTTCCGCAATGCTTGTACTGGGTCAAGCATTGATATCCTGGGTCCCTTCTTAATAATGGTTTATGGACCTTTCCTCCAGGAACTTGTCCAAACCTTTTTTAAATCCAGCTACACTAACAGCCTTTACTACATCCTCCGGTAACAAATTCCAGAGTTTGATTATACGTTGAGTGAAAAAATATTTTCTTTTATTAGTCTTAAATAGTTTACCCTGTAGCTTCATTGCATGTCCCCTAGTCTTTCTATATTCTGATAACGTAAACAATCGATCTACGTTTACCCATTCCACTCCGTTCATTAATTTATAGACTTCTATCATATCTCCCCTCAGCCGTCTCTTTTCCAGGTTAAAGAGCCCTAACCTTTTTAGCCTTTCTTCATAGGAGTATTCTTCCATCCCCTTTACCATTTTGGTGGCTCTTCTCTGAACCTTTTCTAATAACTCTATATCCTTTTTAAGAATTGCACATAATATTCAAGGTGCAGTCTCATCATGGAACGATATAGAGGCATTATAATATCTTTTGTTTTATTTTCCATTCCTTTCCTTATGATACCTAGCATTCTATTTGCTCTCTTGGCTGCCGCTGCACACTGGGCTGAGGGTTTTAACATGTTATCCACAATGACGCATTTTTCCTGGATGGTGGTTCCTAATGTGGAACCTTGCATTGTGTAACCATAGTTTGGGTTGTTCTTCACTAGGTGCATAACTTTGCACTTGTCCACATTAAACAACCTCCCCACCCAAGTTAAGGGCAATCATTATTGATGAATTATAAGCAGGGCTAGGGAAGAGAAGAGGAGATGCTGGACACCTAGGGGGAGGGAAGAGAAGAGGAGGTGCTGGACCCTGGGGGAGGAGGGGAAGGGATAGGCAAATGGAGAAGCTGGAAACTTGTGGAAGGGAAGAAGGATGGGAGATGCTACATACCTAGGGGAAAGGGATGGAAGGATAGATGCTAAATACCTCGGGAGGTGGTGGGGAAGGGGAGATGCTGAATACCTGAGGGAGGGGAAAGGAAGAGGAGATGCTAGGCACAGTTGGGGGGGGGGAATAGAAGGAGGGCCAAGGAAGAGCAGGGGAGATAGGTCCTTGAGCCACCCCTGGAGAGGGTGCACCACTGAAGGTTCACCTAGGATGCCAGATATGTTTTGACCAGCCCTATTGGGGTGCTCTAGGGCAGGTTAAAATATTCCCCCTAACCATGTGTACTGTTTTTTTTATCTGATGAAAGAAGGAAAGAGACTGGGCTAGTAAGTCTGTAGCTCTCTGCTCCTGTGACTCAGGTATGAGATCATTATAAGACAGAACAGAGGCTGGGACCAAAGTGATAAGAGAGAAACAAGGTATTCTCCAGGAACAAGCTGGAAGTCAGTCCTCACATATGGGTAATGTCAGCCTTAATGGAGCCTTCATAGAAGCATCCCTCCAGCTTTCAAAGAAAGCCTTTGGGGAATGCTACCACGCATGTGTGGCCCCCTTCCCACCCATCTTGCTCAGTCTCCTTTTTTCCACAGAGCCCTTTAGATGTCCATCTGGTTTGTCCCCAGAAAAAGTAGTTTCATACTCACCTCTGGTACTGCACCGGTACTCTTCCTGCCACCCAACCTCACTGCCTCGGCATCAAGTTCAGGACCCTTTTGTAGTTTTTCCTTTTTTGGAATCTTCACACCTTTTTTCCAACTGGTAGCCCAGCGGGTCTTCGACCTTGCTGGGGTACTTTTTCCCCATGACTGCCAGTTGCTTTAAGAAGTGTGATCGGTGTACCAAAATTATGTCTTTTACTGACACACATGACTGCTGCCTTTGATGCCTTGGGCCGGACCATGACTCTTCTGCATGCAGTCTCTGCAAAAAGATATCCAGCAAGGCCCTCAAGAGCTGCCAGCAGCAGCACGATAAGTTTTTTTCCCTGAGTCCCCGGTACCTCCAAAGGCCAGGGACCCGTCTGAATCCACGACAACTCAGGCAGGCCCCTCTGAACCCAAGCGGTGCTATGGTTCATTAGAGAGGGGATCTCCCTTGATGGAACCCAAGAAGAAGAAAGCATTGAAGGTGGCATCCTTGGATGGCTCTGACAGGCTGGGTACATGCCAAGCCAGCTCCAGTAGAGCAAGATCCCCCGGAAAGATTCGACCTCAGACCAGCCTCAGTCACGAGTCACCATCCTCACTGAGTTCTCCCCTTCAGAGTCCCTTGGGCCTGCGCCAATGGCTTTGGAGTCTTCTGGCCTGGAGTCCAGAATGGCAGCCCTGGAGCACAAATATGTCTGCCTTCATGTACCAGCAGTGGGCTCTGATGTCTGGTACTACTGGTTCATCTGCCCCGACCACTGGACCCTCGACATCAAAGACATCCTTGGTGGTCAAGCCGATCCTCGAGGGTCCTTCGGCCTTGAGTCGATCCTCAGCTGAGGTCTCGATCCGGTTCCTGCTCGTCGGGGCTACAATCCTCCCCAGCCACTGCACTCGGCTCTGGCCATGGGGCTTAGAGGGCCGCGAGCCGGGTTCAGTCCCAGGACCCATGGACCATCCTTCCTTTGATTCCTAGACAGACTACTCTGAGTGGGAGACGGAGGATGAGGAGTCACCTGACGCCTGTTGCCACCACAATGTCCCCTTGGACTTTCCTGCTTTGGAGCTCCAGAAGCAGTTTCTGCTGGAGAATATGGGGTTCCTTGACTTCATTAAGGACATGTCCAAGGCCCTAGCAATGGAATCAGAGGAGGATCCTTGGGCGGATGAGTTATAAATCCTCTAATACAGGGTCCCTCCAAAGCAATCACTCACAGTGCCAATTCCTGCCATCCTGAAACGGCTGATGCTCTGTATGTGGGAAACACCGGCATCTATGCCAGTGGTGAGCAAGTGGCTCGACTCGATGTATAGAGCCCACCGGAGCCCAGGCTTCTAGATGTCACAGCTGCCGCACAGCTCCATGGTGGTGGAGTCGGCCATGCATCGACTGAAGAGTCAGAAGATCCACTCCTCATCCCCCCAGCAGGGAGGCACGCACCTTGGACACCCTCAGCAAAAAGTGCTACCAGGACTTAATGTTCATCGGCTGCATCCAGGCTTACCAGCTGTACATGGGCATGTACCTGAGAAACCTGGTGAAGGAACTCGCTGGGTTCTCAGCTGGTCTATCCAAGGAACCTCTGCAACAGTTCAAGAACCTGGCCAAGGCTGTCCGTGAGTTCTCCATGTTTATGTCTCGGGAAGCCTATGATGGGTTTCAGTCGGAGGCTCGAGTAGCGGCGGCAGGCATTGGTGCCCAATGCCAGGCTTGACTATAGTTCTCCGACCTCGAGCAATGTGTTCAGGACAAATTGATCGATGTCCCATGCCAAGGAGAGAACCTCTTTGGCAAAGCCATGACCGACAAGGCTTCTGAGCTGGAGACCGAGTTCATGACAAGAATCAGGCTCTCTAAGATGACTGCTGCCCCTCCTGTTGGAAAAGCTGGGGTAAAAGATCCTTCTACCCGAGAAAAGGGGCTGCTTACAGAAACTGCCAACCTTTTCAGTCCTCTACAGCTCCCCAACAGGGTCAGCAGGTCAAGGGACATGGGCATGGCCCTTGTAAGCAGAAGGCTCACAAACCCCAGGTGCTGGCCCCAACCCTGGCCCAGCCAGGGGGGAGCTTTTTACTCCTTGGGCATAGCCTCTCCACCCCAAAGAGGTCAGCAGCCCACAGGGGGACATCTGGTTCACTATGCCCAAAGGTGACTAAACATCACTACCAATTCCTGGGTACTCTGAGTGGTCAAAGAGGGTTACCTCTCTCATCTAATTCAGACACCTCCCCCTTATTTTCCAGGAGAACCCCTTAGGTCTCCCCTTCACCGGGAACTTTTACTGAAGGAGCTTGCAAGTCTTTTTGATGACAAAGCAGTGGAACCAGTGCCCCACCATCTCAGAGACAAGGGATTCTGTTCCAGGTACTTACTCATGCCAATAAGGACAGGGGGCCTAAGGCCCATCCTCGACCTGAGTAACTTCAACAAGTTCCTGGTGAGAGGAAGGTTCTAAATGATCTCCCTTGTAACATTGTTGCCTTACCTCCAGCAGGGAGATTGGCTATGCTCCTTGGTTCTAAAGGATGCCTATACCCGCAACCTTATTCATCCCCAACCACAGGCAGTACCTGTGGTTCATGGTGGGGAATGGACACTATCAGTACAGGATCCTGCCTTTTGGCTTGGCCTCCGCCCCAAGGGCCTTCACAAATCCCTGGTAGTTGTGGCCTCCTTCCTCTGCCTCCAGGGGGTCTTTGTCTTCCCCTACCTGGACGACTAACTCATAAAGGGAGGCATGACCTCAGAAGTGCAGCAAGCAACTGCACACACTATCCAGGTCTTACAGCACTTGGGATTCATGATAAACTACTCGAAATCCCACCTCCTTCTGACACAATGTCTGGAGTTCATCGGGGCAAGACTAGGCACCATCCAAGCAAAGGCCTTCTTGCCTGGAGACTGAGCTGATCTTCTCAGGGCCTTGGCCCTGGAAATACAACACCGTCCCTCGGTGTCCACTTGGCTTCTCCTGCATGGTCTGTGTCACCCCAGATGCCCGCCTCCATATGAGGGCCATGCAGTGGTGCCTTCGGTAACAGTGGACACAGGCCATAGGGCGCCTCTGGGACAAAGTCTCTGTGACCCGCCAGTTGGCGGATTCCGTGACCTGGTGGCAGACTCCCCAGTACCTCAATGCGGGGATGCCTTTTCAGGCCCTGATCCCCTTAAGGGTCCTCACCACGGATGCCTCCCTACTCAGCTGGGGAGCCCACTGTGAGGAACTCCACACCTAGGGCAGCTGGTCACAAGACAGAGCAACCAGTAGTTAAACCTCCTGGAACTATGGGCGATATACTTAGCCCTCCGAGCCTTTTGCCACTGCCTGTGTCAACAGCTGGTATTGGTCCAGACGGACAACCAAGTAGCAATATTCTATGTGAACAAACAGGGGGGCACGGCGTCTCATGCCCTCTGCTGAGAGGCAGTGGTCCTCTGCTCCTACACAGTCTGGCATGGTATACTCTTGTGGGCAGCATACCTGCCAGGCCAGAACAACTTGTTGGCCAACAGATTGAGCAGGGTCCTCCAGCTACATGAGTGGCAGCTGGACCCCATTGTGGCCAACTGGCTCTTTCAGCTCTGGGGGGTACCTGTGATAGATCTGTTCACCAGTCCGGACAACTACCAGTTGCCCCGCTTCTGCTCCTGGCTGGCCCATCCCTCCAGGGTGGCAGTGGATACATTCCTCATCTCCTTGTCGGAGGGCCTTATGTACGCCTTCCCTCCCATGCTGCTGATTGCCAAGGCATTGTTCAGGACCCTCCGCAACAAGGCCTCGCTCATCCTGATAGCCCCCCCGATGGCCCAGACAACCATGGTTCCCGCTACTCCTCTGGCTATTGGTGGAGACTCCCATTCCATTGGGGAACTCTCCAGGGCTCCTGTCCCAGGAGGGGGTGCTCTATTCTGCACCCCAGCTTGGGTTCCCTGTCAGCATGGCTGCTAAAAGGGTGACTTTAGCCCCTTTCAATCTCTCAGGGGAGGTAGAGGAGATCCTACTGACCTCTCATAAGGCTTCCACTATGCGCAGGTTTTCAGCTGGGTGTGCAGAGCACGGGACCAACCCATTCTCCTGCCTGGTGGGACTGGTGTCTACAGTACCTTCTCCACCTTTCACAATCAAGGTTTAAATCAAACTCCATCAGGGTGCATCTCAGTCCCCTGGCACCGCACCACCACCTGGTGGATGACAAACCTCTCTTGGTCCAGGCGCTGGTGACCTGCTTTCTAAGGGGTCTGCTTTTATCAAAGCCCCTGTTGTGCCCTCCAGAGACTAAGTGGGACCTCATTGTGTTATTATTGCAGCTCACTCGCCTGCCCTTTGAGCCTCTGGCTACCTGCCACCTGCGATACCTCTCGTGGAAGGTGTCGTTCTTGGTCGCATTCACCTCCACTCGTAGGATTAGCAAGCTTCAGGCCTTAGTGGCAGAGACACCATATACCAGGTTCTATAAGAACAGGGTGGTGCTCTGCACACACTCTAAATGCCTTCTGAAGGTGGTATCGCCCTTCCACCTTAACCAGGAAATGGTATTCTCCACCTTCTTTCTAAGACCTCACACCAGTAGGGCAGAGATGGTCCTTCACACCCTGGACTGTAAGAGGGCTTTCTCCTTCTACATGCAACATACACAAGGCCACGCAAAGCTGCTCAGCTTTTTGTCTCAGATGACCCCAGTCAACTGGGGAAGACTGTGATCAAACATACACTTCTTGGGTGGCAGACTGTATCGCCCTCACCTATGAACAAGCAGGGCTCCCACTGGAGTGCCGTGTCACATCATACCGTGTCAGGTCCATAGTGGCCTTGATGGCAAACCTACACTCTGTCCAGATGGTAGACATCTGCTGGGCCACCGCCTGGTTGTCAGTCCATATCTTCACAGCCCATTACTGCCTGGAAAGGGAGTCCCAATGGGACAGTGTCTTCGGCCAGGCTGTGCTCTGTAATCTTTTCAGGGTTTAGTCAACTCCTACCCTCTGACCCTTCTGTGTTCAGGCTACTGAAGTGCTGGTTTTCATTGGACACAGGGGTCCTACTGTAGTCTGTGCTATGGACTCAATTGCTGCTACTCATAGCTCCCCTTGAGGTAATCATGTTTTTCACTATGGGCTTTTGGTAGCCTGTAGCTGGGGAGTCCCATATGAGACTGAATTCCTGCTTGTTCCCAAAAAAGCGTAGTTACTCACCATAACAGGTGTTCTCCTGGGACAGCAGGAATCAGTCCTCACAACCCTCCCTCTTCCCCTTGGAGTTGCTTCTTTACCATCTTTTATTTTTGTTGTCTATTAGTTAAGTCATCTGACTGAGCAAGATGGCACCCTTGGGTGGGAAGTGGACCACACATGTTTGGTAGTATTGAAAGCTGGGGGATGCTTCCATGAGGGCTCCGTCGGTGCCAGCGTTACCTATCTGTGGGAACTGATTCCTGCTGTCCCCATTGAACACCTGTTACAGGTGAGTAACTATGCTTTTTCAGAGTTCTAGTAGCTGTTAGCTGTTTTGTTTTCTTTCCTGTATTGTTTGCAGGTTGTTTCATTTTATCTTGTTTTCTTTTAATACATTTTCATTTTGTTTCATTTTGTTTTTATACATTTTAATTTCAGGGCAATTTCATTAATTAAAGAGATAGCTGCGGCTGCTGCCCAAATGCAAAACATAGCTGAAAGATTACTACAGGTTTCAGGTAAATGAAAAACATGTTGTTTTTTCCCTCATAGTCAGTGGCTCATCTCAAACTAGTGAACTTTAGGTTAGTAGGTAGGCATCTTGCCAAAGAGCCATGTCTTCATCAGGACTGTCTTTAGGCAGTCTAGTCTTAACTCTTGTATTGCTGGTGATCTTCCTTCCTGTTTCCTGATTGGCCCAAAGTTTGTCTGGTTTGGAGCTCTATGGAAATGCTAACTGGATTTTTTGCCTTGTGAATCTATTGACTCCTGCTGTAGAGATTTACTCCAAAGATTTTTTTGCCAGAAATTCTGTGAAACCATGTCTAAGTATACTATCGGAGACATTTACCAAGTCTAATCTAGATCCTGGTTGTCCAATTAATGACAACCACGATCTGGATTAGGCTTGGTAAACATCTCTGATAATATACTTAGACATGGTTTCACAGAATTTCTGGCACAAGAACATGGTAAAAGAAAAACCTTGGAGTATATCTTTTCAGCAGGAGTCAATAGATTCACAAGACAAAAAAAACAGCATTTCTATAAGGTTCAGACCAGTGAAACTTTGTGCCAATCAGGAAAAAGGAAGGAAGATCCCCAGAAATACAAGAGTTAAAAGCAGATTGACTAGAGCCCCCAACCCCCACATGGAGATATGATAGCTCTTCTGATGCTTGCCCTCTGACCCAAAGGTTGCTGGTTTTGAGATCAGCCTGTGACAAAACTGGAGGGGAAAAAATTAATGTTACGATTAAATACAATATGAAACTTCCTATTTTGTTGATATTTCCTATGTCATTTCTAATGAATGCACATCCCTAGTAGCTGTAGGCATGGAAATTAACTGGATTCTCTGCATACTGTGGTGACTGTTATTGAGTCAATGCAATAATTATCTAAAGGTATTGTACATGAGCTATTGAACCCACACTGGTCCTGTCTGGATCTGAGTATTGTTTCTGATGTGGCATTTCAAGAAGATCCATGCAGTTTTAAAAGCTTGTGTTCAATATTTTTACTTAATTCTTATGCTGACTAGAATGTAATCTTCAGTATTATGTTCTTGTATGTTCTATGTGTCAAAATAATTATAAGGTGATGTCCAAGACATCTCAGTATTATTTAATCATTAAAATACTATTTTACATTCAAGTCATTAGTCAGATGGAAGAATATACATACTCACTGGCAGCAGAGAGAAGAAACAGAGGAGAAACAGATACCCTCTGCGGAGGATGTAAAGACCCAGAGCACAGTTCCTAGAATTGTATGAATATGCAGGTTTAGGTTTGAGAAGGAGCCCATAACTACAGTTCACTCTGCATTACTCAGTTTCTGGCTGTTTTCTCAGGAGAGTCAGTGAATACATTGCCTTTTCAAAAACCATGATAGACATTTATAGGTTGACACACTTTCCATACATGTTGGGGGCTATCGATTACGCTCTCTATCAGATCACCTGCAGGGAAAGAGGGCACATGCAGAAACAAAAAGTCCTTTCACAATGAATGGAAACATCTGACTGTGTTTGGCATTTTTGATTCATTTTTGCTCTTGCTAAACTGAATGAACGGAACTGTGATTTCAAATGGATCAGCATTTGTTCATTGGTTTTTGGCAAAGGCGCAACCGCAGGCACAGACACATTGGAGCCACTCTGGAAGGGACAAAATGGAAGCGAGACATTCCAGAAGCATGAGGCACTTCAGTCAATCACATTGAAGCTGAAATGCAGCCAAACAAGTCTATCTCTCCCTGATTTATGCAAATCCTATGGCTGATGCTGTCAGCAGCTGGGCACACAGACACCACAGGATTAGGATGGGGCACCATTCTTGCTGCTGCCACACGTGTTGCTGTTGCCAGGGGTGTGCCCTGGGCAGAGCAAGGGAGATGCATGTCACAGTGTGATTTCAGAATAGTACAAGCATATCTGGTCCTGATTGTTCAGGCATCCATGCCTGTGCCTGCTTCTGACCATGAATAAGGTGCAAACAAGTGCAAAATGCACTTTCATAGCCACAGTTAATATTTCCTGGCCAAAGAAACCTGCATGTAAATATGTACTCCATATTGCACATCCGAGTATCTGAAATAGCAAACCAGGACATGCTAGTCTCAGAACATATTTGCCCCCTTTCTGAAGCACCCCAGCTGGGATGTCCAAGTATCTGATTCTGTGGGCATGCAATTCAGGGATGTCCACATTTATGAAATGGCCTCTACCCATGCACTTACCCAGCTTACTATCTATGTGAGGCCTGTCTCCAGAAACGGCTACTGGGACTTTAATTTTTTGGCGTGAAGATGGAGAGATTTCAGAAGACATTTATATGTGTATTCCTTCACTGCTGCTACTCCCTTGGATTTTTGAGTGTTCGGATCTGGACATCCAAGATTCTTCCTAGATGACTCTTCTAAAATACTACTTCACATGTGTAGCAGCACTGAATGTACATATTAATGTAAACATTGATGCTGGTGTTTAAATTAGCAGAGTTGCTTGTGCATGAGTGATAGAAGCACAAGGATTGTAGTGGCTACGTCCATAATTCAGCCGAGATGGTAATGCATGGGCATGGTGTGAGGTAACTGTATGACCCTTCTTCTAGCTCTACTCCTGTAACCTCTTCCAGTCAATCATGCCAATGCAGGGTCAGGTATCTGACTCTTTTCTTCAGATCTTCAATCTATAGAGAAAGAGAGAATGCACAAGAAAAAAGATGACATTTTACTTACTAGATAATGTATTTTCCTTGAGTCTTGCTGCCTGACAAATGTATGTAGGGGCCACCGAGCTCCGCTCTGCAGATGAGGACACTTGTGCTGGGGTAGAACGGGCACACAAACCCTCAGGAACCGGCCAGTTCCGCAACAGATACACTGAGGCAATAGCCTCCTTAATCCAGCACCCCAAAGCCAGCCTGGCCAGCAAACAGATTAAGAAAGATGGTCTGACTTACGAAAGGAAGTTGTAACCTCCAAGTACCGAAGAGGCACCCCCCTGGACATCCACAAGGTGAAGATCCTTATCCTTCCCCCGACTTTGCTCCTTAGAGAAGGAGGGCAGGCAAACCACCTGGTTCACGTGAAAGGGAAACAGTACTTTAGGCAAGAAAGAAGGCACAGGCAAAATGAAAACTGCCTCCTTTGAAAAAGACAGATAAGGATCTCGGCAAGGAAGAGCCTGCAGCTCAGAGATCCATCTTGCAAAACAAATAGCGACCAAGAAGACAGTCTTGAGTGGCAAATCCTCTAAGGCAGCATGCTTCAACGACTGAAAGGAGGCCACCATCAGGGCCCTCAGCACCACACATAGATCCAGGTTGGGATCACAGATTGAAAGAGAGTATGCAGATGCCAAACCCTCTAGAGAAAACATGAGATGTCTGGGTGCAAGGCCAAAGACTTGCCAGCACCGAACTACAGAAACAGGTCAGAGCTGCCACCTGAATTTTCAGGGAGCTGAGTGAGAGGCCCTTATCTAAGCCATACTGCAGAAAGGCCAACAGGGAGGACACCTTGACTGTCCCAGGAGCCAAGTGTCAAGTTCTGCACCAGGTTCAAAGAGGCACCATATCCATATGTAAGCTAGCTTGGTAGACCTCCTCCGGGCACCTGGTATAGTAGAGATTACTGCTGGAGAAGTAGCCCTTACGCACCAGCAGTCTCAATTCAAGAGCTATGCCATAAGCAAGAAGGTAGCCAGATCCTCCAGGACGATCAGTCCCTGCTGCAATAGCCCCTGAAATGGAGGCAGCCAAAGAGGAGGCACCTGTAGGAGCCACATCAGGTCTCTGAACCACACTCTTCATAGCCAGTCAAGTGCAACCAGAACAATCCTGCGTGGGTGGTGCTCTATACACCAAATCACATGGTCCACCAGGGGTCATGGAGGAAACACATACAGCAGTCACTGACTTAACATAAGAACATAAGATATGCCATACTGGGTCAGACCAAGGTCTATCAATCCCAGTATCCTGTTTCCAACAGTGGCCAATTTAGGTCACAAGTATCTAGCAGTTTCCCCAGGAGACATAGGTTCCACAATGCTTGTACTGGGACTTGACTAAGGCTGATTTAGGATGTCAATGCCATCAGACCCCATCTCCATGTACCAACTGAAGAACTGGTAAACCTTAATATTTGAGTGGGTCACCATCAGATCCATTTTGAGGTGACCCCAGAGATGCAGAAACAATTGAATTGCATCTTGACTCAACTCCTATTTACCGGGATGCAGAGAGTGCTGGCTAAGGAAGTCCTTTCTATATTGTCCACTCCAGCAATGTGCTGAGCTGACAAAGCTAGGAGGTCCTTCTCTGCCCAGGCAAACAGGAGATTCATCTCTAGGGCCACTCTGGTGCTTCTTGTGCCGCCCTGCCGACTGACATAAGCCACCACCGTGGCATTGTCTGAGAATACTCAAACTGCCCACCCCTTGACCAGGGGCCAGAAATGCAGCAAAAGCAAACTGATGGTCCTCGTCTCGAGACAGTTGATGGACCACACTGCTTTCCTGCGGTTCCAACAACCCTGGGTCGAATGGTCTCAGTAATGGGTTCCCCAGCCCAAGAGATTGGCATCTGTTGTCAGCAGGATCCAGGAGAAATTGTCCAGTGGCATGCCTTTCCTCAGATGACAGGGCTGCTGCCACCATCGGAGGCTGACCCTCACTCTCAACATGAACAGAAGCCTGCTCTCGAACTTCTGAGAACTCGGGGATCATCAAGTCAACAAGGACCACTGGAGTAGCCACATACGAGCATGTGCCCATGGGACCATCTCTATGGTCACTGCCATCAATCTGAGGAGCTGAAGATAAACCCAGACTCTGGGTGCCTGCTGTGCATAGAACATCACCAGGCAATTCAATAGTCTTTTCGACTTTCTCCTCCAGCAGGAAAAAACTGCCTACTTGAGTGTCAAAATGTGCTCCCTGAAACTCCAAGGTCTGGAAAGTCAAAAGCTGACTCTTCCTAATTGATCACCCAAAAAGGACAACACTCGTGATGTCATCCAAGATGCTTCTGACAGGGAATGGGCTCAAATGAACTAGTCATCCATATAGGGATGATACAGATCCCTGGCACCACAGTGCCGTAGCTGCCACTACCATGACTGTGGAGAATGTCCTTGGGGCAGTGGAGAGCCTGAAAGGAAGGGCAGTGAACTGATGGTGAGAGCCAAGCATGGCAAAATGCATATACCTCTGCTGATCCACCTGGATCGAGATATGAAAATATGCCTCAGCCAAATCCACTGAAGCCAAGAAGTCCCCTCGGTGCACTGTTTGAATCACAGAGTGCAAGGTTACCATCTGAAAGCGTGGGATGTGCAAATGATTGTTGACCCCTTTAAGGTCCACAATGGGCCAGAAGAAACTGTCCTTTTCTGGCACCATGAAGTAAATGGATTATATGCCCTTGCGCCGCTCATCTTGGAAGGCAGGCACCACTGCCTTTAGGCGAATCACCTTGTTCAAGGTGGACTGCAGCGCGGCACCTTTGATCACAGACCCACAAAGGGAAATGATAAAGGCATTGGGAATTGGCTCCTTGCATTCCAGGGCACAGCCAAATTGAATGGTGTCTAGTATCCAGCAATCCTTGGTAACCCGGACCCATTCCTAAAAGAAAAGGTGAAGCCTACCACCTACTGAAGAAGGTACCAGGGAATGGGCCCCCAATCCTTAATTGTGTAACCTGGGAGGGTCGTCCTCTGGAGGGGGCTGAGTCCCTGGGTCCACTTGCTCCACAAAAGGACTGAGAATGAGTCTGAGGCCTTGAAGCAGAGGGGAAGAAAGGTTCTCCAGGTCGGTAGTGACAATGCTTCTCAGACCCCCAGGAATCCAGCCAGCGTGCCTTTGGTGGTCAGGCGGAGGCTGACAAGAAAGGGGCACCAGCCCGCTTCAGAAGCCCCTTGGACCTGTCTTTTGGGAGGTGGAAAGATATTATCTCACCTAAGTCCTTCACCAGTTTCTCCAAATGTGTTTGAAACAAGAACTTTCCCTTAAAGGCCAGTTGAGTCAACCAGACTTTGGAGGATGTGTCTGTCGCCCAGTGATGGAGCCAAATCCAACACCATGACACTATCTTCAGAGCACCATCTCTGGCCACCAAGCACACCAAGTCATATATGGCATCAGAAAAGAAGGCTGTAGCTGACTCCAAGAGAGAAGTAGCATCATCAGATGGAAAAGACTGAATCCCTGGAACAAGGCTCGAGACGTCAAGCTGATGCATAGCCTCAGCTGTAGAATAGCAACTGCCAAGGCAAACTGTCTCCTCAGAAAGGAATCAACCTTGCGGCCTAGAACATCCTTTAAGGCTGATCCACCTTCCATGGGAATGGTGGTCCATCTGGTACCTACTGTGACCTGTGCATCACCTTCGGAATGTCAAACCATTTGCCACGCTGCTCTTCTTGAACAGCATAGATCCTCTTATAGACCCTTAACTTTTTAAACAAGGAGTTGGGTGAGTCCTACTCAGACTAGATCATAGTTTTCATCACTCTGGGAATGAGAGGACAGTAGTGGATTTCTGAATCCTTTGAAGAAGTGGCTATACTTTCGGCTCCTACTCCGTGCTGGAAATATCTGTCAATTTCAAGGTGGATGAGACCCTGGAAATCAATGCCACAAGCTCCTCCTTGCAGAACAGGCAGATCATGCCAGCCTCTGCATAGTATTCTGAAGGTGATAGAAAGTCCTTCTCCACATCAGAACTCAATGCCAATTCATCTAGGTCCGAGGCATAGTCAACATCTTGGATAGCTCCCAAACTGTTTTTCATTTTCAGGGAGTATCCCACACCAAGGACGCTTCTACTTTCAGCATGCCTGGCACAAGACTGCGTCTGGGAGTAGCTACAGGTTGCAGGGTCTGAATTTCCATGCCAGAAGGACCAGTCCTGTTGCAAAAAGGAAAAGAATTCCAGGGAGGACAATCTGAATTCCAGAAGCTCTACTCTTAGAAAAGACTCCCCAACACCAGGGGTCATAGCCAACACAAACCCCCTCGAGGATGAAGAGTAGCTCACAGCATGGTCGCTGGAGCCTCTGGCTGGCTGAACATCCTTACCCTTATCACCACCTGCACCTCTTGCCCTGAGGCAGGTAAGGGTGAACTAATTGTGTCCCCGGCTGAGAGGAGGAAGGCATGCCCTTCAGGGGTGATTCAGAAGCTGCCATAGAGGAAGGTAGATTCCAGCATCCAAGGATGAGGCTCTCTCACTTGCCATATATCAAACATTTCCTGGAAAAAGACAAAGAGTTAGGGTATCACAAGAGTGCATGCTAAGGTTGCATCAGCCCGCAAGCATGCGTTAACTGTGCTTTACATAACACGCATTAAAGGCACTAGGAAAGGAGTGCATATTGGAGCTGTTTGGGTGGGCAATAAAACCACACAACCCCCAGGTGCACAAGGCAAAAACATTACTAAAGCGTGCAGAAAGTGACAGGAAACCCCTATACAATGCTAACAGTTGCTAGCAGTCCACCCCAAATTGCATCCCTCAGAGACGGAATTGGGTGCCCCCAACAATGACAAGGTCAAGCCTTGGTACTCATCCCCTGAAAGCCCCAGGCGTAGAATCCACACCGGGCTCAGTTCTACTACTCTGAAACCGCTTCACTGGCTGGGTTTAATTTAACAGCACTGTATGAAAGATGGCTGGCAGGCAGATTCCTCTGAGTGTCTTCTGCAATATTCTGGAGAGAGCAGGGGTGACAGAGGAGGGAGGGGATGCTGAGGATGCTGTACTCTTCCAGATTCTTCCAAATCCTTCCAGTTTGTGGCTGCTTAACAGACCCTTATGATAAGGGCGTGGAGCTGAACCAATTTTCCCTCCTATGACTACCAAAAACATTGCAGTCTAGTGGCGCCCCACATCATGCTCAAAGGAGAGAATCACCCTTTTAGAGCTTAAGGTAGTCATTCGCAAGCATTTACTCAATCTCTTTTTCTCTCAATCCTCAGATTTTCTTCAGAGAGGAGAAAATACATCCATCATCTGCTGGAGACAAAGAAATACTGAGGGACCTCTGGTGACTGAAGAGAATAGAGGTTTGAGAGTGATGCCATTGAAACCTGGGCTTTTCATGGGTTCTTTGTCTCCACCAATCTGCTGGTAGGGAATACAACCCACTTGTCTGGTGAAATAAGAATATATTGGTAGCACAGAGCCTATGCAGTGGGTCCTCATGTCATCTAGTGTTCAAGCCCTACGCCATTCTGGATGTATGGTGTGTCTCCCCTCTGATGCTGTGAACTCATGACCATGCTCTCAGTGACTCTATAGGCCATGTGTGTGTCAATTGAGTGATTAGACCCATTCTAGCTTCCACCTGCTATATGTTCCTCACATAGAAGCTGTATGCTGCCACCTGTTCTTCTAATGAGATCCATGCTGCCCTGTTCTGTCATCTTGTAGCCCTGACAACAGGAAGAGGCCAAGGAAGGAGGGGGAACACCTACAACACATGTACCTATCTAGGACAGTAATCAGGTTTATAACCTTTGTGGTACAGCTTTCCAGAGCCTTCAAATCACATCTAAACCCTAGAAAATCCTTTCTGTCAGTGATGCTTTTATGGCTCCTGTATGCATACTGTGACACAAGTATGCGCTAGAAAGTTTTATTTATTACTTTTTTGTACCATGTCTGGTGTTATACCTTTTATGTACAAGCTTGTTCTTGATTTATTTGTGAAAATTCTTTAAACAATAAAATAAAAAGAAAATAGGTGCTTACGTTACCATGTGCACATTCTACAAGCACACGTTTCACCAGTAGACACAAGGTACAGGGGGCAAGGAAAAGTGTATTTTATGAATTATTAGGTCACTTCCAGACAGTTTAGAAAATGTAGGTGCATATTCAGGTGGCCCATGGTCCCAATGCAGACATTCTCCTGTCCAATCTATATAAAACTAACCCATAAAGATTAATCAGTTCTGCCTTTAGTTTTTATTCATTGCTATTTTTCATCATGGGGCAGGTACTTACATGGAATGTAGTGCCTATAGGCATTTTTTTACTAACCATTAGCATTTTTGACTAGGGCATGTGCAACATTTTGAACCTCCCAGTTTAGAAATCTAGAAACAGTGCAGAGAGCACCACTACTCTCCTTTCACAGCTCCCCCATAATTCTTCATAGTAAGCAAGATTCTAGCACTACATTCCAGCTTTAATGAGATTAATATTGTTGGAATGCCAGCCTATGGTGTAACTCAACACCTGTAAAAACAAGGAGTCCCTCTTTTAGCTTACTCTTACTGGATTAGCAGTGAAATTAGCAGACCTTTGCTGCATAACACGGTTATCTTGAGTTTGAATTCGTTCTTTTACTTTGTATTAATACACCTTAAAACATTTAATGTGTGCTAAATTGATTTATTTGGGGGTATTTTAGAAGCCCTATTTATGATTTCCACATGTGATAAACAACTATTCACACATGCAATCATATCCACGTCCCAAAAGCAATTTTAGAAAGACCTGAATTTACATGTCTCTACCATGATTACATCCAAATCACATGGTTGTATGGCAGAGGCATCTCCAAGGTGGCCCTAAGAAGGTCCACGTGCACCTCCAGTTTCATAATGGTGTTGTACGTGTACACCCACCAGCAGACACATCTATATTTAGATTTGCTTCTTGGCATGAATAGGCCTTCCAAGAGTACTCATTTTGGCCAGTAGGGTTGACAGGAGAATGCCCTCTCACTCCTCCACTTATTTTCTTCCCCTCAAAAGGGATAGCAGGGAAATAGCCAGGCCTCTTTGTTTACTGCCACGCCATGCACAGCTCCATTTGCAAAATGGCTGCACCATATGTGGATGTGGCAACATATTCATGTGCAGGTCCTTCCATGCCAAACGTTTGCATGCGCATGTTTCTGAAACCGACCGTCTCCCTGCATATTAAAAAGTCATGGGATAGGAGGCAGTGTACTATTGTGGATCAGAAACTGGTTAAAAGATAGAAAGCAGAGAGTAGGGCTAAATGGCCAATTTTCCCAATGGAGAAAGGTGAATAGTGGAGTACCCCAGGGGTCCACTGCTTTTTAACATATTCGTAAATGACCTGGAAATTGGAATAACGAGTGAGGTAATCAGATTTACAGATGACACAAAATTATTCAAAGTTGTTAAAACCCAAAAGGATTATGAAAAATTGCTAGAGGACCTTAATAAATTTGATGACTGGATGTTCAAACAGCAGACAAAATGGAAGGAATGGCTCAGTGGTTGGGACAGGTTACCTCAAGCCATAGGGCTGGGTGTTCAATTCCCACACAGGGACAAGTAACCTCAGGGCTGGAGGGATTGGGGTCTCTAGTCCTGTTCCCTTAGGCAAGCCAATTAACCCTGTGGTCACTGTGAGCCCTTCAGGAACCAGGGAATAAAATGTGCCTGTTAGAATATATCTGTAAACTGCTCTGATACAAGCAATAAAGAGTGGTATATCAAGTGCTTTAAACCATAAGTGCAAAGTTACGCACCTAGAAAAGAACAACCCAAACATGATGTAAGGTTCCACATTAGGAACCACCACCCAGGAAACAGATTTAGGTTTCATCATGGATAACAAGTTGAAAACCTCTGCCCAGGGTGCAGTGGTGGCCAAGAAAACAAATAGAATGCTAGGAATCATAAGAAAAAAGGAATGGAAAATAAAAACAAGATATTATAATGCCTCTGTGTTGTCCATGGTGTGACCGCACCTTGAATATTGTGTGCAGTTCTGGTCATCATATCTTAAAAAGGATATAGCAGAATTAGAAAAGGTACAGAGAAAATGGTAAAGAGGATAGAAAGATACCCATATGAGGAGAGGCTAAAAAGGTTAGGGCTCTTCCACCTGGAAAAGAGACAGCTGATAGAGGTCTATAAATTATTGAATGGACTGGAAAGGGTAAACATATATCAATTGTTTACGCCATCAAAATATAGAAAGACTAGGGGACATGCAATGAAGCTATAGTGTAACTCATATATGACTAATAAGAGAAAATATTTTTTTCACTCAATGTGTTATCAAACTCTGGAATTCGTTACCGAAAGATGTATTAAAAGCTGTCAGTGTAGCTGGGTTTAAAAAAGATTTGGACAAGTTCCTGGAGGAAAGGCCCATAAACCATTATTAAAGGGGACCCGGGAAATCTACTGCTTGTCCCAGTACAAGCATTGTGAAACCTGTGTCTTCTGGGGAAACTGCTAGGTACTTGTGACCTAGATTGGCCATTGTTGGAAACAGGATACTGTGCCTGATGGACCTTGGTCTGACCCAGTTTGGCATATCTTATGTTTCTTCCATATCGAATGTTTGCATGTGTATGTTTCTGAAACTATCCATCTCTACTACTACTACTACTACTACTGAGCATTTGTATAACGCTACAAGTCGTACGCAGCGCTGTACAGACATGTAAGAAACAGTCCCTGCTCATCAGAGCTTACAATCTAGTCAAGACATACAACACAGAAGGTTTAGGCAGGGATAAAACAATGGAGGAAGGTAAAGAAACAAGGAGATCAGGTGAGTCAAGATCCAAAAGCAGCAGCAAAGAGGTGAGTTTTCAGCTTGGATTTGAGAAGGGTCAGAGAAGGTTCCTGGCATACAGACACAGGTAGTTTGTTCCAGGCATAAGGAGCAGCAAGGTGAAAGAAGCGAAGTCTGGAGTTAACAATAGAAGAGAAGGGCACAGATAGAAGCAGTTTGCCAGAAGAGCTTTTGTCTGGGCCTTTATTATACATGGCCCTTTTATCTAGGATGTTGATGGTGATATTTATCTATCGAGGAAGGAATATCTGGATTTCAGAAGGCATTTACACGTGTCCACCTCCTTTACTGCCTCTCCTATGGAATTTAAGATTTTTTGACTTGTTCATCCCAGGAGGCACCTAAACAGCCTTTCAAAAATGTGCCTTCACATACCCATTTGGCTATGAATTCATGTCTGTTAAGTCAATTAGACCATGTTAAGAAGTTCTAGTGTACATTAAATATTATTAGAACAGATGTATGAAATGAACAGAAAGTCCAAATATTGGGGCGAAAAAGTTGAAACGAACCCAAATAAACTGTAAATCTTTGCCCTGTGCACATCCCTATAAAGAGCCAACATGCTCAAGAACCACTGATCTGTGTTTTCAATTTCACAATCCTGAAAAGAGATGTTTAAAACCTTGAGGTAGATATTCAGTTAGCAATCACTACACAAAGATCACAAAATGACTTGTAATAGGAATCGACGAAATACTGGAAAAAAAAACCCACTGTGACTCTTAAGGATAGAATAATTTCGTAAAAAAGTGGCCAAGACCAAATCGAGTGTTGTGCCCACTGTCATGGAATTATCTGGGCAACAGATGGCATTTTGTAAAGGATTGCTGGGGCATGTACTGGTATCAGATACTCCCACTACTGTTCCTTTCAACACAGCCCCTAATCTGGAGTATTATGTATTTCCACAGCCGTGGCAGACAACTATAGCATTTGCTGAGCAATGTAACACAAGCTATTGGGATCCATATGTTAAAGTGCTGGGTTGAGATATGTGGTGCCAAGGAAAAAAGCAAATGCATATTCAGCCCGCAAGTAGCTTAAGGAATGGAAAATGGAACGATGACTGGAAAAACAGCTTTATCAGCCCTGAACAGAAGTAAATGGAAACACTCTTAAGCTCCTTCCTTATAGAGCCAGACAGCAGAGACCCAGCGGATTCATCACTATTATGAAACAGTAACATGCTTAATTATAGAACTAGTAAGAGACACCTTCCCCCAGTACTGAACACTATTGCTGATACTTTAGAAACATCTCTGCTAAATGTGGAGCTATTTCTAAAATACACCTCCATGAGCTGTGGAAAGAATGATTTCAGAAAGATACACATGGGAAAAATCGACGGGGGAAACCCGGCAATATACACATGGAAGTGCCAGTGTTTCACAGTGGACATGTGTAAATGTAGACATGCGGAGCCCTTAATTACATACAACGCTCTCTTACCTCAATTTCATTTGGGAGATTAAGGGGGCTAGCCCCCTTGATCCCTCCTGTAAAGGGATGGCCAAAAGGAGCACTTTTTAAATCCCTGTTCCTGCCAAGCAGCAGGTCTGGCTCCAGAGGTGGACAATGCAATGAAGCTACAGGGTAAACTATTTAAGACTAATAAAAGAAAATATTTTTTCACTCAACGTGTAATCAAACTCTGGAATAGCTGGGTTTAAAAAAGGTTTGGACAAGTTCCTGGAGGAAAGTTCCATAAACCATTATTAAGAAGGGACCCAGGATATCAATGCTTGACCCAGTACAAACATTGTGGAACTTGTGTCTCTTGGGGAAACTGCTAGGTACGTATGACCTAGATTGACCACTGTTGGAAACAGAATACTGGGCTTGATGGACCTTGGTCTGACCCAGTATGGCATGTCTTATGTTCTTATGTAGGGTTTACACGTGTATATCCCATATGGAAGGGGCAATACAAGTGTGCATTTTTGTCCCACTCAGGCCACTCCCCCATCTACTTTGGATGTGATGCAGTCAGCCATGTATAAATTACACCCTTTGTATAAGATTACCAAATGTCCCCAATTTTCGGGGATTGTCCCTGATTTTGGACTAATGTCCCCGGCTCAATGGACTAAAACCACCTCCTGCCTCAATTTTAGTGCATATGGAGACACAGGACTTTTCTTCTTCCATAAGCCCCTCCAATGGAGTGTAAGTGGCCTATTCAGTCTTCTCAATACCCCCCCACCCCCCACATCAGTAGCAGGAACAGTGCTCAATAGTATGTCGGCTTCCTGTGCCATGCGGAACCAGTATCCTCTGTAAATCCTGGGAACTCCTCCCCCCTTTCCCAAAACTCCAAGACACTAACTTTTCTCCAAGGTGTCCCGGATTTGCCCTCCAAAAATATGGTAACCTTATCTTTGTACATCAATGTGATTTACACGTGTATATGGCTGCGTATACATGTTTAGATCACAAACAGGGCTTCTAAAGTAACTCTCTTTATCTTTGTAAATAGCAGTCAACTTCTTATTTGTCTGTGTCCTTCCTATATGGTAAACCTTGGTTTAAATTTTACAACTTTCTGGAAAAGTTACCAATAAACAGGTGATTTGCCGTGACCCTGGTGAACAGTGCAGTTTTATATGGGAATCAAAAGAAATTAAAGCCTGTGAAGCTCAATGAATCAACCTTTAAGTGGCATTCGTTATATATACAGTTGTGGTCAACATTATTGCACCCTTCCATTTCAGGTATGTTATGAAAAAAAAATCATGAGAAAAAATCAGAAATATTCCAACTGTATGTCATCATAATATTTTAATAGTATGTTCAAAGGTATACAACAACAAAAAAAGATGCCTGTGCAACTTCACTAAAATTTGATTGCACAATCTTTGGCAGCAATGATAGCCTCCAAATGTTTCTTGTAGCCATCTATAAGTTTCATACATCTGTCTGCTGGTAGTTTCTTCCATTCTTTAACTGCAATTTGTTATAGCTCATGAATATTTCCAGGATTCCCTTTACCAATGGCAAATCTTAGTTCTTTCCAAAGGTTCACAATTGGATTGAGATCAGGGCTCATTGCTGGCCAATTTAAAACAGTCCACCTTTTCCTTTTTAACCATTCTTTTGTATTTTAGGATGTATGTGTTGGATCATTGTCCTGCTGGAGGGCCCATGAGCTTCAACCTCTGGCTTTCTGACACCAGGTAGCACATTTTGCTCTGAAATAATTTGGAAGTTCTCTGACTTCATGATTCCTTCAATACATTCCAGGCCTCCAGTTCCTGAGGCAGCAAAACAGCATACAAGATTATGGAACCTCCACCATATTTAACTGTAGGAAGGGTGTTTTTTTTCTTATAAGCTTCATTTCTTCACCTGTAAATGTATCATTGGTCTGCATTGCCAAAGTGCTCAGGTTTGGTTTCATCTGTCCACAGAACATTTTCCCAGAAGGATTGTTGTTTCTCAAGGTAGGTTTGGGCAAAGATCAGGCATGCCTTTTTATGTCTGTCTTTGAGCCCTTGGTCTTTTGGGTCCTCCTTGGCCTTCACATGAAGTCTTTCTTTGTTTAATGTGTGGCATATGGTATGGGTTGAAACCACCACTCCAGTTTGCTCCAGGTCAGCCTCAAGCTCTTTGGATGCTGTATGTGGTGTTTTTCCAACAGTTCACACTAACCTTCGAAGACTCTTTCCACCATGTCCTGTGAGGTTTTTGTCAGTTCTATGGGCAGAAAATATGTTAATAACATTGCAAACTGTAGACACAGGAATCCCAAGATCTTTGGAGATGTCCTTGTACCCCTTTGAAATTTGATATTTGGTGATAATGGCTGTTCTGATGGTCTCGGGCAGCTCTCTTGTCTTCACCATTGTGAAAATGGAACAGGGAGTGAATGTGGTCATTTTAAACATTAGAGCCATCATTCATTGGTTGATTCAAGTCATGTGAGTACTGACAATTGTCCACAGGTACATCTAATTTTACTGCAATGGGAATGTGGTTCTTCTGTTCAAACTGATTTGAATTGTTTATAAGGGTGGCAATAATCATGCCCTGGCAATGTCCCAGTTCTTATACTATTTCCTTTTTCAGTTGGTCTTATTTTATTTAATTATTTCATGTGTCAAATATGTGTGCATATATAGTCCAAAACCATTTCATTGGCCACTTTTTTTAGGAGTCATTGGACATTAACGGATTGAACTGCAAGGGTACCAATAAAGTTGACCACAATTGTTGTTTGCTCTGTCTTTCCGTGTTTACTCTAGTAGAAATATTGTGCCTCTGGAGGATACCAGCTGCATAAACTAACCAATGCCAAAGTTAAAAGATATGACTGGAATTGATGAAACGGAAACAAAAGTTTGATTTTTTAGAAACTTGTGAATGCATCTAAAAGCTTTATGGCTGCTTTCAAGTATACAGAAAACTCTAGAAGCCTTTTTCCTAAAGCGCCCTAAGAAGCTAGCATGTGAATGAGCTCATACTGTTAGCACGTGAGCACAGTAACTCTTACCATGCTGGCACACTAAGGGGCTATTTTGTACCTAGACTGGCAAAGATGCAGAAGCATCCTAAGATCACTTCTGTCTGCCAGTAGCTCACCAGGGTCACCCCTGGTAAGTGTCACAGATGTACAGGAGGCTAGGGGGATATATGGATCTGAAAAGAGGGGGAAGCTTTAGAAGCTTGATTGGGGGTTTTCAGCATGAGACTGCAGTGACTGCATCTGGATAGTGTGGATGCATGTATCGCATCATTTTCCCATGTGCATACAATGTGGTAAGTGTTTGCCCTATGCGGTAACTGCAGGGCAGCTGCTGGGCACTTCCCCACTAGCTACTGCCCAGGCTTTGTGCTTGCAGCACATTAATTTTGCGCTAAAGCATGGTAAGAGCAAAGCTTTAGTATACAGGTCCCCTAACATAAAAAATATTCATCTATTGGGTAACAATATTTGTGAGTTGTATACTGACCTGATAACTAACTGCTATATGTTTACTGACAGCCTCAAATCCTAAAAGCTCTTAGGGCCTATTGATTGCCTTGGACAAAACTGGAAAAGAAGTGCTAGCAGATGGAAGATTCCCTTTTCCTTATTTTGAGTGTTTTCTTTTGCCATAGTAGTTATCTTACAAATCCTGAAGCACTAAAGATAGAAATTAGGAAATAGATGGTGTCAGTACTTTCTCAAAGAAGCCAGGCTAAACCAGGGGTGTCAAACTGCATACCAGTCTGGTTTTCAGGATCCCCCAAATGAATATGCATGAGATGCATTTGCATACAATTGAGGAAAAGATGAACATTTGCCTATTCTTTTGTTTAATATTCCTTGGCCATATTCCTTTATAAATTAATGATATTTAGACCGTGCTATATGGGCTTAGTGTCCTAGATATTTTAGATATATTTCGTCTAGAAGTTATTGGGAGTGCTTTATAGCAAAAATATACTCTAAGCCGAGTATTTAAAGGCATTTAACCTAAATAGCAGATCACGCTATCCAGATAAGCACAGGTGAGAGGACTACTCAGCAGCACTATCCGGATAGTGCTACTAAATGTTCCCTCTGATGCTGGTATCCCAGAACTGGAGCTTGCAAGGCCAGCCCAGTGGATGAGTGACACATTTTGTGAGCTGCCATGACAAATACCTGTTTTTGGTTCCCATGCCAGGATGCTATTGGTCCAATTCTTTTTAACATCTTTGTTAGTGATACTACGGAAGGACTGTCGGGGAAGGTTTGTTTGTTTGCGGATAATACCAAAATCTGCAATAGAGTAGACACCCAGGAAGGAGTAGATAACATGAGGAGGGATCTAGCTACGCTTGAAGAATGGGCTAGAATTTGGCAGCTGAAATTTAATGCTAAAAAATTCAGGGTCATGCATTTCTGCTGCAAAGATCCAAAGAAGCGATACTGTGTAGGGGGTGAGGTACTTCTGTCTATGAAAGGAGAGTGTGACCTGGGTGTGATTGTGTCTGACTTTCTTAAAGTAAACGGCAAAAGCCAGAAGGATGCTTGGGTGCATAGGGAGAGGTATGACCAGCAGAAAAAAGGAGGTGATAGTGCCTCTGTGTCTCTGGTGCAACCTCATCTGTAGACCTCAGCTTCAAAAGGATATAAGCAGATTGTAGTCAGTGCAGAGGGTGGCTACTAAAATGGTTAGTGGTCTTTGTTATGAAGCATATGAGGACAGAATTAAAGATCTTAATATGTATACTTTAGAGGTAAGACGAAATAGGGGAGATCTGATAGAAACATTTAAATGGCATAAATACACAGGAGGGTCTCTTTCAATTGAAGCCAAGCTCTGCTACAAAGGGACATGAGAGTGAAAGGGACAGACTCGGGAGTAATATACAGAAATATTTCTTTATGGAAAGAGTGGTTGATGCATGGAATAGTCTACCAGTGGAGGTGGTGGAGACAAGGACAGTATCTGAATTTAAAAAAAAAAACATGAGTCAAACACAGAGGCTCTCTAAAAGTAAAAAAGGGACTATTATAGTTGATATGGAAGGGCAGACTAGATAGGACATGTGGTTTTTTTCTGCCATGATGTTTCTTTGTTTCCACTCTTCAAGCTGGTCAGGGCTGAGTATGTAGCATTCAGTTCCTGAGAGGAGAGTGGATCAGACAGCCATCACTCAACAGCAATAACTAGTGGCCACTCTCAGGGTTCCTGTTACATAAGAAAATAAGAACATAAGATAGGCCATACTGGGTCAGACTAAGTTCCATCAAGCCCAGTATTCTATTTCCAACAGTGGCCAATCCAGATCACAAGTACCTAGCAGTTTCCCAAAAAAACATACAGGTTACATAATGCTTATACTGGAGCAAGCAATGGATTTCCTGGGTTCTCTTTAATAATGGTTTATGGACCTTTCCTCCAGGAACTTGTCCAAACCTTTTTTAAATCCAGCTACACTAATAGCTTTTACTTGTCATAACACGGAAGTTATGGAAGAAATGGCTTTAGAAAAAAACCCTGTTTTACATGGAACTGAGAAGATGCAGAGAGCGCAGTTCCAGCGCAGCACAGCCAGAGGGCGTATGAGCAATTCCACAGAGCCAGAAGCAACATGCTCTGACACTGATTGCATTAGTAGCAAGCAGTTTCACCTGAGATCAAGCCCAAAACGTTCAAACCAAAAATCCCTTTATAAAGGAAACCAGATGATAGAAGGAAAAGAGAGGAGCAAGAGCCAGCAGAGGAGCAGCAAGCAGAACAGAATCCGTGAGAGCAGCATAACCAGGAACATAGCTGGAAGCACAGCAAGTATCACTGCAAGAGGCTCAGGATGGAGCACAGCCTGGAGCAGCAGTTTGGATAGCTGTGGGAAAAGGAACCTGGAACAGGATAGCTTCTACGGGCAGCCAACTCAAAGAGACAGAATCCAAAGGAGTTTCACTCAAAGGGATAGAGTCCAAAGAGGCCAAACATATTGGGACGGAGTCCATAGCAAAGCAAACAGAAGAAGCAGTTTGCCTGGTAAAAGGGACTCTCCTACTTCAAGTAAGTTTATTGTATCAAACCAGCAAGGAACTAGGAAGGGAAGTTCCTATTACAGAGATACCTTTGCTGAGAATCACAGAGGGTGGAAATCCATACCGGGTTTGCCTGATAGCCCTGAAAGCAGAGCACTGCCCAGATTGTCTGCCTGAGAAAGCACGTTGCAAGGAGAGCTCTGGGTGTGGCAGCTTAGAGAAGCCAAGGTATGCAAAATCCTTAATTCTAAGAGAACGTTTTACTGATGAAAACCCTGTTCAAAGAGATAAACTTTATAAGGGGAGAAGAAGTAAAACTAACCTTTTAAGAGCACTTCCCCATAGCTTGGTAAGAGAGTTTTATGGGAAGCAAAAGAATCCCTGTGAGGAGTTAAGAGGGGGTGAAAATTGTCATTCATATGAGGAGGGCAGTGACCCTGAGTCAATGGACTTTGAAAATGAAAACAGTGGTCCCATTCCTCAGGAGGAGCCGATGGAATGTAATCTTTGTTCAGCAGCTAGCATGAATTCCCTGCAAGATTTATAGAGAGAGAACTCTGCTGATGGTGAAGCTTATAACCATTTCTCTGCTGATATTAATTTGTTTTGATTTAAAAGAAGCCTTAGCCCAGACTTACACTTGACTGTGAAGCCTACAACAGTTGATTGTTTGAAATATTGGTGGAACCTTTTTGTTAATGAGAAGGACTGTATTTACTTTCTTGGTGTCTTACTGGACCTTAGCGTTGACCGGGGAAATAAAGCCTTTGTTTACCCTACACTCTGGCTTGAATTGTTCTTAATAAGGAGTTCTGCACTACAAGGACCAGAATCCTCTAGGCCCTTCAGGTTAATCACTCCTTGAAAATTAATTAAATGCACCAGATGCCCTTACTTCAACCAACCACTAGGGGCACCTGGTGACATACTACAGCCTCCGGTAACAAATTCCAGAGTTTGATTACATGTTGAGTGAAAAAATATTTTCTCTTATTAATCTTAAAAAGGTTACACTGTAGCTTCATTGCATGTCCCCTAGTCCTTTTACTTTTTGATGGCATAAATAATCAATCTATGTTTATCCATTCTACTCCGTTCATTAATTTATAGTCCTCTATCATACATATCTCTCCTCAGCCGTCTCTTTTTCAGGTTGAAGAGCCTTAACCTTTTAAGCCTCTCCTGATAGGGGTATCCTTCCATCCCCTTTACCGTTTTGGTGGCTCTTCTTTGTACCTTTTTCTAATTCCACTATATCCTTTTTAAGATACAGTGACCAGAATTGTGCACAATATTCGAAGTGTGGTCACACCATGGAACGATACAGAGGCATTATAATATACTTTGTTTTATTCTCCATTCCATTCTTTATGATTCCTAGCATTCTATTTGCCTTCTTGGCTGCCACCGCTGCACTCTGGGCAGAGAGTTTCAATGTGTTATGCACGATGATGCTTAAATCTCTTCTTTCTGGGTGCTGGTTCCTAATGTGGAACCTTGCATCGTGTAACCATAGTTTGGGTTGTTTTTTTTCCTAGGTGCATAACTTTGCACGTGTCCACATTAAATTGCATCTGCTATTTGGATGTCCAGTCTTCCAGTTTTTCCTATGTGCATAACTTTCCAGTCAGTCCAGTCTTCCAGTTTTTTCTAGGTGCATAACTTTGCACTTGCCCACATTAAATGTCATCTGCTATTTAGAAAAATGATGAGAGAAAAATACCTCATGGCCTATCTAATCTGTCCTTCCATATCAACAACTACAACAGTCCCCTTTTTTCCTTTAGAAATCCTCTGTGTTTGTCCCATGCTTTTTTGAATTCAGATACCATCCTCATCTCTACCACCTCCACTGGGAGACTATTCTAGGGATCCACCACTCTTTCCATAAAGAAATATTTCCGCATATCACTCCTGAATCTATCCCCAGTCTTCCAATTTATCAAGATATATACCATCTGGTCCAGGTGATTTGCTACTCTTTAGTTTATCAAATAGTTGTAATACATCTTCCTGGTTTATTGATATTTCTTTCAATTCTTCTGCTGCAGCATCTTTAAATACAATTTCAGGCATGGGTAACTTCTGTAAAGACTGAAGCAAAGAATTCATTCTGTCTCTCTGCTATGGCCTTGTCCCCTCTATCATCCAATGGTGCAACTAACTCTCTCACAGGTTTTTTGCTATGAATGTACTTGAACAATTCTTTATTATGAGTTTCTGCTTCCACAGAAAGCTTTTTTTCAAATTCTCTCTTTGGCTGCCTTATCAATGCCTTGCCAATGCATATGTTCCCAGTTTTTGTCATTTGGCTCCTTTTTTCCATTTCCTGAAAGATGCTTTTTTGGCTACAACAGCCTCTCTAACCTCACCTTTTAAACAGACTGGCAGTTTTTGAACTTCCTTCCACTTTTCTTAAAGTATGGAAAATAGCCTGTCTGGGCTTCCAAGATAGTATTTTTAAACACCCATGATTGATCTAAATCTTTACCTTTATTTGACTCTTGATATACCGTTTTACAGTAAAAACATCAAAGCGATTTGCAATACATTAAAAACAAAATGCCGGAAAAGGAAAAGAATGCCATAGTTATGACAGGAGAGGTGAAAATAGAGGAAGAAGAGAGAAAGCAAGGTAAAAAGGACAGAGGAGGCAGAGAGAGGAGAGATAGGCAGGATTCTCAGCTGGGTGTGGGAAGGACAAGGTGATCAAAAGCAGAACAGATGAGGTGAGTCTTAAGAAGAGGTTTGGACCTGTTGAAAGAGAGTTCTAGTCTAAGGTCTGGAGGGAGGGAGTTCCAGAGTTTGGGACCGAGAAAGAAGAAAGCTGAGTTTCTAGTGGATTCCAGGTGTGCAAGGTGTGCGGAGTGGAGGAGTGGCCTGGTGGTTGGGGCAAGGTACTTCAGGCCGGAAGGTCAGGGGCTCAAATCCCACTAGAGGACAGCAACCTTGGGCCGGAAGGATTGGGGTTTCTAGTCCCACAGGTGCTCCTTGTGGTCTTGGGCAAGCCACTTAACCCTCCATAGCCCATGTTCCCTGTAAAATAGTTATCTCCAAGTTATAATGCCCTGTTCAATGTAATTTCAGTTTGTTCAATGTAAACCGCACTGATGCAGAATAGCACGGTATATAAGAGAATGTAATAAATAAAATAAATAAGGGGGGGCAGAATATGGTTGATATGAAGGTGGTGAAGTGAACGGTGGGGGGCTTGGAGATGAACCAGGTTGGAGAGGTATTGGGGGGGGGGGGGGGCAGAATGGACGGCTTTATGAAAAAGAATTAAGACCTTGTATTGGATATGGTAGATGACAGGGAACCAGTGGAGGTGAATAAGAAAAGGGGTGACATGGTCAGTATGGGATGCATGAGTGATGAGATGGGCTGCATTATTTTGTAACAGTTGGAGTCTTCATAATTGGTACTGTGAGAGACCGGCCAAGGAAATGTTACAATAAGCAATTCTGCTCATAACTATGGAAAGGAGAAGAGTAATCAAGGAGGGAGTGGGGAGGAAAGGAAGGATGGTGCAGATTTGATAGAGGGAGCAGAAGGAGCAGCGAATTATGGATGATAGATGGTTATGGAATGTCAGAGCAGAGTTCAGGGTAACACCTAAGTAATGCAGGGAAGGAAACAAAGGGATGGGGAAGAGGAAAGAGATGGTGCAAGGCCAGGGACGGGGCTACCGAACGTGAACCAGATGACTTGAGTTTTGTCCAGGTTAAGGTGGAGAACGTTTAAGGTTAGTCAGGTGCTTACAGAGGAAAGACAGTCATTAAGGGGGGTAATGTCAGGGGCAGCAGGGTCAGTATGATGGAGGAGGAGAATGCGGAAATGCAGTGCTGCTGGATAAGAAATGTGAGGGGGGGCCAGAAAGAAATTGAAGAAAAGAGGAGCCAGGATAGAGCCTTGGGAAACACCACAAGGAAGAGGAGTGGAAGGTGGAGGTGAGGAAGAAATACCAGAAGAGAAAGAGAGAGACCTGGTGGACAGAAAAGAGCGGAACCAGTGGAGCACAGAACCCACTGAGGTCGGCATCAGACAGGTGAGGAGTGTGTGATGATCCACAAGGTCGAAGACAGAGGACAGATCAAGGGAAATGCAATGGAATACAAACCCTGGTTGTAGGAGGAGTGAAGTTTGTTGAGGAGGGAGGTGAGAATGGTTTTGGTACTGTGTCCTGGACAAAAAACAGACTGACGTGGGTGAAGAATAAGTGCAGAATCTAGGTGAGAGGTGAGCTGTGCAAAGACTAGCTTTTCCAGGAGTTTGGAGAGAAAAAGGAGGTTAGAGATAGGGCACCAACTGGCGGGGACAGAGGGATCCAGGGATGGTTTCTTGAGGATGGGCCAAAGTATGGCATGCTTCCAGGAGGTGCGAACCTTTGCAGCTGCTCCTTTTATTTTTTTCTTACTGTTTCCTCATTTTATCATAGTCTCCCTGAGCGCTGAAACTTAGCCAAGTCGGATCACCTAATAAAATTACTTGTGCGAAGATTACTATGGTATGGCTGTGGTTCTGTTCCTCCGCTCTGTATTTATTTGAATAATGGAGTACCCCAGGGATCCGTGCTGGGTCCACTGCTTTTTGACATATTCATAAATGACCTGGAAATGGGAAGAACAAGTTAGGTAATAAAATTTGCAGATGACACAAAATTATTCAAAGTTGTTAAAACCCAAGAGGATTGTGAAACATTGCAAGAGGATCTTGATAAACTGGAAGGCTGGGGATAGATTCAGGAGTGATATGCGGAAATATTTCTTTATGGAAAGAGTGGTGGATCCCTGGAATAGTCTCCCAGTGGAGGTGGTAGAGATGAGGACAGTATATGAATTCAAAAAAGCATGGAACAAACACAGAGGATATCTAAAGGAAAAAAGGGGACTGTTGTAGTTGTTGATATGGAAGGACAGACTAGATAGGCCATGCAATATTTTTCTGTCATCATTTTTCTAAATAGCAGATGATATTTAATGTGGGCAAGTGCAAAGTTATGCACCTAGGAAATGACAACTCAAACTATGGTTACACGATGCAAGGTTCCACATTAGGAACCACCACCCAAGAAAAGGATTTAGGCATCATCGTGGATAACACATTGAAACCCTCTGCCCGGTGTGCAGTGGTGGCCAAGAAAGCAATTAGAATTATAGGAATCATAAGGAAAGGAATAGAGAATAAAACAAAGGATATTATAATGCCTCTGTATCGTTTCATGGTGCAACTGCACCTCAAATATTGTTATATAGACAATAAATTAATTTATCGGCTCAATATTTTACCTTGAGTTCAATATGATTTTTCACTCTGCACTAAAAAGGCTAAACTGTTCTAAATTTTTCTAAATGCAACTAGGTCTCAGCATTGCATGAGGCATTTAATCAACCAGACTTGCTGAATTGAACTTGCCTTCTTTCACATCAACGACCCATATTACTGTTGCATTAAGATAACTTTAACTATTTTTTTATATATATTGTTTGTTTTAGTATTGTTGTTTTTATAATTTTTTCAGTTTTCTTTTCCTCTATTAACTTATAAAGTTTGTGAACATTAAAAATTTTTTTTTATTAGCTTCACACTCTTCAATACGATATTCACAGTCTCTTAATATCTTCAAAGGCCGTATAATTTAAGCTTATAAAAAAGAGCTGTGCTTATCTGTATTTGTCTGTTGTTCTATTGGTGAGAAGCAAAAATTCTAGTTCTGGACGGTGTTCCCGATGCTCCCTCAAATATTGTTTACAACTGTGGTTGCCGTATCTTAAAAAGCATATAGCAGAATTAGAAAAGGTACTGAGAAGAACCACTAAAATGGTAAAGGGAATGGAAGGATACTCCGATGAGGAGAGACTAAAAAGGTTAGGGCTCTTCAACCTGGAAAAGAGATGGCTGAGGGGAGATATGATAGAGGTCTATAAATTAATGAATGGAGTAGAACGGGTAAATGTATATCAATTGTTTGTCATCAAATTATAGAAATACTAGGGGACATGCAATGAAGCTACAGGGTAACCCATATAAGACTAATAAGTGAAAGTATTTTTTTACTCACTGTGTAATCAAACTCTGGAATTCATTACCAGAGGATGTAGTAAAAGCTGTTAGTGTAACTGGGTTTAAAAAAGGTTTGGATGAGTTCCAGGAGGAAATGTCCATAAACATTTATTAAAGGGGACCTAGGAAATCCACTATTTGCCCCAGTACAAGCATTGTGGAAGCTATGTACCTTTTGGGAACCTAGATTGGCCACTGTTGAAAACAGGAAACTAGGCTTGATGGACCTTGGTCTGATCCAGTAGAGCATAGCTTATGTTCTTATGTTAAGATCCCAATTTAAGGCATTTACATGATGTACTGGGCTGTAAACAATGCAAATGCCTTTCGAATATCAAGCCCTAGATCCAAAATGGCTTCCCCTCTTGTCAGTTCATAAACCAACTTCTCCAAGAAGCAGTCATTTATTTAATCTAGAAACTTTATCTCCCTAGCACATCCTGTCTTTCACTGATCCAATCTATATCGGGGTAATTGAAATCACCCATTATTATTACTGTGTTGTAACTTTTGTTAGCTTCCCTGATTTCTTTGAACATTTAATCATCTATTTGTTCATTCTGGTCAGTCGGTTAACTGAGTTACAGATGAAGCTGTAGTTTGTAGTTCTGGAAAACTGCCAAGTTGCTCATTCCCAGGAGTGAAAATTTGAAGTTAATTTTATAAACCTTTTTCCCCCATTGCACCTTCGATGTAGGCACATTTTCTACAGGATTTGTGCCAGTACTTTATGAAGACACATAGGTGCCTATGTGTCTTTAGAAGACAGGCAAAAATGTCACCTTTCTACCCAATTTAACCTAAGTGACTTCCACTTGACTAGTCCTCATTTTGAACTTACCTCCTTACTCCCTGATTCTAGCAGGTTCCATAATGTACCAACGTCGGAAATCAGGAATAACCTAGGATCTCAGTCCTGGGACTTGGCAATTTCGTAGCTCTGTGATAGCTGGGTTAAGTTGGGGAGGAGAGTGGGGTTATATAATTAGGGGAATATACTAGATAGATATAAATAAACGCTTTTGGAAACAGTCCATTAGAGGTCAGTCCCAACTGAACATGAAGTCTAGAATGGTAGAAGTTGCCTTGACAATAAAGCAAACTCAGAATTGAAGTGTGCTTACTTACTTCTGACAATACTGAGACCAAAGAAGTGAGAATCTCGAATCTGCACCAAATCACACACCTTCACAAAAAGTTCATGACCAGTGGCTTTCATCTGCAAAAAAACATCAACTTCATAGTCAGTCATAATTTACAGCCGTGTATTACCACCATTTAGTAAAGAGCACTGATTCTCATCAGCTGAACATAAATCTTAGAAGAAAAGTAGGGAGGTCAGGTGGAGAGATGGCTGTAGCTTGTTCTGTATAGAATTGCTTCAGTTCTTTGTCTTGCAAAACTGAAAGCAAAACTTATTATCCCATTAAGACCGTCTTTACTTTAGAACTATTTGCAACATGTTCTATTTTATTCACAGCCTGGATAATGTACCCCTCAAATCCAAACACACTTTTAGATCAAAATTAATACTTCAGCAGCTGTGACGATACGTCAATAGTCTGCTCCTGCTGCAGTGTTCTAAAATCATGTGACAAGCTTTTCTAATTAAAATTGTGGGACCCGATATTTAAAGGGATTAGCCCTGTTAACAAACCTGCTATCTGTGTTAATCCCCTTAGCCAGGATATTCAGCGGCACTAACACTGTTAATGCCGCTGAATATCCGCGGGATCTGCCATGGCACACCCTGATGCTAGCTAGCTGGCATCGGGATGTTCTGGGGGTGGCGTGGAGGTGGCACCCAGCGATAGTCAGGCCATGGCGATATGGAGCCGCTGCCAATCATCACAGTATGGCAAACGTTAGGCGCTTTAAAGACTGGCCTAACTTTTGCCACAGAAGCTAATCAGGCAGCTGCTGAATATTGCCACTGTGCAGCAGGGGCGGCCCAAGGGGGGTGCGGGGCCATGTGCAGAGACTCGGTGCGGGGCCTCATTTGCATAAGTGGCCTTATTTGCATAAATATTTGCATAATGTTGCCATACACTTACTTTTAGTAAACATGCCCCTTTTTTTTTTTTTAATTCTTTATTTTCGTTTTATAACAACAAATGAAAGGAAGACATACAGCTAAAAGACAGATACATACATAGAATGAGATACATACACCAAAGTAAACCCCTGCCACCCCCCTCCCCCCTGCTTCTTCTCTAGAAAACTAATCATTCCCGAAACGGGCGTGTACAGACATTATTGTGTTACAAAACCTAACGGTGATCTGAAACATGATGAGTGTACATTAAACAGACATGTCGGAGCAATGAGCAGATTGTACATAATCATTAAGCATCTGCCATTTAGACAAGCGAGAGTGAGTTTGGGTATGGGGAACAGCTCTCCGAGATAGCTGCTCATATTTACTATATAAGCAGACAAGGTTCCACCATTCATTGACAGTAAGTCGAGAGCTATCCTTCCAATTCCTCGTGATTAAACATATGGCTATACCCAGCATGAAATCAAGGAGAAAGCGACCCTTCTTAGGAAGAGAGGGGACCTCCGCCACTGAGCGGAGTCCCACAATCTTCCAAGAAAGAGGCTCGTGGAGGTGTAAGATAAATTGAATACGACCCCAGACCCGCCCCCAGTAAACCTGTAGTTGAGGACATTCATAAATAACATGAGCGAGGGTTCCCACAGCAGTATGGCAAGACCAACACTGGTCCCTAGCAGTTGTGTTCCATTTGGCTATTTTTTCTGGAGTATAAAAGCTTCTATGTGCAAAAAAGAAGAGAGTTTGGGTAACTGAGGCAGATCGGGAAACCCGCACTACTTTGCTCCAGAAAACGCTCCATTGCACAGGGGTTAAAGTGGTTTGCAGTTCGCGCTCCCAGGCTTGTTGGGCTCGACAAGTAGCAGTATCTGTACCCTGACATAATAGTTTATAAAAGTTAGAGGCTACTCCATGTGTACTACTAATAGAGTGAATTAGGTCTAATAGCCCATCCTCAGTAGGGACAGAGGGCGGCAGGATTCGAGCACTTTTGAGGCAGTGTTGAAGCTGCATCAATTGAAAGTAATGTTTCGCTGGTAACGCAAATTCCTGGCGTAACTCAGAAAAGGTTTTCCAACGAGCTGCAGAGAAGAGCTGTTGGGGTGTCCAGATCCCCCTAGAGTACCAGGGTTTCCATGCTATCGTTCTATTTAGGACTTGAATTCTGGGGTTATTCCACAGCGGGAGTCCGTCCTGAGGACATACATTTGGGCCCAGTGATAGAATGAGAGTGTTAAAGGCCGCAAGAGTATCGACAATCATTGGGGGATGGCGGGTGTCTACTTGATGGGACATACCGGGGAGATGGATCAACGGAATTGGGCTACTAAGCTCCTCTTCTATGTCAAGCCAAACTGGTCTGCTGTCTGTTGAGGCATCTAGCCATCGGGCACCTTGTTTAAGTAGGAAGGCTTGATGATATCTGAGAAAATCAGGAAAGCGGGTACCCCCTAGTTCCTTCGCAGACTGTAGTTTTTGTTTAGCTATCCTTGGTGGTTTGCCCTGCCAGAGATAGCGGACGAGAAGGCCCTCAATATCTTTGTAGGTGTGTAGCGGGAGTAAGCATGGCAGCATTTCTAAAATATAGTTCACTTTGGGGACTATCATCATTTTCACAGTTTCTAGGTGGCCCCACCATGTAAGGGATAAGGGAGACCAACGATTTGTGAGCTCACGGACTTTGGAGACTACCTCTTTGGCATTAAAACTAATAGTGTCTTCTAGAGGAGAACAGTAATGGACCCCAAGATATTTCACCATGCGGGATTGCCAAAGGAAAGGAAAGGCCTGCATGTCAGCCTCATGTACCCAGCGGTTCAGTGGGAATGCTACAGATTTGGTCCAGTTTATTTTATAGCCCGATAATTGCGAGTATCCATCAATCAGATCCAAGACAGCTGGAACCGAATCAAGGGATACGAAGAGCATAAGGTCATCTGCATATGCAGAGAGTTTAATCTCTCTGTGACTGAAGGGGACACCTCGAATACGTGCGGACTGTCTAATAAGGAGGGCGAGGGGTTCAAGAGCTAGATCAAAGAGCATTGGTGATAGGGGGCAACCTTGACGCATGCCTCTTTGGAGATTAAAAGGCTGAGACTTAATGGCATTTACACAAATACTGGCAACGGGTTGAGTATACATGACTTGGAGGTATCGGAGGAAGCCCTCCCCAAAGCCATACCATCGGAGAACTGCAAATAAGAAGGGCCATTCTAGGCGATCAAAGGCTTTTTCAGCATCTAGGGAAAGACCCACCCATGGGTGGTCTAAATTGGCAGCACTGGATAGCACATGGCACAAGGTCCGAGCATTGTCAGCGGTGGATCGGCCGGGTATAAAACCGCATTGGTCGGGATGGATCAAGGTGGCCATCCTGTCAGATAGCCGGGTGGCCAAGATCGTTGCGAAGATCTTATAATCGGCATTAAGTAGGGAGATTGGACGGTAGTTGGCGGTTAGCAGCGGGTCTCTGCCTTCTTTCTCAAATACTACCACATTAGCTGCAGAAAAGGATCCCAAAGAGGATGTATCTACCGCAAGGGCAGTAAAATAGAGTTTTAAGTAGGGAACTAAATCTGCACTGAACGTTCTGTAGAATTCGGTCGGGAGACCATCAGGCCCGGCGGCTCGACCCGAGGCTGTTCGTTTTAGGGCAGATTGGATCTCTGAAGTAGAGAAGGGTTCATCCAGCGCATCCCTATCAGCTTCAGAAAGGGTCGGCCGCTGAATACCAGAAAACAATCGCTCGAAGGTCTCTGAGAACTCACATTCAGATTGATATAGACGGGTATAGAAATCCCGAAAGAGTTCTACGATATCGGAGTCTGTGGTCAGTATGCCCCCTCCCTGTGGGGCTCGAAGGGCCGCTACGCGTTTGGCTTCTTTTTGACCTTTCAAGGCGTTGGCTAAAAGTCGACCGGCTCGGTTGCTTTCACGGTAGTATGTCCCTCATTGAAGCTCAATACTCTTAGAAGCTGCAGTTGAGAGGATTGCATTATATTGAAAACGGAGACGCTGTAAGCGAACTAAGATGCATGGATCAGTACGTGAAGTTAGAACTCGTTCGCCTGCTTTGATTTGTTGGTCTAGTATAAGTAGCTGCTGTTTGCGTTGTTTCCGCAGGCGAATTTGATAACTAGTGATTGTTGCACGAATGGCCGCTTTGAAACCCTCCCACCAAGCCCAATTTGCAGTATCCTGGGGTAAATTAAAATGGAAGTAATCCTGTATGGCTGCTCGAATTTCTAACTGGAACTCTGGCTGAGTTAATAGGGCTCTATCAAAGAACCAGGCCCCCGAATTCCCTTGGGGTGCAGTAGTGTGTAATTGAAAAGAAATAGCAGCATGATCTGAAATATGTTGGGAGTGAATTTTTGCAGTGTCCACCTGAGGAACTAACAGTTTTGATATTAGAAAGAAATCTATGCGAGACTGGGATTTATGAGGGGAAGAGAAGAAGGTAAAGTCAAGCTCATTGGGGTGTAGCAACCTCCATAGATCGACTAAAGCAAGGTCTTTGATCACAGAGGTAAGCGTGGTATGACTCTTGGGGGGACCACTTGTCCTAGGCGGCTGTTTGTCAATCAGGGGATCAAGAACTAAATTGAAATCCCCCCCTATTATCAATGAAGTATTAGCAGAGGCCTGCGCAACCTGAGCAATGGTAGCAAAAAAGGCAGGGTCATCCACATTAGGAGCATAAAGGCATATACATGTAACTTCAAGGTTACCTATCTTGAGGTGAACTCTGGACCATCTACCTGCTGTATCTGAGCTAGTCGCAATAATAGTAGCATGCAGAGATTTCCTAACCAGTATGGCAACCCCACATTTCTTAGAAACGGCTGGGGAATAGGCGGCCACCATGTAAGGTTTAATATTGAGTTTAAGAGTTTCCTTCGAATTTAAATGCGTTTCTTGGAGGAAAATCAGGTCCGCAGCTTCATGACTTAGATAGCTTAGGATTTTCTTCCGTTTTATCGGATTATTGATTCCTTTTACGTTCAATGATAAAATCTTACATGGTGCCATCAAGCGGTAATAGACATTTTAGGTAAGGGCGCTTGAAAACATACATCATAATCAGAATCTGTACAACAATGATATAATCACCGAGTCTGCTGACTAATACACCCCATATTGAAAAGTATGTACCAAAGTAACTTAGAGAAGAAGCAAAACCCCCAATGAAAATGGCGACCATATGTCTGCGGGAGGAGGCCCTAGAGAGGAAGATAGAGACATAAAAAAAAAGAAAAGAAACACCAGAGTCCATAATTAACACTGTCTCTGATACTCAAAGAGGCTCCGATGGGTAGATGGAGTCGGGTCACAGATATCATCAAAATAAGGCAACAAACCGCCCTCGACAGACTCTTTACTGAGCCGCGGCAAATCCAAGATGGCAGGTACAGCGGATATGAGAATACTGGTAGGAATATTCTGGAAGTCAGCGCATCAAGTCGGCTTCTTTAGCATCCAAAAACTCCGCTAGTAGATCAGGGTCCTCAAATGTTCTTGTTTGATTGTGAAGCGTGACTCGGAGCTTGGCCGGGTACATCAGGCCATAGCGTGCTTGTAGTTGTTGAAGCCTCAGCCGGAATTCCAGAAAGCGCTTTCGGCGGTCGACCGTGGGTTTAGCCAAGTCAGGATAGAAGGAGATCTTGTGGCTCTCAAACTCCATATGGCCCTTTGCCCGAGAAGCACTGAGAATTTGTTCCACATGTTGATATCTCAAAAGTCGAAAGATGATAGGCCGCGGGGTCTTCCTGTTGAGCGTTATGTTTGTGGGTACACGATGAGCGCGATCAATCTCCAATTCTTTGGTAAAGGTGATTTGGAGCAGGGAAGGGAGGATTTTATATAAAAACTCCTTCATGTCTCCCGATTCCGCTCCCTCCGGTATGCCCACGAGTCGTAGGTTGTTGCGGCGCGCTCTATTATTGCCATCTTCCACTTCTTTCTGCAAGGCCCGCACCTGACGTTCAACTTTGTTGAGTTTGGACAGCCGGACCGCGTGGGAGTCTAATACGCTCTCCATTTTGTCCTGACGCGAAGAGAGCCCCTCCAGCCTGCCTTGCAATACACCAAGATCTTCCCGCAGCGCTCGGAGTGCTTCACCGTTTGACTGCACGAGGTCCTTAACCCCTCTAATCTCTGCGAGGATTTCCTGCTGCATCTCGGGGCCCTCGCGCAAAGCCAGCCCCTTCTGCGGGGACGGGGGTTCAGTTTTGGAGCGTTTGCCGTGAGAAGCCGCTGGAGATCCAAATTCCAGGCGCGTAGGTTTGGTCCCCGCCATCTCACCAATGTGCCCCGGCAAGATCAGAGCAGAAATTCAAGTATGTCCGGTGTTAATTCAGGATTCTGAGTAGGCCTCTCGGGAGCCTCAGCGTTATGCGACCATCCCGCTGGACATCGGGCTCCGCCCCAAAACATGCCCCTTAATGAGTGTATGGATAAAGAAAGACTAAAAGATTTCTACATTACTATAATCCATGGACAACTGTCAGGCACAATAGGAACTACTACAAACACTGCCCATTTAGAACCCATAGCAAACCCGCCGTATCCTGACAGCATTACCAGGACTCACAAAGCACAGGACCCTACCTATCAAAAGAAAACACTGCAAATATTAAACCAATACATTTCAGAGAACAACAATACATGATCTACTGGGGAAAGAGAACAAGTGGCAATGTCAAATAGGAATTACATAAACAGAATACCTCAGCTCAGTTACACATGCAGAACATAGACCATCACCAAACAAGGAATCACAATTTAGAAACAGGAAGGCAATAATTAAACTGGGAGCCCCAAAAGCCAAACTTGGAATGTACAACAATACTGTAGAAATAAAACTATAAATTAATTTCCTCTTGTACCAAACAAAGCGCAGACGTTAATAATGCACATTTCCCAGAGCTTTCATATTCCAGTTAATAAATTCAAAATAAAGAGATATCTTTCTACCTTTTGTGCATTTTTTTTCAGTTGCAATTGCTCCAGCCACTTTCTTCTGGCTTCTTCATGTTTTTTGCTAACTCCATCGTCTGCTGTCCATTTGTCCTTTCTTCTCTCTTCTAGTTTTTTTTTTTCCATTCTCTCTCTACATCTGCTTTAACATACTAATCTTTCTCCTTTTGCTCTTTCCTCATTCCTATTTCATCCACACAAATTTTACCCCTCCATCCTCAATCCCCTCTTACTCTCCCAATACCCGGCCAATTGTAGATTTTTCATCCCTCCCACACAAAATATTTTTCCCCTCTCCATTTTACTCTTCCAGCCCCATCCCATTCTAATCCTCCCCCAACATCAGCTCCCTTCTAGTTCCAGTCTCACCCAGCATCCATTCCCTTCTAGTCCCTGCATCAGCCCATTTCCAGTCCGAGTCCCTTCATCAGCTCATTTCCATTCCTAGCCCCCCATCAGCCCATTTCTCATCATTTCCTAGCCCCACCATCAGCCCATGTCAAATCCTAGCTCCCCTCCACTCAGCCCAATTCCAGTCCAAGCCCCCCCATGAGCCTACTTCCAGTTCTAGCCCCTCCATGAGTCCATTTCAATTCAAGCCCCCACCACAGCCCATTTCCAATCTTAGCTTCCCCAACAGCCCATTTCCAGTCCTATCCTAGATGCTCCATCAGCCCATTTTCAGTCCTAGCTCCCTTCCCTCACAGCCCATTTCCATTCCAAGCCCCCTCCCCATCAGCTATTTGCAGTTCAAGCCTCCCCTTCCACTCAGCCCATTTCCAGTCCTAGCAACTCCCCAACCCATTACCAGTCCTAGCCCCCCATCAACCCACTTCCAATCCTAACCCCCATCACCCCATTTTCAGTTTAAGCCCCCCCTATAACCCATTACCAGTCCTAACCCCATCAGCCCATTTCCAGTCAGCCCCACATAGCCCATTGCCAGTCCTAACCCCCCCCCCCCATCAGCCCACAGCCCATTACCAGTCCTAACCCCATCAGCCCACCTCAAGTTCTAACCCCTCCCCATCAGCCCATTTCTTGTCCTAGCCCCCCCCATAGCCCATTACCAGTCCTAACCCCACCATAGCCCATTACCAGTCTTAAGCCCCCCCCACAGCCCATTACCCGTCCTAACCCCCAACAGGCCACAGCCCACCTCAACTCAAGTCCTAACCACCAAAATCGCCTATTACCCGTCCTAACCCCTCCCCCCCCCCCCCCCATCGGCTCATGGAAAATTTTAAAAAAAAAAAGCTGGCTGCTGCCGCGGCAGCGGCAGAATGGAATGTCCCGCGGGGCCCCCTCTGCTCGACTGAGCTGTCCAGGCCCGGCTGAGCAATGTCAGATAGACAGGCAGAGATCCGGGCCTCGGTTGCCGAAGAGATTTCAGGTGTACAGAGGTAGATCTGAGAGTCATCAGTGTAAAAATGGTACTGAAAACCATGGGAGGAGATGAGTGAGAGAGAAAAGGAGTGTGCCCAAGACAGAACCTTGGGGTACATAAATTGAGAGTAGGATAGCATTAGCAATAGAACAAACACTGAAAGTGTGATGGGAGAGATAAGAAGAGAACCAGGATAGCACAGAGTCCTTAAAACCAAGCAAGGACAAGGTGTCGAGGAGAAGGTGATGGTTAACAGTGTCAAAAGCAAGCAGAAAGGTCAAGAAGGATGAATACTGAGTAAAAACCCTTGGATTTTGCCAGGAACAGGTCACTGGAGACTTTGTCAAGAGCTGTTTCAGTAGATTGTAAAGGACGAAAGCCAGACTGCAGTAGATCCAGAAGGGCGAGAGGAGAGAAAGTCAAGGTAACGGTGGTGAACTGCACATTCAGGTAATTTAGAAATGAAGAGGAGGAGGGATATGGGTCAATAATTAGCAGGACAGGTAGAATCTAGTGAAGGTTTTTTGAGGATGGGTGTGGCCACAGCTTGCTTGAACAGTTACAGTGGAGAGTGATAGGATAAGAATATGAGATATGCAAAGGATGACAGTGGAGGAGATGGAGCTTAGGAGATGAGTGGGAATAGGATCATAGTTGCAAGTAGTGAATTTGGAGGAGGAAAGAAGAAGTGTGGTTTCCTTATCAGATCTTAGAAAAGGCATAAAGAGTGGCAGAGGTTGAGGGGAAGAGTTGGGAGTGAACAGGGAGAAGAAGGGATGGAGCTGATCTTTTGGAAAATTGGAATGTAATCTTGTGGACTTTGTCATAGAAATAGTTGGCTAAAGTTTGGGCCAAAACAGAAGGAGGGGTCAGAGGCACCTTGAGGAGAGAGTTGAGAGTTGTAAAGAGACAGTGAAGGTCAGAGGCGAGAGAGTTAGTCAGGTGGACATTGTAGTTTTGCTTGGTGAGTGTAGAAATTTGAAGTGTAGAAAGTCAGCAAGGATTTGAGCCAAATGTGCTCAACTGAGCAAGCACAGGAATGTAGATAGTCGGTAGCCAGCCAGAGCTAAGGTACAGTATGCCACACAGAACGTGGCATGGGTGGAAAAAGAACATCCAGAGCAGAAGAAAGTGCAGTGTTATAGGAAGCTACTGCTTCATCAACTATCTCAAATGACATAGTGGAGAAAGAGGTGACGAGACAGTAGTGGAGAGAGCTGATGTGTCGATAGCATAAAGATTTCTAAAGAGACTGGAGCAAACTGGGTGAGGTTGAGGTGGGGGGTGACGAAGTGTGAAGCTTAGCAGGTAAGTGAAGAACTGAGGTACAGAAGACTGAGGATAAGCAATTTTCTTATGTGTCTCCTTTTCCTTCCCTAGTTGTACCCTTGTTCTCAGCTATTGTATTGTCTGTCTTTATTTTATTTATTTAACTTGTTTTCTATACTGCCTTATCCTTCAAGAAAAGCAGTTTATTATGTAATTGCTACAAACAGGGTACCAACGAGGGGCACGAACCACGTGCTATAGAGGACCCAGTAAAAACGTGGATAGCGAGTGGAAGAACCAACTTTATTAACACAATTAAACCAGCAAACAATTTTTTATTCATTTTATTTATTTATGTAATTATTTCCCTAAGGTTCTGGTTTATGCAAGAATTAATTTTTGTTCAATGATAGAGCTGGCTTTTTTTTGAAAAATTTTTGTAATTATTTATTTATTTATTAATATATTATATTTTAATAATACAATATTCATCAATTTTATGATTTTTTATCCTTTTATTTATTATATTTTATTAATTATATTTTATTTTTTTTTTTAACTTTTATTTTCATTTTGCAACAAACAAAAGAAACAACACACCAAAGGAGACAAAACAAGTATACAATAAGGAAAAGCAAACCCTATTACCCCCCACCCCCCTGCTTCTTCTCTAAGCCGACAGTATCAGCATGTGAGCGCTTCCAAACAACAGTGATTGTACATCAAAACGAACATAAATAGCATCTGCGATACAGAATGATCATGTGACAGAGATTTATACAAATTTAAACAGTCAGATGAGAGCATTTAGCGGTGTGAACATAGTCATTGAGCATCTTCCATTTAGACAGATGGTGGGGGGTCTGAACGGAAGAAGCAAACATATGAGGTATTTGTTCATATTTACTGTAGAGACAGACATGATTCCACCATTCATTGGGGCTCAGATGGGAGCTATTTTTCCAGTATTTCGTAATTAGGGAAATAGCAATGCCCAGCATGAAGTCTAAAAGGAAGTAAGCCGATTTTGGAAGAGAGGGGATCCCCGCAGCTGAGCGGAGTCCCACTATCCTCCAAGACAGGGGCTCTTGAAAGTGCAAAATAGATTGGATACGACCCCAGACCCGACGCCAGTAATACTGTAGTGCGGGACATTCATACATAACATGAGTTAGTGAACCAATGGCCGCATAGCATGTCCAGCATTTATTGCCCTGGGAGTTGTTCCATTTGGCTAATCTGTCAGGAGTATAGAAACACCGGTGGGCTAGAAAGAAGAGTGTCTGAGTGAGTGAGGCGGATCTGGAGACCCGTGTCACTCTACTCCAGACAAGGCTCCATTGCTCCGGGGTCAAAGTTACATGCAGTTCCCGCTCCCATGCTTTCTGTGCTATAGGGGTACCTCTATTTACAGCATTACTTAAGGTTTTGTAAAAGTTAGATGCTACACCCGATGAGCTCCCGATAGATCGGATAGTCTCCGACAAGTCTTGGGTAGGGGATTCCGATGGCGGGAGCACCTTAGCACTCCGAAGACAATGCTGTAGTTGCACCAACTGAAAGTAGTGTTTCGCTGGGAGACCAAATTCAATTTGCAATTCACTAAAAGTTTTCCAGCGACCATCATGGAACAACTGGGTAGGGGTCCAAATGCCCCTAGTGTACCAGGGGCTCCACGCCATCGGTTTATTTTGTATTTGAAATCGAGTATTGTACCAAAGCGGGAGTCTGTCTAACGGACAGAATCGGGAGTCTAGAGATTGAATAAGAGTATTAAAGGCACCTAAAGTGTCTAAAAGCATTGGTGGATAGTGGGAGTCTGATGGGAGAGTCATACCAGAGAGAGAAGTAAGAGGAAACGGTTTGCAAAGGTTCTCCTCTATGTCTAGCCACACAGGTCTACTCGGTGCTAGATCTTCCAGCCAACGAGCGCCTTGTTTGAGAAGAAAAGAGTGGTGATATTTCAGGAAATCAGGGAATCTGACACCCCCATTTTCCTTATCAGCTTGCAACTTATGCTTCGCTATCCTAGGTGTCTTGTTTTGCCATAAGTATCTAGTCAGAAGGCCCTCTAAATCTTTATATGTACGTCGAGGTAGGAGACAGGGCAACATTTCTAAAATGTAATTCACTTTAGGAACAATCATCATTTTTATGGTTTCTAGGCGACCCCACCAGGTAAGTGTTAAAGGAGTCCAACGGTGAGTAAGCGCCCGGACTTTAGAGGTTAAGTCTTTGGCATTAAAGGAGATAGCGTCTTCCAAAGGAGAGCAATAGTGAACCCCAAGGTATTTGACCATGCGAGGTTGCCATAAAAAGGGAAAGGATTGCATATCTGCTTGATGAATCAGAGGATTTAATGGAAAGGCTACCGATTTGGTCCAATTTATCTTATACCCCGAGAGTTGTGAATATTTACCGATTTGCTCTAGGACAGCCGGCACCGAGTCTAAAGAGACAAAGAGCATAAGGTCATCAGCATATGCTGAAATTTTAATTTCCCTATGAGAGAAGGGGACTCCATGAATCTCCTCCGATTGCCGGATTAGTAAAGCTAAGGGTTCGAGTGCAAGATCGAAAAGAAGTGGAGACAGTGGGCATCCCTGACGAGTACCGCGTTGAAGGGGAAATGGCTGAGACTTTAAAGCATTAGCACAGATACTGACTGTAGGCTGTGCGTACATGGTGTGGAGACAACGGAGAAAACCTTCTCCGAATCCGTACCAGCGGAGAGTTGCAAACAGGAAAGGCCATTCTAAGCGATCAAAGGCCTTCTCAGCATCAAGTGAGAGGCCAACAAATGGTCGATCAAGATTAACTGCGGTAGTCAGTACATGACATAGAGTCCGAGCATTGTCAGCGGTTGATCTACCGGGAATGAAACCGCATTGATCTGGGTGTATTAAAGTAGACATCCTATCAGAGAGCCGGGTGGAGAGAATGGTGGCAAATATTTTATAGTCCGCATTTAGGAGGGAAATTGGACGATAATTAGCTGTTAGTTGCGGATCTCTCCCCTCTTTCTCAAAAACTACTACATTTGCCATTGAAAAGGACCCAGAAGGAGATCCCTCCTCGGCCAGAGCAGAAAAATAAAGTTTCAAAACTGGAGCTAAGTCAGCGTTAAAGGTTTTGTAGAATTCAGCAGGGAGACCGTCCGGGCCGGCAGCTCGACCTGTGGCACATCTCTTGAGAGCAGAATGAATTTCTGATAAAGTGAATGGTTTGTCCATGGCCTCTCTATCTTCGTCAGATAGGGTCGGTCGTTGTACCCCTGAGAGCAATCGTTCAAATACTTCTGGCTCAAAATCACATTCAGATTGATAAAGCCGAGTATAAAAATCACGAAAGAGTTCTAAGATTTCTGTATCTTTAGTGACCAGGCCCCCCCCCCCCCCGACGGATTACGGAGAGCGGTAACACGCTTGGCTTCTTTTTGACCTTTCAGGGCATTCGCTAATAATTTGCCAGCACGGTTATTTTCCCGGTAATACAACCCTTGTTGTGATTCAATATTTTTAGCAGCAGCAGTATATAAAAGCTGATTATATTGAAAGCGGAGGCGTTGTAAACGGTGTAAAATACATGGGTCAGTACGGGACGTAAGGAGACGCTCCCCAGCTTGTATCTGTTGCTCTAGAATCAGTAAGTGTTGCTTTCTTTGTTTCCCCTGTCGAATTTGATAGCTGGTTATAGTAGCACGGATAGATGCCTTAAAACCCTCCCACCAAGCCCAGCTCGCTGTGTCATGGGGTGAGTTAAAATGAAAATAATCTTGGATAGCGGCCTTTATGTCAACCTGAAAATCTTTTTGATCCAGTAGGGATCTATCAAAAAACCAAGCACGGGGATGATCATCTCGCGTAGTGACATGCAATGAAAAAGATATGGCAGCATGATCAGAAATATGGAGAGGATGAGTCCTAGCCGTGTCCACTTGAGAAATCAGTGCTTTGGAAATGAGAAAGAAATCTATTCTAGATTGTGAGTGATGGGGGGCAGAAAAAAAGGTGTACTCTAAGTCGGAGGGGTGAAGCAGCCTCCATATATCTACTAGCGCAAGGTCTTGCATCAGAGCTGTAAGGGTAGCAAGACTCTTGGGTGGACTACTCGTTCTAGGCGGTTGTCTATCTATCAAAGGGTCTAGCACTTGATTGAAATCGCCACCAAGTATTAATGGAGTATTGGCAGAGGCCTGTGCCAACTGCGCAATACTTGCATAGTAAGCAGGGTTATCCACATTCGGGGCATAAATACAAATACACGTGAATTCACTATCTCCAACCTTAAAATGTGCACGGGCCCATCTACCCTCCTTATCAGAGCTAGTATCTATTACAGTAGCTTGCAAAGACTTCTTAACCAGAATGGCTACCCCACACCGTTTGGAAACGGCGGGAGAATAGGCAGCCACCATGTAAGGTTTAGCATTGAGTTTCAGTGTTTCAGCGGAATTTAGATGCGTTTCCTGAAGAAACACTAAATCAGCATGCTCATGGTTAAGATAGCTAAGAATTTTCTTTCTTTTGATTGGACTATTGATGCCTTTTACGTTAAGTGATAAGATCTTACATAAGGCCATTGAGCAAGGTTAAAAATTCTGAAAGAGAACATGATAACGCACATAAGTTCACAATGTCCCTCATAGTAACTGTATCTGGCTGTACACATGACATGATAGAAAATGAGCTAATGTAATACAATGAAGCGCCCCACATTAAAAAATAAGAACCGCAGTGCGGTAGAGAAGAAGCAGAACCCCAGAAATTACTGGCGACCATGTGTCTGCGGGGAGAAACCCCAGAGAAGGCCAAAATTGAAAACATATAACCTGTATAACTGTGCGTGCTCCGAATCCAACCGAGGCACACATCATGGAGGGATAGAAGACCAAGAAAGTCATATAAAGACAGAAAGAAAAGTCCAGGCAGTCTCTGTGCTTGGCTATGACCACCGCGTCGGGCCCTTCAAAATGGCGGACAGAGCCGGCAGATAATAAGTCCAAGTTGTTGGGTTAGCGCATCTGCTCTGCTTCTTTGGAGTCTAAAAATGTTGATAGTAGATCAGGATCTTCGAATGTCCTAGTTTGGTTGTGGAGAGTCACTCGGAGCTTCGCTGGATACATCAGGCCAAAGCGAGCCTGTAGCTGTTGAAGTCGAGGGCGAAAAGCAAGGAGTCTCTTCCGACGGTCAACTGTGGGCTTTGCCAAATCAGGGAAGAAGGAGACTTTATGACTTTCAAACTCCAGATGACGATTCGCCCGGGCAGCATTTAGAATTTGTTCCACTTGTTGATATCGTAGTAATCGAAAGATAATAGGCCGGGGGGTCGTTCGGTTGAGCGCCATATGGGTAGGAACACGATGTGCTCGATCAATTTCCAGGTCTCTATGAAATGTGATCTTCAGCAAGGAGGGAAGAGTTTTGAGCAGGAATTCTCTGATATCTCCTGCTTCCGCCCCCTCCGGTATTCCAAGGAGCCTCACATTGTTGCGACGGGCTCGATTATTGCTATCTTCTAACTCTTTTTGAAGATTCTGTATCTGGCGCTCAGCCTTGTCCAGTTTGACCAAGCGCACCACGTGCGAGTCGAGGACCCCCGCCATGTTGTCCTGCCGTAGTGAAAGACTTTCAAGTCGGTCCTGGAGCACACCGAAGTCTTCTCGCAGGGCTCGAAGCGCTTCTCCGTTGGACTGCACCAGTTCCTTCACGCCGCGTATTTCCTCTAAGATCTCCTGATGCATTTCGGGGTTTTCCCGAAGTGGAACCATCTTCTGTGGGGAAGACACCTCTGTTTTGGAGCGTTTTCCGTGTGAAGAAGAAGGAGACCCGAAGTCCAAGCGCGCTGGTTTATGGGCCGCCATCCCCCCCAAGGTACCCCGGTAAGTTCGGAGCAAAAAATTGAGTTTATGTAGGTATTAAGTCAGGATTCTGAGTAGGCCTCTCGGGAGCTTCAGCGCGAAGCGTCTAACCCGCTGGACATCAGGCTCCGCCCCCCCATTATATTTTATTATTTATTATTTTTTAATTATGAGCATCCTTTGTTTTTGGATAGACTTTTAGAAATTATGAGCAATTGTTTTAGGAATGGTTCCTATATAATTCCATGTGACCATATCCTCCTTTAAGCAAGATGTTCCATAGATTAAATGTCAACTATGGTTCATTGGTTTTACATGCTCCGTTCTTTTTTTACGTTAAAATGAAGGTGTTCATTTATAATAGTATTATGTAAGAGACAAGTGTTTATAGTATGTAGATATGCCGTTTTCCTTTGAAATTCTACAAAGCTACTTCCTGTGAGAGTCCTTTTGCCACTGGTAAAATATTTGAAGAGTCTAAATGATGTCATCTTGTAATTTGCATAACGCGGGAGTCTTAAGCTTGTCGTGCGCAGACACCGGCGTTTTACTTTCAATTTGTTCATTGGAGTGTCTCCTCTCGTGCAGATGTGATGCTGGTGATCTGAGTGAGTTCGATATGAATTTATTTGATTTAGCGATGCAGTCAGCTTGGATATCTTGCTTTAATGTGGATAGATAGCTGTTGTTTACAGACAGGAGTTTCTGTTGCCGTTTCTTGTAACATCTGATACTCGTGAATACTTTTCAGGAATATATCTGCAGAGTGGGATTATCCACCTCATAAAGTGAAGGTTTCTGGCGTGTGCGCGCCCCGGTCGAGCAGTAAGGATTGCTTTTCTACATTTTTGAAATTCCTCACATAGAACAAGTAGTGCAGCTTTGCACCACGGGTGTTGCTTTCTTTCTTTTTTAAGGTGGTTATAAGATTAATAGGGTGATGCTGCACCCTTTATAATATTCGTGGCTGTTTTTAAAAAAAAATTTAGTAGTCTTAATAATTGTGGATCCATTGGCCCCCCCTTTTTTTAAGTTTCTTTAAAGTAATTTTCCCTTCTGACAGATAAGTTTAAAAGAAGATTATTATAGTACCTATCCTATTGGCTTTCATCCTTGTCCCTACTCCTTTTTACAGAGTTCCTTTTAGTACATTGTGGATGTGTGATTTGTCTACTAAGGTATGGAATGTTTATTGTGTTATTTACCATATCTGTGTTTTAAATGTATTTATGATCAAATATTTTTTAGGTTTCTTATAATTGAATTATTTATTGTTCCCCCCTTTTTTAATGTGTTATTTAATTATAACCATTATATGTATGTTTTATATTTATATATGTAATAGTTTTATTTATTCATCTTTTATCATATATACACTTCTTCTCTCCTTTTCCCCTCTTCTCATAGCTGTGCTGATCCTATTACTTTCTTTTATCATTATTTTTTATCATCAATTTTATATGGTATTATCATATATTTTCGATATGTATTCATTTTATCATATATTTTATATATTTATGTTGTGAATGTTTTGGCTTTGATATCCTTGGACCTTGAGTTTTTTATACATATTATTCTTTTAATTATATTTATTTATTTATGTTTTTTAGCCTGCCCCTGAAGAAGGATACGAAACACGGCCTGTGTCGGGCCATAGGCTATTGTTTGCTGGTTTAATTGTGTTAATAAAGTTGGTTCTTCCACTCGCTATCCACATTGCTACAAACAGGTACTGGATATTGATTTCTTTGACTGGGTGACCAGGGAGTGGGACCGAGGGAGAGCCCTAGATGTGGTGTATTTAGATTTCAGTAAAGCCTTTGACACTGTTCCTCACAGGCGACTTATAAACAAACTTCACACCCTAGGGATGGACCCTAAAGTTACTGCTTGGGTTAGAAATTGGTTGGGTGGGAGGCGACAAAGAGTACAAGTAAATGGAGCTCACTCTGAGGAGAAGGATGTTATCAGTGGTGTGCCCCAGGGATCTGTCCTTGGTCCAATTCTTTTTAACATCTTTCTTAGTGATATAGTGGAAGGGCTGTCGGGTAAGGTTTGCCTCTTTGCGGATGATACCAAAATCTGCAGAAGAGTAGACACCCAGGAAGGTGTAGATAACATGAGGAGGGATCTAGCTAAGCTTGAAGCATGGTCTAGAATTTGGCAGCTGGGATTTAATGTTAAAAAATGTAAGGTCATACATTTGGGCTGCAGCAATCCAAGGGAGCAATATAGTATAGGTGGTGAAGTACTTTTGTCCACTAAAGAAGAGCGGGACCTAGGCATGGTTGTGTCTGATGATCTTAAAGTAGCTAAACAGGTAGAAAAGGTGACTGCAAAAGCTAGAAGGATGCTTGGGTGCATATGGAGAGGAATGGCTAGCAGAAAAAAGGAGGTGATAATGCCTCTGTATAAGTCTTTGGTGCGACCTCATTTGGAGTATGGTGTGCAATTCTGGAGACCGCACCTTCAAAAAGATGTGAACAGGATGGAGTCGGTGCAGAGGGTGGCTACTAAAATGATTAGTGGTCTTCATTATAAAGCATATGAGGACAGACTGAAGGATCTTAATATGTACACCTTAGAGGGAAGGCGGGATAGAGGTGATATGATTGAGATGTTTAAATACCTCTGTGGCATAAATGTTCAGGGAGAGAGCCTCTTTCAATTGAAAGCAAGTTCTGCTACGAGGGGACATGGGATGAGGGTGAAGGGAGATAGATTCAGGAGTGATAGGCGGAAATATTTCTTTACGGATAGAGTAGTGGATCCGTGGAATAGTCTCCCAGTAGAGGTGGTAGAGATGAGGACAGTAACTGAATTCAGAAAAGCATGGGACCAACACAGAGGATCTCTAAAGGTAAAAAGGGGACTGTTGTAGTTGTTATGGAAGGACAGACTAGATAGGCCATGTGGTCTTTTTCTGTCATCATATTTCTATGTTTCCCTCATTCCCAAAGGGGCTCACAATCTAAGTGTACCTGAGGCAATGGAGGGTTAAGTGGCTTACCCAAGGGCACAAGGAATGCCTATAGGACTAGAAACCCCAGGCCCTCCAGCCTGAAGTACTGTGCCCTAACCACTACACCACTCCTCCCACTTGACTAGTGTGCAAGTTCTCATGAACTGCAACCATCTATTTTGCATTGTCTGTACAATGCTGCATACACCTTGCAGCTCTTTATAAATGATTAATAGTAATAGTAGTGGAGAAGAAGACAAGGTCAATGCAATGATGGTGATGGTGAGTGGGGGCAGTAGAGCAAAGCTGGAGGTTGAATGAGGAGGTAAGGGAAATGAGCTTTAAATCATAAGGGTCAGAGAGGATATCAACATGAATGTTAAAATTACTCAGAATAAGGAAGGGAGAAGATGAATCCAGAAAGATGGAAAGTCTCAAGTCAAAGTCAGTGAGTAATGTAGAGGTGAACTTGTCAGGGGGTCGACAAATAACAACTATCTGGAGAGATAATGGTGTTAAAAGGCAGATAGAGTGGACTTCAAAGGAGTGAGGCTGAGGCAGAAGGAAGGTTGAAATTGGCAGAAATGAGAGTGTAGAAACCCAACACCACCTCCACAGCCAGTGGGACGAGACATGTGGGAGAATTGGTGGCCACCATGACAGAGGGCAGTGACTGAAGCAGAGTCATCTGGGAGAAGTCAGGTCTCAGAGCAAGAAGATGGAGAACATTAGAGATCACGAATAAAGGCAAATTTATTTGATATGAAGTGTGCACTCCACAAGGGACATTAGAAAGGGAGACCAGAGGGGGAAAGGAGAAGGATATGTGGGAGATTAAGATTTGATTTCTGACCTCAGTTTCTGCTCTTCAGGGAAGTATATCAAGTTTGTGATGGGCAGTATATCAAGTTTTAATAAACATAAACATACAAGTCTACTATTAGGAATCAGGCAGTATCATTTTTACAGAGGCAGGCAGGCAGCAGCACAGAAGAGAGTGGGGATCGCTCCTACTCCCATCATCCCCCAAACGTATTTGGTGAGTCAGGCTTCCCAGATGGAATGGGGGTCAAGGGTGGGACCAGTCTTTCCTTTTGGAGTTTTAAAGGGTGAGGCTTCAACGGGGTATTCATTTTAACATTTATGCCCAGACTGGAAATTGTGGGGATCGCAGTTGGGCCAGTAGACAATAAGAGATTTGAGGTCTCCCTAGAGGAGGGGTCTGGAGGTACCTTTATGTACAATTTATGCTCGAGTTAGGGCTGAGGTGGTTGGGCTGCTAGAACACCAGAGACCAAAGAATCTCAAAAAGGGTCCTGGGAGCATCAGATTCAGTGCCAGTGGGCCCTTTAATTCTAAGCCATCATCACTTAAAGGGACTAGTTTTTTTAAAGGATTTTTATTCTGTTGCTACAGCAGGGAACTCCTGAAGCTGCCAGTCATGGGAACACATGAAAAAATTATTGCAAAATTTCCCTATGGATATAAACGAGCCAGGAGCTTATTTGCATTCCATAGCTAAATTTCACAAAACATGGGTACTGACAAGCAAATGTTTTGGCGGGTTAGTATATGAGGCCCCAAAATGCTACTCTACCCACTGAACTCACTGATTATACTCACTGGACCCGATATTCAAAAGGCATTTACATGGTTACAGTCCTGTAAAGCGTGCAGCTGCCTCTAACCAGGATATCCAATGCACTAACACGGTGAGTGCCGCTGAATATCCCGATCTTCCCTACACGCCCCCATGCTGACCACTTAGTACCGGGGCATGTCGTGGGCATTCCGGGGAGGAGCAGAGGTGGCGACAGTCAATAACCGGACAGGAGCGATATTGCATGCTGCCCGCTTACTGACCTGCCGCTAAAAGATAGACGAAGCAAAAGCTCGCCTATCTTTTAGTCGCAGGAGTTAACTGGGAAGCATGCAATATCACCATTGCCCAGTTAGCTACTGCGGCTGGGAGACTGTGCGACAAACCCGAATATTCAGTGCCGGAGCCGCATAAGATCCCGGCATTGACTATCCAGGGTTAAGGGTCGGCGCAGATGGCTATGCACCATAGCGGCACATGGCTGACCTAGAGGAATATTGGGCCCGCTGTATTTAAAATACTGGCACTTTTACTAAAGTGTGCTGGGCGGTTCATGCACAGTAACTGTCAGCACAGACATGTCAGTTACCACACACTTACTCCCGTAGTAACTGCAAATTGTGAAATGTGGTAGGGAGTGGGCGGTTTAGGGGCAGAGAGCAGGCATGGAGAGTGCATTGCAATTAGCAACACGGGTGCACTTTATGACACCTCAATGAGGGGCATTAAGTGCACCTATGTTAGTTACAAATGCTGCTGCCGCACATTAGGTGATGTATCTGTGCGATTACTGCTAAGAACAGGCTGACCACACCCCTGACAGTTATTGTGGAGGCTTTGCACTTAGTGCTCATTAGTGTTAGTACTAAAGGCATGGTCAGTGCAAAATCCTACTACACTTTAGTAAAAGGGCCCCTCTGTTATTAATTACATGATAATAATATGTTTATATAGAAATGCACTTTATATATATATAAATCTAGACTTCCTGACCAGTGACTTAAACCTTAAGAGCATAAGAAGTTAAGACTGCTATACTGGATTAGACCAAAAGTCTATCCTTGTCCAGCATTCTGTCCTTAACAGTGTCCAATCCAAGTCACAACTTCCCAGCAGGATCCCATTACTTATGGTTCATAATCAGAAATAAATGTTTATGGATTTGTCCTCCAGTAACTTGTCTAAACCCTTTTTAAACATAGCTATATTAACTCTTGACATTCAGGCAACAAATTCCACAGTTTAACTATAATGTTGAGCGCAAAATAATTTGTCAATTTGTTTAAAATGTGCTACCAATTAATTTCACTGAATTTCCCATCATCTTGGTGCTAATTGAAAGATCAAATAACTGAAAAATCAAACAGCCTTATTTATTATTTATTTATTTATTTATTACAGGCTCTTATATACCGCTCTATTCAGCATCAGCGCGGTTCACAGTATAACAACAGACCAGAACAACAAACTGTTTGGTTTTACATAGAACAGGTCAGAGAACTTGGATAAAACAAGGGGATCTATTACTGTAACTATTTACATGAGTATTTACACGTATATACACGACAGGATTATTCTTAGTTTGGGTAGCCTTAGAGTGGAGAAATAGCCCAGTGCTTAGAGCAGTGGGCTGTAACTAAGGCTCAAATCTGTTTATGCTCATGAATATATTGATGATGAAGCGTGAGCATGGATGGGAGCAAGTCTGCTCTTTCACAAAAGTTTTGTTAAAATTGTTACTATCTACAATAGTGATCTCCCTGATGTAGAAGATAGGTACTATTTTCGAATCATAGGGGTATGTTTACTAAACTGCGGTAATCGTACATAATCGTACATAACACGTTATGATGCGCTTACGATCGTTAACATTACATAATGCGCGTTAACCGTAGTTAACGATTGTAAACTCCCGCGGCGCGGTAAAACACCGCAGAAGGTGGAGAGAGGGCGGAAAGAAGGGGTCAATGGGCGGAGAGTGGGCGGGGAGAGGCTCCCTTCACACTAACGTGCTGATCTGAAGAGCTCAATTCCAACGCGAATGAAAACCTGCCGTTAAATGCACATTACAGGGGAGAGAAACCATTTCGGTGTCAGCAATGTACAGCCCAGTCAGGGAAACCTAATAAAACGTGATAAGTGTGATACATGTGCACAGAACAAAAGGGCACATAAACACTGAAAATGACCCCAACAAACTGGAAAAAAAACATAACCAAGCTGGCCAATAGTGGTATCAATGAGAAACATCAATACTTTCCCCCCCCCCCCCCGAGTAAAATCCATAGAACAGATATAAATCGTGGAAGGGTCTATACTCCGTCCCCATACAAGGTGAATGAGCCCACAGTGAAATAGCGCTGCTCAGGGTTTTCCCCACCATCGGATAGGGTTCCTATGGCGTGCACATGTCCCGCAACATCAGGGCGGGTATGTCGGAACGGCAACTGGACAGATGCCGGAGTAGGGGATACAGAGGACCGCAGGCGGCACATGCTGTGGTGCAGCTGGGCCACAGTGTGAACTAGGGCGATGCCTAGGTGGCCCATACGAATGCTGAAGCAGCAGAGCAGCCAGACAGCAACTGCTGAAGGCCCAACATGGGCACGACTGTGTCTCCCACAGTGTCACAGGGGATAGTACCCAGCAGCTACCCCCCAAGGGCACGGAACATTGGCAGGCAGTGCTGGGGGGAAGCATGGACACCTATGCAGGCACCCCTACCCCAGAACCCGCACCATAGGCAGCCGCCTACCTGCACACTGGATGGCCTGAGACTGCGCACCACCAGCACCACCAGCAGAAGGGCATGTCAGCATGGTGGCTGAGGGATACTGGTGGTGGAGGGGGTAGTGGCAGCTGCCCAGAGCAGACCGTGGCCTAGCCCTGTGTAGGTGGGTGCCGAGTACTGTAACAGACGGGCCCTGTCTGACGAACAGTCATGGTATCACCAAGGAATATACTGACTCTGTGACAACAAGGTGGTGCAGTGCAGAAAACCAGTATATTCAGAAGCAGAAGGTCACAGGTTCAAGTCCCAGCTGTGGTTCCCGCCAACCCAGTCCCCATATTTTACCCACTACTACAACATGATAATACAGACAGCACCTGTATTGCAGATGACGTAAACATGCCCAAGACACCTACATTTCACCCTACAGAGCACAGACACCATAAACATGCACATTACATAGAGCAGAGCCTCCCAAATGCAGTCCTGGAGGGCCAAACACCATTCCGGTTCCATGCTGCTTCTGATAAAGATGCCTGTGCTGCATTTATATGCGCCACCCCCATGGTATGCAGATGTATCTCATGCATATTCATGAGGGACAGCATGAAAACCCGAACAGTTTTTGGCACCGCAGGACTGGAGTTGGGAACCTCTGCCGTAAAGCAGCAGCCAACAGGGGCAGACACAGCCACACCCACAGGCCCCATTATCCAAAGCCTCCTGGAGAGGCAGGACTTTGGGCTCTGCGTGCATCTCCCAATACTAGCACTTGCATACCTTAGTAATGCCATCCTAAACCGGGGAATATGGTACACATCTATCAAAAGGTTGCTATGAGTACTGGCAGATAGCAATTCGTAGGTTAAGTACATTTTTCTGAGTGAGCTGCATCATAGCAACCTTTCTGATGTCTGTGGAGTATGCTACAGGTCTTGTGTCTGACAGTGTTTACCAACCTAGGGAGTGACTCCTACAGTATTGCGTACCATAGCCATGCCTGCACTGTGCCCAGGACTGGTGTGGTGGCCTGGGCTGCCCAACACCTCTATAGTTGCACAATGCTGACATAGGTGTGGGGAGTGTGTGTCTGTCTATCCAGTGTGTGGTGGCTGCCAACACTCTCCACAGCCCACACTGCTAGCACTGTTGCCAGTATTGGCCTGCCAATGTGCATAATGAGGAGCAAGGTACCGTGGGAATAGCCTGGATAGGGTGGCCTGGCCTGGATGCATCTGCACATGGCATAGGGCAATGGTTCGGACATTGTAGTGCCTGGCCACCACCTGCACGGACAGGGTGGCCATAGCATGTCCTGCTGGGAGGTCACTCTCACCCTGACTGAGCAGTGACCATGGCATGGCTAGGTTCCCCCATAGTGCTAGATAGCATTTTTCTCATGTGATATTTATGGGTTTCTTTTTGGGGCCCAATCACTGACTTATCTGCTTGGTGTGTATGCTGACATCCCCGTTCTGGGTACATGCATGTCCTCCAGGACCATGCACTATGGACTAGCTGGCGAACTGTCTGCAGCTAGTATGTGTCTTGCTGGAACACCTTGCAGGGTGCAGCGGCTGGACACTTGCTGCTGGAGAATGTCAGATAATGGTGGGGGGCAGCTGAGCATTTCCAGGCCTGCTGTCTGTCTGCTATTGTGTTTTGGATGTGTACCGCTCTGTCTGTTCCCTAGCAGGACTGGGGTTGCTGGTCCCCTCTACTGCTGCCATTGCAGGGAGGTAGACTGTGGATCTATTGGTGGGTGATCTTATTTCCCATCCTGAGCCCCAGAGGGTGGGTTGTGTGATGGTACATAATCTGCCTATGGGTCCTTCAACCCCCAACCCCACCCCCCCCAACACCCCCCCAAGCGGAAGGAACAGACTATTGGTAGGCGGTGATGCGGGGGGGATGTGAGGATGCTCATGTATACCCCATGCCCCAGACCCCAGAGTGTGTGTGTGTATATCTATCCATTGTTTTGTGGCTGGCCACACCTCACAGGGCCCACAATGTCCCACTGTTACCAGTGTTAGCCTGAATATGTGCATAATGAGGAGCAAGGTGTTGTGGGTATGGCCGGACAGGGCGGATTGGCCAGGATGCATCTTCACAGGGTGTGGGGCAATGGTTGGGACACTGTAGTGCCCAAAAGCTGCCTGCATGGACAGGGTGGCCACAGCATGGCATGCTGGGAGGGCACTCACTCTAACCTAGCAGTGACCATGGCATGTCTAGGCTCCCACATAGCACTTTACACTATTTGTGTTTAGTGATACTTTTGTGTTTTCAGTGCTGAGGCCCCAATTGCTGAGATACCTGCTTGGTGTACATGGTTCCTCTGTGAGCATGCACTATAGACTAGCTAGTAGACTGCAGTTTGTGCATGGTTAGAGCACCAGTCTGGCTGTGCTGTCTGCTGGTGACTGACTGACAGACAGTGTTGTGTGGTAGTTGGGGTATTCCAGATCTAACCCCAACATTGCTGCTGTCTGCTACTGCCACAGGCACAGGTATGGCTCTGGCCCACCAACCCTGGAGTGCTGTCCTATACCAGTAGGATGGAGGTTGCTATACCGGGGTTGGGGCCCTTTAGGGCAGTGTTTCCCAACCCAGTCCTACGGGGCACACCGGCCAGTCAGGTTTTCGGGATATCCCTAATGACTATGCATGAGATATATATGCATTAGAGATATCCTGCCAACCTGACTGGTTTGTGGCCCTCCAGGGCTGGATTTGGAGACCCCTGCCTTACACCTCTGTCATTTAAGATTGTGAGTGGGCAAGGTGCAGATGTCCTAGACATCGAAAGGGTATATAGAATGTGACACATTCCTCCTTGATTCTCACCACCACCAAAATATTGTCTATTAGACAACTTTTTGGTGGTGGTGAGAATCGAGGAGGAATGTGTCACATTCTATATACCCTTTCGATGTCTAGGACATCTGCACCTTGCCCACTCACAATCTTAAATGACAGAGGTGTAAGGCAGGGGTCTCCAAATCCAGCCCTGGAGGGCCACAAACCAGTCAGGTTGGCAGTATATCTCTAATGCATATATATCTCATGCATAGTCATTAGGGATATCCCGAAAACCTGACTGGCCGGTGTGCCCCGTAGGACTGGGTTGGGAAACACTGCTTTAGGGTATGTAGTATATACCACATTGACCTTATAAAGGCACTTCTACACACACCTCATGCAGGTCTAGAAACCCCTCTGCCCTGATAACAGGTGCCCATGTCAGCCAGACCCTAACATGGGGTACACACTAATCTGGGTAGTGTCTGGTCACAGAAGACCATATGTGACTGTAGGATACAGGTGAACACCAAATTACCTTCAGATGCACTGCAAGGAACACCTATCACACACTGGTAGTGATGGGGACGTACAGCAGGACCTATCTCTAAAGTCACATGTACTGCGGACCTAGTGCTGGGCACCCATCCTATCCCTCAGGGTGAACACAGAACCTGCACAATGGCATGGTCTGTAGCTACACTGTGCCAGTGTCATGCACTGTCAGTTCATATTTCCAAGCTGAGGTACCGGAGAGGTGCAGACCCCATTTGGTGATCAGCTGTAGATAGCTATTCAGCATGTGCATTGCATCATGGGTACTGATGGGGTTACCCTATTCTGGCACTCAGAGCAGACAGTTTGTGTGGTGACCTGCAGTCCTTATGTACCTAGCCATTGCTGTGACATACACCACGGAGGTCTAACCTACTGGTTAATATAATGCCATTCTCAGCAGTGTTCATGGATTCCATTCCTCATTGTTCCCTCCTCTTATACCTGTCTTACTCAAATAGTGTGCATGCCTGTAACAGTCATATTTTGCAGATCAGTGCTGCCAGCCCATAATACCCTCATCACAATTTCCAACATTCCCTCGGTCCATCTATCTGCATCTGTCAGTTGTGTAAAGTCCTGTCTGCCTGTTTGGGCTGCCACCCCATGTCCTGCACTGCTACCCTTTCCTGCATTGCGCCTCATCATGCTTGCCTCACCTCTGCCTGATCTGCATGGCACCACGACTCCTCTGTCCACCCATCATTGTAACTATCCTGCCACCTCCGCAACCACTGGGGGACACGTATTCCCATCGTCTGCCACCAACTGTCTTTTCAGTACTTTACATTGCCAACACTCTGTGTTGTGGTACAGTTGCCCCCACCATGTTTGTCATCAGTACTGGCAGCAACATGGGCTGCCCGCAGATATGGCGGGTCCAGCGGCTCCCATCTCTCCCTCCTTCACTCACCTTTTCATTGCCTTTCCTCAGTGCTCTATCTAGTGTTGGGGCTACATCTGTCTCTGTTCCTCACAGGTCATGCATGTCATCCGGTGGCACCTTCCAACCGTTAGGGCACACTAACCTAGGGCACCGTAACCTTGTTAGGCCACCTTAACCTATGGTTCCATAGCCCAGGGTGCCTTCTAGAGTGCCTTGTCCAGGGGTGCCTAATACGGCGCTTAGCCTAAGGAGCCCTATAGTGTGCCTTATGAGGCACCTTACAAGGTGCCTTACAAGGCACCTTACAGGGCGCCTTACCAGGCACCTTACCAGGCACCTTACAGGGCGCCTTACCAGGCGCCTTACAGGGCGCCTTACAGGGCACCTTATAAGGCGCCTTACTAGGTGCCTTACAAGGCACCTTGCAAGGTGCCCTGTAAGGTGCCTTACAAGGCGCCTTGTAAGGTACCTTATGAGGCGCCTTGTAACGCGCGGTAGTTTGTAACATACGTTAGCTGATACGGCTTGCTGTAACGATGCACCGCACACGCCTTTATATGGGCATCTGTACCTTTACCCGGAACCTAACATGAATGACATTACTGCAGTTTAGTAAACATACCCCTAAGAGTTTACATCAGGTCTGGACATTGTTTTAGCACTAGAAGCCCCAAATACGTCAATTGATGCAAATGCATCTTCGAAGTTGTATACCAGCACCACTGTTAGAATCGTGGAAGTTATGTTCCATGACTTTGTTAGCGAGGTCAAGATGTTCAAATATGTGCATCGAAAATTAATGACAGATGCGCCACCTAGCAGGAAAATTAATTTATACCTAGAAGCCCCAAAGTACGTCAATTGACGCAACCAAGAAAATTTAGTGGTTTTCATCAGTTTTCTTACAATGACTAACATAAGAACAGTGTTAACTAAATTTAAAAGTAACTGCAAATTCAAAAGTAACTGCAAAGTCCATGTCAGTTAACGAATTAACAGGATAAGCATTTACGGTTTGCTATTGTACATTTAGAGTTTATGTGCAACTGGCGCAGATTGTCGACAGACTCTGTCCGTAAACGGGACGCTTGCATTTAGCGCACAGCGTGACAGTGCAATTTCATTTGCAGTTGGCCTTGACTGCACATGTTACTCGCTTTGCCAGTTTGTTTGTCACAACAGTGGCTGGCATTGACTCGGAGTACGAACGTCGTGCAGCACAAGTTTGTCGCAGCTGCTCCAACAGTGTGTGTTGAAACTGTCTCCTTGGCATGGTGACACTGGTTTGCTTACAGAAAATAATCCAGGCATTGATGGTCGCCAAGTCGAGAATATTGAAGAAAATGGCTAGTGTCCATTTACGACATGCAGATTTGGTGGACATTTGACGGCTCATTGAGTTCAGCATGTCGACACCGCATTTATTCTTGTTGTAGTACAACACACTTTCAGGCATCAGCTTGCCGCTTGTTTCACATATTCCACCTTTGTGAAAAGTCAACAAAACAGCAACAGTCTTCTTCTGTACTGTGGTCATTGATCCATTGGTGTAGAATTTGGATTGGTATAGTCCGAGTTTTGTAAGTGATGGTAGTTCTCTGCGATTCAGGCGAATTATCCCGACCAACGAAGTGCGCTTCTCCAATAGTTTCTCAGCGAGGTCACGGCTCATAAAAAAATTATTGACCGTAACATTGCATCCTCGCTGATAATATGGCTGCATTAGAGTCATGACCACATGTGTTCCTAAACTGCCAACTCTTTCATCATTTTTCCCAGTATACGGTTTCACATTCAAACAGTATTTGGATTGCAATTCTGCCAGGATCCAGAACTTTATTCCAAATTTATCTGGCTTATTTGGCATGTACTGCGTGAATTTGCATCTGCTTTTCGTTGGGAATAGTTGTTCATCTACAGTAAGTGATTCTTCTGGTACGTAACACTTTTTACTGTTAGCAACAAATCTGGATAACACCCATGTCATTAGGCCGAATTTGTCACACTTCACTCTTTCCTGCCGTGAAGCTCTGACATCAAATCCCATGAATTTCTTTACTTCTTCGCATCTGTTTTGTGACATTGTTTGCCTAAATGCTGCACAGCCATAAGTTTCAGACCACATCAAATCAATTGGAAAGTTTTTGGCATTCATGAAACCTCTTAGATATGCCAGTCCCAGAAAAGCTTCTATTTCATCTTCAGCTACATCCCATGATGGGTCTGATAAATGGGCATACTCCACAGTGCAGCTCCTGATGTGACTCACAAAACCGGGGTCAACGATCAAAGTATTTCAACATTACGACAATATGCAGTAACCCCACTTTTAGCAGTGGATACATTTTGGGCCTGCAATCTGCCACTGCTTTCACCTTGTGACATGATCTTCCATTCAGTCCCATCTTTTGCTACCACTGTTGACCCTGTCGTCCTGCTCTTTTTTTCAGTGATTATAGGATAATGAGCATCATCATCACTTTCATCAATGTTTCTGCTGTAGTCTGAACCAGTCAAATCCTCTATGCCTGCACAACCTGTAACATGTAGGTCAACGTTTGAATCTGATTCAGTCGAATCAGAGCCACTGTCAATTTCCAAAATATCTTGCAGCTTGGCAAGTGCTTGTGCTGCTGTCATGCGCTGCAGACGCGGTTCTCTCATTTGCTGCATCAAAGCGATAGCTGCAGCTGTCAACAGATCAACTGATTTTACACCAGCATATCTAGGCACTGCTGTCTTCTTACAAGGTCTCTGCATTCTGTAAATAGAATTCTAGGGAAAAAATGAATAAAATTTCAGGGAGGAAGCAATATGCTAAAAGTTCTGGAGTGTCGACCTGTTCTAGGGCATGTTCGAAAGTTGCAACATTGTACATACCTGTGTAACAGAGTAAATTTCGGTTTTAAATCAATCACTGTTTACAGTTTTATTCTGACATTACAAAACAATAAACACACGATGACGTCATGTAATGACGTCACATACTGCACGTATTAAACAAATAAGTAACTTCAAATTAATTCACATCTGCATTTCATGCTAAACGCAGTGGTCATGATAATGCATCAATTGACGTGCTTTGGGGTTTCTAGGTAAAATTCCTTTTGGGGCGTCTAGTGTTAAAATACAATGTTGGAAGCCCACATTTCAAAAAATGTGGAAGGAAGGTCAAATGATTGCCATAGTTTAAGGGTAAGGTGAGAGAGTCTGTTAGAGTAAAATATACATTTTTCAAAAAATGGAAAAAGAATCTGATTGAAGAAAACAGGAAACAGCATAAGCACTGGCAAGTCAGATGCACAGCATTGGTAAAGCAGGCAAAGAGAGAATTTGAAAAGAAGATTTATTTATTTGAACAGTTTTTCTATACCGCTCCTTCCATTGATCAGGAGTGGTTTACATCGAACAAAAACTCAGTTACAGAAAACATATTGCCAGTTAATCACATATACTGTAGTATAGTGGTAGCTTGGACTCTTAACTATTTACAAGGCTGTCAAGATTACCTTGAAAGCACAGAAATCATAATACAATCTTTTTTAGGTACATTCAAAGCAAAATCTTGTGAGGGAGTTAGTTGGACCAAGGATGATATTGGAGTAAAGGGGGGGGGGGGCAATAAGGGAGAACAAGGCCATAGCAGAGATACTTGAGACTTTAATGGAAGAGACTGACTTGGATTAAGTGGTGGTCATGGAGACATGATTCACGGAGAACCATGACTGGGATATAATTAAACTGGGCTATAATTTATTCAAGAAGGGCAGGATAGGAAGAAAGGGAGGAGACGTGGCACTATGTATAAAAAATAACATTAAATTTACAGAACTTCAGGGCTTATGAGGGAAGGAGGAGGCAATATGAGTTAAACTAGATATACAGACCTCCTTCACAGGTAGAAGTGGAAGATTTAACTGAAGACATTCTCAGTTTTGCTATGAAATGAGATGTTCTACTGATAGGTGATTTCAATATTTTGAATATTGATTGGGATAATGTAATGTAAGGAGATACTGGATTCTATTTAGGGAGAATCTTTCTGGCAACTAGTTATTGAACCCACAGTGGAAGGCGCCATACTAGACCTGTTGCTTACGAATGGGGAGACTATGTTCATGAGGAGCTAGTTAACTAGAAGAGGACAAGTGATGGGGCCAGATGAGGCATACCCGGAAGTGTTGAAGATATTTAGGGAAGTTCTGGTGGCTCCACTGACCTTTTCAATGCTTCTTTAGAGCTGAGAGTAGTCCCAGAGGATTGGAGAATGGTGCATGTAGTTCCTCTACACAAAAGCGGAAGTAAGGATAAGATTAGGAACTATAGGTCTCTACGGTGAGTAAATTAACGGACATACTGTTAAAATAGAGGATAATGAGGTTTCTGGATTCCAGTGGCTTGCAGATTCCAAGACAGCATGGTTTTACTAGAGGCATGTCTTGTCAGACAAATCTGATTAATTTCTTTGACTTGGAGATCAGATAATTGGACCAAGGGAGAACTCTAGATGTGGTATACTTAGATTTCAGTAAAGCCTTTGATATTGTTTTACAAAGGTGACTTATAAATAAATTTAGCACTCTAAGGATGGACCCTAACTTAGAAACTGGCTGAGTGGGTGGTAACAAACAGTAAAGGTAAATGGAGCTTACTCTGAGGAGAAGGGCATTACTAGTGGTGTGCCACAGCGATCTGTCCTTGGTCCAATTCTCTTTAACATTTTTGTAAGTGATATTGTGGAAGGGCTGTCACGAAAGGTTTGCCTCTTTGTAGTTGATACCAAAATTTGCAATAGGGTAGACATCCAGGAATGTCTACCCTACTGAGGAGGGTAGACATAACATGAGGAGAGATTCAGTGAAGCTTGAAGAATGGTCAAAAATTTGACAGTTGAGATTTAATGCTAAAAAAATAGCAGGGACATGCATTTGAGCTGCAAAAATCCAAGGAAGCAGTAACAGTATAGGAGGTGAAGTACTTCTGTCCATGAGTGGGACCTGAGGATGATTGTTTCTGATGATCTTAAGGAGGCTAAACAGATAGAAAAGGTGATGGTGAAATCCAGAAGGATGCTTGGGAGAGCAATGGCCAGCAGGAAGAAGGAGGTGATATTCACTCTGTATAAGTCTTTGGTGAGATCTCATTTAGAATTCTGTGTGCAATACTAGAGACTACATCTTCAAAAGGATGTAAACGGAATGGAGTTGGTAAAGAGTGTGGCTACCAAAATGATCAGTGGTCTTTATCATAAGGCATATGGTGGCAGAGATCTCAATATGTATACTTTGGAAGAAAGGTGAAAGAGAGGAGATATGATAGAGATGTTTAAATTCCTCTGAGGCATAAACATACAGGAGGAGAGCCTCTTTCAAATGAAAGAAAACTCTGCAATAATGGGACATAGGATGGAGTAATTTGCGGAAATATTTCTTTAGGGAAAGAGTGATAGATGCATGGAATAGTCTCTCAGTGGAGGTGGTAAAGATGAGGATAGTATCTGAATTTAAGAAAGCATGGGACAAACACAGAAGATCTCCAAGGGAAAAAAAGGGACTGTAAAGCTCAGTAGTTCGTATGAAAGGGCAGACTGGATAGGTCATGTAGTCCTTATCTGTCATTATTTTTCTATATTTCTATGGCTCTATGACTAAATGAATTTTTTGCTTCAGTCTTTACTGAAGAAGATATAGAGGAGATACCCTACCATAAATGGTATCTGAAGGTAATGAATCAGAGGAATTGAAACAAATCTCAGTGAACATGGACAAAGTAATAGGGCAAATCTCTCCTGGAATTCAGCCTGCTTGTCTGATGTTGCTGCCTGGATGTCCCGCGGCCACTTGAAACTGAACATGGTCAAGATGTAACTACTTATCTTTCCCCCTAAGCCCAGCCTCCCCATCCTTCCATTTCTCTTTTTCCGTGGATAATACTGTCATACTCCTTGTCTCCTCAGCTCACATTGGGGTCATTTTTGATTCCTCTCTTTCTTTCTCTGCACATATCCAGCAGATAGCTAAAACCTGTTGTTTCCTTCTCTATAACAACAGCAAAAGTTGTCTCTTCCTTTCTGAACACACTCCCAAGACCCTTATCCACTCTTTCATCACTTCCCACTTAGATTATAGCAACCTGCTACTTACAAGGCCTCCATTGACCATCTCTCTCCCCTTCAATCCATTGAAAACTCAGCTAGTCTTCTGCCAATATCACTATGCTCCTGTAACCCCTCTTCTCAAATTACTTCATTGGCTCCTTATTTTTTCTTCAAACAGTTCAAACTTTACCTACTCATCTACAAGTTCATTCATCTACAGCGATTCATTGCACCTCTTATCTCTCCCTGCACCCTTCCTCAGCAACTCCACTCATCTGTGCCCTTCTCTTCTACTGTCAACTTCAGAGTCTGTTAGTTCCACCTTGTTGTGCCGTACACTTGGAATAGACTACCCAAGTCAGTATGTCAGGCTCCATCTCTGATCCTATTCAAAACCAGGCTAAAAACCTACCTCTTCAAGGCTGCTTTTTGATCTTGAGCCCTTCTTCACCTGTTCAACACCCAGGTGATCCTTAATTATTTCCCTTCAAGAGTTACCCTAGTCCCTGTTTGTTCTGTTCCTCTTACAGTAAATAGATTGTAAGCTCTTCTGAGCAAGAATTTTCTCTTACATGTATGTATACAATGCTGTGTATGTCTAGTAGCATTATACAAGCAATAAGTAATAGTATTGGTAAATAGCAGCAGCTATTATAAATGCAATACCCCTTACTGTGAATTTTCAGTGACACAACACAAATAGTGCCACTGAAAAGTTCCTCTCACTATTCCAACACTGTCCTTATAGTGCCAAAGTAGAGTGAGCACATGTCACCCAGCCATACAGATAGCAGTAATATTCAGCCACTATCCATAAAGATAAGCACTTCAATTTAGGTCAGAAAACTCACAGCCTAAGTTAAACCGTTTAGCCATATGTATATCTGCTGATTGCTGTAATATGTATAATATAAGGAAAAAACCTTCAAAAATGTGATGACACACCAAAATATCATAACCAAAAGTCAAAACATGTAAAACACCTGGGAATCAGTTTTACATGTTTTGATTTTGGTTGTAATATTTTTTTTTTTATTTATTTATTTATATTCTCTTATATATCGCACTATTCAGCATCAGCGCGGTTCACATAGAACAAAAATCTCAGTACAGTCAACGTGCATGAGTTTACAGATAACAAGGGAAGGAACTTGGATAACAAGGGTAATTATTTACAATCTATTTACAAGGATAACACTACTGCATATGTATAATGTATAATATGTATAATGGCCACCAGCAAGTGCCCTCCACATATATCCAGTGCTGCTGCCTATCCCGATAGTGGTGCTGAATATAATGTTTTCTTTAAGAAAAAAAAAAAAAGAACACTCTCACCACCATGGTTTAATACTGGACAAATAGATCCCTAAAACAGGAAAAGCCATTCATAGATCTCGCATCACTGGTCATAAAAAACTGCCACATGGAAAGTTTAACATCTAGTGCAACATATCCCCTCAGAATGCTAAACACATGCAACTTTCTCTTAAACATTACTTAACTATGGGCAATTTTTCATATCAACAGCAATGTATTTTTTAATGTCCCCAAAGGGGATACTACCCCTCTCAAAAACATTGCCAACTCAGATGTCATCAACCCCCGCATAACAGACACTATTTAAAAAAAAAATAAAGACGTTTTACTCCGCTAATAAATATTGTGATCAGCACCCACATTTACTGAATCATGCAAAACAATAATTATGTTCAATTGATGTACAATTATTTAGTTAAATAAACTGAGCTGTTTACAAAATCCCTTTTGATAGAAATGCTGGTTAGTATAAGATTTAGGGGGTCACATCTAATCTCTGAGCTTTAAGACTTACCCCAATAGTAATATGGAGCCGTTCCCTGTTAGGCAGCGTGACGCAAATGTTGCGTTGCTCAAGTTCTGACATTTGGCTTTGGCAAAGAAGCTGTTTGCTCATTGCCTTTAGTAAGAGACTCGTGGTTGCAGTTTATGGCCTCCTTCGCCTAGCTCCTTAAGGAGCAACATGCTTCATCAGCACCTCCTGCCAGACAAGTACTTCAGTGCCAGTTGTTTGTGTTAATTAAAGTAGAATTTGCTCTCTTCAGCTACTGAGCAGGTAGGAGGGCTGAGCAGAGGCAGCGCAAAGCATGCTTTCAAAGATGTTTCAGCTCACTCCTGACAGCAATAAGCAGCTCCCAAAATATTAGAAGCAACAAAAAATACAATGGTTACAGATTATGCTCCTGACAGCTACATAATATTAGCACAGCCATCAGAGCATGTCAGAGAAACTTTAAAAAAAAAAACAAAGTCCCATCTCTGCTTTTTGTTTTCTCACAAAGGCTGAACAGATTCAGAGGTGATCATCTGTTGCCCAAATCGTGTTTCCTAACCTTTTCTTTTAACTTTTTTGATAACATAATACAAAGATTTAATTGAAACTGTACGATGGCTAGTAAACACTCACATCACAAGGTGGCTAATCATCATATACAACTATTCTACTCCTTTTGTCCTGCAGTTCAATTGGAACTAGCCTCCTCTGGACTGTAGTGCCATGAGCCTTCATTCATAATCTTATCTTACATCTCCTTCCCCGATCACATAGCCCAGCTATTGTGGCAATAATCCTCAGCCAGCGATCACACGCTAGAACCTTTTCATGAAAAATGCAATTATAGCTCCAAGTTCCAGCAGCGAGATTTTACTCAGGGTAGTTTCTCCTAATGGGTTAGTTTTGCGCATACTATGCCAGTCGTGAACCTCACTTCTAAGCCAGGATATGTGGAATATGATCTTAATCTCTCAAATTTACTGCTAATGCTCGGCGTAATACTTGCATCGTACCAAAGAGAGCCTCCTGCTGGAGTTCGTAAGATGGAACATATATGGGTAGTTTGTCAAGAAGATGTACTTGGAAATTCTTCTTTTATCAGGCCTGTCACTCCCAGTACAATGGGAAACATTTCTGTATCTTTCTGCAGCATCCCACCTCCTGGCTGGCAGGGGGGGTGGCAAAAGACCTGATTGATCCAGCATTTGAATAAAGGCCTTAGCTTGGCAACATACAGCTCTGCCACTCAGTCACTAGATCAGTCCACACCTTGTTCAACTATTTTTTGTAAACTAAAGGTTTATTTATTTAACGATTCTTTTATACCACCGTATCTACTAGTCGAGGCGGTTTATTTGGAATGAAAGATTGCACTATACATGGAACATTTGAAGCAAAGTAACTGTACAATGTAACTCTTGAAGGGAGCGAACTATCCCTTAAACTATAGAACATTTGTAGCAATGTAATCATACAGGATGAACTGTGCTGTAACTGTACAAGTAAACACTAGAACAATTGAGGAAAGTAACTGTACAATGTAAATGATAGCATTTTTGTACAATGTAACTGTACAGGATGCACTGTGCAGAGGAAGGCTGCAAGGTGCAGGACTGTATTTGTTCTGTATCATGGGGTGGTCCTCTGCTTGTAGGGTAGGGTAGCTATGTCATATGGTTTGAGGGCCATGTTGGATTGTGATGTAAATTGGGTTATAGTCATATGAGTATACCTGTGAGGTGTACCCATGCAGAGTTCAATCCCTGGGGATGCAAAGTATATAGGTTGTAAATCCAACAACCTATAAATTTCGCATCCCCACGGATTGAACTTGGTGCTAGCATTTCACATGTACTACTGAATTTTTTAGTACATAGATTTTAATCCACATGACTGTGTAAAGAAACAAAACAGAAAACAAGGGAGGGTGGTGGCTTATTTAATTGTAATCATTCCTAAAAAAGTAAATTATGATATAAGCAGAGTAATTGTCAACTTTGTCCTATTCAGTCAGTCAAGAATAAGATACAGACATATCAGGTTACCTGTTTTTTTTTGACCCTTGAACCATGTTGAGCAATCTTACCATTAAAGAAAATACATATAGATTTTGGGGTTGTTATTATAGATAAAGCAATACATATGACATCATTCTAATTCCTGTTACGGTTATGCAAGCCAGTTTCACAGGTGTTGCCTCCCTTTTAAAAAGAAGGATAATAAAACACTCTTTATTCTTGAGGGCAGCCTGAATATCTGAGAAGTGACCTGCAGTAAGTTGCCCTTGTTTGATTATACACGCAATACAGTGCATATTATAAATGTGACTGGGAGGTTAAGTTTGTAACCAGTGTTGAAGCCATACATCTATTTAAATTTATGTACGACTTTGAATATTCACTGTAGTTCTACTGTCACATGTAATTGAAGAGTAATTATACCATTGATATATTTTTTAGATAGACCATGTGGTAGCTAATTACAAATGCATCCGATGAGTGGCAGGATACACTTCTGATGCAGCGAATGTCTAGCGAAACATAGGCCATGTCGAGTGTCCTGCCTGGTGGAATGCAACATAGTAAGCAGCTGTTTGTGTCTGGCTATATGTTGTAACAGTCAAAAACAGTAAATTTAAAAAAAAAAAAAAAAAAGCAAAGTAATGATTGTTTAAGTACTGAAAAGAATAAGGGGCATGTTTACTAAACCGTTTTAATGTGCGCTGTGCGACATTATCATGCGATAAGGTACCTTATCAAGCCATAATGGCACTTTATCAGGTGCACAGGTACCTTAGCGCGCGATAAAGCGCGCAGCGGCGCAAATGAGCACTGAAGGCGGGGAAAGGTTCCCAGAGGGCGGAGGAAGGCTCCCCAGGGGCGGAGAGAGAGGGTCAATGAGCAGAGAGTGGGAGGAGAGAGGCTTCCCGCACATTAACGCTGTGAAATCCGAGGCTCAAAACTAACGCCAGTGAAACCCTGGCGTTAGAGCCGATTTAAAGGGAAAAGAAACCATTTACGTCAGCAATGTACAGCAAAACCAAGGAAACCTACAAAAAGTGATAAGTGTGATACATGTGCATGGAACAAAAGGGCAAATAAACATTGAAAATGAACAGAAGAAACTGTAAAAAAAAAAAAACAACCCAAGCTGGGCAATAGTGATATCAATGGGAAACATCAAAAAACACTCCCAAGAAAGATCCAAAAAAAAGATATGAATTTTGGAAGGGCCTATGCTCCGTCCCCATACAAGGTGAATGAGCCCGCAGTGAAATTGCGCTGAGCAGGGTTTCCGACTCCATTGGCCAGGTTTCCTATGGCATGCACATGTTCCATAACGGCAGGGCAGGCATGTTGGAATGGGCAACTGGACAGATGCTGGAAAAGGGGACACAGAGGGCAGCAGGCGGCACATGCTGTGTTGCAGCTGGGCCACAGTGTGGACTAGGGTGATGCCTAGCTGGCCCATAGGAATGCTGAAACAGTAGAGCAGCCAGACAGCAACTGCTGAGGGCCCAACATGGGCATGAGTGTGCTCCCCACAGTGTCACAGGGGCTAGTACCCAGCAGGTACCCCCAAGGGCACAGAACATAGGCATGCGGTGCTGGGGGGAAGTATGGACAGCTATGCAGGCACCCCTACCCCAGAACCCACACCATAGGCAGCCGCCTACCCACACACTGGATGGCCTGAAACTGCACACCACCAGCACCACCAGCAGAAGGGCATGTCAGCATTGGGGCGGAGGGGTACTGGTGGTGAAGGGGGCAGTGGCTGCTGCCCACAGCAGACCATGGCCTAGCCCTGTTCAGGTGGGTGCCTTGCACTGCAACAGACAGGCTCTGTCTGACAAACAGCCATGGTATCTCCAGGGACTGCACTGTCAGTGTGGTGCAGTACACACTGACAGTGTGCTTAGGAGCAGAAGGTCACAGGTTCAAGTCCCAGCTGTGGTTCCTGCCAACCCAATCCCAATACTCTACCCACTACTAAACCATGGTAGTAAAGACAAACCTTTATTGCAGAGAACATAAGCATGCGTCAAAAGCCTATACTTTACCCTACAGAGCACAGATACCATAAACATGCACTTTACCTAGAGCAGAGTCTCCCAAATGCAGTCCTGGAGGGCCACAAATCATTTTATTTATTTATTTTATTTATTTATTTATTTAAAGTCTTTTTTATACCGCGCTATTCAGCATCAGTGCGGTTTACAATAAACAACGAACATACACATTTCCAATAGTACTTTGTGTTTACATATGAACAGGAAATTCAACTTGGCTAACAGGGTAACTATATACAATAACAATATATACAATTTACAGGCTGGTCATGTGTTCGTATGGTTTCAGACAGAGGAGATTTGTGTGGTTTCGGTAATTGGTACTGAGCTTTCATTGGTTTCCGGGTAATGTATGAGGAAGAGGTAGTGTTTCACAGCCTTCCTGAATTGGAATATGTCTGGGATTGTTCGGATGTTGTGAGGGAGGTTATTCCAGATCACTGGTGCATAAAGTTTGAAGGCCCTGCTGGATGTTGACTTGGTGCATTGAGTTATTGATCTTGGGACTATCAAGGTGTTTTGTGCTGCTGACCTTCTGTCTCTATTGAGGGGCGTCATCTGGATTATCTCTGTTAGTGATGTTGACGAGAGACCTTTGGTGGCTTTGAAGGTGAGTAGCAAGGTCTTGAATGTAATTCTACCTTGAATCGGGAGCCAGTGGAGTTGTTTCATAATGGGTGTGACGTGATCTTTCCTGGATGCTCCGTGTAGTACTCTTGCTGCGGTGTTCATTGCCATTTGCAGTGGGTTCAGAGTGGTTTGGGGGAGTCCTTGCAGTATTGCATTCGCATAATCGAAATGCGGAATGATTAGTGCCTGATAGATGGTCCTGAAATCATCAGGCTCCAGCAGAGATCGCAGGTATCTAAGGGATCTAATTTTGTGGTATACTGCCCTTACAGTGTTACTTATATGGGCCTGCATATTTAGGTTCTGGTCTAGTGTGACGCCAAGGTATCTGATCGCGGATTTGATCTGGAGGTCCGCGTCCTTCACTTTTAGTACTGTAGGCGCAGTGAAGTTACGATTCCTTGTAATGAACATCACCTCCGTCTTCTTGTGTTGAATCCGGAGGTTTGGGATTGTAGCCAGTTGGATATTTCATTTATGCAGCATGTTATTGGTAAGAGGTCGGGGTTTTCTGTTGCAAAAGGCATGTATAATAGCACATCATCTGCGTATATCATGCAGTTCACGTTGAAAGACCGGATCAGGTTGCAGAGAGGTTGCATGTATATATTGAACAGCAAGGCGGAGAGGGAGGATCCTTGTGGGACACCTTGGCTTTGATGGAATGGTTCTGATGATGTGTCTTTGGATCGAACCTGCTGCCATCTGTCCGAGAGGTAGGACCTGCACCACTCGAGTGCTTTACCGGAGATTCCTTTTTCTTTGAGGCGTTCTAGGAGGCGTTCATGGCTCACGGAATCAAACGCTGCCGCGATGTCAAGGAAGACAAGGACAAAGCCTTGGCGGATATTGTCGATGCCTGATATTATGCTGCTGAAGAGTGTGGTAAGAAGGGTCTCCACCCCGTGGGCTTCTCTAAATCCATGTTGGCATGGATCCAGTGGTGCATTGGAGTCAATGTGATCTTGTATTTGTCTCTGAACTTCCTTTTCCATTATTTTTGCTAGCATTGGTATGCTTGCTATGGGTCTGTAGGATTCCGGTTTCTGTTGGTCGAGTTTGTTGTTTTTTAGTAGAGGTCTTATTGATGTGTGTTTGAGGGTGCGTGGGAAATCACCTGTTGTGAACGATTGTTGCATGAGTCTGGATATGATGGGACTGAGGTCAGCTCGTAGTTCTTTGACCCAGAATGCTGGGCATGGATCAGATTGTGCTGTAGTCGTGTTGATAGTTGCTATGGTGTTTTCGATGCATTGTTTGGATGGAGTCGTGAAGGTAGTGAGTGGTGTTTGATTGTAAGGCTGAAGGATAGTGCTGGACGCAGAGTTGTTGTTTATCTGACATAGTTTGGTTTGTAGATAATCCGCATATGTTTGAGGATGGATTCCATTTGCTTGTTCTGATGCAGGTTCTGTTGTAAGTCACTTAACGAGGGCAAACAGGTCACGAGGTTTGTTGAGGGATCTCTTTAAAGTGTCAGCGTGGTAACGTTTCATGGCTTCAGTTACTGCGGTATGGTGCGCTGTGAGTTGTAGGTTGTATGCACTTTGGTCTACTTCTGAGCGTGAGCGGCGCCATCGTCTCTCAAGTTTTCTTAGTGTCGCGAGTGAGGCTTTCAACTCAGTAGAGTACCATGTTGCTGTGTGTCGTTTCCCTTGAGGTCTGTTTATTGCTGGGCGAACAGCTATTGAGCTGAGTGTCTCATTCCAGTTGGAGACTAGCTCATCTGGGTTGTGTGCTGTTGAGGTTATTAGTGGGATTGCTGATTCCAGGATTAGTTCTTTGTTGAATGGTTGGAATCTTCTCGGCTGATTGTTGGACTGACCAACTGTTGAGTTATCTTTCTTTTGGCCTTGGCTTGGTTGAGGAATTTGGAATAGGATTAATGAGTGATCAGACCATGGGACAGCATTCAGGTTTTATGCTGTCCCCAATATAAGGACATGTCAACATGCTGGCAGAGGGGTACTGGTGGTGGAGGGGGCAGTGGCTGCTGCCCACAGCAGACCTTGGCCTAGCCCTGTTCAGGTGGGTGCCATGCACTGCAAGATAGGCTCTGTCTGACAAACAGCCATGGTATCTCCATGGACTGCACTGTCACTGTGGCCACAGTGTGGTGCAGTACACACAGGCAGTGTATTCAGGAGCAGAAGGTCACCAGTTCAAGTCCCAGTTGTGGCTCCTGCCAACCCAGTCCCCATATTTTACCCACTACTAAACCGTGGTAGTAAAGACGAACCTTTATTGCAGAGAACATAAGCATGCACCATACGCCTATATTTTACCCTACAGAGCACATAAACATGTGCATTACCTAGAGTCCTGGAGGGCCACAAATCATTCAGGTTTTATGCTGTATCTAATAAAGATGCCTGTGCTGCATTTCCATGCGCCGCCCCCATGGTATGCAGATATATCTCATGGATATTCATTAGGGACAGCATGAAAACCTGAACAGTGTTTGGCCCACCAGGACTGGAGTTGGGAACTTCTGCCCTAGAGCAGCGGCCAACAGGAGCAGAAACACCCGCACCCACAGGCTCCACTATCCAAAGCCTCATGGAGAGGCAGGATGTCAGGCCTTGCGTGTATCTCCCAATACTAGCACTTGCATACCTTAGCAATGCCACCCTAAACCCGAGGATACGGTACACATATATCAAAAGGTTGCTATGATTACAGGCAGATAGCAATTCCTAAGTTAAACACAATCTGCTCATTGAGCTGTATCATACCAACCTATCTGATGTCTGTGGAGTGTGGTTCGGGTCTGGTGTCTGACAGTGTTTACCACCCCGGGTAGTGACCCCAACAGTATTGCGTACCATAGCCATGCCTGCGCTATGCCCAGGACTGGTGAGGTGGCCAGGGCTGCCCAAAGCCTCTATATTTGCACAATGCTGGAATAGGTGTGGGAGTGTGTGTCTGTCCATCCAGTGTGTGGTGGTTGCCAACACCTTACTCAGCCCACACTGTGTCCAGTGTTAGCTTGCCTATGTGCATAATGAGGAGCAAAGTATTGTGGGTATAGCCCGGACAGGGTGGCCTGGGCAGGATGCATCAGCACAGGGCATAGGGCAATGGCTGGGACATTGTAGTGGCCGGCCACCACCAGCATGGACAGGGTGGCCACAGCATGTCCTGCTGGGAGGTCACTCTCACCCTGACTGAGCTGTGACCACTGCATGGCTCCCCGCCCCCACCCACCCCCTCCCCTGCCCCTTAAGATGACTCATAAGGCGCCCCATAAAGTGCCACACAAGGTGATTTATAAGGTGCTTTATAAAGTGCCCTAGAAGGTGCCTTATAAGGCATCCTATAGGGGACATTATAGGGTGGCTCAGCAGACAGGGCACTCTATAATGTGTCCCATGGAGATTCTAATAGGGTGCCTTAAAAGGCACCCTAGAGTACGGCACTGTGAGGGTGTGTTTGCTGGCAGCACTAATGTAGACCAAAGAATAAAATGCTGCACACAACACTGCCTAAATGTAAAGGGCAATGCCTCAGACAGCCTTATAGATTTGGCACACTGGGGGAATCAAACCCATGACCCCTGTACCATCAGTCTGTGTATTAACCATGGTGCTACACCTCTGCTGCTGTACATGCATGGCTCCCTCAATGGCGCAATAATGTGTATGGTGATAACACGCGATGGCCATGTTTAGACCATAGGACACATTATTTTTATTGCATCCTGCACATTATGGCTGGCCGGACATTAACACGGTATACTATACATACCCCCTTGTGTATCAGTTTATGTAGCTATTGTTACGTGAAAAGGCATAGCACACAGGTTAAGACAATACCCTCATAGCTAGTGGTGATGGGTTTGAGTGTTTGAGACCCCAGTGTGCCAACACCAAGATGAATGCATCGTAATTAAACTGTGTTCAGACACATAGCTGGAACGTGTGTTGGCAGCCTTGATCTTTATTATATACTGATTGCGCCATCAGTTCCTATATACCAGCCATGGCACAAGCACATTGCTAGTGCACCATAATGATGGGCGTGGTGCAGCGCCGCGTGGACTGATGCTACACGCATTGAGATGTGTTGCGGCGTGTGCGCGTGAGCAAGGTAGTGCAGAAAATGGCTACCCGCTACAGGCAGTCAGCTTTTAGCATGCAGGATCTGAGCCACCTTGCAGAGCTTATCTGCACTAGGCAGAGCAACCAATTTCCAGGCTCCTCGAGGCGTCAGGACCTGGCACGTGTGCGTAGGGCCTGGGAGTGCATCACCAGGCGCTATAACCGTCTGGCAGAATACCCACGTGAGGTAAGTGTGTGGGGGCATGTCAATATATGCATATACATATCCATTGTGTATTGTAGGTGTGCATGCTGCTGTGTGCAGCCATTCCTACCAATGTATGTTTATTAGTTACACCCACGTGATATACCGCCTAGGTATCATATCAAAGTGGCTTGTCCCATTCCCAGGAGGCTAAGGGCATGATTACAGAGCTGAAGATGCCATCCTGGTGTCATGGCAACTGCTGTTGATGTGTTAAAAGAAACCTTAACCCAAGGAGCCCCTAAACAGGTTTGGCAAAGATCATGCTGACATGTTAGTTTCTAAGGTTGCAGGGTCACACATCTGCCCTACCCCAAGGGGTCCTGAGACGTGATCCAAATGCTCACTCACTCACCCTGGTAACATGGCTGTGAGAGAGGTTTCAGTTTAAAACATCCTCCCTATCCCCAGGAGTCCCAAGAGTCCATCAAAGTGGGTTCTCGGTCACCCTGGTGATAAGGTTGTTTGTGCCTTTGCAGTGTAAAACATCCTTCCTATCCCCAGGAGTCCCGAGAGCCCATCAAAGTGGATTCTCAGTCACCCTGGTGATAAGGTTGTTTGTGCCTTTGCAGTGTAAAACATCCTCTCTATCCCCAGGAGTCCTGAGAGCCCATCAAAGTGAGCTGTCAGTCACCCTGGTGATATGGGTATGTGTGCCTATGCAGTTTAAAACATCTTCCCTATCCCCAGGAGTCCTGAGAGCCCATCAAAGTGGGCTGTCAGTCACCCTGGTGATATGGGTGTGTGTGCCTATGCAGTTTGAAACATCTTCCCTATCCCCAGGAGTCCTGAGAGCCCATCAAAGTGGGCTGTCAGTCGCCCTGGTGATATGGTTGTGTGTGCCTATGCAGTTTGAAACATCTTCCCTATCCTCAGGAGTCCTGAGAGCCCATCAAAGTGGGCTGTCAGTCACCCTGGTGATATGGGTGTGTGTGCCTATGCAGTTTGAAACATCTTCCCTATCCCCAGGAGTCCTGAGAGCCCATCAAAGTGTGCTGTCAGTCACCCTGGTGATATGGGTGTGTGTGCCTATGCAGTTTAAAACATCTTCCCTATCCCCAGGAGTCCTGAGAGCCCATCAAAGTGAGTTTCCCAGTCACCCTGGTGATATGGTTTATGCAGCTGTTGCTGTTTTCTAATTCCCCCTACCCCCAGGAGTCCTGAGACCTGCTGAAAGTGTCCTGTCAGTCACCCTGGTGATATGGTGTATGTTGCTGATGATGTGTGCTAAGGCACCCTACCCCCAGGAGGCCTGAGACCTGAGTGCAAAGGTGGGTAGGGAGCAAACACTTCTGTTCACCAGTGTGTATGACAACAGAGAGGTGAGGGAGGGGACAGACAAAGTACGGACCCCTGTAGTTTGCCAAAGGCATGTCATTGATGCCTCTCACATGGGAGTGATGTGTACAGAGTGATGGTGAACAGTCAGTCTGTAAAGGATGTTGGGGGGTCTGCAAGCTGGGGACAGGAAGGTGACATGTGTGTTGCACAGCTAGAACATGACATATGTATGTTTCCCTTGTGTTTTCCCAATGCACAGGACATACTTGGTGAAGCTCCTGGTGCTGTGGTGCATTAGCAGGTGATTGTACGTCAGCCAACATGCTGTGGTCTGGGGTAGGTGGACCTACAGCTGCATTGTCTGTGTCAGCAGTCAGGGGGAATACATGTCCTCAGTGATCTGTCATATTGTCCAGATGTTGTGGTTTACCTCTTTTCCATGCACCTCCATAACCCATATCTTGCTGTTGGCACACATATCCCCATGTGTTCATGTGCAGTATGTCTTCTGCAACACTGTCTCTGGGACATGTCCAACAGAGATGCATGTGTGTGGAGGTCCTAGGTATTTTGGTGGTGGCCTACACGTGCACCCTTCCCCGACATTGTACCATCAGCCAACGCCAGGGTATCATTGCATTTCACAGGGCCTTTATGTCTACAAATCTCCACTTGTGCACATACAAGCCATATGCTACTGCTGGCATGCACACCTTAGCATACTTTGTGTGGGGGGGTTTTTGTGTTGGCTGTGTGATGATACAGTGTTCAGGCTTTTTACATTATCATATGGTGTGAGGGGTCTGTACACCTGGGGGGCGGTGGTGACTGTGCTATCTCTACCTTACTGCTGTTTACCGTGTGACCATTGTGGACATGTGTTGTGTGTTGGGAGCAGAACTGTGTCTTGTGTTCTGACATACCACTGTTGACCTGCTTTTTAGTATCACAGATATTGCCATAATGTGGACTGGACATGCATCAAAAGTAGCGTGACATGGTGACATGATGATTCTACATAGTTCGCTGACATTGTCTCCCTTCACTGTGACCTGTTATGGCCTTTGAGTGGCTCAGGGGATCCGAGACATACACCTGATGCAAGCACAAGGTAGTTTGCACCTTTGTTCTTTTGGGAATGACATCAGCCTTTACATGTTAATGATTTACTGTTTGTCTCATATACATTTCATATCGGCTCTCTGTTCAAGAACGCTGATGCACATAGGATGGAGCTGTGAAACGCCTGTGTAACATGGGCATGGACAGGACCATATCCATGTGACACCAGTGTCTACAGTTCCAATTCAAAATGTCCCAACATGCGATGTGTTTTGTGTTGTGATCATGTCATGTTTGCCTGTGTGTCCCTTTATTATGTGTTTCTTAATGTTTGACTCTCTGCAATTTGTGCTGATGTTGCAAGGCGCATACCAATACAATATTTATCTTCTTCTGACACAGGGCAGAGAACAAACCAGCACATCTATTACAGTGCATCTGGCATCGCCATCACCCACCTGTTGGGGGACACAACACCATGGAACTTTCCCTGGAAAATGGTGCCATAGGATGTTTGACCTCTGCGAGTGGGACACATGCCTAGGATGGACAGTATTATTTTTGGATTGCTACTTTGGCCATGACAGACATATCCAACACACTGCTGCTGCCATGCTGTGGCTGGGAGTCATGCTCATTGCAGGAGACACACAGGACCTTTCATGTACTGTGGCATATTGGGATATGACACTTGACTATGCATGCCCAGGGTTGCAAGGATAGTCTTAACCTGAAGTGTTGGATTGCAGATACGCTTTGCAGTTTGCACACTGTGTACTGGTCCCCACATGTGAAGCAGGGACTGACATTGTCACTGTATGTTGTACATTCCTCCACAGTTGTGGTATTGTGTTTTGGCCATGTGTGTGACATGGAACACAGTATACGCTCATCTGTTTGTTTCAACACAAGCACACAGCCATGCGTGTGGCATAGGGTGAGCGATGGAGAGGTCCTGTTGTCTATGTCCACCTACTCTCCACCTGGACATGATACAGGTTTTGCCACAACACTGCTTTAATGCACACCAGCATCCTGGATTGATGTTTTCAATCACTAAGGGTGTTTCCGTGCATGTGTGGCATCACTGTATCATGTTGAAATGTCGATGGTGCATGTGCATATGACTGACTATGTTGGGGAAACACAGCACATGGCAATATGGCTTCTGTGTGGTTTACTGTAACATGTTTGCCCTTAGTTTCCATCTCTATATACTGTTTCTTGTGTTTGTTTACTGTACAGTCGTGACACTCTGCATTGATTTACAAACCTTGCATTGCATGCCTGCACAGTTCTATTTATCCCCTGAGGTAACAACACTCACATTGTCCCCATTATATTTGGAGGGTCGCAGTGTGAGTGTCTGTTGTCTTCCTTCAATTGTGCATTCCATGTACCGTGATATATGTGTACAGACACTGTCTACACACCAACCAGTGCAGGAGCACCTCCTGCATGGTGTTATCTCTGCATGTTTCTGCAGGTAGTTTTCATTTGAATTCTGTCTGTGTTCATGTGCCTCTGCTACCTGTTAGCATATCCTCATTGTGCATTTGATGATTGTTTAGGGTTACATTGTTGCAGCTTGGATTCCTATATCAGGCATTATGTGAGAGCTGAAACACTTTCAATATGTGTTTTTAAAGTTACAACGTTTTAACAACATGTGCTGTTTTCATTTGTGTGCCTCCTGTGTTGCCAGATAGATATGTTTTAGGGAACAGATCATGATTGATGTGTGTTGGTCCCTCATCATGCACCGCCTACTGTCTACATGCACTCATATGTGAGTAACACATTTAAGGCATGCAGCAGGATGTGGGGAGTGGGGGCCTAATGCATAGTGCATACCATGCATGTGCTGCACATTATGTGTCCTGCCCTTCATTTGTAGATGGGACCTTTCTGTAGGATGTGGGTTGCTGCCCTGCTAAATGTGTTTCTGGCTTTCACCTGGGATCCACTCACCTTGATGGTGGTATCTACACTATCTGTGAAGATGAACCCAAATAAAAATATGTGTTTGATATACATTTGTCTCTGCTGCTGCTGCTTGATCATGGTGACAAACATACAATACAATGTGTGCCTTTGAGTCAGTCCTGACTCCTTGTGACCCAGAGACTCCAGGGTTTTTTTGGCAGTGTCACTGGAAGTAGATTGCCAGGCCTTTCATGCCAAGGTAATGGAGGGTTATGTGACTTGCCAAAGGCCACATGGAGTGCTAGTGGGATGTGAACCCTGGTTGCTTGGTAACCAAACCAGTTTTCTAACCACTAGGCTACTCCTCCACTCTTTGAGTATATCAACACTTGTATCTACTGATTTGCTGGTCATGTGCATGGCCCACCTGTGCTCACATCCTTGTACGGTGGCAGCTGTGTATCTGCCAGCCATTTGCCACATCACTGGGTATTACAGATTCCCATACACACCCTCCCTTTGGGGTACTATTTTTGCATTGTGCTGAGTGTGCTCATTGTGGTTGTTTGGGGTAGTGGTTACAGGCATGTGTTATAATGCCATAGGTTGCAGGTTTGATCCCCACATGTGGTTTATTTTTTTCTTTTCTGTTGTGCTAACATGACCATTAGGTACCAGCAGGTTCATCACCTCCACACACCCTTCCCTCTCTTCACTGTACACCAAGGTGTGCCCTCTGTGCTGCCTAGCCATCACATATTATCTGTTACATAGGTCTCTTTCTTTATGGTATTTACATGGCAGTCTGCTTGGGGGTTTGGTATTGCTGTGGCTCAGCTGGTGTGTGGTACACCTGTTTGCATGTTCAATTCTCTCCTGTCCTGTTCCAGTTTTTGCACCAGCTCCACAGAGCATCCTGTGCTGCCCTTGGAGTTTAGGTTCTTTCCTCTTTTGCATGCTGTATCCACTGCATAACATTTCATTGTGTGTGTGCATGTAGTTCTATGTGGCTCTGGTCCCAATTACAGACTGTGATCTGATCTGTACACAGCAGATCTGCATGTGCATTTAGTCATGGTTACTGTTGGGGGTTTGCCTGTCCTGAAAGCCAGCAGGTGTCTTGTGTGATGCCCTGCATTATTTTTGTATGCAGCCTAAGCTAATGAGCTCATGTTGGTGGTGTGGCCTACTGGTTTGTGCATTGTCATTTGTGGTGCTGGTCATAGGTTTGACTTCTCTCTGTTGTCTTTTATTTGTATGCTTATCCTGCAGAACTACTTTTCATTCCTGTGACAGTCATATCTGTGCTGTGAGCACATTGTACCCTCATCACAGTTGTGAACCATCCTTCTGTCCATCTACGTGTGTCTGCCAGCTGTGTGCCATCCTACCCTCATGTGCATGCTGCTACCCCATGTCCTGCACTCCTACACATTCCTGCATTGCAGCTCTCCTTGGTTGCCTCTCCTGTGTGTGCTCTGCATAGCACTGCTACTCCACTGTCATCCTGACATTCCACCTATCCTGACACTTCTGCCTCCTCTGCTGCACACATCTTTCCATCCTCTGCCACACACTGTCATTATTGCATGGTACATTACCATCGCTCTGTGCATAGCTACAGCTGCCCCCAATATGTTTGTCCATTTTTCTAGTTGCCACATGGGCTGGAGGCTGATTTGTCTGGTCCATCAGCTCTGATCTACGTCCTTCCATTACTTATGCATTGTCTTTCCTTGCTGCTCTGTGCAGTGTTTGGGTTATATGTGTGTTTGGCACATACCTCTCTTGCCCTTCAAATTGGGGGACCTTACTGCTCTTGGCCAACGTTTTTGGGTTCACCTATACATCCTTGGGACATCTTACGCCACACCTTCGATTCAGGCAGCTTATGGGGTGCCTACTATGGTGCCTTGGGAGTTGGCAACCTTTCAACATGGCCTCTGGGGCACATTATAACCCACCTTCACTGATGTGGTTGTTTAGGATGTGCCTTCTGGTGCACCCTAAAAGGTGCATTAATTTATGGCACTAGGGTGCTGTTCTTTTTAGATGGCAGCACAGATTGTTGTACAGTTGCAAGCAGAAAAAGGAATTACCTCTGCCAACCTTATTCATTAGGTACACTGGGGACTTGAACTCATGATCCCTGCACCATCAGTTAGTGCATTATCCATTGTGCTACACTGCTGTTCCTGTTTGCATGTCAGCGCGCCTACTTAAGATTTCCATGCATTAACATGCGCCGTGCTGCCATCACAAACAGTGCTGTAACCTTGCGGTGCCTCATAGGGCACCCTATAAAGCGCCTTATAAGGTGCCCTATAAGCAACATTCTAGGGTGCCTTGGCGGACAGTGCACTTTATAATGTGCCCTCTGGAGTGCCTTATAGGGTGCCTTATGCTACGGCACTTTGAGGGTATGTTTGCTGGCAGACAGATTTAAATTAAACTGGAAAATGCCTCAGACAGCACTGGGTAAAAGTATCATTATTCATCAGGCCCACCCAGGAATTGAACTCATGACCCCTGCACCATCAGTCAGTATATTACCCATTGTGCTACACTGCTGCTTGTGTTTGCATGTCAGCGCGCCTACTTAAGATTTTCAAGCATTAACATGCGCAGTGCTGCCATCAAAAACAGTGCTGTAACCTTGCGGTGTCTCATAGGGCACCCTATAAAGCGCCTTATAGGCAACATTCTAGGGTGCCTTGGCGGACAGTGCACTTTATAATGTGCCCTCTGGAGTGCCTTATAGGGCGCCTAATGCTACGGCACTTTGAGGGTGTATTTGCTGGCAGCACAGATTTAAATTAAACTGGAAAATGCCTCAGACAGTACTGGGTACTATTGTTCATCAGGCCCACTTGAGAATCAAACTCATGACCACTGCACCATCAGTCAGTGCATTAACCATTACACTACACCTCTGTTGCTATGTTTGTAGGTCAACACGCCTACTTAAGATTAACGCGCGCTGACGTGCGCTGATCCCTTTCTTGGGCGATAACATGCTCAGCGCACATTATTGCGTGATAACGCGCGCTTGCTACATTTAGACCGGAACGCCGCTCCTTTTATGGCATCCTGCACACTAACGCTGGGCGCACGTTAAGACGGTTTAGTAAACATACCCCTAAATTCCACAAAAGGGGTTTTTTGGACCCATAAGGAAGCAGTCCTGGTAGCCCTAGATAACTCTAATAGGAGTAACTCATGGTTAAATTCTTTAAGGTGGATGCAGATGGAGGTCCTTTTTTTCCCATTTTAATTAACAATGGCATGAACTGTCATTACAGTGATTTTGTTTATATGTGATGGCTTGATTTCATTAACTCCCCTTTTTCATCTAAGATTCTAGACACCGGGTAATTTTATAAAGCATTTTTTGATTTAAACATTGTTTTGGTCACGTAAAAGGGCTGTTATAGAATTAGACTGAACATAAAAGTATGCGCAACACCAGGGCCAGGCTGAGGGTTTCTACCACCCTAGACAGAAGACCTAGCCTTGCCACCCCCACCCCACCCCATCCCACCCTCCCCCTCTTCTGTTGCTGAGTCACACCACCGCTGCCATTGATTCTGGTGCTGTCAGCACAAATGGCCCACCACTTCTGACCCCCCTCCGACACAACTTTGAATCAGCGGCGGCAGTGCAACTCAGCACAGAGGGGAGAGGGCGGTGTGATTTGCCACTTAGGGGTGGTGGGGCGGTAGGCTATGTGTGCCAAAACACATAGCCTGCTGCCCGCAGAGGCCCTGCACACCACAAGTCATCATGTGCTTTTACAGTACAAATGCACAGGGTCAAAATTTGGGTGAAACCCTTCTTCCCAAAGAAGAAAAGAAGCTTCAGTAGTACTCCACACTTCTAAGCCTTCTCAGGCTCTCAGCGGGCCCAGCAACAAAAGGGTCAGGGATACGGTCCCAGAAAACAAAAAGCCCCAAAGCCCCAGGCACTGGCTCAGGCCCAGCCTGGAGGAAGCTTTTGACTGCCTGTGCGCGATCCCCATACCTCCAGGAGGTCCTCTGCTACCCACAGGGGACACCTAGCCCTGTTTATCCAGAGGTGGACAGCCATCACCATCGATACTTGGGTGTTACATTTGGTCAAGGAGGGTTACCACCTCCACCTACATCAGGCTCTGCCTCTATTCTTCCCAGGAGAACCAATGAGACCTCTCCTTCACCAGACCCTGCTCCTCACTGAGCTAGCAGGACTACTCCAGGACAAAGCAGTGAAACCAGTGCTAAAATACCTCTGGGGCACTGGCTTCTACTCAAGATACTTCTTATCCCCCAGAGGACTGGGGGCCTCAGCCCCATGCTGGACCTGTGAGATCTTAATAGGTTTCTGGTGAGGGAGAAGTTCAAGATGCTCTCCCTTGGAACACTGCTGCCATTATTCCAGCAGGGAGACCGGCTCTGCTTCTTTGACCTAGAGGATGCCTACACTCACATCTTAATCCACCCCAGCCACAGAAAACACCTCTGGTTCATAGTGGGAGGCAGTACTACCAATACAGGGTGCTGCCCTTCAGGTTGGCCTCATCACTAAGTGTCTTCACAAAGTGCCTCGCAGTGGTCACAGCCCATCTTCAGGGAGCCTTCATCTTCCCCTACCTGGCCGATTGGCGGACACAGCTACAGAGGCACAATGGATCACTGGGCACACCATAAATGCCCTGCAGCACCTGGGGTTTGTCATAAACTACCCTAAGTCCCACCTCACTCCAGCCCAATGCTTAGAGTTCATAGGGTCACAGCTGGATACCCTCCAAGCAAGAGCCTTCCTCCCTCAGGAGAGGTCAACACACCTCAGGGAATTAGCCGCAGAAGTGCAATGGTGCAGGACACTATCCACCTGGCTTCTCCTCCACCTGCTGGGACACATGACCTTCATGGTCCATGTGACTGCAGATGCCCAAGAGGGAGGGAACCAACTTACAGAAATAGGAAGACCTTCCACTCTATTAATATGCAGGTGATCTGCAGTACCCAGGGTGAAATAACTGATGTCTTTCCATGCTTCCCAGGATCATGCCATGATTCCTATAACCTGTCACAATCGGGCATATATGAGCACTTCACCAGTGGAGAAATCACCGAAGGTTGGCTTCTAGGTAAGCAGGCAGAGATCCTAGGCCATAGGTGTCCAGTGTTTGCAGGGGACATAAAGAGAGACTTGCAGTGGACCCAGAACAATGTACCTGTAACATATGCCACTACACAGCAAACAGCAGGGCTGAGAGAAAGGAGGTCATGTGTAGCTCATTGGAGCGAGTGATGGGCACTGCACTTGGTGAGCGGGGAGCAAATCCCACCTCTATTATATACATCCAGGTGCTTGAAAACCACATGTGAGCAGTATAGAGAAGAGGGCAGCCAAGTACTCATCGTGTAATCAAATTATGGAACTCATTACTAGAGGATGTAGTAAAAGCTGTTAGTGTAGCTGGATTTAAAAGAGGTTTGGACAAATTTCTGGAGAAAAAGTCCATAAAACATTATTAAAGAGGACCAGGAAATCCACTTCTTACCCACTGGACAAGCAGCTTGGAATCTGTATTTTTTTGGGAACCTGACAGGTTCTGGATTGGCCACTGTTGGAAACAGAATACTGGGCTTGATGGACCATTGATCTGACCCAGTATGGCATATCTTATGTTCTTATCTTTTTAAGAAATGTCCCCAGGTCAATACAAGGCAAGCATGGGCGATCAACTTGTCAACATATTTTGGGGTTTGAAGTCATGCTGGCAAGAGGAGCAGGCCAAATGGAGAAAGGTTATTTTTAGGTGCTCACGCTGTACCATACCACTGCTTTCCCCTGTCATCTGAAGCTGCTCCCACTGCAGGATAGTCCTGTCACCATGTCACACTGCACAGCCATATGCCAAGCTATGATCACTGTTTGCCAGCAGCCACAGACATTTATGGATCCCAAGCAGTGCATGACAAGGGCTAGTAAACATTGCTGCACATAGTCAGGGGCCAAAAAGCTGCTATATCCAGTACCATGTCTCTCTGCTGTTCTCACATCTCTTGTATGTAACAGAGGATATCTTCTAAGGATATCCTACTCCTTTCACCTTGCCCTTGGCTGCATTGGAGGGACATCATAGCGGCAGTGGAGTGTGTAGCACTGTTGTCACTAGAACATGAGCTATTATCCTCCTCCTCTCCCCCTCCCCCCTCCCACCCTTGGTTGCTGCTGTGGAAGTTTGGGAAGAATGGGAGTGGTCTGGAGCCATGGGATTGAGCTCCTAGTATGTTGCCCTGTAGAAGGTGGTACTAGATGGTATGGGTGTCCGTTTGTCATCTGCCACCTCTTTTGCTGGGTGGGGGTGCACCTAGAGGATGGTGAGTTGAAATTGAAGAGGTGCTGCTCTTTGCCCTGGGTGGAGGCTGCACATGGATGGAAAGAGAACAATGCAGGCTGAAAGTCTTCCTTAGGTTATGATGGAGTCCTGTCATTTCTTCCAGGACGTTCAGGATTTAAACACCTCTCATATCTAAAATGGCCCATTCCTGGAGATATTCATGCAGTATAGACATCTGCTGACCTGATTTCAGAACCGGTTGCATGCATGTCCTTACTGACTCTTTGTAGTTCATGATTAGGTATGAGCTTTACTGTTCTTGGGGAGTTACTGCTTGCATCTCTCTTGCTACTGCATCTCAGTATGAAACTTGCTGCTGAGGGACCCACATCCACAGCTCTTGTGTGCACAGAAATGTTCTTCTAGGTGAGTGTGGCAGCAATGCTGGGTCTATTAGAGGTGTTATGTTGTGCTCTATAAAAATGCCATGCTGTTGTATCAATCAAAGCATCTCTTGTGCTCTGTTTTCTTTAATTGTGTGCTATGTCTTGATGGCAGTTGGTGAGAGGATGACTGCAGGGACCTCCCTGGGATTGTTGGATGTTGTGGTAGGGCACAGCCTATACCTAGTGACTGTCTGAGAGGGTTGCTTGTGCTGATGCAGAATACTGTGGGACATAGATTCACAGGACCTGTATATGTGAGGGACATTGTAAGAGCTGCGCATGCTGCTTTTCCATGATAATGTTGAGAACATCCCATGGGATGGACCTGCATGTTGGCTATAGCTGCATATAGGTCACTAGTATAAAATGGACATAAATCCAGTGCCTTCTGTAGGTTAATATCAGTGCTGATGAATCTGGCTGACACTTCCTCTTTACAGGTAGTAACATGAACAGTAGGCTGTATGGCTAGGCCCTTTATAGCTATGGATATGAATTCACATGGCCTGTCAGCTGTTGCTGTGTATCTAGGGTGCCAGTGCCTATGGACTGTGGGTATGTTTGGTGCTTCATCTGCACCTAGGGTCCATGTTTTCCCCCTTCTCTGATTTCCCTATGTGTGGGTCATGGGTCAGCTAGATACCAGAAACCATCTCAATGAGCTCCTATATCTGCGGAGAGCACATCTCATTATCTCATCTATTTTCTCTTCTTAATCTTGTAGCTTTAGGAAACAGACCATTGGGAAATGGTTGACCTATTTGGTTAGAGGGTCATATGATCTACCAAGACTAGACCTGATATGTGTGTGTTGGTGTCAGCTGTTGTCCCTGGTTATTTATTTATTTTTCTGTGGGGTTTTTTTTTAAATACTGCCTTATCTGAAAATCAAAGTGGTTTACAGGGAATAAAAATATTAAGGAGATCATTCAGTACAGCGAATAGCGGGGATGAACTTCCGGATTCAACGTCCATCCCGCTATTTGCTCCCCTGGCAGCCCCAGCTAATGCCTCCTCATACAAACAGCTCGTTTGTATGGGGAGGCTTAGATGGTGGCAGAGGGGGTGTATCTGAGGTGCAGCGAGGGCAGGGCATGGGCAGGCCACAACCCCGGATGTACAGGGCAGATTCTGAGGTCAGCCCTGAAAGTCCGGGGCCGTGAACATGGGCGGGGGACTTATTCCACCGCAGAGGTGGAATAAGTCCCCCTGGACATCAGGGGATCCTGCAGCTGAGCCGGAACAAAGAGGAAGGGGGTGCAGGCGGATCCTCGCAGCCGGACCCTGGGCATGGGAAACCGGATCGAGGGTCCGGCTGCGGGGAAAGAAGAATATCTGTGGCAGCCAGCATTTGTGGCTCCTGAATGGAGCCGCGGTGCTATGGTGACAGGACACCATGGCACTGTGGCTCCATTCAGGAGCCTGACTGAGCTAGCCAGGGATCTGCTGGGCATGTAGGCCAACCAGAATTGGGACCCGCCCTGCACATTTGGGCCATAGACCCAATTCTGATCCTGTGGGCATGTCTAGCCCCCCCAGGATCAGAATCGGGTCTACCTTTGGGCGTCCCGCTTCTGATCGGCCGTACAAGGGGCTGGACAGCCAGGTCGGAATGTGACTCCACCTGTTTTACATAGAACCTTAGTAACATCGAACAGAACGATTACATTTGGTAGCGATGGTCAATAGACCTTAACATATTCAAATAACAGCAATTATGTAAAACAAAGTTTGTGCATTGTTGGGGGACATGGAAGGGAGGAGTAAGAAGTGGGAGGGTGGTACTTATTGTAAGGGAGATAAGTATCTGTAATTTTATTGTTCCATGGGGACACACCATTTAGTCCTTGAAGTATTCTTTGAATAGGAATGTCTTGAGTTCTTTTCGAAATTTTGTTAGGTCATGTGTTTCTCTGAGGTCATCAGGGAGTGCATTCCATGGATCAGGTGTATAAATGGAGAAGGCTCTGTTGCAAGTACTTTGATTTGCCTCTGTTATTTCCATTGGCAAGTCCAGAAAGTTCCAATTACATCTGCACTTGTTTCTGGTGATTGTTGGTATTTGGATGAAGGACTTTAGGTATGGTGACAATTGGTCATGCAGAGTTTTGAATATGTTCATTATTGATTTATATTTAATTCGGCTGTATACAGGTAGTCAGTGCAGATATTTTAAAATTGGGGTAATGTGGTCGTTCTTTTTTTCTTTTACTATGGTGCATGCTGCAGTGTGGTAGGTCATCTGTAGATGATGAAGAGCATTTTTGGGGAGCCCCTGGTATATGAAATCCAGGAGAAGAAACATGAGGGTCTAAAGTACTGAGTGGAAGTCAGACATTGATGGCAGAGGTCGAAGGTTGAGAAGGATTCTTATTTTGTGGTATATAGCTCTTGTGGTTCTGGTGATGTGAGAGGAGATGTTGAGCTGCTGGTCAATTATGCCCAGGTATGTCACCTCTTGCTTGGTTTCTAGTTCAATGCCATAAGTGTTTTTTTTTGGGGGGGGGTGGAGTGGGGTGAGAATGCCTTGTTTCTGGAGATATGGAGCACTTCTGTTTTTTTGTAGTTGATCTGCAGCCCGTATTCATTCAGCCGTTGTGAGATCTCATGGAAGCAGGCTGTTATTTTGCTTAGATTTGGAGTAGGAATGTCATAAGATGTAAAGTTCATAATGTCATCTGTATAGATCTTGTAGTGAATATCATGTTTATGGAATATGGTATATATGGGCTGCATGAATATGTTGAAGAGTAGTGAAGATAATGCAGAGCTTTGGCTTTGTGTTGTCTGGATGGTGCTGATTTGTTTGATCATATGTGCATTTATGGGTGGCGGTCTGACAAGTATGATTGAATCCATTTGAGTGAAGTACCACTGACTCCTTTGGCTTGTAGTCCTGCAAATAAGAGTCTGTGTGGAATGGAGTTGAATGCCCTTGCTGTATCTAGGAAAATTAGGATGTACTCACCGTTAAGCTTTTCTACGCTTCTTACTATTGTATCTAGCACTGATGTCAGGAGTGTTTCTACTCCATGGTGTGATCTAAGTCCGTGTTGATATTGATCCAGTGTAGTGTGCTTGTCAATATGGTTCTGAAGTTGCTGAAATGTTGTTCTTTCAATAATTTTTGAGATGAAGGGGAGGCTGCAGATGGGCCTGTAAGAGGTAGGGTCTCCTTTGTCAGCTGTGGGGGTTTTAGAATAGGTCAGACTGAAGCCATTTTTAGTTCCTTAGCTAGGAAACCCTGTTCAAGTGAGATTTGTGCCATCTTGCAGATAACTGGAGACAGCTCAGATCTGGCTATCTTGATCCAACTGACAGGGCATGGATCCAGCAGTGAGATAGTGGTGTTGAGGCTTCTGATAATGTCTTCTATGTTCTTGTCAAATGATATCCATTGATTGCTGGTGCAATTATTGTCCAGCAGTGTGTGTTGCTTGTTGTCAGTGACTCCTATTCTTCTTTGAAGAAGTCTGCCAGTGCTTGTGGGTGGGAAGTATTCTCTTGGTGGGTGCTGTGGATAGTGATGTACGATAAATAGCTCTCTTTGGCGGTTCAGTGAGCTCATTAGGATTTTGTGTGATAATCCTTCTTTGCAGTGTTGACCATGGTATGGTATTGCTTTAGCTTCTGCATGAAGCTTATCTATAATTCTGGTTGCTTAGAAATCCTCCATTTTCATTCAATTCTTCTCAGTTCTCTTTTTAAGTTTCTGAGTTCTCTTGTGTACCAGGTTGCATTTTGTTTGTGTTTTGGTGTGAATCTCCTGGTTGATAACCACTGTGCTAGTCATTTTAATCCCCTGCCCCTATGATCCCTACTAGGGGTGTTCGGGCCATATAATTGTTTTTGGTGTCATGTCCTGTGTTGTTTGTAGGTGTATTAACTATATTTTGTTATGGTGTAATCATTCTGCATTTCAATGCATTTTGTTTGACAAAATAGTCATTTCTGGGCAATTTTGATAATTTAAGAGGCAATGTGGCTGCTGCCAAGAGGGGACACAACTTGAATGTTTACTAGAGTTCTCAGGCTAATAAAAACACCTGACTGCTTTTTTGACCCCAGTCACAGGCTGGGCTGGGCTGGAACTGGTAACTTTTGGGTTGGAAAGCAGGCATCTTGCAGAGGAGCCATCATGTCTCCCTAAGGTCTGGCTCTAGCCAGGCTGCTCTTATCTCTTCTATTGCTGGTGATCTACCTTCCTGTATCCTGATTAGCCCAAAAAGTGTCTGGTCTGGAGCTCACTAGGAAATGCTACCCAGCTTTTGTTCCTTCTGCATCTCTTGACTACTGCTGTAGGGATATACTTCAGTGATTCTTCTTTTGCCGTGTTCTTGTGCCAGAAATTCTGTGGGGCTATGTGACTAATCTATCAGAGACATGTACCAAGCTTAATCCAGATCCTGGTTGCTAATCACTAACTGGCCAACCTCAATCTGCATTAGGAGTGGTAACTGTCTTTGGTAGTTTGGTTGAGATGGTTGCACAGGATTTCAGGAAGAAGACTATGGCAAAGGGAATATCATTGGACAACAACTCTACAGCAGGTATCTACAGATTTGCTTTGCATACAATCCAGTTAGCATCTTGCATAGAGCTCTAGACTGGCCATACCCTGGGGCAGTCAGGAATCAAGAACATACATCACCAGCAATAGCAGAGGAAAGATTAGCCTGGTAGCACCAGCTCAGGTGGAGATATGATGACCCTTCTCCAAGATGCCTGCCTTCCAACCCAAAGGTTACAGGTTTGAGACCAGCCTGTGCTAACACTGGTTGAGAGTTAACCATATTTTGGATTTTTTAAGCACCTTTTTGGGATTCAAAATGACATGACAAGATATTGAAAATGTGACAGAAATCTCCCATGTGGTTTCCAAGGAATGCACATTCCTAGTGTCTACTGCAGATGTGCCCCTTGTGTACTAAGCCGCCAGTCTCAGAGGCAACGTATGGGAAACCATACAGTGTATAAACAGTCTAATGCAGAGGCATCTATTTCCCCAACATATATTTAACATATATTGAAAACAACAGCATGAATACATTGCAATATCCCCCTCCTAGCCCGGGAACTTCCTCCATATACTGAGAGAATGAGGGCAGAGACACATGCCATCAGCTGCTGTACAGCCTCTAACAGAGCATAAATCTCTGCCCTTATTCCCTCCAGGTGGCCCATCATGAGGTCCTCGGCCCAGGTGATGGTACCAAAGCCCTGCTGCATCTGCTATCAAATGGCCCAGAGTTGCTGCAGGACGTCTGGCTCACCCAGACCCACAGGGGCCTTATGCTGCAGCACCTTCTATATAGATACAAAGAGGTCATGCTGTACCACTGATAGTGTGCAGTGATGCAGCATGGCCCTCTGTGCCATCTACCTGCCCTGTTCTCCCCCTCCCCCTCCCCACTGTATCATACTTCCCAGTGTCCTCTTCCATCTCAGATGGATGGTATGGAGCCTCACCATCCAGCCTTCCATGTCTCTCGTTCAGCTCTGGGATGTCCACATAAGAGTGTGTGTATAGGGGTTCCGCCACCAAATGCTTTCCCACATCCATTGTTGTGACCATTTCCTCCTCTAACTCTTCCTCATCCTCTGCCTTCACCAAGGTATCTATTATGAGGCAGTGGCTGCTCATGCTGGAGGAGCTGGTGGGTTGCTGGTGGTCTCATGCTGGCATCTTCATCACCCTTTACAGGATGCTCTTCTGACTCCTCATCTCCCTCCTCTGCCTCCTTGCCATTTATTTATTTATTTATTTACTTACTTACTTAATTCTTCTATACCGCCCCTTCCAGAGATCAGTGGCCATTTCCCTTCTCTGTCTGCTCACCATTTCCCAGGAACCACGGAGAGCAAGAAACCCACACAGGGAACAGAAAACAAAAAAACATCAGGTCTGTAGGACAGGTGGTAAGTCACTTTATTATTGAACAAACCAAAACGTGTTTCGGATCACAGGGGCCTTCTTCAGGGGGTGCAAAACTTCAAAATTAATGACAAAAATAAATGAAATAAAGTAAAAGGCTGATGATCATCAATTATAAAACCAAAACAACAAAAAGAAAAATTGTAAGGCTGAGACTCAGTAATGGAAAGAGAATGAGTATACAACATATTAATAGCAAGGGAGAGGAGGACCAAGAACCGTAATAAAGGACCATTATATTTATGAATTGTAGAAAGGCTAAAGCATTTGCCAAGCAAGCTAATCATACCTCTTGTTCAGGTGAACATGTAAAAAAATAGAGCCACTGGGAAACTCAGTCTTATACCTATAGGTAGGACATACAATAAACAGTGAGATAAAGCGGTGGAATGATTGTTGTATTACCATTTCCAAACTAAATAAATATACAGGACTGGCTTTTGACGTTAGACTGAGCAGGGGATCATAGTATAATATGACTATCTTGTATTACAAGTAACTATTTTATGTTTTAAAACAGTGCAATATGAAAGTGAAAAATACTATGCGGCAATCAAATCATGCATGTAGTGTCCTAATCAACTGTGCATAGTCAATATTGCAAAAATAAATAAACAGTCGAGCCGATTGTGTGAGCTGGTTTTAAATAGAAGTATTCCCACCAGAGAAACAGGTCAAAGGTCATGTTGTTTGATTCATATAGCAAACATCAAGTACAAAAGAAATCATCCAGGATACTAGTAGATTAAGTGAGTAATCCCTCCACATAAAAATATTGATAAAGAACCTGAAACATGTGAACCTAAAAATATCCATCAATCTATGTCATTCATAATTTTTAGACCCACATGGAGCTAGGAACTGTCAGATTGGGGCATCTGCTGAATCGTGCTGAATCCTAGATTCTGAGGATAGTGCTGAATCCTACTGAGGATAGTGCTGAATCCTACATTCTGAGGGCCATTTCGCCTGAATTATTTCTCCATTGCATCATCTGATAGCTGTGACCTCTTTGACTAGGTGCACTATTGTCCTAGAACAGTGATGGCTAACCTTTTTGAGCCCGAGTGCCCAAACTGCCGCACAAAACCAAAGAATTTCCTCAAAGTGCCAGCACGTCATTTGCATAAGTGGTCTTATTTGCATAAATATTTGCATAATGTTACCATACACTAACTTTTAGTAAACATGTCTCTTAATGAGTGTATGGATAAAGAAAGACTAAAAGATTTCTACATTACTATAATCCAGTGCCAACCGCCAGGCACATTAGGAACTACTACAAACGCTGCCCATTTAGAACCCATAGCAAACCCGCCGTATCCTGACAGCATTACCAGGACTCACAAAGCACCATACCCTACCTATCAAAAGGCAACACTGCAAATATTAAACCAATACATTTCAGAGAATACTGGGGAAAGAGAACAAGTGGCAACGTCAAATAGGAATTTCCTCTTGTACCAAACAAAGCGCAGATGTTAATGATGCACATTTCCCAGAGCTGACATATTCCAGTTAATAAATTCAAAATAAAGAGATATCTTTCTACCTTTTGTGCATTTTTTTTCAGTTGCAATTGGTCCAGCCACCTTCTTCTGGTTTCTTCATGTTTTCTGCTAACTCTCCATCGTCTGCTGTCCATTTGTCCTTTCTTCTCTCTTCTAGTTTTTTTTTCCATTCTCTCTCTCTCTACATCTGCTTTAACATACTAATCTTTCTCCTTTTGCTCTTTCCTCATTCCTATTTCATCCACACAAATTTTACCCCTCCATCCTCAATCCCCAATTACTCTCCCAATACCTGGCCAATTGTAGATTTTTCATCCCTCCTACACAAAATATTTTCCCCTCTCCATTTTACTCTCCCAGCCCCATCCCATTCTAATCCTCCCCCAACATCAGCTCCCTTCTAGTTCCAGTCTCACCCAGCATCCATTCCCTTCTAGTCCCTGCATCAGCCCATTTCCAGTCCAAGTCCCTTCATCTGCTCATTTTCAATCCTAGCCCCCCCATCAGCCCATTTCTACTCATTTCCTAGCCCCACCATCAGCCCATGTCAAATTATAGCTCCCCTCCACTCAGCCCAATTCCAGTCCAAGCCCCCCCATGAGCCTACTTCCAGTTCTAGCCCCTCCATGAGTCCATTTCAATTCAAGCCCCCACCACAGCCCATTTCCAATCTTAGCTCCCCCCAACAGCCCATTTCCAGTCCTATCCTAGCTGTTCCATCAGCCCATTTTCAGTCCTAGCTCCCTTCCCTCACAGCCCATTTCCATTCCAAGCCCCCTCCCCATCAGCTATTTGCAGTTCAAGCCTCCCCTTCCACTCAGCCCATTTCCAGTCCTAGCAACACCCCAACCCATTACCAGTCCTAGCCCCCCGTCAATCAACTTCCAGTCCTAACCCCCATCACCCCATTTTCAGTTTAAGCCCCCCCCTATAACCCTTTACCAGTCCTAACCCCCCATCAGCCCATTTCCAGTCAGCCCCCCATAGCCCATTGCCAGTCCTAAACCCCCCCATCAGCCCACAGCCCATTACCAGTCCTAACCACATCAGCCCACCTCAAGTCCTAACCCCTCCCCATCAGCCCATTTCCTGTCCTAGCCCCCCCCCCATAACCCATTATCAGTCCTACACCCCCATCAGCCCACTACCAGTCTTAACCCCCCCATAGCCCATTACCAGTCCTAACCCCCCCCATCAGCCCACTACCAGTCTTAACCCCCCCATAGCCCATTACCAGTCCTAACCCCCCCATCACCCCATTTCCAGACAGCCCTCATCAGCTCATAGCCCATTGCCAGCCCTCATCAGCCCACAGCCCATTGCTAGTCTTAACTCCCCCCCATAGCCCACTGCATCTTAACCCCCCTCCCCAGCCCACTGCCAGTCTTAACCCCCCTCCCTAGCCCATTGCCAGTCTCAACCCCCCTCCCTCCCTCCCTAGCCCATTGCCAGTCTCAACCCCCCTCCCTCCCTAGCCCATTGCCAGTCTCAACCCCCCTCCCCCCCTCCCTAGCCCATTGCCAGTCTTAACCTCCCTCCCTCCCTAGCCCATTGCCAGTCTTAACCTCCCTCCCTCCCTCCCTAGCCCATTGCCAGTCTCAACCCCCCTCCCTCCCTAGCCCATTGCCAGTCTTAACCTCCCTCCCTCCCTAGCCCATTGCCAGTCTTAACCCCCCTCTCTCCCTCCCTAGCCCATTGCCAGTCTTAACCCACCACCCTCGGCTCATGGCTATAAAAAAAAAAAAAGATGCCCGCTGCCGCCGCGGCGGCATGGAGTGTCCCGCGGGGCTCCCTCTGCCCGGCGGGACTCTCCCGGCGCTGCTCAGCCCCTCTCTGCCGGCTTGCAGAGACGCGAAGGGAGAGAGAGTCTCCCTCGCGTCTCTCTTAAGCCCGCAGGGGCAGATGGGAAATTTCCCATCAGCCCCTGCGGGCTTAACAGAGACCCGAGGGAGACTCTCCCTTCGCGTCTCTGCAAGCCGGCAGAGAGGGGCTGAGCAGCGCCGGGAGAGTCCCGCCGGGCAGAGGGAGCCCCGCGGGACACTCCATGCCACGGCGGCGGCAGCGAGCAGCTTTTTTTTTTTTTTTAATGTGCGACCTTCCCGCGTGCCAGCTGCAAGGCCTTCGCGTGCCACAGCTGGCACGCGTGCCATAGGTTCGCCATCGCTGTCCTAGAACATTTTTCCAAATCCTACTGTGTTTCAGTGCCCTTGATGTGATTACCACACCCTACAATTGTTACAACCTCTCTTTTGTGGCATGCTGATAAAGCTGTTTAAGTTTCAGCTGAGTCAAGCATAGAGAAGAGGGGAAGATACTTTCAGTGCAGGGAGATGCTCAGCCACTCTATTCGGTGCTAATTTGCCTTTAAATGGTGCCGGGGCTGCTGAGTACTATTGGCTGCACAGTCAGACTAAATGGTAGCAGGTTCCACCAAGGCCAGAGCTCCTACACTCGCCCTACAGTGCAAGGCCTACCACAGCTGCAAGAAAAATACCCCGATCTTTCAAGTTAGGAGAGTGCTCCGCAGCCCTGGTTTCATCAGGGTTCCATATTGCTCATCTCAGGACCCTACCATGTGGCCTCTCTCTCATCTGGACTGCCCAGGCCACTAGTACAGTCTCTGCCTCAATGGACTGGCCTTCTCTGCTGGAGCTGGGAGTGCTAGATTCACTGCACTGCTACCTCTCTTCTGCCCGAAGCTCCAGTGGCTCCTGCTGGGCCTCCTTTCACTGTACAGTCAAACCTCGGTTTTCATGATTAATCCGTTCGAAAAAGTCTGACTAAAACCGAAACGTATGAAAACTGAAGCAATATTTCCCATAAGAAATAATGTAAATCCAATTAATCCGTTCCAGACACCCAAAAATATTCACAAAAATACATTTTATAGAGAATAACTATATTTTTATATACAGAAAACAATGAGAAATATAAATGACTAATGAAATGGATAAATGAACATTTAACATCACTGAAAGCAGGCTAAGTTCAGTACTGTACAGTACGGTATGTTAACATCTGGCCTTAGCCACCCCTGACAAGCTGCTGTGCCCAGCTCTCTTCGGAATCACATTGGATTCAGCCCATTAAAATACCTTTACATTATCTGCTCAATGCTTCAGAATGGCAGAAAATCTTAATGATATAGCTTCAGACGTACCATGCAAGAGAAAGAACTGCCTCCCACATTCATGCAACATCTCCTGCTTACGTTGACAGCTTTTCTTCCCTGCTACCTCCGAGCCTGAGGGGGCGCTACAGAGAACGGGCAGGCAGTGGACGAGATCGGGGCCTTCCTCTCTGCGCAATCCTTGCCTCTCTGACTCTGACCAGGCTTGAGGATGTGTTTCATTTACGTGCTCAGCTGACTTTTGCTTCTCATCACGCTGGCGATCGGTGAGTCCGGGGGACAGTGCTGCCGGGACCGGGCAGGTGTTCTGGCAGTGTATACAGAATGGTGTGCAGCGCGAGGGTGTATGTATTTACAGTACTGTACTTTACGAAAACTGAGGCAATGTACGAGAACCGGGACAAAATCTCAGTCAAAAGACGTTGAAAACCGAAGCGATGTATGAAAACCGGGACAAAATCTCAGTCAAAAAAGACGTTGAAAACCGAAGCGTATGAAAACCGGGGCAAATGAAAACCGAGGTTTGACTGTACACTGAACTTTCTGTTTTGTTTTGGTTTCAGTTAAAACCACAATCATGCTTTACTTGAGGTGCCTCCAACAGGCAAAGTGCCTGCTCTACATAGGGAAACATAGTGGCACTTCCCACCAAATTGCTGCTCCCTGGAGCCAGAATGGTGGCACAACTCGCCAAACCGCAGCTTTCCCATTCAAGGGATGCTACACTCTCTGCTGACGGTCCCTCAGTCCCAGCTGCACTCTCTCCCTTAGACAGAGCCCCAGCAGTCAGCCCCAGTGCTAAAGGGCACCTGGCTGCACATTTGGGGCAGCTGCACCGGCAGTGAGCCAAAAGGGAGGTCCTGTGCACCGTTTATTGCCCCCATTAAAGATCTCCTCACCTCAGCAACTCTTCTCTAGTGCCAGTGCTTCTGCTGCCCCCTCAAACCATCTCTTCTTTCTTACTATTTTTTTCTTTTGCTAAAATGCTACAATGGTTGGCTGGTGTTCAGTGCCATCAATGAACTCTAGCCAAACCTCACCTCCCAGTGAGTGGACCCAGGTCCGGAAGGGAGCAGCTGGGTGGGGGGAGGAACCTGGTACTGCAAGGTTCTGCATCCCACACTTTTATGTACCAACAAAAGCAGTGGACTCCAGACACACCAGACCAGTCAGTGAGCTGACCATAGCCATCCAAAGCTTTCTAGAATTACTTCTTTTTATTCCAATCCATTCCAGACCAGTCAGACTGCACAGGGAACACAGAAATCCTTTTGTTGGAGACTAAGGTCTTTCTCAGCCAGAACAGGTGAAAATTACCTACACCTCTCCCAGTAGCAACACGGATTAAAAGATCTCTGTGACTCCTATGCTGCTCCTGGCAGCCTGGAAAGCCCTTGTACCTCCACTCTCCATGACTGAAGAGTGCACAGGAGGTCACCCCTGCTCGAAAGCTCCTCTCTAGATAATGTGTTCCTCCAAAAGTCCATTGCTCTCACCCTTCCCTCGTCTTCCTTTTATGTCTTTTATTTTTCAAATAAAGAGGCAGAAGGGAAGAGAAAAGAATCCAAATGGCCCCCTCCCTTCTCTGAGATCCCCCAGGCAAGGGAAGTGAGACAGAGGAGAAATTAATGTGGAGGAAGTGAAATAGGAGAGGGAAGGGACCTGGACTCCTCTAGGTAGTTCCTTGGGCCTGGAGAGAGAGAGGAACAGAATGTAAGAAAATAGGATAGAGGGGGAAGGATCCAGAGTCCTGTCATATTTCTAATGTCAAGGGGTGCTAAACCGGGAGAGCGAGTCAGACAAATGTGCATAGGTGTCTGGGTTAGCAGCACCTATATCCTGCGCACAAAAAAGGCAACTGTGTGCATTTGCTGAACTGCTATGTGGCACATCGGAGTAATCATTCTGCTCAAAATAATTGCTCTTATGCGCTACATAGCATTTCAGTGCATTCACACAATTGTCTTTTTGTGTGCAGCGTATAGGTGCCGCTAAGCATTCCATCACATGCACACACTTGTTCCAGCACACTTCCCCTGCTGTTTTCTTCAGGCCTCACTCACTTCAGCAAAGCTCAGAAAAAGCTGTGGGGATTATATGCTCAAAAAAATGGCATAAATTCCTCCTCAGCACTGACCACAGACTCTTTATGTCTCCTCCGACCTGGTTTTAAGTCCAAGGTTTGGTTCAGCCTTCTGCTCTTCTGGAGATTTCCCTGTATCCAGGCGGCATAGCCTAATTGCTTCATTACCAATTGCAGAGCCAGAATAAAAATAAGCACTGAGCAGTGAACACTTAGGGGTATGTTTACTAAACTGTCTTAACATAGCAGCGGCGACGTTATCACGCGATACATAATGTTATCATGTGATAATGTAACATTATCGCATGATAACATCACGTATCGTGTGATAACATCGGCAGCGGCATTAAGGCACACTAACACTGTGAAATCCGGCTCTGAAGGGTGGAGTAAGGCCTCCCAGAGGGCGGAGATAGGGGTCAATGGGCGGAGAGTGGGCGGGGAGAGGTTCCAGGCACACTAACGCTGTGAATCCGGGTCTGAACACTAACGCCAGTGAAACCCTCGCGTTAGAGGCACATTTGCAGGAGAGAGAAACCATTTCAGTCAGCAATGTATAGCAAAGGCAGGGAAACCCAGAAAAGTGATAGTAGTGATACATGTTCAGGAACCAAAAAGGCAAATAAACATATAAAATGACCAGAACCACATCTGAAATCCCAATAACCAAGCTGGCCAATAGTGATATTAATGATAAACATAAAGCAACACTACTGACAAAGCATAAAAAGAAAGATATCATGTTTGGAAGGGTCTATGCTCTGTCCCCCTCACAATGTCTCACAATGAAATAGCAGTGTCCCCCTCACAATGTCTCACAATGAAATAGCGGTGATCAGGGTTTTTGTCATTTATATTGGGCAGGTTTGTTAGGGCGTGAACATGTGCAGCAACAGCAGAGTGGGCACGTAGGAAAGGGCAACTGTACTGTTGCTGTAAATGGAATACAGGGGGCTGCAGGCGGCAGATCAGAATATAACTTAGCATAAATCTGAATATAACTTAGCATAAAAGACAAAACAGGGTCAGTACTCTTTGAGCACAAATAAAGTCTTCTAGAGACCCTTAGAAAGAGGCCTTCTACCTAGGGGGCAAGAGACCTGTGAAACATTTTCAATAGGTGTTAACACCACGTGTCAGGACAAAAGGCCATTTTGAAAGACTCCTATCCAATCAAGGACTGTTAATCATTCAGGAAGTTGGTCACAGCTTACCTCAGCAGCACAGGATATGGTACTGTGTAGCAGCCCTCTTTTAATAAGTGTTATTTTCCTCCCTCCCTCCCCAACACCCACCCATCCCTGGGATAATCGTAGCTTTATAGGTACTTACACATCTTAAAGGAAAGGAGGTGCTCTCAGGTGAAGCTCGTTATCCAAATCAGTCATACCCTAAGAACCTGAGATTAATTAAGCTTCAGGTGAACAAGGTATATTAAACGTATTAGGTACAGTTTTATTAGTATACATATCCATAGCAACCATTAGTAAGTAAAGAACTTAGATCTAAACACAAGCTTAAAACTAAGATGCAGACAGCAGTCCAGCAGCGAGATGGGGGCTTTCCAGTCTTATGCATTGAGTGTCATATGTATGATTTTCTCCCAATTGGTGAGAAGTCTTACGTGTGCACTAGGTGCAAGGAGCTCTTTGCTCTCGGGGAACAAGTCCATTCTCTAGAGGCTAGAGTAGCAGACTTGGAAAACATAAGAAAGACAGAGAGGTACATAGATGAGACCTACAGGGATATAGTCCTAAAGTCCCACCTCCAGTCTGGCAGCATCCCTGTTGCCATGGAGGAGAGAGGTCACGTGACAGGAGAGCATCACCCTGGTGTGGCAGGAAGTGATCCTGTAATTAGGACCTGTCCTCCAGGTGATGTAAAAACCTCTCGCACCGAGGGAAGGGTTAGGACAGCCGTTATAGTTGGTGATTTGATCATTAGCATGTAGATAGCTGGGTGGCTGGTGGATGTGAGTATCGCCTGGTAACATGCCTGCCTGGTGCAAAGGTAGCGGACCTCACGTGCCACCTAGATAAGGTCTTAGATAGTGCTGGGGAGGAGTCTGCTGTCTTGGTACATGTCGGTACCAATGACATAGGAAAATGTGGTAGGGAGGTTCTGGAGGCTAAATTTAGGCTTTTAGGTAGGAAGTTGAAATCCAGAACTTCCAGGGTAGCGTTCTCTGAAATGCTTTCCGTTCCACGCACAGGACCCAAAAGGCAGGCAGAGCTCCGGAGTCTCAATGAGACAATGGTGCAGAGATGAGGGTTTTGGATTTGTTAGGAACTGGGGAACATTCTGGGAAAAGGAGGGGCTCTTCTGAAGGGATGGGCCTCACCTTTACCGGGATGGAACCAGGCTGCTGGCATTAACCTTTAAAAAAGAGATAGAGCAGCTTTTAAACAAGATAATAGAGGAAAGCCAACAGACGCCCAAGAGCGCATGGTTCGGAAGAATGTATCCTTGAAGGATACTACCAAAAACAGAGATGTTCCAAAAAAGAGTAAAGTAGCCCAAATGCCCTCGAGTATGGAGCAGACAGAGCTTAAAGATCCCAAATTACCCATGCCTACCAATAGCCAGATTAATATGAATAAAATACAGTCTCTAAAATGCTTGTATGCAAATGCTAGAAGTCTAAAAAATAAGACGGGAGAGTTAGAATATATAGCACTAAATGAGAGGTTAGATATGATTGGAATATCAGAGACATGGTGGAAGGAAGACAACCAGTGGGACACTGTGATACCTGGGTACAAACTATATCGTAATGATAGAGCTGATCAAATTGGTGGAGGGGTTGCGCTCTATGTTAGAGAGGGCATTGAGTCAGAAAGGATTAAAGTACTATTGATCACCTGGCCAGAATGAACAAATGGATGATGAAATGCTCAAAGAAATCAGGGAAGCTAACAAAAGTTACAACACAGTAATAATAATGGGTGATTTCAATTACCCCGGTATCGACTGGGTCAGTGTCATGGTAGGACATACTAGGGAGATAAAGTTTCTAGATGAAATAAATGATTGCTTCTTGGAGCAGCTGGTTCATGAACCAACCAGAGGGGAAGCCATATTAGACCTAGTCCTTAGTGGAACACCAGATCTGGTGCAAGAGATAAGGGTGTTGGGGCCACTTGGCAATAGTGATCATAGCATGATCGCGTTTGATTTATTTAGTGGAGGAAGGATAGTAAGGAAATCCACAGTACTACCTTTTAACTTTCGAAAGAGAGACTATGATAAAATGAGGAAAATAGTTAAGAAAAAATGAAAAGGAGCAGTTGCAAAGGTTAAAGACTTACATCAAGCTTGGGTGTTGTTGAAAACTACTATCTTGGAAGCCCAGACCAGCTGTATTGCACGCTTTAAAAAAAGTGGAAGGAAGTCCAAAAAACTGCCCGCATGGTTTAAAGGTGAAGTCAGAGAGGCTGTTGTTGCCAAAAAAGCATCTTTCAGGAAATGGAAAAAAAGAGCCAAATGACGAAACCTGGGAACAGCACAAGCACTGGCAAGTCAAATGCAAGGCATTGATAAGGCAGGCAAAGAGAGAATTTGAGAAGAAGCTTGCTGTGGAAGCAAAAACACGAAATAAAGACCTTTTCAAGTACATTCGTAGCAAAATACCTGTGAGAGAGTCAGTAGGTCCATTAAATGATAGAGGGGTTAAAGGGGCACTAAGAGGCGACAAGGCGATAGCGGAGAGACTGAATGAATTCTTTGCTTCGGTCTTTACTGAGGAAGATGTAGGGATGTTACCCATGACTGAAGTGGTATTGAAAGGTGCGGAAGAATTGAAGGAAATATTGATACATTGGGAAGATGTATTACAGCTATTAGATAAACTGAAGAGTAGCAAATCACCTGGGCCAGATGGTATACATCAAAGGGTGTTGAAAGAACTGAAATATGAGATTGCAGACCTGCTATTAGTAATCTGTGAATTTTCAGTAAAATCATCTGTAATACCTGAAGATTGGAGGATCGCCAATGTAATGCCAATTTTTAAAAAGGGTTCCAGGGGTGATCCGGGAAACTACAGACCGGTGAGCCTGACGTCAGTACCGGGAAAAATGGTAGAAAACATCATAAAGAACAAAATTACTCAGCATGTAGATAGTCATGGCCTAATGGGAGACAGCCAACATGGCTTTAGACAAGGAAGATCTTGTCTTACTAATCTGTTATGTTTTTTGAAGGTGTGAATAAACATGTGGATAAAGGTGAGTCAGTTGATATAGTGTATCTGGACTTTTAGACAGCCTTTGACAAGGTCCCTCATCAGAGACTTTTGGCAAAAATATAAATTGATGTGTTTATGCTCCGTGGCCTTTTAATCTATACAAATTCTCACAAAATGGAAAGAAAGGCTCTAACCTTAAAAATGTAGATGTATACCATCTACTGAAGATTATTCAAAAGAGACTACAATCATACCTGGAACAAGAACTACCTGAAGTGCAAGCAGGGTTCAGAAAAGGGCGAGGAACGAGAGACATCATTGCGGATGTGAGATGGATCCTTGAAAAGACTAAAGAATACCAAAAGGATATCTATTTGTGCTTTATCGACTATAGCAAAGCTTTTGACTGTGTAAACCATGAGAAACTCTGGGCCACATTAAGAAGCATGGGTATACCAGAACACCTGATCGTTCTCTTGCACAATCTGTACATTGATCAAGAAGCAACAGTTCGAACAGAACAAGGAGAAACAGAATGGTTTAAAATAAGCAAAGGTGTAAGACAAGGCTGCATACTTTCCCCCTACCTGTTTAATTTATATGCAGAACAAATCATCAGAGAAGCAGGATTGTATGAAGACAACAGAGGTGTGAAGATTGGTGGAAGACTCATCAACAACTTTCGCTATGCTGATGATACCACATTACTGGCGGAAAGTGAAGATGATCTGAAACATTTGCTTCTCACAATCAAAGAACATAGGGGCATGTTTACTAAACATTCCTAACGTGCGGGGCCGTGCTAGTGTGCCTGTGCCATATAAGGAGTGGGCGGTTCAGGCAGAAAATAGAAAAAAAACGGTAGTAAGCAACCGGACGTGTGTGCGTCGCGCTAATGTGCGGGGGTCGACATTAGCGCGTGGAAAGGCAAAGTGGCGCGCTGCTGAGTATACAAAACAACAGAGCCGTGGTACAACGGTGAAGACACTGACCAATGGTGCAGGGGCCATGGGTTCAATCCCCCAGTGTGCGCAACGACAAAGGTCAGCTGAGGCAGTAACTGTAATGATTAACATTGTTTTAGGAGGCAAATTAATTTGGAACGGCATAAGGCAGCGCACAGTTATTTTTGGGCGGCATAAGGCGGCGCACAGTTATTTTTGGGCGGCATAAGGCGGCGCACAGTTATTTTTGGGCGGCATAAGGCGGCGCACAGTTATTTTTGGGCAGCAGAAGGCGGCGCACTGGTCCCCTTGGGCGGCAGAAGGCGGCGCGCTGATAGGCACAAGGCGGCGCGCTGATGCACAAACACAGGAACAGAGCCACAGCACAATGGTTAAAACACTGACCAATGGTGCAGGGATCAGGGGTTCAACTTCTCACAATGCCCAGTGAAAAATGCCTGCTGAGGCAGTATGTATTATGTTGTGGAGTGCTGTAGGAGGCTGTATAATTTTATTTTGTTATCACTACTAGCAAACGCACTCTCCCAGCATGTTAACATACGGCGGCCCATAAGGCACATGTTGCAGTGCACTGTTCGCCAAGGCACCCTTGAATGACCCCTATAGGGCAGCATGTATGTTGCGACACAGGATAATGTATAGTGCACCCTATAGGGATGGCAACCATAAGGTGGCCTACAGGGCACCCTATGAAGCACCCTCAGAGGCACCTAATGGGTATAGTAAGCTGAGGGTGGTCTTGCCGGCATAGACATATGTACAGTAAATAAAAATAAAGCTGTGGAAAGCCCTACCAAAGGGCCCCACTGTGGGTTTGAACCCATGACCTCTGGCTGCACAGGCAGTGATGTAACCATTGCGCTACAGCTCCATAGCTGTAAGCAGGCCCCTGGCTGGCTGCAGATAGCCTACACGTCACCTCACAGACAGTCTGCTGGTGTCAACAGGATAGGGTTAGGCCACCCGTACCCATGATGCACTGCACATGCAAATTAGCTGTCCGCAGATGGACACAAGATGGGGAATGCACCCCCACAGCACCTCGGCCCTGTTGGGGGAAGTGACCGGGTGCACCCACACAGCACCTTGGCCTAGTAGGGGGCACTGACCGGGTGTTTTACTGGCACAGAGTAGCCACACACCGTTACATCGTGCGGGTACTGTGCTCACCCTGAGTGTGCAATGAGGTGGCCAGGACCAGGTAAACAACACCTGCCATGGTTGATGGAGGCCAAGCGGGCGTTCCAAAGCAGTGTTAATGTGTAAGATAGCTAGTTTCTGCACAAACACCATGGATATCCCTGTCTGCCGCCATCAGGCGCACCACCCCACCCCCCCCAGTGGCAAACATGGTCCCCATCAAGGGATCCACACTCTACCTCCCTGTAAAGGTGGCAGTAGAGGGCAACATCAAACCCAGTCCTGCTGAGGAACACCACCACCCACACCCCCCCCCCCCCAGGCAGGCAGCTCCATACACAGCCATAACACAATAGCAGACAGACATAAGCCCAGGGTATGGTAAGCTGCACTCCACCACCAGATATTCCCCTGCAGCAAGCCAACAGTCACTGCACCCTGCAAGCCATTATAGCAAGACATTTACCAGCTACAAACAGTCTGCTGGTTAGTCCATAGTGCATGTTCCCAATGGAGATGCATGCACCCAGAACTGGGCTGTCTGCATACACAGCAAGCAGATAGATCAGTGACTGGGCCCCAAAAAGAAACCCATATCTATCACATTAGAGAACTACTATACAGCACTATGGGGGGGCCTAGCCATGCTGTGGTCACTGCACAGTCAGGGTGAGCGTGATCCCCCAGAAGGACATGCTTTGGCCACCCTGTCTGTGTAGGTGGTGGCCGGACACTACAATATCCCAGCCAATGTCCCTGCCAGGGCCCTATGCCCAGTGCAGATGCATCCTGGCCACGCCACCCTGCCCTGGCTATACCCATGGTACCTTGCACCTCATTATGCACATTGACTGGCCAATACTGGCAACAGTGCTGGCAGTGCGGGCTGTTGAAGGGGCTTGCAGCCAACACCCACTGTATAGACAGACACACACTTCCACACCTCTGCCATCATGGTGCTACGATTGAGGGGGTAAGTAGCCTTGCCCACCAAACCGGTCCTGAGCACGGCAAGGCATGGATATGGTACGCATTACAGCTGGTGGTCACTCCCCAGGGTGGTAAGCACCGTCAGAGGCCAGGCCTGGAGCATGCCCCGCAAACACCTAACAGATTGTTTGGATGGGGTCAACTAGCAGTATGTACGTAACGTATGGATAACTGCCTGCCTGTGCTCCTAGCAAACGTCTCCGAGCTGTGTACCGTATACCTCAGGTGTAGGGTGACATTGGTAAGTTATGCAAGTGCTCGTTTTGGGTGCTGCATGCACGGTCCAATGTTCTGCCTTTCCAGGAGACATTGGCCAATGGGGCCTGTGGGTGTGGGTGTGTCTGCCCTTGATGGCTGCTGCTTTACGGCACAGATTCCCAACTCCAGTCCAGGTTTGCATCACACTGTTCGGGTTTCCTGCTATCCCTCATGAATATGCATGGCCTACATCTACATGCCATGGGGATGGTGCATAGATATACAGCACAGGCATTTGTATGAGTGTCAGCATGGAACCTGACTGGTGTGTGGCCCACCAGGACTGCATTTGGGTGATTCTGCTCTAGGTACTGCCCCTGTTCATGGTGTCTGTGCTCAGTGGGGTAAAAGATAGATGTCTTACCATTGCATATGTCCCCGCCATGAAAGGTGTGTCCTTACTATCACTGTTTAGTTGTGGGAAAAATATGTGGGCAGGATTGGCAGGTGCCCCAGCTGGGTTTTGAACCTCTGCCCTCTGGTCCTAGAGGTAATGACTCTGTCCGCTGTACCACACTTTGGCCACAGAGACAGTGCAGCCCCTGGAGGCAGTAAGCCTGGCAGGATGGAGTCACAAACCCTGCTCTACGCAATTCTACTGTGGGCATATGCACCCTGTCTGGTGACAAACGTGCACATAAACCCCGGAAATGACCACGGGAAATGTGGGACAAAATATCACCACGCTGGGCAACAGTGATATTAATGGGCAACCATAGCAAACACTCTCAGGAAAGCTCCAAAACGTGGAAATGTTTTTTGGAAGAGTCTCCTCTCAGTAGACCCTTCCAAAATTCATTTCTTTTTTCTGGAGCTTTGCTGGGTGTGATTTCTGTAATTGCCCATCACTATAACTGTTCCCCAGCTGCATTACTATTTTTAATAGTTCTGTTGTGGTCATTTTCTATTTTTATTTTCACTTTTGTGCTGTGCACATATATCACACTGCTCACGTTTTGCTGGTTTCCCCGGTTTTCCTGTACATTGCTGACGGAAATGGTTTCTCTTCCCTTTAAATGCTTTCTCTACCGCGAGTGTTTCACTCGCGGTAGTTTTTACATGCAAATTCGGGCCCGATACTGTGCGGGGAGCCTCTCCCCTCCCACTCTCCACCCATTGACCCCGTCCCTCCGCCCCTCCGGAGCCTTCCTCCGCCCTCCTTTCGCCGTTCCACGCCTCTATCGGACATTTGCGGGCCCGCACTTGTACGGGGCCCGTTAGTGAGCCGCGTACCTGTGCGGGGGTGACACGCACGTGTGCGGGGCATTTAAACGCGTTTCTGCACGTTTCAGTGCCGCGTTGCCGTGCGCTATTTTGCGGCGCGCTATTTTGCGGATTTTAGTAAACATGCCCCATAGTCTCAAAATGGGCCTGCACCTTAATGTAAAGAAGACAAAGATCATGACAACTGGCATAATCAACAGGTTCATCGTCGAAGGAGAAGAAATTGAAATTGTGAATAACTTTAACCTACTTGGATCAACTATCAATAAAGCAGCAACAAGCAGTCAAGAAATCAGACGACACATTGCTCTTGGCAGAATGGCTATGAAAGACCTAGATAAGATTCTCAAGAGCAGAGATGTCTCTCTCCATACAAAAATTTGACTTGTTCAAGCCATGGTATTTTCAATAACATCATATGGATGTGAAAGCTGGACAGTGAAAAAGATATACAGGAAGAAAATTGATGCCTTTGAATTATGGTGCTGGCGGCGAATATTGTGTATACCATGGACTGCCCAAAGAACAAACCAGTCTGTACTAGAGGAGATCAAACCTAAGCTTTCTTTAGAAGCTCAGATGACAAGACTTCGACTTTCATACTTTGGACACATCATGTGGAGAGAGAGATCATTAGAGAAAGACATCATTCTTGGCAAGATAGAAGGTCAACGCAAAAGAGGAAGGCCAGCAATGAGATGGATTGATACAATAACAGCAGCTATGGGTACCAGTCTGTCAACAATAAGCCGCCTGACTGAAGACCGAACACAATTTAGGATAGCTATCCAGAGGGTCGCCATGAGACGACTCCGACTCGACGGCACTTAACAACAACAACAACCTCAACAAATCATAAACCTATCATGTGACTCAGGTTCTTTATTAAGGAAATTTTCAAAAGTTGTTACTAGTGTATGGACAAGATTGTTGAAGAAGATATCATATTATGATACTTACAAGAAAACAGACAAATCTTCTTCCATATTCAACTCCTTAGGGTGCAAACTATCCAAGTTAAAAATATACCTTTGCTCTAGCCGTAAGATAGTTCTGGTGATGTCACCACCCCTCCAATTTGGTTTTACTCTTTTAATCACAAAAAATTTTAGATCAGAAATCTTGTGATTTTGCTCTAACCAATGACTATCCACCGCTTTCCTATTAATACTACTTCTATGTTCAATGATTCTCTGCCTGATCGAACGTGTAGACATTCCTGCATACAATTTATTACAAGGACATTGTATGACATATATTACATGACTTGTTGCACAATTGGAATAGTCATCTATATAAAACACTCGCTTGTTGGTAGGATGTATGTACTGCTTTCTAATGGGCAGGGCATGAATACACACAGAACATCTGCCGCATTGAAACTGTCCCTAATTGGAGAGAAATGTTCTTTCGGTGAATGTAGATGGAACCAGCATGTTGCGTAATGATACATTGCGTTTATGTGCTATTGTTAAATTTACCTGTGCAAAGCATGGCAGGGATTGTACCAAAAACCAATATTTTTTCAAAATCTTCACAATGTTTTGGGAATTATATGAATAAAGAAGGGGACATACCATGTTGCTCATCCCCTTTTTAGTACGTACTTGTAATAACTGTTCCCAAGAGGTCTGGGCAGCTCTTCTATATGCCTTATCTATCTGATATGATGGATATTGCCTAACTTCAAACTGTTCTTTCATAATCTTAGCTTGATCTTCAAACTCTTGAGTAGCCGTACGAATTCTCTTGGCTCTCAAGAATTGACCATAAGGTAAATTGTTTTTAAGTGCCAAGTTATGAAAACTCTTATAATGTAATAATTGATTTATATCCGTAACTTTCCTATAGAGTGTAGTGCTCAAACCTTCCTCTGTCTTTACTATGAGCAAATCTAAATATGGTATCTTCTGGAACTCATATGTCATTTAAAATCTCAAATTGACATCACAGGTATTTATCCATTCATTGAATGTGGATGACTGTTCTATAGATCCATCCCATAATATAAAGATGTCATCGATATATCTAATCCATAATCTTATATTTGTAGTAAAATGATTCTGTTTTATGTATTTCTCCTCAAAATCAAACACGTATAAATTTGCCACATCTGGGGCCATGGATGACCCCATGGCAACACCCTTAATCTGTTTGTAAAATATATCGTGAAAACAAAACAAAAATAATTCTCACATAGAGCCATTCATGCCAAATCCACCAAAAATGCTGTGGGAATACGTTTATGATGTGCCTGTTGTATAGACATTATTCAATGATCTTAAGGGCCTCTTTTTGTGAGATGTTTGTGTACAAGGACTCCACGTCCAAAGTAGCCAGGTATAGTTACATCCCAGTCATGGTTTTCTGTGAACCATGTTTCTGTAACTGCCACTAAATCCAAGTTAGCCACTCCCACCAAAGCTTCAACATCAGGGATCTTATTTCCCATGCTACGGGCATTTATACACACTGCTTTCCATATGTTACCCCTGTTACCCATTTCCATAAAGGTATTTAATGTTTCACCTACCTGGGGGCTTTCACCTACCTGGGGGCTTTCTTCACCCATCCCCAACGAATCTAGTTTGTCCAGCTGTACTTCCCAGTCATGTCTAACCTTTGTGGACTATGATGCACCCAGAATAGTGCATATCCTGCGTGGGTGCCATGGTCACTTGTTATAGGTGAAGGGGGGGGGGTGTTTAGACCCAAAAGTGGATTATGTAGCACCCCCCAACCTGCCCTCTGTGGCTCAGGGTGGGGGGGACAGGATTTCCCACCAACAGATCCACATTGTATATCTCTGCAATGGTGGCAGTAGAGAGGACCATCAACCCCAGTACTGCTGGAGAACAGGCACCCTACAGGGCAGTCGATGCAGATCTGTACACATCACATAAGGCAATGGCAGACAGGCAGAATACTGGAGAAGCTCAGTTTCCCCCCACCACTACCTGACATTCACCAGCAGAGAGCACAATCTCCACCCTGCAAGTTGTTCCAGCCATACATATGCTGTCTGCTAGCTAGTACATAGTGCATGTTCCTGGAGGAACTGTGTGCACCTAAAAATGGGATGTGAGCACACACACCAAACAGGTATGTCAGTGATTGGTCTCCAAAAAAAACCCCAATAAATATCACTTGAGAGAAATGCTGCTTAGCACCATGGGGGAACCTAGCCATGCCATGGTAACTGCTCAGTCAGGGTGAGAGTGACCTCCCAGCATGACATGCTGTGGCCACCCTGTCCATGCAGGTTGTGGTCGGGCACTACAATGTCCCAGCCATTGCCCTATACCCTGTGCAGATGCATCCTGCCCAGGCCACCCTGTCTGGGCCATACTCACAGTACCTTGCTCCTCATTTTGCACATTGGCAGGCTAAAACTGGAACCAGTGCAAGCAGTGTAGGCTCAGTAAGTTGTTTGCAGCCACCACACACTGGATAGACATACACACACTCCCACACCTATGCCAGCATTGTGCAAATATGGAGGTTTGTGGCATCCCTGGCCGCCTCACCAGTCCTGGGCACAGTGCGGGCATTGCTATGGCATGCAATACTGTTGGGGTCACTCCCTGGGGTGGTAAATACTGTCAGAAGCAATAACTGAAACACACTCCACAGATATCAGAAAGGTTGCTATGATGAATCTCTATCAAAAAATCGTGTTTAACTTAGGATTTGTTAGCTGACATTAATCATAGCAACCTTTTTATATATGTGGAACGTGTTCCCAAGTTTAGGACGGCATTGATAAAGTATGCAGGTGCCAGTATTGGGAGATGCTGCTCCGCGCAGGGCCCAACAGCCTGACTCTCCATGAGGCTTTGGATAGTGGAGCCTGTGGTATGGGTGTTTCTGCCCCTGTTGGCCGCTGCTCTAGGGCAGAGGAGCCCAACTCCGGTCCTGGTGGGCCAAACACTGTTCAGGTTATCATGCTGTCCCTAATGAATATGCATGAGATACATTTGCATAGAATGGGGGCGATGCATACGCCTCACAGGTGACATAAAAAAACTGAGCACCCTAGGAATGGACCCTAAATTTACTACTTGGGTTAGAAATTGGTTGGGTGGGAGGCGGCAAAGAGTACAAGTAAATGGAGCTCACTCTGTGGAGAAGGATGCCACCAGTGGTGTGCCCCAGGGATATGTCCTTGGTCCGATTCTTTTTAACATCTTTGTTAGTGATATAGCGGAAGGGCTGTCGGGTAAGGTTTGCCTCTTTGCAGATGATACCAAAATCTGCAATAGAGTAGACACCCAGGAAGGTGTAGATAACATGAGGAGGGATCTAGCTAAACTTGAAGAATGGTCTAGAATTTGGCAGCTGGGATTTAATGTTAAAAAATGTAAGGTCATGCATTTGGGCTGCAGCAATCCAAGGGAGCAATATAGTATAGAGGGTGAAGTACTTTTGTTCATTGAAGAAGAGCAGGACCTAGGCCTGGTTGTGTCTGATGATCTTAAAGTAGCTAAACAGGTAGAAAAGGTGATGGCAAAATCTAGAAGGATGCTTGGGTGCATTTGGAGAAGAATGGCTAGCAGAAAAAAGGAGGAGATAATGCCTCTGTATAAGTCTTTTGTGCGACCTCATTTGGAGTATAGTGTGCAATTCTGGAGACCGCACCTTCGAAAGGATGTGAACAGGATGGAGTCAGTGCAGAGGGTGGCTACTAAAATGATTAGTGGTCTTCATTATAAAGCATATGAGGACAGACTGAAGGATCTTAATATGTACACCTTAGAGGAAAGGCGGGATAGAGGTGATATGATTGAGATGTTTAAATACCTCCGTGGCATAAATATTCAGGGGGAGAGTCTCTTTCAATTGAAGGCAAGTTCTGCTATGAGGGGACATGGGATGAGAGTGAAGAGAAATAGATTCAGGAGTGATATGCAGAAATATTTATTTACGGAAAGAGTAGTGGATCCATGGAATAGTCTCCCAGTGGATGTGGTAGAGATGAGAACAGTAACTGAATTAAAAAAAAGCATGGGACAAACACAGAGGATCTCTAAAGGTAAAAAGGGGACTGTTGCAGTTGCTGATATGGAAGGACAGACCATGTGGTCTTTTTCTGTCATCATATTTCTATGTTCCTATCCTAGGTGTGTCTGCAAGGACTACCTATCACACACTAGCACTGATGGAGACCTACAGCATAGCCAATCTCAGCTAAGCCAGGTGCTGCGGATCTGGTGCTGGGTGCCCCACCTCATCACCCTCAGGGTGAGCACAGGACCCGCACAGTGTCACAGTCTGTAGCTACTCTGTGCCAGTAACACACACAGTCATTTCCCCCTACCAGGCCTAGGTGCTGTTGGGGTGCATACCCCATTATGTGATCAGCTGTAGACTGCTGATCTGCAAGTGCAGTGCATCGTGGGTATGGGTGGGTTTACCCTATCCTGGTAACCAGAGCAGACAGTTTGTGTGGTGACCTGCTGTCTTTCTGTAGCCAGCCAGCAGTGTGAAAGTAGCTGTAGAGATGTAGCCTACTGGTTACTTCAATGACTGTGGAGGCTGCCGTCATGGGTTTGATCCTGCAGTGGTGTAATCTAAAAAAGCTGGGTGAGGCATTTTTGTTTAATTTAAATCAGTGCTGCCAGCAGAAACCCTCACAGTGCTGTAGCCTAAGGTGCCTCATAGGCGCCCTGTAAAGCGCCCTATACAGCGCCCTGTAGGGCACATTATAGGGTGCCTTGGCAGACAGAGCACTTTATAATGTGACCTATGGGGCGCCTTATAGGGCGCCTTATGAGGCACCTTAGGTTACAGCACTGTGAGGGTGTTTTTGCTGGCAGCACTGATTTAAATTAAAAGAAAACACCTCAGAAAGCCTTTTTAGATTACACCACTGCAGGATCAAACCCATGACCTCTGCCTCCACAGTCATTGCAGTAACCAGTGGGCTACATCATTATAGCTTCTAAGACTGTGCTGGCATGTACTTAGGGTTAACGCGCGTTAACGTGCCACAGCGCCCACTATTCTTGCTACCTTAGGACTGGAACCCCCACTCCTTATATGGCATTCTTCACATTATCATTGCAACTAGCGCCGATAACATTAAGACGGTTTAGTAAACATACCCCTTAGTATTGTGTGAACAGCCTGTGATAATCCACTACCAAATACTAGCACAAACCCGGGACTATCACAACCTGTTCATACAGTATGATGCTGCATATTTACTGCTCAGTTTCTTACTACGTTGGATTTGAAGGATAAATATTAGCATCATGTGAAAAGTTCACAAAGGAATTTGGGGAGGGATGTAGTAACCATTAATTGCAATGAGAGAGGGGGCGCCGATCTATAGGTTGTAGGGGGTGCCAGAAGCCCTAGCACTGGCCCTGGTTATTAATATAACGTATTTAGAAACATTCTGAGAAACCTCCTGCTCACAGGATTCCACAGCTTGCTGACCTCAGCGACTGCATGAATTAAAAGACACTTTGAAATATTCAAGAGGAAAGATGCTTAAGAATATCCAGTTTTCTTTTAAAAATTCACTGATCGATATTGAAAAACATTTTGTGCTGTTACTATCAGAATCAGGAGCTGGCCATACCAATTCTTTGTTTCTAAATTTGCTGATAGCAAAGGGGTAAATGTTAGCACTTAAATCAATATACTGCCAAAATTAATTTGCTTTTAAGCTGAACAAGGGCCAGAGACATTGCAGGGCCAGAGCCACAAATTATATGGATAGAGGTGATATTCTGCCACTATGTGGACAAGTATATCTATAGAAGATGACACGAAAATTTGCAACAGAGTGGACTCACCAGAGGGAGTGGATAACTGAAGAAACATCTACAAAAGCTGGAAGAATGGTCTAATGCTTGGCAGTTAAGATTTAATGTGAAGAAGTGCAGTGTCATGCACTTGGAAAGCAGAAATCTAAGGAAATTGTATGAGATAGGGGGCAAGAGACTGGTGTGCTCGGACCAGGAGAAGGACCTCAGTGTGATTGTTTCTGATGATCTCAAGGTGGCGAAACAGTGTGACAAGGCAGTGGCAAAAGCCAGAAGGATGCTGGGTTGCATACAGAGAGGAATTACCAGCAGAAAGGAAGAGGTACTAATGCCACTGTAGAAATCACTGGTGAGGCCTCACTTGGAATATTGTGTTCAGTTTTGGAGACCATATCTCACAAAGGATATAAAAAGACTGGAAATGGTTCAGAGGAAGGCAACCAAAATGATTTGGAACCTGCGTCAGAAGACTTATGAGAAGAGACTTGAAGACCTAAATATGTACACTCTGGAGGAGAGGAGGGACAGGGGAGATATGATTCCGACCTTTTAATACTTAAAGAGTATCAATGAACAAACAAGCCTCTTTCAAAGACAGGGAAGCTGTAAAACTAGAAGGCATAACATCAAGCTGCAAGGGGGTAAACTGAAAGGCAATGTCAGGAAATACTTTTTCACTGAAAAGGTGATGGATGCTTGGAATGCCCTCCCGAAGGAAGTGGTGGGGGCAAATACAATGACAGAATTCAAAATAGCATGGGACAGCAACAGGATAAAATCAAAATAAACTTAACTATCTAATTCCTCAACAAACAGGGATGTCCTACATGAAGCGGTGGGTTCACCCCTAAACAAAGACATGGGGAGAGGTGACCTGCACGGAGCGGCAGGTGCACCTACTCTTGCCGCCTTGCTGGGCAGACTAGATGGACCATACTGGTCTTTATCTACTGTCATATACTATGCTGCTGTGTTACAAGAGGACTACATAAATGGCAGTCCTAGCTTTCTATGGCTAATATGGTCCAACTTAAATGGATAGGATGGCTGAAAATTGTATAAAGATATCCAGTTATCTTTATGCAGTAGCTGTTCACCTGATTGTCTTATGGGGCAATTTAAAAAAATTGTATGGCATGTATAAAGTCCTTTGATACTTTTACCTATAGATTTTGTACCAATTCTTAAAGAGAACATTATCCAAGGAAAACATACCCACAGATATGTGTGCCTGCTTTTTCCAACCAAACAGCACTTGTAAAGTGCTTGACCACCACAGGCAAAAGTGAAACCAGATATTCAGCACCAGACACCAGATACCCACGTTGAATATCTAGTTTCACCGCTGACATCCATTGTTATGCAGTCAACAGTGATATTCAACCACTAACCAGACAGAGAGGAGGAGTAGCCTAGTGGTTAGAATAACTGCCTAGTACTCAGAAGATCAAGGGTTTGGTTCCTACTGGCCCTCCTTGTGACCTTGGGCAAGTCACTTTACCCACCATTGTCTTGGAAGAAAAGACCTAGCAATCTACTTCCAGTGATACATTGCCAAGAAAACCCAGAGGCAGCTGGGTCACCAGGAGTCAGCACTGACTTGACTGCTCTAACAAAAAAAGCAACCAGATAGCAAAATCACATAAAGTTAGACCAGCCTGTCCTAACTTTATGCAGTTACCTATCCAGTTAGCATGTTGAAAAATCACTGCTGACTGGATAGGTGCCAAGGCCGTCCTAACCCTGCACACATACAATCCGGATAGTGCCAGGGCATTCTGTGAGGATATTCCAGAGCACTGGCGGGTTAATGCCTCTGAATATCAAGCTCGGTGGCGTTATGTGGTTAGAAAAATCCTGCTAACCGCATAAACTCTTTTGAATATCAGACCCATAGTTTTAAAATACAAAACTATATTAACTTGTGCTGTCTTTGGTCTAAACCCATCTCAGAAACAAGTCAGTGCATTGTGGAAGAGTGCACATGCTATTGCTTGCACATAACGAAAGTCATTTTATAAGAGGTTGCGTCTACTATAAAAGGACAAGTAGGTGCCTAGTTTAAGCTCACTTTATAAAAAGACACAGAAGCCTGTGTCTTTATGAAATACCATGGTAAGCAACAAAATCATGACTACATTGCTGGCTTAGACATTTACACCTCAAGCAGTGTTGAGAGCAGTGCGAAGACTGGGAGTAATCTCCAAAGACAATATCAAATTACGGATAGTGCAGGACTACTCGGCATCTTTAGGACAGCGCCAAAGGGAATATGGCCCTCTGTGTCAAACGCTGATAGACAATAATATTAAATTTTTAGTGCAGTATCCCGCCCGTCTGATCTTCACTCATGGGGGGGGTGCGTAGGTCATTTGATTCAGCTAAGGCAGCAACACCGTATGTGGAGGAGATTGGGAGAAAAGCAGCGGCCGCACTAAGCTCACAAAGTGGAGATCAGGAGTGCATAACCTGTGATGGGAGAGACTGAGAAATGGAACCTCAAAGCAGAAGAAAAAGAAGATCATACTGCCTTAGCGTGTGTGGAGAGTCAGTTTGGAAGTTGATATAGATGTTCAAAATGTTCAAAGTTATTGTATTAATGTTATATGTTTGATGCCTTTTAGGTTAATGATTACTAGATAAGGTTTGAGGGGCTGAATGGAATGGAGAGGGGGACATGCATGGGGTGGATGAGTTGGGAGGTGTAAAGAGGCGGTGGGGGGCTGGGTGGGATCATCTAGGGAAATGATGTGGAGCAGTTACAAAGGGAAGAGTAGAGGGGCACCGAACGCACTTGGGTGAAGTTAAGAGTAAGGGAGGTAAGAATAAGAGGAAAGATGGGGAGTTGGGCGAGTGAGGGGGTGAGGGGGGAATGGGGAGGGGAGAGGGAAAGAAATGGGGGATAGAAGTTGGGAGGGAGGGAGCGGGGAGGAAGGGGGGAAGAGGGGCAGCCTAATCGGGATTAAATGGTTTGATTGGGGGTGCATGCATGATGGTGAGGATGGGCCCCAGGCTTTGGGGGTCCTTCCTCACAACAAGGCAATTGTTGATTGGCTTGAGCTTTATATTTACTCACTAACCTGAAGGTTATATCGTGGAATGTGTGTGGGATAGGTAATCCCATTAAGAGATACAAGATATTGCAGGCTTTAGCAAGACAAAAATGTGATATTGCAATGCTGCAGGAAACCCACCAGACTGCTGAGGAACATATTAAATTACAGAGAGACTGGGTGGGGCAAGTCTGGGGGGCTCCAGCGATGGGAAGGAAAGGTGGAGTGGTCATTCTGATACACAGGCGAGTTAGGTTCGTTCAGGAAGCATCCATGTGGGTGAGGGGGGTAGATTTGTTCTCTTTTATTTTATTTATTTATTTACATCTCTTATATGGGATGTATGGGATGCTGTATGGGATGTATGGATGTATGTATGGGATGTATGTATGTATGTATGTATGTATGGGATGCTGGAGGGGAAGTCCGTGGTACTGGGGAATCTATATAGTCCAAATGTGTTAGATAGAGCTCTTTATGCTAGTTTGGGCTCACGAGTGGAGCAGCTGCCAGAGGCTGCTATGATTTTGGCAGGTGATTTTAATGGAGTTATGGATGTTGAACTAGATACATCTAGTGGAAGTGGAGATAGGGCGCATTTGCAGAGTGCTAGAGTGCTGCAGAATCTGAGACGGAGATTAGGGATGGTAGACCCTTGGCGTTTGCTCCACCCACTGGAAAGGGATTTTACGCATCAATCAAGAGCGCATGGGTCGAGTGCTCGCATTGATTTATGTGCTGGTTTCGGAACGGTTGTTTGCCCAAATAGAGGATGCGCAACTAGGGCCTATAGAGATTTCTGATCATGCGTTGATTTGGGTGGAAATAGAATGGTTAGAGGCAAACACGCGGGATAGAATCTGGTGATTCCCAATGGATCTGTACAGAGACCCTGAGTTTCATGGTTTCCTTAAAATGCGGTGGCAGAAATTCTCAACCCACAATGCTCAGCATAAAGAAGATCCGGAGCTTTTTTGGGAAGCTGCTAAAGTAGTCCTGCGGGGGGATATTATAGGTTATGTTGGGAGGAAACGGAAAATGTTGATGCAACAGATTGTTCGCTTGGAACAGCAGGTAGGTAGAGAGAGGAGGAGGCAAGCGTCATGTCCGTCGGCAGTGAATAGGAGAAAATTGTGGGAGACACAAACAGCCCTAAATGAGCTGCTGCATCAAAGGGCCAAGAAATCGTTTCTGTACTACCGCTTTCAGCTCTATAGATATGGAGATAGGCCGGGAAAACTATTGGCAAGATGCCTTAAAGGCAGTAGGGGGACTGGTACTGTGGCGGCGCTGCGAGACGACCAGGGCCAACTGCATAAAGAAAGGCGAGCGATTGCTCAAGTATATCAGACGTTTTACCAAAACCGCTATGCAAGGAGAGTTGGATCTTAGACTGACATGGTAGAGTACTTGAAACAACTGAGATTGCCAAGGTTAATGATGGTTCAACAAGCACAGCTGGATAACCCAGTGACTGAAGAGGAGGTTCAAAGGGTCATTCTAAGAGCGGGTTGTCACAAAGCGCCTGGCCCGGATGGGTTTGGGGCGGAATTTTATAAGTTATTACGGGACGAGTTGGCCCCTTCCCTAGTGGCGACATATCATAGAAGGTTGGATCAGGGGAGATTCATGTGGGGGAGAATCGGGCGCACATTATACTTATACATAAACCAGGGAAAGATCCTTTACAAGCTGCCTCTTATCGACCTATCTCCTTGCTGAATTTTGACATGAAAATACTGGCTAAGGTGCTGGCGGACCGTTTGGGCCAGGTATTAGGAGAGCTTGTGCATGATTCTCAAGTAGGCTTTGTAAAAGGCCGATATGCGGTGCGGAATTTACATAAAATTGTGGCATCGCTGGAGTGGGTAAGAGATAGGATGCAACAGTCGCTTTTGATTAGTTTTGATGCAGAAAAGGAATTTGATCAAGTGAATTGGGATTATCTCAGATTTCTCTTGCCACATTACGGACTTGGAGCCTCTTTTTGCAATATGGTAGAGCTTCTATATACGAAGCCCACAGCTAGAGTGTTATGTAACGGAGTGCTATCAGATGAGTTTACCCTGGAGAGAGGTACAAGACAGGGATGCCCGCTCTTACCGTTGCTTTTTGTGCTGTCTCTTGACCCACTGGTACGACGAATAGAGACATCTGATGAAATACAAGGTATAGGCATAGGGAATCATATGTTTAAGCTGGCAGCATTTGCAGACGATATACTGGTTCATTTGCTATCTCCTCGGACGTCGTTGCCCAATTTATTAAAGGAATTCTCTTGTTATGGGGGTTTTGCTGGGCTTTGTATTAATATGGATAAGTCTGAAGCCATGGATATGGCAGGGACAATAAAGGGACATTGGAGAGGAAATTTTCCGCTTAAGTGGGCAGGTGATTCATTTGTGTATTTAGGGATACTCTTGACAAGAGAACCACGGGAGCTGTATAGGAAAAACATGGAAAGAATCCTTGTAAAAGTTTGATCACAGCTTCAGGTGTGGTCTCCACTGCCCCTGTCCTTATTGGGCAGGGCGGCGGCACTGGGAATGGTGATTCTGCCTCGGGTGCTTTATTGGCTGCAAACTCTCCCAGTGTGGTTATTGAAGTGTGATTTAAATGCTATTGACCGCGAGATTGGGAATTTCCTTTGGAAAGGGGCGCGAGCTCGCATCCCCTTACATAGATTGAGAAGGAGATGGAAGTCAGGAGGGATAGGAATCCCAGACCTTCTGACTTATGCCCTGGCATGCCAGGCACGGCATATTGGAGACTGGCTAGGGAATACGGAGGTGTATACGCCAAGAGCGCTGGAAGAGGCTCTTGTGGCTCCGCAGACCTTGTTGGCAGTGTTGCACCAGGAAAGTAGGCTCCTGTCTGGTAGAGTGATTAGTAGTGAACTGGTTTGCCCGGCACGAAGGGTGTGGCAACATTTGAATAGGCTCTGGGGTGAACCATCAGGGGTTTCAAGCTGGCTACCCATACAGGGGAATGATCAGTTTACACCAGGATCAGAAACGCCAGTGTTTGCATATTGGTGGAGACAGGGCATATGTAACATTGGACATGTGGTGGATCAAATGGGGCAGTGTAAGTCTTGGGAGACTTTGCGCATGGAGTATGGACTTAGTAGTCGGCATTATTTCGCTTACGTGCAACTTTCTCACTATGTGGCTTCCCTCCCACAGGATGCACTGCGGGTGGAAAGATCGGCACAGATATTAGAGTTCTTTGCACTGGGAGAGGAGTCACAGCCTACAATTGCACAGCTGAAAAGACGATTAGATGACTATAGTAGTTTGCCTGACTATAGAGTGGAAGAACTTTGTGGGCACAAGAGTTGAATATGTTGGTAACTCCTGGTTCACTCCTTCAGGCCTTGAGTGGGATTGCAGGGCTGGTGGGGGGAGCTCGATGGCGGGAGGTACAGTTTAAATGCATCCTATGGGTACATTTCTCTCCAAGACGGGCGTTACGATCCCATCTCACTGAGTTGGGCAGATGCCCAAAATGTCCCTGCCCTTTGGCGGACTTAGGGCATATGTGGTGGGGGTGTCCGATAGTTCACCTATACTGGAAGAGAATAGCTGATTTTATGAGTAGGATTGTGTTACAGCGAATCCGTTGGACAGCAGCGCTTGTGGTGTTAGATCAGCTTGGACCACTCCACCCGAAAGGGAAATGGGAACGCCTTTTGGTCAGGAAGGCATGTCTGGTGGGTAAAAGCCCGATACTTCATAGGTGAAGAGAAGCGTCAGGTCCCACCTATTGGGAATGGCGCAACAACATTCACCAGCTGATGCTTATAGAAAGGAGAGAGGCTAGAGGAAGTGCTCGACGTTGGGCCTTATTCCTGCTAATTTGGGAACCATATATTCAGATATTGAGGCCTCGTGTCCGGAATGAAGTGCTTCAATTGGGTTGAGAAGGTCGTGGGATACTAATAATATAATTACTATGCATGTTCACTATGGGTTGGTTGCTGAAGGGGGAGGCTGAGGGGTGGGAGGGAGGTTGGTGGGGGAAGGTGGGGGGGAAAGGGGGAGAGAGGGGAATATTGTAAATTATTTTTTTTGCTGTATCTGTATGATTGATTTGCTGAGGAATCCTGGGCTGAGAGATCACCAGGAATGCCATTTTTTTTATATTGTTTTGCATGTTCTGTATTATTTGGTTTTCAATAAACAGAGTTTACAAAAAAAAATGTCTGCACTTACATTTTTTGCGTACATACATAAATGGTCATATTATATAATCAATGCATGTACTTAATTCCACCCATATTCTGCCTAAATTCCACCCCTGTGCATGCCTACTGATAAAGTACATACCATCATGTTAATGCATGTACTTTTACGCATTTGGAATTTTATAACAAGTCATTTATGCACGTAGGTGACCACATGCATATGAAAATGACTTTATAAAATTACCCCTCACATGGGCAGCTTCCAATTAGATCTTTTACTTAAATAAATAACAATTTACATAGGAAACCAGCTTTTCAAAATTGCCCTCAGGATTGTTTAAGCTTAGAGTATGTCTGGTTAGAGGCATTCAAATTATGATTTATATTAGGTTGCCATCTACTGGTAAAGTGAAGACAGTAACTTTTTTCATTTAAAGAACCAGCTATAAAATGCCATTATTAATAAAATAGAATAATATGCAATTATGAATAGTTAACCATAATGATATCAATATTTAGAGGCACGGACGCAATCCAACTTTAAATGTATAATGTAAAGGGTCATGTCGATAATCAAATAAACTTATCTGTATAGTAGCTGCAGCTATATAGATAAGAACCCTATGTGTGAATTTTCAATATAGTGCTGCTGAAAATTCTTACAAACCACTACAGGAAGGACAGGTCATGGCTGTCCAGCAGCACTAGCCAGATAGTCCATGGGCAGTCTGTGGATGAAGCAGGGGTTTTGCCACAGGCTTTTCAGATAGCGGCAATATTCAGCTACAATCCAGATTAATTTAATTTTATTTATTTATTTGTATGTTTTTCTATATCACCCCTTCCAGAGATCAGGGGCGGTTTACATAGAACAGACAAATATAAATGACATAGAACATTTTGAAACAGTTTGAACATTTTGAAAACATATTAACTACTTACAATGAACAGGAAAGGCTTATAGTTCAATGAATACATAATAACTATTTACACCAAACAGGAATATATCAGTTATTTACTAGTTTGCATAATACAGCATGTATATATAACTTTGATTTCGAGTGAATTGAGTGAATAAAATGGTATGGACTATGGCCGAGAGTAGGCTGAAGCAGGGGGGGAAATTGATACCTGTATTAGGTAGGGTCAACTTTGGCTAGATGATCAGCATGCTCTTGTGATACCTGATCAATGGTGTGCTGTAGGCTATTGAATTGCTGGATGAAAAAGTATGTTTTAAGCTCTTTTCTGAATGTTAGGAGGTCTTTAATCTCTCTTAAGTTGGTTGGTAGATTGTTCCATAGACTGGGTGCATAGTATGAAAAAGCAGAATTGCTTGTTATCTGCTTTGTTTTCCGTATAGAGTCAGGGATTAGAAGCATGTTAAGATTCATTCTGTTTTCTAGGGGGGGTCTGGATTAAGGTTGAGAGATGAGAAGGGGCTATTTTGTTAATGAGCTTGAAAGTGGTCAATATGGATTTATATTGGATCCTACTGGCAACAGGGAACCAGTGAAGAGAGTATAGAATGGGAGAGATGTGGTCAGATAGTTTGGCTTTAAAAATAATCCAGGCAGTGACATTTTGGGCCATTTGTAGTGTGCGTAGATTTTTCTTGGTTGTGCCTTGTAGTATACCATTGCAGTAGTTTCTTGGTTGTGCCTTGTAGTATACCATTGCAGTAGTCTAGGTGTGGTGTAATAAGCGCTTGGACAACGGTTCTGAAATCGTCTATGTCAATTTTAGCAGTATGTTTTATATGGGAAGTTAAGCTGAGTGTCCTGTCAAGGGTAACTCCTAGATATTTTACCTCTGATTTGACTGGGAGGGTGATGTTCCTAAGCTTGACAACTGATGGGGGGATGAAGTTAGAGTTTTGAAATTAATGTTCATGTTCATTGAACGGAGCCATAGTTCAGCTTCAGAGAGACAGGTTACTATATTATCATGATTGGGGTTAGCTATGTCAAATGGGGAGAACAACATGATGTCATCCGCATAGATGTAGTAGTTTATATTACGGCATTTAAATATGGAGAAAATAGGTTGGAGATATAGATTAAAGAGTAAAGCGGAGAGAGCGGAGCCTTCTGGAATTCCCTGTTCTTGTGGGAATGGTAGTGAGGAGACTTGGTCTATTTGTACATATTGGATTCGGTTAGCCATATAGGATTTGAACCAATCGAGCGTTTTTTCCTTTATACCTAATTGAGTAAGTCTAGCGATGATGGTGACAGGATTTACACTGTCGAAAGCTGAGGAGATATCGAGAAATATAAGAATAAAGGCATGCTTAACATTATCCATGCCTTTGATGAGCAAGTTGAATTTGGACAACCTTCTCAATAATTTTAGCAAGGAAAGGTATACTAGCGATGGGGCGATACGACGAGGGGTCGCTGTTGTTAAGGGTTTTATTTTTTAGTAAAGGGCGGATTACTGTACATTTGAGGTCATTTCGCATGAAGCCCTGAAGTAGTGATTGATTCACTATATTTAAGATGTAAGGGGCTAGTTCTGATTTTGCCGCCTTAATCCATGCTACTGGACATGGATCAAGAAGTGATGTAGTTGTATTGAGTTTTGAAATGGTCTCTTGCAGTTGCTTGTTTGTAATTGTATGGAACGAGCTCCATTCATTGGGGTTATCTGCTGTAGGAGATAAAAGGACAGGTGCTGAAAGGCTACTCTGCTTAAACTTGTTAGCAAAATGATTAGCTAAGATCTGAGGGTTGACAGAAATTTTGTGGGGGTTGACCTCAGGAGCTTTAGTTAAGGATTTTGCAAATAAAGTTAGGACTAGAAAAAGGCAGTCCTAACTTTATCTGCCAAAGCCTATCGGGGTAGCAGCTGAATACTGCCACTATCTGGATATGGCTGTCACTGACTACAAAACTGGATATTCAGTGGCAGCCAATATCCAAATACTGCGGCAGGAATATCTGATATATCGCACGGCTGGAGGCAGTTAAGAAAAATGCTGATGGGGGCGGAGCCTGATGTCCAGCGGGTAGGACGCTTTGCGTTGAAGCTCCCGAGAGGCCTACTCAGAATCCTGACTTAATACCTATATAAATTTACTATTTTGCTCCAAGCTGACCGGGGCACCTCGGGGGGGATGGCGGCCCACAAACCAGCGCGCTTGGACTTCGGGTCTCCTTCTTCTTCTCACGGAAAACGCTCCAAAACGGAGGTATCCTCCCCGCAGAAGATGGTTCCATTTCGTGAAAACCCCGCAATGCACCTGGAGATTTTGGAGGAAATACGCGGCGTGAAGGAATTGGTGCAGTCTAATGGAGAAGCGCTTCGAGCCATGCGAGAAGACTTTGGAGTGCTCCAAGACCGACTTGAAGGTCTTTCATTACGGCAGGACAATATGGCGGGGGTCCTCGACTCGCACGAGGTGCGCTTGGACAAACTGGACGAGGCTGAGCGCCAGATACAGAATCTTCAAAAGGAGTTGGAAGATAGCAATAATCGCGCCCGTCGCAACAATGTGAGGCTCCTTGGAATGCCGGAGGGGGTGGAAGCAGGAGATATAAGAGAATTCTTGCTCAAAACTCTTCCCTCCTTGCTGAAGATTACTTTTCACAGAGAACTGGAAATCGATCGAGCACACCGTGTTCCTGCCCGCATGGCGCTCAACCGCACGACCCCCCGGCCTATTATCTTTAGCTTGCTACGATATCAACAAGTGGAACAAATTTTACATGCTGCCCGAGCGAATCATCATTTGGAATATGAAGGTCGTAAGGTCTCCTTCTTTCCTGATTTGGCAAAGCCTACCGTTGACCGTCGGAAGAAACTCCTTGCTCTTCGCCCTCGACTTCAACAGCTACAGGCTCGCTTTGGCCTGTTGTATCCAGCGAAGCTCCGAGTGACTCTCCATAACCAGACCAGGACGTTCGAGGATCCTGATCTATTATCAACATTTTTGGACTCCAAAGAAGCAGAACAGATGCGCTAATCCCAAATCTTGGACTCTTATCTGCCGGCTCTGTCCGCCATTTTGAAGGTCCCGATGCAGCGGTCATAGCCCAGCACAGAAATAGCCTGGACTTTCTTTCTTTCTCTGTATGACTTTTGTCTTTGGTCTCCTATCCCTTCATGATGTGTGCCTCGGTCGGATTCGGAGCACGCACAGTCCTACAGGTTATATGTTTTTTCAATTTCGGCCTTCTCTGGGGTTTCTCCCCGCAGACACATGGTCGCCAGTAATTTTGGGGTTTTGCTTCTCCTCTACCGTACTGCGGTTATCTTTGTTAATGTGGGGCGCTTCATTGTATTATATTAGCTTATTTTCCTATGTCATGTGTACAGCCAGATACAGTCAGTTTGAGGGACACAGTGAAATTATGTGTGCTATCATGCTCAGAATTTTAACTTTTCTGAATGGCCTCATGTAAAATCTTATTATTCATCGTACAAGGCATTGCTGGTCCACTCAGCAGAAAGAAAATCCTTAGCTATCTTAGCCACGAGCACGTTGATTAGGTGTTTCTTCAGGAAACGCATTACACTCTGCTGAAACACTGAAACTCAATGCTAGGCCTCACATGGTAGCTGCCTACTCTCCCACTGTTTCCAAATGGTACGGGATAGTCATTCTGGTTAAGAAGTCTTTGCACGCTACTGTACCTGATATTAGCGCTGACATGGGGGGTAGATGGGCCCGTGTACACCTTGAGGTTGGAGATAGTGAATTCACGTGTATTTGCACTATGTCCCGAATGTGGACAACCCTGCTCACTATGCAAGTTTTTGCGCAGTTGGCCTCGGCCTCCGCTAATGCTCCATTAATACTTGGTGGCGATTTTACTCAAGTGCTCCCTCAATCTTTTCTTCTCAAACAAGGTGCTTGTTGGTTGGAAGCTCCAGTACTGAGCAGACCTGTGTGGCTAGATATAGTAGCGGGCCTTTGCTCACCGATTCCTCTTACCTTACTCCCTGGTATGACTCTCCCATTAGACTCCCACTATCCACCAATGTTTTTCGACACTTTAGGTGCCTTTAATATTCCTATGCAACCTTTCGACTCCCGACTCTGGTCAGTGTAACTTCAGCATTGCATTCGGAGCACTGGAGTACTCCCGCCATCGGCACTCTCTGCATAAGGTTGATTGGAAACTTCCGATCTCTCGGTAGTTTACCGGGTGTAGCATCCAATTTTACTAAACCTTATGTAATGCTATCACTAGAGATACCTCTATAGCGCAGAAAGTATGGGAGAGAGAATTGCATGTGACTTTAACCTCGGAGCAATGGAGCCTTATCTGGAGCAGAGGGACACGGGTTTCCGACCCGCCTCACTCACTCAGACCCTCTTCTTTCTAGCCCACCGGTGTTTTTACACTCCTCACAGTTTAGACATATGGAACACTACTCAGGGTAATGGTTGCTGGACACGTCCTGTGGCCATTGGTTTATTACTTCATTTCATGTTATGCATGAATATCCCGCACTACAGTATAACTGGCGTCGGGTCTGGGGTCGTATTTAGTCTATATTGCACTCTCAGGAGTCCCTTTCTCGGAGGATAGTGGGACTTCGCCCAGTTGCGAGGATCCCCTCTCTCCCAAGAAATGGCTTATCTCCTTTTGAACTTTATGCTTGGCATTGCTGTTTCCCTCATTGAGTAATACTGGGAAATTAGTTCCCATCTGAGCCTCAATGAATGGTGGAATCATGCCTGTCTCTACAGTAAATATGAACAAATACCTCGTCTGTGTGCTTCCTCCGTTCAGACTCCTTCTTATTGGTCTTAATGGAAGATGTTCAATGAATATGTACATTTTGCTAAATGCTCTCATCTGACTGTCTAACTTTGTATATATCTCTGTCTCATGATCATGCTGTATTGTGGATATTTTTTTGATCGTTTGATGTATAATCACTGTTAATTGGAAGCGCTCACATGCTGATACAAACGGGTAGAGAAGAAGCACCGGGGTGGGGGGTAATGGGTTTACTTTTCCTTATTGTATACTTGTTTTGTCTCTTTTGGTGTGTTGTTTCTTTGTTTGTTGCAAAATGAAAATAAAAGTTTCAAAAAAAAGAAAAATGCTGATCACTGTGGGCTTCTAAGTTAGGCTTCTAAGTTTGGCTGAAAATAGGATGCAAAATTAGGAGCCTAAATTTTAAAGCTGAGTTGTTTTTAATATCTTGCCCACTAGGTTTATTGCTAGACTTTTTATACCACATTCCAGAGAGGGACTAGTGGGTACTGAGAAGTGAGGGAGTTAGAAAGAGTCTAATTGATACTAGCTAGAGGGAAAAGAAATAGAGAGATCCTGGTGGAGACCAAAAGAGGAAGAGAGATAGAGGGCTAATGGGACAAGCTTGACGCTGATGAGAGGAAGTCCAAGATAATTGGTTGGGTTGAACAGGGGTCCATGAACATTTTGGAAGGTAATAGAAACAAGGACTTCCACTTATAATTGGACTTCTAGTCTAAACCGCAAGTATAACATAATGATTCAGATTATCTATTGCCATTAATGCACTGTAAAATCACAACTGTTATCAATAACTAACTTACTTTGACTTACTGTTGTCAGTAATTTACCTTGAAATTACTGTTGTCAGTAATTCTCTTTCACACTACTGCTATCATTAATTCTATCTCATTTTACTGTTGTCAGTAATTCACCTTAGTCTTATTGCTACCCATAGGCTTGTTACTATTACAAATAGGCTTGTTACTATTGCTCACAGACTTGCTACTGTTACCAATAATCTCACTTTGATTATATGCTGCTAGTAATTTACTTTGAATTTACTGCTGTCAATAACTCACGTTTGATATAGTGTTATTGAATCAAGTCGCTTTACTGTTGTCAGTATTTACATTGGATTTACTGTCACCAGTAACCTGCTCTGAACTTACTGTCGTCAGTAACTCACTTGGAATTACAACTATCACTACTGCAATTTAACTCTATCAGAGTTTATTACTGCTGCCAGACACCCACATTACTATCAGAATCTATCTTATCTACTGTGCCATTTTATCACAATTCTATTCCACAGACTACCGAGCCAATTATAGAAAATGCTACACCCAAACAACATGCTCACACGAATATCATATACCAGTTTATTACTGGCAATAATAATTATTGACCTATCACTAAGTTTAAACAGTAAAACTCACATGACTATACCTATAATACACACACATACCCGTAATGACTGTCATATTGGACACACTCATGTTAACTACCCAAAAATTAATTATCATAGACTAATACACATACAACAAACAAATCCACAACAATTAGACAAGAAAACCGGGTCTAACAACCCATCCTCTCTATCATGCATCCTTATTAATGCACGATCAATGAAAAATAAACTACCCATATTTAACGATCTGATAACTGACTTAAAACCAGATATCTTATGTGTCACAGAAACATGGCTTTCTGAAACAGATACCGTCTATCTAAATCAACTTGATAAAGAAAATTATGACACATTTTACAAACATAGATCCAATAAAAAAGGTGGTGGAGTTCTAATGATGACAAAAAAGATATTAAACGCCAAATTAATCCAATCAAACATCTCTAATAAGTACCAGGGCGCGGGCAGGGTCCCGGGCCCGCCCGTAACCGGGTGCGCGGCCCGGCGCGGGACCCTGCTCGGCCATGTGGAGGCCGTCACGCGCGTCAGCGTCGATACGCTGCGCGCGTCATTCAAAATGATTGGCTCCGCTCCTTCAGACCTGAGCGGAGCCAATCAGGAGAGAGGGACGCCATGTGCTCCGGAGCTTGCGGCTGGCCCGGAGCACATGCGAGCGGGCGCCCGACTGGCAGCCCACCCGCCCACCCATTAAGCAAGGTGGGAGTACTTAGTCGGGGTGTCGCAGCTGGGGGGGGGGGGGGGACCGGGTGTTTACTGCGGGCGGGATCCCGGAGGTCCGGGGTCCGGAGCCTTAGGCGACTTGGGGGAGGGGGCGGGGTGCCCTCGACCCGGCCAACCCCTGGAAGACTTTTGCTAGTAACATGGCAAAGTCGGATAGGGGTTGGCGGAAATTGGCCGTTGGTGGGGACCACGGCTGGAGCGGAGGCGTGGCCGCCTTGCTAGTTGCACGGCGGGCGGTTCACCAATCCGCGGGGGTTGATTGGTCAATGTACCTGTTTAATGTTAATGAGTTGTTTGAAATAAAGCTGCGACCAGTTGTCACCAAGAGTCGATGTCAGTGCCGTTATTGGGAATGAAGGGGGGGGGTTGGGGTAAGGGGGTGGGGCTAAAGAGAGAGGGGGCGCTGGGTCCGGCTACCCGGTTACATGGACACATTATTAATAAAAATCGGTCCCATAAAAATCTGCTTAATCTATAGACCCCCAGATCAAAAAACAGATGGCCTGGATTCTCTTATTGAACTCCTTAACTCTTCTACTGAACAAAATCCTGTAATCATGCTAGGCGATTTTAACCTGCCGTCACTTCCATCACTAGACTCTAAATTATTTCTAGACACTATAGCAGACATAGAGTACCATCAAATAATTAAAACAGCAACGCATATCAAAGGAGGAACACTAGATTTGGTCCTTCTACCTGAGATACTCTTCAAGCTAATTAACTCAAATTCCATTGAATGTACAGAGACACCTTGGTCTGATCATTTTATTATCAAAATAAACCTTACATTATCCCATCCCTAACGTCAAAAACTACACAAGAAATGGCCCCACCTCAAAATATAGAAAATTTCATGAAACAGACTTCCTTGATTCAACAATCCCCTACTTCTTATCAACACCTAATTTGGATGATGCTGTTAACAACTGGAATGTGACTATCAATAACGCAGCCAAAAATAATCATCTAAATAAAAAGACCACACATACCAAAACAAACAGCTCACCATGGTTTAATAACACACTAAGACAAATGAAAAGAGAACTAAGAAAACTTGAAATGAAATGGCGGAAATCCAAGTTGTCTGTACACAAGGAAATATATATTAACCATCTAACAAAATATAAGGAAACAATAAACAACACGAAGAAAAATTATTACGCAGCAACCTTATCAAAATCATATAATAGACCTAGAGAGCTATTCTCTATCGTCAGAAACCTAACCAATAACGATCAAACTTCTAGCAACGAAATCACAGACATCTCAGTACAAACCTTAGCTAATCACTATCAAAACAAATCAAAAAAACCTACTATACCCTCAGACAATATCAACATCCCTTGTCAATCTATAGACGAATGGTCAGAATTTTACCCCATGTCAAAAGTGTCATTAAAAACTATCATCTCAGACCTAAATACCACAACTTCATATTTAGATCCTTGCCCAGTATCATGGATAAAAAATACACTACCAACTCTACTATCATTTATTCTCCCAATAGTAAACCTATCACTAACCCAAGGATACCTTCCACCTCTCCTTAAACATGCACAAATACGCCCAATTCTAAAGAACAGCAAACTAGACAAAACATCTCCAACATCATACAGGCCCATCTCTAGCATACCATTTATGGCCAAAATAATTGAAAAAGTAGTACAATTACAGACACAGGAATTTATAGATTTATCTTACCCACTTGACGATCAACAATATGGATTCCGACCCCGCCACGGAGTAGAAACACTTCTAACAGTATTAATAGATACACTCCTAAAAGGAATTGACAATCATAACCAAGCGTTCATCCTCCTTTTCATCGACATCTCAGCAGCTTTTGATAGCGTGCATCACTCAATAATGCTCAACAACCTAAGACAGATAGGCATAAACTCTACTGTACATAAATGGTTCACCTCATATTTAAATAACAGAACACAAAATGTAAGAATAGGTAATCAAACATCAAACACATACAAACAAGAAATAGGTTTACCACAAGGCTCAGCGCTTTCAGCCTTACTTTTCAATATTTATATAAAACCAGTCTGCAACATCTTTAAAAAATTTGGAGTACAATATCACCTTTATGCGGATGATATTATGATGTACATACCTTTCACAATTCCTAACCTACCGATCCAACTTCTATCAGAGTGTTACAATGAAATCACAATCTGGCTAAAAACCCAAAACCTCCACATAAACCATGCTAAAACCGAAGTATTAATCGTAACAAAAAACCTATCATATATGCCTCCAACCCACATAACACTACAAAACCAAGAAATTAAAATAAAAAATGAAATAAGATATCTAGGTGTCATCTTAGACACACACCTTACAATGGAAACCCACATCAGAAATACCATAAAGAAAATCTACTTCAAACTTAAAATCCTCAAACAATTACGCCCCCTTGTATTTATACAAGATTTCATTAATATAACTCAGGCTACCATAACTCCCCACTTCGATTTCGCCAACTTAATACTTATAGGCATCTCAAAACAAAACATCAGAAGAATCCAACTTGCGCAAAATGCAACCGCCAGAGTTATATTACAAATAGACTCCCTCCAACATATAACACCGATATTAGCATCCCTTCACTGGTTACCAATACAAAGCAGGATAATATACAAAACAATAATAACGACATTCAAAGCCTTAAACGACTTGGCACCGAAGACATTATGTAATCTAATAGGCAAAGAACCACCTAAGCCCACTCTTAGAAAAGGACAATCAAACAAACTAAAGATTCCAAAAGAATTCATAAAAACCCACAAATTAACAAATAACAGAGCCTTTTCCCATATAGCTCCAACCATCTGGAACTCGTTACCAGAGGACTTACGATCACTATCAGAGATAATGGAATTCAGAAAAAAATTGAAAACGTATCTATTTAATAAACACTATAATACCTTGGAAAACCCTCCACTCAACCTAGATAAAGGCTAAATATGAATCTACCCATATCAAGCTAATACACCCTACTATAAAGGATAACATTCAAAACGTACATAAACAACACTACACTCCTATGCCTTATATTCCTATTTGTATATAGTTACAACTGGTATGTTCTGCCTAATGCGGTACAGACAGTACTTCTGTTTAAATTGTTACACACTCTGTTATAGCTGAAATATCCTGATTAGTTGTTGAATCATTCAATTATGCAAGTTAAGATGTTCTATGTAATAAGTTATAATGTTCAATGTTCTATGTAAACAAACTCTGTTTTGTTAACTGTTGTTAATTGTACACCGCAACTGATCGCTGGAAGATGCGGTATATAAATAAGTGTTAAATAAATAAATAAATAAATAAGTGTCCACACAACCAAAAAGGTTGAGAGTCTTTGTTCTAGACCAGAGATTCTCAACCGAGTCCTCGGGCAGGACTAGCCCCAGAGTTGATTAAGATTGCTGCCATTCGTGGAATTGGTCCTGTACATCCGGGGGTCGGTCCCGCCCATGCCCCTCCCACTCTTTGCCCCATCATGCCCCCATCCCCCACAGCATGCACAGTGGTTCTGTATGTGTGGTGGGGGACGGAGGCAGAATACTGGCAAGGCGGATAGCGGGGTTACATGGCCCAGAGAGACCTGCAGCCCTGCTGTTCGCCTCATAGAATTAGGCCCATAGTGTCCAGTAAGTCATCCTATTTGGAACCATTGTCCACATTTTTGGGCTATTTTTTACAACCCTTAGTGAGGGAGGCAAGGTCTTATATCCAAGATACTTCCAATTTTTTTTTAAAAATTGTTGGATCATGAGGTTTGGCCTCAATCCGCATTATTAACTACATTTGGTAGCACTGTACACAAATATTCCACAAATTCAGTCACTGTAGCTATTACAGGAAGCTTTCCAGTAACATCCTTTGTCATGAAGAATAACATCAGCTTTTCTATTGAAATTAGCTAAATTGGTGCTTACAAATAATTATTTCTGGTTTGATAAGACATATTATTTACAGATTCATGGGAGCAACTGTAGCCCCAAATATAGCAAACCTATAGGTTTCAAATGTTGAAGAATCATTGTGGTTTCAACAAGTTGGCCTCTAGGTACTTTTCATAGACAATAGTTTTTGCATCTCTCTGGGCACACAAGAATCTCTGCATGAATTTGTGACTTGGTTAAATATTCAAGATCTCTGCTTACAGTTTACCATGTCAATGTCTTTTATAAATTTACTATTTCTTGATGTGGCTGTCACATTGGACCATGGATAGATACATACATCCTTATTTAGGAACGAAATGAACTGTTGCATTTCGATAGCCATCATCCATTCAAACTTAAATGGGCTCTACCTATTGGCCAATTCTTGCGGATCCGACGCATATGCTCGAATGACGAGTATTTCCATGGACAAGCAAAGCCACTGATGGAAAAATTGAGACAACAAGGATATCCCAAGCAAATTATACGTAAGGCCTACCTGCAGGCTAAGCATTCTAATCGGACTCTATTATTGGAAAAACAGAATAGGGACCAAATAGAAAGGCAGGTAGTAGTACTGCAATATTCTGATAGAGATCAAGCCATTGCCCAGAGCATTTTTCGTCACTAGCCGGTATTGGCTTTATATTCTGTCTTTAAAAATCAAACATGTATTGCTTTTACTTGGGTGCATAACCTTAAGGACATGCTAATGCATTCTAATTTTGCCTCTATACAATCACACCAAGAATTTGCAGGAGGTCATACTCCTTGTGGGAATTATACAGTGTGTACTAATAGTTTGAATACTACTCAATGAACAGATCCACAGACTAATAAAACAATCTTTTAAAAGATCAGTACTAGCTGTTTGACAGTGTGGGTCATCTATGCAGTTATCTGCCCCTGCCTGAAAGTGTATGTAAGCAGAACTTGCCACAAAGTGAAAACATGTCTCACTGAACATAAGTTTCGTTTTGCTACATGCACAGCTGCTGCACCGATGATTGTTAACTGTTTAGAAATGGAGTGAACTTCGATGGCTGGTGATCAACCAGATTAGTAACCCAAAAAGAGGAGATCTTATGCAACAATCGGGGCATTGAAAGCAGAGGTGGATCTTTACTTTAAAAGACATTTAACCAATGGGGTTGAATGAGGCATTTGGTTGGATGGCAACAATCTGATTTGATTGGTAGACGTTGCTGGGGCATTAAGGATGCTTCCTTATAATAACCATTAGTGAGGTTTAGAGATATGTTTACTAAACTGCGGTAATATCATTCGCGTTAGGTTCCACGGTAAAGGTACAGATGCCCATATAAAGGCAAGGGCTGTGCATCGTTACAGCAAGCCGTATCAGCCAACGCATGTTACAAACTAACACGTGTTACAAGGCGCTTCATAAGGCACCTTACAAGGCGCCTTGTAAGGTGCCTGATAAGTAAGGTGCCTGAAAAGGTGCCTTGTGAGGTACCTTATAAGGTGCCTTGTTAGGTGCCCTATAAGGTGCCTTGTTAGGTGCCCTATAAGGTGCCTTGTAAGGTGCCTCATAAGGTGCTTTGTAAGGTGCCCTATACAGTAGGGCTCCTTAGGCTAAGTGCCGTATTAGGCACCCCTGGAAAAGGCACCTTAGAGGGCACCCTGGGTTACGGAACCATAGGTTAAGGTGGCCTAACAAGGTTATGTTGCCCTAGGTTAGCGTGGCCTAAGGGCTGCAAGGTGCTTCAGGATGACATGCATGACCCTCAGAGACAAATGTAGCCCTAACACTAGATAGAGCACTCAGGAAAGGCAATGAACAGGTGAATGAAGGAGGTAGAGCTGGGAGCCGCTGGACCTGCCATATCTGAGGGCATCCCATGTGGCTACCAGTACTGATGACAAACATGGTGGAGGCAACTGTACCACAGCACAGGGTGTTGGCATTGTAAAGTACTGGAAAGACAGTTGGTGGCAGACGATGGGAATACCTGTCCCCCAGTGGAGGCGGAGGTGACAGTTACAATGATGGGTGGCCAGAGGAGTGGTGGTGCCATGCAGATCAGACACAGGCAAGGCAAGCAAGAAGAGGAGCAATGCAGGAAAGCGTAGCAGTGCAGGACATGGGGTGACAGCCTGCACAGGCAGACAGGACTCTACACAGCTGACAGATGCAGATAGACAGACCGAGGGAATGTTGGCAATTGTGGCAAGGGTATTATGGGCTGGCAGCACAAATATGACTGTTACAGGCATGCACACTATTTGAGTAAGACAGGCATGAGAGGAGAGAACAATGAGGAATTGAACCCATGAACACTGCTGAGAATGGCATCGTAGTAACCGGTAGGCTATACCTCCATGGTGTATGTCATAGCAATGGCTGGGTACAGAAGGACTGCAGGTCACTGCACAAACTGTCTGTTCTGAGTGCCAGGATAGGGTAACCCCACCAGTACACATGATGCAATGCACATGCTGAATAGCTGTCTACAGCTGATCAGCAAATGGGGTCTGCACCTCTCCGGTACCTCAGCTTGGAAAGACGAACTGACAGTGTGTGATACTGGCACAGAGTAGCTACAGACCATGCCATTGTGCAGGTTCTGTGTTCTCCCTGAGTGATAGGATGAGTTCCCAGCACTAGGTCCGCAGTACATGTGGTGCTAGAGACAGGCGCTGCTGTACATCCCCATCACTGCCAGTGTGTGACAGGTGTTCCTTGCAGTGCAGCTGAAGGTAATTTGGTATCCATCTTTATCTCGCAGTCACATGCAGGATAAAGATGGACCTGCAGGACATGTGTGTACCAGTGCTTTTATAAGGTCAAAGCGGTATATGCTACATCCCCCAAAGGGCCATCACCCTTTTTGTAGGTAAGGGACAGGTGCCCCAGCACTGGTGAAACAACCTCCATCTTTCTGGTATAAGACAGCCCACCATAGTTGGCAGGCCATAGCCATACCTGGGACCAGGGCAGTGGCAGACCAGCAGCATTGTTGAGGCTGGGTCTGGAACACCCCAACGGTCTCACAACTCTGTCTGCCAGTCACCAGCAGACAACACACTCAGACTGCACATTATAGGTGTTCCCACCATGCACAGTCTAACTGCAGACAGTCCACTAGCCAGTCCATAGTGCATGCTCACAAAGAAACTATGTGCACCAAGCAAGCAGTTCAGTGATTGGGGCCCCAGCACTGGGAACACAACTGTATCACTGGAGACAGACAATGTAGAGCGCTATGTGGGAACCTGGATATTCCATGGTCACTGCTCGGTCAGAGTGAGTGCCCTCCCAGCATGCCATGCTGTGGCCACCCTGTCCATGCAGGCGATGGTCGGGCACTACAGTGTCCCAGCCATTGCCCCTCACCCTGTGAAGATGCATCCTGGCCAATCCACCCTGTCCGAGCCATACCCATGACACTTTGCTCCTCATTATGCACATATTCAGGCTAACACTGGTAACAGTGGGACATTGTGGGCCTGGTGAGGTGTGGCCAGCCACAAAACAATGGATAGACATACACACACATGCTCCTATTGCAGCATTGTACAAAGATAGGGGTGGTTGGCAATCCTGCCTGCCACACTGGTCCTGATCATAGTGCCGACATTGCTAAACCATGCAGGAGGTAGTAGTAGTGCCCTGGTGATAACTGCAGCTCAATGCTGGGGCCAACAGCCTGACTCTCCATGCATCTTTGGATTGTGGAGCCTGTGTGAGTGGGTGTTTGTACCCCTGTTCGCCGCTCCTTTGGGCTTTGCACATGTTGCTGTTGTATCTGCATTGTAGGGTAAAGCATAGGGACATGCTCTGCAGGAACCACAGCTGGGGTTTGAACCTGTGACCCTCTGCTTCTGGACATACTGGCTGGGTGTACTGCACCACACTGTTGCCACAGATGCTTAGTGGTCCCTGGGGCTACTGGTACTTTTCCTCAGCCAGACTTTGTATGTTGCACTGCACACCACGTACTGGTACAGGGCATGGCATAGGTCCACTGCAGGCAGGTGCCACTGCCCCCTCCAGCACGGGTACACCCCTCCTGCCATGATGACATGGCCATATGCTGTCGGTGCTGGTAGTGCGCAGTCCCAGGCCATCCACTGTGTGGGTAGGTGGTCGCCTAGGGAGCGGGGTCTGAGGCATGTGGCATACATGAGTATCCTCACATCCCCCCATCACCGCCTACCAATAGTCTTTCCCTTCCGCTTGGGGGAGGGTTGACTGGGGGGATGTCAGGTCAGTTCCCTGGCAACTGTTAGCTTGGGTGGACCAGGTAGATGTAGGTGGATTGTGTTTGGCCTTTGTCAGCTGCTGTCCTGCTGATTTCTGGTGTCTATGTTCCTATGTGCCACCTAGGTGCCTGCCTAGTCCACCCTGTACCCCAGCTTCCCCCGCTACATGTCCCGCCTGCAGCCCCCTATGCCCCACTTGCACCATCGCCATAGTGGCCTTTCATACTTGGGCACTATGCTGGTGCTGGAAATCGAGCACTACTATCACAATTCTTGGGCTCCCTGTCTATGCTGTACATTGCTGACACTGAAATGATTTCTCTCTCCTGCAAATGTGCATCTAACGGCAGGTTTTCATTCGCGGTAGGATTCAACCCTTCAGTTCGGCGCTTTAGTGTGCAGGGAGCCTCTCCCCACCCACTCCCCACCCATTGACCCATTCCCCCCGCCCTCTCTCCACCCTCTGTGGTGTTTACCGTGACCGGGGACGTTAACAATCGTTAAGTAGCGTTAACGAGCGTTAACGTTACATAACATGCGTTACTGTTACCTAACAATCATTAACATTACTGTAACGTTACCACAGTTTAGTAAACATACTCCTTAGTCTTATCCAAGAGGAGTTAGAGATTTTGGTTGGGGGAGTGCATCCAACAAGACCTGACGCAGCCCTAGGCAAAAGAAATGGGTGAAACTCTAATCGACATTTGGGCCTCTCTACTGTAACCTCTTGAATGTACTTTGATGTGGTTTTCCAGTTAAGTGTTTTCAGTTTCTTTTAAATGCATTAAAACATTTGTAAAACAGTGTGTGGAGCCAATGAATGATTGATGGGGTTGTAGGTATTAGCTGAAATTCAATAGAGTTGCAAAACTCCAGAGATAAGCCATCCCTCCTGAGCTGAGGCTCCTAAACCACATTAAAGCATTCTTTTGAGGTGGGATTATAATGTGAACTTACCTTGTGTCTCAGTTAGATACATTGTCAGCATTAGCTTCTTTGGGTAAGTGTAATAGGGACATGGTAGCTTTTTTCATTTATGCAGTTTATCTACTGTAGCACTGACTATTAGTATCATAAAATCTTTTCATCATGGTCAACAGAACTGAAATGGGCTAATTGGCATATTGGACCATGCCCTTATCTCAGTGGACAGAAGGGTTTGGTAGTTTTGAGGAAAGGAGAAGGTGGACATTTCCAGGATATCTATAAAAGAATAGTGCTTTTCAGTGGTATCTGTAAGAAAAATTGCAGCTCTACGTGGAACATAAAGCAGGAGCAGTTCCAAACCCCCCTCTTGTTTTAGACTGCAGCTAAAGCAGTATTGAGAAGGGACATTATTGTATGTGTCCAAGTGGAAGAGGGATTTAACTAAGAATGTTCTATCTTTGGAAAACCAATTGCAAATGCATAGGAAGTTCTTAGCTGAGCACCTCTCTAGAAGTACTAGAAAGTGGTTCCTGGTCACACAGGTGGCATTAGACATGCTTATTCATGAACACATGAAGAAAGATCTCACATATTGGCAGAAATTCTATAAGTATGGCAACAAGTTAAGAAGCCTACTGTCTAAATTAATTAAACGTTCTTGCCTATATATATTAATTATATTAGGCCTTGGGTGCTGGATTTAAAGAATTCTATGCTAAGTTATGCAGTTGTGACATTGGAACTCATGTGGCCATGCTGACTTTCTTGAATTCCTTGAATTGGCCCTATTTGACAACAGTATATGTTGCTGCATGGACCAGTGGCAGCAACAGAAGTCCAGAAAGCGATGCAAGCTGTGGCTCTTTGCAAAGCCCCAGAGCCAGATGGGTTCAGTGGGGAATTTCATTAAATCTTGCAAGATCAATGATGAGGCCAATATTTAGTGTGCCTTTGATTTCAGTATTTGAGGTTGCAAGAGATTTAAGGGAACTGAAAATGAAATTGATTACAGTTCTTCGAAAATTGAGTAAAGATCCTCTGCCCACATAATCTTATAGACCCATTTCTCTTTTGAATTTTGCTGAATTTTTTTTTCAAGATATTGGTCAACAGACTGAGTAAAATAATTCCTGATTTGGTCACTCTGGAGCAGGTGGAATTTGTAGGAGGCAGATATGTGCGAAGTCTTCGCTCCTATGACGTTTTGCCAAAAGCTTAATATCGCATCACGGTTGATTTGCTTTCATGCAGAAAAAGCTTTTGTTTGTGTTAACTACGATTGCCTGTCACAGCTCTGCAAGCATTTGGACTAGGTGGAGATTTTCTAAGGATGATTAAGACCCTAATGCTAATCCAAGAGCCATAGTGATTGTAAATAGTATTGTTTCAAGGGGCTTTGTTGCTGAGAGGAACAAGGCAGGAGTACCCTTTGTCACCCCTGTCATTTTTACTGGCTTTAGAGTCCTTACTGGTTCACATTAAAAACAATTATGGAGTGGAAATGACAAGAGAGCACTTCAAAATAGCTGCTTTCAGAGATGATATTTTAGTCCACTTAACAGATCCATTGGCTTTGTTATGCAACATCTTACAAGAGATGAATGCTTTTAGTGATGAGGAGTGAGATGAAATGATGCTAAATCTGAAGCTTTAGCACTTTTTGTAGCCACTAAAGATCTGCGGGGATAGGACTTTCCTCTGAAATGGACAAGCGATCAAATAAAGTATCTGGGGTTGTGGACACTGGTTCTTTGGCATATGTGTTGAAACAGACCTCTATTTCACCCATTGTAAAGGATCCTAAGGGAGATCTGTCTGATCTGTATAATTATAAGCTTTGGAAAGTTGATTGAGTAAACAGTTGGACTGCAGTTACACCATTTTGTGGAGAGTAATAGAGTGTTAGATATTTGGCAGCAAAGCTTTTGCCCTGATCATTGGTGTGAAACACTTTTGGTGTCTCTGGTAGATACATTGTTGAGAAATCTTGCTTCAGGGAAACATGCTTATTTTTGACTGTATATTGATATCTTAGCAGCTTTTGATTCTGTGATACCTACATTGTTGTTAAAACGACTTGCATGTCTGGGTATTGCAGGCGCAGTCTTGCAGAGGTTTGCATTGTTTTTCTATGGTCGTTTGAGTCAGATAAAAATTTTGGCCTGTAAATCTGGATGGCGTACAATGAAGCTCGAGTTCTTCAAGGTTCGTCCCTATCTATTTGGTACCCCTTTGTAATTGCTTTGTACTTTGGGTTTGCATTTTCAGCTTTGTGCTGTTGATATTTTGATATTTGAGTGTTTTTATGTGGTAAGGGGGTTATCTTCATTACAATTAATGTCTACTTTCCCAAAGATATTGCAATGCTTGACAGGTAATGGATTGGTTCTTAATTTTAAAAAGATGAAATCTGTTTGTACTAGTGGGCTTTTTTCTCTTCCTAAATATGTTTCCTTGGATGGGCATGACCATTTTGGTAAAAGAAAATGGTGTGCTTTTGAGTAGTTTTGCATTGTAAGTTATCCTTTCATAGTCAAGTGGTAAAAGTGGTGCAGATTATACTAATTAAGTTGCAGCAGGTTAGGTGTCTTAAAAGGTAATTAGAACAAGATGATTTTCAGGCGGTGGTACAAACATTGGTTTTACAGCGGCTGGATTACTATGGTATGCTCTACTTGGGTTTTCCATATTATTTGTTAAATCTGTTGCAACTGGTTCAGAATGCATATGCTAGGGTAATGTTGGGTAGAGGAAGATTTAGACATGTTACTCCTATGTTGACCGAGCTGCATTGGCTGCCTGTTTCATTTTGTTTAAAGTTTAGATGTTTGTGGTTTGTCTTCTCTTTATTGTCTGTCTTAAAAGATAATGAAATATTTGCACTATTAGAATGGTATGTTCCTAGGAGGGTTTTGTGATCTGTGGACCAATTATTGCTCGTTGTCCCACTATAGCAATGATAAGGAAAGAAACAGTGCACCCGGGAGTGTTTTTGGTTGTTGGACCAAAGCTTTGGAATTCATTGACTCTTATGCTTTGAGGTGAATGTGATATTACTTCTTTAAGGAAAAGTTTGAAAATCCCATTTTTAGAGAGGCTTATGCCTTCAGTTGGTTTTCTGTGTGTTTTATATATGTTTTTATTACTGTGACTGTATCATTGTATTACTACTTAGGAGTATTGATAGGCGGTTTATATAAATTTTAAATAAAACATAAAATAATGAAACAAAATAGTAAATTTCATGGATATTTCCCTCAGACAAATGCACACCCCTACTAATTATTTGAGTTTCAAATCAGGAAAGGCTGTATTTGCTATTTATGATGCTGGGGAGGTTTAAGCATCCAGTGCTGAATGGAGTTTTAAAGGCTAGATACATTAAAGAATTCAAAACTTTTGCTTAAAGAAAAAAGCATCGACTTATGCTTTAGACCATATTTCTATAGTGATAGTTCAGTAATGAGAGAAACGAAGAGTAATTTTTTGCATGACCTTGTTCAGTCTGGATTTTTTGAGCACTGGGGTGCTGCCTGAATGTCTGAAGTGCTTCTGAATATGACCAGTTTTGAAAAAGAACACTGATGACCACAGAGATTTTTCAACATAATGTTCTATATTGAATATCTTATTTCTGGGTAAATTAATGAAACAGATGGTAAGGCAAGAAAATGATGAATTTTTGAATGAATATTCGATCCTTCTTCCTGCACAGCATGGATTTAGAAAAGGACATGGTCCAGAGGCATCATCAATGGACACCATATTGAAGGGTTTGGAGGGTCTTGGAGCTGAATATCTTTTATTTATTGATATCTCTTCTGCTTTTGATTGTTTAGAGATGTTGTTGCCTGGAATAAGTCCTATTAGCATTCCTGGTAAAGTATGGAGTTGATTTAGATCAATGGTTTTCAACCCAGTCCTCTGGGACCCCTAGTCCAGTCAGGTTTTCAGGATATCCACAATGAATATGCATGAGATAGATCTGCATACAGTGGAAGCCATGCATGCAGATCTATCTCATGCATATTCATTGTGGATATCCTGAAAACTTGACTGGCCTGGGGGTCCTAGAGGACTATGTTGAAAACCACTGATTTAGATCATTCTCCGGGAACAAGCAGGAAACCAGTCCTCACATACAGTATGGGTGGCATCTGCACTGACGGAGCCCTCGTGGAAACATTCCCCCAGCTTTCAAAGAAAGCCTTTGGGAGATGCCACCATGTATACATGGTCCCCTTCCCACCCAAGGGTGCCATCTTGCTCAGTCTCCTTTTCTCCACAGAGCCCTTCAGACGTTCATCTGGCTTGTCCCCAGAAAAAGTTGATTTTTTTCTCCAAGTTTCATACTCTCCTCCAGTATAGCATTGGTATTCTTCCTGCCTACCAACCTCATTGCCTCAGCGTTGAGTTCGGTCTTCTTTTGTAGTTTTTCATTCTTTTCTTTTCCTGGTGTCTTCGTGCCTTTTTCTTCCACTGGCAGCTTGGATATTCTTCGATCTCACATGGGTACTTTTTTCCCCAATGGCTACCAGTGGCTTTAAGAAGTGTGATCAGTGCTCCAAAATTATGTCTTTGATCAACACAAATGACTGCTGTCTCTGCTGCCTCAGGCCAGACCACGAACTGGCAGCCTGCAGTCTCTGCAAGAGGATGTCCAGTAAGGCCCTCAAGAGCCGCCAGCAGCAGCATGATAAGTTTTACCCCGAGTCCCCATTGCCTCTGAAGGCCAGGGCCTCGTCTGAGGCCCCGACATATCGGGTGTAGCCTTCCGACTCCGAGCCTCATCGTGGGTCCTCAGAAAGGAAGTCTCCCTCGAGGGAACCCAGGAAGAAGAAGAAACCCTCGAAGGCAGTGTCCTTGGATGGTTCCAACCATCCAGGTGCTCCCCGAGCCCGGTCCCGCAGTCCGAGGCATTTGTCCAAGGCATCAAAGAAGAAGCAGCCTGTAAAGGTCCCCTGCATCCAATCGCGGACCAGCCCCGGTCCCCAGACACTATCCTCATTGAGGAGTCCCCTTCAGGGGAGCTGGCGTTGGGGCCAAGTCCCTCGGTGCCCATGCCAAAGGCTGTGGAGCCTTCTGGTCTGGAGTTCAGAATGGTAGCCCTGGAGTGCAATTTGTCTGCCTTCATGGACCAGCAGTGGGCGCTGTTGTCCGGCATGACTGGTTCATCCGCCCTGACCAACAGGCCCTCGACATCCAAGACGTCCCCAGAGGCCGAGCCAATCCTCGAGGTCCTTATGCCTCGAGTCGATCCTCGGCCGAGGTCACGATCCAAGTCCCACTCAACGGGACCACGGTCATCCCCAGCAAGTTTACTGGGCACTGGCCACAGAGCATCAGGGGCCCTGGGGCCCACGGAGCAGCCCTTCTATGAGTCCTCGACGAACTACTCTGAGTGGGAGATGGAGGACAAGGAGTCATACCCGTCACCACTGTGACATCCCATTTGACACTCCCACCTCAGAGCCTTGATGGCGGTCCCCACCCAAGGATATAGGTTTCCTTGATTTTGTCAAGGACATGTCTAAAGCCCTGGCATTCCCAACCGAGTCGGAGGAGGGCCCTCAGGCAGATGAGTTGGAAATCCTCCAATACGAGGCCCCTCCACAGGAATTGCTCGCAGTACCCATCCCTCCCATCCTGGAACGGCTAATGCTCTGAATGTGGGAGACACCGGCTTCAGTGCCGGTGGTGAGCAAGCAGTTCAACTCGATGTATCGAGTCCGCCAGAGCCTGGGCTTGCAAAAGTCACAGCTGCTGCATAACTCCATGGTGGTGGAGTCGGCCATGCGTCGACTGAAAAGCCAAAAGACGCACTCCTCGGTGCCCCCCGGCAAGGAGGTCCACACCCTGGATGCCCACGGCAGAAAGTGCTACCAGGGCTCAATGCTCATTGGTCACATCCAAGCCTACTAGCTGTACATGGGCATATAACTGAGAGACCTGGAGAAGGAACTCGCCAGGTTCTTGACTGGTCTCTGAGGAACCTTTGCAACAGTTCAAGAACCTGGCCAAAGCAGTCTGTGAATGCTCCAAATTCATGTGTTGGACGGCCTATAATGGGTACGAGTTGGTGGCTCGAGTAGCGGTGGCTGGCATCGGTGCACACCACCAAGCTTGGCTACAGTCGTCTCACCTTGAGCAGTGGGTTCAGGACAAATTATTCGATCTCCCCTGTCAAGGGGAGAACCTCATTGACAAACTCATGACCGACAAGACTGCCAAGCTGGAGCCTGAGTTCATGACGAGAACCAGGCTTGCTAAAAGGACTGCTGCCCCTCCCCAATGGAAGGGCTCAGGTAAAAAGCCCTTCTACCCGAGGAAAGGAGCTGCTTATGGAAACTATCCACCTTATCAGGTCTCCCTAGCTCCCCAAAAGGGTCAGCAGGCCAAGGGACATGGCCCACATAAGCAGAAGGCTCCAAAGCCCCATGCACCATCTCCATCCCAGCCAGGAGGTAGTTTTTGACTCCTTGAGCATAGCTTCTCTACCCCAAGGAGATCATCAGCCCACAGGGGGATGTCTGGCCCTCTATGCCTGGTCCTCTATGCCCAGAGGTGGGTGACCATCACCACTGATTCCTGGGCACTAAGGGTAGTCATGGAGGGTTACCTCCTCCATCTGACTCAGGCACCTCCCCTTATTTCCCAGGAGAGACACTCAGGTCTCCCCTCCACCGGGACCTTCTTCTGAAGGAGTTGGCAGGTCTTCTCGAGGATAAGGTGATGGAACCAGTGCCCCATCACCTCAAGGACAAGGGGTTCTACTCCAGATACTTTCTCATGCCAAAGAGGACAGGGGGCCTAAGGCCCATCCTCGAACTGCGTAACCTCAACAAATTCCTGGTGAGGGAGAAGTTCAAGATGCACTCCTTTGGAACATTACTGCCATACCTCCAGCAGAGAGACAGGCTATGCTCCTTAGACCTCAAGAATGCTTATACCCACATCCTCATTCACCCCAACCAAAGGCAGTACCTACAGTTCATAGTGGGGGCAGGCACCTTCAGTACAGGATGCTCCCCTTTGGTCTAGCCTCTGCCCCAAGAGTTTTCACAAAGTGCCTGGCAGTCATGGCCACCTTCCTCTGGCTCCAAGGGGTCTTCGTTTTTCCCTACCTGGACGACTGGCTCATAAATGGACTCACAGCCTTAGAGGTGCAGCAGGCTACCGCATGCACCATCCAGGTTCTGCAACACTTGGGCTTTGTCATAAATTACCCCAAGTCTCACCTCTTCCTAACACAGTGTCTGGAGTTCATTGGGGCAAAGATTGACACTCTCCAGTCGAAGGTTTTCTTGCCTAGGGCCCGAGTCGATTGCCTCAGGTCTCTAGCTCAGGACATACAGTACCATCCCTCGGTGCCCGCCCAGCTTCTCCTGTACCTCCTTAGGCAGATGGCCTCCATGGTCCATACCACCCCAGATGCTTGCCTCCACATGAGGGCGGTGCAGTGGTGTCTCTGGGACCAGTGGTCTCAGGCCACTGGCCGCCTCCGAGACAGAGTTTCTGTGACCAACCAATTGGTGGACTCCCTGGTCTGGTGGCAGTTGCCCCAGCTTCTCGAGGCAGGCATGCCTTTTCAAGTCCCAAGCCCCTCAAGGGCCTCAACACGGATGCCTCCCTGCTTGGCTGGGGAGTCCACTGTGGAGATCTTCGTACCCAGGGCAACTGGTCATCAGACGAGAGCACTCAGCAGATCAACCTTCTGGAGCTCTGAGCCATATGCCTAGACCTGAGGGACTTCCGTCACCATCTGCATCACAAGCCGGTTCTGGTCCAGATGGACAACCAGGTGGTGATGTTCTATGTGAACAAATAAGGGGGCACAGGGTCTCAGACCCTTTGTCATGAGGCTGTAACCCTCTGCTCATATGCAATCCGACAGGGTATCCTCCTGTGGGCGGTGTACCTGCCCGGTCAGGACAACGAGCTGGCTGATAGGCTCAGCAGGGTTCTCAAGCCGCATGAGTGGCAGCTGGACCACAGGGTAGCCAGTCAGCTCTTCCGGTTCTGGGGAGAACCCATGATGGACCTGTTCGCCAGCCCGGACAACTCTCAGTTGCCCTGCTTCTGTTCCCGGCAGGCCCACCCCTCCAGGGTGGAAGCGGATGCGTTCCTGGTCTCATGGTCAGGAGGCCTTATGTATGCCTTCCCTCCTATCCCACTGATCACCAAGACCTTGTACAGGACCCTCCATGACAGGGCCTCTCTCATCCTGATAGCTCCTCGGTGGCTCAGGCAACTGTGGTTCTTGTTGCTTCTACAGTTGATGGGGGACATCCCCATCCCTTTGGGGACCGCCCCGGGACTCCTATCTCAGGAGGGGGGCTCTCTCCTGCACTCCAATCTGTGGTCCCTGTTGCTGACAGCATGGCTGCTAACAGGGTGACTCTGGCTCCCTTCAAACTCCCGGTTGAAGTGGAGGATATCCTACTGGCCTCTCGCAAGGCCTCTACTAGGAAGACTTACGCCCTCAAATGGCACAGATTCTCGGTTTGGTGTGCTGATCACGGGGCTGACCCTTTCTCCTGCCCTGTGGCTCTGGTGTTACAGTACCTTCTCCACCTCTCTCAGTCTGGGCTCAAGTCTAACTTCATCCAGGTGTACCACCATCCGGTGGATGGTAAGCCCCTCTCGGTCCAGCCATTGGTGACACATTTTCTTCAGGGCCTGCTTTTATCAAAGCCTCTGGTTCACCATCCAGCAACCGAATGGGACCTCAATGTGGTGTTGGGGCAGCTCACTCGCCCGCTCTTTGAACCGCTAGGTACCTGCCACCTCCGCTACTTCTCTTGGAAGGCAGCTTTCCTGGTCGCACTTACCTCCACTCACAGAGTTAGCGAGCTTCAGGCCCTTGTGGTGGAGGCACCCTATACCAGGTTCTACAAGAACAGAGTGGTGCTTTGCATGCACCCCAAATTCCTGCCAAAGGTAGTGTAGCCCTTCTATCTCAACCAGGAAGTGGTGCTCCCTACCTTCTTTCCAAGACCTCACTCCAGCCGGGTGGAGACGGTCCTTAACACCTTGGACTGTAAGAGGACTCTGTCCTATATCCAACGCACTCAGGGCCACCACAAAGCTTCTCAGCTTTTCATTTCCTATGACCCCAGTAGGCTGGGGGAGGTGGTGACCAAGTATATGTTGTCCACATGGGTGGTGGACTGTATCGCCCTCGCATATGAGCAGGCGAGGTTCCCGCTGGAAGGCCACATCACGGTGCACCATGTCAGGGCCATGGTGGCCTCAGTGGCAAACTTGTGCTCTGTCCCGATGGTGGACATCTACCAGGCCACCACCTGGTCTTCAGTCCATACCTTTGCAGCCAGTTACTGCCTGGAAAGAGAGTCCCGACAGGGCAGTGCCTTCAGCCAGGCTGTGCTCTGTAACCTTTTTGGGGTTTAGGCAACTCCTACCTTCCGACCCTTCTGTGTTCAGGCTACCAGAGTGCTGGATTCATTGGACACAGTGGTCCTACTGTGGTCTGTGGGCACAGACTCAATTGCTGCTGCTTGTGGCTCCCCATGAAGGAGCCCTCTTTTGCTATGGGTTTTCAATAGCCTGTAGCTGGGGTGTCCCATATGTGAGGACTGACTTCCTGCTTTTTCCAGGAGAAAGCGTAGTTACTCACCTGTAACAGGTGTTCTCCAGGGACAGCAGGAATCAGTCCTCACAACACTCCTTCCTCCCCTTGGAGTTGCTCCTTTACCATCTTTTATATTTGCCATCTTATAGATATGTCATCTGACTGAGCAAGATGGCACCCTTTGGCAGGAAGGGGACCATGCACGCGTGGTGGCATCTCCCAAAGGCTTTCTTTGAAAGCTGGGGGGATGATTCCATGAGGGCTCCATTGGTGGCGATGTCACCCATATGTGAGGACTGATTCCTGCTGTCCCCAGAGAACACCTGTTACAGGTGAGTAACTACGCTTACTGGGCTGGGAGTATTCAGCAGGTTAGATTTAGGGAAGAGATATATGACTGGCAAAAACTGGAGGGAGGAGCTCCTGAGGGTTCATTGTTATCTGCAGCACTTTTTAATATTTATATGAAACCATTATGTACAGTAAGTTGTAACAGGAGTTGTGGGTGGGCTATAAGATGTAAGCAGGCAATATTCTATAATTATTTGTTTCTTTTAGAAGTAAAGAGGATCTGGATTCTATTAGCTTAATATCAAAATTTCCCCGGATAGTTGAATGACTTCACACAAATGGTTTAATGATTAACTATTGAAAGACTGAAATCATGATTATTTCTCTGATGTGACGTAGCCTTTACCTATTATAATGGATGGTTATGATATCATGACTAACCCGAGGTACAGTATTTAAGTATTAATTTGGATTCTATGTTATCCATGCTGCCCCAAGTTTAAAGTTTAAGAATAGTGCTTCTGAATGGTAGTCCAGGCACTATTTCTCTCACATCTAGTTTATTGCAATATTTTATATTTAGGGCTTCCAGATGTGGTTACTAAAACAATACAGATGGCTGAAAATGCTGCAGTGTGGGTGATTTATGGGCTGCAAAAAATGGATCATATTTCAGTCAGAAGACAGGACTTTTATATTGGTTCCCAGTTAGAGCATGCATGAAATTTAAGAGCCTTTGTTTGTTGTTTAAGAACTTATAGGGTGAAGTCAAAAAGGAATTAACTAACTTGATTCAGCCTTATGTCCCTACATGTTTGCTATGCTCTAGTCAAGAAGTTCTACTCATATTTCCTCTACTTTCTTAGAGCCTGGTCGATAGCAAGTGGGTTTTTTTGGAATTCCATTTCGAGGGATCTGCGCTTAGATGGTGACTATTTGTCCTTCAGAAAGATTAAAACGTATCTGTTCTGGGTGTCATCTTAATTTTATATTCAGCTTCAAAAGGAATTTTATAGGTCATGGCATTTCATGATGGAACTATCCAATGGGATTGTGTTGCTGAACAGAAGGGAGGGCAGAAATGGGGCAAGGGGAGGGTGCTGATCAACCAAGGGGCTTATGTTGGGTCCCAAAGAGGAGTCTCTGTTGTGGCAGAGAAGAGTTTGTGAATGGGAGGTGGAGTCAAGATGCTGAGATGCATTTGAGGCCAGGTTCACATTACATTCTCTGACAGGCAGTGTGGATTGCATTACCCGCAGAAGCATGTAATGCAGGCCCATGTGGTAAAGGTGGTAAATGCAGGACCGATGCTTAGCATACCCTCTGCATTTACCACACAAGGTTAGTACTTACCTCGCTTTAATTGTTACATAAAACGTGTGGTAGGTGCAAAATCGTATCGCACCTTAGTAAGGGCCACATAGGAACATAGCATATAATAAATGATATAAACAAGTACTTATCCCATCTCCAATCATTTTTTTCCATTAGGAATTAATGGTGTCAACATTCCTGATCTCAAATAGTAAATAGCCAAGTTTTTAATTTCTTCAAAACATCCAATAATTTAATTCTATATCAGTAATCACTAGTAGTGCATTCCACAATTTAGGACCCTGGTACACAAAACAGAGCACTGGTAAACTCAGGACAGATGGGGAAAAAAAGTTCCAGACAATTCAAAATAAAGACCTTGTCAGTAATGAAGGCAGGTAACAGGGCCCTAAACCATAGAAAGACTTAAAAATCTGACACAGTTAATTAAACTGTGCCCTGTTTTCAATGGGTAACAAATATAATGCCACTAGTAATGGTGAATATATATTAATAGACACCTTTTCACCAGATGAGAAAAACATTTCTTTAATCACATTAAATAAAATGTCTGAAATATCAGAAAGAATCATAAGTCCATATTGCAGCATAAACTCTGAGAGCTGCCTAAATGGCTACCCACTTTCAGTTATCGGTCCCATAGCAGGTCCAAAATCACCTGTTTGAAGACAAGAGAGGTGTAAAGATTGGTGGGAGACTCATCAACAGCTTTCTCTATAATAATGATACCACATTACTGACTGAAAGTGAAGACGATCTGAAACATTTGCTTCTCAAGATCAAGGAACATAGTCTTAAAATGGGCCTTCATCTTAATGTAAAGAAGACAAAGATCCTGACAACTGGCAAAATCAATAAGTTCATCATTGATGGAGAAGAAATTGAAATAGTGGACAACTTTAACCTACTTTGATCAACTATCAATAATGAAACAACAAGCAGTCAAGAAATCAGACGACGCATTGCTCTTGGCAGATTGAATATAATCTAGTCAAGATTCTCAAGAGCAGAGATGTCTCTCTCCATACAAATATTTGACTCGTTCAAGCCATGGTATTTTCAATAACGTCACATGGATGCAAAAGTTGGTATCTCCAGGGAATACTGTATCTCTGTGGTCACAGTGTGGTGCAGTACACACAGACAGTGCACTCAAGAACAGAAAGTCACAGGTTCATGTCCCAGCTGTGGCCCTGACATTCAAGGCTCCATATTTTACCCACTACTAAACCGTGGCAGTAAAGACCAGACCTTTATTGCAGAGAACAGAAACATGCCCCAAATGCCTATATTTTACCCTACACATCACAGACATCATAAACATGCGAATCACCCACACCCGAGTCCCCCAAATGCAGTCCTGGAGGGCCAAACAACATTCAGGTCCCATGCTGTCCTGAATAAAGATGTCTGTGCTGCATGTCCCTGTACCGCCCCCATGGTATGCAGATGTATCTCATGCATAGTCATTAGGGACAGCATGAAAACCCGAACGGTGTTTGGCCCACCAGGACGGGTTTTGGGAACCTCTGCCCTAGAGCAGCGGCCAACAGGGCCAGACACACCTGCAACCACAGGCGCCATTCCCCAAAGCTTCATGGAGAGGCAGGATGTTGGGCCCTGCGTGCATCTCCCAATACTAGCACCTGCATACCTTAGCAATGCCACCCAAAAACTGGGGATAAGGTACGCATATATCAAAAGGTTGCTATGAATAATGGCAGATAGCAATTCCTAAGTTAGGCACAAACTGCCCATTGAGCTGTACCATACCAACCTCCCAGATGTCTGTGGAGTGTGTAGCAGGTCTGGTGTCTGAAAGTGTTTAGCACCCTGGGGAGTGACCCCAACAGTATTGCGTAACATTTATTTATTTATTTATTTAGACAGTTTTGTATACCGCCTTATCCTTCAATCAAAGCGGTCACAACACAATTGGGGGATACATAGCCATGCCTGTGCTGTAACCAGGCCTGGTGAGGTGGCAAGGGCTGCAAAACGCCTCTATATTTGCACAATGCTGCCACAGGTGTGAGAGAGTGTGTCTGTCCATCCAATGTGTGGTGGTTGCCAACACCTTATGCAGACCACACTGCTTGCACTGTTCAGAGTGTTAATCTGCCAATGTGCATAATGAGGAGCAAGGTATTGTGGGTATAGCCTGGACAGGGTGGCCTGGGCAGGATGAAGAAGCACAGGGCATAGGGCAATGGCTGGGACATTGTACTGCCCAGCCACCACCTGCAGGAACAGGGTGGCCCCAGAATGTCCTGCTGGGAGGCACTCTCACCATGACCGGGCAGTGACCATGGCTTGGCTAAGTCCCCCCATAGTGCTACATAGTGTCTCTATGAAGTGATATATACAGGCTTCCCTTTTGGGGGCCCAATCACCAACCTATCTGCTTGGTGGGTGTGCTCACATCCCAGGTTTTGGGTGAACACATCTCCTCCAGTACTATGCACTATGGACTAACTAGTAGGCTGTATGCCGCTTCTATGTGTATTGCTGGAACACCTTGCAAGGTGCAGCAGCTGGAGACTCCCTGTACTCGCTCCTGGAGAATGTCAGATATTGGTGGGGACAGAAATGATTGTTTCCAAAATTATATTAACATGAATAGTGGAACAGTGAAAACAGAACTGTGGTCAGCAAGGTCTCAGCTTCCATGGGCAATGGCAGATATAATCGAGACATCAGTCCAGATCCTGCCACTTAACTTGAGCCCGATAACATCAAGGACCTGCTGCCACCACCCTCCACATTTACAGAAATTCTTAAACAAAATGAACAAAATGGACAAGCAACCGCATCAACCCCCAAGAAAACTTAGCTTTGAAATGAGATGATAGCGGGAGTTGATGACAGGCTGCTACCCCGACGTCACTGTAGAGCTCTCATACGTTTCGCGAGTAATCTCGCTGCATCAGGGGAAAATACTGTAAAGGACAAGAAACAGACATTCAAAATCAAGCCAACATTTACTAGAATATTGAAACAAAGAAGATGCCCACACCCAACCAACAATGACGACAACGAAGTTATAACTCACATTAGACAGCAGCAAAACTAGCACTTCAACATTGCTTCTCAAAAAACGCCGCACATGCTCAAACCACCAAGAAACACCGCGCTCCCAAAAATACCTTCCTGCTGACGTCCTATTGGGAAAAGGGAATTCTTTGCGTTAAAGCTGAGAGAATCTGTGTATTTTAAAATTCAGTGTTTGTGTTAGGACAGTTAGGGCATATTAAAACAAGCCTGCTTTCATTTAAATTAAAGTCCATTACAGCTTACTATAACAAGCCCCAGAACCCCGAACGTACAGGGCGAATTCTGAGGTCAGCTGCAGGGAAAGCAGTTTGTGGAGTTCTTCTGGGGATTGCGACTCCTAAATCATGTCCCCATGAGAGAAGGGTTAGGATGGCCATTATAGTTGGCAATTTGATAATTAGGCATGTAGATAGCTGGGTGGCTGGTAGACATGAGAATCACCTGGTAACATGCCTACCTAGTGCAAAGGTATCACGCACCATGTAGATAAAGTTCTAGATAGTGCTGGGGAGGAACCTGCTGTCTTGGTACATGTTGGTACCAATGACATAGGAAAGTGTAGCAGGAAGGTTATGGAAGCTAAATTTAGAATTTAGGTAAAAAGTTGAAATCCATAACTTCCAGGGTAGCAAGGAAGAGAGTTGTGGATTTGTAGCAACTGGGCAACATTCTGGGGAAGGGCTTTTCCAAAAGGACAGGCTCCATCTTAACCAGGGTGGAACCAGGCTGCTGGCATTAACATTTAAAAAGGAGATACAGCAACTTTTAAACTAGAAAATGAGGGAACATCGACAGTCGCCCAAGAGTGCATGGTTCAGAATGATGTATCTTTGAAGGATACTTGCAAAACAGGGAAGTTAGGGCATCCCAATACAGAGGTTCCAATAAAGGTCAAAGTAACCCAGGTGTCTTTAAGTAAAAGCCAGACCGAGCTGAAAGATTCCAAATCATCCCTGTCATCCAATAGTTAGACTGTTAATATGAACAAAAACAAACTTTGAAATGCCTGTATGCAAATTCATGAAGTCCAAAAAATAAGATGTGAGAGTTAGAATATATAGCGCTGAATGAAAGGTTAGATATAATTGGCATCTCAGAGACCTAGTAGAAGGAGGACAACCAATGGGGCACTGTGATACCAGGCTACAAACTATGTCACAATGATAGAATAGATCACAGAGGTGAAGGGGTGATGCTATATATTAAAGAGGGAATTGAGCAAAACAAAATGAATGAAGGTTTTGCAGGAAATAAAATACACTATAGAATCTTTATGGATAGAAATTCCATGTAAAATGGGGATGAGAATGGCAGTGGGGTGTACTGACACCCATCTCGCCAGAATGAACAGACAGACAAAATGCTAAAAGAAATTAGGGAAGCTTGCAAAGTTTACAACACAGTAATAATGGGAGATTTTAATTACCCCAGTATTGACTAGGTCAATGTTACATGAGGCCATGCTAGAGAGAAAGTTTATATTTGAAATAAATGACTGCATCATGGAGCAGCTGGTTCAAGAACAGACTCAAGGGGAAACTATTTTAGATCTAGCCCTTAGTGGAAAGCAAGATCTAGTGCGAGAGGTAACGATGCTGGGGCCGCTTGGCAATAGCGATCATAACATGATCACATAGGATTTAAAAAATGAAGGGAGGATAACAATGAAATCCACTTCGCTAGCATTTAACTTTCAAAAAGGAAACTATGTTAAAATGAGGAAAATGGTTAAGAAAAAAACTAAAAGGAGCAACAGCAAAGGTCAAGAGTTTACATCAGACCTGGGAATTATTTAAAAATACTATCTTGGAAGTCCATACCAGATGTATTCCACATAAGAAAGGGGGAAGGAAGGCCAAATGACAGCCAGCATGGCTTAAAGATAAGGTCAAAGAGATTGTTATAGCTAAGAGAAAATCTTTCAGAAAATGGCATAGGTTTCCTATGGCGTGCACATGGTCCGCAACAGCAGGGTGGGCATGTCGGAACGGGCAACTGGACAGATGCTGGAAAAGGGGATACAGAGGGTTGCAGGCGGCACATGCTATGGTGCAGCTGGGGCACAGTGTAGACTAGGCAGATGCCTAGGTGGCACATAGGAATGCCTAAACAGTGAAGCAGCAAGACAGCAACTGACGAGGGTCCAACATGGGCACGAGTGTGTATCCCACAGTGTCCCAGGAGATATTACCCAGCAGGTACCCCCAAGGGCACATAACATTGGCAGGTGGTGCCGGGGAAAGCACGCATGTCCATGTAGGCACCCCCACCCGAGAACCCGCACCATAGGCAGCTGCCTACCAGCACACTGGCTGGCCTGGGACTGCGCACCACCAGCAGCACTGGCATAAGGGCATATCAGTATGGTGGTGGAGGGGTGCTGATGGTGGAGGGGGCAGTGGCAGCTGCCAACAGCAGGCCACGGTCAAGCCCCATTTAGGTGTGTGTCATGCACTGCAACAGACATGATCTGTCTGACGTACAGTCATGGTATCTCCAGGGAATGATCTGTCTCTGTGGCAACAGTGTGGTGCAGTACACAGAGCCAGTGTGTTCAGGAGCAGAGGGTCACAGGTTCAAGTCCCAGCTGTGGCCCCTCCAAACCATGTTCCTATATTTTACCCAGTACTAAATCATGGTAAGAAAGACAGAACCTTTATTGAAGATAAATTAAACATGCCATAAACACCTATATTTTACCCTACAGAGCACAGACACCATTAATATGTGCAATCCCTAGAGCAGAGTGTCCCACCTGCAGGCCTGGAGGGCCAAACACCATTCAGGTTGTCAGGATGTCCCTAATAAATATGCATGAGATATAATTACATGCCCCGCCCCGTTGTATGCAAATTTATCCATGCATATTCATTAGGGACAGCATGAAGACCTGAACCGTGTTCAGCCCACCCGGACCAGAGTTGGGAACCTCTGCCCTAGAGCAGCGGCACAAACACCCACACCCACACCCAAAGGCTCCACTATCCAACGCCTCATGGAGAGTCAGGGTGTTGGGCCCTGCGCAGACTAGCATCTCCCAATACTAGCACCTGCATACCTTAGCAATGACGTCCTAAACTTGGGAACACGTTACACCAGGGATGTCCAACCCTGTCCTGGAGGGCCGCAATCCTGGCAGGTTTTTGGGATAGCCCTAATGAATATGCATGAGATATATATGCCTTAGTGATATCCTGCCAACCTGACTGGTTTGTGGCCCTCCAGGACTGGATTTGGAGACCCCTGCCTTACACCTCTGTCATTTAAGATTGTGAGTGGGCAAGGTACAGATGTCCTAGACATCAAAAGGGTAGATAGATTTTGTCACATTCCTCCTCGCTTCAATCGAGGAGGGATGTGACAAATTCTATCTACATAGCACACTGGTTAATACAGTGCCCTCAGAATCACTGCTTATGGGTTTGAATACCCACTGCACCAACAGCAAGATGAGTGTTAGTAACAGTCAGACACATCTTCACAAACAGTGACACAAGCCTAATACAATATAACCTTTGTCCCGTGCCTCTAAAGAAAGGCTTGGCATGGTGTTGCCGAAAGCACATTATAAGGCGCCCAAAGCTGAGGCGCAGCAGAAGAGGTCCAGGCCAACCGGCGTAAGTAATGCAATGTTGTAAACTAAAGGCAGTCACCATAGCTGCCAATCACAGTATTCGATGTGGTCATGCGGCCCCAGAGATAGTTTTCCGTGTGGCATCCATGACACGTGCACGTTTTGTGCGTGGCATAGTAGGGTGCGGCATGGCATGTGCATGATACAGCGCATGCGCAGCGTGCGTCATCAACACATGGGCATCCTCCAAAATGGCGACGCAATCCCGCAAGCCAGCCTTTAGCCGCTCCGACCTACGACAACTGGCAGCCCTAATATGCACCAGGCAGCCGCGGCTCTTCCCAGGTGCCTCAAAATGCCAGGATTTGGAATGCATCAGGAGGGCGTGGGTGCACATCACAAGGCGCTTTAACCGTGTAGCAGACTACCCACGTGAGGTAAGTGTATGGGGACAGGTCACTAAAGGGAAGGTGTGCAACACAATATCCAGCAGTCAAAACACATAAGATATGCACCACATGTGTGAGACATGTGCATATAGGCAAACCTGTGATCAAGCTATCTGTGTATGTTGCTGTGTGCACGTATGCCAATTCCCAGGAGCCATAGACATGAAAGCAGAGGTGCAGAGGTTAGCGCGTTGTGATGTAAGCTGCTTCTGTTGCAGTGCATACCTCTGCCCAACCCCCAGGATTTGCAGCCCCCATGACAGGGCTATATTAGGCATCCCTGTGCCATGGTGGCTGATGCTATGACACATTACCAGCTCTGGCCAATCCCCAGGAGACATCTAACCTGATCACAGAGATCAAGTAGTCATCATGGTGCACTGGTAGCTGCTGCAGTCGGAGTACCACAGCCCTGCCCCATCCCCAGGAAGCATCAGATCTGATGACAGAGGTCCAGCAGTCATCCTGGTGGTGTGTTAGTTGGTGCTGTTGATGTGTGGAACAGCACCCTTGGCCCCAAACGCTCACAGACCTGCGCACAGGGGTGTATCAAACATCCTGGTGTCAGGGTGGGTGCTCCAGTTGCACTTTCGCAGCTCTGCCCTAACCCCAGAAGGCCACAGAGCAGACCTCACAGGTCTATTCTACATCCTGGTGTTATGGTGGTTGTTCTTGTTGCAGTTTCTCAGCTCTAACCTAACCCCAGGAGGCCACAGAGCAGACCTCACAGGTCTATTCTACATCCTGGTGTTATGGTGGTTGTTCTTGTTGCAGTTTCTCAGCTCTGCCCTAATCCCAGGCGGCCCCAGACCAGCTGACACAGGTCTATTCTACATCCTGGTGTTATAGTGGTTGTTCTTGTTACAGTTTATCAGCTCTGCCCTAACCCCAGGAGGCAGCAGAGCAGACTACAGATGTCTATTCTACAGCCTTGTGTTATGGTGGTTGATGTTGTTGCAGGTTCCCGGTTCCGCCACATCCCCAGGAGGCAGCACATCAGATTCCAGTGGTCCACCAAGCATCCCGGTGTAATGGTAGCTGATGTTGGTGCAGGTAACCTGCTCCCCCACTCCCCCAGGTGTCTGAGCACACACCACAGAGGCTGCATCAGCGTCCAGGTGACATGGTGATGGGTCCTGTTGATATGGGATGGCCTGCCCAACACCGAGGTGTGTGCTGGACTGCACTGAGGGTATGGATTCACACCCCCTGTAGACCACAATTGGAACTCCCCACATGCCATGTTGCTCTCATGTCATGGCAGGAGATGGCAGGGACATGGCATGGGGTGGCTGTGAGGTGGCCCACAGGGCACGTAGGTGTCACAATACAAATGACCAGCCTCATTCCCACACATGCAGGAGGCGCTGCCCAAAAGCTAGTATGGGACCCGCTGCCCATAGCAGGAGCGGCTCCCATTGCACGCAGACATGTGTGCCATGTGGTTCACCATGGGCAGGGATACAGGGCCCTAATGTTTGCAAACATTGCTTGTCCCTCCAGGTAGAGGACCTACGGAAGAAGGGCAGAGAGATGTGGCTACACTGCCTGGAGTACCTCTGCCGCATGCAGTGGGAGGCAATGGCTGGGGGCGAAGGTGGGTGTCCCAGCCTATGCATTGCGCCACACCATGTCCCAGTGACACGGCAGCCTGTGATGCCACATACAATGTGTCTGTGCCGTAACAAACACATGATGCCCTGTTCATTCCTGCCTTCTCCAGAGAGGCTGCAGATGCTGGGGAGGGGACCACTGCCCCCACACCACCTGGTGGCAGCCCCCCTGTGACCACTGGAGGGACAGAGGTGGAGGATATACCAGCAGCGGCGGAGGACTCCATGTATGTGGGGGACGAATACATGGAGGGTGGGGAGGGGTGGGTGGAAGAGATGGCAGAGGGTGCTGTGGAGGTGGAGTTGTAGGGCGAGGAAGGTATGGGGGAGGGTGGCGGGGAGAGTGACGGGTCCAGCCAGGGCAGGGAGGGCGGGTGGGCCATGGCGGGTAGGGACGGGGAGCCTGTGCCTGAGGGCAGCCACACGCAACCACAAGGCACTGGGGGCCCCTGCCACCTAGCCCATGTGCATGGCCACGGTGTCAGGCCGGGTGTGGGACCCCCACACATTGCCATGCACAGGGCCCATGCAGATGCCACCACCCAGACCACAGCCACATGGTGTGGATGTGGTGGCAAATGTGTGGGTCTCCTGTGTGTGGCGAAGGGCACCGTTATGAGGACCCTGAGCAACCATGGCCATGCCATCAGGCAGCTAACAGCTGCTGTGCAGGGTATGACTGAGGTGATGCGCTGCCAACATTTACCATGGCATGTTCACGGCACATCCCCAGCCATACCCCCATGACGGGCCCCCGGGTGTGTGGAGCGCCATGTGCGCTGACGGATGTATCCCTTGCTGACATCGTGATGTAACCATGTGCTGCACCATCCAACAGACATAGACACATGCACGTTGGCACAGATAGTCAGTCTGTAGCAGGGATACAGGACATGATAGGACGGTGAGGAGGTGTGGATGTGGTACCCATGATGCAGCGTAGATGTGATGCATGCAGGGATCCACATGTCAGTCAGTGCGTTAGTCGGTGGGACTCACTAAGATGGGGTTTGGTGGGGTGAAGGAGCAGTGGCGCACTTCAGGTGCTGGAGGGGGGTAAACGACTGATGGCAGCTAGGTATATCTGTACGTCATGTCTACCCAGCCAGCATGTGTGTTTAGTATGCCACGGTGACCCTGGTGTGTGTCTGACAGACGGGTCATCCATGTAGATAGCCTGATGTGGATGATATGCAGGCAAAGAGGGGGGATATACCCCACAATGTGGGCTGAACAAAAAGACATATACAGCAGGTGGCAGGGCGAGGGGGGTGTATCCCCAGGCATATGTATGGTCGTTAACACATGGCACGGTGCATGGAACACAGGGCATGTGTGGGCCGCTCTGTCATAACTGCCTCTGGTGCACACACCCCACCAGCCTGTAACATCATAGGGCACATGTGACCATGGTACCCCAATTGGGACCGTACACTCAGGGAACCCCCAACACCAAAGAAGGACAAGTGCACATTGGTGAACAAAGGTAATGTGTCATTTAATGTGGTGGTCAGTCCAACTTACAGTCAAACACCTATGGCCTGCGTGACCGTCCATGCCCCCTCCCAAGACTCCCCACACCCCTTGCTGCCGCCGCTGCTGCTGCTGCCACTGCCTCTGGTGCCGCTGTAGGCTGCAAGATATGTCCCGCCATGGCCTCAAGGGCATCTGCCACCCGGCCTATGCCAGCTGCGATATCCACGGCAGTCCCTAGCAGCTGCCATGTCTCCAGACTGTGCTCCCTGACGTCCCTGAGGAGCTCACACACACCCCACATGAGGGCCCACAACGCCTGGCATTGGGCACGATGGAGCTGCTGTTGGCCACGCATCTCCACCCGTATACCAATCAGCACCTTGCAAGTACATGTGGGAGGGGATTAAGGTGACCTGTGAGACATCTGTTGCCCAGACTCCAACGTGAATGACCTGCCCATTCCCCACTGAGCCACACCAACCACCCCAGACATGGTCAGGGGGGCATATGTATGTGTGGAGGGCCACTGTCATTGTGCATGTGTGTGGCCCCACCACTGTGTCTGGGGGTTGGTGTGCCACATCAGCATATGTAACCATCCTGCCAGTTGCCTACCTGCAGCATCCCTGCGTGCCGATGCCATATGAGCCCGCAGCTCCCAGAGGACGACAAGCACTGTGCCCGTTGTTTCAGTGGATGGCCCTGGTGGTGCCAATGTGGGACTCATCCCCACATCCTCAGGCCCCTCCCCAGCCACTGTGGTGCCTGTGTACCTGCTCTGCTGGGTTGACCCTTCATCCTCCTGGGTGGCTACCTCCTCAGACAGCACCTCAGCCCATGGGGTGTCTGGGGCTTGCTGATGGCAACCTCTGTATGCGGTGGCTCGTCAACCTCCGCTGGCTCAGACTCACTGCCACTGTCCTCCTCAGCCACTGTCCTCCTCAGCCACCTCGATGTTACCTGGGGGGGGGGGGACAAGGTACACAGTAGATTTGGGGTGTCACAGACACAGACGTAGAGCAGATTGTAACGTAGACACATATTTGTTTATGTACACCTTGCTTTCCTCTGTCTCTCTTATTTGGTCAGCCCTAGAGAAAGGAACCCCTCTGCCTGCTCCCTCTTCACCCCCTGTCCCTCCTCCACCACACATTGTATGCACAGAACTAACTAATTTGATGGACTTGCCCCATTTCATAACCCAAATCTGGGGTGCGGACATCCAAGTCTGACTGGGAGCATGGAGTACGCATGTGTGGGGTACTCCCAGACCTTGGATGCCCTCACCACATCTCAGATATGTCCAGGACATCCTGACCTATATCCATGCCTACATCTGCCCAAGGCATGAATGGGTATTAGGAGGCAGCTTATATTGTCAGACAGATATGTGGAAGGTTTTGGGTAGGAGGTTTGATTCTATTCCCTATAGTTTCCACATGCAAACACTAACAGGGAGTGTGGACTCAGGTATATGTTTTCCTAGTTTTGACACACCTGCTCCCAGGACATGGGCCCGCTACCCCCCCTCCCCCCCGTGGCATGCCCAGCATGTGAGTGGTAGATAGCTATATGTGTGCTGCATGTCTCGAACATACCTCCTTGTGGGTCAGCTGTGTCCAGCACTGCTGAGAGGCCATGGATATAGATGGGACCCAGGTGCTCAGCTAGCTGCTTCTCCAAGGGTGTGAGGCTTGGGATGAAGGGGCCATTCCCGCCAGTGCCGCTAGCATGTCGGTGTTCTTCAGTCATGTGTTCACGGACCCCCCTCCTAATATCATTGAACCTCTTATGGAGGCTGTCAAGGTCCCTTGGTGGCCCCCCAGCCTGTGCCACGGCCCCCTGCAACTCCACCCACACCTGGTTCCGTACACTAACAGTTGTGTGTGAGCTCTTGTGCCCATACAGCTCCTCAAAGTATTCAAGGACACTTGCCAGCAAGTTGTGGTTTTCCTGCTGGCTAAATCGTATCGCCCTCTTCCTCTCCCCATTCGGCACAGGCGTCCGCCTACGCTTGCCTGTGGTATGCCCCTCAGGCTGCTCCTGGGTGGGGTCAGACATACTTGATGGGCCGGCAACCTCAGACCCAGGGTGAACCAACCCTCCTGTCTCTGGGGACTGCGGCCCTGCTGTTTCCCCAGACACCCCACCTATCATGTCCAGCCGCAGCATATCCCTGCTCTCCCTGTTCTTTCTCTGCATCCCGGACCTGTCTTATCTCATGTGACCCTTGCCCCCTCCCCTGTCACCTTCACCAGCCCTCACCACCTTGGCTACTCACCAGCCCTGCTTCCGGTCACCCCCACCACTCACCAACCCAGCCACCTACCTCCCCCACCAGTCACCAACCCTGACACTCTCCACGCCTAACCTGCCTCTGACTCTCCTTTTGCTTCAACACCAATAATGCACACTGTCAAACTTGCTCGCCTGCACTAACCCCTCAGCGTGTACTAGGTGTGCGCATTAATTTATGGACCTTTGGACGTCTCCGCGTGTGTGTGAACGTTGCGCATGTGCACAGTCAATGCGCAGGGTGCGTACGCATAACTGTGTGCCGCACATGCACCAGGCGTGTACGTATCTGCACATATGCGGCGCACGGTTCCACAGCCGCCCCATAGGTGCTAAGGGTTAGTGGAACCATGTGCCGCACATGCGCAAGACGTGTACGTATCTGTGCATCTGCGGTGCCAGGATACACGCAGGCCATGATGAATGTCCTGATGTGAGCTGACACCTCATATGCATATGCCTTCACAATGCAAATACGTAGTCTACATGTGTATGTGCGGTTGTTGGTTCCACGTCGGTCCCACAGGCGACAGACATCAGCAGAACCGTGCACCACACATGCGCAGATACGTACACGTCTGGCACATGTGCAGTGCATGGTTCCATGTATGCACCCTGCGCATCGACTGTGCGCATGCGCAATGCACGCAAACAAGCGCAGACGTCCAAAGGTCCATAAATTAATGCGCACACCTGGTACACGCTGAGGGGTTAGTGCAGGCGAACGAGTTTGACGGCGTGCATTTTTGGTGGTGTAGCGAACAGAGGGTCAAGGCAGGTTAGGCGTGTAGTGTGGCTGGGTTGGTGGGTGGTGGGAGAGGCAAGCGGCGGCCTTGGTGAGTGCTGGGGGGGTATGTGGCTGGGTTGGTGTGTGCTGGGGAGGTAGGTGACACAGGTGGTGGGTGGTGTGTGGCAAGGTTGGTGGGTGGTGGGTGTGGTGTGTGGCTGGCTTGGTGTGTGGTGGGGGAGGTGAGTGGCAGGGTTAGCATGAAGCTGGGGGGGTAAGGGGGGTTGGGTTAATAGTGTCCGCTATGGTGGCCTTTGTGATTGCTTCCTGTACACTAGGGGATGTGCAGGGCTTGCGGTTGCCTGACGAGGGAGATGGTGTCCAGGGGGCTGGGGCACGGGGTGGGGTGCAGGCCCGCTCCAACACCAACCTGCAGCTATGGGGGAAGGCCAGGCAGGGCCTGTGCCGGCACGGCGCAGGAGGCATGCTGAGTTGCAGGCTCACCAGCCTTGCCTCTACAGGCCCATGGCCCACCTCCAGGGCATGCGTGAGGACCAGGTCATCTCCCTCTACCGCCTGAGCACAGGGGCTATTAGGGAGCTCTATCAGGATCTAAGACCTGACCTTGAGCCCCTTACTGTTCGGTCACATGCCATATCAGGTTTGGTCAAGCTTCTTGGTGCCCTACATTTCTTTGCCTCTGGCTGTTTCCAGTCATCTGTGGCTGCAGTGGGTGGCATGAGCCACCTCACCTTCTCATGCTGTCTCCACCAAGTACTGCGTGCCATGATCAGTCGGGTTGGGAATTACATTGCATTTCCCAACACTAGGCAACAGTGGGGGACCCTGAACCAGGCCTTTGAGGCATTTGCCAGGTTACCACACGTGATGGGAGCTATTGATTGCACACATGTTGCCCTGGTCCCGCCCAGAGACAGGGAGGCAGTGTTCTGCAACCACAAACACTACCACTCCCCGAATGTTCAGGTTGTATATGATGCAGGTATGCGTATTCTGAATGTGGTCCTGCGGTTTGCAGGGTCCACCCATGACTCCTATATCCTGCATCACTCGGCACTGTACAGAGAATTTGAGGCCGGTCAATTTGAGGACTGTATACTGCTGGGTGGGTATTTGTCATCTCTGACATGCACATCATATACCCTTGCTATCCATCTGCACACATGTCTGTCTTTGACGTGTGTCCCGAGTTGTGTGTGTGTGTCATCTGTGTGTGTGGGAGCTGCCGGGGGGGGGGGGGGAATATGCCAGGTCTTCTGTGCTGCGGTGCTGTGTGTTGGTGGCACACTGACATTTGACGTTTCATGCCATTTGGCATTGTATGTTTAGGTTGGCACGGTACGACACATGTATGCTTCCTGTGTATCAACAGTGTGGTATTGTCTATGCCATCCTGCCTACCATGGTGGGGTAACTGTTCCTGTCGCATCATCTGTGTGTGGGGAATAGCATGACCGTCACATGCTTGCACATGTGTGCATCTCTGCCCTTGTCTAGGGTGCATTGCATGTGTGTCTCTGATGTGTTCAGGCCTGGAGTTACTACTTTTTGGCCTCTGGTATCTGCCCATGTGTCTGCTGTGGTTCAGGTTAATGTTGTTTGCACTCCTTCTACCTCCCCCATGCTCTGTATCTCACACCTCCAGACACTGGCGCATTGGTGTTGTGTCCCATCATGTGTTCCCCTATGTTTCTGTCTGACCTGTAGGTGCTGTGGGTCTGCACATACATTCATGAGTTCATGTGTGTGGACATCAGCTACTGTTTTAACATTCAACATTTCTTTCTGCAGGTGACGCAGGATATGGGTGTCGGCCCTGGTTGCTAACCCCTGTGCGTCTACCACGGACACATGCAGAGATGAGGTACAAAAAGGCCCATTCCACCAGTCACTCCGTCATCAAGTGCACCTTTTGCATTTTGAAAAGTTGCTTCAGGTGTCTGGATAGGACCGGCGGGGCCTTACAATACCAACCTGTGACAGTAGCAGAGATCATTATTGCCTGTTGCATCCTGCACAACATTGCTCTCAGGTACAATATTGATGTCAAAATAATGGGGATCTGGAAGACGATCCAACATGCCCTCCTGTACATGCCCGTGGTGACACACGTGAGGGCGCAACACTCAGGCGCCAGCTGATTGAGGAGCTATTTTCATGTGAGTACTGGATGCTTCTGAATGAAACATTTGTATAGATATCTGTACTCCTACTACTACTGAGCATTGGTATCGCACTACCAGTCATACGCAGCACAGCACTGACATTGCTAACACAATGCCTGGCCATCCAAGCTTACAATGTAGTCCAACTAACACAGAAGGTGTGGGCAAGGGACAACAGCGGGTGGAGGTGATTAATGTGGTCAGGATAATTAGGCTTAGGTGATGTGGTGGGCTGTCACACAGGATTTTGAAATGGTTGGTGAGGGTGGCTGCCCTCCAGCCACAGTTAGTTAGTTCCAGGCATTGCGTGCTGCAAGGTGATAGGTGTGTGGTCCCGCATTAACAGTGGGGGAGCGGCCCATAGATAGGACCAGTTGGCTTGACGTGTGGGGATGACATGTTGGGGATATGAGGGGATTACTTGGATTGTATGCTCTGATGAGCATGGACTGTGTGTTACATGTTTCGGTATGGCGATGCATACAGGTGTTAGCACTGTTTACATGCTCAGTAGTAGTAGTAGTATTTTTAGTACTTGGTTTATGCGAGTCAAGGTACAGGGCAACCACAGTGTGACTGCATGTATAGATCAGCAGGTGCGTCTTGACCTCGCCTGGGGCCTGTGAGGTGTCGTGACAGGTGGGGTGTTATTGTCATACTGAGACTGTCGGTAGATTAGCCATGCTGCGCAGTATTGCATACATTGCGGCGGACAGAGATGATTTCGTGGCAGACCAGCAAGGTGTGGGTTACAGTTACCAGGATGGCGGATGATGGAGGGGGCATTAATGCTTTATTTGTGTGTTCTGGAGTGACATCAGGCCTTAGCTACATAATGGGTATGTGTGGGGAAGGGGAGCGAGGGGTCATAGAGACCTGCTACCTTGACGAACACGTAGACAGAAGGTACATCTAACCTATACACAGACACTGTAAAGGTTGGAGAGGGTTTAGGGGCGATGCTCAGATGTCCGGTCTTGGCCATGCTCAATTCATGCAGCGGGGGTACCTGCAGCCACCAATGTCAGGGAGAAAGCTGAGGTCATGGTGTGGTTTGCCCAACATAGTTCATGCACAGTGAGATATCTTTGGGACACATCAGCGTACAGCTGCTGGTGATAGCCAAGGGATGTGCCTGCTGCACCAGGGAACTGGGTATGGGGCCAGGGGGATGTAGCAGCCCCTGCATATATTCCTTTCGTACAGCACCTGGGAGCAGGTTAGCAGGGGAGGTGAACCCACAGGAACACACACTGAAGGTGCTATGGGAGACATACGGGGGAGGCAGGCTTGTACCGAGACCTTTGGGCTGAGCACGTACAGGCTAGCGTGGTGACTGTTGTGGTCAATGGTCTTGGGGGCAGCAGACAGGTCCCAAAGGGGACGGACAGGCTACAGGCACTTGGACCTGGCCAGGAACACGTCAGTGGCGTGTTTGGGTGGGGACAGTTAGGTACAGTGTCATGACAAACTGCCAGACTGTGACGGATCTAGGGGGTTATGAGAGATGAGGACATGAAGCGGGTGTGTTTGTTGCACAGCTCCAACATAAAATATGTATGTTTCCCTTGTGTTTCTCAATCCACAGGACATGCTTGGTGACGTTCCTGTTGCTGTAGTGCAGTGGCAGCTGTGTGCACCTCATTCAACGTGCAGGACACTGGGGTAGGTGGACATACAGGTGATTTGTGTGTGTGGACAGTCAGGAGCAACACATGTCACAGGTTATCTGTCTACTGCACATATGTTGTAGGTGTCCTATTTATCGTGCTCCCCCGTACCCCATATGTTGATGTTGGCCACACATATCCACATGTGTTTGTGTGCAGTTTGTCTTCTCCGGCACTGTCTCTGGGACACATCCAACAGGGCTGCGTGTGTCTATAGGTCCTTGGTGTTCTGGTGATGGGCCGCACTTACACCCTTCCCTGACATTGTTGCATCGGTCAACAGCAGTGTATCATAGCATTTGCCAGGCCTTTATCTCCACTATTCGCCAATTGTGCACATACAGGCCGTATGTTACTGGTGCCACGCTCACCTTCTCATATTCTGTGTGTGTGTGTGTTTGTGGGTGGCACTGCTATGATACAGTGTGCATGCAGTTTGCATTATCATGTGGTGGGCGGGGTCTGCACACCTGTGGAGCGGTGGTGAGTGTGCTATCTCTACCTTACTGGTGTTAACCTTGTGCACAGTGTGTGCGTGTGTTGTGGGTTGTGGGTTGACCTAAGTCATATGTATTGACAGACCACTGCATGATAGCATTTATGTATCCCAGATATCACCATAGTGTGGACATGCGGCAACAGCAGCTGGACATGGGGTCGTGGTTATTCGACACATGTTGATGACATCTTCTGCCTTTATTGAGACATGTTATAGACTTTGCCTGCCTGTGAGGATCCCAAGCAGACATTTGCTGCAGACACACAGTAGGTAGCACCTTGGCTCGTTTGGGTGTAACATCAGCCTTTATATGTTTGTTTTTTGCTGTTTGTTTCATGGACCTTTCCTGTTGGGTCTCTGTGCACCAGAGCTAATGGACATGGGGTGCAGCTGTGATACGCCTGTGTTACTTGAGCATGGACATGACCATATCCATGGGACACGCTTGTCTGCGTTGCATTTCCAAATGTCCACAACACGCACAGTGTTCTGTGTTGTGATCATGTTGTTTGCCTGTGTGCCTTTTAATTACATCCGTACTGATGTTTGACTGGCTGCAATGTGCCCTGCTGTTGCGTCCAGCATACCATCACAGCGTTTGTCCTTATTCTAACACAGGGCAGTAGACACACACAGCACATCTACTTACGTGCATCTGCGGGTGACATCACCCACCTATTGCAGGACACAACAACACCATTCGAATATCCCTGGGAGATGGTGCCATAGGATGTTTGACCTCTACGAGTGGGACACCATGCCTATGATGAACATTACTGTTAGACTGCTACTTTCCATATAACAGGCCTGTCCAACATATTGTTGCTACCGTGATCTGGCTAGGTGTCCTGTTGATTGCGCAAGACACACATGACCATTCGAGTACTGTGGCACATTGAGATATCACACTTAACTATGCATGCCCAGTGATCCACGGACAGTCTTAACGGGACATGTGGGGCTGCAGGCGCACTTTGCACTGTGGACACTGCGTACTGGTCCATATGTGTGCATCACGGACTGGAATAGTCACTGTATGTTCTACATCCATCTGACATTTTGTTAGTGTGTATTGGCAATGTGTGTAACATGTACTACAAGATATCCTCATCTGTTGAGGTCACACATGTGGCACAGGGGCAACATTGTATATGTACTCCTGTATATGTCATCCTACCCTGCACTTGGACATGACACAGTTGTTACCACCACACCAGTTTAATGTCCGCCAACATTTTGGATTGATGTTTGCCGTCACCAAGGGAGTTACAGTGCATGTGGGGCATCACTGTGTCATGGTTCACCCTATATGGTGTATGTGCATGTGACTGCATATGTTGGTACACAAGGGCATGTGGCAGTGTGGCTTCTGTGTGGGGTACTGGCCCATGTTTGACCTTTCTTTAACACTCCATATACAGGTCATTGTGTTTGGCTACTGTAGAGTTGTGCTGCTATACATTGATTTACAAACATAGCATTGCATGTCTGCACAGTCCTCTTTGTCCCCTGACGTTCCGCCCCTCACCTTCGCCCATGACATTTACAGTGTGGCAGTGTGATTGTCCGTTTTTGTCCTTCATTTGTGCATCCCATGTACCGTGATCTATGTGTACGGTTCATGCATCCACACCACCCATTGCAGGGGACCTGCTGCATGGTGATATCTCTGCATGTCTGTGAGGTTCCCTTTTTTGTCTTCTCTGGGATCATGTGCCTCTTGTACCTGTTACCTTATCCTCATTTTGCATTTGCCCTTTGTTTTGGGTTCCATTGTTAACACTTTCATTGCTATATCATGCATTCTGGGGCAGCTTTGAAATATATATCTATATCTGTGTGTACACTGGCTTACATGTTGCTACTTATGCTTTTTCAGGCTTTTGCCACCTGTATTGGCAGACGGATATGTTTTTGGGGACAATTCCTGACTGATGTGTGTTGATCCCTCATCATGCACTGCCTAGTGTCTACATGCGACTAGGGCATCTGGGACGTGCAGCAACAAGTGGGGGGGGGGTGGGGGGATACTGCATAGTGAATACCATGCAGCTACGGCACATTATCTCTCCTGCCCATCATCTACAGACGTGCCAGTGACTTTGGGGTGACATGTGGGTAGCTTGCATGCTCAATGTGTTTTCAGTTTGTTCACTGTAAACCAACCACCTTGATATGATGACAGGCGGTATATACATTATGTCTACTGGTGACCACAATAAAATTATGTGTTTAACCCACATTTCTCTCTGCTGCTGCTTGACCACATTGACACATGTCTTTTGTTATGTTCTGGTAATGTACATGGCCCACCTGTGCTCATATCCTTGTACAGTGGCAGCTGGCTATGTGGCAGCCATCTGACACATCACAGGGTGCTAAGGGTTTCCATACTGACATTCCCTTTGAGGGGACATATTTGGGATGTACTTGCTGTGGTTGTTTGGGATAGTGGTGGCAGACATGTGTTGGTGCACCATAGGTTGCAGGTTCAAGTCCCATATGTTCCTTCTCTTTGCTCTTTTTTGGTGCTAACCTGACCATGAGCTGCCTGACGACTGGTCACTTCTCCGCGCACCCTTCCATCTCTTCACCTTACACCACAGTATGCCCTTGATGCAGCCTATCCGTCGCATATTAGCTGTTACATATGGCTTTTTCTTTGTACTGTCCATGTCGGCTGGGGGGATTGGCATTGCTGTTGTTGATCTGATGTGGTCCATGTCTGTCTGTAGGTTCATGTCTCACATGCTTGTTTTCCGTTCTGTTCCCCATTTTGCCCTGCTCCACAGAGCATCCCCTGCCACCCATTGGGTTTAGCTTCTTTGCTCTTTTGCATGCTATGTCCACTGCATAACATTTCATTGTGTGTGTGTGTGTGCATGTGTTTATATGTGGCTGTCGTCCCAATTACTGACTGTGATATGAGCTGTACACACCGGTTCTGCATGTGAATTGCATCTTCGTGACTGTTGGGATTGCCCTATCCTGGCAGCCAGCTGTGTTTTGGTGTGGTGCCCTCTAGTGTTCTTGTATGCAGCCTTTGCTGTGCCACTCATGTTGGTGTTGTAGCCTACTGGTTTGTGCATTGCCATTTGTGCTCCTGGTCATGGGTTCAATTTCTCTCTGTTCTAATTATTTTATGCCACACGTACTTTGCATTCCTGTTACAGTCCTATCTGTGACGATCTGTGCTGCTGGCACATTATACCCTCATCACTGTTACCAAACATCCTTCTGTCAGTATATCTGTGTCTGCAAGCTCTGGGCGTCCTGCCCTACTGTGCAGGCTACTACCCCATGTCCTGCACTGGCACACTTTTCTGCATTGCGGCTCTTCATGCTTGCCTCTCCTGTGTCTGCTCTGCATGGCACTGCTCTCCTCTGTCCTCCTGTAATTGCACTTATCCTGCCACCTCTACCTCCTCTGGTGGACACGTATCCCCATCCTCTGCCACACACTGTCATTGTTGCACTGTACATTACCATCACCCTGTACATTGATACAGCTGCCCCTGATATGTTTGTCCACTTTACCTGCTGCCACATGGGCTGCACGCAGATTTGGCTGGTCCATGAGCTCCGTCATCTACTTCCTTCCATCACTTGTTCATTGCCTTTCCTTGGTGCTCTGTGCAGTGTTATGGTTACATCTGTGTTTGAGCCATACATATCATGCTTGTGAACTTGGGGCACCTTTGTGCCCCTGGGCACCATCTCCTGTGTCACCTTAGCATCCCAGGGCATCTTTTGTGGCACCTTAGGTTTGGCCAACTTATGGGGTGCCTTATATGCTGCCTTGGAGGATGCCAACCTTTCCTGCCACCCTCTGGGGCACATTATGACCTGCCTTGGATGACGTGGTGCTTTATGATGTGCCTTATAGTGCACCCTAAAAGGTGCATTAGGTTGTGGCACTGGGGTGAGGCTTTTTTGGCTGGCAGTGCAGATTGTTGGGATGTGTCTGACAGTTACAAGCAGGAAAAGGGATTGCCTTAGACAGCCTTTTAACTGAGCCCACTGAGGTATTGAATTCATGACCACTGCATCAGCAGTTAATGTATTAACCAGTGTGCTACACCTCTGTTGCTATGAGTGTAGGTCAGCATGCCTAATTAAGGCTAACGCGCGTTAACGTGCCACGGCTCCCTCTATCACGCAATAACCCAAAATGCTACCTTAAGACCTGAATGCCCACTACCTTATATGGCATTCGTCACAGTAAGACTGCAGCTAATGCCGGTAACATTAAGATGGTTTAGTAGACATACCCCATAGTTTCAGTCAACTCATCGCCTCACCCTAATCTTTATTGATCACAGCTACCAGCTGAATATCATCTACACAAAAACTGAAACAAAGACCTGCTCTTTTTATTATATGAGCTAATGGTTTCACTCTGATTAGGCAGGGTTTATGAAGGAGAGGATTTCAGCAGAAAATACCAGGGGCAGCTCTATAATGAGATAGAGTGAGGTGGCCGTGTCAGGTGGCAAAGTTTTGGGAGCAGCAAAAAATGCTCCCAAAACAGCCAAGTGGCCGTTGCCTCACTCTACCTTATATGGTAAATAAAATTCAATTGGACTCACTGCCACTGCCATCTCTGTTTCTCCCAGGTCAGCAGCAGCAGAATCAACCCCCACCCCCAGGCGCCGCTGCCCCAGATCCGAGGACAAGCAGAGGCAGCGAGCTATTGGCTTTGAAAAAAAAAGGAAAGCAAAAGCATGGGGTCTTCAAGACTCCAGCGCACTTGTGAGTCCCTGCTGATTCTGCCCCTCTGACAGAAAAAGCATCATCAGAGTGGTCAAGACCCATCATGGCCTTACAAGCATGTTGGAGTTGCAAGAGACCATGCTTTTGCTTTCCTTTTTTTTTCAAAGTTGATAGTTCACTGTCACTGCTTGTCCTTGGATCTGTAGCAGTGGCAGCAGTGGGGATGGGGGGGAATGATTCTGCTGCTACCCCAAATCCAAGGATAAGCAGCAGCGGCACGCTATCAACTTTGAAAAAAAAAACAAAAGGAAAACAAAAGGCCGGCTCTTGCGACTCTAGCATGCCTGAAAGGCCCTGATGGGTCCTGCCTCTCTGCTGCTTTTTTTTACAAGCGCGCCAGAGTCTTGAAAACACCACGCTTTTGTTTTCCTTTTTTCTTTTCCCCCCATTTTTTTTAAGTCACCAAGTCACCACTGCTGATGATATTGAGAGAGGCATCAGCGGTGGCAGGAATGGAGGTGTAGGTGGACGGCATATTCTGAACAACAGGGGGGGCAGGAGGACAATTTCTGGACAATAGGGGGGGAAGCAGGAAGAAAAATCCTGGACAAAGGAGGGGGGAGCAGGGGGGTAAATGCTGGACCAGGGCCGACTCTAGCCGGTAAGCATGACAGGGGGATGTCAACACCAGGAGGGTGCCGTCACTAGCCACCCACCCCCACTTCCCGCTCAGATTAGCCGGCAGAGCACAGGTGGCCTAGTAGAGAGCCTGTCTGCAGGAGCAGCATGTCCTGTGGACAGGGGCTATGCAAGGCCAAATGTGCCCCGCCTCTCTGGGCTGGAATCACGGCTTACAAAGCCCCTGCCCATGGGACATACTGCACTGCAGGCAGGTTCTGTACTCTGGTGTGGCATCCTGACTGCTGCTGCTGTTCCTGCTAGTCCTGATCCTGTGTCTCCTGCTGCCTGCTCATTTGTTTGTTGCCTGCTGTGCCTCCCGTGCCTACCTTCATTGCTGTGTTTCCTCCCCTCACAGGTACCTCCTCTGCAGATCCCTGATTCGCTACCTCCAAGAAAACCGGAAGTGACATGGCCGCGCTTCGCACGACCGTGTCCCCTCAAGGTGCCCAGCCCTGCATAAATTGTACTCCGTTGCAGTGTCCTGTGCTGCGGCAGTGTGCGCCATGGGTGCACGCCCAAGGAACAGGTTGTGCTCCTTGGGCAAGCTCCTTGGGGCGAGTCTGGGGGCGGGAGTCCGGAACCATCACTTTCATAAGAACATAAGATATGCCATACTGGGTCAGACCAAGGTCCATCAAGCCCAGTATTCTGTTTCCAACAGTGGCCAATCTAGGTCATATGTACCTAGCAGTTTTCCCAAGGGACACAGGTTCCACAATGCTTGTATTGGTTCAAACATTGATATCCTGGGTCCCTTCTTAATAATGGTTTATGGACCTTTCCTCCAGGAACTTGTCCAAACCTTTTTTAAACCCAGCTACACTAACAGCCTTTACTACATCCTCCGGTAACAAATTCCAGAGTTTGATTACACGTTGAGTGAAAAAATATTTTCTTTTATTAGTCTTAAATAGTTTACCCTGTAGCTTCATTGTATGTCCCCTAGTCTTTCTATATTCTGATAAGGTAAACAATCGATCTACGTTTACCCGTTCCACTCTGTTCATTAATTTATAGACTTCTATCATACCTCCCCTCAGCCGTCTCTTTTCCAGGTTAAAGACCCCTGACCTTTTTAGCCTTTCTTCATAGGAGTATCCTTCCATCTCCTTTACCATTTTGGTGGCTCTTCTCTGAACCTTTTCTAAAATCGCTATATCCTTTTTAAGATACGGCGACCAGAATTGCACGCAATATTCAAGGTGCGGTCTCACCATGGAATGATATAGAGGCATTATAATATCTTTTGTTTTATTTTCCATTCCTTTCCTTATCATACCTAGCATTCTATTTGCTCTCTTGGCCGCTGCTGCACACTGGGCCGAGGGTTTTAACATGGTATCCACAATGACGCCTAAATCTTTTTCCTGGGTGGTGGTTCCTAATGTGGAAACTTGCATCGTGTAACCATAGTTTGGGTTGTTCTTCCCTAGGTGCATAACCTTGCACTTGTCCACATTAAATTTCATCTGCCATTTTGATGCCCAGTCTTCCAATTTATCAAGATCCTCTTGCAATTTTCCACAATCCTCTTGGGTTTTAACAACTTTAAATAGTTTTGGGTCATCTGCAAATTTGATAACCTCACTAGTTATTCCACTTTCCAGGTCATTTATGAATATGTCAAAAAGCAGCGAACCAAGCACAGATCCCTGGGGTATACCACTATTCACCTTTCTCCATTGGGAAAATTGGCCATTTAGCCCTACCCTCTGCTTTCTATCTTTTAACCAGTTCCTGATCCATAATAGTACACTGCCTCCTATCCCATGACTCTTTAGTTTTGCCAAAAGTCTCTGATGAGGGACCTTGTCAAAGGCTTTCTGAAAGTCCAGATACACAATATCAACCGACTCACCTTTGTCCACCTGATTATTCACTCCTTCAAAAAAACATAACAGATTAGTAAGACAAGATCTTCCTTGTCTAAAGCCATGTTGGCTGTCTCCCATTAGATCATGACTATATACATGCTGAGTAATTTTATTCTTTATGATTGTTTCTACCATTTTTCCTGGTACTGATGTCAGGCTCACCGGTCTGTAGTTTCCCGGATAACCCCTGGAACCCTTTTTTAAAATTGGTGTTACATTGGCGATCCTCCAATCTTCAGGTATTAGAGATGATTTTAATGATAGTTCACAGATTACTAATAGCAGGTCTGCAATCTCATATTTCAGTTCTTTCAACACCCTTGGATGTATACTATCCGGCCCAGGTGATTTGCTACTCTTCAGTTTATCTAATAGTTGTAATACATCTTCCCGATGTATCGATATTTCCTTCAATTCTTCCGCACCTTTAAATACCATTTCAGTCATGGGTAACATCCCTACATCTTCCTCAGTAAAGACTGAAGCAAAGAATTCATTCAGTCTCTCCGCTATCGCCTTGTCGCCTCTTAGTGCTCCTTTAACCCCTTTATCATCTAATGGACCAACTGACTCTCTCACAGGTTTTTTGCTACAAATGTACTTGAAAAGGTCTTTACTTCGCGTTTTTGCTTCCGCAGCAAGCTTCTTCTCAAATTCTCCCTTTGCCTGCCTTATCAATGCCTTGCATTTGACTTGCCAGTGCTTGTGCTGTTTCCAGGTTTCGTCGTTTGGCTCTTTTTTCCATTTCCTGAAAGATGCTTTTTTGGCAACAGCCTCTCTGACCTCACCTTTAAACCATGCTGGCAGTTTTTTGGACTTCCTTCCACTTTTCTTAAAGCGTGGAATACAGCTGGTCTGGGCTTCCAAGATAGTATTTTTCAACAACAGCCAAGCCTGATGTACGTCTTTAACCTTTGCAACTGCTCCTTTTAGTTTTTTCTTAACTGTTTTCCTCATTTTATCATAGTCTCCCTTTCGAAAGTTAAAAGGTAGTACTGTGGATTTCCTTACTATCCTTCCTCTACTAATTAAATCAAAGGCGATCATGCTATGATCACTATTGCCAAGTGGCCCCAACAACCTTATCTCTTGCACTAGATCTGGTGTTCCACTAAGGACTAGGTCTAATATGGCTTCCCCTCTGGTCGGTTCATGAACCAGCTGCTCCAAGAAGCAGTCATTTATTTCATCTAGGAACTTTATCTCCCTAGCATGTCCTGACGTGACACTGACCCAGTCGATACCAGGGTAGTTGAAATCACCCATTATTATTACTGCGCTGTAACTTTTGTTAGCTTCCTTGATTTCTTTGAGCATTTCATCATCCATTTGGTCATTCTGGCCAGGCGCTCGATAGTACACCTCCACTGCCATTGCCTTCCCCCTTTTACATGGAATTTCAATCCATATAGATTCTACAGCAGATTTTGTTTCCTGCAAAACTTTAATCCTTTCTGACTCAATGCCCTCTCTAACATAGAGAGCAACCCCTCCACCAATTTGATCAGCTCTATCATTTCGATATAGTTTGTACCCAGGTATCACAGTGTCCCACTGGTTGTCCTCCTTTCACCATGTCTCTGATATTCCAATCATATCTAACCTTTCATTTAGTGCTATATATTCTAACTCTCCCATCTTATTTTTTAGACTTCTAGAATTTGCATACAAGCATTTTAGAGAATGTATTTTATTCATATTAATTTGGCTATTGTTAGACATGGGTAATTTGGGATCTTTAAGCTCTGTCTGCTCCATACTTGAGGGCATTTGGGCTACTTTACTCTTTTGTGGAACCTCTCTGCTTTTGGTAGTATTCTTCAAAGATACATTCTTCCGAACCATCCGCTCTTGGGCGACTGTCGGCTTTCCCCTAATATCTAGTTTAAAAGATGCTCTATCTCCTTTTTAAAGGCTAATGCCAGCAGCCTGGTTCCATCCCGGTTAAGGTGAAGCCCATCCCTTCGGAAGAGCCCCTCCTTTCCCCATAATGTTCCCCAGTTCCTAACAAATCCAAAACCCTCATCTCTGCACCATTGTCTCATCCACGCATTGAGACTCTGGAGCTCTGCCTGCCTTTTGGGTTCTGCGCGTGGAACAGGAAGCATTTCGGAGAATGCTACCCTGGAAGTTCTGGATTTCAACTTCCTACCTAAAAGCCTACATTTAGCCTCCAGAACCTCCCTACCACATTTTCCTATGTCATTGGTACCGACATGTACCAAGACAGCAGACTCCTTCCCAGCACTATCTAAGACCTTATCTAGGTGGCGCGTGAGGTCCGCTACCTTCGCACCAGGCAGGCATGTTACCAGGTGATCCTCACATCCACCAGCCACCCAGCTATCTACATGCCTAATGATCGAATTACCAACTATAACGGCTGTCCTAACCCTTCCCTCATGGGCACATGGCCCTGGAGAAACGTCCTCGGTGCGAGAGGGTTTTACATCACCTGGAGGACAGGTCCTAATTACAGGATCACTTCCTGCCACACCAGAGTGATGCTCTCCTGTCACGTGACCTCTCTCCTCCATGGCAACAGGGATGCTGCCAGACTGGAGGTGGGACTTCCACCTGGCCCCTGCCTCTCCCAGCCTGTGTCTTGGCTCACCACTCCTGCTCCAGCTTACAATCCCCACTGCTATTGCTACCAGCTTCCAGGTAAGTCACTCCTCCCAGCTTTGGTTCTGTTGGTTCTCATTCAGATTTTCCTACTCCCTACAGTTATGACCGCTATCCCTGTGCACTGGGACTGGAGGCCAACTCCCCCTGTCCCTGCCCCCCTGGGTTCTCTCACGAAGAAACGTCTCCAACCTTGTCCCTTGTCTTCCTTCCACCACGCCCTCCTCTAATGGCCCTCTTCCCCCCCCCCCCATGCTCTTGTTCCTCCATATGGCACTTTTGAACTGTTATTCACTCCATGCTAAATCCATTCTCATTCATGATCTCATACCACAGCACTCCTTCAATTTCCTCTTCCTGACAGAAATGTGGATAAAGGATGGCGAGGAGCCTTTGCTCAATCATTGCCTTCCATCTGGCTACTCCATTCTTTCTACCCCTCGATGGGGTAGGAGTGGCAGGGAGGTTGTAGCAATATATTGCTCCTCATTTCCTGTCCAGGAGTTGTCGTCCTCTACACTTCACTAACCAGAATCCCTTCTCCTCTGTCTTGTGTCCTCCCCCCCCTCTGTACCTGCTTCTTATCTATGCTCCCCCCTCCATGCAGCCCCACTTGTGGGATTCCCTCTTGCTAACCATATCTGAGAACTCCCTCCTCTACCAGCATATCCTGATCTTGGGGGACTTTAATGTCCACCCTAACTGCCCTTCTACCCACCAGGACTCTGCTTTCCTTTCACTCCTTTCCAATCTTTCTCTCCAGCAGCATGTTTGGATTCCCACACACTTGACCGGCCACACCCTGGATCTTGTAATCTCCCATTCGGCCTCCCCCTTTGTCCCTGTCTCCCTCTCAGTCCAGCCCATCCCATGGTCCGATCACTTCTACCTGCTTTTCTCCTTTGCCTCCCCATCCCCTCTTCCCCATCACCCCAGGAACTAGTCCCCGTGCCCCCTTCCCAGGCTCACCATATTAATCCCAATACCCTCCTTCAGTTCCCCTCCTCAGATACCCTCTTTCCTGTTGACTTCCACTCATTTCCTGTCGACCTCCAGGCTCAGTCTTGGAACTTGATGCTCACGTCTGCCCTTGACAAGCTTACTCCCCTCCAGCATATTCCCCCCTCCCATCACATCCGTTGTCATCCCTGGTATCACCCAGGCCTCTTCTTCCATTGCTCATATTTTCATCATGCAGAGTGTTGCTGGTGCAAGCATCTGTCCCCGGACTCCCTAGCTCACTTTCACTACTGCCACCATCACTACCGTCTTCTCCTCCGTTCTGCCAAACATGATTATTTCTCCAACCTCATCTCCTCCTCTGCTAACTCCTCGCATCAGCTCTACTTCATTCTCTGCTCTGTCTCTGCATCCCATTCCTTGGCCTCCTTCCCCCCTTCTCCCATCACCCCAGACCCCATTCTCCTGGCCTCGCACTTCACTGATAAAAGTACACTCTCTCCACCTTCTTTTTCCTACTTGTCCTCCTCCCTCTCCTCCCCCCATGGATCCCTCTACCCCCATCTCCCCACCCACCTCTACTGCCCCCCCCCCCTCTCTCCCACCTTTGGTCCTCTTTCCAGCCCATTACCCTCCCAGAACTGTCCAAGGCCCTTACCTCCATCTGCAAGACCACCTGCCCTTCCAACCCCATACCCTCCCACTGGCTGCTAGAACCCTCCCTAGCTCTCTTACCTCAAATCCTCTCTATTTTCAACTCAAGTCTCTTGAATGGTATTTCCCTTTTCTGTGGAATCAGGATCTGTTCCGTCTAATTCTAAAGAACGGCTCCCTAGACCCCTCCGTTCCTGCAAACTGGCATCCCATCTCTAACCTCCCATTTCTCTCAAAGCTCCTGAAAAAATTCATCTTTGTTCAGCTCTCCTCCCATTTCAAAGCTTCTCTAGCTCTCCATCCCCGATAGTCCAGCTTCCTTCCTGGCCACAGCACAGAATCCATTCTTCTCTCTCTCCTTAATGAATTGCATGCTGCACATGACCAGGGCTCCTTCTCAATCACCGTTCACTTGATTTTTCCTCCGCCTTCGACTTGGTCAACCACCATACCCTCCTTACACGTCTCTGCAGCGTTGGGATCTCCGGCATGGTTCTTTGGTTTCATTCATTCCTTACTAACAGGTCCTTCTCGGTTCTTTCAGGGTCTGCTTGCTCCTCCCTACCCCCCTTCACTGTGGAGTGCCACAGGGTTCATTCCTGGCTCTGCTCCTGTTCAACATCTTCCTGGGCCCCCCCCCCCTTACCCTCCTGGTTCAGCAATATGGTATCTCCGTGTATTACTACGCAGACGATATCATTCTCCTTCATCATACAGATTCCACTGCACCTGATATAGGCCCCCTCAACACCTGCCTGTCCTGTGTGGCCTCCAGGATGTCCACGAATTACCTGCATGTTAATCTCTCCAAAACCATGACTATTTGGTTCACCTCTGGCAATCCTGCTCCCCCATCCCTGTCATCCCATCTCTGCGCTATCTCAGTGTCACCCTTGATTCATTCCTTTCATTTAGAAAACACATCTCATCTATAGTCCAGCATTCTTTTCATACCCTGAGGCAATTTCGTGCAGTCCATCCTTTCATCTCAGCACCCTTCCTGACCACATTGCTCCTCACCCTTGTCTTGTTCCGTCTGGATTATTGCAATGTCTCCTTGGCTGGCCTCCCTCAAATCCAACAGCACAGACTTCAATTCATCCAGAAAAGAGCCACACGCATCCTGACTCATGCCTCCCATACAGACCACATTACATCTCTTCTCATTCACTTGCACTGGCTCCCTGTATCCTTCAGAATTTAGTATAAAATCCTTTTCTTTGTTCATAAATCAATCCACACCGGTACACCACTCTACCTCTCTGATCTGATCCGTCTCCATACCCCCCACCGGTCCCTCAGGTCCATCCACTCTAATCACATGTCTCTCCCATCCCCATCTCAGGCCCATCTGGAATACACTCGGTCCTCTGCTTTCTTTTTCCTTGGTCCCCGGCTCTGGAACTCGCTCCCGTAAGCCCTTCACCTGGTACCCCCCTTCAACAATTTCAAAGCAAGATTAAAGGCCCACCTTTTCTGTACAGCTTTTGACCTTCCCCCTCCCCACTGTCTCCTGTCCCTCATTGATGACGTCCACGTCCTACTGTCCCTGATGTAATCTTTCCTTATCTGCTGTCCCTCTCTTTAACCTGCTATCTCTCTCCTGTCTGAATGCTGGCATTCTGTTTCCTCTTCCTAGCAATATCTGAATTTTACTAATTGTAAACCACTCTGGTACCTTGTGTGTTGGTGGTATATTAAGTTTTGAATAAAGATAAAGAATCTAGAATAAAGATAAAGAATCTTGTAGTCTTGGGCAAGCCACTTAACCCTCCATAACCCATGTTCCCTGTAAAATAGTTATCTCCAAGTTATAATGCCCTGTTCAATGTAATTTCAGTTTGTTCAATGCAAACCGCACTGATGCAGAATAGCGCGGTATATAAGAGAATGTAAATAAATAAATAAATAAGATAAATGGTGGACATGGTGGGTATTAGGAAGGGGGCACTCTGACTTCTTGGGGTTTCAGTTTAATTTTTGTCTACAAATTTTTATTTATACTTTAGGTTGTGGTCACTTATTCTGTACTTGGTGAGGGTCTGTGATCTGAGTCTGTGACTGAGAACAGGCATTCTGTTAACACGGAGGTTATATATAGGGTTTTATTTCACTTGTTCAGCTTTTCAAATAGATGTATGGATGTTCTAGGACCTGCTGCAGTATTTATAGTACTGCTTTTTTCTGGATAGGTCCCTTTATGTATGAGATTTGGAAGTTTATGCTGGCATGGTATGATAGCTTTGGCCTTTTAGATCTGCTGTGGCTTTTGTTGGGTCTTATATTAGTTCACAATATGCCTGTAACTGGAGAATGTTTATGATGTTGTTAGTGAGATGACCAGAATCAGATTTTTCTTTACTATATTTATTTATTTTATTTAGTATACATTTGTATACTGCTACTTCCAGCGATCAGCAGCAGTTTGATTACAGATTGGAAATTGTCAAATCATGACAGGAAATTTTTGAGGTATAAACACATTGATTAGACAGGAAAGCACAGCACACAGAACTATTTTACAGGGAACATGGGCTATGGAGGGTTAAGTGGCTTGCCCAAGACCACAAGGAGCACCTGTGGGACTAGAAACCCCAGTCCTTCCGGCCCAAGGTTGCTGTCCTCCAGTGGGATTTGAACCCCCGACCTTCCGGCCCAAAGTACCTTGCCCCAACCACTAGGCCACTCCTCCCACCATATTGAGTTCTGTGGGTGAATGTCCTACTTCTCTGCACTCTGTCAAGTGAGAGATTTCTTTGGATGGAGAATATATATTCTAAAAGAAAAAGCGAGAATCATAATGCAGTTTATAACAAAATAAAATGAGTTATAATTTTAGAATTTGGTATTATATGTAAACTGCTGTGGTTCTCACTTTTTTTCTTTTAGTTCCTTGATTTGGAAGCATCTTACATTTCCTTGTTTTTTTGCAGAATATATATTTGCATTAACACCATGCTGGTCCAGTACGCAATTTCAGGAGTTATGTTGGGGTAGCCAAGCACTTCTTGGTGTTTATATTGGAGTGGGAGGTATTGTGTTGGGGTCACAAATTCCTTCTTGTTTTCAGAGGGTGGGAAGTGCTGTGTAGGGACCACTGAGCCTCTCGTGTGTTTGTGGAGATGGAAAATGCCATGTTGGGGCGTGAAGTCAATCTTGTTTTTGTGAAATTGGGAGGTGCTGCATGGGTGCTGTTGAGACCCTCTTATTTGGCATATTTAGCAGCATGTTTCCTAAGCTCTGTGCAGGTAACATAAGAAATGCCATATTGGGTCAGACCAAAGACTATGAAGCATAGTATCCTGTTTCCAGCAGTGGCCAATCCAGGACACAAGCATCTGGCAGGTTCCCAAAAGGCACATTCCACAATGCTTGTACCAGGGCAAGCGGTAGATGTCCCAGGTCCTCTTTAATAATGGTTTTTGGACCTTTCCTCCAGGAACTTGTCCAAACCTTTTTTAAACCTAGCTACACTAACAGCTTTTACTACATTTCCCAGTAACAAATTCCAGAGATTGATTATGCAGGGCTGTAGGCTAACTGCAGGGAAGCAGTTACATCCCCCTGCAGTTACTGCATTTCAACATGGCAAAATGGCTGCCAGTGCAACTCATGCTACTTGCACTGAGCCATTATGTCAGTTCCTGCCAACAATGCAGATGCCTGTATATGAGAGTTTTTTCTCTCGCCTCACTCTGAAGTAAAGTATAATTTTGGGAAAGCAATCCTGTAAACCTAAGAGTAATGGGTAAAAACATTTTTTGTCTATAGGTATGACTGAGGCTGCATGTTCTGTTAGCATGGAGTTTCTATGTGGGGATCTGTAGTAATCTGGCTTGTTCAGTTTTCTGAATAGGAATATGGATGTTCTAGGGCACACTGCAATATTTAGGGTGCTGCTGTTTTCTGGGTATACTCCATGTTGTGTGAGTTTCAGAAGTTAGTGCTGTTATAGAACAGTAGATTTGCTCTGTGGTTCCTGTACTCTGGGTTTTTGGTGTAGTCTACTTTTAGGTTGTTGGTTGGGGAGTACTGGAATATGGATTGTCTTTGAGATTTGCAGTTTTGCATTCTTTATGCTGCCAGACTGAAATTTAGAATATTTTGTCAGTTCAGATTCAAGGAAATTTCAAATTTTAAAGGAATATCTCAGTTTAATTTTGTTTAGTAGCCTGATAGCTTCACCACTGCTGATTTCCTGACTTTTCCAGCTCTAGCACAATCCAATCCAGCCTTTGAATTCATTTCTACCAGGATTAGTTTTTCTAAATGTATATCTTCCCTCTTCATCAATAATCTGGTCATAGCAAAATAAATCTGACATGCAGATACTTATAATGGTTTGATTTGGAGGGGCTCTGTAAGTGGCTTTTCATTAATCAAATGTAATGTTTATTATTATGTTTGTTTTACTGTAACATCTGTTTTACTAAATTGCATTTGTATGTTTGGAAGCCACCTAGGATTTTAGATGGATGGTATATATATTTTAAGATAAAGTATACTAAATGTATGCAAATTATGCTACCGTGAGTCTCCGCACATGGCTCCACATTATCCTCAGGCTACCCCTGGGGGGAAGTAGATGGGGGAGCATTGGGAGGTGGGGGAAAGCAAAAACCTCAGATTGGGTCCAGCATGATCAGAGAATAAAATAGTCAGCCAACAAAGTTAGAAGAGAATTTTATTTTCAATTTAATGATCGGACTTTGTGGTATCTTTATATTTTATACAGTACAGGGAAATGCACCTTTTTCTATTTCTCTGGTGTTTCATTGTATGCTGAATCTGAGGGTTCCATTTTAATTTTTATCTACATATGTTTATTTTTAGGTTGTGGTCACTTATTTTGCACTTGGTGAGGGTCTGTGTTCTGAGTGAGTGACCAAGGTCTGGTGTTCTGTTAACATGGAGTTTGTATGTAGGGATCTGTACTATAATAATCTGAAATGTTCAGCTTTTCAAATAGGTGGTGGATGTTCCAGGCCCCGCTGCAGTATTTACAGTGATACTTTTTTTGGATAGGTTCCTTATGTGAGTTTTGGAAGTTGGTGCTGGCATTGTATGGTATTGTTTATTGTTTAAACACATTTAATATACCGCTCCCCATAACATCGGAGCGGTTTACAAGCAACAAAATTAAACATTAGAAAGGAAAGGAAAGGAAATTACAATAACCAGTAGAAAAAGGAAAGAGACAAAAGCAAAAGAAAATCTGCAAAGCAATAGAGAAAGGACAAGAAGAGGAAAGTTCAGGGGGGGGGAAAGCTAGAGAAAATAGGTGAGTTTTTAAGAGAGAACGGAACCTTCGATAGGATTCTTCTGTGCGGAGGTTAGTTGGCAGTGAGTTCCAGAGAGAGGGTCCTAAATAGAAGAATGCTGATTTCCTGGTGGATTGTAGATGAGCTCTGGAGGGTGCGGGAAGATGGAGGCGATTAATATGGATGGACCGGAGACTGCGTGTAGGAGTATGGTAAGAGAGCAGATCTGAAAGATAGGCAGGAGTAGAGAGATAAATAGCTTTGTGAATTAGAGTAAGAATCTTAAAGGAAATCCGAAAGTCAATTGGCAGCCAATGGAGATGAAGGAACAAAGGAGTAACATGATCCCATGGTGAAGCATGAAAAATCATACGATTTGCTCTATAGATCTTCAGTGACTTTGTTGTAGGGTTTTGTATTATGCCTGGTACTGAAGAATGTTTGTTGTTATTAGTGAGATGAACAGAATCAAATTTTAAATTTTTTTTAGATATTGAGTTCTGTGGGTGAATGTCTAGTTCTACTCTATTGTTGAGGGAGAGGATTCTGTGAATGCAAAATATATGTTCAAAAAGAAAAAGCAAGAACCATAAACAGTTTATAGCAACTAAAGAAAAATGAGTTATAATTTGATGTTATAAACCGTGCTGTGGTTTTCGCTCTTTCTTTTAGTTCCTTGGTGTGTAAACATCTTGCATTTCCTCCACATTATCTAATCGGCTTCTTGGTTTGGTTCAGTCCCTGACTGGAGTTTTGAGGAAGGCCCCCCCCACTCCGGGGGGGGGGGTTGCCATCTCATCCCTCACTTCAGGCACTCAGGCAGCAGATTGCCTTGAGCCACCCCTAGATAATACTATGTTGTTTTGTAAATGTCTCCATTTATTACAAAATATGCAGACTCCCTGGGTAGCATTCTAATTGAATGCAGAGAAGACCTTTAATAGAGCTGATTAGGGATATCTTTTTAGAGTCGTGGTATGGTATGGTATAGTATGGGATTATGAATTCTTTTGTGCATATGCCTTCTATGTCATTCTGACTGCTAAGTTGCATGTTAATGAAGCCTTCTCTTGGGTTTTTAGTTTAGGAAGAGGGACCAGACAGGGGTGCCCCATTTCCCTGCTACTCTTTAACATTGCACTAGAGCCTCTAGCACTGGCTTTGCAACAATAATCTGCATTAATTGGTTTTCCATATGGATACGTTTTTACTGCATGCTTTGGATGATTGATACGTTTTAGTTTTGGGGGGGATACAAATTTAAATATGCCAAGTCAGAGGTCATATCCTTTAATGTGTACAGTACAAGTGAATATATTTCTGACCTTTCTGTGAGTTGGGCAGGAGAAGGTTTGCCATATTTAAGTATCTGAGTCTGCCCAAGAATGGAAGAGACTGTAGCAATTAATAACCATAAGCTATTGAAAATTGTGCAGCATCTTCTGTTATAATGGTCTCCTTTTCATCAAACATATTGAGGAAGGTTGGACACACTTAAGATGATCCTTTCTCCTAAAATCCTGTATATGCTAGGCTTTATTTTATAAGAAAAAAGAGCAGTTGCTTTCCTGTTTTTTTGCTTCAAGCATAAGTATTAGACAGTTGTAACAGAGCATGTGAATAAGGTGGCTTAATTTCTTAAAGTCTATCAAGCCTATTGAGCTCTATGTTATGAGACCTTAAAAGTGTTTGCTTGGCAAGGTATTGCAGTGTTGGCAGTCAAAGGGCAGGTTAACAGTTGTGGGGAGGTTCTTGAGATGTTTGTTGTGTTGTGTTGTGTTGATTTTCTGTGAGGTGGTAAGCTAATAAAAATATGTGAACTAAAAATAAAAATTATACTAATGATACAAGATTGTAAGTTAAAAAGGATCAGTGATAAAATGGAGTCCTGATGGACTCCAAACCACACTTGTTTAGTCTGAGAAAAGGATCTGACCATTTGTACAGGAAGGGGCAATTTTGTAAGGGAGCCGCAAAAAGCAACATACCATTTATGCACATAAGTCACCATTTTCAAGGACTTATGCACATGAATGGGTCCTTACTTGTATACTTTAGCCGGTTACTATTCTGTAAGGTTGTGCAAAACTAATCACATGTACTTTCAGTGTAGTCATGTACAGGGGTGAAGTTTGGGCTGATCAAATTTACACTCATTCCTGCAAAATGTAAGGGCAGGCATTTATACTTACCATAGGGTAGGTGTAGGTGCTTGTGACTAATTTGACACACATTTTTACATTAAGTATATGCCTATTTTATAAAGTGCACATGTACTTCACTTTATAAAATAGGCCTCAAATGCATGCTTATTAATGCGTGCTAATTCCATAGGAGTTTATAAAATTACCCTTTGCCACATGTCTGAGCTTCTAAATAAGATTTAAATCACTGTAACACTTTACCTCCTATCCCAAAGTATCAAATGCAATTGTCAGATCTAATAGAACTAAAAGACAGTCCCTATTCGTGGGTTTTTATTATTTATTTTTAAATTTTACAATAACATCACAAAAACCCCCACCCCCCCCCAAAAAAAAACCACAAGTTACATAATATAACTGCATGACATCGATAACCGGTTAACCCTCCCACCCTCCCTTGCTCTCTGAGGTAATAATCATCTATATTCTGGGGCTATGGACATTTATCATTAAAGCTATTAAATTAGATACAAGAATTAACTAGGGGATATATTCTTTTCATGCATGTTTGTATCCACATGCCTACAAGAATTATCTTTGAAAACAACATGATCCAGTAATCTCCACTTTTCTAAGATCCGTACAGCTCTATCCGGATATTGTAATTTATTTATTTATTTATTTATTTATTTACAGTTCTTATATACCGCGCTCTTTGGTACCAGCGCGGTTTACAGTTAACAAATTTTTGCATTGGAACAATCCTTTGCTTACATTATAACAGGGTCAGTAACTTGGAGATAACAGGGGAAACTATATACAAATTATATACAAACAGAATTTTATCTGTGGCTAATTTACAGTTCAGGTTACATATTGGGATCATGATTTTGGGTGTGCAGAGAGTTTTGTTCGTGTTCTGACAGGACTATGTTGTTGGAATGTCTGAGGCTGTGTGAGTGATTTGAGAGATGTAGGGAGGGGGTGTAGGGTTAGGGCCTAAAAGGTGAAGACAGAATAGGTAGTGTTTAAGGGTCTTCCTAAATTGAGAGAGGTCTTTTATTGATCGGATATGTGGAGGGAGATTCTTCCAGCAGGTTGGTGCGAATAAGGTGAAGGCCCTGTCTCTGGTTGCTTGGTTACATTTAGTGTACTCTTTTGGTACAATGAGGGTATTAGCGGCTGCGGATCTTCTCAGCCTGTTTGTGGGGGTGTTGATAAGAAGTGAGGAGAGGGAGGGTGGGGCTATTTGATTGATTGCTTTAAAGGACAGTAATAGCGCTTTGTAAGTTATCCTGGCTTGTAGGGGTAGCCAGTGAAGATCTGTTAGTATGGGGGTGATGTGGTCTCTTCTGGATGTACAGTAGAGGATACGGGCTGCTAAGTTTATTGCCAATTGAAGTGGGTTGAGGGTGCTCTTGGGTAGACCATGCAGGATGACGTTAGCGTAGTCAAAATGTGGTGTTACAAGGGATTGGAAGATTGTTCTGAAGTCATTCGGGGAGAGTAGAGGTCTTAATGGTTTCAGAGTTCTTATTGTGTTGTAAATGGATTTGACGGTCTGTTTTATGTGATCTTTGAAGGTCAGTTCTTGATCTATGATGACTCCCAGGTAGCGAATCGATGGTTTACACGGAAGTTCCGCATTCCTCACCTTTAATGTTGTGGGGGGTGAGAATTTCTTATTCCTGGTTACGAATAGGACTTCAGTTTTCTTGAAGTTTATTCGTAGGTTCTGGGATAAGAGCCAGTCTGTAATCGCGTTGAAGCAAGAGATTATTGGAGAGAAGTCAGGGGCATCAATTTTTATCAGAGTGAATATGAGAACATCATCTGCATAGATCAGACTGGAGGCGTTGAATGCTCTGATGATTTCACAGATTGGTTGCATATATATGTTAAATAGTAAAGCTGATAAGGAAGATCCTTGGGGAACACCCTGTTGTTGATGGAAGGGATCAGATGTTGAGGATCCTATCCGGACCTGTTGCCAGTGGTTAGTTAGGTATGATCTACACCATTCCCAAGCTGATCCTTGAACTCCCTTTTCTTGAAGACGGTATAGCAGTTGAACATGGTTAACCGAGTCGAAAGCTGCCGAGATATCCAGGAAGATAAGTATGAACCCTGTGACGCAGTGGCAGGGCTGGAAGCCATGGAAACTGATACTGACCCGCTGGAAGGTTCAGGTACTGCAGGTAAATGCAAGGTTTTCCCTTCTCAGCACAAGATGCACAGAGCTAATTAGCTAACACAGTTCACCTCAGGGGAGGAGAGAAGCAGAGTTGCTGATTGGGCACGCCCTAGCAGGAGGCGGGCTCCCCAGAGCAGGGGCACCTTGTTAAACAGAGAGAAGGAAGACAGTAGTGGAAGGAGTGGAATTGGAAGGAGTGGAATTAGTATGAGTGGATTTGGATTGAGTATCAGAAGGGGAAAACGAATGAGAAGGCAAAGGACGTTGGAAAAGCAACAAGGAAAGGAGAGTGAAGATGGAATAAGGCAAGAAGCTCTCTTTGATACAGAAACCGTTGACCTAGCAAGAGAAACACTGCCCAGCTGTAATACAAGGAAAAGGGATTCAGAACCAGGACGTAGGTACCGGGGATACTCAGTGCCTGAAAGAACCTTCTGGGAGCAACAGAGGTTAGAAGCACTGAGAGACCCAGGGATAAAGCCTAGGTTTCTGGAAGACACAGCTGACCCTTGGAGAGGAAGGCAGCGTGGCAAGGCATTCTCAGACAAGCCTCATTATAAGGTACCTGGTGTATTTAATTCATATGACAAGTTTTATGAGAACCCAGAAAGAGTGAATGCTGACTTTAAAACTCAGGACAGCCTCAGGCATTGTGAAAGCAGTTGGCTGCAGCCTGAAGTTCCTTTAAACAAACCCAGCTTTTCTTACCAGACAGCTGAAGCTTTTAGCAAGCAGGCTGATATAAGGAATCCAGCTGAATTGTTCAGGAGAGAATTAAGCCAGGATGTTTTAGGAGGTCCTACCTTTGAATCACTCCTTAGAAACACTCCTCATACAAAGGAACTTGTTAACCCGACACCTGCATACAGAGACAAGTGGGGGAGGGGTAACTCCACTGCCGTGAATGAATGTTTGAACAGAGACGGCATTGCTTGCTTTCCAGAAGTAAACTCTGTAAACAATTACTTACCCAAGGAAGGAGCAAATCCTCAGTCTAGCCCAGCTAGAAAGCAGGCTGAATTTCTCCTTAAAGAGTTTAAACAATTCTTAGATACAAGAACTATTGCTGAACAGAAGTTAGTGCAAGCAGGAAAGAATCCTGAGGCAGAAATACCATTAGCTTCTCCGTTGCCCATGATTGAAGTCAATCAGCCAATGGACTGCTCAATCGGTCTGATTGATAGAACTAACTAAAGCAAAGCTTGAATGGTCATTTTCTAGCATATCCTGAAAGGTATGTTGTTTAAATACCTGGATGAAGAGCTTACGAAAATATATGTGGTTTAAGTACCTGAATGAAGAGCTTATGAAGCAGTGAAAATAAGCTAAAGCATAATTTAGATACAACTCATGAACAGTATTGTTTTCCCTTGTTTATTGTGATTGCCAAGTAAGAGGACACATGAAGTAATGTGAATCCCAGCATGAAAGGACATTTTAAGCACAGCATTGAAAAGCCTTGATTTTCTTTTGTTCCTGTTTTGGTTTAATCTTCACGCCTGTTCCATTCCACCATGGAGCGGGGTAAATAAATCCTTATAAAAAAATAAATATTCTTGTGCCCGCCTATCATTTGGCCCCACAACTACAAAGGCCCATCCCTCCTTAAACCCTCAAGGTTAGGGAGTGGATGCTAAGGGTAACAACCCATTTTCAATTTTGTCAATCCCTCTTGATAAGGTGTTGATAAGTAAAGTGAGTAGGGTCTCTATGCCGTGGGACTCACGGAACCCATGTTGGCAGGGGTCAAGAGGGGCTGAAATATCAATGTGCTGCTGCAATTGAATTTGTACCACCTTCTCTATGATTTTGGCTAGAAGGGGTATACTTGAAATTGGACGATATGAGTCCGTTTTTGCTGGGTCGAGTTTATTATTTTTCAGGAGAGGGCGTATTGACGTTTGCTTGAGAGATGTTGGGAATGATCCAGTTGTGAAGGAAAGTTGCATGATAAGGGCAAGTGTGGGGCTCAGTTCAGCACGCAGCGCTCTGATCTAGTAAGCAGGGCATGGATCGTTTGGGGCTGTGGTGGTATTCAAGGTAGCAATAAGGTCAGTGATAGATTTCACCGTAGGGGCGACAAACTTTTTTAGAGGCTGTGTAATTGAAACAGGGTTGGGTATACAACTTGGTGTTGATTTTGTGTTAATGGATTTAGATTGAAGGTAGTCTGCAAAAGACTGAGGCTGAATTGAAATTGTTTGATTGGAAGATGGTGCCTTAGTTAGGGATTTAGCAATGTTAAAGAGGTCTCGTGGTTTGTTTAATGATCGGAGAAGGGTTTCTGTATGGTGTTCTCTCATCTTTCCAGCTATTTTCTCCCGGTGTTTCTTTAGGGCATTTTCGTAATCCATTTGGTCGGATGGAGATCTTGATCTGCGCCATTTTCGCTCTTGTTTTCTTAGTTTCTGGAGGGACAGTCGTAATTCAGCCGAGAACCATGGTTTTGGGCTTCTACTTTTTGGTGATGTGCTGTATGCTGGTGGTCTCCTCAAGGAAGGTAGATGTGAGGAGGAGTTCAGCGTGGTGTACCAGTTGTTGATCAGTTCATCAAGGTTATTGGTTGGTAGATGAAGAGTTGGAAGAGTACGGCTGATGAAGTCATCCTTATCGAGCGTTTTGAAGCGGGTTGTTGATCCTGATGAGACTGTATTTGTCTGAGTTGTTGGGGTACTGTTTTGCAGATATGGGACTTGAAAGGATATCAAGTTATGATCAGACCATGGAACAGGGGTAAGTAATAGGTTAAAGTTGGTGATTGCTGTAGAATAGGGTGCAAAAATGAGGTCAAGGGTGTTACCCTTGAGGTGTGTAGGGGAGCTGACTAGTTGTGAGTAGTTAAGCTCAGTCATGGCATCTAGGAATGTGGTAGAGTGACTATGGTGGAGAGAGGTGAGGTTAAAGTCACCCATTAGCCAGTTGGATTTGTGTGGGCTTTCTGGGTTGCATGCGAGCTCTATTATACTAGATAGGTCTTCTGGTGGTGAGGAAGGAGCTCTGTATATGAGATTTAGGATGATATGTTTGTTAGCTATAGTAACTAAGTCCATGTGTGTTGTACTCCTAGAGGAAAGTAGATTAAATTGAAGGTTGGTTCTAGAAAGAATGAATACTCCCCCTCCCCTTCAGCCTGTTCTGTGGCAGGTGTGTATTGAGTATGCTGGGGGAATGAGTTGGTTTATGAGGACATTGTCTGTGTCTGCTAGCCATGATTCTGTGACCAGGAGGATGTCTAAATTCAGCTTTGTGATAAGATCTGTAACGGCTGGCCACTTTTTACGTACTGAGCGAGCGTTGATGAGTGCACAATTTAGGTTAGTATGTGAGGGAGTAGGATTGGATTTGGAGCAACTAGTAGTATTAAGGGAGATATATAGTAGGTGAGAGTGCCTAATATGGTGTGGCTGTTGTGCTGAGTGATGGTAGGAGGAATGATACCTTCTTCCTAGCCCGTGCAATATGGGGATATTGTTTGTGGTGGGAGATAGAGCTGCTGTATTTCAAGTGGTGTTAGTTAATAGATAGAGGCTAACTAATGCAAGTAGAGAGATAGCCATGGTTACAGCAATGGAAGGATACAATGTAGGGGAATATAGGTTGGAGGAACAGTAAATGCCGCTTGACTGGTTAGGATACTTTACAATACAATAATTTACAATACAATCTTTCATAACTAGCAATTTGACACACAGTATTCCACTACAACCTCTGGTTCAATTTTTGTGAGTCTTTCCAATTTGTAAAGATAATTTTCAAAGTAATTGCTAACATAAAATTTAGTAGAAAAAATTCATCTTTAGTTAAACCTGGGATATGCACCACTGATCTTAAACATATTATATTCCATGAAAGTGATATTGATATGCCTAGTATATCTTGTATTTTAGACCAAATCTGGAGCCAGAATCTCTGAACGTTCGGACATTCAAATATCATATGTTTGAAAGTACCAATGTCTCGCTGACAGGACCAACATTTATTCCCTGCCTTTTTATCCCACTTGACTTTTTTTACCAAGGTAATGTAAGCTCGGTGCATGAAAAAAAACGTTGATTGAGTTATTCCCACCGATCTAGAGACTCTGGTAACAGGACCCCATAAAACAGACCATTCTTTATTTGAAATAGAACACAACACTTCGGATTCCCAATTTTTTGATAAACCCAATAAATTGCAAGGAGAATAATCTCTAAAACAAGCATAAATTTTAGAAGCAGCTCCAGAATTACCCGCTAAATCTTTTAGAAAGCCAACTATAACGTCATCATCAACCAGACCTTTTATATTGATATTAGTTGCTGCTATGCAATGTCTAAGTTGACACCATTACCAAAAAACAGCCGCATGGAGGGAATATTCCAATTTTAAAGTGGGAAAATCTTTCCAACCATTCAATGACAAAAGTTGGCCCAGGGTCCAGATACCACTCGCCTGCCATGTCTTCCATGTGAACCTTTTTCCATTAATTTTAAACATTGGATTCCACCAGAGTGGTATTTTCCTAGAGGGGGGTTTATCTTTATCAGCCATTTGAGCAAGGGTCAAGTAAGCCTCTTGGGTTGCAGATATCGCGTTTCCTAACGGTGACTTTACTGGACATCTCATACCAAAAAGATGCGTCAACGGACAGGGCATTGCTGCTTTCTTTTCAACCTCTAACCATATAGGCTTTTGAGCAAGAGCATCCTCATTGGACCATAACGCACCTTGCTTTAATAAAAAGGAATAATGGTACCATTCAAAATCCGGAAATTGAACTCCCCCCTTATCTTTGGAGGTTTTTAATTTCTTTAGAGCAATCCTAGGTTGTGAGTCCCATCATCAAATCAGAAGAAGATAGTTTATTCGTAGGGAAGGCCACCAATTTAGTCCAGTTTATTTTATAGCCGGACATACCTGAATACCGATCAATCAATTTTAGAATCTGTGGAACATCAGCTGGTTGGGTAAACAGTAAAAGATCATCTGCATATGCAGATAATTTCACTTGAACATCACCCACTGTTATCCCCGTGATACCAGAATTTTGTCTGATGGCTAACACCAACGGTTCAAGGACTAAGTTAAAAAGTAGTGGGGATAAAGGGCATCCTTATTGAGTGTTTCTATGAAGTGAGAAAGGACCAGATAAAACACCATTTGCAAAGATACGAGCATGTGGGTTTGAATATAATACTCTTATCTTGTTTATAAAGTCAGGGCCAAACCCGAACCAGTCTAAAATTTTAAACAGAAAAGGCCATTCGAGCCTATCAAAAGCCTTTTCTGCATCCAATGAGAGCCCTACATAAGAGAAATCAGACAATCTAACCCTATCAAACAGGTTACAAAGTAATCTGGAATTGTCAGAGGTTGCTCTCCCTGGAATAAAACCACATTGATCGGGATGGATTAAAACTCCAATGACTTTAGACAGTCTACTGGCCAAAACACTTGCATAAATTTTATAATCAGACTTCAGTAAGGATATTGGTCTATAACACAGGTACACTAAAAAAATTTTTTTTTAAACTGCCTTTAATGTTTCGATTGATTTTTACGTTTTTTGGTGCGCTGAATCCAAATCTGGTAACCAATTTGCTCCATCACGTACAGATTTTTTGCTACATTGGGTTAGCAGTTTGAGGTGAACGTTTCAGATTGAGTGCGATCGAGATAAAAGTTTCTTGGATGAATTCTTTATACTAATTGTTTAGTAGTTATTCAAATAAGAATAAAGAAAATTGTAACAAGGCAGCACATAAGAATAGAGTAATGTCAACAAAACACACTGTGATGGTAGCAAAATTGTCTGCACTTAAAACAGCCACATACATGTGCACAAACATTGAGCATATAAGAGCGAGGTTAGACACAAAGCAAAGCAAAGAAATGTGCAAAAAATGTTGTACAGATATGTATGTAAGAATAGAAAACGCAAACCGCACCATTGCAATACATGAAGACAAACATCCGATGGTGTGAAAATAAAATTCTAATAAATGAGATCCGACACTGTGGTAATAACTAGCAAATTTTTATTTCAAAGTTTAGTAAAAACACGATATTTGTCAACACAGTTTAGATTTTAAAGTCATTCTTGGGTCAATCAATCTCCTGGTGGGCCCGTTTCTTCTTCCCCCGAATGCTTCTCTTGGTGCGCTGCTTGGCGTATTTTTCATCTGGGGTTTCCCGCAGCAGCAACCAGCAGAAATCAGCCATCATAGTGGTGTTCCATCTTCCTTGGTACCTTCTCTCTGCGTCCTTGATGTCCTGGTGAAACCTTTCACCTTGTTCTTCACTGTACGCCCCCAAGTTTTCGGGAAAGTAGTTCACATGGGAGTGCAAGAAATGGACTTTCAGGCTCATGTTACAGCCTTGTTCTTTGAAGGCATTGAGCATCCTGGCAACAATATCCTTATAGTTCTCATCCCGCCTGTTCCCCAAGAATTTGAGAACAACATCCTTGAAGGAATCCCAGGCTTCTTTTTCCTTCTCAGACATCGTTTCAGCGAATGCTCCATCTGAAATGAGTTTCCTTATATCAGGGCCAACAAACACTCCTTCCTTTAGCTTTGCTTCAGAAAGCCGGGGGAACTTTGAGCAAAGGTACCGAAAGCACTCACCATCTTTTGGAAGGGACTTGATGAATTGCTTAATGAGACCCAACTTAATGTGGAGAGGTGGTAATAGAATTTTATCACGAGGTACCAAGCTCTCATGAAGAACATTTTTCTCACTGGGTCTCAAATACTCCCGAATTGGCCAGTCTTTTTTCCCCCAGTGTAGGTCGCGGGCCCGGCTATCCCACAAGCAAAGGAAGCAGGGATATTTGGTGAAACTGGATTGCTGCCCTAATAGCATGGATAGAATTTTAAAGTCTCCACAAATCATCCACTTATGCTCATCATAACGAATCTTCTGAAGAATCAGGGCCAAATTCTCGTATTTTTCTTGGAGAATAACAGAGTGAGCAATAGGAACTGAAGCAAATGTGTTGCCATTATGAAGAAGAACACCTTTTATGCTGTCTTTTGACGAATCAATGAACAGCCGCCATTCAGCAGGATCATACTTGAGTTTAAACTTTTCCATCACTCCGTATATATCGTTGCAAAATACCAAATCTTCCTCTTTGCTGAAATACTTCAAAAATTGTGTCTCGCGGTTGCGGTACCAATAAAAAGTTGTTCCTGGTGACAATAGATTTTTCTGTTTAAGCCGAGAACCTAACAGTTGGGCAGCATCTTTTGGGAGTCCTAAATCCCGGACTAAATCATTCAATTCAGCTTGAGAGAAAAGTTCAGGTTTCGGATCTGGTTCAGTTTCAAACTCGGAAGTACTGGACTCATCGGGAAAAGCCATCTGATGAGTCTCATCATGATCAGAACCGTCCACACAAATATGATCCAAAGATTTTGGTGGTTCAGGCACAGGTACTTCGTTGCTATGAGGCATAGGCCTAATTGCTGAGGGAAGGTTGGGGTAACTTATTACGTTCTTATTTTTTAAGTTGTATCCCTTCACAATGCAAGAGCAAAAATAGCAGTCACTGCTGTGGTCTCTTTGTTCACGCCACATCATAGGTATTCCGAAACGAAATGCTTGTTTTTTACCTTTCATCCATAAGTGTAGATCTTCCTCACATATCTTGCACACTTTGTGAGGAGCCCACGGTTTGTCTTGATCGCCTAACTTCAAACCGAAATAGGCGAAATATACTTTTTTAATAAATGCAGAAATGTTCCTCTGCCGCTTTTTCACGGTATATTCCCCACAAATAAACAAAAACTGTCCGGAGAGTTGACGCAACCTCTGGCTCTGTGAGCCATCACAAATACACAGCACTGCAAACTACAACTGTAGTGAACCACTTCGGAATAAAGCTGGATTACGACTGAGCAAACAAAAGGTAATAATGAACTTGCAAGAAACTGAAATTTGACAGGAACGTTCATGTCGCAACCACCGTGTTTGAGCGAGCGGAACGAGGCGAGGTGAACAGGAAAGAACATGCGCCAGCGCGAGTACTGGATTTAGCCCCCCGCCTGCCAATTGTCCTGTTAATGTATAAAATGAATACAAAACACTCTAAAATATCATGAGGGAGTGTTTCTAGTTAGTTAACCATTACAACCTCTATTTTGGGCCAAGAAAATAAACTGCAGTCGGCTAAAAAGAAATTATGTGAACATTCCTTATATGGGTAAGAAATCTAATTTTGCAAGAAAACGTGACGTGATGGAACATTTTGGCTATTTTTCCTGGATTCAGCACCCCAAAATCTATAGGAATCAGTTGCAAAACTGGAGGCAGTTTTTTGGTAGTGTACCTGTGTAATTTGTTACGTGAGTAGGATCTTTCCCAAGTTTTTCCAATACCACAATTGTAGCTTCTGCAAAATTTCCTGGGATCTACCTAACTCATCATAAAAAGATAGTAAATTTGGTAACAAATCAATACTAAAAACTTTGTATAACTCTAATGGCAGGCCATCAGGCCCTGCTGCTTTCCCCGAGGCCATGTTATTAATTGCCCTTCGCATGTCCTCTATTGTTATGGGTTTTTCTAATTCTTTCCTCTGCTGTATCTCTACCTTAGGCTGATTTAAGTTCTCCAAAAAATTATTTACCTCTTTCAAATCAGGTATTAGCTCTGAGGAGTAAAGGTTATGGTAATAATCTGCAAATGCTTGTAAGATGTGTTCATCTTTGGTTAAATTACCAAGCTTACCATCTAATATAGAAATGATATGTGATTTTACTTGTTTCCCTTTAAGTGCAGTGGCAAGAAGTTTGCTTGCTCTGTTATGCTCAACATGATATCTAGAGCATTGCTTAAGCATTAATTGCTCCACTTCTGAAGATAGAATCTCATTATATTGGAATCTTAATTTCTGTAGTCTTGTCATTATATTAATGTCAGGTTGCCGCAGCCATAAACGCTCATCTGCTTTAATCTGACCTCCCAGGGTAATTATCTGTGCCCTTCTTCGTCTCTGATCCTTGATGATAAAACTGGTAATTGAGGCCCTCAAATAAGCTTTGAAGGCCTCCCACCAAGCCCAAACCGCTGTATCTTCTATCTTATTTATTTTAAAATATTCTTTTATTGTAGCTCTCATTTCTTCTTGAAACCAAGGGTCAGCTAACCATGCTCTATTAAAAGACCAAGCTTGGGTAGACTTATTCCCTAGAGAAATTGCTAACTTCAACTGAATAGCCGCATGATCCGATATGTGCCTACACAAAATCTCGGAGTCACAAGATACAGGGACCAATGATCTAGATATTAAAAAATAATCCAGCCTCGAAGAGGAGTTATGTGGTTGAGAATAAAAGGAAAAATCATTTTCATTTCGGTGGGATAGTCTCCAAATATCAACTAGTCCTACGGATTCCATCAGAGCCTGGAGAGCAACTATAGCATGGACAGCTCGCTACACTTTGCCAGGGTTGCGATCGATTAAAGGATCAAAAACAAGGTTATAATCACCGCCCATAATAATTGGAATGAGAATCTCCTCCTGCAACAATCCAGCTAATCCCTTAAAAAATTTGGGATCATCGGAGTTTGGACCGTAAATGTTTAGAATCGACAATTTCGCCCCTCCTATATTAATAGAAACTTTTGCTCATCTTCCCTCTAAATCATTACGCGAAGAGTCAATCTTTCCCCCAAGGATCTAAGGGCCAAGATAGCCACTCCATTCTTTTTGTTTTAAAGCTGGAGACTGCCCAATTAAAAGGAAAGGGTTCTCCTCTAACCTTTTAGTTTCAGCTAGGGACAAATGGGTTTTTTGAAGGAGAACAAAGTCACGTGCCTTGTACTGCGCCTAATAAGGTGCCTTATAACGTGCCTTGTACTGTACCTCATAGGATGCCTTCTAACATGCCTTCTTATGTGCCTTATAACGCACCTTATGATGCGCCTTAAAACGCACCTTATCTGAAAATGTATGAGAATTATTTATTTCTTGACCTAGTATTTAGGGTATGTGATTTTTTTTGGAATCCAATCAGGTTTCCTTTTTTTGTTCCTTTGTTTTATGTGTGATCTTATATTGATATTTGTTTTCCTATTTAGATTTGCTTAATTACCTTGGAAGTGTTTCAGGGCGATACTCCTCTTGATGTGGACTTGATTGTACTGCTTTAACCATGTGTTGTTGCATGTTCATGTATAAATGGATAAATAAAAAATTTAAAAAAAAAAAAAAACGCACCTTATCTGACACAGCTTTAGTGCTGCCCCGCCCACTCCTTTATATGGGCATCTGTTTCATCAACGTGGAACCTAATGCGAATGACATTACCACAGTTTAGTAAACATGCCCCTAAGCTTCTAAACAGTTTAAGCCCGCCTGAAAGATCCTGTAATACCCAGGTAATGTTTTAACAACAGGATATTTTAAATAGCTGAAACCAACGTTTAACAATATTTCACAGTGAATCACCAATCGTAGATAAAACATTACAGTGTTTTCAGATCCTCTACAGAATCCTTACTGCTTTAGAACTCAGTCCTATCCAGACAGCATTGTAGGTGGCTCAGTAGGAACATTTCTTTAATGCTTCAATGCATTTGAAGGGCTTCCTGCTCTTCAATATATCTCTCCAAAGATGCTGGATCTTCAAATGACCTCATAGCATTGTTTAAAGTCACCTTAAAGCAGGCCGGAACTGACCATATTGAGCTTGTAACTTCTGTAGCCTTGTTCTAAAAGACAAAAATTGCTTTTGCTTGTCTACAGTAATTTTACTAAAGTCCGGAAAGAATGCGATTTTATGACCCTCAAATTGAAGTGGCGTAGAAACTCTTGCCTTCGCCATTATTTGCATTACCTGCTGGTATCTAAGAATGCAAAAGATTAGGGGTCATGAATGTCTATTCTGCTGACTCATCCCCGTTGGGACACGATGTGCCCACTCAAACTCAAATGGAGAATTGAAATTGATTTTCAACAGTCTAGGAACAAAATCTTGAAGGAAGGCAACTGGATCTTTACCTTCTGAGCCTTCAGGTAACCCCACAACACGGATATTGTTCCTCCTGGCTCAATTGTTCATATCTTCTAAATTCCGTTCTAACAACACCATCCTCCGAGACATATGATTAAGTTGTTGAAACTGTTCTTCGTGGGCTGAAACCGTAGCCTTGGTCTTTTCCACCCTGCTAGTGAGCACAGATATTTGTTCTCTCAAATCTTTTAGGTCCAGTTGTAATTCAGATAAAGTTTCTCCATTAGCTTCAACTCAATTGCGAACTGCTCAAATTTCCTTTAATATCTCTTGTGCTCCCTCCATTGAGTCATGTTGCGACGCCATTTTATGAGGGGATGGTAGATCCATCTTTGTTCTCTTCGAACTGGTACTTTGAGAATTCGCAAAATCTAAGCGGGTCTATTTACTATTAGCCATCTTCACCTGACAATTTGGAGCATTTGGGTATGTCGCTATCCGCTCAAAAGTCGACAGAACAGGATTAATTACCGTGGACTGGGGGAGAGTTTCACTTACGCGGCCATGTTCATTCTGAGCTAGCTCTGCCTCACAGTCCCTATTCTTACCAGTATGTGTCTGAACAAAGCATGTATCTGTATTATGCTAAGCAGGGAAGCCTGATCAATGACAGTGAATAACTGCATTCACCTGTGAAAGCAAATTAACTTATTTTCCCTAAGAAGGGTAAGTTTGCTACCAGATGGTAATTTTGTGACCAAGGAATCTAAATTAGGATTTTTAGAAACCAGTTGAAAAATAGCCTGTTTAAGGAAAGTTGGAAAATAACCTTTTGATAAAGAAGTGTTAACTAACCTAACTAAGGTCAACAATCATACACCTGCTGCTTTCATCCACACAGAGGGAATAGGATCATTACATAGTAACATAGTATATGATGACAGATAAAGACCAGCATTCAAAGTCATTAACAACTTATCCAACTCTAAATCAGTGATCAGCGTGAGAAAGCAGGTCTCCAGAGGTCGGGGACACCAGTGGAATCAGAGAGAGTGCCTAGATGAATATGCACTTGTGCTGCAATAAATATAAATATCTGATAGATTGGTAATGAGGCACCATTTGGAAAATGCACCCCAGATGAAAAACCAAAAAATGGCATGCTTACACATACAAAATGGCCCCAGTTCCAAAAATGTTATACATTTACATACAACATGCGAGTGGTATATAGTATGTGAGAAATTTGTCCTTGTATATTCCAAGAATCCAATATTCAAGAAGTAGTGATACATATAGAGGATAATTTTATAAGGGGTGACTAGATTAATGTGTATTTTAACATGCACATACTTGATAAAATTACAGCAAAAGTACTAGGAAATGTGCACCGAATCTACACATGATTATTTACACCAGCCCTATAGCTAACGTTAATAGTCAGACATATTTTCTATGCATACGACTGTATTTTATAAAGTATGCTGTACGTGTACATTCCACTCATGCTCCACCTATGCTAATACCCAGAGTGAAAGTATATGCCATCAGCTTAATGGGTGTACTTACAGAACAGCAATCAGCTAAAGTACATTCATAAAGGCCCACTGGTACACGGAAATCATTGAAAATAGAAACATAGAAAATGATGGCAGATAAAGACTACACGGCATTTCCAGTCTGCCCATCCATAAAAACTATTAAGTTCTACAATGCATTCCTCTCCCTCAGAGAGCTTCTGTACTTGTCTCATGCTTTCCTGAATTCAAATGCAGTTTTTATCTTCAATGCCTCCACTGGGAGGCTGTTCCATGCATCCACCACCCTTTCTGTAAAGAAATATTTCTTCAGATTACTCTTAAGTCTATACCCTTTCACCTTCATTCTATGACCCCTCGTTCCAGAGCTTCCTTGAAAGAGGGCCACTTTTTGCGCATTTATGCCACTGCTGCCACCCCTCCCTGGGGACTGCAGTGGTGGCAAGGGACCCCAAACCACAACAGAACACTTACCTGCACATGCCAACGCTGCATCGTGATTTCTTTTACTTTGTATTTTCCACTTCTGCTCTCCTCAGTGCAGACTCTTGGTAAGAGCGGTATCGCAGTTTTGGGTCCATTGCCGCCACTGCAGGCCCTGGAGAGAGGCAGCAGCAGTGGCAACGGGCATACCCAGAGGGCTGGCACTCTAAGCGACCACCTAGTCTGTCATATGGTAGCACTGGTCCTGTCCATATAATTTCCTAAAAGTGTGAGTACTGTACATTTCCTAACTAGTGATCCTGCTGATGTTATCATTTCCACTGATTCCCAGTTACTATTTGCTGTGAAGGTTCAGCTCTTCTCTCTTGTGATACCTTTAAACTCAGACCTGACATTAGAGGGAAGTGGTACAGATGCAGTCAGGGTCGGCCCGTCCATTGATCGAGAATGTTGTTCGCACAGGGCCCCTCGCGAACCACATTCTCGCTGAATGGACAGCTGTAGAGGGAGCCAGAGAAGCCCGCATGAGGCCCCGGCTCCCTTTGCACACCCGCCAGCATGAAGAGCCTTTTACTTCACACTGGCAGCTGTTTCAATGAAGCCGCGAATGCTGGGAAAGGTTAAAGGGCATTGCCTTTAACCTTTCCTGCCATTCACTGCTTCACTGAAACAGCCACCCGCGTGAAGGAATAAGCTCTTCACGTTGGCGGCTGTGCAGAGGGAGCCGGGGCCTCGCGCTGGCTTCCCCGGCTTCCTCTGCAACCCCTTAGATGGCATGGGGTTCTTCGGAGGGGAGGGTGTGGCTAGGACTGGATGGGCTGTGAGGTGGGGAACCGACTGGAAATGGACTGTGATGGGGGGGGAAACGGACTGCAATTGTGCTGTGATTGGGGGGCTGAAGGACTGCAAGTGGGCTGTGATGGTGGGGGGGATAGGACTGCAAGTGGGCTGTGATGGTGGAGGGAAACAGACTGGAAATGGGCTGTGATGGTGGGGGGGAAACGGACTGCAATTGGGCTGTGATGGGGGAAGGACTGCAAGTGGACTGTGATGGGGAATAGGACTGCAAATGGGCTGTGATGGTGGAGGGGAAACAGACTGCAATTGGGCTGTGATGGGGGGAACAAACTGCAAATGGACTGTGATAGTGGGGGGTATAGGACTGCAAAAGGGTTGTGATGGTGGGGGGGGGAACGGACGAAATGGGCTGTGCTGGTGGGGGGGGGGGGGAAACTTGGACTGGAAATGGGCTGATGAAGAGCTGGATTAGGACTGGAAATGGACTGATGAGGGCTGGAATAGGATGAAGTGGGCTGACGAGGGGGCTAGGATTGGAAATTGGCTGATGGGGGAGCTTGGAGTGGAAATGGGCTGATGGGGGACTGGAATGGAACTGGAAAAGAGCATATGGGGGGCTAGGACTGGAAATGGGCTGATGAGGAGTTGGAATAGGACTAGAAATGGGCTGATGGGGGAACGTGGACTGCAAATGGGTGATGGGCTGGAATAGGACTGGAAATGGGCTGATGGGGGCTGGAATAGGACTGGAAGTGGGCTGATGGGAGTTGGAATAGGGCTGGAAATGGGCTGATGGGGGAGCTTGGAGTGGAAATGGGCAGATGGGGGGCTGGGATGGAACTGGAAAACAACATATGGGGGGCTAGGACTAGAAATGGGCTGATGTGGAAGCTTGGGAGACTGGGACTAGAAGGGGGCAGGTGCTGGGTGGGTCAAGAACTATAAGGGAGCTGATTTTGGGGGAGGACTAGAAAGGGATGGGGAATAAGAATAGAGAGGGAAAAAGATATTTTGTGTGGGAGGGAAGAAAAGTCTACGATGGGCCGGGTATTGGAAGAGTAAGTGAAGACTGAGAGTGGAAGGGTGAAATTTGAGTGGATGATAAAGGAATAAAGAAAGAAATGGGGGAAAGAGCAAAAGGGGAAAGATCTGTATGTTGAAGCAGAAAAAATTTGGAAAAAAAATCTAAAAAAGAAGAATGGACAAATGGATAGCTCGCAGAAGACACGAAGAAACCAGAAGAAAGTGACTGGAGCAATTGCAACTGAAAAAGAAAATGCACAAGCAACAAAAGGTAGAAAAATACTTTTTTATTTTAAATTTATTAACTGGAATATATCAGCTCTGGGAAATGTGCATCGTTAACGTTTTTTGTGTTTTGTTTAGTACAAGAGGAAATTAATTTATAGTTTTATTTCTCCAGTGTTGTTGTACATCCCAAGTTTGGCTTTTGCTGTTCCCAGTTTAATTATTGTCTTCCTATTTCTAAATTGTGATCCCTTGTTCTTTAGTGACGGTCTATGTTCTGCATTTTAACCAAGCTGAGGTATTCTGTTCATGTAGTTTCTATTTGACCGTGTCACTTGTTCTCTTTCCCCAGTAGGAGGTGCATTGGTATTCTCTGAGATGTATTGGTTTAATATTTGCAGTGTTGCCTTTTGATAAGTAGGGTTTGGTGCTTTGTGAGTCCTGGTAGTGCTGTTATGATATGGTGGGTTTGCTATGGGTTCTAAATGGTCAGTGTTTATAGTACTTCCTAATGGGCCTGGCAGTTGGCACTGGAATATAGTAACGTAGAAATCTGTTAGTCTTTCTTTATGCAGACACTCATTAAGAAGCATGTTTACTAAAAATGCATGTTAGCATTACAAAATTATTTATGCATATGAGGCTCCCTATGCAAATGAGGTCCCGCAATTAATCCCCGTACATGGCCCCGCACCCCCCCCCCCCCCTTGGGCCGCCCCTGGATGCAGTGGCTACTAAACAAGACTTTGTTGTTACAGTTTCTCTTGTGCAAGAGTCAAAGAACTGCCCCTCAGCTGAGGACCTACTTGATTGGCCAGTGGAAAGCAGGGAATCCTGATGATGTCATTGAAACATCCTCTCAGTGATGACATTAATAGAGGTTTTGCTGTGGCTTCTGCTGGTTTTAAAAAAGACAGTTTCAGTGATTATGCTGTGTAGAACTGAAGCTTCAATGCATAGTTTCCAGATGCCTTCTTCCAGAACTGAGACAGCATGACTGCAGCCCTCCTGTGCTGCAGCAGCAAAAGGAACATTGGGGACTTCTCAAGGTGTGGGTAGGAGGGGGAATGCTGGCAATAAAGATTTGGGACAAGGGGAAGGGCATGGAGAGGAGAGGGAATGATGGTGGTTCAAAATGAATGAAAATTTCAGTGGGTAGGGGAGGGCTGTCCCTTTCATAGATATTTCCCTTTGAAATAGTGCTACAATTGGGCTTTCTCCCAGAGGTCTCTTTTACCTGTATATACCCCAATGCTTTTATGGAGTCTGATGTGAGATTTTTCACCAGGAGAGGCTTAGAGATCTTCTGAGAAAAATACCAACATTGTAAAGGGCAGGGCGGGTGGGCTATTTTTTGGCTATTCCTGATACTAAACCAAATATGGTCCCAGTTACTATTTCAGTCAGAAGCATCCCAATAGTGTAACTCAGGGATCTGTCATTGGTCTGATTTTTTTATCATCTTTGTTTGTGATATCGCGGAAGGGCTGTTGGGTAAGGATTGCCTCTTTGCGGATGATACCAAAATCTGCAATAGAGTAGACACTCAGAAAGGTGTAGATAACATGAGGAGGGATCTAGCTAAGCTTGAAGAATGGTCTAGAATTTGGCAACTGGGATTTAATGTTAAAAATGCAAGGTCATGCATTTGGGCTGCAGCAATCCAAGGGACCAATATAGTATAGGGAGTGAATACTTCTGTTCTCAAAAAAAGAGCGGCGACCTAGGCGTGATTGTGTCTGATGATCTTAGGGGTATGTTTACTAAACCGGGCTAACGGTTAACCCGGGCTATCTGCCACGAGGTCCCATATTATTCAATGGGACCTAGTTGCAGATAGCCCGGGTTAACCGTTAGCCCTGTTTAGTAAACATACCCCTTAAAGTAGTTAAATAGGTAGAAAAATTAATGGCAAAAGCTAGAAGGATGCTTGGGTGCATAGGGAGAGGAATGGTCAGCAGGGGATTGGTGCCTCTGTGTAAGTCTTTGGTGAGACCTCATTTGGAGTAATGTGTGCAGTTCTGGAGACCGCACCTTCAAAAGGATATAAACAGCTGGAGTCAGTACAGAGGATGGCTACTAAAATGGTTAGTGGTCTTCATTATAATGGATATGAGAACAGACTTAAGGATCTTAATATGTATGCTTTAGAGAAAAGTGGGATAGAGGTGATATGATTGAGACATTTAAATACCTCTGTGGCATAAATACACAGGAGGAGAGCCTCTTTCAATTGAAAGCAAGATTTGATACAAAGGGGCATAGGATGAGGGTGAAAGGGGATAGACTCAAGAGTAATATGCGGAAGTATTTCTTTATGGAAAGAGTGGTAGATGCGTGGAATAGTCTCCCAGTGCAAGTAGCAGAGATGAGGACAGTATTTGAATTCAAAAAAGCATGGGACAAACACAGAAGATCTATTGTAATGGTTGATATGGAAGGGCAGACTAGATAGGCCATGTGATCTTTTTCTGCCATCATTTTTCTATGTTTCTAAACAAAACTATTGTCATAGACCTCACATACTGGCTTTTACAGCATGCTGACATTCACACTCCTTTAGCAAAAATCCCTGGCTCCTTAAGAGTATGGGAAGGAGTGTGGAGAGCACATGTCAGGCTGCACCAGGCTGGGAACACTGCATGCCACATTCCATATGCTGCTTAAATAGGCAGTGACTCTATACAGTATTTTTACCCTGACCAGCCTAGACAACGTCAGCACTGTGGCTTGTTCCAACATTTTAGTATGTTGTATACATAAAAGAAATGTACAAGCTGTGAAGAAACTCATCATAATACTGGTGAGTACAATGATAGTAGATGTAATCTATACAGCCTTCTGGGACATACCTTTCATAAGTGTTGGTCAGCATATCATATGACTTCCTCTGATACACCTCCTCCCTCCACTGCTGACCCTCCGTCAGCAGCTTTTTTTCAAGGGCTCTGGTTGCAGATTCCATTGCTTCCTTCATCTCCTCCCCCTTTCATTGGAGAATCCTGATTCTCGGCATATGTCTAAGAAGCCCATTGCAACTTGTTGTTGTTGTTAAGTGCCGTCGAGTCGGAGTCGACTCATGGCGACCCTCTGGATAGCTATTCTAAATTGTGTTCGATCTTCAGTCAGGCGGCTCATTGTTGACAGACTGGTACCCGTAGCTGCTGTTATTGTATCGATCCATCTCATTGCTGGCCTTCCTCTTTTGCGTTGACCTTCTATCTTGCCAAGCATGATGTCTTTCTCTAATGATCTCTCTCTCCGCATGATGTGTCCAAAGTATGAAAGTCGAAGTCTTGTCATCTGAGCTTCTAAAGAAAGCTTAGGTTTGATCTCCTCTAGTACAGACTGGTTTGTTCTTCGGGCAGTCCATGGTATACACAGTATTCACCGCCAGCACCATAATTCAAAGGCATCAATTTTCTTCCTGTCTGTCTTTTTCACTGTCCAGCTTTCACATCCATATGATGTTATTGAAAATACCATGGCTTGAACAAGTCGATTCTTTGTATGGAGAGAGACATCTCTGCTCTTGAGAATCTTATCTAGGTCTTTCATAGCCATTCTGCCAAGAGCAATGCGTCGTCTGATTTCTTGACTGCTTGTTCCTTCTTTATTTTATTTTTTTTTTAACCTTTATTTAGGAATTTTCAGTAAAAACAACAAACCATAGAAGCAAAACATAAGAAGAACAAAATAAAACATAAATGTACCTAAATACTAACAACACCACCTATGAAGCTAGTACAGATGGATACACAACAAATTTGAATAAACAGAAACATCTAAGCTCGTATTGAAAAGAAAGAAGAAAAGGGGATAAGAAGATCGCGGATGCCACCTCTCCTACATACAAGCGATACTATAAACCATTGGAATTCAGGGTGTCCCACTTGCTAAGCAAATTTCTGAATGTGGGATTTTGTTGGACATAGGCTATCTCACAAGATCGATGGTAGCAGACTAAATTCCACCAATAGGCATAACTCAGGGTACTGAACGATTTCCAGTGACTCATAATGGCTTTCAGGGCCAAACTCAGTAGCAAGTCAAATAAGGTGAAAAATTCCTTCCGTAGACTCGGTATCTCCGCTAACGATTTGTAAATGACTATTCGATAAGATAGTGGCGAGGTGACCCCACACAGTGTCTGCACTCTCTCCCAGACATGTTGCCAGTAACTAGTCAGGAGTGGACATTGATACAGCATGTGTTCCAGAGTGCCGACTTCAGACGCACAAGACCAGCAGCGATCGGTTCCTGATGTTTGCCATTTGGAGATCTTGACAGGAGTTAAATAGGCACGGTGCGCTAGGAAGTATAGCGTCTGTGTAAGCGAGGCAGATCGGGAAAGCCGCACTTGAGAACCCCAAAAGCGTGTCCATAAATCTGGAGCAGCCAGGGGACCAGCGTCTTCATCCCATACCAACTGCGTACCTCTAGGACAATGTCCACCCGCTGCTCTAAGAAGGTCCACGTACTTCGAAATCTGACCAGTTTCAACTCGAGACTCCAGTAGCCATTGATAGGAAGGGCGGGCTGCAATTATATGTATTGGCATCACACCCGCTTTGCTCAAACAATGTCGCAGTTGCCCCCACTGAAAGAAACACTGATAGGGAAGCTGGAAATCACGCTGCATCTCTGCGAAAGTTTTGTATCTTTGTCCATTAAGTAAATGTCCCAGTGTAAAAATACCTTTCTTTATCCACAAATTCCAGGCAAAACTGGCGCCGCCGATTTTAAACTTCTGATTGTACCACAGCGGAGTGACTTCGGTGTAGTTCTGCGCGTCTTCTATAAGTGGGAGCAACATCTTGAGGGCCTGCTGGGTGGCTTGTAGAATCTCCTTGCCCTTACGGCCGCAGTACACAAATGCACTAATGCATTGTCGAAGTGGGAGAGGATCACTCATCGCTGCCTCGACACGGAGCCAAACAGGAGCTCCAGGATCGTCTGGCTCTTCCGCCCACCAAGAACCTTGACGCAAAATGGCTGCAGCGTGATAATGGTACAGATCTGGAAAATGAACCCCTCCCTGTTTCTTAGGGAGTTTAGCTTCCAAGCCGCTATACGCGGTACTTTCTTCTGCCATAAAAAAGTTAACAATCGCTTCTCTATCGCCTTATAAAATTTTTTATCAAAGAGTAGCGGGATCATACTTAGCTGATAGTTAAGTTTGGGGACAATAGCCATTTTGATAGTTTCCAGGCGACCCCACCAGGACAGGTTTAAGGGTGACCATCTCTGAGTACACTCTTGTAAGATAGCAAGGCAACGGATCTTTGTACGAGCGATCGTATCGGACAGGGTGAGACCGTATGTAACACCTAAGTATTTGAAAGCTATTTTTTCAACCTGAAAGGGGTATCGCTGTAGCATATCCTCTGTAACTGCAGGGGTAAGCGGTATACTTGTCGTCTTATCCATATTTAATTTATACCCCGAAACATCGGCGTAATCTGAGAGAACTTGCAAGACAGCATCCATCGAGTTCACGTTGAGGAACAGCAGCAAATCGTCCGCATAAGCAGAGAGTTTACAGTGGTATCCTTCCAGCGGCAGACCCTGTATGCTGGATGTTTGCCTGATCTTGAGCAACAGGGGTTCCAGGGCCAAATTGAATAGCATAGGGGATAAAGGGCAGCCTTGCCTGGTCCCCCTTGTGAGTGTAAATTCTCGTGAAGTAGCGCCATTTGCCGCTACCCGCGCTGTAGGCTTAGTATATAGCAATTGAACATTCCGAAGAAAGCCAGAAGGTATCCCCATCCAACGCATTGTATGTAGAAGGTATGAGAATTCGACCCTGTCAAAGGCTTTTTCAGCGTCTAATGCTAAACCAACAATAGGTTGATCTATCTCTTGAGCCTTCCGGAGTACATGGGCAAAGAGTCGTCCATTGTCCACCGTGGATCGCGAGGGCATGAACCCACATTGATCAGGGTGGATTAGCGTATCCAAAACCTTAGACAGCCGGTTAGCGAGAATTTTTGCATATATTTTGTAGTCGGAATTCAATAAGGAGATAGGTCTATAATTACTGACAGCCTCTGGGTCCCGGCCTGGCTTGGGGTGTATAACTATGGTCGCCGTAGCTAGGGCACCAACTTCAGGATATTCAGCCCGTATACCTTCGTAATAGAATATTAGCTCCGGAATCAGCAATTCAGAGAATGCCGCATAAAATTCAACGGGCAGACCGTCAGGGCCACTGGCCTTACCTTTAGCTAGTTGCCGAAGAGCAGTATGGGCCTCTTTAAGATTAATTGGCGCTTCGAGGGACTGTTGCTGATGTTTCGTGAGCTGAGGTCCCGTTATCATGGAAGTGAAGGCTGAGAACATTGACTCGTCACAGACCGTTTCGGATTGGTACAGCTTGGAGTAAAATTCTTCACATATCGCTAGAATCCCATTATCTGAAGTTTGCATTTTCCCTGTCGAGTCTTTCATACCAGAGATCCGCGTTACATCACGCTTTACCTTGAGGGTACTGGCTAACAGAGAGCTGGCTCGATTGCTATCATGATAGCATCTCCCCTGCTGCAATTTAAAGGATTCACTGACTTCTGTTTGCAGGAGGGCATTATATTGGGTCCGAAGTTTTTGCAGCCGTATGAGAATTGTCGGATCCATGTGTCTGGATAGCAGACGCTCCCCAGCCCGGATTTCTACCTCTAAGTCATTCCGTCGCTTTGCATCATCTTTACGTTTACGAACTTTGTAGGCCGTCATGTACCCACGGGCGCAGGCCTTAAAGGCCTCCCACCAGGCCCACGTCGAGGTGTCCCCAAGCTGGTTTTCTTTGAAGTAATCCACAATATGCTTCTTCATAGTGGCACGGAATTGGTCATCTGAAAGCCAAGCCTTGTCAAAGTAAAACCGCCCCTGCGGTTTCCTTTCCAAACTGACAACAAGGTTCAATGTCACCGCAGAGTGATCCGAAACCGTGCATGGGAGTATGTCTGCATCCGTTACTCTAGGCAACAAAGTTTTGGACACAAGAAAGTAGTCAATGCGGGTTTGCGAGTTGTGAGGCAGCGAGTAAAAGGAGTACTCCTTCCCAGCAGGGTGGAGGAACCGCCAGGGATCTAACAGCCCGACAGAGTCCCGCAGGTTCTGAAGCATTGCCGACGCTTGTGGTTTGTGCTGTGGCTTGTATGGCGTTCTGTCTAGTAAGGGGTCAGGTATAAGATTAAAGTCACCGCCTAATATTATACAGGAGGAAGGGGCAGCCAGGAGCTCTCGAAGAACTTGAACAAAAAACTGTGGGTCGTCCGTGTTAGGTCCATAGACCGTCATGAAAGTGTACGAATCTCCATATAATTGTATCGTAACTCTGGCCCAGCATCCGACCGGGTCTGCATTGGTCTCCTTGACGGCTACTGGGAGGGATTTCTTCGCCAATATAATGACTCCGCCTTTTTTTTTAAAGGCTGGTGCTGAAAGGACATTCCGGTACATCTTGTCCGTGACTTTATAAGATTCAATCAAAGACAAATGAGTCTCTTGCAAATAGACTATGTCTGCCTGTTGGTGTCTGCAATAAGTTAGAATCTTCTTTCTCTTGAGAGGATTTGAGATACCCTTGACATTTAGGGATAACACCCGCACTTGGCTGCTAGCCATAATCAATCTTACTGGGGCAAACAGTAATGGCATCCACGATCCTCGGTCCCCACATCATAGAACTAACAAAACTTGACCCTTCGGCTATGTAACCCAGCCGTACTACGCTATGAAATAACACAACTTGCTTGGCGAGTTCCTTACCGCCCATCAGGCCCACCCAACCCCTCCCAACATCAAAGGAAGATCCCAGTGTGTAAAAAAAACCGGCATAGTGCCACATAGGATATAACATTTCTAAGCTATGTCTTTTATAACTGTTTAAAACAAGCTTTGAGGATGACAGCGTGATATAACTAGAGAGAATACATCATAAATAAGCGTGTATAGGAAACTCCAGCGCTTAAACGCATTAATAAACAAAGTTGCACCAAGTTAGAGTTAGAAGCCAGGACAAACTTCTATAGAGAAAGTCCAAACGCCTGCTAATACCAGGACATTATGGCAAAATTATGGCACAAACTTCAATCAGGATCCCACGTCCATCTGAATCCGCTCCTGCAGAAAGGCTCGCAAAGTTGGGCCATCTGTAAAGGTGCGAGTGTTATTGTCCAAAGTGACCTTCATGTTGGCGGGGTACAATAATCCGAAGCGCGCCTCCAGCTGATGTAGCAAAGGCCTGCAAGCCAAGAGCTCTTTGCGTCGTAGGGCAGTCTGCTTACTGAGATCCGGATAAAATGTGATTTTCTGACCCTCAAATTGCACGCTCTGCCGCCGCCTCGCTGCCTGCATAATGTGTATAACGTGCTGGTATCTGAGCGCTTTAACTACGAACGGTCGGGGCCTCGGAGTGTGAGTGGATGGGTGTGATGGAACGCGATGGGCGCGCTCCAGCTCCAAAGGCCTCTCAAAGGTAATACCGAGGATCTCCGGGATTAACTTCTCCAGGTAGGAAATAGGATCAGATCCCTCTCGGCCCTCCGGTATACCAAGGATACGCAGATTGCTCCTCCGAGCTCTGTTCGACTGATCTTCAATCTGTACCTCCAGTGCTGTCAGCCTTTTGGTTAGCGGGCCCATCTGCGCCAGAACGGAGGACTGCCGGTCTACCTCGGTCTCCACGTCCTCTATGCGCTTAGCCAGTTCCCCTGTACGAGCTCTCAGCTCACGTAGGTCTTCTTTCACCTCCGCTAGAGCTCCGGAGTTGGCCGTGACAATTTCTTTAACTGCTCGGAGCTCCTGCAGTATCTCCCGCAAACCCTCCGTAGCAGTTTTTTCAGGCCCTGCTTTCTGAGGGGAGGGGAGCTCCTGCTTGGGACGCTTGTTCGATTGTCCCCCGGACTGCTGGAAGTCTAATTTTGCGGGCTTCAGAGCGGCCATCTTATAGTCGTGCCGTCTAAGTGCCGACTAAAGGGTTCCAAAGGGTCTTTCGCTGATTAGAGCTCCGAATTCTTTGATGCTGAGAGGGAGGGAGCACCGATCCTAAGCGGCCATCTTCTCCGCGGCAAAACTCCGCCCCGTTCCTTCTTTATTGATAGTTGATCCAAGTAGGTTAAAGTTATTCACGATTTCAATTTCTTCTCCTTCGACGATGAACCTGTTGATTATGCCAGTTGTCATGATCTTTGTCTTCTTTACATTAAGGTGCAGGCCCATTTTGAGACTATGTTCTTTGATTGTGAGAAGCAAATGTTTTAGATCATCTTCACTTTCCGCCAGTAATGTGGTATCATCAGCATAGCGAAGGTTGTTGATGAGTCTTCCACCAATCTTCACACCTCTCTTGTCTTCATACAATCCTGCTTCTCTGATGAATTGTTCTGCATATAAATTAAACATTGCAACTACTGCATTGCATACAGACACACCTACTGTATGTCAAGAAGCTAAGTCCTTAGTGCCGTCTCCCCAGTGGGAACTCGTAAAGGAAAATGATCCAAGAAGGGGAAAAAGCAGCCTCATTATACTATAATTGCAGTACAGGATGGTCCTTTACTGCTCCATAGGTTTCAGGTTAAGGGAGGAAGATGATGGGAGGACATTGGGAAAGGGTATTCTCCACATCTAATACTGTTCAGGAAGATGCCCCTAAGAAGAAGAAAAGTAAGACCAAGCTTGGAATTCTCCGATCACTATCTACTCCTGTCTGGTATTGAGGTAGGGAGCGGACTGCGTGTGGAAACAGACTGTGGAAACTGAATGTACAGTATCTTGAGGATAAGAATAATGAGCATTCCTTTCTGGAGTTTCTTGTTGATCAGTTGTCACTGAAATCTAATTGTGTCACTATTGGTGATTGGGGAATTGTTTAAAAGAAAGACTCATAGTGTCCGATATTCAAAAACAGCTGAGCTCTTAAATTTAGGCTCCTAAGATAGGGTCCTAAATCTGTGCCTTAGTTTTAGCATTAGTGTGATTCGCGTTAGGATCCGCGTTAGAGGCAGAAACCCCAAATAAGGACATGGGCGGTCCATCATTACCGATAACACGTGTTATAAGGCGCCGCGCAGCAACAATCGTTACAGGGCGTGTTACTGCGCGTTAAGCTTAAGAAGGCGCGCAGACACCCAAATGCAGAAACAGAGCTGTAGCACAATGGTTACTACACAGACTGATAGTACAAGGGTCATGGGTTTGATTCCCCAGTGTGCCTAATGAATAAGGCTGGCTGAGGCATCATGTGTAACCCTTTGAAGGCCTACTATAATATTTTAACCCACATTCTGCAGCCGGGTTAATGTTTGCATATTTCAGGAAAATTGTACCCGTCTTATTCAATATGTTCCAATAGTGACGTTCCCTCTGCCATGGTCATATATTATATACCATTTGATAGGAATATTTAGGCAGAAGTTTGGAACCCGAAAGTTTTGGTCTTGGCCTGGAAAGGGTTAAGTATTGGGCTGTGAGGAAGTTTAGTTGTACTTTAATAGTGCTGTCAGCAAACACACCCTCACAGTGGCGTAACCTAAGGTGCCACATAAGGCACCCTAGAAGGCACTCCATAGGGCACATTATAAAGTGCGTTGTCTGCCAAGACACCCTATAATGTCCCCTATAGGACACCATATAAGGCACCTTATAAGGCGCTTTATAGGGCGCTGTATAAGGCGCCTTATGAGGCACCCTAAGGTGACAGTACTCTGAGGGTGTTTCTGCTGGCAGCACTAATATACAATAAAAATAGACAATGCCTAAGACAGCCCTATCAATGAACCCCACTGTGAGTTTTGAACCCATGACCTCTGGCTCTATGGGCAGTGAAGTAACCAGTGGGTTAGAGCTGCTAACAAATGCCTGGCTGGCTACAAGAGGACTGCACAGCACCACACCCACATTCTGCTGTGGTTACCAGGATAGGGTCAACCCATCCGTACCCAGGATGCACAGCACATGTAAATCAGCAGTCTACAGATGTTCACAAGATGGGGTATGCACCCCACAGCACCTCAGCCTGGTAGGGGGTGCCGACGATGTGTGTTAGTGGCACAGAGTAGCTACAGACCGTCACAGTGTGCGGGTCCTGTGCTCACCCTGAGGGAGAGGTATGGTGCCCAGCACCATTCTCACAGCACCTGGCTTTGCTGAGCTAGGCTATGCTGCAGGTCCCCATCAGTGCCAATGTGTGAAAGGTAGTATGTGCAAACACCCCTAGGCTATGCCTATGTTCATCTGTATGTCACATCTAGCCCTTGTGGACTATAATGCACCCAGAAAAGTGCATACCCTGTGTGGGTGCCATGGTCACATGATGTAAGTGAAGGGGGGTGTTGGGACCCATAGGGAGATTACATACCACTACCCAATGCACCCTCTGGGGCTCAGGGTGGGGGACAGGATCTCCCACCAGCAGATCCACTTTCTACCCCCCTGCAATGGTGGCAGTAGAGGGGACCATCACCCCAGGCCTGCTAGGGATCAAACACCCTACAGGGCAGGCAATGCAGAGCTGTACACATCCATAAAGCAATAGCAGACAGAAGGCCTGGAAATGCACAGCTGCACCCCCCCCTATCTGACATTCTCCAGCTGCAAACCTCCAGTCGCTGCACCCTGCAAGGTGTTCCAGCAACACACATACTAGCTGCAAACAGTCTGCTAGCTAGTCCATAATGCATGGTCCTGGAGAAGATGCATGTACCCAAAACTGGGAGGTCAGCATACACACCAAGCAGATAAGTCAGTGATCGGGCCCCAAAAGAGAACCCATAAATATCACATGAGAAAAATACTGTATAGCACTATGGGGGAACCTAGCCATGCCATGGTCACTGCTCAGTCAGGGTGAGAGTGACATCCCAGCAGGACATGCTGTGGCCACTCTGTCCGTGCAGGTGGTGGCCGGCCACTACAATGTCCGAGCCATTGCCCTATGCTATGTACAGATGGACCCAGGCCAGGCGATCCTATCCTGGCTGTTCCCACATACCTTGCTCCTCATTATGCACATTGGCAGGCCACCTCTGGCAACAGTGCTAGCAGTGTGGGCTGTGGAGGGTGTTTGCAGCCACCACACACTGGATAGACAGACACACACTCCCCACACCTATGCCAGCATTGTGTAGCTATAGAGGTGTTTGGCAGCCCTGGCCACCACACCAGTCCTGGGCAGAGTGCAGGCATGGCTATGGTAAGCAATACTGTTGGGGTCACTCCCCAGGGTGGTAAACACTGTCAGACACAAGACCTGTAGCACACTCCACAGACATCAGATAGGTTGCTATGCTGCAGCTCAATCAGCAAATTGTGCTTAACTTAGGAATTGCTATCTGCCAGTAATCATAGCAAACTTGTGATAGCTGTGTACCATATTCCCAGGTTTAGGGTGGCAATGCTAAGGTATGCAAGTGCTAGTATTGGGAGATGCACGCAGGGCCCAGTGTCCTGACTCTCCAGGAGGCATTGGATAATGGAGCCTGTGGGTGCAGGTGTGTCTGCCCCTGTTGGCTGCTGCTTTACGGCAGAGGTTCCCAACTCCAGTCCTGGTGTGCCAAACACTGTTCGGGTTTTCATGCTGTCCCTCATGAATATGCATGAGATACAACTGCATACCATGGGGGCGGTGCATAGCAAGTGTCATGGGGTAGATAGGGCAGAGTCTATGGAAATAGGAAACTCTGAGCAAAACAGAGCTAATGCTGACAGATCAGATCTACACATGGCCCAAGGTTGCTATGAGCAACGTACACAAGCTGCTTCACGAGGTGTGAGGGAACGCCCAAACACTAGGCTAGCTCAGAACTCATTAGGAAATGAGGAGTAGCTGGGAAGGGGTGGAGCCCAAACAAACACCAGAGCCTACGCAGTTAAAAATCACTTACCAGGGAGTAGTGAGGAGATACCACCAGGGAATTCAAGAACCGTTGCTGAGAGCAAGAGAGCACTGGGGAATTCAGGAACTGTTGCTGATAGAGAAAGACTACCAGGGAAGTACAGAGCTGTTGAATCCTCGAGGGACTGCTTTGGGAAGCAGTGCACAGCTGAACACTATCCCAGGGAACCTTTCTACGGAGGGAGCAAAGGTGGTAGTCCGGGAACCAGGCTGAGGAAAGTCAAGTTGCCCAGCATCAGGTACCAAGAGGGAGAGGGTCCCTATCCTGAAGAGAGTTTTTGTAACAAGAGGGAAGCTGAAAAGAAAACCTAGTAAAAGGCTTTCATATGTGCCAAGCTCTGCTCGGCTGAGAGACGCTGAAGAGAGAGTGCTGGAAGGTAGGTTTATTGATCCTAATAGAGGGAGAATTGAGTATAACGAATTGCCCTGCACTTACCAAGAATTGTGTGGCTCTCCTGAAGGAAAATATAGAGAAAACGGTAGTTATCCATTCCCTTCTAGTCAGGAGGAGGAGTGGAACTCCCTGAGCTATAGGGAGGATCTTTGCAACCATAACGGAAGTTCCAGTCCAAGAGAAACTTACTCCGGGGTTGAAGAAATGCAATGTGAGTCATACGAGGAACCTATTTATGACAGTTACATGGACTGTACGTATGCCTTGGCTGATGGTGTCACTTCTTTGTGTTGAAGTACTGTAAAGTGTTTGTAAAAGAAAACAGTAAGAAACGTGTTTGGTTTTGAAAGAGACTGTTTTCTTTTTCCTTTTTGCCAAGCTGAAGTTAAGCAGAGTTTTTGGTTCAAATGTTTCTTTAATTTAGTACCAGATGCATGGTCTTTGTGTTACTTTGTTTCAATGTGCTGAGAATCCAACCCTGGGAAGGGGAATAAAAAGTCCTGTCTTAAAGCCTTACCTCTTGACTACAACTACATTCTTTTGCTAGTGTGTGGAACTACAAGTACCAAGGGGCATTGCAATGCCTTTATAACACTCCACAGCTACTAAAGAACATGCCCCGCTGAATTAACCCATGCTTATGGCCTCTGGGGACCTTCACGGGTGACAGGCTGGTGTAGTTTTTAGGATTTTTGCCTTGAAATAAAGGACATTATTAAAGAAACTGCTGCTGTACCAGGAGACCCTGAGAAGCACGTTCGCTGGCAGACCGGCCAGGTGAAGAGCACAGTGACCTTTCTTACATGCTGGACCCTACACGAAGGCTAAGGTAAAGCTTACCTAGGGCATATGTGTAGGAGGATTTGTGTGAGAAAGGGGGCGCTGCTGTGCTAGAGGAATAAGGGGTGAAAGAACATAAGTGCCGCACTTGGTGGGCCTTTTCTCTTTCTTTTTCTCCACAGGATCGCAGATGGAAAGAATGGACGGCAAAGAGGTGATGCACTGGATGCAGCTCCAGTGGGATAAGCAGCTGGAGTTGGCTCGGCATATCCAGGAGCAGAGTGTCATCATGATGAGAGACCAGCAGAAGCCACTCTTGGACACTATGGAGGCACTCCTGAAAAAGCCACAGGAGCTTGGGACTGCTAACCTCTCTATGTTTCCAGGGGTAGGACTAAGTGCTTGTCATGCATTTTCTTTGGAGCAGTTAAGTCCTCATGATAACTTAGACGACTTTATAGACGCCTTTGAGCGAATAGGGGAAGCTTTGAAGTGGCCTAGAGAGCAGTGGGCAACCCGCTTTGCGGTATCGCTTACTGGCGAAGCTCTCTCTGCCTACAAGGCAATGCCTGCTACCCTTGCTGCTGATTATAATGAAATAAAAAGAGCAGTCAAGGACAGACTAGGGCTTACTACTTCACATTATAGGAGGATGTTTAGGGAAGCCAGAATGAAGTCTCAGGAAACTCCTAAAGCTTTGCATCAAAGGTTAAAAAATTTGGCATGGAAATGGTTGACTCCTGAGAGGAGAACTTTAGAAGCGGTAGTGGACACAGTTATCTTGGAACAGTTTATGCAGGCTGTACCCACTGAGGTGAAAACTTACCTTACCTTACAAAACTGCCAAACCACTGATGAGGCAGCCAGTCTGGCAGAGAGATACTTTGAAGCGCAGATGGCTGACACCTCAGGGCTTGGTGTATTGAAGGCAGCTGCAATGGCAGATTTTAAAAAGGGAAGGGGTCAGAAGGGAAAAATGTATAATGTGGATGTTAAAAATGTTAATGATGATGTTTTGCTTACATGTAAGGGGAAATGTTACACATGCGGGAAAGCAGGACATTTCCAGAAGGACTGCACAGAGCGGACTGTCCTCGTGTCTGGAGCTGAGAAGCCTGTGCAAGATGGATTCCTTCTACATGTACAGGTAGAGGGGGTAGAGGCACTGGCACTACTTGACTCGGGGGCTGACCAGAGCATGGTTTCACGCAAGCTCTGGGAAGCCATTGAGGAGCGCCGTCAGTCAGCCCCGAGTCAAGCAGAGGGCCAGGTGTGGATAAGATATGTGCACGGCGCATCTTCCCATTATCCTTTACACATGTTATCTGTAAGAGGGTTGGGAGCGACACAACCGATGCTAGTAGCCATCGTTCCAAAGTTGCCACACGAAATCGTTTGGGGCGAGATTGGCCTCCCTTTTGCCAGGAGATAGAAAATGGTCTTAATAAACTTGGCCATGAGTCCACCCAACCCCCGACAGGGACAACAGGAACAAGGTTAGAAGCTTTAACAGCTAGAGTCCCCGGTCCCTTGTTTGAGAAAACAAAGAAGGCTAACACCCAATCCCAGGCCCGAATCATTGAAGCGCCTCCTGGGAAGCAGAAATTTGTGCTACAATTTTGCAAGGCCTCTCCGCAAGCCAAAAGCCCACAGAGAGCTTCCGCTGGGGCAGCGGGATATGACCTCTTCAGCGCTGAGGAGACAGTAGTTGTAAGAGGGGGGAAAGCCTTGATTAACACCGGGATACAGGTAAAGATACCCGAGGGATGTTATGGGCGTATAGCGCCGAGGTCGGGCCTAGCTGTCAAACACTTTTTAGACATTGGGGCTGGGGTGGTAGACCCCGATTATCGTGGCCTTGTAAAAGTCCTAATTTTTAATTTTGGGGAAAAGGACTTTAAAATACAGGTAGGCGATCGCATCGCCCAGTTAGTATGTGAGCGTGTAGGATTCCCCACCGTAGAAGAGGTTCCAGCATTGACAACCACTACTAGGGGAACAGGGGGGTTTGGTTCCACTGGCCAGAGAGAGATTAAGGGCATGACGGCCCTAGCGGAGGAGAGGAGAGAGGAAGATCTCGGTCCTCAGACTGCTGATTGGAAAGAAAGGCCAAAACCTAGGTTAGGCGTTGGGCTATCCTCACAACAGCAACAAGAGTTGACCCAGCTATTAGAGAGATTTGCTGACGTCCTAACAACAAAACCGGGTGAAACCCATATGGTAGCCCATGAAATAATTACCACACCAGGGCGGATAATTAGACAACGCCCCTATCGTATGCCTGAGGCCAAAAAGAATGAAGTAATCGAACAAGTGAAAGAAATGGTTGCTATGGGCATAATTGAGGAGTCATGAAGCCCCTGGTCAAGCCCCATAGTTTTAGTTCCAAAGCCGGATGGAACCCTCAGGTTTTGCATTGATTTCCGGCAAGTAAATGATATCTCACAGTTTGACGCATATCCGATGCCTCGCATCGACGATCTATTGGACCGTTTGGGTCAGGCAAGGTACTTAACTACCTTGGATCTTACAAAAGGGTTTTGGCAGATACCTCTTACGCGAGATTCAAAACCTAAAACGGCATTCAGCACCCCAATAGGGCTGTTCCAATTTCAGCGGATGCCGTTCGGGCTGCACGGGGCGGCAGCCACATGCCAACGCCTGGTAGATCAGGTATTGAGGCCTCACCATGATTATGCTCTGGCATATATGGATGACGTTGTCATCTATAGCACCACATGGACCCAGCATCTCTCTAGGGTAGAGGCAGTGCTCAGGGCACTACGCAGAGCAGGTTTGACACTCAACCCAGCAAAATGTGTGTTTGCTAGCGAGGAGGCAAAATATTTGGGCCACATGGTGGGGAGGGGAATGGTAAAACCCCTAGCAAATAAAATTGAGAGCGTCAGGGATTTTCCCCGACCAACTACAAAGAAGCAGATACGCAGCTTCTTGGGGTTAATTGGTTATTACAGGAGGTTTATACCTCGATTCGCAGAGGAAAGTATTCTGTTCACAGAGATGCTTAAGAAAAACGCTCCCAATAACGTGAAATGGACCCCAGAAGCTGAGGTGGCGTTCACCTCCCTTAAAGAAAAACTGTGTAAAGCCCCGGTACTGCGGGGGATAGACTTTAGTTTGCCCTTCGTAGTACAGACGGATGCTTCAGAGACCGGGTTAGGGGCAGTATTGTCTCAAGAGTTTGAGGGGGTGGAGCACCCGGGTACGTATCTCAGCCGGAAGCTATCAAAAGCAGAGAGAAACTATTCCATGGTCGAAAAAGAGTGCCTGGCCATAAAGAGGGGTATTGAGGCATTAAGATTTTACCTTACCGGTAGAAAATTCCTCCTGGTTACGGATCACGCCCCTCTAAAGTGGCTTAACCAGATGAGGAATAGCAACGCGAGGTTAACTAGATGGCATCTGGCACTGCAGTCATTCAATTTTACCATACAGCACAGGGCTGGGAAACTGCATGGGAACACAGATGCGCTCTCCCGAATTACGAGCTGTCCGGTTGAAGGTTCGGCAGCCCATAATATTTTAAGGGGGGGATCTGTCATGGGGTAGATAGGGCAGAGCCTATGGAAATAGGAAACTCTGAGCAAAACAGAGCTAATGCTGACAGATCAGATCTACACATGGCCCAAGGTTTCTATGAGCAACGTACACAAGCTGCTTCACGAGGTGTGAGGGAACGCCCAAACACTAGGCTAGCTCAGAACTCATTAGGAAATGAGGAGCAGCTGGGAAGGGGTGGAGCCCAAACAAACACCAGAGCCTACGCAGTTAAAAATCACTTACCAGGGAGTAGTGAGGAGAGACCACCAGGGAATTCAAGAACCGTTGCTGAGAGCAAGAGAGCACCGGGGAATTCAGGAACTGTTGCTGATAGAGAAAGACTACCAGGGAAGTACAGAGCTGTTGAATCCTCGAGGGACTGCTTTGGGAAGCAGTGCACAGCTGAACACTATCCCAGGGAACCTTTCTACGGAGGGAGCAAAGGTGGTAGTCCGGGAACCAGGCTGAGGAAAGTCAAGTTGCCCAGCATCAGGTACCAAGAGGGAGAGGGTCCCTATCCTGAAGAGAGTTTTGTAACAAGAGGGAAGCTGAAAAGAAAACCTAGTAAAAGGCTTTCATATGTGCCAAGCTCTGCTCGGCTGAGAGACGCTGAAGAGAGAGTGCTGGAAGGTAGGCTTATTGATCCTAATAGAGGGAGAATTGAGTATAACGAATTGCCCTGCACTTACCAAGAATTGTGTGGCTCTCCTGAAGGGAAATATAGAGAATACGGTAGTTATCCATTCCCTTCTAGTCAGGAGGAGGAGGGGAACTCCCTGAGCTATAGGGAGGATCTTTGCAACCATAACGGAAGTTTCAGTCCAAGAGAAACTTACTCCGGGGTTGAAGAAATGCAATGTGAGTCATACGAGGAACCTATTTATGACAGTTACATGGACTGTACGTATGCCTTGGCTGATGGTGTCACTTCTTTGTGTTGAAGTACTGTAAAGTGTTTGTAAAAGAAAACAGGAAGAAATGTGTTTGGTTTTGAAAGAGACTGTTTTCTTTTTCCTTTTTGCCAAGCTGAAGTTAAGCAGAGTTTTTGGTTCAAATGTTTCTTTAATTTAGTACCAGACGCATGGTCTTTGTGTTACTTTGTTTCAATGTGCTGAGAATCCAACCCTGGGAAGGGGAATAAAAAGTCCTGTCTTAAAGCCTTACCTCTTGAATACAACTACATTCTTTTGCTAGTGTGTGGAACTACAAGTACCAAGGGGCATTGCAATGCCTTTATAACACTCCACAGCTACTAAAGAACATGCCCCGCTGAATTAACCCATGCTTATGGCCTCTGGGGACCTTCACGGGTGACACAAGACAGCACAGACACATTTATTAGAGGCAGCATGGAACCTGAATGGTGTTTGGCCTTCCAGGACTGCATTTGGGAGACTCCGCTCTAGGTAATGCGCATGGGTATGGTGTCTGTGCTCTGTAGGTTAAAATGTAGGTGTTTTGGGCATGTTTACATCATCTGCAATAAAGGTTCTGTCTGTATTAGCATGTTATAGTAGTGGGTAAAATATGAGGACTGGGTTGGCGGAAACCACAGCTGGGACCTGAACCTGTGACCTTCTGCTTCTGAATACACTGGTTTTGTGCACTGCACCACCATGTTCTCACAGAGATGGTGCATTCCCTGGTGATACCATGACTGTTGGTCAGACAGGGCCTGTCTGTTGCAGTGTATGGCACCCACCTACACAGGGCTAGGCCACTGTCTGCTCTGGGCAGCTGCCACTGCCCCCTCCACCACCAGTAACCCTCTGCCACCATGCTGACATTCCCTTCTGCAGGTGGTGCTGGTGGAGCGCAGTCTCAGGCCATCCAGTGTGCAGGTAGGCGGCTGCCTATGGTGCGGGTTCTGGGGTAGAGGTGCCTTCATAGGTGTCCACGCTTCCCCCCAGCACCGCCTGCCAATGTTCCGTGCCCTTGGGGGTAGCTGCTGGGTACTATCCCCTGTGACACTGTGGGACAAACAGTCGTGCCCATGTTGGGCCTTCAGCAGTTGCTGTCTGGCTGCTCTGCTGTTTCGGCCTTCGTATGGGCCACCTAGGCATCACCCTAGTCCGAACTGTGGCCCAGCTGCACCACAGCATGTGGCGCCTGCGGCCCTCTGTATCCCCTTTTCCGGCATCTGTCCAGTTGCCGTTCTGACATGCCTGCCCTGCTGTTGCCGCACATGTGCACGCCATAGGACATCTGTCCAATAGAGAGGAAAACCCTGCACAGCGCAGTTTCACTGTGGGCTCATTCACTTTGTATGGGGATGGAGCATAGACCCTTCCACGATTAATATCGTTTTTTTAGAGCTTTCCTGGGGGGGGGGGGGTTTGATGGTACCCATTAATATCACTATTGGCCAGCTTGGTTATGTTTTTTTTCCAGTTTGTTGAGGTCATTTTCAATGTTTATGTGCCCTTTTGTTCTGTGCACATGTATCACACCTATCACTTTTTTTAGGTTTCCCTGCCTATGCTGTACATTGCTGACACTGAAATGGTTTCTCTCCCCTGAACTGTGCATTTAACGGCAGGTTTCCATTCGCGTTAGGATTCAGCTCTTCAGACCAGCGCGTTGGTGTGCAGGGAGCCTCTGCCCGCCCACACTCTGCCCATTGACCCCTTCTCTCTGCCCTCTCTCCACCTTCTGTGGTGTTTTACCGCACCGCGGAGCTTTACGATCGTTAACGCATCATAACGCGCGTTATGTACCGTTACCGCAGTTTAGTAAACATACCCCTTAGTAGCCAGAACTTTCAGCTGAAAATTCATCCTAATTTAGGAGCTTAAAATTTATGAACCTAAATTTAGGTCTGCCATTCATTGTCCTAGATTTATGAGCCTAATTTAAAAGCCCAGTGCTGAAAACAGTTTATAAAAAAATTAAGAAAACATGTAGGCATTCAGCTCTAGTAAATTTTCAGAGGCCAATATAGGAGCAAAACTCTCAAAGTAAGGAGTATAAATCCTTTGAATATCGGACCTGTGGTTTTTTTCAGCGTCAGTGAGTTGAAATGTTAGCACATTCGATCTGGCTATCATAGTTTGAGGAAGCATCAATTGTGAACTCTTCAGTATGACAGGTTTTTTTTCTCTCTGAGAGGGATTATGGGGCCTTGTCCTCAGACCCTTTCCAGAGCTGTGTTGGCTATTGGCTTCAAGGATGCAACAAGCTAGGTACGCTTCTTTAAGCAGGATATTTTACATATTGTTGCTTCTTATTTTTCTACCCTTCTGATAGAAACGCCCACTAACCCAGCTTTAGTATGTTATCTGATCATTTCCTGTGCTGATACTGGCTAGCTGGCCTATCTTCTCAGCAGCCTTGTTGCCACCATCATTGACAGAGGTTCATGAAGCCATCAAATCCCTAGCTAAGAAGACAACAAGGCATGCTGGCCTACCTTTCAAAAATCTTCAACACTTTGCCCAAGTTTTTGTGCCCCTACTAATGCCCATCTGGGTAGCAGCAGAATGGGACAGTGTTGGTGGCAGAGGATCACATTTTTGTGACAACAGCAACAACATTAGAATTAACTATGCAGAAGAAAGGCATGGCAATCTACTTTCGTATCTTGCTACAAAAACCCAATCGATAGTCACAACAAAACAAATTGCACTATAATGCCAGAAGATGAGACCCCCAGGTCAGAAGGCACTCAACTGACTACTGGGGAGGAGCTGAAGACTTTTCAGAGTAAAGCCAGCATTTATGATGTGGTTGGATCAAAGCCCTTGGGATGTCTGACTGCTGATGTAGCTGCGCATGAAATGAGAGTTGGAAGGTGCAAAGATGTCTTACATATTGGGACATGAACTAAGGGAAATTGGAGATGGACAACAATGAAATGGAACATGCACAACTCGATCTGTTGGGTGTCAGCAAACTGAAATGGACTGGCATCGGGCACATTGCATCTGATTATCACATGGTCTACTATGCTGGAAATGAAAGACAAAGAAGAAATGGTACTGCATTTATAATTAAGAAGAAACTTGCAAGAACTGTAATGAAATACAATTCAATTAGTGAACACTTAATTTCTGTTTGCCTACGAGGAATGCCCATCAGTACAACTATAATTCAAGTTTATGCCCCTAAAACAGCTGCAGAAGAGGATGAAGTTGATGAGTTCTATGAACAAGTACTGTACAAGCTGAAATTGACAGAACTTGCAAACAGGATATCCTGATAGTCATGAGTGACTAGAACGAAGAAGAAGAAGGCAAAGTGGTTTTGAAAATATGGACTTGGCAACAGAAATGAAGCTGGAGAAAGACTGATAGAATTCTGCAAGACCAATTCATCACAAACACCTTTTTCCAGCAACACAAGTGGCGAATGTACACATAGACTTCACCCAATGGATTGTACAAAAATCAAATTGACTACATCTGTGGAAGTCAACAATGGAAAAACTCTATAATATCAACAAAGACAAAACCTAGAGCTGACTGTTATATAGATAACCAACTACTAGTATGGAAACTCAAGCTAAAGTTGAAAAAGAGCAAACTACTCATGAATTTAGCAAAATATGACCTTGAGAATATACCACCGGAATTTAAAGACTGCCTGTAAAATTGATTTGCTGCTTTAGATACAAATGACAGAGCTCCGGAAGAGTTATGGAATGATATCAAGAAGGTTGTGTTGGAAGAAAGTGAGAAGTCTTTACAAAAGGTGAAAAAGCAAAAATGGCCAAAATGGATGACCAAAGCAATTCTGAAAATTGCCCAGAAACACAGAAAAGCTAAAGCCAGAGGAGAAAGAGAGGCAATCACAAAATTTAACAGAGATTTCAAATATGCAGCAAGACAAGACAAGGAGAAGTTCTACAATGATGCTTTTAAGGAAATAGAAGCAGAAACTATTAGAAGAAGAACAAGATCGGCTTTCCTAAAGCTACAAGAGTTAAAGAAGAAATTCCAGTCTTGAATTGGACTGTTACAAGATGCCAAAGTATCCATGTTGAATGATGTTGCGAAGATCAAGAAAAGGTAGAAAGAATATATAGTCATTAAATGATAAAGGTCAAGTGGACCATTTCAACCTGTATCTTATGATCAGAAACCATTGGTGATGAAAGAAGTTGAAGCAGCTTTGAAAGCCTTATCAAAGAACAAAGCACTGGGCATTGATGACATTCCCATTGAAGTATTACAGCAATCTGATGCAGCTGTTACCATACTTACAAGGCTCTGCCAGGAAATTTGGAAGACAACATTATGGCATTATGACTGGAAAAGGTCTGTGTTTATAAAGAAAGGTGATCCAACTGACTCCCCATACCTCCGTCCAGTCGCTGCATGCTCTTGCCCTGCTGCTGCCACCTTCTGTTTTCTCCACAATGGCACTGGCAGCAGGAAAAGAGCAGAAAGTAGCTGGATGGAGGTGGAGGAGAGGCGTGTGCCCGATCTGCAAGTCGCTGGCACTTTAAGCAGATCTGTCTCTCCCTGCTTTGATGTCGCATCAGAGGAGAGATAGACCAAAATGCTTAAAGTACCACAAAAGGCATAGGGGGTGCATTTCAGCTGTCTGCTGTTGCCCTGCCGCCACTGAGAGAAGAAAAGGTGGCAGTGGCAGGGCAACAGCAGGCAGCTGAAATGCACCCTCCAAGCCTTTGCACCCTGTGCAGCTGCACCGCTCGCACAGAGCTAGGTATGGTCCTGGTGAAGAACGAGAGACATCATCATGGATGTGAGATGGATCCTTGAAAAGACAAAAGAATATCAAAAGGATATCTATATGTGTTTTAATGACTACAGCAAGGTCTTTTGACTGTGTAAACCATAGGAAACTCTGGGCCACATTAAGAAGCATGGGTATACCAGAACATCTGATTGTTCTCTTGCACAACCTTTACATTGATCAAGCAGCAACAGTTCAAACAGAACAAGGAGAAACACAATGGTTTAAAATCAACAAAGGTTGTACGAGAAGGCCGCATACTTTCCCTCTACCTGTTTAATGTATATGCAGAACAAATCATCAGAGAAGCAGGACTGTATGAAGACAACCGAAGTATGAAGATTGCTGGAAGACTCATCAACAACCATTGCTATGCTGATGATACCACATTACTGGCTGAAAGCGAAGATAATCTAAAACATTTGCTTCTCAAGATCAAGGAGCATAGGGGTATGTTTACTAAACTGCGTTAGTGTGATTCGTGTTAGGAGCCGCGTTAGTGGAAGAAATGCCAAAAAAGGACATGGGCGGTACATCGTTAGTGATAACGCGCACTATAACGTGCCGCGCAGCAACGATCGTTACAGGGCGCATTCTAATAGACAATATTTTGGTGGTGGTGAGAAGTGAGGAGGAATGTGACACATTCTATCTAACCTTTTTGATGTCTTGGACATCTGCACCTTGCCCACTCACAATCTTAAATGACAGAGGTGTAAGGCAGGGGTCTCCAAATCCAGCCCTGGAGCGCCACAAACCAGTCAGGTTGGCAGGATATCTCTAATGCATATATATCTCATGCATATTCATTAGGGATATCCCGAAAACCTGACTGGTCTGCGGCTCTCCAGGACCAGGGTTCCCTACCCCTGCCCTATAGGACACCATATAAGGCACCTTATAAGACGCTTTATAGGGCGCCGTATGAGGCGACCTATAGGGCGCCTTATGAGCCACCCTAAGGTGACAGTACCCTGAGGGTGGTTGTGCTGGCAGTACTAATATACAATAAAAATAGACAATGCCTAAGACAGCCCTATCGATGAACCGCACTGTGGGTTGTGAACCCATGACCTCTGGCTCCATGGGCAGTGAAGTAACCAGTGGGCTAGAGCTGCTAATAAACACCCGGCTGGCTACAGGAGGACTGCACGGCACCACACCCACATTCTGCTGTGGCTACCAGGGAGATTACATACCACCACCCAACCCACGCTCTGGGGCTCAGGGTATGGGACAGGTTCTCCCGCCAACAGATCCACTTTCTACCCCCCTGCAATGGTGGCAGTAGAGGGGACCATCACCCCAGTCCTGCTAGGGATCAAACACCCTACAGGACAGGCATTGCAGAGCAGTACACATCCATAACGCAATAGCAGATAGAAGGTCTGGAAATGCTCAGCTGCCCCCCCCCCCCCATTATCTGACATTCTACAGCAGCAAGCCTCCAGCCGCTGCACCCTGCACGGTGTTCCAGCAAGACAGTCTGCCAGCTAGTCCATAGTGCATGGTCCTGGAGGAGATGCATGTACCCAGAACGGGGCTATCAGCATACACACCAAACAGATAAGTCAGTGATTGGGCCCCAAAAGGAAACCCATAAATATCACATAAAAAAATGCTATATAGCACTATGGGGGAACCTAGCCATGCCATGGTCACTGCTCAGTCAGGGTGAGAGTGACCTCCGTGCAGGTGGTAGCGGACACTACAATGTCCGGCCATTGCCCTATGCCCTGTGCAGATGCGGCCAGGCCAGGCCACCCTATTCAGGCTATTCCCACAGTACCTTGCTCCTCATTATGCACATTGGCAGGCCAATACTGGCAACAGTGCTAGCAGTGTGGGCTGTGGAGGGTGTTGGCAGCCACCACACACTGGATAGACAGACACACACTCCCCACACCTATGCCAGCATTGTGCAACTATAGAGGTGTTGGGCAGCCCAGGCCACCACACCAGTCCTGGGCACAGTGCAGGCATGGCTATGGTATGCAGTACTGTAGGAGTCACTCCCCAGATTGGTAAACACTGTCAGACACAAGACCTGTAGCACACTCCACAGACATCAGAAAGGTTGCTATGATGCAGCTCACTCCGAAAATTGTACTTAACCTAGGAATTGCTATCTGCCAGTAATCATAGCAACCTTTTGATAGATGTGTACCATATTCCCAGGTTTAGGGTGGCATTACTAAGGTATGCAAGTGCTAGTATTGGGAGATGCATGCAGAATCCAAAGTCCTGCCTTTCCAAGAGGCTTTGGATAATGGGGCCTGTGGGTGCGGGTGTGTCTGCCCCTGTTGGCTGCTGCTTTACGGCAGAGGTTCCCAACTCCATTCCTGCGGTGCAAAACACTGTTCAGGTTTTCATGCTGTCCCTCATGAATATGCATGAGATACATCTGCATACCATGGGGGTGGCGCATAGAAATGCAGTACAGGCATCTTTATCAGAGGCAGCATGGAACCTGAATGGTGTTTGGCCCCCCAGGACTGCATTTGGGAGGCTCTGGTCTAGGTAATGTGCATGTTTATGGTGTCTGTGCCCCGTAGGGTAAAATGTAGGTGTTTTAGGCATGTTTATGTCATCTGCATGAAAGGTTCTGTCTGTATTAGCACATTATAGTAGTGGGTAAAATATGAGGACTGGGTTGGCAGAAACCACCGCTGGGACTTGAACCTGTGACTTTCTGCTTCTGAATACACTGGTTTCGTGCACTGCACCACCATGTTATCACAGAGATGGTGAATTCCCTGGTGATACCATGACTGTTGGTCAGACAGGGCCTGTCTGTTGCAGTGCACGGCACCCACCTACACAGGGCTAGGCCACGGTCTGCTCTGGGCAGCTGCCACTGCCCCCTCCACCACCAGTATCCCTCAGCCACCATGCTGACATGCCCTTCTGCTGGTGGAGCTGGTGGTGCGCAGTCTCAGGCCATCCAGTGTGCAGGTAGGCGGCTGCCTATGGTGCGGGTTCTGGGGTAGGGGTGCCTGCATAGATGTCCACGCTCCCCCCCCCCCAGCCCCGCCTGCCACTGTTCCGTGCCCTTGGGGGTAGCTGTTGGGTACTATCCCCTGTGACACTTTGGGAAACCCACTCATGCCCATGTTGGACCTTCAGCAGTTGCTGTCTGGCTGCTCCACTGTTTCAGCATTCATATGGGCCACCTAGGCATCACCCTAGTCCACACTGTGGCCCAGTTCCACCACAGCATGTGCCGCCTGCAGCCCTCTGTATCCCCTTGTCCGGCATCTGTCCAGTTGCCGTTCTGACATGCCCGCCCTGAAGTTGCGGGACATGTGCACGTTTCCGATGGTGGGGAAAACCCTGAGCAGCGCTATGTCACTGTGGGCTCATTCACCTTGTATGGGGACGGCGTATAGACCCTTCCGCGATTTATATCTGTTCTATGGGGCTTACTTGGGGGAGGGAGGGGTTGATGTTTCTCATTGATACCACTATTGCCCAGCTTGGTTATTGTTTTTTTCCAGTTTGTTGGGGTCATTTTCAGTGTTTCTGTGCCCTTTTGTTCTGTGCACATGTATCACACTTATCACTGTTTTTTAGTTTCCCTGCCTGGGCTGTACATTGCTGACACTGAAATGGTTTCTCTCCCCTGTAATGTGCCTTTAACGCAGAGCTACTCAAATCCAGTCCTGGAGGTCCGCAACCCTGCAGGTTTTCAGGATATCCCTAATGAATCTGCACGAGATATATATGCATTAGAGATATCCTGCCAACCTGACTGGTTTGTGGCCCTCCAGGGCTGGATTTGGAGACCCCTGCCTTACACCTTTGTCATTTAAGATTGTGAGTGGGCAAGATGCAGATGTCCTAGACATCAAAACTGTAGATAGAATGTGTCACATTCCTCCTTGATTCTCACCACCACCAAAAAGTTGTCTAATAGACAATATTTTGGTGGTGGTGAGAAGCGAAGAGGAATATGACAAATTCTATCTAACCTTTTTGATGTCTTGGACATCTGCACCTTGCCCACTCACAATCTTAAATGACAGAGGTGTAAAGCAGGGGTCTCCAAATCCAGCCCTGGAGGGCCACACACCAGTCAGGTTGGCAGGATATCTCTAATGCATATATATCTCATGCAGATTCATTAGGGATATCCCGAAAACCTGCAGGGTTGCGGACCTCCAGGACTGGATTTGAGTAGCTCTGCTTTAACGGTAGGTTTTCATTCGCGTTGGAATTCAGCCCTGAAATTCAGCACGTTAGTGTGAGGGGAGCCTCTCCCCGCCCACTCTCCGCCCATTGACCCCTTCTCTCCGCCCTCTCTCCACCTTCTGCGGTGTTTTACCGCGCCGTGGAGCATTACGCTCGTTAGCGCATCATAACGCGTGTTGTATAACATTAACGCTCGTTAGCGTGTCATAACACACGTTATGATGCGCTAACGAGCATTAACTTTATACAATGCGCGTTATTCATGATTAGCGCAGTTTAGTAAGCATACCCCATAGTCTTAAAATGGGCCTGCACCTTAATGTAAAGAAGACAAATATCCTGACAACTGGCGAAATCAATAAGTTCATCATTGATGAAGAAGAAATTAAAATAGTGGACAACTTTAACCTACTTGGATCAGCTATAAATAAAGAAATAACAAGCAGCCAAGAAATCCATCAACGCATTGCTCTTGGCAGAAATGACTATGAAAGACCTAGACAAGATTCTCAAGAGCAGAGATGTGTCTCTCCATACAAAGATTCAACTTGTTCAAGCTATGGCATTTTCAGTAATGTCATAGATGCAAAAGTTGGAGAGCAGAAAAGATAGACAAAAATAAAATTGATGCCTTTGAATTATGATGCTGGTGACAAATATTGTGTATACAATGGATTGCCTGAAGAACAAACTAGTCAGTACTAGAGGAGATCAAGCCTAATCTTTCTTTATAGGCTCAGATGACCAAACTTCAAGTTTCGTACTTTGGACACATCATGCAAAGAGAGAGATCATTATAAAAAGACATCATGCTTGGCAAGGTAGAAAGTCAATGCAAAGGAGGAAGGCCAGCAATGAGATTGATCAATACAATGACAGCAGCTATGAATGCCAATGTCAATAATGAGCCGCCTGACTGAAGACTGAATGCAGTTTAGGACAACTAACTGGAGGTTCACCATGAGTTGACATCAACTCAACGGCACTTAACAACAACATTAATGGAAGTCTATAATGAAATCTTTACAATAAGTCACCTTCTTTTACACTGAGAGAAACCACCTTGATCTTATTGTCTAAAGGTTGAGATGATCTGAGTTTTGATGACTGGAGGCCAATTGTCTTACTCAATGTGGATTGCAAAATCTTGGCTAGAATTTTGTTTAATCGCCTAACACAAGTATCTGGCTATCTCCTATCCTCCTCTCAGTTTTGTGAAGGGCCAGGGTATTTTGGATGCTGTGAATACTCTCCGAGAACTTGTGGAATGTAGTACATTGACTGAGGATCAAAGGTTTTTGCTTTTTCTTGATCAGGCAAAAGCTTTTGATTGAGTGAATTATTGCTACTTACGCAGATTCTTTTGCATTATAGGATTCCAAGTGCTTTTGTCACCTACCTCAGCATTCTCTCTGATCATGTCAAGTGTTTTCCCTTGGTAAATGTCTGGAGGGATGATAACGTTTCCATTACATCTGGTATTCATAAGGGTTGTCTCCTCAGATCTTTGTTGCATACCTTTGCCTTTGACCCCTTTCTTGATAGCATCATCACTGTTCCCCTTGCTCTACAAGTGTTACATGAGGACTTTCCAACCCATTGCTCTTCAGCGAGAGTTTTACAATACAATTTGTATTCCAGGACTTTACTATGGAGAACTGGTCCCAGTGCTTGACCAAGACCAGAGAGAGGCTTCCTCAGTGGAAGTCCTGGAAGGCAACTGTGGCAGAAAGGGTTCAACTTATCAAAAGTTCATTAGTTCCCCTTTTTTTTTTTCATCAGTCACTATTGTTCACTTCATGAGTCTCTTTATGTTGTCTTGTACATTGCCTTCTTCCAATTTTTCTGGGGTAATAGATTGCATTTAATCCATTGGAATGTAACTTACCTCCCACCTAACAAAGGGGTGCTAATCCTATTGTTTTTCTTTTCCTCGCTCTTTCTCAAATTCAAGGAAGCTCCTCCTTGGTGGGTTGTCAGTCTTTCCAGCTGGTATGGCAGATTCTGAAGAGATTGTAGCCAGATCATTAGGTTGCCAATAATGAGATGTTGTGACGAGGTTTGTCCAACCTATGTCTTCAAGTTTGCTAAGCTTATTTAGAAGTGGAAATTGTTTATTAACCTACTTCAAGACTGGGATAGCTGGGATCTTGTTTCTCATATTTTGGGGATTTTTTTTCAGCACTGCCTGACATTGAGAGATTGTCTGAGCAATATCTTTCAACAAACAATTCAGAATGCCACCATGTCCAGCTTACCCTGGAAGTTTATTTATTTATTTAGACAGAATTGTATGCCACCTTATCCTTCAATCAAGGTGGTCACGTCACAACACAAGTGGAGGGTTACATTTAACATTAGGGTACGTGTAAACATTTAGACAGTACAGTTATGTAACAGTATTTAGACAGTACAGTTTAGGTAACATTTAACATAAAGGTATTTACTAACGTGGTGTGATAAATTTGTGCATGTGGATGGGATGGGTGTGTATTTAGTTCAGAAACTTTGCTTGGATGTCCCTCCATGGTAGATTGTAGGTCTGTGATAACTAAAAATATAGAAACCAATATGACAAAGCCTGTCCAAGGTCAGACTATCAAGGGGCCAAAGAGACCAGAAACCACTTTTTTTGCATTGCTTATTCAGTGTTCAAGTGGGCCAATTGCTCTTCAGGTATTTTTCCTTCCCTGTTTTTCTCAGCATAGTTATAGTGATGAGGTGCATGAGATCTCAAGGAAACAGGTTAGGCACCATGCTGGAACTTAGTTTTTGATATGGCATGCTGTCAGGTTTCTATAAAGAATAGGTATCTTTCAGCTGTAAAATTTTCTTCAGGTATCATTTGTGAGATTACTAAATTTTCCGAGAGGGAGAGTGAGTCCTTTTCTCATCACACCTGGATTAAGGTATGGGTTCATAGTCAGTTAAAACCACTTTGATTGATACTTTCTTATTGCTATTTTTTAAACATGTTTTAGGTTGCTGAGATTTATTTATTTATTTATTTAACAGCTTTTATATACCGCACTTTTGACATCAGCGCGGTTTACATTTTAACAAGTTTTGTACTTAAACATAAAAACAAATGTTAAGTTTACAGAGAACAGGGAATAAAAACATGGATAACAGGGATTAACAATTAACAGATATTTTCAATTATTTACAATAGGTTCTTAAATGCTTGAGTTTTAAAGGTAGGGTTTGTGAGGCCTGGTCTAGATCAAGTGGTAAGATTTCAGGAGCTTATTTGGCTAGCCGTGGTCAATGGTCTGTGTGGGAGGGGGGTCAGTATATTGAGAGAAGTGTTGTAGGAAGAGATATGTTTTTATGGATTTTCTGAACTGGGACAGGTCCTTTTGTGCTCTAATACTAGGTGGTAGCGTGTTCCAGCATCTAGGGGCGAAGGAAGAGAATGCTCTTAAAGTGGTTGTTTGAGTGAGTTTTTTGCTGTCTTTTGGGATTGTTAGCAAGTTCTCTGTTACAGAACGTCTAGAGATGTTTGTTTTTGTTGCTAGTTTGAATAAATTCAAAAATTTCAGTTTACTACTACCCTCTATCACCTCCCATTCAAAATTCCTTACCAAGTCAGTCAGTTACTTTAGGATCCATCCCAAGGGCACTTTATTTATTAATAAGTTGATGATCCGGAACAGTGCCAATGATCTTGTTGGAATCTAAGGCCCTAATTCTATAATGTGGGTTGCAGGATGTGCAGCCCCGCAATCCACACTAACCCTATTCTGGCACCAGCTCTCCCTATACATCCTGTGCTTCAGGACAGGGAGAGCTGAGAGAGGGTGGGATTAGGGGCAGGCCACCTGGCAGCATGTACAGGGCCGATTCTAGTCACGTGCTGCCGGGCCTGCCAGGATGTGCAGTTTAAACCACCTCAGAGGTGGTTTAAACTGCACTTTTCATCTGATTGGTCCTGGGGAGCCACCATCGGAGCCAGGGCCAGGTCTGATGCAGGGTACAGGGGGTTCCCCGCTGCCCTATCCAGGCTGCGGGAGGCCAGCCATAGGTCAGGCAGCAGGGATCTTGGGGAGCAGAGTCATAGTTCCATGGGGTGTCTGCAGGGAGGATGTCCCCGCAGGCAGAGGGGGCATGCCAGGCCATCCTTGGGCCTGATTCTGGCTCCTTTGGGGTTGTATTGTTCGCAATGTTCCAATGGACCAGAATTGGGTCCTAGCAACCCCATCTTCAGCAAGGACATCTGGACGGCCAGGATATCCCGCTTCTGGAATCGGGCTCTACCTAACCGCATCTAGCAGTCTCCCCTGAAAAAATTCTCTGGTTACTCAGTCTAAGAAATCAATCAGATTCATCTGACAAAGACCTACCTGTCGTAAAGCCATGCTGTCTTGAATATTGTAATTCCTTGGATTCCAGCAATCACACCATTCACTGCTTTAGCATAATTGCCATTAGTTTACTCACCACATAAGTCAGATTAACCAGTCTGTATTTCCCAACCTCTTCCTTACTTCCGCTTGTGTGACAGGAACCACAGTCACCCATCCCCAGTCCTCCGGGATGACTCACAACTCTAAAGAGGCATTGAAAAGGTCAGACAGTAGAGCCGCCAGTACTTCCCTAAGTTTCTTCAATACCATTGGATGAATCATACCCAGCCCCATCGCTTTATCCACTTTTAGTTTAGCTAGTTCCTCACAAACACAGTCTTCTAAAAATAGTTTGAGTTCTACTCCTTTTCCATTCCTATTTATGTTTGTTTTCTGAGGTCTCATTTCCAGCCATCTGTGAACACAGAACAGCAATATTCCTTAAGCAATTCCATTTTATCCTAATCAGCCACTATGTATTCCTCCCCTTCACCCGTCTTTGCACTTCCTCCTATCACTAACATACCTACAAAGTAGTCTTGTCCCCATATTTTACTGTATTGGCTATTTTTTCTTCTATTTGCATCTTTGCTTTCCTGACTACTTTAACAGCTTCCCTTGACTTTTCCATATATTGTTTCTTCCTCTTTCATTGACTTCTTGCAGTTTATGAAGGCCAAATTCTTTTTCCTTACCTTTTCAGCAACGTTTTTGAAAACCATAGTGGTTTCCTTTTCTTCTTACTTTTATTTACCTTCCAAACCACAAGATGTTTTGCTTTTAAGATATCTCCTTTCAGTTTTGCCCACAGTTGTTCTGATGATTTACATGCAGAGATGGCGAGTAATTTTCCATGGCTTCTTATAAAATTACCCCATTAGTGTTGTGCCAAATGTATAACTGCATTTCAAAAAACTCCAATGACATTGTGAGGGTAATTTTATAGCAGCTTGCCTATGTATGAACCTATATTTAACTCCTTTATAAAGACTAGGTAAGCTAGGAAAAATAGATTGAAGTCACAGACATTTATATATTTTATAAAATATGCATGTAAATCACGATTCCACCTAAACGTTTTTATTGAGTATGCCTGTATACAGTTTGCATAAAAAGACATATCTTCTTGTCACAGTGCACAATTTTAAATGCATAGCCTCTGAGGTAGCATAAAGTGGAGTGGATGAGTAGCCTAATGGTTAGAGCACTGGATTGCTAACCAAGAGACCAGAGTTCAGTCCCTTGGGCAAGTTGGGCTTAACCCTTGCTTCAATTTCTTGGGCAAGTTGCTTAACCCTCCATTGCCTTGGAAGAAAGGCCTGGCAATCTACTTCTGGTCATGCTGCCAAGAAAACCCAGGAGCTGCTGGGTCAGCATTGACTCAAAGGCACAAATTGCATGCTGCCAAAAATCCATTATGGGGGTAATTTTATAAGGCAATTTCATGCAAATATGACAATTTACAATTGTGAAATGGCACAAATAAAATTACCTCACGCATATATGACTGTGAACAGGTATGTTCAGAGATGGGTTTCAGGTGAAGCATAGGCAGAATCATGATTTATGTTTGCTTTTTCATAAATTACATCCATTTGCATGTATTAAATGTGTTCATTTACATCGCTTCCAAGGTGCTGTAAATATACATGGATTCATTATTCACCTGATTTCAGTAGCTTTTATTTTAGAAACATGCTCACCTGTAAATAGCAGCTTTTAAATGTGTAGATCACCTACACGTAGAAATAGCAATTTTAGAAAGCTGCAATTTACATCTGGTGACTCACACCATCCAGAGATTGCAAGGTGGGATGGTTAGGGAAAGGAGAGAGAGTAGTTTGGGTGGGCCTAAAATATTAACATGTATTCCTTGTTCTACAAGGGGAATACATGTCGATATGAAAATATTTAGACATTTACACCTGCCCTGAAGAAGGCATAAGTGCCTGATGGAAATGGCAGGTGTAAAGGTCAAGGTTAGTCCGCCGATCATCTCCCTGACCTCCAGTATCCCTTGGCATCCAATTTCTCTCATTAGAGACCCCCAGGACATTCAAGCTTGGCAGACCCCACATAGTCCCTGATCCCCTGACTCTTATCAGGGTTCCTTGTAGTCTAGCAGGACAAAGAGTGATCCCAGTTGCTCCCCTTCATGGCAAGTCCTGTGTTCAGAATAGTGCCTGTGACCTCTAATTATATGGTACTACAAATAGGGTTCAGGCTATCAAATAAAGATCAAGGAAATGGGGTGTGGGGGTTCTGCCAGAGGGGACTACTTGAGGGGTTGAATATCAGCGGGGTCTGAAATGGAGGAGGATATGTCAGGGGTGTCAGTGGAGGATCAGTGTAGGGCTGATTGGGGTATTGGATGTCAGGGAAGTGATGGAGGGGGGAATGGATGTTGGGGATGATTTGATAATAGGTGGACTTGGGCTGCTGGTAGGAGGGGATCAGGCGGTACATGGATATTGGTATCAGCGATTTTTAAAGATTTCACCTATGCATAGTTGGTGTAAAGCTGCATGCTTTTTTGTCCATTTGCAGCTCTTTAAAATTGTTGTTCCTCTTGGACACTAAAGTACATTCCTGTCTGCCTTTACAAGTATTTTAAAAGAGGCACTGTGGTTGGTAGAGCCTTTGTAAAATACAGAGGAAATTTTCCACATCTAGACCTGGACATCTTATTTCCTCTCATGTCCTTTCTAAACTTGGCCTTTATGACCGCAATTCTATATGGGGTGGTTGGATTGATATGTTAATTGCCCCTGGAACTTGCAATGCCATCACTCATATAAAAGTCAGCAAACAAGTTTGGGCTTTTATCAATTACATTTCTGACTAGTTCCAAATAACTGCTTCTGTTACTTCCTGGAGCACCCTAATCCCCTAGATCTTTCTCTTGCCTATCCTTATTTTTCTTCTAACTGCTGCTTTCCTCTCCATCTTTTTCTTAGGGCTCCACATCACTTTCTCTTTCTATTGTTGAAACTCCCTAATCTTCTCCTCTCATACCAACAGCTTCAAGCTCCCCCTCCTTGCATCTCCCTTTACCATCTTCATTTTTCCAATTATCTTGTCATCTACTCTATCATCAGCTCTTGAGCTTCACCATTTTCTTCCTCTCATTCAGCTATCACCTCTCTCTCTCTGAAAGAACCTCACCCTTGTTACTGCTGTGCCACCTCTTCTCTGTCCCATACTCTTCTGCTCCTTCTCCTTCTGTCATCTGGAGATATCAATCCCAACCCTGGTCCTCTTAGATTTTTCTCATACTCATATGACAGATTTCCATGCTATTGCTCAAATCTTATTCATAACCCTCTCCTTTCCCCCTCCTATGTCCCTTTCCCATGCCCTTGTGGAATGCACACTACATTCAAATATGCTTGCCCTTATTTATGATCTCTTTATCTCTAATTGTCTCCAATTTCTTGCTCTAATTGAGACCTGACTTCTCTCAGAAGACTCAGCTTCAATCATGGCCCTCTGTCATGGTAGCCACCAGTTCTTCCAATCACCTCACCCCACTGGTCATGGTGGTGGTGTTGGGTTTCTACTCTCTCATTCCTGCCAATTTCAACCCCTTCTTCTGCCCCAGTCTCACTCCTTTCTCTCCTTTGAAGTCCTCTCCATCCGTCTTTTTACTCCACTACCTCTCCAGATAGCTGTTATTTATTGATCCCCTGACAAGTCCATGTCTGGACTTTTGACTCGTGGTTTTCCATTCTGGATTCATCTTCCACCTCCCTTATTCTCAGTGATTTTAACATTCATACTGATAACCCCTCTGACCCTTATGCCTTAAATCTACTTTCCCTTATCTCCTCATTCAACCTCCAACTTTGATCTACTGCCCCCACTCACCAGCACTCAATCTCGCCAAGTTTCTTCCAACCTCTAGAAATCTTCATGCTATCGACCTAGTGACTCTTTCCACTACTGTCTCATCACCTCTTTCCTCCACTATGTTATTAGAGTCTGTTGATGAGGCAATAGCTTCACTCTCCTCTGCTCTGGATGCTCTTACTCTGCCCATACCACTTCCTGTGAGACATACTGTACTCCAGCCCTGGCTGTCTTTGATTACCTGCTATCTTTGTTCCTGTGCCTGCTCAGCTGAGCTCATTTGGCTTAAATCCTGCACCCTTGCAGACTTTCTACATTTCAAATTCATGCTTTCCTCTTTGCAATCAGTCATAACCCTCACCAAACAAAACTACTATGTCCATCTGACTAACTGTTTTGCCTCTGACACTCACCATCTCTTTAAAACTCTCAATTCTCTCCTCAAGGTACCTCCGCCTCTACCCCTCCTTCCCTTTCTGCCCAAACCTTGGCCTACTATTTCCATGACAAAATCCACAAGATTACACTCCAATTCCCCACAAGATCAGTTTCTTCCCCTTCTTCACTCTTCCCCTCAACCTCTGCCACCCTTTCTTCCTTTTCTAAGATCTCTGAGGAGGAAATCACCCATCTTCTTTCCTCCTCAAAACTCACTACCTGCTCCTCTGATCCTATTCCCACCCGTCTCCTAAGCTCCATTTCCTCTACTTTCATTCCTTCCATCTCTCACATTCTCATTCTATCGCTCTCCATTGCAAATGTTCCTGCAGCTTTCAAGCAGTCTGTGGTCACACCTCTCCTCAAGAAACCTTCAATTAGCCCTATCTGTCCTTCTAATTAGTGACCCATCTCCCACCTCCCCTTAATTTCTAAACTACTTGAATGTGCAGTTCACTGCCATTGCCTTGACTTTCTCTCCTTTCTTGCCCTGCTGGATCCATCGCAATCTGGCTTCAGTCCTTTATATTCTACTGAAATAGCTCTTGCCAAATTCTCCAATGACCTGTTCATGGCTAAGTCCAAGGGCCTTTACTCGATCCTCATCCTTCTTGATCTTTCTGCTGCTTTTGACACTGTTGACCACCTCCTTCTCCTCGATACCATGTCCTCGCTTGGTTTTAAGGGCTCTGTGCTATCCTGGTTCTCTTCTTATTTCCCTCATTGCTCTTTCAGTGTTTCTTCTGGCGGATCCTCCTCTACTGCTATCTCTCTCTCAGTAGGTGTACCCCAGGGGTCTGTCCTGGACCCATTCCTTTTCTCTCTATATACCCAGTCCCATGGTGCACTCATCTCTTCTCATGGTTTTCAGTACCATCTTTATGATGATGAATTTCAGATCTACCTCTCTCTATACCTGATATCTCTCCAGCAATCCAGGCCCGGATCTCTGCCTACCTTTCTAACATTGCAGCCTGGATGTCTCACCGCCATCTGAAACTGAACATGGACAAAACTGAGCTTCTTATTTTTTCCCCTAAACCCACCTCCTCCCTTCCTCCTTTCTCAGCTCTGTAAATAACACTCTACTACTCCCTGTTTCTTTGGCTCGCAACCTTTAGGTCATCTTTGACTCCTCCCTCTCCTTCTCCACACTCATTCAACTGATAGTTAAGCCTGTCATTTCTTTCCTATAACATCAGCAAAATTCACCCCTTTCTTTCTGAACACACTGCTAAGATAGTTATCCACTTTTTTGTCACCTCCCATCTAGACTATTGCAACCTTCTCCTTGCTGGTCTCCCTCTGAATTATCTCCCTCTCCTTCAATCTGTTCAAAACTCAGCTGCACGGCTAATCTACCAGCCCCAATATGCCCATATTACCCCTCTTCTCAAGTAGCTTCATTGGCTCTCTATCCATTTCCGTATCCAATTCAAACTTCTACTGACCTATAAATGCACTCATTCTGCTGCTTCTCACTACCTTTCCTCTGTACTCTCTCCCTACGCCCCTCCTCGTGAACTCCATTCTTCTGGCGGATTGCATCTGTCTGTCCTCTTCCTCCACTGCCAACTCCAGACTTCGATCCTTTCACCTCACTGCTCCTCGTGCCTGGAACAAACTATCTAAGTCTGCACATCAGGCATTATCACTGTGGCCCTTTACAAATCCATGCTAAAAACTCACCTCTTTGAGACTGCTTTCCGATCCTGTTCTGCTTAGTCTCCTATGCATCTTCTTACCATTTCCTGGATGTATCCTTGTCCTCAGCTATCGTTTGTCTGTCTTGACTAGACTGTAAACTCTTATGAGTGGGGACCATCTTTTACATGTGCCTGTGCAGCACTGCATACCCCTTGTAATGCTATATAAAGGATAAGTAGTAGAATTCTATAAAGACAACTTTGCATAGCCACTAACACGCATAAATAAAACTAAGGTCACTCGCCTCATCTCTAGAGTTGTTGTGAATAACTGTGCATGTCATTTGCATGTTCAACCATATTCTATAAAATACCCACATAAATACACACTGCACCCATGCTCTATCCAATGTCCGCCCATGTGCACGCCCACACTGAAAGCATGCACGATCGTTCTGATGTGCATACGTTCCAAATGGCGACTGACTACCTTACACTTGTAATAGGTGATCTACACACGTAAACCACTAGAATACAGTAATTTATAAGAACATAAGAACAAACTAAATGCTATACTGTGTCAAACCCAGATCCATCAAGCCCAGTATCCTGTTTCTAATAGTGGCCAATCTAGGTCACAAGTACCTGGCAGGTTCCCAAAAAGGTATATAGATTCCACAATGCTTATCTCAGGGTAAGCAGTGGATTTCCCTGGTCCTTTTTAATAATAGTTTATGTGCTTTTTCTCTAGGAAATTGTTGAAACCCTTTTTTAAACCCAGCTACACTAACAGCTTTTACTACATCCTCTGGTAACAAATTCCAGAGTTTCATTACTCGTTTAGTGAAAAAAATATTTTCTCTTATAAATTCTAAATGGGTTACATTGTAGCTTCATTGAAGTCCCCTCATCTTTCTACATTTTGAAGGAGTGAACAACTGATCTATGTTTACCCATTCCACTCCATTCATTAATGTATAGATCTCTATCATATCTCCCATCAGCCTTCTCTTTTCCAAGTTGAAGAGCCTAACCTTTTAAACCTCTCCTCATAGGGGCATCCTTCCATCTCCTATACTATTTTGGTGGCTCTTCGCTGTACCTTTTCTAATTTTGCTATATCCTTTCTAAGACTTGGTGACCAGAATTGCACATAATATTCAAGGTGTGGTCGCACCATGGAATGATACAGAGGCATTATAATATCGTTGGTTTTGTTTTCCATTCCTTTCCTTATGATTCTTAGCATTCTATTTGCTTTCTTAGCTGCAACTGCACTTTGGGCAGAGTGTTTCAACATATTATCCACAATAATGCCTAGATCCTTTCCTTGGGTGGTGGTTCCTAATGTGGAACCTTGCATTGTGTAACCATAGTTTGGGTGTTCTACTCTAAGTGCATAACTTTGCACTTGTCCACATTAAATTTCATCTGCCATTTGGACATCCAGTCTTCCAATTTATCAAGGTCTTCTTGCAATTTTTTCACAATCCTCTTGTGTTTAATAACTTTTAATAATTTTGTGTCATCTGCAAATTTGATCACCTCACTCATTATTTCCATTTCCAGGTCATTTATGAAGATGTTAAAAGCAGCAGGCTCAGCACAGATCCCTGGCGTATTCCACTATTCACCTTTCTCCATTGAGAAAATTGGCCATTTAGCCTTACTCTCTGCTTTTTATCTTTTAACCATTTCCTTATCCACAATAGTATACTGCCTCTTATCCCATGACATGTTAATTTCGCCAAGAGTCTCTTATGAGGGATCATGTCATAGGCTTTCTGAAAACCCAGGTACACTATATCCACACGCTTGCCTTTCTCTACCTGTTTATTCACCCAGGAACCCTTTTTTAAAATTGGCGTTACATTTGCCATTCTCCAATCTTCAGGTATTACAGATGATTTTAATGATAATTTACAGATTACTAATAGTAGATCTGCAATCTCATATTTCAGTTCTTTCAACATCCTTGGATATATACAATCCTTTCTAGGTGATTTGCTACTCTTCAGTTTATCAAATAGTTGTAATACATCTTCTTGGTTCATTAAAATGTCTTTCAGTTCTTCCAAAACATTATCTTCAAATACCAGTTCAGGTATGGGTAACCTCCCTATGTCTTTTTCAGTATATACCAAAGCAAAGAATTCATTCCGACTCTCTATGACCTTGTCTTCCCTTGCACCCTTTTTACTCCTCAATCATCTCTAATAGTCCAACTGACTCTCTCACAGTATTTTTTTTACTGTGAATGTACTTGAAAAAGTTTTTATTATGTGTTTTTGCTTCCATGACAAGCTTTTTTTCAAATTCTCTTTGCCTGCCATATTGATGCTTTGTTCTAACTTACCAGTGTTTATGTTTCCCATTTTCGACATTTGGCTCCATTTTCCATTTCTTGAAAAATGCTTTTTTGGCTATAACAGCTTTAAACCATGCTGATGGTTTTTTGGCTTTCCACTTTTCTTAAAGTGTGGAATACATCTGGTCTGGGCTTCCAAGATAGTATTTTTAAACAACGTCCATGCTTGATACAGATCTTTAACCTTTGCTTCTGCTCCTTTTAGTTATTTCTTGACTATTTTCCTGATTTTATCGTAGTCTTCCTTTTGAATGTTAAAAGGTAGTACTGTGGATTTCCTTGCCATCCTCCCTCCTTTTATTAACTCAAATGCAATCATGTTATGATCACTATTGCCAAGTGGCCCTCAACACCCTTATCACTTGTACCCAGATCCTGTGCTCCACTAAGAGCTAAGTCCAAAATAGCTTCCCCTCTTGTCAGTTCATGAACCAGCTGCTCCATGAAGCAGTCATTTATTTCATCTAGAAACTTTATCTCCCTAGCATTTTCCACTGTGACTTTGACCCAGTTGATACTGGGGTAATTGAAATCACACATTATTATTACTGTGTTGTAACTTTTGCTAGCTTCCCTGATTTCTTTTAGCATTTTAGCATCCATTTGTTCAATCTGGCCTGCCATCGCCTTCTCCATTTTACATGGAATTTCTATCCATAGAGATTCTACAGTGTATTTTGTTTCCTGCAAAACGTTTATCCTGTGTGACTCTATATACCCTCTCTAACATAGAGGGGAACCCCTCCACCAATTTAATCTACCCTATGATTGTGATATAGTTTGTACCCAGGTATCACAGCATCCCATTGGTTGTCCTCCTTCCATGTGGTCTCTGAGATAGCAATTATATCTAACCTTTCATTTAGAGCAGTAGTTCTCAACCCAGTCCTCTAGGACCCCCAGGCCAGTCGGGTTTTCAGGATATCAGCAGTGAATGTGCATGAGATAGATCTGCAAGCTCTGCTTCCATTGTATGCCGACCTGTCTCATGCATATCATAGTGGATATCCTGAAAACCTGACTGGCCTGGGTGTCCCTGAGGACTTGGTTGAAAACTACTGATTTAGTGCTATATATTCTAACTCTCCCATCTAATTTTTTAACTTCTAGCATTTGCATACAGGCATTTTAGAGGTTATGCACAAAAAAAGCACATAAATGCAGCCACGTCTTATAGAATTACCTCCTTAATGTCTTTATAAAGCAGGATATAAACAGGCATCTGCTTGACCTCTCAATGTAGGTGTCCTGTTCTAAAATTACTCTCTGTAGGGGTTATTTTAGATGCCCTATTCACATTTTAAATGTGGATGCGTGTCAGAAGAACATGAAAGCCACACTCATGTTTAAAATGTGATTTTAGAAAGGCTGTGAGATGCACATTTCTGTTCCAGGCACATTGATCACGGCTGGGGGCATTCCAGGGGCTTTTCTGGGCATGGTCTAAGTGGCACAGCACCTGCACATCCATGACATATTTCACATAGGCTGGAGATGTGCAGGGCAGATTCTTTAAATGTTGCCACTATGCATCTGCTATAAATCATGGATAAGGATCGAACTTTGTTTGTTTGGAGTAGCTTGGCTAGCGAGTGTTTGGCTTGACTCTTGTCTGTGTCCATTTAGGTTTCTTTTGAGCTACAATTTATTTCTCCACAGTTCATCCTGTGCCCTTCTCAAACCTATCCTCCAGCTCCTTTCCAAGAGCCCAGTAGATTCCATCTTCCTCACCCCCTCCACCCCTAATTGGGCCAGTCTTAAACCCCCTGTGACACAGTCCCTGGCCCTTGGTGCATCTATCTCCCTTTTTCCCAGCTCCTTGCTGTCTACTGTCTATGAGTGGCCCAGTGTTCTCTGCAGCCACTGTGACTCTGTTTGGTTCTCTGCTGTCTGTCTGTGTTTGGCTCAGTGTTTCCTGCAGCCTCTGTGTTTCTTGTGGTTCCCTGCTTCCCCTCTGTGTGTGCCCCAGTATTCCCTGTAGCTTCTATGTCTCTGTGTGGTTCTTTGATGCTTATGCATGTGTGTGTCTGTGTGCATGTGTGTGTATGTGGAGTTGCATGTTCAGTGCTGTGGGTGTTAGTGGTGGAGAATCACTAGATGCTGCTGGAAGGAGTCACAAGTACTGGTGAAAAAAGTCACTGGGTGTTGGTGGTGAGAGTCAGAAGCAATGGCAGTGCTGCCTGAGGCCCACTGGGAGTGCAGGAGAGCCACAAGGAGGCACCCATATCAGAGAGTCTACAGGACCAGGACCCAAATCCTGGATTTCACAGATGAATAGTGTCTCATCAGGTTCCATTTGGATGTCAGCCATCCACCATCTCTACCTGGAGCTAAAGCTGCAACTCCACTCTACCATACAGAGAAGGACTTCCCATGCCCATTCACCTCAAGATTACCATTGACCTTGCCTTCGTCTTCGCAGCCACTAGCAGTTTCCAGTCTATGTTGGCTGCCACTGCAGGTCTCAGCCAGTCAGCCATCTCACAATGTATTGCACAGTTCCCGAGGGCCTTTTTAACCTACATTGCACAATATGCAGCCTGAGCAGCAGAGAAAGTAAACCATGATCAACTTCCATGAGTGGCACAATTTCTATTGGTGCTGGTGCTCATCGATTACACACATATGGCCCTTGGCCCCAAGAAGTAGGGAGGCCACTTACCACAACAGGAAAGCATTCCCTCACTCAACATGCAGGTGGTCTGCAGTGCACAGGGGGAGATAAATATTTCAAAGTCACTCTGCCAGCTATTACCAGCACTAGCCCACTCCAGCACCTAGACATGTGCATTAGGATGGTCCACAAACCAATGCAAAAAGTTAATGTTTGTAGAATCATTTCTCCATAAGGCTTATTTTTGTCCATTAGGGATAGCTTGTTTATCTGTGAAATTTCAGCCTGATTGCAAAACATTTAGAGGTCGCTCCATTCTGAACATTTTATGAATGGGAAAAGGCATTTATGTATTGAAAATATTGCTTTTTTTTCGGAAAATGTATTTTTATTCAAAGTTGGAACCGACACTTGTAAAAAACAATACAAACTACAATCATTTCCAATCCTATTTTTGTGCCAATCCTGTTGCCCCCCTAAACCTCCCCCTCCCCTCCCCCCATAGCCCCCTCCCTCCTTAGAGGCAATTCAACGTTTAAGATAGTCCAGCACAGATAACCATAAGTCATTAAATCACTCATGCTTCTGGCGCCACGTTGCTGTAAGTTGCTCCATCAAAACAAGCCTTCTCAGCCGATTCTTCCACTGTTCCATTCCCGGTAGCTGGATCTGCTTTCATGCCCTGGCAATTTCACTTCGGGCGGCTTGAATACACACCCTTATAGGATGTTCAAACTTCCTAATACATTGTTCAGGCCAAATTCCAAGCAAACAAAATCCCATATCCAATCCCACATTTACCCCAAGTACTCCTAATCCGCTCTCCCACCTCCCCCCAATATATCCTAACCCATGGACACTCCCACCACACATGTATAAAGGATTCCTCCCCCCACACACATTGCCTCCAACACCTATCAGACACTCCTGGAGACATCCTATACCAATGATAAAGCAGCTTATAGGAAGTCTCACGTACCGCCACTGAGAGAGCTTGGCGGACAATGTTCACATGCACTCTCTTCCATTCCTACTCATCCAACTCTCTACCCAACTCCCTTTCCCACGCACTTTGGTGCGGGAACTTCCTAGGTAAACCTCCCTCCAAGCCACGATACAGTTGGGTTATCAACCCCCTAGAGCTCTCCCAACCCGCCCACAGCATTTCTCTGTCATCTAGGGCCTCCTCCCAACTCTCCCGGATATGCTTTTGATACAAAAAATGCTTAACTTGCAAATGGGGAAAAAAGTCCTCCCCTGCGCACATGATATTTCATCCTAAGATCAGGAAAAGGAATCAAGTCTCCATCCGCTATAAATTTATCAAATGTATCCAACCCCACTCTTTCCCATCTCTGAAATACCCCCTCCCTTCCTGGGATGAATCCTACTGTCACCCTCACCAGTGCTAATAGCGAAATGCTCGCCCCCAGAGCAAACCTCCGCCGTGCCTTACGCCACTGCGCTAACAAGTGCCACATATACAGGTTTCCCCTCCATCTCCCTCCCGGCAATGTACCCAGCATCCAGGGTAAATGCTTCAATTGAATCCCCTCCACCCAATATTGCTCCACCTCCCTAAAACGTTTAGAAGGTCCACCCTGGTCCCTCCACTCAAACACCTGACTCAGCTGGGCCGCCGCATAATATCTCCCCAGATCCGGTACTCCCAGTCCCCCCCCCCCCACGCTTTCTCGACTCACATACATTACCCTTCTACTCACTCGCGGCCGACTATTCCCCCACACAAAAGCGAATACCTGACTCTGTAATTGCCACAACTCCCTACAACTTACCCCAACTGGCAATGTTTGAAACAAATATAATAGGCGCGGTAGCAGATTCATCTTCAAAGCTGCGATCCTCCCCAACCAAGACAACTCTAACCCCTTCCATCTGTCCATGTCTTTCCGCAATTGTACAAACAACGGGGGGTAATTCGCACCATACAGACCTATTGGATTTGCTGTAACCTCAACTCCCAAGTATTGAATAGATCTACTTGCCCACCGAAACGGAAATGAAGTTTTCAAGCTCTCAACCACCTGGGGCTGTAGCGAAAGCGACATTGCCTCCATTTTATCCCAATTGACTTTGAACCCCCGAAAGCCCCCCGTACTTCCTAAGCTCCCTCATTAAAACTGGAAGGGAAACGATCGGCTGTGTCAAAGGAAAGAGTAAGTCATCAGCAAACAGTGCAATCTTATGCTGAGATGCCCCTACCTCTATTCCCCTGATATTCTTCACCGACCGGATCCTAGCTGCCAACAGTTCCATAACTAACGCAAAGAGCAATGGGGACAGCTGACACCCCTGGTGTGCCCCTCGTCCCAGGGGAAAAAGCGCGGAGTAACCTTCATTTACATGTACCGCTGCCTCAGGTGCCGCATAGAATGCCTTTATCCAAGCTCTAAAATTAGGGCCTAGTCCTATATGTTCTAGAACTGCCATTAGAAAGTCGAAGTTAACCCTATGAAAGGCCTTTTCCGCATCAATGGAGAGAAACATGGCCCGCTGTTGTTCCTTCTTTGCCAGCCAACCCAACTAAATCACTCTCCTTATCCCATCTGCCGGCTTTCTACCCATAATAAATCCGGATTGGTCCGGATGGACCAACCCCGTCATGCACGGTCCCAATCTCAATGCCAACACCTTCGCCAAAATCTTAACATCGATATTCAATAAGGAGATGGGACGATACGAACGGCATACCGCCGGATCTCTCCCTGGTTTAGGGATTACCACTATGGCAGCCTGATTCATTGGCACCAGCAGTGCGCCTCCCCTCAGCACTGCATTAAACACTCTCATCAATATAGGACCCATAGCTCCGACATTTTTTTATAGAACAAACCCAAAAACCCATCAATACTCAGTGTTTTACCTGGTACCAAGGACTTAATGACGCCCATCACCTCCTCGAGACCAATATCCAAATCCAACCCCTCCCCCACTGAGTCCTCCAACCTCACAAACCCTTTCCCCCCATTTAGCAAATATTCTCTAATTGCCTCACTCTCCCCTGGAGCTTCTGCGGTATATAATCCCGTATAATAATCCCGAAACCGATCCCTAATGTCCCTTGTTTTAAGCAACATTTTATCCTGCGACCTTTAATTTTGGCAATGGCTTGTCGCTTTCTTTGAGCCTTTAGTTTATTACTCAGAAGGCGCCCTGATTTATTATCAAATTCATAGTATCATTGTCCTACTCTCTCAAGTTGATGGGATATCCGTTCCAAGTGAAGAGCATTTAACTGCCTTCTAATCTCCTCAACCTGCCCCCTCAATCTTGGGTCTCCCCGCTGTTTATGGGCCCTCTCCATCTCTACCAATTGCCCAGTAAGATGGCAAACTTCTTCTTCCCTCTTCCTCTTCCGTTGTGCCCCCATTTGAACAAGGTACCCCCTCACCACCACTTTTAACCCATCCCAAAGAACCCCCGTGGTGACATTATCATTATCATTCAATTCCATATAGTCATTTATCATCTTCTTTAACCCCTGCTCAACTTCCTCGCCCTGAAGGAGGTAATCATTCAACCTCTAGAAGGTTCTCCATCCAGACTCTCAAGGCGACCTAAACCATGCAGCCACCGGGGCATGATCAGACCAAGTGGCCACTCCAATATATACCTTGTCCAAGGCCTCACTCCAATAACTATCTCACAAAAGATAGTCTATCCGGCTATACGAACCATGAACCACCGAATAGAATGTAAAATCTCTTGTCAGGGGGTGGGCTAATCTCCATAGATCTTCTAACCCATAGACTTGCATCCACTTCTGAAATTGTCTCAACTCCGATTTCCTCCCCTCTCTCTTCCCTGCTCAGCCATCCAATGCTATATTGCAATCCCCCCCTACCAAAAGCCTCTCCTGAGTCTTCCCCTCCAGCCACTTGCCCATACCCTCCCAAAAGCCCCCCTGAGCAATATTCGGCCCGTACACTGAAAGCAAAATCACCTGCTCACCCCCTATCTCACCCACAACTCCCACAGCCCTCCGATCCGCTTTCCTAAACACCATCCCCACACAAAAGGGAACATCCTGTCTAATCAATATTGCTACTCCGACCTTCCTATGATCCCCCTCTTCCGCTGCAAAAAAAGCCCTGGAATTTGCCTGACTGCAGTAATCTCTCATCACACTTGTGCAAATGGGTCTCCTGCATGAAGGCCACTTGCCACTGCTGTTCCCGCAACTCCCTCCACAACATCTTTCTTTTCTGAGGTGAATTAAGTTCCCGCACATTCAAACTTCCCACTTTCAGACCAGAAGCCATATTCTTAATCTATACTTCCCCATTCTCGCATTGTCAATGCCTCCCCAACCCCCCCATTACACAGAGCTCCACTCCGCCTATCACCGAGGAAGAGACTGCCCTGTGGACGCTGTGCCTTCCCCTTCCCCTTTCACTTACCCCGAATTGCATCCATCTCAACATCCCCCATTTCCCCACCCTTCCCAATGAACAATAATACACACATTATAACATTATAACAGCACTGTGCCCACAAACATTCAACCAACCAACCTCCCCACTCCCCGCACAGCCTACCAGATTAACTAAGCCTCCCACAATGCCCCCTTTCCCCTTATCTCCCCCGAATTAGGGGACCAAAGCAGATACAATACACAGACCACACAGCTTAAGAGTCATGTAGTCACTGTTGAGGCTTCTCCATTGAGCTCTCCATACCCCGAGGCTTCAGACTTCCTCCTAAGGTGTTGATCCTTCACAGGCACCCTCTCCCATCTGGGGAACCCCCTTTACTACCATTCTGCACCGGGCTCTTCACCCGCTCAGGCAAGTGGGGGGCTCCCTCTTGCCGCAAACTTTTCCAGACCTCCTCCTCGGTGCGCACTCTGAACCCCTGACCATTGATGTCCATCAACAAGGCAAAGAGGAAGAGCCACCAGTATTTCAGTTTCTCTGTCCTTAAATACTGCATTACTGGCTTCATGTCCCTTCGTTGCTGCAGGGTTCCAGCTGATAGATCGTGGTAAATTTCCACATTCTGGCCTTCCCAACAGAAGGTCCTCCTGGCAGTTGACACTCGCATCACCCTCTCCTTTTGAGCATATGAAAACAGGCAGGCCACAATGTCTCTCGGCTTTCCAGCCCGTGCTGGTCCCAATGCTCTATGGGCCCTCTCCACCGAAACGGCAACTCCCTCAGCAGTGCCAGTCTCTTTCTGCAGCAAGAACTGACAGACCTTCTGGACTACTGCAGCCGCATCTGCAAAGACCTCTGTCTTCGGCAATCCCCGTATCCGCACATTGTTTCGACGTGAGCGGTTCTCGAGATCCTCCAGTTTGTCCTTTAGAATAACCTGCTCAGATTGTAGGCGCTGCAATAGGGCCTCCGCCTCTGTGTCTCTCTCTGCCAGCTGATCGGCCTGCTCTTCCAGCGTCTCCACTCTATGGCCAAGCTCCCTCACATCCTCTTTAATGCCTGACAAAGTCTCTTTGAGCTCACCCCGGGTAGCAATGATTTCACGCTTCAGGGATCTCATCCAGCCCCAAATGTCTCCTCTAGTACATCCCTCATCAGCTCGATCCAGCTCCTCCTCCAAATCCTCTTCTGACGCAATGTGCTCTGGCAGGTCTCGGGCCTTTCGCTCTCCTCCTTCTGCGCATGTGGATTTAAATTTCACCAACTTCTTCCGCACCGACATCCCCATTGGTCTGGTTCTCCACAGGCACCAACCCTTCAAGGTGGGATGGGGTAAAAATAGCGCTTTTCACCTTTATAGCAGCGTCCCAATGGGAGCTCAAGAATTAAGCTGCCATCACCTGGGTGACGTCACTTCCTCCAAAAATATTCCTTTTTAAGGCTCAGCTCACAATGACTGCACAAAATTCCAAGAATATAGATTTGGCTCTGTTTGTCAGTCTTGTGTCAGGCAGTGGAATAAAGCACCACTTGCAATCCAAGATCTTCTCAGTGGCATCAAATTTTAATCGTTTTTTAAAACTTACCCAAACCAAACTGTTGCATTTTCAAGACACCTCTGGTATTTGTCTGAACATTTGGCAGGCTTAGCCCTTTTTAATGACAAAGTCTCATCAGAAACAAAGAAAAAGATGGTGCAGAACCTTTAACAGCCACCGTTACCAGTTGTCTGGTGTTTAGTTCAGATAACATAAAAACTGCCAAATGGGGTGACATCTAAATGTTGTTTATTTTCATTAAAATTGTGTTTGTTATAAATATAATAAAGAGCAAAAACAGCCTTGTGGAGAACTGAAATCTGTTAGTTTGTTTTTTTGGACCACCCTAATGTGTATGCTTGGAGTTTGCATTGTACCATGATAGCTGTAGAATTTGGTTGCTGTGCCCACCCAGCACATAAAACACCCTAGTACAATACCCTAGTATGATCTATTCTCTCTCCATTCATGCAAGTAATAGAGGTTACCCTCTGAGGAGGTCACTCCTGATCCCTTTTGTGGCACCACATACAGAGGCAGAGGAATGATACCTGTGTGTTAGGGGAGCTAATACATATGGCACCCATGCCACTATGCACTGCCTACCATTAGTGTCCCACACAAAGCTGTTGTTCACACATATGCCTGGGCACTGACAATGGCACCTGAACAGTGCTCCTGTGTTCCACCTTCTCATGCCATCAGCGTCCATCAAGTCGGGGCACTCTGACCTGGGGGTATCCCTTAGCTCTGTATTTATATGGCTTCTCCTGAGGGTCCCAGATCCTTGTCACTGCCCCCCTCCTGCTGCCACTTCATGTGTTTGACACCATGTTCCATTGTGCACACCTTTGTCACTTTTTTCCATATTTGCTAACAGCTATACGTGGCTGGCTGTTACATGCTGCCATTCCAGTCTATACCCTAGCTGCTGTGATAGTGTATATGGCACTCCATTGTGCCACTCCATGGTACCCTCCCTATGCATTGCATGTATGTCATGTGTGCCATTCCTTTCCTTCCTGTTGTTATAGCTCAAATCAGAGCCACTCCAGCAAGTGGGGCCTGGTGTAGTACATGGCTCTGAAGTGCATCTTGAGGGACTCCAAATCCTATAGTAAGGGAGACTCGGAATGCACATGTTTGAGAATCATTCTTTTCAAAAGGTCATCCCCTTCCATCGTCACAGCATAGCTATCTCTAGAGGTTCTGGGGTGACAGGCCTTGCACTTGTGTGTCTGCCCTGCCCTGGTGTGTGGGAGTCATATTATGTGGACATAGGGGTGCTGTTCTAACAGCCTGTGGGCACATCTCCTAACTTTCTCCTGTGACATTATGGTACCCCACACTCCTTGTGCCTCTAGTTGATGGCAGTGATATATGGCTGTGTGTTATGGATAGATTTATTCTACTGTGGCTCTGTGCGCATGCACTAGCTGCACCTAGATGATCATTGTGATCTGCATGTATTCTAACCAGGGGCCTTGAAAAGTATCTTGCAAGCCTGCAGTCATGCCAGGCGTGCACTTGCCAGTCTGTTGCCATGGCTTATGCCATCTTCACACATCTCTGTGTCACAACCAAAGCATTCTTGCACCCTTACCATGTCTCCCCCCATCCAGATAGTGCCCCTCATTGATTAGATGATCCTGCTATGGCATGGATCACACTAGAGGTTTGTATATATGTATGCATGGGATGGGGGTATAGCTCTTTGGCAGGCTGCATATGTGTTCATAGTAGTGCACTAATATCTTGAGCAGTGTGGGAGGGTGTTCTGGGCACACCTGTTGCCTTGGGCCACTTACTCTTTACCCTTATCTTGGTACATTCAATGGTTGTGGTCATTCAGTCAACACCCCTATGACTCCCATCCAGTCTGCGGGCTTCATTGCTCATATTGCTTTGCCACTGCTGTGTGTGTGCCCATTCTCCCTCCTGGGTGCTGTCTGTAATTCTATATATCTGCATGTATATGCCAGCATAGATCTATTACATTGACTGAGAGCATAAGGGTCTCTGTCCTTAAAAGGTTTGACTGGCGGGTGGCTGCCATCCTGCTCTCCTGTGTTGTTCTGCATAAGCCAGAATGCAAGAGCAGATGTTCCGCATGGATGGTGCGCATGTTGTGCACAGGCTATATTGCCAGTGCTATCCGCCCCTTTCTCACTTCACAGGCACTCACTACCCTTCTCTTATCCCTGGTCATGTCCCGCATCGATTTCTGTAATTCTGTTCTGGTTGGGCTTTCCTCTTCACAACTTCATCACTTACAACGTATTCAGAATACCGCTGCTCAGCTTATTTCCCACTCTTCTCCTCGTGATCACGTTACGCCTCTTCTTATTCGCCTTCACTGGCTCCCTATTAAATTCTGTATTTACTTCAAAGTCCTTTCACTTGTCCATCAGGTTCTTTACACTCACTCTCCTCAATATCTGGCCGACCTTATTCACTTTCACACCCCTACACGCACCTTACAATCATTGCATCTTAATCGCTTACATCTTCCCTCCCCTTCACATGCCCATCTTCAGTCCACTCGCTCCTCTGCCTTCTTTTTCATCGGTCTCGCCCTTTGGAACTCCTTGCCCTCCTCTATCCAGCTTGAACAACAGCACACCACCTTTAAGAGTAGTCTGAAAACCCACCTCTTTGCCATCGCTTTTGACCTCCCCGCCCCCTCTGTAATCTTGCTCTCCCTGTTTCCCCTCTTCTTCCTCTCCTCTCTTGTCTCGTTGTATGAATCCACTGTTTTGCTTTCCTACGCATATCCATTATTGTAACTTCCTTTCCACTTTCCACCATTGGCTTTCTGTATTTTTATTTTATGTAAACTGCTTTGATGTTATTGTTTAGCGGTATATAAAGTAAGTAAACATAAACATAAGCATATGGATATGCAGATCCCCAAGAAAAAAAAACACGTATATGCATCTTTATTTTGGTATGGAGATACATATCGCTGCAGCTGTTGCTCTTAAGGGGAACTATGTACAATACATGAGCAATGGCCCATTTTACATCACATTCACATGCAAATCGCCACTGCTTATATACTTTTTTAAATATGAATATCTGGGGACAGGGATTTGCCAATTTTAGAAAGCCTATGCCTGTGCATAGCATCTTTTCTAAAACTGACATTGATTTTCGCACATTTTGCTTTGCACGTCCCCACCACCACCTATACAACCATTCTAAAATATATATCCAACATTATAAGTTGGGCATAAGGGCATAGATGTGGCATTCCTGCGGTGGTGCATATCATATGCGTAAATCATACAGTATAAGTTCCAATATTTGGCCAATATACATTAGGGATGTGCATTCAGTTAAAATGACATGAGAAATTTCAATAACATTTCTCATGTCATTATACAATAGGGGAAAAAAACTAAGATTTCAGGGTGTTATCCTGTGTTATTTATAGTGCAAACTCTAGCTCGTTATTGATTGAAGTGCTCAGTAGGTACCTATTTCTTCAGTAGGTCCATATTGAAGAATAGTGCTAATTATAGTCCTTAAATGTCTACTGAAGAATGACATGGTGCCTTGTGCTCCAGGGCCAGCCGCTCTTCTCTTGCGAGACTTCAACCGGGAGAGAAAAGCGGCCGGTCCTGGAGTGCGAGGCACAGCACTAAGTCAGCTTAATGGTAAGTTTGCAATGCTGCCTTCATGAGCCCAACTGGTGGAGGGGGGTGCATCGCAGTGCGCAGCATGGGAGGAGGGCACTGGCTGAATGGGAGGGTGCATTTCCCGGGTGCTGAGGGGGCTGGGACTGCCTTCAGAAGGCACTGCTGCCAGTCTCATGGATTTTGGGATGTTGTGTTCTGAACGTCTCAGATTCTTCCAAGACGTCCCTTCTAATGCCACTTACTAATGTATATGGATAATTTTACAACACTTCACCTAAGTTAGGAAGGTAAGAAGGTACCTACATTTAACCTATTCTATAAAGACACATAGGCTAATGATTAACCCGGGCTACTGCAACTAGGTCCCAGGTTATTCAATGGGACCTAGTTGCAGATAGTTCAGGTTAACCATTAGCTCAGTTTAGTAAATATGGGTCTTTATAAAATACTATGAGTAAATTGGCAGAAATGACAGCCACCTTGAAGTTGTGGACATTTATACCAGCTCAGGAACTGGTATAAATATATGCACATACAATCTTTGCAGCTATGCATATTTTATAAATTGTGCCTGTAAATTATGGCTTCACCTGTACTCTGCCCAGACTCAGGCCCATACAGTCATATGCCTCCATTTCTGTGATGTAAATGTGACCACCTGCTTGTCATCATGCATACCTTTGTGTGTCATCCCTAGGGTAATTTTTATAAAGCCCCTTTTTTCACTTTTATTCTAAGATTTCGAAATATCACTCATTACGAAAGAGAGAATGAAATGAACTTCAGCATTCAAAGTACAGGCAAGCAAATTCTCAAAAGAGAAGGAAATAATACATTCAAATCAGTTCACAACCAGAAGCAAGGATTAAGAAAATAAAAACAGAAAAATAAATTTAAAAGTCTTTTTATGCTCTGAAAAAGTATATAAAATCACTTCGAAACTGCCACTGAATATATGAATTTTGAAATGTCTAGATTGGACATTTTAATTATTTCCTAGATGTTCTGCTGAATATTGCTCTCCAAATTATTTTCTTTAAGAAAGAACAATGTATAGAGAACCAGAGACCTTTTCACCGTGGTTTATACTCTTCCCAGCAAAAGATATAGGGGCATCTTTACTAAACTGTCTTAATATGCACTCTGTGACGTTATCGCACGATAAGGTACCTTATCGCGCGATAATGGTGCTTTATCAGGCGCGCAGGTACTTTAGCACGCGATAATGCGCGTAGTGGCGCAAACGAGCACTGAAGGTGGGGAAAGGCTCCCGGAGGGCGGAGGAAGGCTCCCCAGGTGCGGAGAGAAGGGGTCAATGGGTGGAGAGTGAGAGGGGAGAGGCTCCCCGCACACTAACGATGTGAAATCCAAGGCTGAAAACTAACGCTAGTGAAACCCTGGCATTACAGCTGATTTAAAGGGAAGAGAAACCATTTCTTTCAGCAATGTACAGCAAAACCAGAGAAACCTACAAAAAGTGATGTGTGATACATGTGCACGGAACAAAAGGGCAAATAAACATTGAAAATGACCCCAACAAAATATTAAAAAAACATAACCAAGCTGGGCAATAGTGATATTAATGGGAAACATCAAAAAACACTCCCAAGAAAGCTCCAAAAAAAAGATATGAATTTTGGAAGGGTCTACGCTCCGTCCCCATACAAGGTGAATGATCCCACAGTGAAATTGTGCTGATCAGGGTTTCCCTCTCCATTGGGGGGGGGGGGGGCGGCGCAGCGGGGGGGGGGGGGGCAGCTGAGCATTTCCAGGCCTACTGTCCGTCTGCTATTGCTTTATGGCTGTGCACAGCTCTGCATTGCCTGCCCTGTAGGGTGTCTGTTCCCCAGCAGGACTGGGGTTGATGGTCCCCTCTACTGCCACCATTGCAGGTAGGTAGAATGTGGATCTGTTGGTGGGAAACCCTGTTTCCCGCTCTCAGCCCCAGAGGGTGGGTTGGGTGGTGGTACATAATCCACCTATGGGTCCATAAGGGCTAAACCTGACTGGTAAATACAGATGGACACAAATGATCTGCAAGGACTAGCTATCACACACTAGCACTGATAGGGACCAGCAGCATAGCCTGTCTCAGCTAAGCCAGGTGCTGTGGACATGGTGCTGGGTGCCCCACCTCACCCTCAGGGTGAGCACAGTACCTGCACAGTGTGATGGTCTGTAGCTACTCTGTGCCAGTAACACACACGGTCAGTTCCCCCTACCAGGCCGAGGTGCTGTGGGGGTGCATACCCCATCTTGTGATCATCTGTAGACTGCTGATCTGCATGTGCAGTGCATCATGGGTACGGGTGGGTTAACCCTATCCTGGTGATCACAGCAGACGGTTTGTGTGGTGACATGCAGTCCTTCACAGCCAGCCAGGGGTTTGTTAGCAGCTGTAGAGCTGTAGCCCACTGGTTACTTCACTGCCTCTAGAACCAGAGGTCATGAGTTCAAACCCCCAGTGGGGTTATTTGATAGGACTGTCTAAAGCATTGTCTTTTTTTAATGTACATTAGCGCTGCCAGCAAAAATACCCTCAGATTACTGTAACCATAAGTTGCCTCAGAAGGCACTTTATAGGGCGCCCTATGAAGCGCCTTCTGAGGCACCTTATGGTTACAGTCCATATAAGGTGCCTTATAAGGTGTCCTATGGAGTGCCTTATAGGGTGCCCTATAGGGGACATTATAGGGTGCCGTGGCGGACAGTGCACTTTATAATGTGCCCTATGGAGTGCCTTATGCGGCACCTTAGGTTGCAGCACGTGAGGGTGTGTTTGCTGGCAGCAATAATTAAAATACAAATAAAATGCCTCAAGAAACAGTACTTACATGTCACTGCTGATGCCTCACCCAGCCTTATGCATTAGGCACACTGGGGGATCAAACTCATGACCCTTGTATCATCAGTCAGTGTATTAGCCATTGTGCTACACCTCTGTTTCTATGTTCACGTCTGGGCGCCTACTTAAGATTACTGTGTGTTAACGTGCTTAGCGGCGCTTTACCCGATAATGTGCGCAGCAGCGCGTTATTGCGCGATAATCCGGTTTTGCTGCTTTAAGACTGACACGTCCACTCCTTTTATGGCAGCCTGCACACTAACGCCGGGCTCACGTTAAGACAGTTTAGTAAACATGCCCCATAGAGTGTCCTTTACTAATAGGTGCTACTTCAATGCACGTGTTCTGGTGCATGCTAAAGGCGCACTGGAAGGTGTGCTGTCAGGTAACACAGGGCCATGATAGGAAAGGATGATTCCCATGCTAGCTGTGCAACCCATGTTAGAGGCGTGAGTGGATGGGGTAGGGAGTGGAGAGTGGGTATGGTGAGCTTGGCATAGTTAGTGCTGTGTTCACATTGCACGCTAATTGCATTAGGTGGTATTAGGCGCACCTGTGCTAATGCAGCACACGCTATGGGAGAGCACTCCACATTAACATCCAGGGAAATGCTTTCCATGCCCCTGACAGTTAACGCAGGAGTGTTGCACGTCACGCATCATGGTTTCATTGCTAATCGCGCGTTAGGTCCCACAACTTAGTGCCTGTTAGTAAAAGACACCCATATTGAGGGTAATTTCATAAACTGGTACTTAGTTAATGCATGTTTTTGCATATGCACTTTGAGCTTGTTTTATAAAGTCAGGTATGGGTGTTCTTAACTTTATAAAATAATGCATGTGTGAAACAACACATGTACTTTAAGGGGTAGTCAGTCATATCAGCCTGGTGTAAATATCTGGGCCTACGTTTTGAAAGTATATGCATTAATTAACCTAGAAGCCCCAAAGTGCATCAATTGACGCAAATTCATCTTCGAAGTTGTATACCAGTTCCACTGCTAGAACCATGTCAGTCATGTTCCATGACTTTGTTAACAAGGTCAAGATGTTCAAATATGTGCATCGAAAATTAATGACAGATGCACCACCTAGCGGGAAAATTAATTTATACCTAGAAGCCCCAAAATACATCAATTGACGCACTCAATTGTCTTGGATGCGTCAATTGACGTACTTTGGGGCTTCTAGGTATAAATTCATGTTTCCACTAGGTGGCGCATCTCAATCACTGTTTACAGTTTTACTCTGACATTACAAACAAACACACAATGATGTCATGTAATGATGTCACATACTGCACGTATTTAACAAATAAGTAACTTCACATTAATTCACATCTGCATTTCATGCTAAACGCAGTCGTTGTGATAATGTGTCAATTGACGCACTTTGGGATTTCTAGGTAAAATTCCTTTTGGGGCTTCTAGTGCTAAGGAATGTTATCATCTACACACATATTTGCTTGTACCGCCCATGGTCCACCCAAACCCCACCCTTGTGCACGTCCAAAGTGAAAGTACACATGATGCAAACAATGCACTTACTTTCATTCTAACCAGCATTTTATGAGGTCATTTACATGTGTAAGTGGGCACTTAAGTGTGGAGATGACTAAAATACTGACATTTACATGCACACTTGAAGGCATATTTTACAATGGAATGTCCAAGTGCAATCTGGGATCTCAAAGCCAGAATGTCTGAAAAAAAAACCACAGGTCCGTGCAAGTTCGGGCACAATTTCAGAAACATGGACATGCCTGATACAGATGTCTATTGAGATGTCAACATAAATGCTCCCAAAATAGCATCTCAGAATGTGGACATCAAATAACATAATGATAAAAGTAGTGGGTTGAGAGTGGGGTAGCCAAGGTTCAAATCATAGTATGGGTCTTTGTGATGTTAGACTAGTCACTTAACTGTCCATCTTCTCTATGCTATCTGTATGTTTTAAGGCCAAAACAAGCACTTTCCTGATGCCTATTCGTGCCTGCAGCAGGTATAAATATAGACATGCCCACGCCCACAGACCTCACCGTAGTTCCTGAAATTGAATGAAGACATGTAAGTCCACAGTGCCTCCAGTATGCCCGCTCCCTTACTTGTGAAATAACTGATTTTGATGTCCACATGCACATCTTCAGATGTCCTACATCACGACTAAGCCTTTTAGAATGACTTCTTTGCTGTGTAAATCCACTGTGGTTATCAGTGCTGTTAGTAGACAAAACTGTTTCGTATGGCAGCTGAAATAATACAGTGGAGTGAGGAGTATCCACATTTTGAGGGATGAAATCTCTCGCTTTTTGGGAAAGAGAACCCTGATGAGACTTCAGCAGTGAACAAATGTCTACCTGTTAGGTGCCTATTCAGAAATGCTCAACCACATGAAAGTAGAGGAGAGAAAGGAGAGCACTGCCCATCCATGAGTCTAAAGAAAGTCCACAGAAGGAAAGAAGAAAGAACTAAAGAGGAGAGATTCAAATATTTGAAGAAACAAGTACAAGTCTTCTTGGGGAAGTCAGGGAAACCAACACCAATACAAAGAGAGCTTAAAGTCCATAATGGAAGTGGGGGTATCCTAGGAAAGTGTGCAGCAGGCTGCCTCTGTATAACATAATCAGCGGAGAAGAACACAAAAACGTGAATTGCTTGTAAACTCCTTCAAAAAGTATAAAAACTAGGGGACATGCAATGAAGTTACGAAGTATTTATTTATTTGTTTATTTAATGTCTTTTTAGAATCAGTGCAGTTTACAGTCAACAATAAGTTGTACATAGCAGGCGGGACCTGTACTGTACTTACAAAGAACAGGTGTTGCAATTGGGATTAACTGGGGTAACTATGTACATGATGAGCAATCTGGTCATGGATATACAGTATTAACCAGGTCTGCTTGGCTACAATTTACAATGTTAAGTAATACAATGTTGAGTAACTATATACAATAACTATATATCATTTAAGTTTATTTAGTATATTTAAGACTAGTTGGAAAAATATTTTTTCACTCAACACGATTAAGCTCTGGAATTTATTTATTCATTTTAAAAAAATTTATATACCACCATATGCAACCTGCATTCCAGACAGTGTACACTGCCTAAAAAGATTGTCATCATAGTAACACCAACCAATTTGTTTACAGAGGGTGTAGTAAAAGCTGTTAGCGGAGCTGGATTTAAAAAATGGTTTGGGCAAGTTCCTGGAGGAAAAGTCTATATACCATTATTAAAGTGGACTGGAGAAATCTACCGCTTACCCTTGGAATAAGCAGCATGGAATCTGTCTATCTTTTTGGATCCTGACAGGTACTTGTGACCTGGATTGGTCACTGCTGGAAACAGGTTATGGGCTTAATGGACCATTGGTCTGATACAGTATGGCAAATCTTATGTTCTTATGTACCTATTTTGAGGCTATTTGATAAAATGCATTGGTGTCTATATGGGGTATGTTTACTAAACTGCGGTAACGTTACATAACGCACATTATGAAACGTTAACGATCGTTAAGTAACGTTAACGTGTGTTATGAGACGTTAATGATCATTAACGTCTCATAACGCGAGTTATCTTTACTTAACGATCGTAGACGTTCCGTGGCACGGTAAAACACCGCAGAAGGTGGAGAGAGGGCAGAGAGAAGGGGTCAATGGGCGGAGTGTGGGCGGGGAGAGGCTCCATTCACACTAACGCACTGATCTGAAGAGCTGAATCCTAACGCGATTGAAAACCTGCCGTTAGATGCACATATGCAGGAGAGAGAAACCATTTACGTGTCAGCAATGTACAGCCCAGGAAGGGAGCCCAAAATCTGTGATAGTAGTGCTCCATGTACAGCAATACCATAGTGCCAAAGTATGAATGGCCACTATGGCGATGGTGCAAATGGGGCATAGGGGGCCGCGGGCGGGACATGTAGCATGGGCAGCTGGGGCACATGGTGGACCAGGCGGGTGCCTAGGTGGCACATAGGAACATAGACACCGGAGATCAGCAAGACAGCAGTTAACCAAGGCCAAACACAATCCACCAATATCTACCTGGTCCACCCTAGCCAATAGTCGCTAGGGCACAGACCTGACATCCCCCCAGTCATCCCGCCCCCATGTGGAGGGGACATAATAGTGGTAGGCAGTGATGGGGGGATGTGAGGATGTCCATGTATGCCCCCCCACCCCAGAACCCGCTCCCTAGGCGGGCACCTACCTACACAGTGGATGGCCTGGGACTGCGCACTACCAGCACCGACAGCAAATGGCCACATCAGCTTGGCAGGGGGGGTGTGCCCATACTGGAGGGGGCAGTGCCACCTCCCTGCAGTGGACCCAGGCCATGCTCTGCATCAGTACGTGGTGTGCAGTGCAACATAAAAGGTCTGGCTGAGGAAAAGTGCAGGTAGCCCCAGGCACTACCATGCATCTGTGGCAACAGTGTGGTGCAGTACATCCAGCCAGTGTGTCCAGAAGCAGAGGGTCACAGGTGCAGGTCCCAGCTGTGGTTCCTGTAGAGCATGTCCCTATATTTTACCCTACAATGCAGATACAACAGCAACATGTGCAAAGCCCAAAGCAGCGGCGAACAGGGGTGAAAACACCCACTCACACAGGCTCCACAATCCAATGATGCATGGAGTGGCAGGCTATTGGCCCCAACATTGGGATGATGTTATCACCAAAGCACTACTACTGCCCCCTGCACAGTTTAGCAATGTCGGCACTGTGCTCAGGACTAGTGTGGCGGGCAGGGCTGCCAACCACCTCTATCTTTGTATAATGCTGCAAAAGGAGTGAGCATGTTTGTATGTCTATCCATTGTTCTGTGGCTGCCTACACTTCACAGGGCCCAAAATGTCCCACTGTTACCAGCGTTAGCCTGATTAGATGCATAATGAGGAGGAAGGTATTCTGGGTATGGCCCGGACAGGGCAGATTGGCCAGGATGCATTTTCACAGGGTGTGGGGCAATGGCTAGGACACTGTAGTGCCTGACCACCACCTGCATGGACAGGGTGGCCACAGCATGGCATGCTGGGAGGGCACTCACTCTGAACGAGCAGTGACCATGGCAGGTCTAGGTTACCACATAGCACTCAACACTGTTTGTTTCTAGTGCTATATTTGTGTTCTCTAGTGCTGGGTTCCTAATCACTGGAATGCCTGCTTGCTGCGCATAGTTCCTGGTAGACTGTCTGCAGTTAGACTGTGCATGGTCGGAGCACCTTTAAGGTACAGTCTGACTGTGCTGTCTGCTGGTGACTGGTAAACAGTAGTGGGAGGCAATTGGGGTTTCCAGACCTAACCCCAGCATTACTGCCGTTTTGCCACTGTCCCCAGTCATAGGTGTGGCTATAGCCCACCAACCCTGGAGGGCTGTCTCATACAAACAGGATGGAGGATGCTTCTCTGGGGTGAGAGCACTGTTCTTTACCTAAAAAAAGGGTGATGTGGGCCCTTTAGGGGATGTAGTGTATATCACTGTGACCTATACAGGTACTGCTACACACACCTCATGCAATTCTAGGAACCCCTCTGCCCTGATAACAACTGCCCATGTGAGCCAGACCCTCACACGGGGTACACACTAATCTGGCTGGTGTCTGGGGCTACATGTGACTGCAGGATGCAGCTGCACTGCATAGACCGCCTGTCATACACTGGTAGTGATGGGGATGTACAGCAGGACTTATCTCTAGCACCCCATGTACTGCAGACCTAGTGCTGGGCACCAATCCTATCCCTCAGGGTGACCACAGAACCTGCACAATGGCATGGTCTGTAGCTGCTCTGTGCCAGTATCACACACTGTCAGTTCGTCTTTCCCAGCTGAGGTACCGGAGAGGTGCAGACCCCATTTGTTGATCAGCTGTAAACAGCTATTCAGCATGTGCATTACATCATGGGTACTGCTATGACATGCACCATGGAGGTATAGCCTACTGGTTAATACATTGCCATTCTTGGCAGTGTTCATTGGTTCAGTTCCTCATTGTTCCCTCCTCTCATGCCTGTCCTACTCAAATAGTGTGCATGCCTGTAGAGCAGTGGTTCTGAACCAGTCCTCCTTGAACCCCTAGGCCAGTCAGGTGTTCAGGATAGCCCTAATGAATATGCATGAGATATATATGCATTAGAGATATCCTGCCAACATGACTGGTTTGTGACCCTCTAGGGCTGGATTTGGAGACCCCTGCCTTACACCTCTGTCATTTAAGATTGTGAGTGGGCAAGGTGCAGATGTCCTAGACATCAAAATGGTAGATAGAATGTGTCACATGCCTCCTCAATTCTCAGCACCACCAAAAAGTTGTCTAATAGACAATATTTTGGTGGTGGTGAGAAGCAAAGAGGCATGTGACAAATTCTATCTAACCTTTTAGATGTCTTGGAGATCTTCACCTTGCCCACTCACAATCTTAAATGACAGAGGTGTAAGGCAGGGGTCTCCAAATCCAGCCCTAGAGGGTCACAAACCAGTCAGGTTGGCAGGATATCTCTAATGCATATATATCTCATGCATATTCATTAGGGCTATCCTGAACACCCGACTGACCTAGGGGTTCAAGGAGGACTGGTTCAGAACCACTGCTGTAGAGGTCATATTTTTGCAGATCTGCGCTTCCAGCCCATAATACCCTTGCCACAATTGCCAACATTCCCTCGGTCCATCTATCTGTGTCTGTCAGCTGTGTAGAGTCCTGTCTGCCTGTGCAGGCTGCCAGCCCATGTCCTGCACTGCTACCCTTTCCTGCATTGCGCCTCATCGTGCTTGCCTCGCCTGTGCCTGATCTGCATGGCACCACCACTCCTCTGTCCACCAATCATTGTAACTATCCTGCCACCTCCGTCTCCACTGGGGGACACGTATTCCCATTGTCTGCCACCAACTGTTTTTCCGGTACTTTACATTGCCAACACCCTGTGCTATGGTACAGCTGCCCCACCATGTTTGTCATCGGTACTGGCAGGCACATAGGATGCCCGCAGATATGGCAGGTCCAGCGGCTCCCACTTCTCCCTCCTTCACTCACCTGTTCATTGCCTTTCCTGAGTGCTCTATCTAGTGTTAGGGCTACATCTGTCTCTGTTCCGCACAGGTCATGCATGTCATCCTGAGGCACCCTGCAGTCCCTAGGGCACACTAACCTAGGACATCATAACCTTGTTAGGCCACCTTAACCTATGGTTCTATAGCCCAGGGTGCCTTCTGTGGTGACTTGTCCAAGGGTGCCTAATATGGCACTTAGCCTAGGAGGCCCTATAGGGCGCCTTCTGAGGCTACTTACATGGCACCTTACTAGGCACCTTACATGGCACCTTACAAATCACCTTATAAGGCACCTTTTCAAGGCACCTTACATGGCACCTTACAAGGCTCCTTACTAGGCACCTTACATGGCACCTTACAAGGTACCTTATAAGGCACCTTACATGGCACCTTACAAGGCACCTTACATGGCACCTTACATGGCACCTTACGCTCGTTATTCTAAGGCGCCTTGTGACGTGTGTTCTCTGTCAGCTTGCTGTAACGATGCACCGCCCATGCCTTTATATGGGCATCTCTACTTTACTGCGGAACCTACCGCGAATGACATTACTGCAGTTTAGTAAACATACCCCTATGTGTCTTCACAAAACACTAGGGGCAAAGAAGCAGAAATATATCTCTTTTGTAAAGCAATAGGAGCAAAGCAGGAGTGGAGGAGAAGCCTAATGTTTATGGAAGCTGCCTGGCACCAGCAAGACCAGGGTTCAAATCACACTGGTATTCCTTGCAGCCTTGGGCAAGTCACTTTACACTCCATTGCCTCAGGTACAAAAGTAGATTGTAAGCCTGACAGGAAAATACCTATTGCATCTGATTCTAACATGTTTTGAACTACTACTGGCAAGTCTTAGCTAAATAATAACAATAAAAAAAATTAGACATTGCACCTAGATTGAAGCACCTGTTTGTGAGGAAGGATAAATGTCCGTGCATAAAGTATGAGTGTAAATCATGACTCCACCTATGCCCTGCCTTAACTGTGCCCCGGAACACGCCAACGTGTGCATGAAAGTACACACACCTTTATAGTGCACATGCAGGAGGGTAATTTATTTAAAGCCCTTTTATGCATGTAAAAAGGGCTTTCTGTGTTAAAACTCCTCAATACAATTAGCTCGAAAATCCTTTCCTCTTTTTCAGATGCTGTCCTGTTAATGTTTGTACCTGGCATGACAGTTATGGGCACCTTTTCACACTTCTTTTGATTCTAAGGGGTATGTTTACTAAACCACGCAATTGTGCGGGGCGCACTTGAGCGTGCGCTAAGGTACCTTAGCGCATGCTAATAGTGCATTTTTGGGCCTCGCACACGTGCGCGTCACACTAACGGGCCCGCACATGTGTGCGGCGCGCTGATGTGCGATAGAGGCGTGGAAAGGCATTTCGAGGGCGGAGGAAGGCTCCCGAGGGGCAGGGGGATGAGGTTAATGGGTGGCGAGTGGGAGGGGAGAGGCTCCCCGCACAGGAGCGGGGCTGAATTTCGGTCAAAAAAATACCGCGAGTGAAAACCTCGCGTTTGAGCCGATTTAAAGGGAAGAGAAACCATTTCCGTCAGCAATGTACAGCAAAACCGGGGAAACCCACAAAACGTGAGCAGTGTGATACATGTGCACAGAACAAAATTGCAAATAAAACTTGAAAATGACCACAAGAAATATTGTAAAAATTATAGGTCAGCTGGGCATCAGTGATAGCAATGGGCAACAATAAAAAACACTCCCAGGAAAGCTCCAAAAAAAAGAAATGATTTTTGGAAGGGTCTACGCTCCGTAGACCCTTTCAAAAATCATTTCAGTTTATTGGAGCTTTCCTGGGAGTGTTGTTTAATGTTGCCCAGTGATATCACTGTTGCCCAGCTTGGTTATGGGTGTTTGCCCCTTTCTCCGAGGTCATTTGTGAGGTTTATTTGCACTTTTGTCTCCATACAAGGTAAATGAGCCCACAGTAATATTGTGCAGAGCAGGGTTTCTGACTCGTCAGGCCAGGTTTCCTATCTCCAAGGACTGCACTGTCTCTGTGGCCACAGTGTGGTGCAATGGACACAGCCAATGCCTGTAAGACCAGAGAGGCACAGGTTCAAATCCCAGCTGGGGCTCCTGCCAACCCAGTCTCCACATTTTTACCCACCACTAAACAGTGATAGTAAAGACACTCCTTTATTGCACAGAACATATGCATGGTTCAAACACCCATATTTTACTCTACACCACACACAAACCATAACAATGGGCATTACCTACAGCCGAGTCCCCCAAATTCAGTCCTGGAGTGCCACAACTCAATCAGGTCATATGCTTTTTCCCAGATAAGGACATGTCTGCATGTTGGCGGAAGGGTACAGGTGGTGGAGGGGGCAGTGGCTGCAAACAACAGCAGACAGTGGCCTAGGCTTGTGCAGGCTGGCACTGTCCACCGCAACAGACAGGCTCTGTTGGATGTACAGTCATGGATTCCCCAGGGAATGCAGCATATCTGTGGCAACACGGTGGTGCAGTGCACACAGACAGTGTGTGCAAGAACAGAAGGTCACAGGTTCAAAGGCCAGCTGGGGCTGCTGCCAATCCTGTCCACCTAGTTTTCCCACAACTGAACCGTGATAGCAAGGACAAACCTTTATTGCTGAGAACCTACGCATGGTTAATACGCCTATATTTTACCACACCAAACACAGACACCATAAACAGCGGCATTACCTAGAGCAGAGTCTCCCAAATGCAGTCCTGGAGGGCCCCACACCATTCAGGTTCCATGCTGCCTCTAATAAAGATGCCTGTGCTGCATATCTATGCACCACCCCATGGTATGCAGATGTAGCTCATGCATATTCATGAGGGACAGCATGAAAACCCGAACAGTGTTTGGAACACCAGGACTGGAGTTGGGAAACTCTGCCATAAAGCAGCAGCCAACAGGGCCAGACACACCCACACACACACCCACAGGCCCCATTGGCCAATGCCTCCTGGAGAGGCAGGACATTGGGCCCTGCCTGTATCTCCCAATACTAGCAGTTGCATACCTTAGCAATGCCACCCTACACCTGGGTATATGGTACACAGCTATCAAACGTTTCCCATGATAACTGGCAGATATCAATTCCTACGTTAAGCACGTTTTGCTCATTGAGCTCCACCATAACAATCATTCTGATGTCTGCGGTGTGTGCTGCAGGTCTGGTCTCTGACAGTGTTTACCATCCTGAGGAGTGACCCCCAACAGTACTGCGTACCATATCCATGCCTGTACTGTGCCCAGGACTGGTGTGGTGGGTATGGCTGCTGAACTCCTCTATAGTAGCACAATGCTGGCATAGGTGTGCGGGTGGCTGTCTGTCTATCCAGTGTGTGGTGGCTGCAAACACCTTCCACAGCCCACACTGCCAGCAATGTTGCCAGTATTGGGCTGCGAATGTGCATAATGAGGAGCAAGGTACCATGGGTATAGGCTGGACAGGGTGTCCCTGACTGGGACATTTTAGTGCCCGGCCACCACCTACACAGACAGGGTGACCTCAGTATGTCCTGCTGAGAGATCACTCTCACCCTGACTGTGCAGTGACCACAGCATGGCTAGGCACGCCCATAGTGCTATATACTATTTCTCTCATGTGGTAGTTATGGGTTTCCTTTAGGGGCCCAGTCACTGATTTATCTGCTTGCTGTGTATGCTGACATCCCAGTTCTGGGTGCATGCATCCCCACTGGGAACATGCGCTATGGACTAACTAGCGCACTGTTTGCAGCTAGTATGTGTCTTGATGGAGCGGCTTGCTGCAGTGGAATATCAGACAGTGGTGGGGTGCAGTTTGCCATATCCGGGCCTAAAGTCTGTCTGCTATTGTGTTATGGATGAGTATAGAGCTGCATTGACTGCCCTGTGGGGTGTCTGTTCCTCAGCAGGATTGGGGTTGATGGTCCTCCTGGAAGGTGTTGTGGACCTGGTCCTTGGCGCCTCATTGCACCCTCAGGGTGAGCACAGTACCCACACAATGTGACGGTGTGTTGCTACTCTATGCCAGTACAACACACGGTCAGTACCCCCTACCAGGCTGAGGTGCTGTGTGGGTGCACATGGTCACTTCCCCCTACCAGGCCGAGGTGCTGTGGGGGTGCATTGCCCATCTTGTGTTTATCTGTGGACAGCTGATTTGCATGTGCAGTGCATCATGGGTATGGGTGGGCTAACCCTATCCTGGTGACCACAGCAGACTGTCTGTGTGGTGACGTGCAGGCTCTCTGCAGCCAGCCATGGGCTGGCTAGCTGTTATAGAGCTGTAGCCCAATGGTCACTTCACTGCCTGTGAAGCCAGAGGTCATGGGTTCAAACCCAAAGTGGGGTTATTTGTTAGGGTTGTCCAATGCATTATCTTTTTTTAATGTACATATTTTGATGCCAGCAAAAACACCCTCAGCGTACTGTACCCATAAGGTGCCTCTGAGGGTGCTTTATAGGGCGCCCTATGGGGCACCTTATGGTTCCCGTCCATATAAGGTGCACTATACATTATCCTGTGACGCAACTTATAGGGTGCCCTATAGGGGACATTTTAGGGTGCTGTGGAGGACAGTGCACTTTATAATGTGCCCTATGGAGTGCCTTATAGGGTGCCTTATACGGCACCTTCAATTACGGCATGTGAGGGCATGTTTGCTGGCAGCAATTAATAAAATAAAAATAAAGTGCTGCAGGAAAAAATATGTACAATGCAAAGCTGATGCCACAGCCAGCCTTACGTATTAGGCACACTGGGGAGCGAACTCATGACCCCTGTATCAGTAGTCAGTGCCTTAACCATTGTGCTCCACTGCTGCTCCTCCTTGCCTGTCAGTGCACCTACTTATGCCTTTCATTCCTTAAACTGCACAGTGCTGCCATAAAAAACAGTACTCTGACCTTGCGGTACCTCATATGGCACCCTCTAAAGCGCCCTATAAGCAACATTCTAGGGTGCCTTGGCTGACAGTGCACTTTAAAATGTGCCTTATAGGGCGCCTTATGTTAACTCGCTTTGAGAGTGCGTTTGCTAGTAGTGATAATTAAAATAACTACAAAAGCAATCTACCCCATAATACTTATAGCCTCAGCCAGCCTTGTTCATTGGGCACTTTAACCCTTGATCCCTGCATCATTGGTCAGTGTCTTAACCATTGTGCTGTGGTTCTGTTCCTGTGATTGCTCATCAGCGCGCTGCTTATGCCTCCCAGTATTAAAATGCCTCCGAAAACATTAGCGTGCCGCCTTATGCCCATCAGCGTGCCACCTTATGCCGCCCATTATTTGAATGCCTCATAAATTAATGCCTCAGCCAGCTATCTTCATTGGGCACAGTGGGGGATTGAACCCTTGATCCCTGCACCATTGATCAGTGTCTTCACCATTGTGCTGTGGCTCTGTTCTCTTGCTTGCACATCAGCACGCTGCTTATGTCTCACGCGCAGCTATCTCATGCGCTAATGTGTGTGGCGCACATGGGCGCCACGCACCTTAGCGCATATGCAAATTCCGGATTTTCTTTCTCAGCACGAAACGCCCACTCCTTATATGGCACCCGCACACTACCGCGGCCCGCACATTAGCGGGGTTTTAGTAAACATGCCCCTAAGTTGACCTGTTCAAGCCTGTTTGAGCTCTCAGGTCAAGGAAACTCATGAACAGCATTAGAGTGGGCTGATTGCATGGAACATTTAAACCTATTGTTACTGAGCAGGGTGTCTCAACCCAGTCCTCAGGGATGCACCTAGCCAGTCAGGTTTTCAGGATATCTACAATGAATATGCATGAGAGAGATTTGCATACAATGGAGGCAATGCATTCAAGTCTTTCTCATGCATATTCATCGTGGTTATCCTGAAAAACTGACTGGTTAGGTGTGTCCCAAGGACTGGATTGAGAATTCCTGCTATGGAGGGTACTATTCATAACCCATTGCACAGGTGAAAATGCAGTTTACCCAAAGAAATAGGAACTTTGCATGTTGCCCAAGCCTGTCCATGGGTAACAGTAGACACCTCTTAACAATGCGCCTACTTTTACCTATAGATCCTGAAATTGTTCCCAGCAGCAGAAAGGGTGGATTTACTATTCAAATATACTTATATTATTTTCAAGTTTAAAAAATGCATACAAAGAAACCAGGCATAATCTCTGTGATTATCAAAGTGCATTGATTTATCGGTGCTATCTTGAAAGGTAAAAATACCTGTGGAGATTTCACCAATGCAGACACTATGGACTATTGTCCCCACATTGTTTATAACAATACCGTATGAGGCTTTTATTACACATTGATAGAAAAACAAGAATTAAACCTAACGGACTGAGATCTCAGTACAACAGCATGAAAGTAACAGAAGGAAGAGACAGACTCCACATGCTGAGCAGTAACACCAGAAAGGCCCATAGATCTGCAGGTTGGTATCTGATGCCATTTGGAAGAAGAAGAAACCTAACTTTGGAAGAGAGGAGTGCTGCTGCTTCAATTTAAGAGAGAAACATGCTTTGCATTGCTACTACTTCTCCTTTATGAATGGGCTATCTAGTCATCAATTAAGAAAGTGGAATGTAGACATGGAAAATGCTATTTTGTGGGGCTGGATACATGTTAAGCTTTCCAGACAGCAGTTCATCATGTTCTGTACTCAATAAACCTTTTTGATTTTTTAAGCTCCAGAAGTCAGTTTCTGTATGTATCTTGCTGCTGTTTTTTACCCCATTATTTCTTATGAAGCCAAGTCACATATGTATTTGAAAGATATCTAAGTGAGTCAGCAAGCTGACTGACGTGAAGGTACACCTTTTTTGGATTCTTGATATTATTGAATAATATCATTACTCCTAGCATGCTCCATACGCTTCTTCCAACTAATTTCAAATTATAATGACATCCAAGAAGTAACAGTACATAGCTAAAACTTAGTAATGGGTTTCATGGATAGTTTAAGTCCCTATTTGCTAAGCTGAAGTTCTTCTGCCTGAAAATTCCTACTAGATGAACTAAAGAGCACTTGAGCATTACAGTTAGTAAATTTTGAGGAATTTTTTTTCTAGCTGCTCCGGCTAAGAAAGTCATACCTTTTCGGCTGTGGCAATATTCAATAACAGCCTTTCCATCTCTCAACCGAACCACAAGTCCTGTAAGACCCCTCCCCCCACCACCCCTTCTAAAAAATATATCTGGTCGCCTGTGTGCTACTTGTCCTTTCTCCTCCTGTGGGTAGCAATTTAACAAAAAACGTCATGATTAAGTTCAGCCTTCCTATATCAAGTGTCCCACTTTTGAATACTTGTCCTCAACCTGGGCCTTTCCTCAGGCTTACCAAAAAGTCTGTACTGATCTGATTGTGGCAAGAGCAATTCCACTACAGAGCCCTACCATTCCTGCTGCTAGCAGATCATTTAGGACTTTATGTTAAGTCTGGTGAGGGTCCAGGGATTTGAGAGCATATGTAAAATGGAGGCAGGTTTTAGTTTCTATGGTGAGGCTAAAGACCAAGGGTGTACTGCCTTGGATAACCTTATTGTTCCAGTTTTAGAGTCTGGGAAATAATGCATGGGAATTTGCTATAATCACCAATAGTATGCATTATTTCCATTTTACCTGTGATAATATGTTTTTACTGTGCAATAAATGTTGCCTACCATTTGCAAAAGCTTTATCACAACTGAGTAAATATTTGCTGAATCCATTCAAGTAGCTAGTCACCTTATCTTCTTTTTTTGTGAAAAGGATCAATTGTTTAAATGAGCAATTTCACTAATTCAAGATTAGGATACAAACTTTAGGTGAAAGTTAATAATAATAGTAATAAATCAATATATTATTAAAATGCATTGCACAATCTGTCAAAAAAGGAGTAGGTTTCTTAATGGGCTCATTAGAAAAAGTGCTGTGGGTAATAGAGAAGAATGGAGAGGGAGGGATGAACTGTGTTGAAGCTTGATCCAGCCATGCATTATGTCATGGAACAGTTGTTTGCGCAAGTTAAGCTATTTCCCCTGTCTGTGCAGGGTGATGGAATTTTTCCTCTGTATCATGTTGTTCTCAGTCTTCCTGGAATGTGTATTTTTTTTTTTTTTAAAGAATGAACTATACAAACCACTCTGGCTCTAGAGCTGGGAGCAGATGTATGGCTTCAACACAAACTAAATTATTTCCAGATTTATACAGCTATTGTTGCCAGCAACTTAAAATGCATTTCTTTTTTAAAATCGCATCCAGCAGCCTTTATTTTGGGGGAATCACTTGGTGTTTTAAAGAGCTTTTGATAATGCAACTATTGGTCATTCTTTAGCTCATTGACAGCTTCTATGCCCAGCATTTCACTGTTTCTGGGACCATATTCTACTTTTTTTATTACGTTGATAAATATTTTGCAAGTACTTTCATATATAAGTCATGCAGCACGATAGAAGGTTATAGAGACCAAGCAGTCATGCCTTATTTACATTATACCATAATATAAATGCACATGCTTAAACTAGACTTGCTTTTAGGTAGCAAAATGCTTATATTTTTAAGGAAGATACCTAAGGATTCGACTTATGAAGGATTCCTTTCTGTTCTGTGCCAATGAAATGAGTGAATGTAACTAAAGTGCCATTTTTGCACTGTTGTGATGAGAGGCACCAGACCTTAGAAGTTGCATGTGACACTGCTACTTTTTTATAGTTACTTTTATGTATGGTGCTAGTTTCCTGAATGAAGACAAAACTGAAGTCATTGACTTTCCTTTCTTCCCCGGGCCCCTTCTGAAGTTGACTCAGCGGTGGAAAACGAAGGAGGGGGACGGTCTAAAAATGAAAGGGGCAGGGACTAGGCTCATCGTCAGGTAGACTAGAACAAATTGTCAGATCAGAAAAGGAATTATGTCATTCCTTCAGGGAAATAATTTTTTAAATCTTCCTTATGAAGTTTGATTGACAGTTTGCACAGCAAAGAAAGTATATAAAAAGGAGAATCGGTGCAAAGAAAAACTTTTTAAGCAAAACTTTCACCCAGAGCAAGACTGATTCTTCGCAGCTAATGGGGTGTTGATGCTGTACTTCAACAAACTTCTGCTTTCTCTCTTTCTGGATTTGATTTGGACTACAAAACTTTAAATTAACTGCAAAATAACTGCTTATACAAGGTAAGAGACTATTTATTTTGTCTTCAGAAGTATCATTTTAAAGGCTTAGATTGCTTTAATATTTGTTATTTTCATGTGCAGGCAAAAAATTTGAATGCATTAGATTGTAAGGTAATAAGTTCTAGTTTTCCCCTTTCCATTTTTAGCAATTTGATTTGCACAGTTTTTTATGCTGATACTTACTTTTTATAAATGTAAATATAAACTTGTTTTATGCTCTGTAGATGTATTTGAAATTTAAATATTCGGAGAATCCACAGTCTCTTTGAGAAAAGCAACTATTATAGAGGAGAATAACTAAAATACAGCTGTACTTTATTCTATTATTAGCTATGGAATAAGATGTTTTATTGCCTGTATTTGTTTAGATTATTTAATATATATTTTTTGGGGCAGCAGATCAATTTTGCAAAATGATTTCTATACCAATTGCACAAAAATCACTTTTCTCAAAAGAAAAAAAATTGTATAAAACATTGTCAAATTATTTACAGACAATCCATATTGTGAAGACCAAGTAAGCTAGGGACGAAAGAGGAAACAAAAATTCCAGGTTCAGATAATAGCATATATCATACCCTTTTCACTCATAAAATCTCACATATGTGGATGTCCAGAATGTAATTATTCATTTGTTTGTTTATTTATTTATTTGTAGGTTTTTATATTCCACTAATCTCAATTGATCTAAACTGGTAACAAAACATATAAAATATTTGATAAATATAATAAAGTACATATAGGGGACCATTTTAAAAGTCTTAATTGTAATTTGGACATCTGATGACTTTCAAATCATGGAGACATCCTCGCAGCTATTTTACAAATGGCTTTTAAAGATGGTTCTGGTGGCAGAGGCATGTCTGGGGAGGTACAGTGGACTTAGATATCCTCGCTTAATTTCAGAAACATTGGGGACATTTGTGACCTCGTCCATATTTAGACCTGCTCCAGGCATGAGTAGGCATCAGGAAAGTGCTTGTGTTGGCCATAAAACATTCAGAGGGTGTAGAGAAGATAGAGAGTTAAATGACTAACCTAAGATCACAAAGAGCAGCACTGGGATTTTAACCCTTGTCCTAACTCACTACTTTAACCATTAGACGTCCCATTTCTGAAATGCTATTCTGGGGACATCTATGGAGATGTTCTCATAGACCTCCAGATCATTTGTGAAATCGTGCCTCAACTTGCACGTGTCTGTTTTTTTTTCAGATGTTCTGGCTTAGACGTCCCAGATTGCCCTTGGATATCCTCTGTAAAATGTGCCTTATAATGAACACAGAATGCACCCACAATAAAACATTTGGAGGATAATGCTAAAGAGGGGGGCTTGGGATGGGAAGATAAACAGGAGCCTATTTTATAAAGACACATAGGGCACGTTTATTGAAGTGGAGTAAGGGAGCATATGTTAAGAGAGAAAACTTAATGGGGGAAGGAAAATGGGCCTATGCTAACTATCGGGGGTATGCCCAGCATGTTCCCTGGTAGTTAGCACACGGTGAAGTAGCATGCTAAATCAGCAATCACAATTAATACAGGCGTACTTACCATCACCATGGTAAGTGCACCCATGCTAACTACAACACTGATAATTAGTGTACACTGTTACACTCCCATGCTGACTGCAATATGCAATCAACATTCACTCTCTATCTCTAACAAGCCCAGTTTCTGCCCTCCCACCACACTACGTGATTGATGTGGGATTTTTACCACGCTGGCACACTTAGGGTGAACCATTAGCACACTTTAGTAAACATGCCCCATATTAGCTTCCTGGTCCTTATAAAATGCTAGCACAAGTGGTAGGGATCATGTGTTAAAAACGGGCATGGGCATTTAACACCTGGTCAATAGCAGTCATATAAAGTCTGCAAGTATACATGTAAATTTGTGTTTTCATTGTACAGCGCTGCGTGTGCCTGGTAGCGCTTTATAAATGCTTAGTAGTAGTAGTAGCAGTAGTAAATTAAGGTATTTTATAATCAAAGTGCATATTTGCGAACCGTATCCATGCTCTCTACTCAGGTCACGCTTCCAGCTTTACTTACCGTCAAAGTACTTGCATTTGCGCCAATACATATACTTTTACACTGGTCAGTATTTCATGAGGCCATTAGCATGTGTATGCGGGCACATATGTACAAAAACAGGTTTATCAAATTATCCCCTTGTTTAAATTCAGAAGTAGTTATTTTTTAGTCATCACTGCGATTTTCAAAATCTGGTTGAGCATTCCTTTCATGAAAACTCATTTGCTCCTTGTAACCAAATTTTTTCTGCGAATAAATCTGCATTTTGAATCGTTCTAGTTTCTGTTTACTTTGTATCAAACTGAAAATGAACAGGGGGGCCATCAGGTCCAGATCAACTGGAGCATGATAGTCTTTTTAATAACATCAAAATTTTGTCTTAATGCACAATTGGGCCGTGGTAATGCATACCACAGAGGAAATGCAGATAACACAGTGATTTTCTGTGCTATCTACAGACTCCACGTTAAATGTGGGAATAGGCTGGTTTGGGGTGAAGAGAAGGGGTGATGGCTGGTGACAGCCAGTGCTAGGGGTCAGCACTGCAAGACCGGCGCCTTTCTGCATGCCACTGGAGATGGGGAAGGAGCTAAGGTGGGACCTCTCCTGCCCCAACTGCCATTGGACCACCAGGGGTGAGTTGGGAGGTACGGGGGAGAGGGCAGGCTTTACCGCTATTCTTCTCCAGGCCAAGATCAGGGAGGAGGAGTTACTAATGGCTTTATGCTGTAGGTGCTGTCCAGGGAGGGTTGATTCTGAAGGTGGGGGGATCAGCAGGGGGCATCGTTGGATCCATAGGGCAGGTCTGCTCAGAGAGTGGAGCCCTTCATCTGGAGAGGGGGTCCCCTTTCCAGGGGGAGTCCTGCAACCACCACTGAGGGATAGTACATAGTAGCCACTGCCGCTTGTCCTTTCCTTGCCCCTTCTCTGTGGGCCCTGTATCAGCAGGTAACGCAAGTGCTCCCACGCCTCCTGCCATTGCAGAGAATATGTGCCTATATGGTAATTGTCTGTCTGCACAGTAGCTGCAGGCCAGCTGCTGGACACCCCGCCATTCCCCCCCCCCCCTCCATGTTTACCACACAGGATTTGCACCTACCATGCTACATTTTTGCATATGCTGACGATAGGTGCAAAAAACTTACCCTAACTTAGGGTACCTGATTGTAACTTGCCTTGAACTGCTTTTGGAAAGGCGTGAGGTAAATACTAATAAATAAATAATTTGTCCCTTAGAGAAGACTATAAACCCTATGAAGATAGCTAATGAATATCTTATTTTTAAGAAAATTTTGAATAGTAAATTAATAAATTTTCAGTTATTTAGCTGTAATACTGGTCTTTTTTTAGCTGTTCAATTTATGTCTTTGATATTATTTTACTGTAAACGGCCTTGATGGACTATTTCCTCAAAGAGTGATCAAGCTAATAATAATAATATTAATAACTATTTTCAGCATATATGTTTGCAGTTTGATCAGTTTTAAAGTGATTATTGTCTGAAATTATCAGAAAAACAGGTACTAATTTGTTCTTTTTTCAGTATTGGAGTGTATAGTTTTAGAAAGCTATATTCTTATCTGATTTTTAAATGCTAAAGATTTCTTTTAAAATGACCCAGTATAACTGCATCATCCCTTCAGAGATGAAGAGAGAACAACTCTTGAAAGCTTGTCAAAAATCATATTAAGTTAGTCCAACAAAAAGGGATCACTTATAACGTGTTTGCACATATCTAAGTGGCGTAATATGCCAACTAAAATTTTCTGCTTTTAAAATAATAAACAAGTATTTGGCTTTTATTTTTTTAGTAGTTTTTATTTTGTAGGTAGAAACACAAACATTATAGCAACAATCAGACTATGATATATCACCTTTCCCCCTACAGTCTCTAATCTCATAATCACAATATCCCACTGGCACTCCTCTGATATCAGAATGCCAATAATGCCATACCCTTTTTATCCATTATTAGCGCCAGCCAACCAAACCCTTCTCTTATATTTAAGAAATTGGACACATAGAAAAACATAAAAGAATGTAACAATAAACAACCAGGTAAGTATGTGCATTAACCCTCCCCATATTTGTACAAGCCTCCACTGAGACCTCATTTGAAGTACTGTATAAAGTTCTGGAGACCACACCATCAGAAGGATATAAATAGTATTGCCACGAATAGTGGGGATGTATGTCCTGTCGGGATGTACATTCCACCTATTTGTCACCCTACTGCCCCGGTGCAAAGGCTTCCTGTACATACAGCTGTATTGTATGGAGAGCCGTAGGTGGGGTGGGAGGGGGCGGTCGGGGACAGTCAGGAGGCATGGTGAGAGCGGAGCATGGGTGGTACGAGACCCCGGATGTACAGGGCCAATTCAGAGATCAGCTGGATAGACGGAGGACTTAAGTCCCCCTGGACATCAAGGGATGGCAGCGGATGGCAGGGACAGACAGGTGAAGGGCGAAGGACCCTGGCCATGGGAGGCCAGATCAGGGGGTCGGGCTTCTGGAAAAGGGCATTTGGGGTTGGTAGCGGGAATCGCAGTTCTGTAATGGAGCCAGGCTGAGTTAACCGGGTATGTGGCTGGGCATGCGGCCAATCAGAATCCAGGACATAGACCCAATTCTGATCCCGGGAACACGTTTAGTCCCTGCAGAATCAGAATCAGGTCTACCTCTGTACACCCCGATTCACATCGGCCATATAGGGGCTGGACGGCCAGTACAGAATCGGCCTCATAAGCTCTCTAACTTTCATATATTATTCCAACATCCTCAGGCCCAGCTTTCTCTTCCAGCAATGGACAACCACCATTCCTATAGTCAGCAACAATAACTCCACCAGCCTCCTCCATCTCATCAGAGCTTTCCTCTCAAGCCATACAAACTTCTCCAACCACTTCTCTAATTTTGTTCAAAAAATGCAGGATCCACTATAGGACGTTTCATGAATAGAGATACCAGTTCAGGCATCACCGCCACCTTAATAGCAGCTTTTTTCCCTAGCCAGATCAGAGTCTTCCCCTACCACTAAGTAATAGTTAAAGGAACTGGATTTAGCTCATTCTTTTCTCAGAAGTTTGAGGTGAGTTATAGTCCGGTATAGTTCTGTTTCCAGAAAGCTTACAATCTTTGTATCTGAGCAATAGAGGGTTATTGCTCAGATACAAGGAGCACCTATTGGATTTGAACCTGGTTCACTCTGGTTTTAAAGCCTGCTACACAAACAATTAAGCTAGTTTTCCACTCATAAGATCAACCATCTGCTTTGTGTTTTCAGAAATTTGCCCCCTAAATATACAGTCCTCCCTGTGGTTAGGCACACTCCTGGAAGTGGTCCCATTTTATTCCCAAGTCTTAATGCTTTTGTTCTCTTGAAATTAAGCTTGAACCCTGACACTTCTTGAGAAACAACTTAATTCCTCCCACAAGGAAAGAATAGATACCTCTGGATCTCTCAAAAAAATCATCATATCATCCATATAAAGTGACTAAGATCATATTCCCCATGCCCTGGCTTAGAAGTGAGGTTCACGACTGTCATGGTATGTACAAAACTAATCACATACATACAAAAACCGGGTAATACAATTCTTACCACCGTCTAAAGATGCTGACCACAATTATTCTAATCAGAGGAGAAAAGACCTCAGTGAAAATGCTTCTCCCTCTAAGCAGGAAGATTAAATATTTGCCAGCAGGGGACACGCCTTTATCACACACATCTGACCTATGATGTGTTCAAATTATTAGGCAGAAGATATCTGGACAAATGTTGCCAACATCTGAATAAAAACATCAAATTCATCAAAATTCATATTGTGGAAGCTCTATGAATATCGGCGTTGACCATCAGTAGAAAAGTGGAAAATCGCGGCAGCCTTTCTGGATGGAATGTCAACATGGCCAAGGTTTATTTATTTAACTAATTTTATATACCGCAAATCTAAGAGTCTAAGCGGTTTACGGTAAACAACATGCCAAAAGGCTTACATGGAACAAAATTTTAAAAAAGGGAAAAAACAAAAATTACAGTAAAGGCATAATAGAAAAAGCTAATCTGAGAATTAAATTGAAGCATTTGAAAAGTTTTCATTAAATACGAAAGTCTTAAGTTTTCTTTTAAAGTCCAGCAAATCGTTGATGGCATGGAGTTCATATGGGAGCATATTCCAAAGAGTGGGTACAAAGAAAGAGAAAGGATGTTGTAAAGCTAACTTTGGACAATGTCAATTTCCAGAGCCAGTGTGGCATTCAGCTAATGGCACATATCCAGATATAATTAGGACATACTTTTTGATGATATGGCACACTGAGCTCTGAATATCCAGGTATAATCATGGCAGTCCAAACAGAATCACATCTGTGATCTGACCATTGCCCTGCTGTATTTTCAGTCATCCTGGACAAACATGGTGGCACTGTGTACACAGGCAGGAGAGAAGACAGTTTCTTCAGAGGAGAAGGCAGATGAAACAGGCCTAGGCTCAACAGCAGCCTCAGCCAGGATCCCAGCATAGAAGGCGTAGCTACCTCATGGGTCTATAGGCCCAGGATCAGTTTCCTACAGCTCACAGTGGAGGAGGTTCTCCAGAGATACCATCTGAATAAGACCATCAAGGAAAACTTCTGTGAGCTGTTGAGAACTAACTGTGAGGTCCTGACTCAAAGAAGCCATGCCCTGCCAGTACATATCAAGGTCACCGCGGCTTTGGCATTTCTTGCCACTAGTAGCTTCCAGCATGTCATGGAGGCACAGGAATCACCTAGTCTGCCACCTCTCATTGTACTGAGGTCTTTATGTGAGCCCTACAGCGAAAAATGCACAATATTATCAGTTTCCCACACAGCCAGAACCAAAAGAAACAGACCATGAGGATCTCCTATGTGACTGTAGACTTCTACTCCTTGTTAGGAGCCATAGATTGCACACATTTAGTCCTCAGATCAGCTTACCAGGATAAGATAGCAGTCCAACCAACAAAGCACTACACACTAGAAGATGTCAAGCACACAAGCCCAGAGCGAGGTGTCAAGTCCAAATTTATTGAAGTACACAAAAAATACCTAACCCAGGAAAGCCTTCATCAGGGGTTAAAACTACAAATTAAAACATATACATAACATTGGACATCATATCAAACATAAATGTATTGTATGAAACAATCTAAAAGCAAATTAAGAAACAACAAAACTAAAAACTAACTAAAATCAAGTCAGGCGGAGAGCATCAGTTAACATCAAGAATTGGTTGAGTACAATGCTCAAACAATTATATAAAAATAAGAGATAGTTAGACAAGATCGTCATGAGGAGAGGATAAATAGTGTGATGAGGAAAGCCCTGCTGAACCGATGGAAATAGGAAAAGATAGTGAATATACCTTTAAGGAAAGAGACATTCCTGAAATTCACAGGTTCCAGACTGCAGTCAAAGAAAGAAAGCACGAAATTGATAGAGCCAGTTTGCCACACCCAAGCTCTGCTGACGTAAGTGCAAGCTTAGGGGGTAATGGCAAACACCTGTGCAGAGACAGAGAAAGGCTAGCTAAGAAGCAGCCTTATAAACCCTGCTCAGAAGGGGAGAAGGGGGTTTCAGGATCAGGTTGCGGTTCAAACTGTTTGTGGTCCAGTTCCAGTCCAGAATCGTGGGCAGGTTCAGAGAGTTCAACATGTTTCAGCTGTTCCAGGATTTCAGGGAGAGGAACTCAGAGGAGGAAACATCAGGAGAAGGAGAAGGACGTGAAAGGAGCCTGAGAGCCAAGAAACCACGTGGGCTTTGCTTAGAGAAAGACAGCAGGGAAGTCTTTTACCTCGAGTCTCGGACCGAAGGTTTCAAGCTGCTCAAAGGTGGGTGAACAAGGCTATAGCTAGAAGTAACCATAACCCAGCCTGGAGCAAAGAACCATGGCTGAACAGCGGAAAGGAACCAAGGCAACTGAACCAGGGAGAGATATCCCATACTAGAGGTAAAGACATTCCTTACTGGGGAAACCAGTGCTGGAGGGAGGTCCAGGGATTTCCCCAGAGCATTCACCAAGGAGCAGATTGTGGGAGTTCAGAGCCAGACGTATATGCTTTTGTCTTACATGTGCTCCTAATTACTGTCTCATGCACTGCCATCGATACTGTTATTAAGGGTTGTTATAGTACCATTAACAATAATATCAACTATTATTGCTACTAATTGTTACAAATTCTAACTGCTACAATTACTACAGCTGCTACTATTCTCTTACAATCCCTGCTATAGATATTCTACTTAAGGTTAACCTTCTCTGCAGCCACATTTATTACAACTGCTGCTATACTGTTACATCTCCTGCCACAGTAGTTCTTAATTAATGTAACATACGCTGCTGCCATTTCTCAGAAGTTTCCAACCCAGGAAAAGTATCAGACTGATAACCTGAGACTCAGATTTACCCAACAACTATCCTAGTTGATCCACTACTACTCCATCTGTAATGTAACAGTAGACCTGAATATACCCGATAGCATTTCACACTTTGTTACTTTGTTACAAACAGATCTCCCTTGAATTAAGCTTTGCTACTGCGTCTTGTTAACAGAGCACATTGCTCCTCTTAGCTAGGCCTTGCTATTATACAATTGTTTGCCTATTAGCACTGCTGTTGTATCCTAACCAGTTAACCTGCATTTACTGTTTCCACCGACATATATTACCCTACATTATATCCTTCCATTGTTGTAACCATGGCTATTTCTCTACTTGCATTAGTTAGCCTCTATCTGTTAACTAACACCACTCAAAATACAGCAGCACTCTCTCCCACCACAAACAACATCCCCATATTGCATGGACTAGGAAGAAGGTACCATTCCTCCTACCATCACTCAGCACCTCATCCGCACCATATAAGACACTCTCACCTATTATATATCTCCCTTAACACTACTAGTAGCTCCAAATCCAATCCTATTCCCTCACATACTAGCCTAAATTGTGCACTCATCAACACTCGCTCAGTACGTAAAAAGTGGCCAGCCGTTACAGATCTTATCACAAAGCTGAATTTAGACATCATCCTGGTCACAGAATCATGGCTAGCAGACACAGACAATGTCCTCATAAACCAACTCATTCCCCCAGCATACTCAATACACACCTGTCACAGAACAGGCCGAAGAGGAGGTGGAGTCCTCATTCTTTTAAGAACTAACCTTCAATTTAATCTACTTTCCTCTAGGAGTACCACACACATGGACTTAGTTACGATAGCTAACAAACATATCATCCTAAATCTCATATACAGAGCCCCATCCTCACCACCAGAAGATCTATCTAGTATAATAGAGCTTGCATGCAACCCAGAAAGCCCACAGAAATCCAACTGGTTAATGGGTGACTTTAACCTCTCCTCACTTCACCATAATCACTCTACCACATTCCTTGATGCCATGGCTGAGCTCAACTACTCACAACTAGTCAGCTCCCCTACACACCTCAAGGGTAACACCCTTGACCTCATCTTTGCGCCCAAGTCTACAACAATCACAAACTTTAACCTATCACTTACCCCTGTTCCATGGTCTGATCATAACTTGATATCCTTCCAAGTCCCATATCAGCAAAACAGTATCCCAACAAGACAGTCAAATATGGTCTCATCAGGATCAACAACCCGTTTCAAAACGCTCGATAAGGATGACTTCATCAGCCATACTCTTCCAGCTCTTCGTCTACCAGCCAATGATCTTGATGAGCTGATCAACAATTGGTACACCACCCTGAACTCCTCTTCACAGCTACCTTCCTCGAGTAGACCACCAGCATCCAACACATCACCAAAAAGTAGAAGTCCAAAACCATGGTTCTCGGCTGAATTACGACTATCCCTCCAGAATCTAAGAAAACAAGAGAGAAAATGGCGCAGATCACGATCTCCAACCGACCAAATGGATTACGAAAATGCCCTAAAGGAACACCGGGAGAAAATAGCTAGAAAGATGAGAGAACACCATACAGAAACCCTTCTCCGATCATTGAACAAACCACAAGACCTCTTTAACATTGCTAAATCCCTAACCAAGGCACCATCCTCCAACCAAACAATATCAATTCAGCCTCAGTCTTTTGCCGACTACCTTCAATCTAAAACCATTGACACAAAATCGACACCAAGTTGTATACCCAACCCCGTTTCAATTACACAGCCTCTAAAAACGTTTGTCGCTCCTACGGTGAAATCCATCACTGACCTTATTGCCACCTTGAATACTACTACAGCCCCTAACGATCCATGCCCTGCTTACTGGATCAGATCGATGCATGCTGAACTGAGCCCCACACTTGCCCTTATCATGCAACTTTCCTTCACAACCGGATCATTCCCAACATCTCTCAAGCAAACTTCAATACGCCCTCTCCTGAAAAACAATAAACTCGACCCAGCGAAAACTGACTCATATCGTCCAATTTCAAGTATACCCCTTCTAGCCAAAATTATCGAGAAGGTGGTACAAATTCAATTGCAGCAGCACATAGATATTTCAGCCCCTCTTGACCCCTGCCAACACGGGTTCTGTGAGTCCCACGGCATAGAGACCCTACTCACATTACTTATCAACACCCTATCAAGAGGGATTGACAAAATTGAAAATGGATTCATCCTTATCTTCCTTGATATCTCGGCAGCGTTCGACTTGGTTAACCATGTGCAACTGCTCCACCGTCTTCAAGAAAAGGGAGTTCAGGGTTCAGCTTGGGAATGGTGTTGATCCTACCTAACTAACCGCTGGCAACAGGTTCGGATAGGATCCTCAACATCTGATCCCTTCCATCAACAACAGGGTGTACCCCAAGGATCCTCCTTATCAGCCCTACTATTTAACATATATATGCAACCAATCTGTGAAATCATCAGAGCATTCAATGCCTCCAGTTTGATCTATGCAGATGATGTACTGATATTCACTCCAATAAAAATCAATGCCCCTGACTTCTCCCCAATAATCGCTTGCTTCAACGCGATTACAGACTGGCTCTTATCCCAGAACCTATGAATAAACTTCAAGAAAACTGAGGTCCTATTCGTAACCAGGAATAAGAAATTCTCCCCCCCCCCCCCCACAACATTGAAGGTGAGAGACGCGGAACTACCATGTAAATCATCGATTCGCTACCTGGGAGTCACCATAGATCAAGAACTGTCCTTCAAAGATCACATAAAGCAGACCGTCAAATCCATTTACAACAAAATAAGAACGCTGAAACCCTTAAGACCTCTACTCGCCCCTAATGACTTCAGAACAATCTTCCAATCCCTTGTAACACCACATTTCGACTACTCTAACGTCATCCTGCATGGGCTGCCCAAGAGCACCCTCAACCCACTTCAATTGGCAATTAACTCAGCAGCCCGCATCCTCTGCTGTACCTCCAGAAGAGACTACATCACTCCCATACTAACAGACCTTCACTGGCTACCCCTACAAGCCAGGATAACTTACAAAGCACTATTGCTGTCCTTTAAAGCAATCAATCAAATAGCCCCACCTTCCCTCTCCTCACTTCTTATCAACACCCTCACGAACAGGCTAAGAAGATCCGCGGCCGCTAATACCCTTGTTGTACCGAAGGAGTACACCAAATGTAACCAAGCAACCAGAGACAGAGCCTTTACCTTATTCGCTCCAAATTGCTGGAACAATCTGCCTCCACATATCCGATCAATAAAAGACCTCTCTCAATTTAGAAAGGTCCTTAAACATTACCTATTCTGTCTTCACCTTTTAGGCCTTAACCCTACGCCTCCTCCCCCCATCTCTCAAATCACTCACACAGCCTCTGACACTCCAACAACATAGTCCTTACAGAACATGAACCAGACTCTCTGCACACCCAAAGTCAAGATCCCTATATGTAACCTGAACTGTAAATTATCCACAGGTGAAATATCTGTTTGTATATAGTATGTATATAGTTTCCCCTGTTATTTCCAAGTTACTGACCCTGTTATAATGTAAGCAAAGGATTGTTCCAATGCGAAAATTTGTTATCTGTAAACCGCGCTGATACCAAAAAGTGTGGTATATAAGAACTGTAAATAAATAAAAATAAAAAACAAGAGGATATGCAAGTGGACTGTGCGGAGCAAAACTCCATATCAGGTGAATTGCCAATGGATTGTACATTATGCCAGACAGATGCTATGAAAGTCTGTTGATAAGAAATGCTTGATAAAGAAAGGTCTTGAGAAGCAGTGTGAATGAACCTAGTTTTGTTTTGCTAAGAAATACCTACTAACTCAAGAGAACGTTGTCAGCTTCTACATTTTTGTGTTTAAAGGAGCAAAAGGTAAATGAGGACATTTAACTTTGCTTAAACAAAGAAGTTGCATTTTGTTTTGCTGATTACCTTATGAAAACAACTGCACATGTTTTAAAAGCTTATAAAGCTTCCTCAGTTCCAGCTTATGTATAATTTCTGAAGTATTGCTTGGAGAAGAATATCCTGACATTGCGTGTTTGAACCTTAGTGCTTTTTGGGGAAAAATAAACTTTTGTCTTTGCCTTTAACCCTTGGCTTACACGACTATCCTTGAACGAGGAAAAACTACAAGTCCCAGAATGCCTCCCTGTGGACAAGAATAGTGTTTTATTCCTTTAATAGAGGACTAAAATTGGCAGCCCTATGCCTCTAGGCCCTCGGCCAGGGTTGGGGTCACGACAAGTGGAGTAGTTCTTGGATTTTTTCACGCATGCGCCAGGATTTTCCAAACACCTCAGGATTTGCACAGAGGACAAGTGCACTTCTGAGCTGCGCAGAGGATTACAGTGGGAAAAAGCAGGCAGGTCAGCTGAGTCACAGAGGACAGCTGAGACCTTCACTTTTGAGAGGCTTGAATCTACGCCTTTTCTCAGGTAACCTGTAGATAATTGGGCTAGTAAAGGATTCAAGTGCAAAAGTGCAGGAATCCCAAACAACTTAAGCCAAGAGACTAGCTGAAGTGTTGTTGTCGTACCGCACTTGGTGGTGTTTTTCTTTCTTTTCTTCCTTACAGAAAACTATGGCTATGGAGTGCAAGGACATACTGCAAGGGATGCAAGCTCAATTTGAGAAACAAAGGGAGATGTCATACCAGGCCCAGGAGCAGGCCGCAGCGGTGATGCAAGCACAACAAAAACCTGTATTGGACATGATGGAGGCGTGGCTGGCTAGCCAGAAGAATACGGCAGAAGCGGCACAAACCCCTCCAGGCTTTGCAGGGGCAGTACATACCTGTGGGGTAGGACCACAGTCTTGTGGGACATTTGCTTTTGGACGGTTGTCTGCAAATGATAACATAGACGATTTCTTGGAATCATTTGATAGGGTTGCACACACAGTAGGCTGGTCAATGGAGCAATGGGCTGTACGCCTGGCCATATCCCTCACTGGTGAGACATTGGCGGCATATAGGACTATGCCCATGGCACTTGCTAACGACTATGATGAGCTAAGAAAAGCCATAAGGGATCGCCTAGGATTAACCCCGATGGTTTATCTTCGCTTGCTTAGAAGTACAAAATTAAAACCTGGTGAGACGCCAAAAGCTCTTTGCCAGGGGATCAGAAGCTTAGTAGAAAAGTGGTTGACACCAGAGGGTAAAACCATAGAATCTGTTATAGATAATATTGTGTTAGAACAATTCATGGCCACAGTCCTGAGGGACATACAAGCCTTCCTGATATTGAAAAACTGCAGGACCGCAAGTGAAGCAACCTTGCTGACAGAACGCTATATAGAAGCGGAATTGGCGGGTCAGGGGAAAAGGGATGCTTCAAAAGCGGCAGGTTTTGAATTATCAGAAAGAAAGTTAGGGCCAAAAGAGGATGGTATGAAAGTGTGTATGCCTATGCAAAGAAGCCACTGTATAAAGAGAAAATGTTTTCGGTGTGGTGTTGAGGGGCATTTGCAAAAGGATTGCAAAGCACGAACAGCACTGATGACTGCCAATGGAAAAGGAATCAGGGAAGGTTTTCTTCTGTCTGTAGAAGTGCAGGGCATTGCTACTGATGCTTTACTAGACTCCAGAGCAGATCAGAGTATGATTTCTAGAAAACTCTGGCGAGTGATAGAAACCCAGGATGAGGCAGGCCCGAGCCAACCTGAAGGAAAGGTTAAGATTAGATGCATTCATGGGGCATCGTCCTTTTATCCCGTACATAAAGTGATAGTAAAAGGCTTAGGGGTGAGAAAGGAAATCCTGCTAGCAGTAGTCCCAAGGTTACCATATGACCTGGTGCTAGGTAGAGATTGACCCCAATTCAAGAGGGGATTAGAGAACGGTCTGCATCCACGGGCAGCTTTGGTATGTACACGTGCCTAGTCAGAAGCTTTAGATAGAGAGGAAGAACCGCCCGATGAGTCAGTATGTGATCTTCCCTCTCATGAGGACCTAGTAACTCCACCGTCGGATAAGAATAAGAAAAGAAAAGGGGAGAAGCGCCGGGAAAGGCAGTGCAGGGCCCAAAACAGATCTGAGTTAAAAGAGGGACAAGGGTTGCCTTGAGTCCCGGCTGAGCTAGTGGAAAAGTTCCCATCCTTTCCCAAGGAGCAGCAAGCTGATCCTGCTCTTACGCGGGCATTTGAATACGCCCAGGTGGAAAGGGATACCTTTCCAAAGTTCCTATTAGATCAGGGAGTGTTATACAGGGAAAGTCTGGATCCCCGCTCTGGGACCATCCGTAAGCAGCTGGTGGTGCCTACGGCGTTTAAAACGGTGGTTTTGAGATTAGCTCACGACCACCCGGTAGGAGGTCATAAAGGGGTACAGGGGACTCTGGACCAGATATTAGCTCGTTTTTACTGGCCGGGCATTTTCAAAGAGACCTCACGATTTTGTGAGTCCTGCCCTTCTTGCCAACGAGTCACCCCCGTTCGTCCATCAGAGGTACCCATGCTCCCCATGCCCATAATATCAGAGCCCATTCGCAGAATGGCAATGGATATAGTGGGCCCTCTGGTAAAGACACCCCGAGGGTTCCAATACATGTTAGTCATAGTGGATCAAGCCACCAGGTTTCCCTGGGCCATTCCCCTGCGTAATATATCTGCCAAAACGGTAGCTTCCGAGGTGATAAAATTATTCTGCGAGGTAGGTTTCCCACAGGAGGTGCTCACAGACCGAGGCAGTAATTTCATGTCTAAGTATTTGGCCCAGGTGTGGGACGCCTTCGGGATCCAACATATTAAAACTGCCGCGTATCACCCGCAGTCAAATGGCCTGGTAGAAAGACAAAACCAGACACTGAAGCAAATGTTAAGGCGAGGCTTGGATGGTAACATGGCAGAGTGGGATACGATGCTTCTCTTTGTCTTGTATGCCTGCCGAGAGCGAATACAGGCATCCTTGGGAGCCTCCCCTTATGAATTAATGTATGGGCTGGCTCCACGAGGAGTTTTGGATATATTGCTTGAGCAGTGGGTTGAGCCTGAGGTGGAGGAAACAGGAGTACCCCATTTTTTGAGGGATTTAAGGGGACGGTTGCACAGAACCTCTCAAGTGGCGGAGAAGAATTTAAGAGCCAGTCAGTTGCGCCAGAAAAATTACTACGATCGGGGTACAAAACCCCGCCAACTAGTTGTAGGTGAGAAAGTAGTAGTAATGGTGGCGGGCGCCAGCCCAAAATTTGAGAGCCGGTGGAAAGGGCCATATAAAGTGGTCAAACAGGTAGGTCCCGTATCTTACGCAGTAGAAAATGGGAGGGGCCGCCAACAGGTGTACCACATAAATGTTTTGAGGCCCTGGCATGAACGAATAGCATTTGCTCAGCTGGCAGAAGTACAGAGAAATGCAGACACCCTAGCAAGAATTATGAACTGTGCGGGTAAAATCTCGCCAGCCCGTAATATCTTAAGGGGGGGGGGATATGTGATGAGGAGAGCCCTGCTGAACCAATGGAAATAGGAAATGATAGTGAATATATCTTTAAGGAAAGAGACATTCCTGGAATTCACAGGTTCCAGACTGCAGTCAAAGAAAGAAAGCACAGAGTTGATAGAGCCAGTTTGCCACACCCAAGCTCTGCTGACGTAAGTGCAAGCTTAGGGGGTAATGGCAAACACCTGTGCAGAGACAGAGAAAGGCTAGCTAAAAAGCAGCCTTATAAACCCTGCTCAGAAAGGGAGAAGGGGGTTTCAGGATCAGGTTGCGGTTCAAACTGTTTGTGTTCCAGTTCCAGTCCAGAATCGTGGGCAGGTTCAGAGAGTTCAGCATGTTTCAGCTGTTCCAGGAGTTCAGGGAGAGGAACTCAGAGGTGGAAACATCAGGGGAAGGAGAAGGACGTGGAAGGAGCCTGAGAGCCAAGAAACCACGTGGGCTTTGTTTAGAGAAAGAAAGCAGGGAAGTCTTCTACCTCGGGTCTCGGACCGAAGGTTTCAAGCTGCTCAAAGGTGGGTGAACATGGCTATAGCTAGAAGTAACCAGAACCCAGCCTGGAGCAAAGAACCGTGGCTAAACAGTGGAGACGAACCAAGACAACTGAACCAGGGAGAGATATCCCATACTAGAGGTACAGACATTCCTTACCGGGGAAACCAGTGCTGGAGGGAGGTCCAGGGATTTCCCCAGAGCATTCACCGAGGAGCAGATTGTGGGAGTTCAGAGCCAGACATATATGCTTTAGAACAAGAGGATATGCAAGTTGACTGTGCGGAGCAATACTCCATATCAGGTGAATTGCCAATGGATTGTACATTATGCCAGACAGATGCTATGAAATTCTGTTGATAAGAAATGCTTGATAAAGAAAGGTCTTGAGAAGCAGTGTGAATGAACCTAGTTTTGTTTTGCTAAGAAATACTTACTAACTCAAGAGAACGTTGCCAGCTTCTACATTTTTGTGTTTAAAGGAGCAAAAGGTAAATGAGGACATTTAACTTTGCTTAAACAAAGAAGTTGCATTTTGTTTTGCTGATTACCTTATGAAAATAACTGCACATGTTTTAAAAGCTTATAAAGCTTCCTCAGTTCCAGCTTATGTATAATTTCTGAAGTATTGCTTGGAGAAGAATATCCTGACGTTGCGTGTTTGAACCTTAGTGCTTTTTGGGGAAAAATAAACTTTTGTCTTTGCCTTTAACCCTTGGCTTACACGACTATCCTTGAACGAGGAAAAACTACAAGTCCCAGAATGCCTCCCTGTAGACAAGAATAGTGTTTCATTCCTTTATTAGAGGACTAAAATTGGCAGCCCTATGCCTCTAGGCCCTCGGCCGGGGCTGGGGTCACGACAATAGCTAAAATGCATCTTAAGAATAAGCTATATTAAAACGTAATGTGTAATAAAATCCAATAATTAAAATGATAAAGTATACAGTAAAACTATACATAAATAACGATAAATAAATAAATAAATAATCAATTAAATAGGACAGTATCTGAATTCAAAGAAACATGTGACAAACACAGAGGATCTCTAAAGGAAAAATGGGGAATGTTGTAATGGTTGATATGGAAGGACAAACTAGATAGGCCATGTGGTCTTTTTCTGTTGTCATGTTTCTATGTTTCTATATAACAGATTTTATAATCCTGTAACAGATCTTATAATCCTGAAACAGTTAACTAAACTAATTATCATAGGCAATATTGTGTGGCTCAGGTCTAGGATCCTGTGGCTGCTCTGAGGGTAGCTGTGGCTCAGTGGAACCTCCGCTGTGCCTGTGCTGGTTCCATGTATCATTCTGCTGGGGCCCACACTTTTACTTCACTCTGTGGGCCCACAGGTCCTGCCTCCACATGCTGCTCTGATATTCCAGGCCATGATTGGTCTGCAGAGAAAAGTCTTGGCATGATCAGATGCATATATGGAAAGTACACTCACTCAGTGTGGATCCAAGCAATGTGAACACAGATGTCAGCAGTGACTTGGCAAATGCTGTGCACTACTGCACATCACCACACCCTAAGAGCATCTATGTTTAGCTACTGTATATCAACATCTCATTTACCATTGCACAGGCGGGGTCAGCTGTTCAGATGTGCTCAGTCCCTGCCTTCCAAATCATGACAGTCCTGCATTGTGATCTATGGTCCTATAGTTATTATGACCACAGGTTGTGTGTTTGGCACAATAGTGCATGCTGTCACTCACCTACTCTGCAAAAGGTGCATAATGCATGCTGTACACCTGCATGGCTAAAAGCCACATAGGGTATCCATGAGGAAATAGGTGTGGCAGCCCTGTGTACTTCTCTCCCAGGTATATCTGCATGCATTTCTTTGGTAGCATGGGCACATTCCTCACCCTCCCAGCCATACACCTGAAACACCACTAAAAATGCCTGTGTATGCCAGCTAGCCAGGTAACCATTTGTCTTTTTCTGCCTTTTCACGGGCGTGGATAAGAAAGGGACACCTGAAGCAGCATGCCACCAAAATGTTATATATGTCTATGCCAATGATATGATGAAGTAGCCCACAGACATGAAGTCACTGATGGCCTATAGTTTATTTGACAGCACTAATAAATAATAGCTGCCCAACCTTTATGTGAGTCTTTTTCCAAACTAAATCAAATATGTAGCATATTGGTGGCAGGTCCCCATAGGCAGATACACAAGTTGAGGGGATGTGCCCTGCCCACGAGTGAGATGTGCAAATGGTCACCAATTGCCTTTCTAGATAGAACATGGACCATATCCTACAGTTACAGTAAGAACCCAACTCTTCCCAGTCCAGACACACTACACATGAAACATGCACATGATGGTAAATTGTAAAGGGGATGGAAGGATACTCCTATGAGGATAGACTTAAAAGGTTAGGGCTCTTCAAACTGGAAAAGAGACAGCTGAGGGGAGATATGATGGAGGTCTATAAATTAATGAATAGAGTGGAATGGGTAAATGTAGATCGATTCTTTACACCATCAAAAATTAGAAAGATTAGGGGACATGCAATGATGCTACAGTGTTAACATCTTTAAGACTAATAAGAGAAATATTTTTTCACTGAACGTGTAATCAAACTCTGGAATTCGCTACTGGAGGATGTAGTAAAAGCTATTAGTATAACTGGGTTTAGAAAAGGTTTGGACAAGTATCTGGAGGAAAGGTCCATAAACTATTATTAAAGAGGATCCAGGTAATCCACTGCTTGCCCCAATATAAACATTATGAAACCTGTGTGTCTTTTTGGGAAACTGCTAGGTACTTGTGACCTGGATTGGCCACTTTTGGAAACAGGACAGACCTTGGTCTGACCCAGTTATGGCAGTTCTTAGGTGCACTAAGAAGGCTTCTGAGACATGCAAGCATGAGGAAAAGAGTGCACTGTGCCTCCATACTGGGGCCACAAGTTATAATCATTACAAAGCAGTGTATGTGTGGGGGTGCTCATATGTGCTAACATGGTTTGTCCTGTGACAATGGTGCCAAGCCATCATGCACTGAGACCTGAGATAGCTACTTCATCAATAAAGCACAGTACGTCTCTCTTAAGGATGCTCAGCGGCTTTTGCTGGTCTGGAGAGAAATGGCTATTGGCTGCCTCCTTCTCCTTGGTCCTACTCTGTTGATAGCACTGTTCCCTCTAAGCTGTGCGCGTGTGCGCGCGCACACACCTCGCCGAGCGAGCGCACATACTTTACAACAGAGCGCACAAAAATTACGGTTCTGATTCTGATAGAAAACAACACAGACATCTTAAAATTTAAAAGTTGTTGTGTATTTATGGTTTTCACAAGTTCTACAATATTTTCTAGTGCAATCAATGTGGTGTACATACTGTATTCTGACGTGTAGTCAAATTTTAAAGTATATAACTCCGAGTATCGTTATGTGGCGCACAAAAATTTAACCTTCATTCAAAAGCTGCACAGCTGATATTTTATGCGCACACAGCCTACAGAAAATTAGAGGGAACATTGGTTGATAGATGTATCAACAATTCAGGTACACATTCTTCAAGTGGTCCTCTGATGGAATAACATGTGATCTACTGGGGGGATAGAGGTACCACAGCAGGCACAGTGTATATAACCATGTATAGTGATTGTGACAAACTACAGATTTTCATATGTGTCTTCACAGTGCCTTGCCAGGCAATGTTACAGATGGCTATCGGAATGGGTAAATCTGTTATAGTGTGTTTAAACCTATGCCTTACATGCAGGGGCATGTTAAGTACCTTGCAGTACTGGTGTTATGCAGGCCATTAGTATGTGTGGGCAGTGGATCTCAGGACCAGCTCTAGCATTCTCCTACATGAGGTGCATCATAACAGTGACTCCAAAAGAGCTATGGATATTGACCGTCCTATCCCTGCTATGAGGCAATGGAACCTTTCTCTACATGGAGAAAGGGTGGCCACACATGTGTGGCACAACAAGATTTCTATGTATCTATTGGTACTTCCGTAATGCCTAACCACAGGAGATGAATGGTGCAAGGGTACTGATGTTAGAGATGACATTTCACAATCTGGGGAGGGGCTGTGTGGCTGCTCAGTTACTTAGAGAGCACACAACCCTAGCAAAGTCCCAGCAGCTACTTCCTGTCACAGTGGCTGTGACCACAATCCACCCTATTGTTGCACTAGCAAACAAATATACAATCTACTAAGTTATACTGGGGGTCACCTGTCCCAATCAGGTCCTCTGACATATGATTCACATCATAGGCTATGGCAGTCATCATCTTCTATGGTACCACTGGGGATTTGTGGGACTTGCAGCCTTTGCATGGCTGCATGGGTACCATGCCACTACACTAAAGGCATTCTCTGTGATAAGTAGCCACTAGAGCAATAAGACCTTCATTGGTGATGTCAGCATCTTTATGCAGTTTACATAATAATAAAACTTACAGATACACTCTTACGTCAGGAGGATGGTAGTTCCTTCCATATGCACTTCAAATGGCCTGGCTGCTTTCTCCTTATATTCTTGAACTTGGCCGTTATGCTTTCTATCTTCCACTGAACTCTGAATTCACAGTGGGCAAGAGAATATAATATGTGAGTCATGGCATTTCTAAATGATGCCAGTTCTCTAAATGTATGCATTGCGGTGTATGAATGTTGTTACATACCTACTTCTACATACAAATTCTGTCTGATGGCATGGTTCTGATTGATCTGGCCTTTCCCCCTATTGCCTTTCTCAGAATCCATCCCCATAGTTGGGTTTCCCTTGCCATATGTTGGCGACAACCCTTCCTGACCCTCCAAAGGAATATGCATCTCATGACTATCTGTAGCCACAATGTCATATATATCCTGTTGCTAACCTCAGTCATATCTCTTCCAGACAGTGCATAAATATTTTACATGCAGGGTAGCAAGGTTGCATGGCGACACCTCCCTCATGGTACCTCGGGTGATTGCTACATCCCAGTTCCCTTGTCCCTCCTTCCTAGGGATATGACCAGTGCACTCATGTGTACATGCTGGCATTGCTACTGCAATGCCTTGTGACTTACTTGGACTTCGTACGGACCTTCAGAAATACTCACATATGATATGAGGAGTACTGCATAAGATGGCAAAACTATGTCCCAAGTATACCATCAGAGATATTTGCCAACCTACTCCAGATCCTGGTTGTCCAATTAGTGATCATCACAAAATGAATAACCAGAATCTAGAGTGGGTTTGGTAGCTGTCTCTGATAGTACATTTGGGAAATAGCTTCACAGAATTTCTGGCACAGGAAGATAATAGAAGAGAAGTCTTTTCAGTAAGTCCTTAAACAGGAGACAATAGATTCACAAGGCAAAATACCCAGGAATGGATTTCCACAGAGTTCCAGACCAGACAAATTTTGGGCCAATCAAGAAACAAAAATGAAAAGCAGCAGCAAAAATATAAGACATAGGAGAAAATTGGCTAGCACTAGACACCCTGGAGACATAACTCTTTTTGTGAGACATCTGTCTTCCAATCCAACACTCAAGAGTTTGAAGCTAGCTTGTGATAACATAGGGGGGGAAAAAGACCATCTGTTAACAAAATAAAAAATGAAACCCTTTTTTTTCTTTTTAATTCGCCTGAAACCTCTGATAATGTTTCACCGGTGGGGTTTTTTGGACAGCAGCCACAGCTTCCTCTTACGTTAACAAAATTCCCCTGAACTAGAAATGTATAAAAGCACACAATGAAAATTTATGAAAACAAAATAAACTCTGCTAAATACACCTAAAACAACAATGAAAACTAAATGAAATATTCCTGCCTGCACACCCCTATTATTTCTTTATTTATTTGAACAGTATTTCTATACTGCCCCTTCCAACGACTGGGGGCAGTTTACATCAAACAATTGTCTATTACAGAGAACAGTGTAGAAAACGAATTTACATGGAATTATTTACATACCAGCTGTCCACACAGGTCGGAGTCCAGTGGGAGTTGGTTAACATTTAACTATTTACATGGTAATTAAGTGGTTATTACCAGTGGAGAGGGATTTTAATATTATAATATTATATAACATTTAATATTATATATTGGTGCTCATACATGCTTCTGCAGGCTGGGTGTCTATGTCCCCAGGACATGGCTCTCACTTTCTCAGACATAGTTGGATGTGTCTCCAGATGAGACCTGAGTTTGGCCCTTCTATACTCCTGAGAGTACAGAAGCGTTTCATGATACTGAACCAGAATGACCATCAGCTCTGTCTCCTCCTGGTAGAAATTCTCCTGCCTTCTGCTGGGTGCTATCTTGGATATGTGCTCCTCCAACAGCAGGGGTAGCTTATCCATGGTCTAGCCATTCAAGAGAGTTTTGTCTAACCCAGTATATTTCGCTGTGCTGCCTGCCATACTGATATATCCAGACAAATTCTAGTCCAATGTCAGCTATTTTCATAGGTGTCCAGACAATGTTATATAGGTATATTCAGAGGTGCTGCCGATCAAGTTATCCTGTTACTGCCAATATTTCAGCAATCCAATTAGGTCAGTAGCCCATGCAGTTTTCAAAAGCTCCACCTATTGTCTTTTATATGGCTATACTTGTGGCTGCTTATCCGGGCATTTTCATCTAAAATCCGGATATCAGAGACCCTTCGAGGAGCAAAGCGGCTAAGCAGCCATTTGTCCTGGTGGCTCAAGAACATCCAATTCTACCCTTTTTCAGATAATTCCTAACATTCTATTTTTAGCAGCCACTAAAACTTTCATTATATTTTATTTTCATTTTCACTTATTACTTTAGATATACCACCATTTACAATAGCATTTGCATCAAAGCAGTTTGCATTGAAAATCCACAATGACTACCATTTATTTATTTATTTCCAAGAAGTTTATACAGTATAACACCCTTCAGGCAAACAAGCCCATCAAAGCAATGTACAATACTAAAGACGTAAAAGAACATATAAGAGCATCTAAAAAAAACATCTAATATGCAGAAAATTATCACACCTCTTGTCACCCTGAAGTTCCCTCTAAGGCTTTTTCAAAAAATAAAGTCTTCGGTCTCTTTTTAAATTTAAGAAATGAATGCTCTTGTCAAAAGTAAGTCAGAAAAGTATGAGCCAGTACTGTGAAAGTCACATGTGCTGAATGCAAGGTACGAGTTGGAGCAGAAGGGATCAGGCAATCAGCTAGATATTAAGGTTCACTGAAATGGAGTGCTCGATGGTTGAAGAGAAGAATCTTAAACTTAATCCGATAAACTAGTGATCAATTTTCTGCCATGAGCAATGGTGTAACTCAATTGAGATGTCTTGTTCCATTCAGTAGCTTAATCATCATGCTCTGGACCAATTGATAAGATAGATAAATTGTTAGCTATGCTTTGAAGAGGCAAGAAACTCACTCGATGATCTCATGGATCAAAGTTAGAAATGACTATATAGCTGGCAAACAGGAAGAAATTGAGCATAATTTTGTAGATTATTCTTCAAATTTATACAAATCAGTCTTCTAGTTCCTAAATGATTAATTTTCCAGTATTAATTTGACAAAATTGTCAGATGAAGTAGGAGATTGGTTGGAGACCCTTTTATGTTGCTGTAATGGAGTTGGGCAAATCTACCATAAGGCAATGCCACTGGATTGGATGTTTATGTTTATTATATTTGCTTAAACACTTTTCAGAGGGACCAGCAAGGTGGTGTACAATTAAAAATAGTATAAATAAAATAAAACAAGGAAAAGAATTCCATAAAATCATAGGACAGAAAAGGCAAGCATACAAGGAGTCATGCAACCAGAAAATGGGAAATAGGGGGACTATAGGGAATAGATAATTTGAAGGCAGAGATGGATCTTTAGAAGTAATTTGAATTTGGTGAATATAGGTTCAAGTTTAAGGGTAGGGAGAAGTGAATTCCAGGATGCAGGGGCAATAGCATAGAAGGCTGATGATCGTGTGGAGGCTAAATGGACTTGAGAAGCTGAGGGAAGGCGCAGATGATTGCCATGGATGCTACAGAGGGCATTGTGGGGAGAGTGAAGGAGTAATGAGTCAGAGAGATAATTAAGGCAAACTAGAGTTCAGTGCATGATGTACCAAAATGAAAAATTTGTACTGAATGCAAAATTTTACAGGGAGCCTTTTGCACTTACTTTCTGATCTTTCACTCCTGCAACATATATCTTTTCCCATGCATTATGCTGGTCAAATTCTTGATCTTATTCTCTCTTCTTCTCGCTCTTCAACTCTCTCATCATTTCCCTCATTTCCACTCCCCTGGCCTTTCTATTAGATTCTGTTTTCAATACTGGCCACTGACCATGTTACTACCCTGTTTCTACCCAGTGTCCTCTTTAACCTTCTACACTCGTGATCTTTCCACACACACCTTGGAACATTTCCCCTCAGCCAAGGATGTTTTCCCATTGGATTTTTACTCCTTTCCAGTAGAAGCACAGGCTAGTCTTTGGTTCTAGTCATACTCTTCAACCCTTGCTTCGATTGCTCCACTCCGACCTCATAGGCGCTCTGCTAAGATGCATTACCCATGGTTCCACTGGGGTCTTCTGACACTTCGCCGGCAGCTTCACCGATCAGAGCATCTGTGGAGGAAACGCTGTTCTCTTTCCTCGCTCTGTCATTTTAAAAATACATACCACGTTTACCACTCTTCTGTTCATACAGCTAAGAAGGATTATTATTCTTCGCTGATAGCTTCTTCTACTAACTCTTCTCATTGTTTGTATACTATCCATCCTATCTAATCCATCCACCTCTATTAACTCTCTTTCTGAACCCCTGCCCCCTCCTCCTCCGGATCTTGTGGACTTCTTTTATGATAAAGTTCAGACTCTTAGGGCTACCTTTCAGAATTGCCTTCCTCCCTTATTGCCATCATCTCAGGGCTCTCCTCCAAATCCTGTTGATCCTGACTCCTCCTCTAATCCCTCTCTTTCCCACTCATGGTCTTCCTTTGGAAATGTCACCACTCCAGAGGTCATCAACCTCCTAAAGTCTTCTCACAAGACTACATCTCCTGTTTATCCCATCCCTTCCTCTTGGCTTGCTGTTCCTCCCCTAGGTCTTCTTCCTCCAATTGTCTCCATTCTTAACAACAGTTTATCTTCTGGGTTTTCTCCTCAGTTTGGAAACATGCCATCGTTTGACCCATTCTGAAGTCTCCCTCCCTTGACTCCTCTACTCCAGTCCATTATCGTCCACTCTTTCATTTCTTTCCAAACTCCTTGAGAAATTGTTTTTTGCTCTGCTTTTTTCTCATCATGATTCTATTAATGCCTTTCACCCCCTTTAATCTGGATTCTGCCCTGGTCAAAGCACAGAAATTGTTCTTCATGCATTTCTTAGTGAACTTCATCAATCGCATGACTGGGATGATATTTCGGTGGCAGTCTCTTGATCTCTCAGCAACTTTTGACCTTGTTGACCATGCTGCATTACTTACTCAATTATGTGACTTTGGTCTTCGGGGTACTGTTCTTAAATTAGTTTTGTTCTTTTCTAATGCAGCGGTCATTCTCTATCTCAATCGATGCCTCTTTTTCTTCAACCTTACCTCTCTCTTGTGGTGTCCCTCAAGGCTCTGTCCTTGCCCCTCTTCTGTTTATTATCTTCCTTATCCCCCTGGCTCTCCTTATACAACATGGAAGTTCTGAATATTTTGGATGGTTTTCCAATCAAATTTTACAAAACCTTTCTGCCTATCTTCGCTTCAGTGATGTTCAAAGTGTTTAACTATGTCCTTACAATGGGAGAGGTCTCTAGGTCATTTATGCATGCTAATACTACCATTTCAAAATCAGAAAAGGATGCTGTGTTTTGCAGCTCTTACTGGTCCAAATCTTTCATAAATACCGATGCAAAGATATTTGCCAAAATCTTGGCAAAAAGACTAGGAAGATTATGTGTCTTATAGTACTTAGAGTTCAGACTAGGTTACTTAAAGGGAAGTGTGGATCTGGCAGTGTCACAAGAATAATGAATTTCCCAGCATTTAGATTGTCCTGCTTTGTTCTTGGCCTTAGATGTAAAGAAAACCTTTGACAGAATAAAGTGACCTCTCATTCAAATTCCTTCAACACTTGAACTGTGGAGAGGGGTTAATTCAAACAATAAGAGTACTCTGTGATAACCCTACTGCCCATCTAAGAATAAATGGGATGCTCATGGATCCATTTCCTATTTATTTATTTATTTATTTATTTAACAGTTGCTTATATACCGCTACCTTCCACAGATCAGGTGCGGTTTACAGTGAACAAGGAATGAACAGATTAACAGGTCTGTTTTACATGAAACATTAATTAACTAGGTACAATTTTGCTATTGCAGAGGTACTAAACACCTCTTCAGTTTGCCCTGGCCTTTGAACCTTTTGCCCAATAAATTAGGCAGAATCCAGATATTTGGGGTATTTATGTGAGGGGGAGGTAAATAAGTGGTATTATATATTGATGATACTCTATGGCGTGCCTCCTACTATCTCTGATGGTGTTTATGAGTCAATGTGGGCATAAAGTAATATATCTAGATATAATTTAAATGCAACAAAGTCTATACACATGTCTTAAATTTTATGACGATTTTAGAAGATTCAATTAGGGCCTATCTCCCTTTCTGAAAGTATATGACAGGACTCAAGTATTTGGTTTGACAGTTACAGGGAAGTTAAAGGAACTCTATGCTTTACATTATTCACCCTTTTTGAATAAGTTCAAAGAGATGCTTGTCATCTTTGTTCCTCATAAGAATTAATTTTAAAAAGGAACTTAACCTCCTGTTTCTTTTTCTATGCCACATCTGTCGGTTTCTGGGGAGCTTTTTCAGGATCTGAATAAGATGTTGATTTCTTTTATTTGGAAAAGGAGAAGACTGAGGATAGTGTTCTCGACCTTGGTAAAACTCTGAGATAAGGAGGAACTTTCCGTGCCAGAACATTAGGCCTATTACTATGCAGCACATTGTGAATAGAGAAATTGTGGTAGGATAGGATCAACATAAAACTGACAAGCTATGGAGTACAGTATGATTGAGGGAGTTGATCTTGGCAAGGTTGTTGTTTTTTTTGAGGGGACTGGAAGCAGGAATGGGTTGACCTGAAGGGGAATCCATGGGTAACCTCCTGGTTAATAATTTGGGGGAAAATCCTTTCTAAATTAGATAGAAGGGGTGGTGTCTTCATTTCCTGCTTTCGTTTCCTTTGCTACCTGTTTGGATGGCTGCTGGCTCCCGAGGCTGCACTGATTGGCTGCAGGTCTGTTAGAGGGTTTTAAAACCAACTGCCCCACCGCGGGACGCTGTGGTGTCTTCATGTCCTGCTTTCGTTTCCTTTGCTACCTGTTTGGATGGCTGCTGGCTCCCGAGGCTGCACTGATTGGCTGCAGGTCTGTTAGAGGGCTTTAAAACCAACTGCCCCACCGCGGGACGCTGTGGTGTCTTCATTTCCTGCTTTCGTTTCCTTTGCTACCTGTTTGGATGGCTGCTGGTTCCCAAGGCTGCACTGATTGGCTGCAGGTCTGTTAGAGGGCTTTAAAACCAACTGCCCCACCGCGGGACGCTGTGGTGTCTTCATTTCCTGCTTTCGTTTCCTTTGCTACCTGTTTGGATGGCTGCTGGTTCCCAAGGCTGCACTGATTCGCTGCAGGTCTGTTAGAGGGCTTTAAAACCAACTGCCCCACCGCGGGACGCTGTGGTGTCTTCATTTCCTGCTTTCGTTTCCTTTGCTACCTGTTTGGATGGCTGCTGGCTCCCGAGGCTGCACTGATTGGCTGCAGGTCTGTTAGAGGGCTTTAAAACCAACTGCCCCACCGCGGGACGCTGTGGTGTCTTCATTTCCTGCTTTCGTTTCCTTTGCTACCTGTTTGGATGGCTGCTGGCTCCCGAGGCTGCACTGATTGGCTGCAGGTCTGTTAGAGGGCTTTAAAATCAACTGCCCCACCGCGGGACGCGGTCGCGGGCGTCCCTCGGGGGCGTGCCCGAAGGGGCATGACCAAAGGGGCAGGACACGCCCCTTTGGCGTCCCTTCGGCGTATGTCGGTGTAAGAAGGTGTCCCCTTGGTATGGGGAAAAGGAAGAAACGAAACCCGCTGGTTCCCCAAGTGAAGGCAGTAAAAATCGTCGGCCCGATGGATGCCCATGTGACAGTGCAAGATCCGTCGTTATCTTCATCACCTGCCCTGCTTGTGCGGGAAGCAAGCATGGATGTTTCGACAGTGAGTACTGTTTCTCCCATTCCTTCTTTACGCAAAACGGGTTTCACTCCTCCCATCGATGAACTTGAGTTTGTGCAGGGTGAGGCCTCCCCAGAAAGGAATCTGGTGAAGGCTGATCCTAGCGTAGTTCTGCCTCCGGATGTTAGCTTAGGTGGTGACTCTGCTTTATTGTCGCCGGCTATACCAGCTGTGATTTCCTTTTCTCCGGTTTTACAAATTAGTTCCCCACCTTCAGATGTTACCTTAAAGGATATCTGGACAATTGTTTCTCGTTTGGAGTTGACTCTGGGTTCTTCTTTAATGAAGATTTCTGATTTCTCTAAAGAAACGGTTCTTAAATTAAAGGACCATGAAGAGAGGGTATTTTCTTTGGAGAGGAAAGTGGTTGATCAGGAGTCTACTGTGTTATTACAGAAGAACTTTGTTGAGAAGTTATCATTGGATTCCCTATTATTGCATCGGCAAGATGAGTTTTTGGAAAATGTTGTGAGATCTCGTAATCTCAGATTTTTAAATTTTCCAAAGACTCATTTCTTGTCTCCAATTATATTGTTACGTAAATATTTCAAGGAGATTCTATTACTGTCTGATTCTGATGGAATTCTTGTGTCTAAGCTCTATTATGTTCCTCAGGTTATTGACCATCGGAATGGGGAAGGGGATGAAGGGGGTCAGCCAGAGCGGTTGCCCCCATCTCCCCTTAACATTTCTGAATTTATTGAATCAGACAATGATGTTATTTCCTCTAGAGCCACTCTTTTGGTTAGTTTTACATTAGAGATGGATAAGGATAGGGTCTTCAGATCTTATTTTCCTAAAAAGAATGAAAAATTTTGTGGTCAAACTGTTCAACTATTCCCAGATGTTTCCAGGGAGACTCAAAAACGACGTAAATCCTTTTTACAGCTTAGATCTCGGGTTTTGGCTTTGGGTATGTTATTTTACTTGAAATTTCCCTGTAAATGTCATATTGTATACCAGGGGAAGAGATATATCTTTTCTGTAGTTGATGAGTTAACAGCCTTTTTGGATAGCAGGACTTAATCTTCTTTTATTTCCTGTTAATTTCTCTTTTCTGGGTACATCGATAAGTCAAAGGAGTTTGGTTATTATTTTGTACAGCAACCACCCAGATTTATTACTAATTTGTTAATGTAAGCACCTCCTTGATGTGGACTAGAGTCTTTGGTTTTGTTTATTTTCTTTGTATTTCTAATGATATGACTATTGTGATGTAACATTTATTTCTTTGTAATGTTGAAAATGCATAAATAAATAAATAAAAAAAAAATTAGATAGAAGGAGAGGTCTTTCCCCATTGTCTCCTATATTTAACAATGTTAACTTTCCTCCAGAGATGGAAAATGTGGGATGGTTTAGCTGGGTTTTGGAACGCGCTATGAAAGGGTGATTGAAATTTTCCACTATACAAGAACTGGAGGCAGGAGACAGGGAGGACATGATTCTAATTTTTCCTTGGATACAGGTGAGACATTTTCTGTCCCCCTTCAATGGGGTTGAATCCGTTTGCAAAGGCAAAGATGAGTTGGAGGTCTCCTCTATAAATTTTGCAATGCCTTAAGTATTGTTGCAATAAAAAAGAAGCTTGCCTATCAGCTTAGATTGGAGGCAGATGCTGAATCCTCTATAGAAGAGGAGTACTAGGCAGAAATCTGGGCCGTGATGAAAAAGAGCTCTGTCTGAACCATAAGGAGGCCTAATATAAAATCCTGTTTCACTGGTACAGAACTTCAGTCCTATTATATAAGATTAAGAAAAACTTGCCAGATGTATGCTGACGAGGTTGCACAGACTGGGATACATATGTGGTGTCAAAGAAAAGTAATTTTGGTGAATTACGCAGCCAGAGATAATATGATCATAGGGTTGTCCCATTAATGCATATTAAGGCTGCATTCTTTGATTGTACTTTGCCCTATGAGCCGTACAGGTCACAAGCATGGAAGGGGCGCTGATATCATCACTGGGCTTCCAGAATGCTGAAAAAGAGTGAGTTTCTGCATGCCTCTAGGGAGGGGAGGAGGCACCAGGTTTGTGAGTCCCACAGGGTGCATTTCTAGCTTGGTAGGGTCCTGGCACTCATGTTACCTTGATTAAATCACTTTACCCTCCATTGCCTCCAAAGAAAAGGCCTAGCAATGTACTTCCAGTCGTACCTTGCCAAGAAAGTCCAGAGACTGCTGCATCAGCATTGATTTGACAACACTCAAGAAGCAGAATTTCACAGGACCAAAACTTAATATTTACAAACGCTACAAATATAGAAGTAAAGGTACCAGGATCAGGTGTTCCACACTGATTATTTCTCAAGTCTGGTTTAGAAATATATTTTTAAAAAGCAACAAGCTTGATAATCAAGGGATTAACCCATTAGCAGACGTGCAAACTGTGTTAATCCCTCTTGCCAGGATAATCAGCAGCACTAACATGGTTAGTGCTGAATATCCGCAGGTGCCACTGCTGCATGCCATAATGCTAAGCAATTCACATCAAGGCATTCCAGGGGTGGCACCTGGTGAAAGCCAGGGAGTGGCGATATTATGCCACTTCTCGCTTATCGCTAAGTGACGAAAGTCAGGCATAGTAGACTGACCTGGCTTTCGCCACTGAAGCTAACCAGGCAACGGCTGAATATCACCGCTTCATGGCAATCTAGGCAACCGAGATATTCAGTGCCAGGTCCCGGCATTGAATATCCGGGTTTAAAGTTCAGCAGTGGCGGCTAGCTGCTTTAGCAGAACTATCGGGCCCGAAGTTTCTAGCTCTTTGGCTAGCAACATCTCTATCCTTATTCCTACTGGCTAATTCCTAAAAGGTATGCTTCATCATCATGACCAAACTAACTGGTATGGACTCTTCAACAATGTCCAGCACCTCCAATGAGACCTGTCAACAGACTTACCAGTTTCTGCTTTTGCCTTACATGACTTTCAAGCATAAACATACTCAAGCCTTGCAACTATATTAGGCTTCTAACAGTATTCTGCAGTTAGCAGTTTAATAAGGATTAAATGAACCTTTAATTGATTCATTCCTCAATACTTCCCTTTTGAACATGGATCTATCTAATTATAGATTCCCTGCTCAACCTTTACAAGTTTATTTCCATTTTCCTTGCATTTCGATATATTCGTTCAAATCCGTTTCCATCTCCAAATCTCGGGTTGACATAAATAGTTTGGCCATGCTTTATCAAAGTCATTCTCTCAGTGATGCATTGAATATATTGACATCCACTCTGTAAGCAAATGCAAGTAATAATAATACACACCATCATTGCTACTACAATTTACTATACGCACCTTCTACTCCAAGCTTTAGTAGAGCAACAATCATAATCCTTACAGATAATTATATAATTAAGTTTCCCATCCTACTGCAGGTCTACAATTCCTGAACAGCAGTTAAATATAAACTTCACCTCAAGTGCTCTTATCGAAGCTCTCCCAACAATGGAATAGGACTCTGTTCAGCTGTCTTCCACAAGGCATCCTCAAGATGTTCTCACAAAGGGCAGGCTAGGCATTGGGGTCTGTGAGACCAGGCTAGAACGTGCTGTATGTTTAAGTTCTTGCTCCACCCCTAATCAGTGAACTTCAGTCCCTAGGCGAGGGAAACAGATTAGTTTATTCTTATCTGCATTAGCCATGACTTCAGCTTTCATCAAGGTAACCCCTTGAGAGAGCAAAATGGAATAAGGATAGGATCTAAACCAGGTTGGATCTAATTTCAATCACATTCATTAAGGGCCTGATTCTGGGATGCAGGGTGCAGAGCTGCACATCCCAGGGGGATGTGCAGCCCTGCAAGCTGTCCAGGCCCAATTCCCCCTCCAGCTCTTCCCATATTTATTTATATTCTCTTATATACCGCACAATTCTGCATCAGTGTGGTTTACACTGAACAAACTGAAATTACATTGAACAGGGCATTATAACTTGGAGATAACTATTTTATAGGGAACATGGGCTATGGAGGGTTAAGTGGCTTGCCCAAGACCACAAGGAGCACCTGTGGGATTAGAAACCCCAGTCCTTCCGGCCCAAGGTTGTTGTCCTCTAGTGGGATTTGAACCCCCAACCTTCCGGCTTGAAGTACCTTGCCCCAACCACTAGGCCACTCCTCCACTCCATATGTCTTAAGCAGCAGGATGGGGAGAGCCGGCAGGAGGTGGGAGGGAGTGTGATGGGGTGGAGCGGGGATGGGTCTGCCCTGCAGGACTTACAGGGCCGATTCAGGTCTCGGACCTGCATGTCCAGCTGGATCAAAGGTGATGGGCTGCTTATTCCACCTCGAAGGTGGAATAAGCAGCACTGACCCAGCATTCAGGCCAGGGTGTCCCGCTGCCTGATCCAGGCCCCAGCAGGCCAGCCATAGGTCAGGCAGCAGGGAGAAGGGGGCCTAGAACATGGCAGTTGGGGTCGCCTGTGGGGAGGATGTCCTCGTAGGCAGCAGGGGCACGCCGGGATGTCCATGGGTCCGATTCTGTGCACCACAGGATCGTTTTGTTCCCACGGTCCAGAATTGGATCCTAACTGGCCTCTCTTCCTCTGAGATGTCTGGACGGCCTGGACATCCCCCTCTCTGAATTGAGCTCTACATCAGCTACATACATATTTAAAGTTCTTCTTTTTTTTTTCTTCCATTTCTAGAAATGCATGCGGAGTAATATTTACAAAAAAGAGACATTCCCTAAACATATGATGGCAAACATTTGTTGCAGTTCTTTAAAATATGTAAGAGTCCTTTCCAACAGGCAATCTGATTCAAGTCCTTGGGCTTGAGGCAAGATATTCGAGAAAATGCTGCTTTAATAACATGCTTCCACTGTGGCCCTGCTACAAGCATAATGCTTTGATTTATGTTGAGAAGTCTGATCACTTGACTGCTATACTGGTGGGGAGAAGCAGGGCCAGTGTGACCATTAGGCAAACTAGGTGGCCGCCTAGAGCGTCAATGGTCTGGAAGCGGCCCATTGTCACTGCTGCTCTCTGGGACCTGCAGCAGCAGCAATGGTTTGAAACAGCCACATAGCACTTACCTTAAACCTCCGGTGTGGCGAAGCTCTTTCAGTACCACCCTGCCAAGGTCTGATGCCAAATTACTACTTGCACATACCTTGAAGAATTTAACATTGTGCAGAATTTAGAATCATGCCAAATTTGTGGTTAGAATTGTAAATCTATCATTTGTGAATCATCACCCCCCCCCCCCTCCTTTGCTTCCACGTGTCTGGCCATGACACACAGAGGCAAACTGGGGAAAAAGGACATCTAGGAGCACATCTAGCCATGAGATGCTGTTCCGGAGGCTTACTGAAACACAAAAAGGCTGGCATACCAAAGCAGTGACTACATGCAGCAATACGATCCTTATCCGTCTCTTTCACATCAAACCACAATATTGTAATGAAATGCTGAATATTTCTGGATATGGTATTAATTAGAAGACAAATTCAATATATGCATATGCAGTACCCACATTTCTAATCACAATGGCTGAGCACAGGAATATCATCCTAGAAGGGGCTTCACATCTCAAAGTCACAAAACTTCAAATCTTTTTTTTTCACAAATACATCAACCCTTCTTAAAAACTAAAGCTTCAAACATGGTATTATTGTATCAAAAAGAAATTTGGGATTTTCTTCTTTAAAAACATATAGCAAAGTAGAGTGGATGCTGCCTTGTTCTCCATAAGGACAGACAGACAATCTGGGACATTTCTTAAAGAAACCGCCATCTTACTGGTCTTGTTGCATCTGCACAGTTTTACCAGGAAAGCACACTATATTTCCATCATGGAAGGAGTTTTGTAACCCACTCAAGGCAGACGCTTTGTCCCCCTTAGTGCTTTCTGAATGCCACTGGAAATACTATGACCACTGCTGTTCCTTTACTTATCCTTTTTGTGCTTCGAATAAATGAACTAGCACACCAAGAGTAAAGGAGCCTGTGTACTGAAGAGAGATATTGTCCCTGGTGAAATAATTCTATTTTTGTCAAATACGCATGATTCCAAGCTGTAGTTTTTATACATATAGGCCGCTGCAGTGCCCGAAAGGGGAGCACCAGTGGCCTTACATGAGGGTTTTCCCATTTCTGCTGCTTGAAGTTTGTTAATAATTTATTTATTTTTCCTTTAGTATCTCTGTGTCAGGGGTTCTCAACTCCCCCAATCAAGGGCTGAAGATTTTTCTCCCTGCAGGGAAGAAAAAACCCTTTGCAGATACTAAAATACATTAGCAGATCTGCATGCTCTGAAAAGCACCATGTCCTGCAATCCACTAACTGGGACATGCCAGCAGACCCCTGCACTATGAAAAGCTCCAAGTCCTGCTATCCGTAAACAAGTAGGGATCAATTTGATTAACCTTGTTCTAGATGAAAGTGTGGTCAGGGCAAAATCACTCTTCCTCTTTCCCTTTTTTTTTTTCTTTCGCTGCAACTCGGTACCACAGCAAACACAGCACAAAGATTCACAAATAGAATATCAACAGGGAATCTCCCTCCAATTCCCAATCCCTTCAACTTTATATCCAGAAGCCCTCCCAATCAATTTCAGCAACCACAATCACAGGCTCTGCTAGTTCACTTTCTTCCATAACACTGCAAGCAACACACAATAATGATAACTGCAACAAAATATACCTCAAAGCAGAGTAAAAACAAGTAAGCAACAGCCAACCTGAATAGCAGTTTTTATTGATAGGAAAGTGAATGCGTCTCTCAAGTCTTCTGCATCCGAATGCAGAGGGTTCAGCACATAGCCTCCCTGCAAGCAGGATGCCAGAGAGCCCTTTTTGGCTTTGATCCAAGGAGGCAAACAGGACAAGACAAACACCAAACATTAACTCCTTGAATAAAGTTCTCACCCACTCACTTAAATTCTGGACTGGATAGTGTAACTACTGCCCTGATCCCAACTCCAGCCAGCAAGAATCCCAACGATACAAATTAAAGATTCAATGTAAAGAAAATCTTACCCTGCTCCTTTACGTTTATTTATTTATTTATTTTATTTATTTATTTATGTATATATTTCTATACCGCCCCTTCCAGCGATCAAGGGCGGTTTACAAGGAACATTTTAACAACTGTACACAGATGTATACATTTACATTGAACAATTAGATTTAACTATTTACAATGAACGGTTGAGTATAACTATTTACATTAAACAAAACTTCAACTTCAAGGTGTATTAATAATACAAACATCCATTAACTTATTTACATTGGATATTTACAGTGGTTGTGTATGTTTACGTTCTGGTACCCTTGTGGCTGGCTGGTGCTGAAGTTAGGAAGAGAGTTTACACTGCCTGCGTTCTCTACAAAGGTTGTCGTTAAAATCATCTGAAATAAACAAACACTTTGTTCTTGTTAGTACGAGCTTTATTATATAAATTGCACAATTGAGAGAGTTGACAGATATGCAATGTGTCAGGCATGAAATACAAGTCTCTGACTCTCATTGATAAAGGCATCTTTTATAAGCCAGTAAGCGGAACTTCACAGGACCAAACCTTAGAAGTTACACAAGTGCAGATGCTAGGAAACGGAACTAAGAGGTACCAGGAAGAGGTGTTCCAAATTGATTTCTCAAGTCTGGTTTAGAAATATATTTTTAAAAAGCAACGTTTCTATCTCTTTGGCTAGCCACTATCTCTGTCCTTATTCCTATTGACTAATTCCTAAAGCTTATGCTTTATCATCATGCCAAGCTAACTGGTAGGGACATGTGATCAATGTCTAACACCTCCTGTTCCCCTTTCTGGCCTCCAACAGGACCTATCATGGTCTAACACTTTTCTGTTTTTGCTTTGGCCATTCATGACTTAAGCATGCACATACTAAAGCACTGCAACTATATTAGGCTTCTAACAGTAATCTGTGTTAGCAATTTAATAAGAATCAAATGAGCCTTTATTTGTTTCATTCCTCACCATGTTTGGTTACCTTCTATGCAGTGTATGGATGTGCTCCAGAAGAGGTAAATTGAGTTATTCTCTGTATTTTTGGGAGGAGTGGTCTAGTGGTTAGGACAAGGTACTTCAGGCCGGAGGGCCGGGGGTTCAAGTCCCACCTGGGGACAGCAATCTCAGGCCGGAGGGACTGGGATTTCTAGTCCTATAGGCACTCCTTGTGGTCTTGGGCAAGCCACTTAACCCTCCACTGCCCATGTTCCCTGTAAGTATTAGCGTATGTGTCTCATATCCCCTTGTGTTAAATGTATCCCCTAATTGACCGCTTTGACCCAGTGAAAAGCGGGATATAAATACAGCTAAATAAATAAATAAAATTTCTGTTGATTGTGCTATTCTTTCTCTACGTGCTGCTCTCTTTGCTCTGTCAGGCATTTGGAGATTACTGAGGAAAATATTTTGTTAATGTGGGATGTTCATGAGTGTGATTCCTATTTTATGGATATATGCATATTGGGAATTGCATTGTTTGTTCATTATATTACCATATTTGTTAGCTTTTTTTAATTTCTGTGAGGGGTTAACTTGGGGTTTTCATCCTGTCCATGTATACCCAGGGCTGGTGCAAGGATATCCTAGGTGAAACTTAGCCTTGCACCCCTTGCAGTTAGCTTTTAGACCCCTCCCCAAGATTTTGATTATTACACTCAGTTATAATTTATTTATTTATTTATTTATTTAACGTTCTTATATACCGCACTTTTATCATCAGCGCGGTTTACAGTAAACATAAAATACTCACCGATAGCAACAGGCTGTCGTGAGTTTACATATAACAGGAAATCTAATTGGATACAACATAGGGGAGAACTTTGTACATATAAGTTATATAACTATATACAATTGTATTCTTCTTGTTGTACAGGGAGTGATAGATCGTTACATTGGATTGTAATGTGGTGTTGGCTATGTTGGAGTGGGGTATTGAGAGAAGTATGCAAGGAACAGGTGGTGTTTTATGGCTTTTCTAAATTGTTTTAGGTCTTTGATATCTCTTATGGTGGGTGGAAGATCATTCCAACATTTGGGAGCGAAGTAAACGAATGCTCTTGCAGTTGTTGAGTGTGAACATTTTGTAAAGTCCGTCGGGATGATTAGAGTATTAGCTGCGACTGATCTTCTAGATCTGGTGTGGGGGGTGTGAGTGATGAGAGTGGAGATTGCTAGGGGAGCTAAGTTGTTAATGGCTTTGAATGTGATGAGTAGTGCTTTATATGTAGTCCTACAGGATATTGGGAGCCAGTGTAATTCCTTTAAGATGGGAGTTTATGTGATCGTTCCTTGATGCACCATTGAGGATGCGGGCAGCAGCGTTCATTGCTAATTGTAGCGTGTTTAGAGTGCTTTTTGGGAGGCCATGTAGAACTATGTTTGCATAGTCAAAGTGTGGAATGACTATGGCTTGGAAGATGGTTCGGAAATTGTCAGGGTCGAGCATGTTTTTGAGGTTTCGGAGGGTTCTGATCTTGAAGTAGATGGATTTCACTGTTCGGTTTATGTGTTCTTTGAAGTCCAGTCGGTGATCAAGGGTTACGCCTAGGTATTTTACTGTGGATTTGATTGGAAGCTCTGCGTCCCGTACTTTTAGAGCAGTCGGGGGTGAGAATTCTTTATTCTTCGTGATGATTAGGGCTTCTGTTTTTTTTGAAATTTATTCTCATATTCTGTGTGAGGAGCCAGTCTGTAATTGCATCAAAACACTCTATTAGTACTGTGTAATCAGGTCGAGTAATGTTGATTGGTATGAAAATCAGCACGTCATCTGCATAGATTAGGGAGGATACTCCAAATGAGCGAGTGATCTCACATATCGGTTGCATGTAGATATTAAAGAGTAACGCCGAGAGGGAGGATCCTTGAGGGACGCCTTGTTTCAACTGGAAAGGTTTTGAGGTGTTTGATTCTGTTCGAACATGTTGCCAGCGCTCTTCAAGATAAGATTTGCACCAGTCCCATGCTAAACCCTGGATGCCCTTGCATTGGAGTCGGGTTAGGAGTTTGTTATGGTCAACAGAATCAAACGCTGCAGAGATGTCGAGGAATATTAGTGCAAAGCCCTTTTTGATATTGTCAGTACCACAGATGAGGGTGTTGATTAAAGAAGTCAGCAAAGATTCCACACCATGGGCTTCTCTGAATCCATGTTGACTGGGGTCCAGAGGTGATGTGGTGTCTATATGCTGTTGGATCTGAATCTGTGTGACCTTCTCTATTATCTTTGATAGCAGGGGGATGCTGGAGATTGGATGGTAAGATTCTTCTTTTGTTGGGTCTAGCTGGTTGTTTTTTAGAAGAGGTCTTATGGAAGTCTGTTTAAGAGCTGATGGGAAGATGCCTGTGGTGAATGATTGATTTATGATTTCGGATATGAATGGGCTGAGCTCATGTCGTAACGCATTTATCCATTGTGCTGGACATGGATCATTGGGTGCAGTGGTTGTATTTATTCTGGTGATAATATCTTCGACGTGCTTTATTGAGGGGGATGTGAGCTTGATGAGTGGGTTCTCCTGTAAGAAAGTTTGGGCATTAGATAGGGGAGAGGTTGTTGATGTCTTGATGGTTTTGGATTGGATGTAATCGGCGTACTTTTGGGGGTGTATAGCATCTTGATGTGGTGGAGTGGGCTCGGTGGTTAGTACTTTCACTAGGTTAAAGAGTTCTCGTGGTTTGTTTAGAGAACGGTTGAGGAGATCGGAGTGAAAGGCTTTTCTTCTGTTCCATACTGCTTCGCGGTGCGTTTCTAGCTGTGATAGATATGTTGCTTGATCGGTAGAGTTCTGGGATTTACGCCATTTTCTCTCTAGTTTTCTTAGGAGTATGAGGGATTTCTTTAGCTCTGGGGAGAACCATGGTAAAGATGGTCTTTTATCTGAATGTTTATGGTGTGTTGGGTGAATGTTGGGTGTAGATGGTACTGAAAATTCGTTAAGGGTGTTATTCCAGTTTGCGACTAGATCATTGATGTTGTTGGAAGGTGGTTGGGAAAGCTTTGGAAGTACAATTTTTGTGATTTCTTCTTTGTCAAATGGTATGAAACGTCTATGGTTTGTTGAAGATTGTTTCCTGGTGTGGTTGGTTGTCTCTGGTTGAGCTGGCATGTTGAAAGATAGGAGGTGATGATCTGACCAGGAACAGGGCTGATGGAGAGATCAAAATTGTAGTTGTTGCTTGCATAGGAGGATGGTGTGAATATAAGGTCGAGAGTATTTCCACTATGGTGGGTGGGGTTGCTTACTATTTGTTCATAGTTGAGGTTGGACATTGCGTTGAGGAAGGAACCGGATGAGGCGGGTTGGAGTGAAGCGAGATTGAAGTCGCCCAGTAACCAATTAGGTTTGTCTGGGTGCTTAGGATTGCAGGCTAAGTCAATTATGGTTGAGAGTTCTTCAGATGAGTTGTTTGGGGGCCTATAGATCAGGTTGATCGTGTTATGGTTGTTGTAGATAGAGATTAGATCTAGAAGTGGTGTACTGCTGGTTTGGATTGTTCGGTATTGGAGTTCAGTCTTAGCTATAATGAGTACCCCGCCTCCTCTTTTGTTGGGTCTATTAGATGTGTAGCTTGAGTATGTTGGAGGTGTGAGCTGATTTAGTATGACTGTATCGGCATCGGAGAGCCAAGATTCTGTGATGAATAGAATATCTAGGTTGAGGTTAATTATGAGGTCAGTGATGGCAGGCCATTTTTTGCGGGTAGATCGTGCGTTGATAAGAGCACATCTAAGTACTTTTTGGGTAATTAATCTGTTGCGTTTGTGTCGATTGCCTGTTCTAAAACTATGGAGATTAGGTGAGATTGTCTTTTGTAGTGTGGGTTTTGTGGTGGTTGGAATTGGTTGTGGAAGTTTTTTCTATTTCTATTGTGTAGTAACGGTATATGGTTGTTATCATTGATAAGTGCATTAGTAACATTGAAGGTGTTAAGGAGTAGGTAGATGCCTAGGAGGGCTAGCAGTGAGCCGTTCATGTTTTTTGCCTTTGAATTCAAAGTGGAGGAAGCAGTATTAATTTGTGAGGACTATGCTTAGTATGTATATAGAGTAGTAGGTAGCAGAGGATTATATCACATTGTTTACCTCAGTGTTATTTGACAGCATAGGATTAATAGCCCAAGGTTTTGGTATATACAATGTTTCAATGAGACAGTAAGCAGGTTTGTTACTATGTTTCAACAGGAGTATGGGGGTGCATACTATGTTACAATTAAGGCAGAGGGTTGGTAATTTGCTATTATTTAGATACATTCACTGAGTAAGCTTCTAATTTTAAACATTAGTTAATTGGAAGCAAAAAGTATGCATACATACAGTAGATAAAGGTGAATTGGATAGGTGTTAGCTCTTGTTGAAGCCTTTTTGTGCCGCGCCTAAGGGCCACGCCAAAGGGCCCTCTGGCGAGGCCCTCATCTGAACATCATCCCTCTCAAAACAATCCTATAACAATACACATGTGGAAATCACACTTTTAAACTCTATTTTGTATATATTTTTTTATTTATTTATTTATTATGAGGGAGATTTCAAAAAGCCACTTACCAGGGCAAATGGACTATTTGCCTATTGCCCATTTTTCTGCAAGAAAACGTACACACTGATAACTTCACGTTTTGTGGCTGCCAGGATCCATTGCTTTGCTTTGACTGTAGCTGGTTCTGTCCAGGTTATAGTAGAGACCATCCTTTTGGAACAGGCCTCCTCTTCCCAAGAATATTGCCCAATGTGTAATAAATCTAAATCCCTTCTCCCTGAACCATTGTCTTTTCTGTGCCTTGAGATTCAGGAGCTCTTCTTGCCTCTTGGGTCCTGCACTTGGAATGAAGAACAGTTCTGAGAATAATCCCTGGAAGTTTGGGATTTCAACTTTCTACATAAAAACCTAAATATGGCTTCCAGAACCTCCCACCCACATTTCCGTATGTTGTTGGTAATCACATATGCTAAGCTAGCTCCTCCCCAGCATCTGTCTTTTATTTGGTTCATCAGCTTCACACCATGCAGGTAAGATACAACAAGCAATCCTCATAGACACCAATCACCCATTCATCTCTACTATGTCCCTGAAAGTCTCTATATACCTCTCTGCCTCAGTTTCTCCAAGTTGCTACTGTACTCTCCAGAGATCAGACTCCTTCGTTGAGAGCCAGGAACTCTTTGCATACTTATCTCCAAGTTGGTGGGACGTTACAAGTGTCTCAGTGCAAAGACTAGAGAGACCCTTTATTGCTTCTGGACTGCTGTCTGCATCTTAGTATTGGTTAGTTTAGTTATTTAATGTTCCTAAGGAAGTTGATATACCTAAATATAAAGGGGAGCATTTTCAAGCGTTTTAGCTAAAACACGGCCACTACGATATTCAGTGGCAAGAACCGCTTAGTGCTGCTGAATATCCCCACAGACCACCGAACAAATGCCAGGTTATAACTGGGGTGGTCTGTGGATGGAGTGGGAGAGGCAATAGCTGCTATCCAGTAAATGGAGATATTCAGCTGCTAACTACTTAGCTTCAGTGGTTAAAGTTACGACAGCCATTCACCGAGCCTAACTAACCACTTACTATCCTGTCAAAAGATGAATATTGCTGCTGACCGGAATGCATCTCTGATGCCTAGCCAGCCCAGATAGTTATCGACGGAAACCAGATATATTTCATCACTGAATATCCAGTCTCAAAGTGGCGTCAGCTAGACACTTTATTTTGGCTAGCCACCACCGCTGAATATGCTCCCCAAACAAAGCACAGTACTTCTAAGCTTACCTTCTTCAAGTTCCCCTGACAGAAAAGGAACAGATGTGGTTTAGTTAGCCTCATTTTGAAGCTAACCAAAAGAAGTGATCTGCCCTACTACAAGGGTACAGGACACTCTAGGTCACTCTAGGTCAGCCTTCAGCCATACGCCCCTCAAGTCTCCTACCTTTCCTCCCATCTCACCTCTGTCGGCTGGGAGTCAGGTTTGTTGAAGCATCTTGCTGCTTCTGCCTGCATTCTTCTCACACAGATGGCTCTTCTGCCTGCCGTGCCTTGCCTCATGAGCTTCTCCTAGGTCCTTCTCTGGACCATGATCTTGGATCACTGACTTGCCCATAATCAGCTGGCCACTGCTTGCCTGGCCCATAGCCACTATTGTGCTGTCCCACCTGCTTTAATGATCCACCGTGGGTGGTAGACATAAGATATGCCATACTGGGTATGACCAAAGGTCCATCAAGCCCAGTATCCTGCCTCCAATGGTAGCAAATCCAGGTCACAAGTACCTTTCAGATTCCCAAAAGGTAGACAGATTCCATGCTGCTTATCCCAGGGGTAAGCAGTGGATTTCCCCAGTCCTCTTTAATAATAGTTTGTGGACTTTTCCTCCAGGAACTTGTCTAAACCTCAGCATCAGCATTGCAAGTTGGTCTCTTTGGGACAGGACAGGATGAGACAGGAAAGAAGGGAGTCCTGCAGGCAGCACTCTGCAGGTCGGCCACACTTGCCAACACCTGCAACACTCGATTCCCTTGTCTCTTCCCCTTGCAATATGACATGGGAATCGAAGGAATATAGCACTGAGGCCAGCAAAGTGACAAAGGATCTGACATGTGAGTGGTACTCTACTGTCTGCTGCAACTAGCAGTATTCAGCACTCTGAGGACACTCTGGCAGCCAGTCACGACAAACTATGGTGCTCTTAGTGGCTGGCTAGTTCACCTAATTCTCCCACTGGCCCTTCTGTCTATTGTTTCATGGTTCCTGAGAGCCAGAGCATTGAATGCAGATTGTCAGTATGAGGATATGATAAGAATATATATTTCTGTCCCTATGTATGCTCCTTTCCTGCACCCTTCCTGTTTAGAAAGGAAGCTCATTGTGTGGGAAGGTGAAGAAGAGCAGGCACTATGGCTGAAATATGTACTGTCTCTTTGCTGCTTGCCTGTGATTGTAACTACTGAAGCAGCTCCCCTCCCCTCCAGATTATCTGGTCATGAAGCTGCAAATGAACGGCATCAAACTCATTACTCTAGAGGCTGTGAAAAATTGTGTCACCAAAGCTGTTGCCCCTGATACAGTTTCTGCCTCCATCTAAATGGACAACCTGATCCCAGGTGAGAAACTAGTTCCATGAGCAAGAAACCTGCAAGTTAAATCCCTCATGCTTCTTGCTCTGATTAGGGTTAAGCAGCCTGCAGCCTTCCATCTATCCTGCTTATCCTGAGAGGGGGAGGAGCCTGCTCCATTTAAACAGCAGCTGCCTTCAATCAAGGTACAAGCTAACTGCCATCTGCTTCTTGCTCTGATTAGGGTTAAGCAGCCTGCAGCCTTCCATCTATCCTACTTATCCTGAGAGGGGGAGGAGCCTGCTCCATTTAAAACAGCAGCTGCCTTCAATCAAGGTACAAGCTAACTGCCATCTGCTTCTTGCTCTGATTAGGGTTAAGCAGCCTGCAGCCTTCCATCTATCCTGCTTATCCTGAGAAGGGGAGGAGCCTGCTCCATTTAAACAGCAGCTGCCTTCAATCAAGGTACAAGCTAACTGCCATCTGCTTCTTGCTCTGATTAGGGTTAAGCAGCCTGCAGCCTTCCATCTATCCTGCTTATCCTGAGAGGGGGAGGAGCCTGCTCCATTTAAACATCAGCTGCCTTCAATCAAGGTACAAGCTAACTGCCATCTGCTTCTTGCTCTGATTAGGGTTAAGCAGCCTGCAGCCTTCCATCTATCCTGCTTATCCTGAGAGGGGGAGGAGCCTGCTCCATTTAAAAAGCAGCTGCCTTCAGGCAGGCCCGCGCCTGGTGGGCCCGCGCCTGAGGGCCCTTTGGCGTGGCCCTTAGGCGGAGGCCACCGACGGAGGTCACTCTGCAGCAGGCTGACATCGATCTCGAAAATGCAAGTAAATATTTACTCTCGCAAACAACAAAGCTGTAATCACCACAACAGTTAACCTGCTCTTACTGAAATACTGTTAAGTGGTGTTATAGCTTCTCATCCATCCTGTAAGCTCCAGTTAACCTGCTCTCACTGAAATACTGTTAAGTGGTGTTATAGCTTCTCATCCATCCTGTAAGCTCCAGTTAACCTGCTCTCACTGAAATACTGTTAAGTGGTGTTATAGCTTCTCATCCATCCTGTAAGCTCCAGTTTACCTGCTCTCACTGAAATACTGTTAAGTGGTGTTATAGCTTCTCATCCATCCTGCAAGCTCCAGTTAACCTGCTATCACTGAAATAATGTTAAGAGTGTTATAGCTTCTCATCCATCCGTAAGCTCCAGTTTACCTGTTATTATTATTAAATTATAATACACTCTTATTCATCCACACAAACATTATGGCCTTACCCTACATTATAACATTTACGTTCTACCTTATCACTATAGGAATATGTAATGTTACCAGCCTACACACTAGCCACAATAGAATACCAACAATCCACAATTACAGAAGAAAATGGACAGATACACCCTTCTTCAAATCTAGAGATTCTACCCAAACTTCCCACCATCATCTTCTACTCATCTCATTACAAAACAACACAAAAAAGAAACAAGAAGGAAATCCAATTCCCCAACATCTGAAATGTGCATTGATAAATGCCCGATCTGTGCGCAAGAACTGGCCTATCATCTCTGACTTAATATCACTACACAACCTTGACTTACTCCTAATCACTGAGACTTGGCTTTCTTGTGATGACAATGTATTAATCAACCAATTCCTGCCTTCCAATTTCTCCTTACATACATGTCATAGAAATGGCAAGAGAGGAGGTGGTGTTCTAGCCATCTTCAAATCTGACCTCCATTTCAACCTTAAGGAAGCAACAAGTTCAACACTCCTAGATACTATCTCAATAGTAAATAATTGTTGTTCCTTCACTCTACTGTACCGCGCTCCTTCATCCAATTCAGATTCACTATCAATGATAATTGACTTAGCCTCCAACTCACAGAACCCCCATATAACAAGTTGGGTTCTAGGAGACTTCAATCTACCATCTCTCCAAGACTCCCATGTAACAGCTTTTCTTGAAGCTTTACAGGTTTTAGGGTTTAACCAATTAATTAAAGATCCAACCCATGTTAAAGGTGGCATATTAGACCTAATATTTACAACTGAAACAACTGTCAACTCACCATCCATCTTGGATCTATCAATCAACCCAGTTCCATGGTCAGATCACAAACTAATTATATTCAAGGTTCCCCTTCCCAGATGTAACCAAAAGGAAGAAAATGGAGTGAATGGCATTACCAGTCCCACCCTGAGAAGATTTAAGCCATTTGACAAAGACTTAATCCTAAAAACAACACTTCCACTAACCAACTTACCAGAGTGCAGCCTTGATGATTTAGTTTCTAATTGGAATAATACGCTCAGTTCAATTGCCACATGTCCATCGACTAACAAATCTCAAAGCAAATGACACTCTGCTATCTGGTATTCATCTGAGCTGAAAGCCTCTCGCACAACCCTAAAGAAACTTGAGAGACGATGGCGACGCTCACACTCAGAAGTAGACAGAACTGCATATATCCTACATCTCACATCTCATCGCACAGCGGTTACTGACTCAATGAGACATTACCATGCGGTCACGTTAAAAAGATCTCTAAACAAGCCTCATGACCTGTTTGCCATAGTTAAGCGTTTTGACAAATGAACCCGCTTCGCAACTCAAATACGAAATCCACCCTCAATTATTTGCTAACTATCTACAATCCAAAATTTGCCAAACTGACAATATCTCAGCTCCTAACATAGTTCTAGATCCAGTAGATCAAGCTCTACTTACTATCTTCTCAATACCACCTAAACGACAAATCGAGGACACCATTGCTAGCTTAAACATGACCACCGCTCATACTGATCCATGCCCTGCGTTCTGGATCAAAGATTTACGAGCTGACCTCAGTCCCATCATATCCAGACTCATGATTCAATCATTTACAACAGGAACTTTCCCACGTATCCTTAAGCAAACATCCATAAGGCCATTACTAAAAAACAACAAGCTCGACCCTCTTAAACCAGAATCATATAGACCAATAGCAAGCATTCCTTTACTAGCAAAAATATTGGAAAAAGAAGTACAAAAACAAATTCAGGATCATATTGAAATTAATGCTCCACTAGACCCATGCCAGCACGGCTTCAGAGAATCCCACGGTGTGGAAACGCTTCTAACTACACTGTTCAGCAGCTTATTATCAGGTATTGATAACATCCGCCAAGGGTTTGTCCTTGTCTTCCTAGATATCGCAGCCGCTTTCGATTCTGTGAGCCATGAACGCCTCCTAGAACGTCTCAAAGGGAAGGGAATTACCGATAAAGCACTCGAGTGGTGTAAATCCTACCTTTCGGACAGATGGCAACAGGTACGATCCAACGATACTTCATCAGATCAGTTTCATCAAAAACAAGGTGTCCCTCAAGGCTCCTCCCTCTCCGCCCTTATGTTCAATATATACATGCAGCCTATATGCAACCTGATACGATCCTTTAGAGTCAACTGCATGATATACACGGATGATGTACTATTATATTTTCCTTTTACAACAGAGAACCCCGACCTCACTCCTTTAACAAACTGCATAAATGAAGTATCCAACTGGCTACAATCTCAAAATCTAAGGATCCAACACAAAAAAACAGAGGTGTTATTCATTACACGGAACCGAAATTTCACTGCTCCGTCCTTTTTGAAAGTAAAGGATGCTAACCTCCAGACCAAGACCACCATCAGATACCTTGGTGTCACTTTAGACCAGAACTTGGATATGAAAGCACACATAGGAAATATTGTAAGAGCAGTATACCACAAAATACGTTCCCTTAAACATCTACGATCCTTGCTAGAGCCAGACGATTTTAGAACCATCTATCAGGCGCTATTCATACCTCATTTTGATTATGCGAACTCAATATTACAAGGTCTCCCTCAAGCCACATTACATCCACTTCAATTGGCAATGAATGCCGCAGCAAGAGTCCTTCATGGAGCATCCCGGAAAGAACATATTTCACCTATTCTAAAACATCTTCATTGGCTCCCGATACGAAATAGACTCACTTTCAAAACTTTACTAATTACATTCAAAGCTATCAAAGAGCTCTCATCTGCATCATTATCAGATATGATCAAAACAACACCCCTCAATAGGGATAGAAGGTCAGTATCACTCAATTCTCTGTTAGTCCCTAAATCAATAACACAATACACCAAAACTACTACTGACAGGGCTTTCTTTTTCTGTGCACCAAGGTGTTGGAACAGCCTTCCTCAAAACATCCGATCAATACCAGACCTTTTGCAGTTTCGAAAAGCTTTGAAACACTACCTCTTCCTCTTGTCTTATCCATTAAACAATCCAGATAACACAACCTACCCACAGACCTTCCAAACATACAAATTCAATACAGACACCCCACAGACCTCCCATACACAATACTGAAGCCAGGATGAGATCATGTCTGTTATATTAATTAATTACCCTGTTATCCGAGTTGTATTTCCTGTTTTTTCTGTAAACACAAAGTACCGTTGAATTGTGTAACTCCTTGTTTATTGTAAACCGCGCTGATGCTGAATAGTGCGGTATATAAGAGACTATAAATAAATAAATAAAATAAATAATTGGAGGCAGGGCCAGCACTATATGGTAAGCACACTGTGGGACACTGATGTCAGGGGGTGCTGATATCAGAGGGGTGCCATCACTAGCCTCCTCCCCCAATCACATCGTAAGGTGGAAGATGGGTTTTGCCCATGGGAGCAGCATGTCCTGCAGGCAGAAAAGCAGTGCGATCACAGCCAAGACTCGCAAATTGAGCCTGGGACATATTGTTCTAATGGGCTGAAGAGCAGTGCAAGGCCGCAATCGCAGCTGAGACAAGCATATTGTGCCCATGGGAGCAGCATGTCCCAGGACCAATTCACCTATCTCAGTGACACTGCTCTTCTCTCCACGAGACATGCTATTCCTCATGGTCAAAGAGAAGTGCAAGACTGGCAAAAGGCAGAGCAAGGCTGGAACTCCTGCCCAAGGGACATACTATTCCCACAGGCAGAAGGCAGAGCAAGGCCGCAATCATGGCCCAGGGAAGTGGACGCTGTCTGATAGGGGTAGCATGTCCACAGCAGATGCTGGACAAGGAGGAGAAGGGTCACAGGAAAACAGAGGAGATTTTGGACATGGGGGACATTGGGAAGTGGAGTAGAGATGCTGGATGTAGAGGGGCACAGAGAGACATAGGAGAGATGCTGAAGCAGGGAGGGGGAATAGGGAGGCAGAGGGAACAGGTTGGAGGCTAGGGAGATAGAGATATTGGACTTGTGAAGGGGCATAGTGAGAAGCAAGGAGGGGAGAGTTTTTAGATGAAGTGGTGATGCTGAACTAGGGATTATAGGAAGACTATGGAAAGATGTTCAGCATGGGGGTGGAATAGAGGGAGACAGAGGGGAGATGCTGGACATGGGGTAATAGGAGGAGGGAAAATGAAGGATATGGGGGTATTAGGGAGAGTGAAGGGAGAAGATGGACATGGGGTATACTGTATAGGTTGAGAAAGAGATAGAGAAATGCTGGAAATGTGAGTAATAGGGAGGGGGTGGGATGGGGTGGGATGGGGTGGTCTGATATGCTATGGAATGGAGATGGGGGATATTCTGGACACAGGGGGATATGGTGATGGAAGAAGATGCTGGACACGGTGAGATAGGAATGGAAATGGAGATATGCTGGACATGGGGTGATAAGAAAGGAAGAGGGGGGACATGGATCGATAGGGAGAGATAGAGTTCAGAGATAATGAATAGAGGGAAAGAGAGACACTGGGTGGGGGACAAAGATGCTAGACATCAAGGGGAGAGAGAGAGTGAGCAAAAGACTAGAAATAATAGACCAGGGAAGACAAGGTGGAGAATGGGAGGACTGTGATGAGGGTTGAAAAGTGGTAGGTAGATGGTATAAAAAGGAAGGGGATTGATGGCTGGATAGTAAGAAGGAGTAGTGAAATCTGAGTGGACAGAGAGACAGAAAAATAAATAGAAGAAAACTGAAAGGAAAAGATCAATATCCAAGATGGAAAGAAGTGAACAAAACAAAAGGGAAGACAAGAAATATCAGATGAACTAGAGACCATAAAAGAGAGCTAAGAGAAGAAAGAAGAAGAAACTTCAAATTGGGATCAGCATGATCAAAGAATACAATGGTCAGACAACAAAGAAAACATGATTTTCTTTTCAATTTAGTGATCAGATGCTGTGCTATCTTTATATTTTACATGGTGTAGGGAAATGCATCTCTTTCTGTTTCTTTGGTGAGTCTGGCTTTTTGGGGGTTTGGGCTTAATTTTGCCTACATATTTTTATTTTAGATTATGGTCACTTAGTCTGTACGTGGTGACGGTTTGTGTTCTGAGTGTGTAACTGAGGCCAGGAGTTCTGAACATTCAGAAAATGAAAAAAAGAGCCAAATGATGAAAACAAGAAAAAGCATAAGTACTGACAAGTTAAATGCAAGGCATTGATAAGGCAGGCAAAGAGAAAATTTGAAAAGAATCTTGCTGTGGAAGCTAAAGCACATAATAAAAACTCTTTCAACTATATTTGTAGCAAAACACCTGTGAGGGAGTCAGCTGGACCATTAGATGAGGAAGGGCTAAAGGGTCACTGAAAGAGGACAAGGACATAGCAGAAAGACTAAGGAGGTCATTCCTGAACGTGGGTTGTAGAGCTGCACGCCCCGGCAGGACATGCAGCCCCACAAAACATCCGGGGCCAATTCCCCCTCCAGCTCTTCCTGTACATCCTGTGCATCAGGACAGGAAGAGCCGGTAGCAGTGGGAGGGGCAGGAACACGGGCTGGCCAGCCCGGCAGCATGTACAGGGCCAATTCAGGTCACGACCCTGTACATCTTGCTTGGCCCATGGAGATGTGCTGCTTTTATCACCTCAAAAGGTGGTATAAACAGCATTTTGTGGACGATCAGGGCCGGGGCTGAGTGTGTGCGGTTCACTGCCGCCTGATTCAGCCATGGCAGGCCAGCCATGGGTTGGGCGGAGGGGATATTGGGGAGCCGGAGTCCCGGATGTCGGGCTACCTGCAGGGAGGATGTCCCCGCAGGTGGAAGGGACATGCCGGGCCATCCATGGGTCCAATTCTGGCAATCATGGGAATGTTTTGTTCCTGCATATCAGAATCAGGTCCTAAGATCCCCGTCTTCATCAGGGACATCCAGATGGACCGGACGTCCCCCTCCCGAAATTAGGCTGCACATGAATGTTTTGCTTCAATCTTTACTGAAGAAGATGTAGGAAACTTACCCATTCTAGAAATGATATTTAAAAGATGACATTTCAGAGGAATTGAAACAAATCTTGATGAATCGTAAAGATGTGATACAGCTAATTGATAAATTAAAGAGCATCAAATCACCTGGACAGGACGGCATACATCCCAGGCTGCTGAAAGAACTGAAATATGAGATTTGTAAACTACTATTAGTAATCTGTGATCTATCATTAAAATAAAGAGATCTTCCTGCTCATTCTTTTGTGAGAAGTCAGATTTTTTTTATGTCAGCTTTGGGAAATGTGCACCTCTAGTATCTTTGTATTTTGCATAGTTTAGGAGGAAATGCATTTCTATTTCTCCAGTGCTGGTGCAGAATCTGGCTTCCTGTGGTTTCTACTTCTAATCTGTGTGACCGAGGTACATAGTTTCTGTGCAGGTGTCTGTAGGGAAAAAAACTGGTGACCTCCAAAGGACGAAGAATACCCCACTTCTGTCATGTGAACCATGAGTATCATCTCATACTCTGCTGTCCTTGATAATATTTTGTTTCCACTAACTGGACATTTTATATAGTCTGTAAGACATAAAAACTAACAAGAAAATTGTATTGTATGAATAGCTGGAGAAAACTGACACTACAGTTGAGAGTCTAATTTTTTCTTTTGTTGTTTATTTGTAGGAATTATGCTACAGAAAAGAATAGTGTGGATATACATCTTGCTATCTTTATGGATTCCTGCACATGCTAAAGGTACAGTTATGCATAAAACTATACACATTTCACCTTAAAGTTCCAACACTTCAAAAACTACCAGAAAACAAACATATGTGTGCAGTAAAATATCAGAGGCGGAGACCTGTTTTGCATAGTTCGTCTAGATAAGTTAAGGGATGTTCAAGTCAGGACGTGCACAGTTTCCTGAATATTTTACAAAAGGCTCCCAAACACAGAACACAAAAATGCAGAAAATACACATATATGGCCCGATATTCAGAACAAATATCCAGATAAAGATGGATATTAGGGAGATATTTATACTTGGTGGTCCTATCCATGGGTATTCAGTAGCATTATATGGATAGACCACCTTGGCACTATCTGGACATTACCAGGGGGTATGGGGACACTGCAGGGGTACACTGAAGTTATCCAGAGAGTGGTGATATTCAGATCACTATCTAGATAACTCCTAAAGTTATTTGAATCACACTCTCTATATTGCTAATATCCAGATCGAACAGCGAGCGTCACTGCTATCTATTTAGTGCTGTCCATTGTCCCAACACCGATGCTAAATATCAGAAATATTTTTAATTGCTATGACCGGCATTTTAAAAAAATTCTAACCGAGATGTTTCAATATTGGCATAATTGTTTGCAGAAGCACAAAAAGCAAGAGGTAGTGGTGGTCACAAGCGCTTTATTGATAAAAGTGTTTCTTTATCAATAAAGCGCTTGTGACCATCACTACCTCTTGCTTTTAGTGCTTCTGAGGTTATCTGCAAGTAGATGCTCTTTCGTTTGGTTTTCTGATAGTTTGCAGGACATACAGGAGGAGCAGCTCTTTTATGATCAAAAAATTAGCATCACTAGGGATTTTGACTGTGTAAATGCTAATACTTAAACATGTAAGCATCTAATTCACAACTTGCTACTTACATGTGTTGGGATATTTACATGTATTAACCCGCTACAGTATATTTATACATGCAAATGCTATATAACCTAAAATGACCTCCCTACACCATTAAACTATATAATCTAACAAAAAATAATGGGGGGGGGGGGGCGGAGCCTGATGTCCAGCGGGATGGTCGCATAATGCTGAGGCTCCCGAGAGGCCTACTCAGAATCCTGAATTAACACCGTACATACTTGGAACTTCTACTCTGATCTTGCTGGGGCACATTGATGAGATGGCGGGGACCAAACCCACGCGCCTGGAATTTGGATCTCCAGCGGCTTCTCACGGCAAACGTTCCAAGACTGAACCCCCGTCCCCGCAGAAGGGGCTGGCCTTGCGCGAGGGGCCCGAAATGCAGCAGGAAATCCTCGCAGAGATTAAAGGGGTCAAAAACCTCGTGCAGTCAAATGGTGAAGCACTTCGAGCGCTGCGGGAAGATCTCGGGGTGCTGCAAAGCAAGCTAGAAGGGCTTTCTTCGCGTCAGGACAAAATGGAGAGCATATTGGACTCCCATGCGGTCCGGTTGTCCAAACTCGACAAAGTTGAACGTCAGGTACGGGCTCTACAGAAAGAAGTGGAAGATGGCAATAATAGAGCGCGTCGCAACAACATACGACTCGTGGGCATACCGGAGGGAGCGGAATCGGGAGACATGAAAGAGTTTTTACGCAAAACCCTCCCTTCCCTGCTCCAAATCACCTTTACTAAAGACTTGGAGATCGATCGCGCTCACCGTGTACCCACAAGCATAACGCTCAACAGGAAGACCCCGCGGCCTATCATCTTTCGACTTTTGAGATATCAACACGTGGAGCAAATTCTAAGTGCCTCTCGGGCAAAGGGCCATATGGAGTTTGAGAGCCACAAGATCTCCTTCTATCCTGACTTGGCTAAACCCACGGTCGACCGCCGAAAGCGCTTTCTGGAATTTCGGCCGAGGCTTCAACAACTACAAGCACGCTATGGTCTGATGTACCCGGCCAAGCTCCGAGTCACGCTTCACAATCAGACAAGAACATTTGAGGACCCTGATCTACTAGCGGAGTTTTTGGATTCCAAAGAAGCCGACTTGATGCGCTGACTTCCAGAATATTCCTGCAAGTATTCTCATATCCACTGTATCTGCCATATTGGATCTGTTGTAGCCCAGCAAAGAGTCTGGCGAGGGCAGTTTGTTTGCCTTACTTTTGATGATATCTGTGACCCGACTCCATCTACCCACAGTAGCCTCGATGAATATCAGAGACAGTGTTAATTATGGACTCTGGTGTTTCTTTTCTCTTCTTCACGTCTTTTTATTTCCTCTCTAGGGCCTCCTCCCGCAGACATCAGGTCGCCATATTCTTTGGGGGTTTTGCTTCTTCTCTAAGATACAATGTACATATTTTTCAATATGGGGTGTATTAGCCAGCATCTTCGGTGATTATGTCATTGTTGCACAGATTCTGATTATGTTGTATGTTTTCAAGAGCCCTACCTAAAGTGTCCATTACCGATTGATGGCACCATGTAAGATTTTCTCATTGAACGTAAAAGGAATCAATAATCCGATAAAACGGCAGAAAATCCTAAGCTACCTAAGTCAAGAAGCTGCGGATCTGATTTTCTCCAAGAAACGCATTTAAATTCGAAGGAAACTCTTACACTCAGTATTAAACTTTACATGGTGGCCGCCTATTCCCCAGCCGTTTCCAAGACATGTGGGGTTGCCATACTGGTTAGTAAATCTTCGCATGCTACTATTATTGCGACTAGCTCAGATACAGAAGGTAGATGGTCCAGAGTTCACCTTAAGATAGGTGGCCTTGAAGTTACATGTATATGCCTTTACGCTCCTAATGGGGATGACCCTGCCTTTTTTGCTACCATTGCTCAGGTTGCGCAGGCCTCTGCTAATATTTTATTGATAATTGGGGGGGATTTCAATCTAGTCCTTGATCCCCTGATTGACAAACTGCCGTCTAGGACAAGTGGTCCACCCAAGAGTCACACCACGCTTACCTTCCTGATCAAAGATCTTGCCTTAGTTGATCTATGGAGGCTACTACACCCCAATGAGCTTGACTTTACCTTCTTCTCTTCCCCTCACAAGTCCTAGTCTCGCATAGCACGGCCACTTTCAAAGCCCAGCGGGCCTGGGAGCGCAAGCTGCAGACCACTTTAACCCCTGTGCAATGGAGCGTTTTTTGGTGCAGAGTAGCGCGGGTTTCCCGGTCTGCCTCTGCTACCCAAACTCTCTTCTTTTTGCACACAGCTGCTTTCATACCCCAGGAAACTAGCCAAATGGAACACAACTGCTGGGGACCAGTGTTGGTCTTGCCATACTGCTGTGGGAACCTTCGCTCATGTTACTTATGAATGTCCTCAACTACCGGTTTATTGGGGGCGGGTTTGGGGTTGTATTCAATTTATCTTATACCTTCACGAGCCTCTCTCTTGGAAGATTGTGGGACTCCGCTCTGTGGCGGAGGTCCCCTCTCTTCCTAAGAAGGGTCGCTTTCTCCTTGATTTCATGCTGGGTATAGCCCTATGCTTAATCACGAGGCATTGGAAGGATAGCTCTCGACTTACCGTCAATGAATGGTGGAACCTCGTCTGCTTATATAGTAAATATGAGCAGATGCCTCGGAGAGCTATTTCTCATGCCCAAACTTACTCTCGCTTGTCTAAATGGCAGTTGCTCAATGATTACGTACAATCTGCTCCTTGTTCCGATATGCCTGTTTAATGTGTACTCATCATGTTTTAGATCACCGTTCGGTTTTGTAACACAATAATGTAAATACACGCCCGCTTCGGGAATGATTAGTTTTCTAGAGAAGAAGCAGGGGGGAGGGGGGTGGCAGGGGTTTACTTTGATGTATGTATTACACTTTATGTATCTGTCTTTTAGCTGTATGTCTTCCTTCTCCTTTGTTGTTATAAAACGAAAATAAAGAATTTAAAAAACAAAACAAAAAATAATGAATCAGCTTTTATAATTATCAGAGCTGTAGATAGTAGTATTAAGTTCATACATGTATGCCAATGATTCAGGAAGAATTTTTTTTTTTGGGGGGGGGCAATATTTATTAGCATTGTTGTTAAGTGCCATCGAGTCATTGTCGACTCATGGCGACCCTCTGGATAGTTGACTTAAACTATGTTCAGTGTTCAGTCCGGCGGCTCATTGTTGAATGAGTGGCACCTATAGTTGCTGTTATTGTATCAATTCATCTCATTGCTAGCCTTCCTCTTTTGCATTGACCTTACAAACATGATGTCTTTCTCTAACGATCTCTCTCTTCACATATTGTGTCCAAAGCATGAAAGTCCAAGGGGTATGTTTACTAAACCGTCCTAATGTTACCGGAGCTAGTTGCAGCGTTAATGTGAAGAATGCCATATAAGGTAGTGGGCGTTCCGAAGGGAAGGTAGCAAGGAATCGGTATCGCGCGATAGTGAGCGCCGTGGCACGTTAACGTGCGTTAACCCTAAGTTCATGCCAGTGCTGTGTTAGAAGCTATAAAGATGTAGCCCACTGGTTACTGCAAAGACTGCAGAGGTCATGGATTCGATCCTGCAGTGGTGTTATTTAAGAAGGCTGTCTGAGGCAGCCCACTGGTTACTTCAATGACTGTGGAGTCAGAGGTCATGGATTTGATCACACAGTGGTGTTATTTAATAAGGCTGTCTGAGGCTTTTCCTTTTAATTTAAATCAGTGCTGCCAGCAAAATCACCCTCACAGTGCTGTAACCTAAGGTGCCTTATAAGGCGCCCTATAATGCACTCCATAGGGCACATTATAAAGTGCCCCGTCCACCAAGGTCACCGCACAAACTGTCTGCTGTGGTTACCAGGATAGGGTAAACCCACCCGTACCCATGATGCACTGCACATGCAGTTCAGCAGTCTACATCTAATCACAAGATGGGGTATGTGCCTCTACAGCACCCCGGCCTGTTAGGGGGAACTGACCATATGTGTTACTGGCACAGAGTAGCTACAGACCATGACAATGTGTGGTTCCTGTGCTCACCCTGAGGGTGAGGTGGGGCACCCAGCACCAGGTCCGCAGCACCTGGCATGGCTGAGATAGGCCATGCTGCAGGTCCCCATCAGTGCCAGTGTGTGACAGGTAGTCCTTACAGACATACCTAGGATACACCTGTGTCCATCTATATTTCCCAGTCACATCTAGCCCTTGTGGACTATGATGTACCCAGAATAGTCCATATCCTGTGTGGTTGCCATGGTCACATGTTATAAGACAAGGGTGGTGTTTGGACCCAAAAGCAGATTATGTAGCACTATCCAATCCGCCCTCTCTGTGTCAGGGTGGGGGACAGGATCTCCTATCAACAGATCCACACTCTACATCAGAGGCAGTAGAGGGGACCACCATGCCAGTCCTGCTGGGGAATAGGCACCCTCCAGGGCAGTCAGTGCAGATCTGTACATATGTCATAGGGCACTGGCAGACAGGCAGTAGGCCTTGAAAAGCTCAGCTGCCCCCCACCCCAACCCAACCCAACCCAACCCAACATTCACCCACTGCACCCTGCAAGGTGCTCCAGCCATACACATGCTAACTGTAGACAGTCTGCTAGCTAGCACACAGTGCATGTTCTTGGAGGAACTTGTGCATCCAAAAGTGGGACATAAGCACACGCACACGCACACACACACACACACACACACACACACACACACACACACACACACACACCAATCAAGTATGTCAGTGATTGGGCCCCAGAAAAAGAAACCCATAGATATCACTTCAGAGAAACACTATACAGCACTATGTGGGAACCTAGACATGCCATGGTCACTGCTCATTCAGGGTGAGACTGACCTCCCAGCATGACATGCTGTGACCACCCTGTCCGTGCAGGTGGTGGTCGGGCACTACAATATCCCAGCCATTGCCCTATGCCCTGTGCAGATGCATCCTGCCCAGACCGCCCTGTCTGGGCCATACCCACAATACCTTGCTCTCATTATGCACATTGGCAGTCTAACGCTGGAAACAGTGTAAGCAGTGTGGGCTCAGTAAGGTGTAGGCAGCCACAAAATACTGGATAGACATACACAGACCTCCTCACCTATTTTAGCATTGTGCAAAGATAGAGGTGGTTGGCAGCCCTGGCACCAGTCCTGGGCACAGTGCAGGCATTGCTAAGGTACTGAATACTGTTATGGTCACTCTCCGGGGTGGTAAGCACTGTCAGAAAACAAACAGAAAGGAAACACACTCCACATATGTCAGAAAGGTTGCTATGATGAATCTCTGTTAACAATTTGTGTGTAATGTAGGATCTGTTATCTGACATACATCATAGCAACCTTTTGATATATATGGAGCGTGTTTCCATGTTTATGATGGCATTGCTAAGGTATGCAGGTGCTAGTATTGGTGGCTGCTGCTCCGCGCAGGGCCCAAAAACCTGACTGTCCATGAGGATATGGATAGTGGGGCCTGTGGGTGTGGGTGTGGGTGTTTGTGCCCCTGTTGGCCGATGCTTTTAGGGTGTGCACATGTTTATTGTGTATGTGTTCTGTAGGGTAAAATATATTGACAAGGTCTGCAGAAGCCACAGCTGTGACTTGAACCTTTGACCTTCTGCCCTTGAACATTCTGGCTGTGTGTACTGTACCAAACTGTTGCCACAGAGGCAGGTTTTTTGCTGGGGATACCATGACTGTTCTTCAGACAGACCTTGTCTGTTGCACTGCACGCCACCCGCCTAAACAGGGCTTGGTCTTGGTCTGCTGTGGGCAGCTGCCACTGCCCCCTCCACCACCATCACCCCTCCCCCACCATGCTGACATGCCCTTATGCCAGTGGTGCTGGAGGTGCGCAGTCCCAGGCCATCCAGTGTGCCAGTAGGCGTCTGCTTATGGTGGGGGATCTGGGGTAGAGGTGCCTACATAGACATCCGCGCTCCCCCCCGGCACCGCCTGTCAATGTTATGTGCCCTTTGGGGTCCCTGCTGGGTACTGTCCCCTGGGACACTGTGGGACACACACTCGTGGGCATGTTTGACCTTGGTCAGTTGCTGGCTTGCTGATTTGCAGTTTCTGAGTTCCTATGTGCCACCTAGGCATCTGTCTAGTCCAAATTGTGCCCCAGTTGCCTCACTGTATGTCCCACCTGCAGCCCCCTGTACCCCATTTGCAGCCTCACCGTAGTGCCCTTTCATACTTGGGCACTATGCTGTTGGTGCACATGTATCACTACTATCACTTTTCTTGGCTTCCCTGCCTTTGCTGTACATTGCTGACTGAAATGGTTTCTCTCTTCTGCAAATATGCCTCTAACGCAAGGTTTCACTGGAGTTAGTTTTCAGACCTTCATTTCACAGCATTAGTGTACCTGGAGCCTCTCCCCACCCACTCTCCGCCCATTGACCCCTTCTCTCCGCCCTCTGTGGCACCTTACTCTACCCTCTGTGTGCCTTAACGCCACCAGAGACGTTATCGCGCAAAACCTCACGCTATCGCGCGATAATGTTACTGTATCGCGTGATGTTACATATCACGCGCAAACTGCGCCGCTGCAGCATTATCACTGTTTAGTAAACATCCCCCTAAGTCTTGTCATCTGCTCTAATACTAACTGGTTTGTTCTACAGACAATCCATGGTATACACAGTATTCTTCACCAGCACCATAATTCAATTTCCTTCCTATTTTTTTCACTGTCCAATTTTTGCATCAATATGACATTATTGAAAATACCATGGCTTGGACAAGTCAAATTCTTGTATGGAGAGAGACATCTCTGCTCTTGAGAATCTTGTCTAGGTCTTTCATAGCCATTCTGCCAAGAGCAGTGTCATCTGTTTCTTGACTGCTTGCCATTTCTTTATTAATTGTTGATTCAAGTAGGTTAAAGTTGTCAAGTATTTCAATTTCTTCTCCATCGATAATGAACTTATTGATTTTGCCAGTTGTCAGGATCTTTGTCTTAATGTTAAGCTGCAGGCCCATTTTAAGACTATGGGGTATGTTTACTAAGCTGGGCTAACGGTTAACCCGGGCTATCTGCAACTAGGTCCCATGTTATTCAATGGGACCTAGTTGCAGATAGCCCGGGTTAACCGTTAACCTGGCTTGGTAAACATACCCCTATGTTCCTTGATCTTGAGAAGCCAATGTTTCAGATCGTCTTCACTTTCCGCCTGTAATGTGGTATCATCAGCATAGCGAATGCTGTCGATGAGTCTTCCACCAATCTTCACATCTTGGTTGTCTTCATACAATCCTGCTTCTCTGATGATTTGTTCTGCACATAAATTAAACAGATAGGAGGAAAGTATGCAGCCTTGTTGAATACCTTTGCTAATTTTAAACCATTCGGTTTCTCCTTGTGCTGTTCAAACCATTGCTTCTTGAGCAATGTAAAGGTTGTGCAAGAGAACTATCAGGTGTTCTGATACACCCATGCTTCTTAATTTGGCCCAGAGTTTTTCATGGTTCACACAGTCAAAAGCCTTGCTGTAGTGAATAAAACGCATATAGATATCCTCTTGGTACTCTTTTGTTTTTTCAAGGATCCATCTCACTTCCGCAGTGATGTCACTCGTTCCTTGCACTTTCCTGATCCCTGCTTGCACTTCAGGCATTTCTAGCATTGTATCCAATTTAAGTTAACTGAATAACTTAACCAGTTACCTTTAACCTAATATTCAGCAACTTATGCAAGTAAATCCATGTTGCTCAAGATCTTTACTTAGGCCAACCATGTTTCTGATCAAACTTAACTGCATAGGTTTATTTGGATAGTGCTGAATATCAGTGCTAATTAAAAACATTTTTAGATATCCCAACATCTAAAAATTCCCCTCCCTTCTCACATACACACATTTAAATGGGTACATTTTGGTCCGATATTGATTTGGCCAACCTAAGTTTATCTAAGGGGAGAAGGGGACTTTAAACCTTAGGCATTTACCCAGTTAACTCCCACAGTTAACTGGATAAGTGCCATTGAATATCCACTCCATGATATCTTGAGGATCTTACATTAAAAACATTTACAAGACAGAATGCTTGATAATTAGCCAATGCTGATATTTAATCTCAAATCAGCATTTATTCATAAAAGAAGCTGAATAGAGGTTATAATTGAGGGAGAGAGAAAGAGCAACAAGAAGGGGGGGGGGGCACCCATGAGCCAGAAAAAAAGTTACTTTATTTATTTATTTAAAAGCTTTTCTGTACCGCGCTATTTAAAATCAGTGCGGTTTACAAGGAACATTTCTTTATACAAAGCAGGGGGACCTACTTTGCACTTACATTGAACAGGTGTAGCAACTTGGATTTAGAACTGGGGGTAACTATATACAAACTAAGCAATTAGGCACTGCGCTGTTAATGTGACATGCTTGCTCCATAACTATGTACAGATTTTTCAGTGCACTATATACAAACTGAGCAATTTGTCACTGCGCTGTTAACACGGCTTGCTTGCTCCATAACTACGTATGTGCAGATTTGTCAGTGAGCTATGTACAGGAATGTCAGTTATTTAATCTAAATAGTTGGGCTGCTGGGAGTGTTTGCTTCACCCGGCCCAAGATGTGCTGGTGGAGACTTTAAGGTGGGTGGGGGTATGGTGGGTAAAGACTCTCCATCTGTTTTTGCCTTCTACTACCTCTGCATTCCTTCTCTTGTGCTCTTTTGACCATGTAACATAAGCCCAGCTATGCGGAAGCCCTTGCAGAGTTCAGTCACAATACTAAAGAATGGGTAGTAGAATTCCCTCCAGCGGAGATCATGCCCCAAGATTGGTTACTCCCAAGGGGAACAAGGTGCTGGATGTGCCTGTTACCAAGGTGGACTTTCTAGAGATGTTTCAAGAGCTAAAATTGTTTCGGGGGAATTCTCTAAGGTGGTTGGGGAAATCAAGCAGGAGATCATAAAAACATGACAGCAGAAAATGACCATATGGGCTATCTAGTCTGCCCTTACATATCAACTCCATAAACAAAAGGATGATCAAAAAAATAAGCAGGAGCTTAAAGCATCAACATTTCTTGATCAAACGACTTGTCAAGAGAGGGATAACTCCATTCTATAGAAACAGAACCTCCTTTAATAATTCTGTATTCAAAGAATATTATTTAAAAGTCACTTATATTACAGAGCGCATGTAGGAGCAAATAATCAAGAGTCCTCACATGTCATGCATCATGTTTCGAGCTGCATCCAGTCTTGCTTCAGGTGTATAAGGAACCGTGCTCCAAAACAATCAAAGCGCTTTAAATTCAAATGAAACCTGCTCTGATAGTCTGATGTAATTAAGCAGTGCAAACCTTGAATCAACCAATAAACAGAAGCGGAACCCCATCAAATAGAGACTCCCTTGTGTGATTGGTGCAATCAGAAGAGATGCCTTGTATTTAATCAGATACTACCAAGTCACCTTGAGAGGACAGCAATACTAGTCTCGCAGAAACAAGTTTGAGGGATTACAGTGACTTTTTTCTCTCTTTTCACTGTGCATTTTGCCTTCTATTTCCTTTTTCTTGGCTCTCTCCCTGCTGCATTTGGGATGGATCTTAGAGATTCATGTTGATTATGCCATTTGATCATGATGTCTACTACTACTATTTCTACTGAACATTTGCATAGCGTTGCACATGTAAAAGACAGTCCCTGCTCATCAGAGTTTACAATCTAGTCAAGACATACAATACAGTAGCTGTAGACAGGGGATACAACTAGGGGGAATGGTAAGGAAACACAAAGGACATCAGGATCCGAAAGCGGCAGCGAAAAGGTGAGTTTTCACTCTGGATTTGAAAAGGGTCAGAGAAGGCTCCCAACGTATAGGCTCAGGTAGTTTGTTCCAGGCATAAAGAGCAGCAAGGTGAAAGGAGCAAAGTCTGGAGTTAGCAATAGAAAAGAAGGGCACAGCTATAAGCAATTTGCCAGAAGAGCGGAGTTCCCGAGGAGGGGTGTAGGGAGAGATAAGAGAGGTAAAGTAGTGAAGAGCTGCAAAGTAAATGCACTTATAGGTAAGCAGAAGAAGTTTGAAATGGATGTGGAAACAGATAGGGAGCCAATAAAGTGACTTGAGAAGAGGGATAATATGAGCATGACAAGGCTGGTGGAAGATTAGCTGCGCAGCAGAGTATTGAACAGATTGAAGGGGAAAGAAATGATTGAGAGGGAGACTAGCAAGGAGGACATTGCAATAGTCTAGATGGGAGGTCCCTAAAGAGTGGATGAGTGTCTTAGTAGTGTGTTCAGAAAGGAAGGGGCAAATTTTGTTGATGTTATACTGTAGAGAAAGAAAGGCAGGTTTTAGCTATCAGTTGGATGTGTGTGGAGAAGGAGAGAGAGGAGTCATAGACAACTTCAAGGTTGCGAGCTGAGAAGACAGAGAGGAGTAGAGAGTTATCCACAGAGACTGAGAAAGGAGTAAGGGGAGAGGAAGGTTTAGGGGGAAAATAAGAAGCTCAGTTCTGTCCATGTTCAATTTCAAATGGCAGTGAGACATCCAAGCAGCAGTGTCAGAAAGACAGGCAGAAATCCTGGCCTGGAGTACCTTAGAGATTTGAGGTGTAGAGAGTCATCAGTATAAAGACGGCACTGAAAGCCATGGGAAGAGATGAGTGCACCAAGGGACTGGGTAAAGAGAGAGAAAGGAGTGGACCCAAGCCAGAACCTAGGGGTGCATCAACTGAGAGCAGAATAGCAGTAGAGGAGGATCCACCAGAACAAACACTGAAAGAGCAATGGGAGAGACAGAAACATAGAAACATGATGGCAGAAAAAGATCACATGGCCTATCTAGTCTGTTCTACCATATCAACCACTACACCAGTAAAATCCAAGTTATTAATATCCCTGTTTAATGTACACTACCAATTTCAGTTACAATGTAAACTGTTTTGACTGAAATGATAAAGCAGTATAAAAAAATAAATAAAATAAAATAAATAAATATACCTGTTACTCAGCAGTCCATCAGAAGTATTCCTGTATTGATTTTTGATTTGTTTCACAAGCGGTCAAGGCAGGGATCCATGATGGTAACACTATGAATGGTACAATCATGGATTATGCTATGTTATCTTTGACTTTGAAACAAGTGGACCCCGATAGAAGCTCTTTCCATTGGTCTATGAATAGATTGCTATTAAAGGATTCAGCTTCTGTAGAGCCCTTGGAGAGAGCGTGGGAGTTTTGTTTTTTAACAAGATGCCAGAGGTCTCCCCGGGGCTGCTATGGGAACCTGCGAAAGCTGTCCTGAGGGGTCATATTGCGTCTTTCTCTGTGGATGTTAGAAAACAAAAAATGCTCCAGCATGAGCAACTTTATGCTGAATAAGTTTGCTTAGAGTGGCTTCACAAGGCAAGGGATTAGGGAGATGCCTTAACCAAGTTGCTACAGGTTCAAAGGGACCTGAATGCCTTAAACTTAGAATAGATCGTGCAGGTTATGTAATGGACTAAAAGGTGTTTTTATGAGCATTGCAATAAGGCTAATAGGCTTTTGCTATGGCAACTGAAGAAATCCGCATCAAAAAAATGCATACATCAGATCAGGGATGGAAAGGGGATTGTGGTGTTGCCTGTCATGCAAAAAGCAGAGAATTTTGCAATTTTTTATAAGGAATTGTATGCCTCACAACTGAATATCACTAGGTCACCAAATAGAGGAGTGGCTTCAGCAAAGACACCTCCCGACATTACCCATTCCTCTGGTGTAATCGTTAGACCGACCTGTCAGTCAAGGGGAGATTATACAGGCCATTAATTTGCATAAAAACAACAAGGCCTCTGGCCCGGACCACCTTCACACTAAGATCTATAAGAGGTTTAGAGACCAATTTGCTCTACTGGCGGTGAAGCTTTTTAATGATCTTTTGTCATGGCAAACTCTTCCAAAATCTTTTTGTGAAGCTACTATTACAGTTATTTCCAAAGAGGGAAAGACCCATTGCTCTGTAGCAGTTACCAGCCCATTTCACTCTTAAATATTGATTATAAGATCTTAATGAAAGTCTTAAGCTCTTGGATGGAAGGCATCATACAAGGTCTGATACAATCGGACCAGACTGGCTTCATAATGAATGGAGTGGAACGGGTAAACGTAGATCGATTGTTTACGCTATCAGAATATAGAAAGACTAGGGGACCTGTAATGAAGCTACAGGGTAAACTATTTAAGACAAATAAGAGAATTTTTTTTTTCACTCAACGTGTAATCAAACTCTTGAATTTGTTACCGGAGGATGTAGTAAGAGCTGTTTGTGTAGCTGGGTTTAAAAAACATTTGGACAAGTTCCTGGAGGAAAGGTCCATAAACCATTATTAAAAAGGGACCCAGGATATCAATGCTTGACCAAATACAAGCATTGTGAAACCTGTGTCTCTTGGGGATACTGCTAGGTACGTATGACCTAGATTGGTCACTGCTGGAAACAGGATAGTGGGCTTGATGGACCTTGGTCTGACCCAGTATGGCATATCTTATGTTCTTAAGTTCTTATGTTCTAGATATGGAGCAGACAATGTGCGTCAGTTAGTGAATATCCCCCTTTTACACCTCCTTTACTCCTTTGGTTGCGCATAACTTTATTAGACATATGGGTCATAAACTCTGGGGACAGCAGTCGGGCACAGGTTCGATATGCTTCTCTGAACTGTTTGAGAGTGAGGTTTTTCCATCTAAAATTCACTTGGAGGAGTAACTTGAGTAGGACATCCAAAAAGTCCAATACTTTCAACTGCGCCATATTGTGGGTGGGTTGGCAGAGTGGAATTCCTTTTGTCGGCGCCCTCTTCATGTGGAACAGACACTTTGTTTGGATAAGAGTGATAGGCATGTTATTGCTAAGATGTACAGGGCAATTATGGTGCTTAAATACAGTAGTCCTCTGCAGAAAGCTGGGGCAAGGGTGGAGGGGAAAATGAGGACTCTTTTTGGCCCCACATTTATCTCTATACCCATGAAGTGTCTATTTCGCTCAACTTGGTTGCTGTTGAACTGAAAATTCTATTTAGGTTTTATATGTCTCCAGTGCGGCTGGCCAGATGCAACCCTTCTATGTTTGCTCTTTGCTGGAGGGGGTGTGGTCAGCATCCTGCATTGACCATATGTTGTGGGACTGTAGGATGATCCAAGATTTTTGGATGAGGTTTGAGGGGTAATGCAAAAAATGACTGGAATTACTTTACCACTACAATATGAGGTACTGGTTTTGGGGGAGGAGCACTCTTGGATTCTGTCCAGGAGTTGTGCACAACTTATTAGATGCCTCTTATTGGTGGCACACTGTGTTGTCACTCAGCATTGGAGAGATCCATCCCCACCCTTGAAAGGGGAGTGGCTCAAGAAAGTCTGACATTTTCATTATGGAAAAGTTAACCTTTTTATTATGAGAAGAAAGCCTGTCTTTTCAAAAACATTTGGGCTCCTTACTTGGCTTTTGTGGATAATTTAGCTTCAAGGCCCTTTATAGTGTACATACAATATACTATGCTAGTTTATATTTGGAGTTGCCTTATGCTATATTTATGCTCTTTTATCTTAATGGTACACTTTTTATAAGCTTACTCCTGTAATGCTGGGCTTTGGGGCGCAGAGTTCAGGGGGGAGATGCTCTGTGTTTATAAGGTCTTTCTATGTGTTCGGCTCTCGTGTTGATTGGGTTTACACTTTTGAGGGGCTCGGGGTTAGTTGGGAATGCTACTTGAGAGGCCTGAGAATTATTTGCTTTTATTCTTTTTTCCTTTGGTACTTTGATTATTAAACTTGATCATGGCATTTGTTGTTCTACTGCTTTCCTGACAATGTATCTGGGTACTATTTTTGTGTTCTTTGTATGTTGTTGAGCTGATTTTCAATAAAAAGATTTGACCAAAAAAAAAAGGTGAGAGAGAGAGAGGGAATAACCAACAAGGAAGGAAAATGTAAAGTAAACTTCAGTATACTATAATTGTCACAGTGGAAATTATTATAAAATAATTGCCTTTGATGTATTGTTATCCAAGGCGTCATTTTATGACAGGATATTCCTAAAATGCACCAATTTAATGCCCATGGGGTTGATATCACTGGTCAACAAATTTTTACAAAAGTCATGTTACTGAAATAAAAATAGTAATTTCTTATCAATTTTTATATGCTGAACACGAATATGACAGTGAAATTGCAATGTTAGCTCTAGTTTTTTTGTAATCTACAAGAATTAATGTTTACATCACGAAATGTATGTCAATAGTAAATATAATAGGCTTTCGGTTAATACCTGTAAAAAAACAAGTCATACAATACTTCGATTTTTTCCTCCTGTCTCTTGTACAGCTGTTCAGGAGCTTCTCTGGGGAGTGTCCAGCAGTAGTCAGCCAGCATTGTAGTGGACCATTTTCCCTGGTATCTTTGCTCCATCGTTGCAATATCCTGGTGAAAACGTTCACCCTGTTCATCACTAACCATACCACAGTTGTCAGGAAAAAAATCGAGATGGGAATCAAGGAAATGGATCTTTAGAGACATATTGCAGCCAAGTTTCTGATACTGCATCAGCATGTCTTCTACTAGTTCCTTGTAGTTTTCTGCCCTAACATTCCCGAGAAAGTTTGTTAACACTAGGCGAAAAGCTTGTTTCGCATCACCCTGCAGCAAGTTGTTGAACCGGTCATCTCTGAAGCGCTCTCAAATCTGAGGACCCACAAAAACTCCCTCTTTAATCTTTGCTTCGCTGAGTTGAGGGAATTTCTCATGCAGGTATCGGAAAGCTGGCGAAGTGCGGTCCATGGCTTTCACAAAGTTTTTCATCAAACCTAGTGTGATGTGAAGGGGTGGTAGCAGGATTTTGTGAGCCTCAACCAGAGCTGGGTGCTGGATATTCTTCTCTCCAACTGTTACAGTTTGTCTGAGATTCCATTCTTTCCGCAAGTAGTGCCAATCCCCTGCTCGGCTATCCCACTTACATAAGAAACACATGTATTTTATATATCCCTGCTGCAGTCCCATTAAAAGGGCAACTACCTTCAAGTCACCACAGAGGTGACAGCTGTACTTGTTATAGTTAATGGAAGTCAGTAGATGCTTTAAGTTATCATATGTTTCTTTCATGTGGCCGGCATGCGCTAATGGAATAGATGGAAGACGGTTTCCATTGTTCAAAAGCACAGCCTTCAGACTCAGTTTCAAAGAGTCTATAAATAGTCTCCAGTCTTGTGGGTCATGAGTGATTTTTAAGGCATTCATGAGGCTTTCAATATCGGAACAGAATACCAGATTACTTTCCTTTCTGAAGAAAGGCTCCAACTGCTGGTGGCACTTTCGATATGAAGTAATGTTGACATCTTCTTCTAGAAGATTCCATTGTTGGAGTCTTGATCCTAGCAATTCTGCCTTGTTCTTGAATAAGTCCAAATCACGAACCATGTCATTTACTTCTTCTTGTGTTATTCTGTGTGGAGTTGATATGCATCCCATTGAAAATCTGGGTCACTGCATGCTGACGGACCAGGAGAAGAACAGGTCGGCCCACCCTTGTCCTCATCAGATGAATCAAGAGAATATTCTGATGGAGGTTCTGGAATAGGAAGTCCCTCACCATGTGGAACTGGTCTCAATGCAGACTATGCTTGACTTCTTTTGCTTCGTTATTCCGCAGGAAAGAGGAGGAACCAAGCAGAAGTAACAGTCATTTATGTGGTTGCTTGGCTCTCTCCACACCATGGGGACTGCAAATGGCATTGATGGTCTTTTGCAATTCAACCACTGTGAAAGCTGTGTTGTACATGTAGCGCAGCATATATGCGGGGCCCAAGGCTTATCCTGGTCACAAATCTTGCATCCGAAGTAAAGATGATATGCCTTCTTCAGTTGAGAAGTGATGCTTTTCTTCTGGTTGGCAAATGTCACGTCCCCACAAATGTAGCAGAAATTGTCAACGGTATTAACACACTTTCGCAGCATTACTGTTCTGTATTGTACCTAAATGGCTAAAATTATATGATTAATAAAAGTTATATGTAACAGTAGCTTAAACTGTCTTGCACACAGTCTGAAATATTTTAAATGCTCAACCTTTCTGATTGCGTATAGTACACTGCTGACGTCAGATGGCTTCAGCAGCCGTCTGGCAGAAGTATTGCATTGCATCAGAAAATGATGCAATCAACTCTGGATGATGTGTGCATGCTGGTATTATGCAATGTGATGCAATATTACATCATTCAAGGCTTATTTCTGATGTTGTTGACTGTCCTACTGGATAAATTTACACGGTGAAACGTCAAAAATGAACTACATGCAATATCTTCAAAACGAGAGCCAATAAAAAATCTTTTGATGTTATATTCGTGTTCAGCTCACCAAGATACTACAGATTAGGGCCTTTTAAAGTCAGTAACGATTTCAATGTTGACCAGTGTATTCAGAATGCTTAGCTGGCTGGCCAATGAAAGGCTGTCCAATTAAGGGTGGTTACTGCGATATTCAGCAATACTATCCAGATTGTGCCACTATATACCTCCACAGACCTCTCTGGCACTGTCTGGTTAGTGCAGGGGTGGTTTGGGGGCAGAGCGAGTCCAATGTCTGTGCCAGCCAGATAAATGCTGTTTAGTGGGATTTTCAGTTGGCATTTATCTGGGCAACTTAGTTATAGCATGCAAAGATGTCGTAAATTTCAACCTGGATAGGTGCCGGCTGACTATTGTGCTGACAAGATAAGCGCTAGTACTTATCCGGATTGCGCCACTCAGTGCAGATATTCAGTGGCAGCTCCTGTCTGGATACTACCACTGAATATGCCGCTGATATTTAAACGCTGTGGCCATGGTGTTTGATTAATAGGCCTTTTGGAATATGGAGCCCTATGTGTCTTTATAAAATAGGCACCCAAACTATCCCATTGTAGCACATAAATATCTTGACGCAGGTGCAAATACATACATTTAATTTATGCTTGTACATGTGCATTCTACAAAGTAACATAGTAACATGGTAAATGATGCTAGATAAAGACCAGCATGGTCCATCTAGTCTGTCCAGTGAGGTGGAAAGAGTTGTGTCCATTGCTCCATGCAGGTTACCCCCTCTGTGCCTTTGTTTAGGCATCAAAATCTATGTATTCCACTTCAAAAACATAAGATAGAGTATGAACATATGAACATAAGATATGCCAGACCAAGGTCCATCAAGTCCAGTATCCTGTTTCCAACAGTGGCCAATCTAGGTCATAAGTACCTAGTAGTCTTCCCAAAAGACACAGGTTCCTCAATGCTTGTATTAGGTCAAGCAGTGATATCCTGTGTCCCTTTTAATAATGGTTTATAGACCTTTCCTCCAGGAATTTGTCCAAACCTTTTTTAAACCCAGCTACACTAACAGCTTTTACTACATCCTCCGGTAACTAATTCTAGAGTTTGATTACACATTGAGTGAAAAAATATTTTCTCTTATTAGTTTTAAATAGGTTACCCTGCAGCTTTATTGCATGTCCCCTAGTCTTTTTATATTCTGATGACGTAAACAATCGATCTACGTTTACCCGTTCCATTCCATTCATTAATTTATAGACTTCTATCATATCTCCCCTCAGCCATCTCTTTCCAAGTTGAAGAGCCCTAAGCTTTTTAGCCTCTCTTCATAGGACCATCTTTCCATTACCTTTTACCATTTTGGTGGCTCTTCTCTGTACCTTTTCTAAAATCGCTATATCCTTTTTAAAATACGGTGACCAGAATTGCACAAAATATTCAAGGTGCTGTTGCACCATGGAACTATACAGAGGCATTATAATATCTTTTGTTTTATTCTCCATTCCTTTCCTTATGATACCTAGCATTCTATTTGCTCTCATGGCCGCCGCTGCCTACTGGGCAGAGGGTTTTAACATGTTATCCACGATGACGCCTAAATCTTTTGCCTGTGTGGTGGTTCCCAATGTGGAACCTTACATCGTGTAACCATAGTTTGGGTTGTTCTTTCCTAGGTGCATAACTTTGCACTTATCCACATTAAATTTCATCTGCCATTTGGGTGCCCAGTCTTCCAATTTATCCAGATCCTCTTGCAATTTTCCACAATCCTCTTGGGTTTTAACAACTTTAAATAGTTTTTTGTCATCTGCAAATTTGATAACCTCACTCGTTATTCCCCTTTCCAGGTCATTTATGAATATGTCAAAAAGCAGCGGACCCAGCACAGATCCCTGGGGTACACCACTATTCACCTTTCTCCATTGGGAAAATTGGCCATTTAGCCCAACCCTCTGCTTTCTATCTTTTAACCAGTTCCTGATCCACAATTGTACACTGCCTCCTATCCCATGACTTTTTTGTGTGTACTTCACAACTTCACCCTTGCTTTTTGAATACAGAGACTTTTGTATTCTAAGCATAAAGCAGCTGGTGAAGTATACAGAGGGAGCAGTATTTTTACAAACATGTACAGAAAGAGAGTGACATCAGTCAAGGCTTTGTCTATATAAGTGAGGCGCTTACACTTGTAAGTGGTGGAGTTTGAACAGCTAATTTTTTTTATTGTTTGCAATAAGCTCAGTTTCCCTCTCTATGACTCCTCCGAACTTGAGGTTCAAATGAGCAGTTAGCTGACAGTTATACATGCCCTGGAACAGTGTAAGTGCCAGTGGGGAAAATAGGAAATCCTCCAGATCTGTGAACGGTGGATGCATACACGTATAACTAGCGCATTTCTAAAACTGATACTTATGCGCGTATGCCCTTTTACACATGCAAATCTTCTAAAATCGCCTTTATAAAGGATACATGAAGATCTGAGTATGCAGTAGAGATGTGCTTTCATTTGAAACGGCATGAGAGGAATCAGTGACATTTCCCATGTCTTTTCATATTGTTTTTAATCCTTAAAAAGGCAAAGGAAAATCCCAAGACTTTGGGTTCCCGTGCTGAGGCTTTCAGATGCACTGGAGCTAATCTAGGAGGGGAAGCAGGTCAAGGAGCGATCACCACAGCCAGCACAAGACACTTGAGCCAATTCTGCTTCAAAAGCTTGAAAAGCAGCCAGAGAAAACTATCCCTGTGTCTGACTTCTGCAAAACCTACGGCTGATGTCATCACAGCAAGGCTAAAACACAGGGAGTGAACACAAGGATAGACAAGCATTCTGGCTCCGATTTTTAGAGGGTTAGGAAGGAGTGTTGGGATGGGTTTTAGTTTTCTAAGGGAGAGATAGGAGCTTGACTGTAGCTGGAGTAGGATTGCAAAGAAAAAAAAACATGCCAGCTTCGCTAGTGGCATGGCACTACTGCCATAGGGCTGCATCTGGGGCAAAGGAGGACTATAAAGCTGAGAAAACACCAAGAGCTTCAAGCTTGACTTGTGCCTGAGGTTTCTTTTCTTTGCTTATATCAAAGCTAAAAAAAAGAGATTTGAGCTTGGGGGGGGGTGGTTAGAGAAAAACCTTTTGACTTCCTTTTGTTAGGCAGAGCCTTCACACTTGGAGCTTTCAACGGAGAGTGTGTTTGCACTTTCAGACAATGCAGAGTGAGTGACAGAAGTTATTGTATCAAAAGCGATGTATTCCACTGTAGAAAGATAAGATGCAGTACAATAATACTTCCAGCAACAATTTTTTTTTGTGTATTCTTTAGCAGATGTGAGGTTGGGAAGGCATAGGGCACCTTACTGTACCATATCTATCTATTCCATTCATAGAATAGTAAACTTTACAGCTAAAAGATAAAAATGTCAAAGGAAAAAGCTGCAATAGAGGCACAGTCCCTCGGAATCCACCAATTCCATTGGAGCTTCATAGTTGCAAGTGCATAACTGGGCAGTGGGAAAACATATCCCTCCTGGTCCTTTCAATAGTGTCAACAGAGGCACACAGCTTTAGCAGGTGCTGCAGGTCTGAGCCAAGGCATATCACAATGCTTGGGAAGGGTATGTCTGGAAAATTAAGTGGCTGTAGAAAGAAAGAAGGGAAGGGAAGGTGAGAGTAGCAATGGCATGATGCGTAGAAAGAAACAAGGCAATCACAGAGTATCGTTATGAGCTCTTCTAATCCACTGCCCAAATTAAAGGGATGTCTTTAAAAGGAAGTTTCAAGTGCAATGGTGGAAGAGCGGGTGTCCATCTTTGGTGTCATCTTCGCAGAAGGACAAAGGGAGATAGACATGGTGCAGGATAGGGGGACATGAGAGAAGCAGCAGATGAAAGCAAATCAGCCTTACAGCAGATGCACTATTTTCCCTTCTGAAAAGTGTGTAGAGATAGTCTTTGCAGATGCAGGATCTGAGGAATCCTCATGGGTGGATTTACATGTGGATATTAGATGAAAGCATACTGGTGGAAAAGGATGTTGAAGAGGTTGTTGGTGTGCTAACTGGTGAGGAGGTAGAAAGTTATCTTGGCAGTGCCAAGGCCAAGGGCACCACACAGGTAAAGGGGAGAATATAGAGAGGAAAGACCTGTGGCCACTGGCCTTTCATCCACTCTTCTGCTCTCAGTCACAGGTCCAGAAGCAGCACAAAGAGCAGCCGTCCTCCCAGAAAGTACAAGGAAGTCTTGTAAAACCTCATACACGTGTAGAAGTATTTTAAAGGGCTTGACAACCCCCAGTATGTAGAATGTAATTACTGCAGGCAGCACATTAGCAGAAGGAAGTTGATGGGTCATCTTACAAAAAGTAGCATGCTGCATCATTTGGAACAATAGTCGCCTTTCCAGCTCGGTACAAAGGAGGGGACTAATCCTAGCCTGGCAACTCTATAGAGGAGTGGAAATAGCAGTGGTGGGAAATGTACACGAAAAGGAAATTCCTTTCACAAGGGGAACCGTTATCCTTTCCCATCAGTTAGATGGCATAGCAGCAGGCCCAATGAGCATCAAAGAAAGCTACCTTGGAAAAGATGAGGTGGTCTTTGTTAAACTGTCACAGAGCAGGAGGCAGGCAGCATCTAGAGTAGAAACATAGAAAAATGACAACAGAAAAAGACCACATGGCCTATTTAGTCTGTCCTTCCATATCAACCACTACAACAGTCCCCTTTTTCCCTTGAGATCCTTTGTGTTTGTCCCATGCTTCTTTGAATTCAGATACTGTCCTCATCTCTACCACCTCCACTGGGAGACTATTCCATGGATCCACCACTCTTTCCGAAAAGAAATATTTCCACATATCACTCCTGAATCTATCCCCTTTCACCCTCATCCCATGTCCCCTAGTAGCAGAGCTTGCTTTCAATCGAAAGAGGCTCTCCTCCTGTGCATTTATGCCATGGAGGTTTTTAAACATCTCAATCATATCACCTCTATCCCGCCTTTCCTCTAAGGTGTACATATTAAGATCCTTAAGTCTGTCCTCATATGCTTTATAATGAAGACCACTAACCATTTTAGTAGCCACCCTCTGTACTGACTCCAGTCTGTTTATATCCTTTTGAAGGTGCGGTCTCCAGAATTGCACACAATACTCCAAATGAGGTCACACCAAAGACTTATACAGAGGCACTATCACCTCCTTTCTTCTTCTGGCCATTCCTCTCCCTATGCACCCAAGCATCCTTCTAGCTTTTGCTGTCACCTTTTCTACCTGTTTAGCTACTTTAAGATCATCAGACACAATCACACCTAGGTCCCGCTCTTCTTTAGTGGACAAAAGTACTTCACCCCCCTATACTATATGGCTCCCTTGGATTGCTGCAGTCCAAATGCATGACCTTGCATTTTTTAACATTAAATCTCAGCTGCCAAATTCTAGACCATTCTTCAAGCTTAGCTAGATCCCTTATCATGTTATCTATACCTTCCTGGGTGTCTACTCTATTGCAGATTTTGGTATCATCCGCAAAGAGGAAAACCTTACCTAGCAGCCCTTCCACTATATCACTAACAAAGATGCTAAAAAGAATCGGACCAAGGACAGATCCCTGGAGCATACCACTGGTAACTTCCTTCTCCTCAGAGTGAGCTCCATTTACCTGTATTCTTTGTTGCCTCCCACTTAACCAATTTCCAACCCAAGCAGTAACTTTAGGATCCATCCCTAGGGTGCTCAGTTTGTTTATAAGTCGCTATGAGGAATGGTGTCAAAGGCTTTACTGAAATCTAAATACACCACATCTAGGGCTCTCCCTAAGTCCAACTCTCTGGTAACCCAGTCAAAGAAATCAATCAGATTTGTCTGACAAGACCTGCAACTGGTGAATCCATGTTGCCTCAGATCCTGTAATCTGCTGGACTCCAGAAACCTCACTATTTTCTCTTTCAACAGTGTTTCCAATAATTTACTCACCACCAAAGTTAAACTAACTGGCCTGTAGTTTTCAACCACATCCTTACTTCCACTTTTGTGTAAAGCCTCTCTCCAGTCCTTTGGCACTATTCCCGACTCCAACGAGGCATTGAAATGGTCAGTCAATGAAGCTGCTAGAACGTCCCCAAGTTCCCTCAATATTCTATAGTGTATCCTATCTGATCCCATCACTTTGTTTACTTTAAGTTTAGCTAGTTTCTCACGAACACAGTCTTCTGAAAATTGTTCAAGATGCCCCTCATTTCTGTTCCTGTTTGTGGGCATTTTCTGAGGCCCTGCTCCTGGTTCTTCATCTATGAACACAGAACAGAAATATTTGCTAAGCAATTCCGCTTTATCCTCATCAGCTTCTACATATTCCTCCCCTTCACCCTTGAGTCTGATAATACCACTTTTGCCGTTCCTCTTCTCACATCTGAAAAATGTCTTATCCCCCCATTTTATTGCATTGGCTATTTCCTCCTCTTTTTGAATCTTTGCTTTCCTGACTACTTTGCTAGCTTCTCTAAGTTTTTCCAAATATAGATGCCTGTCTTCCTCTCTCTGTGATTTCTTGTATTTCATGAAGACCTCCTTCTTTTTCTTCACCATTTCAGCTGTTTCTTTTGAAAACCATAGCGGTCTCTTTTTCCTTTTCCTTTTATTTACCATTTTAACAAAAAGGTTGGTTGCCCTTAAAATATCCCTTTCAGTTTTGCCCACTGTTTTTCTACATCCCCAAGCTGTTCCCATCCTACTAATGACTCCCTGAGGTATTGGCCCATCTTGGCAAAGTTAGTTTTCCTAAAGTCTAAGACCCTTGCTTTTGAATGGATTCTAATAGCCCTAGTCCTAATACTGAACCATACCATCTGGTGATCACTGTATGCAAAATGATCTCCCACTATAACATCAGAAACACTTTCACCATTGGTAAGCATCAAGTCCAGTATGGCCCCTCCACTTCATCATGAGGAGGTAAGAGATGAAATGAGATAGACATTCTCGTAGCAAAATAATGCACATTGATTGTCATGTTTTATGTCAAGTTTTATGTAAACTGCCCCTGATCTCTGAAAGGGGTGGTGTAGAAAAACACAACAAATAAACAAATAAATAAATAAATGTATACTATTGCCTATGGACACACTGGGCAATAATCAGTCATGATTTCCTGCTGAAAGGGCTTTGACTATTGCCCTCTAAATGTTTACACTATAAACGTAAAACAGATCACAACACTGTAAATATTAATCTACATATAAAGTTTTAATTCCTACACCTCTTCTCCTATTTAGCACAACTCCAGACCTCCCTATACACATGATTTATCCCCCAGTTCCCCACTCCAAATGCATCCCTTCCAGAACACACACATTCTATAATATGCAATGTGTGCACAGAAGCACCAAGCACTGTGCCCCGTTCTCCACACAGTCCCCAGCTCACCCCAGGTTGAACAAACTGATTGATCCAGTTGATCAGAGGTGCAAATCCACATTGAATTTGTGGATTTGACCCTCTGATGATCTAAAACAGTGCTTTCCAAACATTTATCCAATATGAACCCATTTTAACACTGAAAAATTCATGTGACACCATATAATGAAGAAAACAAAATAGCAGACCTCCTACTCACCTGCCCTCTCTCATCCACTTCCTCTTTCCGCCATTTATCCAAATCAAGAAGGCAGCCACAGCTGCGGTTAGCCCGAGACCATGTTTGTGGGCATGCACTCACAGATCCCAGTAATCCACATGGAAGCTCACACAGGAGGAAAGGGCAGGGCCTTTGAATGTTACTGGCTCACAGGCCCTATACACTACCACTACTAGCATATGTTTATGTTTATTAGATTTCTTGATATACCGCTCCTTCATAACACCAGTGCGGTTTACAAAATAAAATACAATGGTCACACTGGTAGTCTAGAAGGAGAGGGAACAACCCTTTTCTGTGACCCCCATCTACAAACGCTGTGATCCCTATTTGGGGTCCCGAACCACAGTTTGGGAACCACTAATCTAAGAAAAATCAACTGGACAAACAGAATTACAACTCCGTGCATGCAATATAGTAAAGTCAGGAATGAATCAGCCGCCTGTTTCCTCAATCTAAGATGAGCAATGGTGGACCTACATTTTTGGTGCCCTGCAGCTTGAATTGTTATGGGGGTCCCTTTGCAACCTGCAATGAGGTCTGGGTAACCACTGTTATCTTCTTCAATGGGGTTGTTCCACGACAGTTCACCACAAATGTTTTAAAAATTTAACCACTACATCTCAGAACATTTTTTTGTTTATAGCTAGTCTACATGATTCTTTAATAACCTTTTAATTTTAATTTTAACTATTATTTTATATTGTATTACACTATATTATTAATATTATTTTTTTAAACCCCTTCTCATACAGTAGACCCAAAATTTTTAAGCAATGTGGATTAAAGTTGCTTCTGGGGCCCCTCCAAGATTAGGTGCCCTGAAGTTTAAGCTTCATGAATTTCACAGTAGATCTGCCCCTGAGGATGAGTAAGCAATCCTAAGTCCTCATCTTTACCATGCAATATAATGGTCTAGAATATGGCAGCTGAAATTTAATGCTAAAATATGCAAGGTCATGCATTTGGGCTGCAAAAATCCAAAGGAGCGTAACAGTGTAGGAGGTGAGGTACTTCTGTCCACAAAAGAAGAGCGGGACCTGGGCGTAATTGTGTCTGACGATCTTAAAGTAGTTAAACAGGTAGAAAAGGTGACTGCGAAAGCAGAAAGGATGCTTGGGTGTATAGGCAGAGGAATGACCAGCAGAAAAAAGGAGGTGATGATGCCTCTGTAAAAGTCTTTGGTGCAACCTCATTTGGAGTATTGTGTGCAGTTCTGGAGAGCGCATCTTCAGAAGGATCTAGACAGGTTGGAGACAGTACAGAGGGTGGCTACTAAAATGGTTAGTGGTCTTCGTTATGAAGCATATGAGGACAGACTTAAAGATCTTAATATGTATACTTTAGAGGAAAGGCGGGATAATGCAATATAACTGAGACATTTAATACCTCTGTGGCATAAATGCACAGGAGGGTCTCTTTCAATTGAAGGCAATCTCTGCTATGAGGGGACAGGATGAGAGTGAAAGGGAATAGACTCAAGAGTAATATGTGGAAAGATTTTTTTATGGAAAGAGTGATAGATGCGTGGAGTAGTCTCCCAGCGGAGATGGTGGACACGAGGACAGTATCTGAATTCAAAAAAGCATGGGATAAACACAGAGGATCTCTAAAGATAAAAAGGGGACTATTGTAGTTCATATGGAAGGACAGACTAGATAGGTCATGTGGCCTTTTCTGCCGTCATATTTCTATGTTTCTAACAGGACCGTACCTGGCCCTGTGTGAGCGGTGCGGCCGCACAGGGCGCAAAGGCTTAAGGAGCGCATTTTAGCTGTCTGCCGTTGCCTGCCGCCGCCACTTTTTCTTCTCTCAGCGGCAGCAGGCAACCACAGACAGCTAAAATGTGCCCCTTAAGCCTTCTCGCCAGCATGCTAAGCAGATGGAGGGACAGATCTTCTTAGCATGCCGGCGATTTGCACATCGGGCGCGCCTCTTCTCTCCCGCTGCGAGGGGGGGAGGCGCGCGCCCAATATGCAAGTCACACAGGGCGCGATTTACATTCGGTACGGCACTGGTTTCTAATCCCTCCAGTGATCTTTGAGTTCCTCACTGCCCTCAGAGGTCAACAAGCCCAGTTTCAGCCACACTGTAAAACTACTACTGTAATGGTTTGAGAGAATCATTCAACAGTTTTCTATGTGGAAGTGAAGTCTGAAGTCTATGCAGAACTGGACAGAATGTCAGCAACATTAAATCTCGCACTTCCAGTTCTGTAATACACATTCCACATTCCCCAGCAATGAAAACAAAACGTTTCTTCCTCAACTCACCATACGAAAATATATAAGTATTCAAATTGTGGTATCATCTCAGGAACAACACAAACTCACGTTTCACTATCGGACACCTTAGGCTAGTTTTACTAAAGCGTGTTACTGTGTTAGTGCATGCTAATGCAATTAGAGGACTGCTTATTAAGGCATCCGCTGGTACCGCGCATGTGCAACTGAGGTGGCATTAAGTGCACCCGTGGTAAGGGTGGCAAGTGTGATTAGCATGGGCCACTAACGCCTGTGCTAAGCACAAGGCATTGGTCATGCTTGCGTCTTGCCAGTCCCCACCTCAATGCATGCTACCAGGGATAGAGTAGTTACTCACCTGAAACAGGTGTTCTCCAGGAGCAGCAGGAATCAGTCCTCACATATGGGTGGCATCAACGTCGATGAAGCCCTTGCGGAGCATTTCCCCAGCTTTCCAAGAAAGCCTTTGGGAATGCAGGCACACATGCGCGGTTCCCTTCCCGCCTAAATGTGCCATCTTGCTCAGTCAAATGACATAGCTAAAAACAGCACACAAAAATGTAAAAATAAACTATGTACAGCTGCAACTCCCAGGGGAGGAGGGAGGGTTGTGAGGACTGATTCCTGCTGCTCCTGGAGAACACCTGTTACAGGTGAGTAACTACTCTTTCTCCAGGACCAAGCAGGAAGTCAGTCCTCACATATGGGTGACTCCCTAGCTCTGGGCTACCAAGAAACCCAGGCTGAACAAGAGAACTCCCTCTAGTCCCAGCATCAAAGAAAGGCTTTTCACTGAAAGAACCTCCACCGGTAGCCCAACGGAGGGCTGGAGGGCAGGAGTTGCCTAAACCTCAAAGAGATTCCGGAGTACTGCCTGGCCAAAAGCACTGTCCCTACGGGACTCCTTTCCAGACAGTAATGGGCCACAAAAGTCTGGCTTGAGGACCAAGTTGCAGCCCTGCAGATGTCCACCAACGGTACAGAGCTGAGGTGAGCCACTGAGGCAGCCATTGCTTTGACACGATGGGCCGTGACCCGACCCTGCAAAGGAAGGTCAGCCGCCCTGTAAGTCCAGGTGATACAGTCAGCTACCCAGGTGGACAAGGTATGCTTGGACACAGCTAACCCCAAATTATTAGGGTCAAAAGATAGGAAGAGCTGAGTAGCCCTTCTATGCCCCTGCATACAGTCAAGGTAGAAGGATAAGGCCCTCCTACAGTCCAGGGTATGCAGCACTGCTTCAGCCTGGCTTGCATGAGGCCTAGGGAAGAATGTTGGAAGAATCACCTCTTGGTTAAGGTGGAAGGAGGAGACAACTTTTGGGAGGAACTTTGGATGAGTGCTAAGGACTACCCTGTTCCTATAGAAGCGGGTGTAAGGTCTGTCACAGACCAGGGCCTGAAGCTCACTCATTTGCCTGGCCGAGGTTAGGGCTATCAAGAAGAGTGTCTTCCAGGACAGGAAGCATAGAGGGCAAGAAGCCATCGGCTCAAAAGGTGGGCGAGTCAGTTGCTGCAAGACCACATTCAACTCCCACTCAGGAGCAGGAGGACGGATTGGAGGCTTGAGCAAGAGCAAGCCTCTGAGAAACCGGGACACCAAGGGGTGAACCGACAGAGAATGTCTTTCTACCAGTGAGTGGTGAGCTGCTAGAGCTGAGAGGTGGACCCGGACAGAATTGGACTTAAGTCCCTGATTTGATAAGTGCAGTAAGTACTGAAGCACTACTGGTACAGTACAGGAGAAAGAATCTTTTGTATGTAGCTGACACCACACAGAAAACCTTTTCCATTTCAGAGCATAGGTTTTCCTAGTGGACTGTTTCCTAGAGGCTAGGACAACCTCCTCAACTTCCTGAGGTAGGCCCCAGGGAGCCAAAACTACCCTTGCAGCCTCCAGGCCATCAAATTGAGAGCTTTGAGATTGGGGTGCAGAAGGGAACCCTGATCCTGAGATAGAAGGTCGGGTTGCAACCCCAGAGGCAGTGGGGGATCCACTGCCAGCTGAAGCAGAAGTGGAAACCAAGGCTGTCTCGGCCACCTGGGAGCCACCAGCAGGACCGAGGCCTTGTCCTGAAGAATTTTGAAGAGGGTTCGGGCCACCAAGGGTGTGGGAGGAAATGCATACAGGAGGCCCGGAGACCAGGGAATCAGAAAAGCATCTGCTGCTATCAGCAGAGGATGCGGTTGCCTGGAGAAGAACTTTGGCAGCTGTTTGTTCAGTGGACTGGCAAAGAGATCTATGGATGGAAGTCCCCATTTCATGAAAATCTTCTGAACCACCAAAGGATGGAAATTTTGAGTTTATTAAACAAGCAACAAAATACATACAAAAAGCAGAAACAATCACCCCAACCAAGTCCCACACCCCCCCAAAACCCCCACACCCCCCGACATATCACAAAACAAATATCACAACCCCCCCGTGACCCACCTCCCCAAACCCACCACCAAACCCAGCAATCAACACACGTGCCCCTCCTCCCAACAACAACCCACAAACGTCTCTGACAATGTCCATGTCCCCTCCCCCCCTCGGTCCATTGTCCCTGCCCGACCCAACCCCTCCCTGCAAGAACACCCCAAAGCAGTCCACACATTGTCCGTCTTGCAATCCCTGAACCCCTCCCCCACACAACAGTCCCCACCAGTCCAAATGTTCATGCAGTCCTCCAGTGTGTGGGAACTGCCAGACTCCCCCCCCCAACCCCCTCAAAGACAGAGTCCCCTGTCCCCATCCCTCCCCCTGCAGCGGGAGCAGCAGCTCCCCCTCCCTCCACCCCAATCCCTGCCCCCTCCCCATCCGTCCCACAGAACCAAACACATCAAAAACAAGCCTCCCTACCCCCACCCCCCAAACAGAAACATAAGGGCATCTTAAGCCCATCCCCAACATAATCCCACCAAAACAAAGCATAAACTAATCATACAAATCAAAGGCTAAAAACAAAGCAAAAATAACATAACCCCTGTGCTGCCCTGCGATCAGCCAGCGGAGCGGGATGCCCAGGACACAAAAAGGACATACAAAACCACTAACAACAACAACAATTGGGACAGCCCCCTCGAAGAGGAAAGGGAGAGCGGACAAGTGGTCTCACCCCTGAAGCAGCACCAGCTCACCCCCCCCCCCCCCGGGAGAAAAACAACCCCAAAGTCATACTCAGAAATAAACCCCAGGGAAGGAAACCCAACCCCTCCTGCCACACCCCTCCCCTAGTGAAACAAAACAAACCTCAGAGCCCTACAGGGACGATAACCCCAGGGAACCCCTCCCCCTCACGGGGGGCGGAGGGTGAGGTGACGCCACAGACGCTCCCAACGATGGGCTTCCACCACCCGCCTTTCACGTTGCGCCATGCTGGACACTTCCTCCAAAATGTCCCGCACCACCTCATCGAGGGGCAGGACCAACCCCCGGGTCGAGACATGACAGCGCGCTTGCCACAGGTGGTAGCGCACTACAGCCGTGATGAGGTAGAGGGTCCCGGAGTCCTGCCTTAGAGGAAAGGACCAGGCCCCGTACACCCACTCCGCATACGTGAGGAGGGAAAGGTCGCGCAGGTGAAGAGCAGCGGACACCAACCGGCAGGCCTCCACGTTAAAGGGGCACTGCCGGAGGAAATGGTCCATGGTCTCCGCCTGCCCCTCACACCCGGCCCTCGGACAGACCCGCTCGGCCTGTGACCTGTACTTGAGGTTGTCCCTCACGTACAAACGCCCGTGGAAAGACAACCAGGCTACATCCCGAATCTTCTTCGGTAGCCGAGGGGAGTTCAACAGCCGAAGGCCCCGCTGCATCACATCCGCCGGACAGTCCCGCAGGGCCCACCGTGGTTGATAGTGAGAGGTGAGTACCATCCGGTATAATCCTTTTCGCCCCAAGGACTGGGCGAGCGGGTCGGTCACCCCCCACCGCCGAATGAGCCCCACCATCACAAATACGTACGATGGGGCCTGTTCCCCTCTCCGGCGCACACGTGGGACCGAGGACGCCCCCTCCCACTGCTCCCAGAAGCGGGAGAACCATTCCCGATAGGAGGCCACCCACCAAACCCCACCCCCTTCCCTCATCCTACCTAAGTGAAACGCCATAGACAAGACTGACAGGAAAACAAGGGGGTGCAACATACCCAAACCACCCTCTGCCCGATCCAGGCAGACGATGTTGCGCTGGACAGGGTTCAAGCGGTTACCCCACAGAAAACAGAAAAAGACGGCACAGACAGACGCCTGACGGGACAACGGAAGGACGAAGACCGTGGCTACGTGCAGAAAGAGAGGAAGCAGAAACGTCCCGAGGAGTTTGATCTTCTCCTCGTACGTACACCTCCACCCCCTCCACCGCAGCACCCGACACCTTGCAGTCTCGAGACAACGGTCCCAATTGGACTCCGCACAGTCCTCCGACCCGAAGACGAGGCCCAAAACGCGGACCTCCCCCACGGGAGGAGGAAAGGGGGCGCAGGAAGGCGGGGAGGCCCCCGAGGGGCCCAACCACAGCGTCTGGCACTTGCTGTGGTTGACAACAGAGTGGGCTACCTCCGAGTACTCCTTCACGGCCTCCCCCAGGGCCTCCACCCCTTCAGTGCCGTCCACGTAAACTGAGATGTCATCAGCGTAGGCAACGACGGTCACCGGGGACGCACCAGGCGCCTCCAGGCCCCGTAACCCACCTGAGGACAATCTCCGGAGGAAGGGGTCGAGGGAGAAAACATACAGCAGGGGGCTCAAAGGGCACCCCTGCCGCACCCCCGAGGCGACACCAAATGGCCGTCCGAGCCACCCGTTAATAAACGGGAAGCTCACCCCCCCTCGGTACAGCGCCTGCACGACGAAGAGGAAACCTGCAGGGAGGCCGAAGTGCTGGAGCACCACCCACAGGTACCGGTGACTGACTCGATCAAAGGCCTTGGACTGATCCAAGGAGACCAACCAGTGGTCCCGTTGGAGCGACCGGCCTCTTTCCACCATCTCCCGGACTGTGGCGACAGCGTCCAGAACCCCTCTCCCCTGAACAGAACAATACTGGGAAGGGGACAGCAAATCGCCCAATACCTCCACCAGTCGGTTGGCCAAACACTTGGCCAGGATCTTCCGGTCCGCGTTCAGAAGAGAGAGCGGCCGCCAGAAGTCCAAGGAGCTATCGTCCTTCCCCTTGGAGAGCAGCAGCAGGACAGACTCGCGAAATGACCGTGGGAGATACCCCGTGTCCATGATCTCCTGAAACAGGGAGGTCAGGAAGGGGGCCAGCTGGGCAATGAAAGTGCGATAGAACTCCACAGGGAGCCCATCGCGCCCAGGCACCTTCCCCAACGGCATGGCACGAATCGCCCTCTCCACCTCCACCTGCTGAATCGGTGCAGCGAGTGCATCAACCTGTGCCTGGACCACAGCCGAATACACCGGGGGAAGGCCCAGGTACGTTCGGAGATGGGTGAGGTCCACGGGGCGATCCCCAAACAGGTCCGAGAAGTATTCCCCCACCATCCGCAAAAGGTCCTCCTGGGAGGTATGAATGGTACCGTCCTCGCCCCGCAGGGCCATGACCTCCCGACGCTGAACCCTCTCCCTGCAAGTCCGGAAAGGGTCTGGAGTGGCGCCCCCACCGGCCGCCCCCTCGAAGCATAGGGAGGCATGGCGATCGTAAAGCAGGCCACGGAGCTGGACGCGCACCTCTTCAACCTCCTCCCGCGCTGCCCCTCGGGATACCAAACGATCCAGCGACCTCCGGAGGACAGTGTAGGTGAGGTAGCGGGATCGAGCCATGGAGGTACCCCGGGAACGGAACAGTTGTCGGGCACGCGTCTTCACCTCATCCCACCAGGCGCCACGGGAAGGAAAAACACTCAGCAGGGTCTCCTGGTCTGCGAGAAAGGCCAAGAACTCCTGGACCACCTCTGATGTTGCCAACAACTGCACATTCAGTCGCCACAGGCCAGGACCCCTGCTAAGCTCCTCGTGGTTAGCCAGGAAGGACACGGAGAGGACGCGGTGGTCCGAAAAGTCAACCGCCTGCAACTGCGGAGGGGAACACTCCACCCGGGCACTCACATATATCCGATCGATACGACTCCTGCAGGTCCCATGGTAGTAGGTGAAACCCGGCGACCGTGGAAAGGCCCGGTGGAAAACATCCACCAGGTCAGCCGTCCGGGTCATCTCGGCCAAAAAGAGGCCCTCGTAACTAGGTGGGCAATGCTCCCCCCCTCGGTCCTGCAAAAAGGTGGTGGTGTTGAAATCCCCGGCGAGGACCACCAAACGGGAGGTGTGTAGGTAGGGGCGGATGACCCCAAACAGGGTCTTCCGCGCCAACTTAGACTGGGGGCCGTAGACCACCACGAAACGAAACCGATGAGGCCCACAGTAGCCGTCTAAGAGCAGACACCGGCCCTGCTCCAGTTCCCACACGTACTGCACCTGAAATCGGTTAGACGTGAACAAAACCGCTACTCCTGCGTAGGGCTGTGCCGCAAGTGACCAGTACGAAGGGCCCCACCTCCACTCTCGCTTCGCCCGATGAAGGCTAGCGAGCGAGGTGAGCCTGGTCTCCTGCAAGAAGATGACATCCAGCCCACTCGTAGAAAGAAAATCATAGGCCATAGCCCGCGCCTGGTCTGAGAAAATGCTGGCCACGTTGATGGTGGCGCACGAGAACGCAGGAGTGCACGCCATGCCTATTTCGAGTGCAGTGACCCTTTCCTCCTCTTCTCACCAACCCCAGGATCCCCAGAATCCCGCTTGCAGGACAAGCCCGCGAGCTGGAGCACCTCCTCCTGGTCCACGTCGACCACCTCGAGGATCTCCTCCTCCTCCCGCTCGACCCTGTCACCCCAGGAGGTGCTGGCGCCCCCGGGACCACCAGGCAAAGCTGTCGCGAGGGCAGACCCAGCCCCCACGGGATGAGGAGGCACAAACGGGTCAGGGGTCGGAGGAATGACCTCCTCCGTGGGGTCCACCCCCTGTGCTGCCCCCCCCCTCCCCGGACAAAGACTGCGACAATACGACAGTGCCCACCCCCACGGGGGAGGCCAGGGCGGCCGGGTCAGCAGGGGGCTCCTGCGAAGGCCCCGAACCCAACTGCGGGGGTACAAACCCATCCTCCCTCACCCGTCGGGCGCCAGTATCCCCCTTGATTGGAGGACCCTGACTGCGGCGCGCCTTAGGCATCTTTGAAGGTCGCCGCTGAGGAAGAGGGGCCGCCCCCGCCGCTAACCGCTCCGAGCGCCGCACAGGAAGCCCTGCCTCCACAGGCAAGCCCTCATCTGCCTCAGCCGCATCAGCAGCCAAAAAGACGAAACAGTTGATGTCCAACACGGGCTCTGCATCCGGCAACGGGGATGTCTCCCGTTTCTTCCTTTTGGACTTGCCACCCTTGGAAGGGACCGTAGTCCATTCCTCAGGTGGCACCACCCTCAACCCACTATCCTGTCGTGATACATTAACCTCCACCACATCAACCCTCTCCTCCTTCCTACCCGAATCCCCTCCCCCTGGTGGCTCCCTCGGCTCGATGGACTCCTCTACCCTAGGGCCCTCCTCCTGAGGGAGAGGGGCCTCCACAACCTCCTCCCGCACAGAAGCCCGAGGTGGAGTGACGGCATCCCCCCCCCGGTCCATTGTGTGACGCGGAGGGGCAGCGGGCGAAGGGGTGGCCCAACTCCCCGCAAAGGTTACAGCGAATTAGCAGACACCCGGCCGAGGCGTGACCCCGTCCACCACAACGGGTGCAGACCTGCTCGGGACAGTTCATGCTCAAATGGCGAAATGAGCCACAGTGGTGACACTCGCGGGGTTGCCCGGGGTAATAGCACAAGATGCGATCCCGACCGAGAAAACCGGCCGAGGGCACGTGCTGCACCACGTTTCCCACCTCACGCAAACGGATCCTGCCCTTCCACGACCCGTCCCACACCCCTAGGGGCCCAGCGCCCTTAACCAGGGGTGCGAGGAGCACCGCATGGCGCGACAACCAAAACTGGATGTCCTGCCCTGGGAGCGACTCATTCCTGGATAGGATGGTCACAGGTACCGTCCCCTGGCGAGAGATAGGCACAACACGAAAGTCAGCCCACCCTCCCTGCCCCCTCTGCTGCTGGTATCGGTCCCAGAAAATCTCCAGCCCCCGTCTCAGCATGAAACTAACATCATATTCAATGGTGTTGTTCATGTGGATAAAGGCGTAGAGATCTCCTGGGAGAAACCCCAGCCCAAGGACCTGTTCCCTGGCTGGAGGGGACCCCTCCCCAGCCCATCGGATCTGCGCCACGTTGCGCCGTCGGACCTCACCCCCTACCCCTCTTTGGAACCCTCCCCCACCTCCTCCCCCTCCTGCGGGACCATTCCCCTGGGAGTTCCCCCTCCCCCCACCTTCACCCGACTTCCCCGGAGTGGTGCCCGACCCCCTCAGAGCCTCCGCAAAGGTACGGGGGGGGGGAAGCCGACCCCCCAGCTCCCATCCCCTGCCTACCTTGGCCTTCCCCTGCTGCTACCTGCGGGGGATCCTGCTGCTGGTCTGCAGGATCCACAATCTCCCCACATGGGGCAACCTGAGAACTGGGCAAGATCATCTCTGCCAAAACCGAATCTGGAATGCTATCCTTTCCGGATCCCTGGGTGCCACCAAGAACCCCTGGATCACCCCCTGCCGCCACCTCCATCTGCTGAAAGGCAGCAAAAGCCCCAGGAGGGCCCATCGGGGTCTCCAAGGCTAATCGCAGGGCATCACAAACCTGGTTCTCGGTGACACCCAGGGGACCGGAAGGCTCCCCCAAACCTCCTTCCCGCGTTCCCGACCCAGCGCAAGGCTCCTGGGTCTCGGCCACCACTACCGGGGACGGACCCCGCTCCCCTTCATTCCCGGGATCCAGGGGGACCACCGCCCCCCCTGACCCTACTGAGAACAACTCCTTCCCTCGTTCCAAATCAGCCACTACCTCCTTCCCCACTATATGACCAGTCGTCCGCTCCCCCCCTTTCCTCCATCCGCCCGTCCCCTAACCCACCGTCCGCTACCCCCTTTACGGCTACCGACAACAAGGCAGGACCTGCCCGAGACAACAGGGCAGATCCCCCACCCAGAACATCCCCCACACCTCCACCCCCCTGCCCCTTGTCCCTCTCAGGTCCTACCTGGTTGTCGGTGCCAGACGTGGCACATGGGTCCAGAACCACCTGGCCGGTAGCCACGGTTCCAGCAGGAAGGGTGGATGCCCCCCAGCGAGCCAGGCCCCCCTCATCCACACTGGCGGAAACTGCAGGCGCCTGTTCCTCCCGCTCCACTGACACAGAAGACAAAGAAACATTCTGTCCCTGCTCTTGACTCCCCTCAGGGGCTGCAGAAAACGAACAGCAGCCCCTACCCCGCTCCTTCCCTTGTCCTGCACCCCTCCGGTGCCAGACAGCCACCTCTGAAAAAGATGGGCGGCCATCCTGCAGCCGTCGTGGAGCAGGAAGAGCAGCCAAGACAGGGGAGTCGCTATTCACAGCAGCCCCCCCACCCCAAGTCCGCACTGACAATCCGGTACCCACTGCAGGGGAATGAATTCGGCGGTCAAACAGCACAGAGCCTTGAGATCCCCGACGCTGCTGCATCGGATCCGAGTGCGAATCACCACCTCGAGGACATTTTTCAGCGGAGGACGAGCGGGGAAATCCAGGCAGAGCCTCCTCAGACCGCCGTCGCTGCTCCTGCGGCAAGGCAAAGACAGAATCCCGGCTCGCTTCACACTTCCAGGAATACCCGGAAGTGACGTTACACCCCTGGCGGCGGCCATCTTGGAGTGTCGATCGGGCTGGGGGAAGCCCTGCAGAGACCTCCTCCATCGGGGCAATCCTTGCATCGGCGGCAACGGTGAGAAGCCTGACGTCACGGGGAACTGCCTGGCGGCCATCTTGGGGCACCCCACCAACACACGCTGATGTCGGGAGAGCAGGTAAATGAACGGGAAAGGCCTGCTGATGGGAAAGATCAACTCCTCGGACACCCTGCTCACTGCCCCAATCATTAGTGCAGGAAATCGATGTCTGCAATCGGGTTGTCGGCGGGGCTGTCATCATTGGCTCCAAAGAATCTAGGTGGGCAGGGACCCCGCCCCCAAACGCCCAGGCACCAGCTTTCACCAATTCAACTTCACCCTGAAAGGGCAACAGAGAACGGGACTGTCGATTTCCTACCGGCTTACCCACCCCCGGGGGTCTCCCCTGGACTACAGATCTACCCTGCCATCTATCATAGTTGTGATACACTTCAGACAGGGACCTACAACCCTGGCTCCTCAGATAGATGATTTCCTGGTGTTTAGCCTTCAAGGCCCGCTTTACCCCCTTTCTATAGATGGTATAGGCCACCCACTCCTCACCGGGAATGGTGGCCTGCAGGCTCTCCAGGTGGGAGAGCTGAGTTTCCAGCTGGGCCGCCTCCTTCTGGAGACCCTGGAGCCGCCGTACTGCCACCACAATCTCCTCTGGGGCCCTAGCTGGTTTCTGGAAGGATGGCAGGCCCGACCCTCCGTCCTCATCCTCACTGGAAGAGGTAGAGGCCTCCTCCAGGACCCGAGGCGGAGGGGGGAACCCACCTCCTCCAGCACCGTACGGGGCAGGCTTCCAAGGCCTCCCCAGGGCCTCTCCCTGCCTCCACCCAGCCTCCACACCCTGCCTGGGGAGGAGAGAGGAGCCTCCTCCCTGGGGCAGCGGGCCCAAACCTCCGGGCAAGTGGGTCCCTGTTCCCTGACCATCTGTAGTCCTACCTGGGGAGGCCCCCTCCTGGGGTATCGGCTGAAGACAGGTCCCAGCATCCTCAGTAGTCTGCACCAAAGGAGGCCTACCAGGCCTGGTAGGCCTCTGAGCCTGGGCCTCTCCTGCTGGAGGTGGCCCAGGGCCCGACATCCAGCCACAGGAAGGAAGCAGGAACTCCTCCCTAACAGGAGCTCTGCAGAACAGGTCTGCTCACCACAACAGCTGAACAGGAAGTGGGAGGAGCTGCCACTCGTGGGGTTGCAGAATACTGCTCAACCTGTCGGCCAGGTAGTTTTCCTGGCCAGGGAGATACACAGCCTTGAGGAGCATGTTGTGCCTGAGAGCAAACAAGCAAAGGTCCTGTGCTTCTTGACAAAGGAGCCTGGACCCAGTTCCGCCCTGCTTGTTCACATAAAACATGGCTACCTGGTTGTCTGTTTGAACTAGGACAGACTGATGAGCCAGGGTTGGAGAGAAAGTCTTGAGGGCTAACTGAATAGCCCTGAGTTCCAGTAGATTGATTTGCTGTGTGGCTTCCCAGGGAGACCACAGGCCCTGGGTGCATTTGCCTAGACAATGAGCTCCCCAGCCCTGCAGGGAGGCATCCGTGGTCAACACCACTGTGAACCCAGGAATCTGAAAAGGAACCCCTTGCAGCAGATTGGGTGGGTGCAGCCACCAGCGGAGGGAGTTCAGAAATTGTCTGGACACCCTTATCCTGTCTCTGAGGCTGCCTGTGGCCTGTGACCACTGAGTCCGAAGGCACCACTGTGCAGGCCTCATATGGAGCCTGGCATTGGGGGTCACATGTACTGTCGAAGCCATGTGACCAAGAAGCCTCAGGCAGAGTCTGGCGGAGACCAGTGACCTGCTGAGAAACTGGTTTGCTAAGTTTATCAGTCTTTGGGCTCTGTCTTCTGGCAAGAATGCCTTTGCTAGCAGAGAGTCCAACCTTGCCCCTATGAACTCCAAGTTCTGGGAGGGGAGCAAAGTGGACTTTGCAAAGTTTATTACAAACCCCAGGCTTTGAAGAAGAGCAATAGTCCTGAGGGTGGCCTGTCGGGCCTCCTGGCACGTTTGACCCCTGATGAGCCAGTCGTCCAGATTAGGGAAGACAAAGATTCTCTGATTTCTCAGGTAGGCCGCCACCATTGCCAGGCATTTGGTAAAGACCCTGGGAGCGGAGGTGAGGCCAAAAGGCAGTACTCTGTACTGATAATGGTTTCCTCCCACAATGAACCTGAGGTACTTTCTGTGGTCTTGATGAATGAGGATGCGAGTGTACGCATCCTGTAGATCTAAGGAGCATAGCCAATCTCCCTGCTGGAGGTAGGGCAGAAGTGTTCCAAGAGTAAGCATCTTGAACTTTTCCTTCTCTAGGAATTTGTTGAGATTTCTGAGGTCTAGAATAGGCCGAAGGCCACTGGTTCTTTTGGGTACAAGGAAATACCTGGAGTAGAACCCTTGACCTTGTAAGTTGGGAGGCACAGGCTCCACTGCCCTGTCCACCAACAGACCTTGGAGCTCCTGAAGGAGAAGATCTGTGTGCAGGGGAGGCCTTGGAGGTTCCCCTGGAAAGTATGGAGGAGGCAGCTGATGGAAGTGTAGCAGATAGCCCTTGTGAACTATGCTTAACACCCAACTGTCTCCAGTGATGAGTGGCCACTTGTGGGCAAACAGGGTGAGGTGACCTCCTGTGCAGGGTTGGGAGAGCAGGGACGGAGAGGCTATGCCTAAGGAGTCAAAATCCCCCACCCTGCTGAGTGGGAGCAGGGGCCGGAGGCTTGGGAGTCCTCTGCCTATGGGGCCCATTACCCTGCCCCTTGGCCTGCTGACCCTGAGGGGCAGCTTGGGCGGCCTGGTACTGTGGGTACTGTTTGTAGGCAGTGCCCTTCCTCAGATAAAAGGGATTTTTACCCAAGCCCTTCTTTTTGTGAGAAGGGGCAGAAGTCTTCCTAGACAGCCTTGTCCTCGTGAGGTGCTCAGTTTCGAGCTGTGCGGCCTTCTCGGTCATGGGCTTGCCAAAAAGGTTCTCACCTCGGCAAGGGACATCGACCAACTTATCCTGAACCCATGGCTCGAGGTCCGATGACTGCAGCCATGCCTGGCGTCGAGCCGCGATGCCGGCTGCCGCAACATGGGCCGAAGCCTCGAAGCCATCGTAAGCAGCACGGGACATAAACTTGGAGCATTCTAGGATCCCCGAGGACAAGGACTTGAACCTCTGCAAGGGTTCCCCGGAGAGACCAGCAGAGAACCCGGCCAGCTCCTTGGCCAGGTCTCGCAAGTACATGCCCATGTACAGCTGGTAAGACTGGACACGGCAAGCAAGCATCGAGCTCTGGAAGCACTGTCTACCAAAACCATCGAGGTTCCGGGCCTCCCTGCCAGGGGGCACCGCAGAGTGCATCTTCTGACTTTTCAGGCGATGCATGGTCGATTCCACCACCATGGAATGGTGTGGTAGCTGCGCCTTCTGAAAGCCCGGGCTCTTCTGGAGTCGATAGATAGAATCGACCCACTTGCTTAGAACCGGCGCCAAGGCCGGTGCCTCCCACATCCGGAAGAGGAGCCGTTCCAGCATCGGAGGAACCGGAACAGTAAAGGCCTCCTTCGGAAGAGAGTCATACTGTAGGGCCTCGAGCTCCTCGGCTCGAGGCTCCTCCTCGGGGTCTGCAGGGATAGCCAACGCAGTGGCCATATCCCGGACGAACTCCGAGAACCGGGTATCCTCCGGGGGGCATCTACTCCGGGGCTCAGACTGCGGTGAGTCCGACAGGACGCACCGAGTCCTGAAGGTGTCGGGGGACTCCTTTTCCTCCATCTACCAGGCGGACTCATCTGATGACGAATCGGGGTCAAACCGCACGGGGCCTGTGAGCACCCGCCCCGACGCCGAAGGCACCGGCGTCGACGCCCTCAGTCCCGAATGGGAGGTCGAGGGAGACCGCGACCAAAGTCGACCTCGAGCCTTTATGGTTTCGAGTGTCAGCTTGGTCTCCGGGGTCGACTTCGATGTCGATGTTCCGGTGGTCGGGGCAGATGCACTAGACAGGCTGGCCATCAGTGCCCGCTGCTGTTCCATGAAGGCAGACAGTCTGCTCTCCAAGGCTGTCAGCCTGAGACCCAGCTCCGGAGACTCAGCAGCCCCCGACTCAGGCCCCGGCGGTGCCGGGCCCGACGTCGGCTCTCTGGGAGGAGAGTCCATGAGGACTACAGGGCTTATGTGTCCAGCAGACTCCGGCTCCACTCGAGGTACTTTGGGAGGCTTCTCCTGTTCCACGGGCCCGGGGCGACGGTCGGGGGTCTGAGACCTAGCTCTCGAGGAGCCAGGGACCTCTTCCGACGACGCCCTCGTGAGCCGCTTCTTCTTCTTTCGTTCCCGGTCGGGGGACCCCCTGTCCGAGGAGCCCCGACGGTGCTCAGGATCCGATTCCCGAGATGTTGAGGCCTCAGACGAGGTCCGGGCCCGGCCGGAGGCCGAGTAAGAGAAAAGCCTTTCCTTTTGGTGCTGACGACTTCGAAGTGCCTTGGAAGACATTTTTCCACATGGTCCACAGGTCTTAGGATCATGGTCAGGACCGAGGCACCGAAGGCAGCAGTCGTGTGTGTCGGTGAGAGACATTAGCTTCTTGCACCAATCACACATTTATGGAACCCACTGGAAGCCATCGGGGAAAAAAGAGTCCCTGCGAGGTCAAAGGACCGGCCTTCCAGGGAAAAAGAAAAAAAGGGCACGAACACCAGCCACGAAGGGCAAAAAACTAAAAAATAAGATCGGGCTCGATACTGGTGTACCGAACCCGGCGGAAGGGGAGCCGGCGTCAAACCAGAGAAAAAATAGCGAAGGAATCGCAAAAAAATCTAACTATTTTCCAGGAGGACTAGGACACACGTCTGATGGGCTTCACGGAAAAAGAGAGACTGAGCAAGATGGCACCTTTAGGTGGGAAGGGAACCACGCATGCGTGCCTGCATTCCCAAAGGCTTTCTTGGAAAGCTGGGGAAATGCTCCACAAGGGCTCCATCGACGTCGATGTCACCCATATGTGAGGACTGACTTCCTGCTTGTTCCTGGAGAATTATTTATTGGATTATTGATTTATTTTATTATTTATCAGTTTATAATATAAATCCAAGCATTAACCCTTGTAACAGAAATAGCAAGGACACAGAAAATACCAAAGGTAATATATCCAAAAGAAAAGAAATGTGCACAAGTGTCTATTTTTCTCTAGTCCTTCACCAATAGGAGATCAACAAAAAGGGAAATCAAACTTTACATATAGGAAATAATTCAGTTTACATCATCCAGCACAAAATTAAATGCACTGCGGACATCTAACCTACAGCATGAGAAACAGCAGATTTACAAGCACCAATAAATGCAACCAGTTGAGATGGTTCAAAGAAAATATAATTTGCAGCCTGAAGCTCAACTAACCATTTACAAGGGAATTTTAAGAAGAATAAACCCTCCTACTGTACTACCCCAGGCTTCAAAAGGAGAAGCATCTCTTCTGTACCCTTTAAGGGTCTTTCTGTTCATATTTTCACTGACTTGTCTAGGGAAGCCCACGAAACGTTTTAGCATAGCACCCAAAATCGCGTGCTAAACCCTGCGCTTACCAGGTACCATGGTTTAGTAAACATGACCCTTAATGTGTTGACGTCTCATTGCATAAAATGGGGCCTGTGATAAATAAAGTGCTAATGCACGTTGGTATGTGATGATGGGATAGCACCTTTTAGTAAATCTAGCTGCTTTGTGAAAATAAAAAATCTCGCAACAAACTCAAAACCTGTAAAGCAAATACCATGCCAAATCAGCATTAACTCCAAGGCTTCAAATTATAACAACATCCCTACCTATGAAAGGAAAAACTGCAAATATATCAAATCCTAGAACACCCACGTACCTTCTATAACAGAACAAACAGGACTGCTACAGATTCTTACTCAGAAACTCTACACGCTACCAGAATCCTTCACTTCAGTCACACACATACAGAACGCGGACAGACCCTCAGATAATACAATAAAGGACCAAGAGTTAAAAATATGCAGCCAAAACCTGAAATGCAAACTCAAAAAAGCTAGAGTAAGAAGTACTTTGCAAAATAGGAAAATAGAAGGAATGAGATATTCCCCATGCTGACATAATTCAATCCAGAAAAAGTGATTTTTTTTTCTGATTTTCTACCTTTGTTGTCTGGACATGTTCTTTTTCTAATTCATCTGGTACCATTCTCTCTTTTCCACTTTTCTTGTGTCTGTCTTCTCAGTATCACCTTTCAACTAGTGTTTCTTCTTTACTACCTTTTCTACCTGTCCTTGACACTGATGTTTTCTTTTTAATACCCTTTTCCCATTTCTTTCTTCTCCATCTCTCTATCTATGCCTATCTATATTATACCTCTCTTTCTCCTTTTCTTTCACCCCCTCCCCAATCCTCATTCTCCTCCATTTTTACCTCTCATCTACCGAACAGCTCTCCATCTCTTACTGTCACCTCCATCTCTAATGCTCCTGCTCCCATTACTTGTTCTCTCTCCTTCCTCACCCTTCTATACTTCATCTAGCTTTCACCCACTGCCTCTGTTGTTGTTGTTGTTAAGTGCGTAACCCTCTGGATAGTTGACCTAAACTTTGTTTGGTCTTCAGCCAAGTGGTTCATCGTCGATAGAATGGCATTCATAGCTGCTGTTATTGTATTGATCTATCTCATTGCCGGCCTTCCTCTTTTATGGTGACCTTCTACCTTGCCAAGCATTATGTCTTTTCCAATGATCTCTCTCTTCACATGATGTGTCCAAAGTATGAAAGTCAAAGTCTTGTCATCTGAGCTTCTAAGGAAAGCTTAGGTTTGATCTCTTGCACTGACTGGTTTGTTCTTCAGGCAGTCTATGATATTCATCACCAGTACCATAATTCAAAGGCATCAGTTTTCTTCCTGTCTATCTTTTTCACTGTCCAACTTTCACATCCATATGACGTTATTGAAAATACCATGGCCAGGACAAGTCAAATCTTTGTATGGAGGCAGACAGCTCTGCTCTTGAGAATCTTTTCTATGTCCTTCATAGCCATTCATGCCCAAATCTTCATCTAAAATCTTCTGGCTTTCATCCCCTTATCTGCCCCAACTCCTTTTCTGTAACACCTTTTCTTGCTGACCTTTATCCCATTCTTCATTGTCTTCCCTCTACCCAGCCTCCTACCCCCTCTTCACCTCCTGCATTTCCACCTCTCTCACCCCTTCAAGACCCCCCACCCACCTCTCCATAACGCTCTCATCTTTCATCGCTTTCCCTTATCTCTTCCTCCAACCCTCTTTTGGTACTTCTCTATGCCACCCTCTCCCTCCTTCCTTCCTTCTCTGAACTTCTACCCCTTCACATCCATCCCTCCTCCCCACCTATCATTCAGCTCTTCTTCCACCCGTCTCTCACCTTTTCCATTTCCTCCCTTCCCTCTCCATTTGCTTTTTCCATCTGTTTCCTCCACCTGATTTATTTCCCCTTCCTCAAACCTTACCCTCATATATCTCCCAGTCTCATCTCTTACCTCCCCCCTCCACAAAAACACGCTCACTCTCTCCTTTCCATTCCTCCTCTGTCTTCCAGCTCCCTACCCTAAATTGTGTGGGAGGTGTGCAACTTCCCTGAGGTCTCCCTTATGAATAGACTTACCCCCCAATGGTCCCTCCAAAACGCTAGCTCCCATCGATGATTGATTGGATCTTCTTTCTCCCATGGCCCCTCAAACTTCTTGCTTCAATAGCGGCAAAAAAAAAAAAAAGCAACACGGCAGTGAGCCGCCTCTGACACACATTTCCTGCTGCCAAGAGGATGGGGCCAGCAGATCCTTGCTCAGCGCTTCAGCACGGTACCACGTTGCTTTTCTTTTTTGCTGCAAAAAGCAAGAGGTTTGAGGGAGCCACAGGGGAGGACCATTCTGGATGGGAAGGGAGGAGAGAGAGAGAAGGATGCTGTCGTTGTGACTGCCGGTGAAGCTTCGGCTGCTGACTTGAGGGAATGGAACCTCTCTTAGCACAAGGCCATGTGCAGACAACACGGCTGAACATGCCCAGAGCCGGCCCTGATGCAAGAACCTGTCATCTCTTCTAGTTTGTATTGTATGTCTGCACAGGTTGTCACAGACAGTAATTGCCAGCAGACTTTTCCTATTACTAATGCAGGGGATGTACTGCTGGAAGTTTCTTCCCTTGCTGTTATGCACAAAAAAGAAGTAGGTGGTAACCTGCAATTGCTTAGTAATCAGACCTTTGTTTTGCCTTGGTCACTGGACTACCTTGTCCCCTCAGCACAGACAGGCTCTGTTAGACCTCCGGATACTGTGTGTATTATTGATGATATTGCCAAAAAAGAAGGTTAAACAGAAACCAGACTCCTGAGGTGTTGACTCCCCTCTCCTTCTCGAGACTCTGCCTGACCCAGATGGAGTGGTCCCTTCAGAGTGTCTATTATGTGAGGTCCTGAAGAAGTTGATGGTCACCAGCAAAAGAGTAAAATTGGTGTTTGACTTCATGGTTGGTCTTCAACTGCACCTTGCTACTTTGAATGTAGCCCACCTTAAGACAGTTACAACATAGGCACTAGCATCTGACTTCTTTTCTCAACAAGACATTCAATACTGTAATTTTCAAGTGCTGAATGTATAGGAAAGGAAGAAACCATGTGACACTTTTTGCAATTGTGTTCTTTTTATGTAATTGTATATAAACGAGTGTCTGCCTCCCTGCTTCACTAAGCTCTCATACGGGGAATGGGTTTGTGGATCTAGGTCTCATTCTCCTAGACAAGCCTTGAGTACTTTATTTCTGCTCAGTGTCATTCTGCACTACTCTTTCTGGGGAGCGAAATGCCAGGTGTCCCTTCATAAGCATTTTCTTTCCGCTGATACTGTTTTGCATGATGTGCTTCAAGAGGGTGATAAGGTTGCTTCATTGGAAAAGAATTCAATTTCCTTTTTTACATGTTAAGTTAAAATCTCTTTGAATTGTTCTTTTTTTGATCTCCTTTTAAGTACTGTTAATTTATTTCCTTTGTATTTTTGTATAAAATGTTGATTGTTTGATTTTATTGATTTATTGTTGCAAGTTTATAATAAACAAAATTTCCAGCCATTCTGGGTTGATCCTCTTGCATAATTTAGAGTTTTGCTGCTAATCTAGTGCTATGCTGAACTTCCTGGCATACTTTAGGGCCTATCAATAAATGCTATTATATATGCTACAAATTTATTTTCTTTTATATACCATGCTATTCTGCATCAGTGCGGTTTACATTGAACAGGGCATTATAACTTGGAGATAATTATTTTACAGGGAACATGGGCTATAGAGGGCTAAGTGGCTTGCCCAAGACCACAAGGAGCACCTGTGGGACTAGAAACCCCAGCCCTTCCAGCCCAAGGTTGTTGTCTGCCAGTGGGATTTGAACCCCTGACCTTCTGGCTTGAAGTACCTTGCCCCAACCACTAGGCCACTCCTCCACTCCAGTTGATAACAGTCCAGAAATATGAACGCAGCATGTAAAACATTCCTCAAAAATACAGCTCCATTCAAAAATATATACATTAGACAACACGTATATATAGGCATAAAGGAGCTGAATACATGAATACATTGTTGTTGTTGTTGTTGTTAAGTGCCGTCGAGTCGGAGTCGACTCATGGCGACCCTCTGGATAGCTATCCTAAATTGTCTACGGTCTTCAGTCAGGCGGCTCATTGTTGACAGACTGGTACCCGTAGCTGCTGTTATTGTATCGATCCATCTCATTGCTGGCCTTCCTCTTTTGCGTTGACCTTCTATCTTGCCAAGCATGATGTCTTTCTCTAATGATCTCTCACTCCGCATGATGTGTCCAAAGTATGAAAGTCGAAGTCTTGTCATCTGAGCTTCTAAAGAAAGCTTAGGTTTGATCTCCTCTAGTACAGACTGGTTTGTTCTTCGGGCAGTCCATGGTATACACAGTATTCGCGCCAGCACCATAATTCAAAGGCATCAATTTTCTTCCTGTCTAACCTTTTCACTGTCCAGCTTTCACATCCATATGATGTTATTGAAAATACCATGGCTTGAACAAGTCGAATCTTTGTATGGAGAGAGACATCTCTGCTCTTGAGAATCTTATCTAGGTCTTTCATAGCCATTCTGCCAAGAGCAATGCGTCGTCTGATTTCTTGACTACTTGTTGCTTCTTTATTGATAGCTGATCCAAGTAGGTTAAAGTTATTCATGATTTCAATTTCTTCTTCTTCGACGATGAACTTGTTGATTATGCCAGTTGTCATGATCTTTGTCTTCTTTACATTAAGGTGCAGGCCCATTTTCAGACTATGTTCTTTGATTGTGAGAAACAAATGTTTCAGATCATCTTCACTTTCCGCCAGTAATGTGGTATCATCAGCATAGCGAAGGTTGTTGATGAGTCTTCCACCAATCTTCACACCTCTGTTGTCTTCATACAATCCTGCTTCTCTGATGATTTGTTCTGCATATAAATTAAACAGTGTCACCCCTTCGTGCTGTGTACCTGTTGGTTGGGCAGGGCACTGCGCTGGGGCTTCAGTGTAACTGGCTCAATTAGCTGCGTAGGCCTTGCTTGGCCCTCTGGTAGTTGTAGTTGTGAGTTGCCAGTTAAAAATCAGTTGTGGAACAATGGTAAGGTTAACAAAGGATTTATTTCCCCTTCCAAAAGGACTTTTTATCGTGGTATAAACAAAAGGAAAACACAACCCTTCCTGGGCATATAATAAAGGAAAAATGGAACAAAAATAGCTTCTCTTCAGCTTCTTAACCAATAAAGCAAATGTACATCAAAACAGTCTTTCATAAGCACATACAAGCCCTTCTTTACAATGCTAGGCTTCAACAGCTCTTACTTCCCTTTATCTTAATGAGGAAATGCTGTCTGCTATTGAAATCGTGCAATCCATATATTCAGTGCTTGTCTCAGCTTCTGATGGCTCACATTGCATTGCTTCATCACAAGCATTTAATATCTCTTTCCTTTCAGCATTTGGGACCTCTTCAAACTGTCTCTCTCTGTTCTGACGTGACTCTCTTTCTCTCTCTGTGAGAGTGTGCTGAATGCTATTACCACATTCACTGAACTGCCTTCGGTAAGAGCCTCTCCCCTGCTGGTGGTTGTTAGGTAAATTGCAATATTCCCTTGCACCTCTATTAAGGTAAATAGGCTTACCTCTCTGCTCTGACTGGCTCAGGATCCTGTGTATGGCTGGAGTTTGAAACGGCAGTTTTGCAGAGACTCTGCTCCTTAAATCATTTCCAGAGATACTAGCCTCTTCAGGTAAAAAGCATTTAACCTTCTCATGCCTGGTATAAGGGTAATAAAACTTATCTGTTTCTCTTAAGCTGGCTTCATAAGGTTTTAGCATTTCTGGGAACTGCTTCTTATAGCCAAGCCCTGTGCTTCCCCTTTCAGGATGAAAGTAAAACTCTTCAGCTTTTACCTTTCTCCTCCCAGCTCCATTCCAACCTGGGCTGTTTCCAATACTCTCTGGGCTCCTCTGATATCTGAGGCTTCCTCTCCTGGCTTTGCTACCTCCTCTGTAGCTCTTTCCACATTTGCCGTTATCCTCACTTTCACACTCTGAGTCCAGCTGTCTTGGCTTCTCTCTCAAGCACTCATGGTAATCATTCAAACTTCCATTCAGGCTTCCGTAGTGATTATCATGCAGGCTTTCTCCACAGCTCTCTCTCTCTGGCCCCTTCTCCAGCTCTCTCCATGACTCTCTCCACCACTCTGTCTAACTGTTTGTGAGCTGTGCTTATCTACGTACCTCCGAGCAGCACCTCCCCCCAGCTGACTTGCATCAGGTGATAACTTCCTAGATTTCCTGCTGGCTGGGTGTGTCTCTCTGGCTTGTGACCACATTTGTTTTTGTTGCTCATAACAACTTCTTGACATGTGCTTTCTAAAAACGTCAGTGTCAGCCTGATCCACTGCTTCTCTGTCTATCTTCCTAGGCTCTGGTGAATCTGCTCTGTGACAGATTCCCCCCCTTAAAATATTACGGGGTGCCGCAAATCTAAGCGGACAGCACGTAATCCTGTCCGGGGTGAATAATCTTCAGTAGAATCTTGCTGGCATGTGGGATCAGAGCGATTGTGCGATAATTTCCACAGTCAGTTGGATCACCTTTCTTTAGTATTGGTATGAACACAGATCTTTTCCAGTCAGTTGGCTATGATGCTGTCTTCCATATTTCTTGGCAGAGCCTTGTAAATACGGTAACAGCTGCCTCAGATTGCTGTAATACTTCTATGGGAATGCAATCAATGCCTGGTGCTTTGTTCTTTGATAAGGCTTTCAATGCTGCTTCAACTTCTTCTTTCATCACCAATGGTTCCAGATCATAAGGTACAGGTTGAAACGGCTGTTGGTCCACTTGATCTTTATCATATAAAAACTCTGTATATTCCTTCCATCTTTTCTTGATCTTCTCAGCATCATTCAACATAGAACCTTGAGCATCTTGTAACATTCCAATTCAAGGCTGGAACTTTTTCTTTAACTCTCGTAGCTTTAGGAAAGCTGATCTTGTTCTTCCGCTAATAGTTTCTGCTTCTATTTCCTTGCATGCGTCATTGTAGTACTTTTCCTTGTCCTGTCTTGCTGCACGTTGGAAATCTCTGTTGAGTTCTGTGATTGTCTTTCTTTCTCCTCTGGCTTTAGCTTCTCTGCGTTTCTGGGCAATTTTCAGAGTTTCTTCTGTCATCCATTTTGGCCGTTTTTTTTTTTTTTTACCTTTTGTAGAGACTTCTCGCTTTCTTCCAACACAACCTTCTTGATGTCATTCCATAACTCTTCTGGAACTCTATCATTTGTATCTAAAGCAGCAAATCGATTTTGCAGGCAGTCTTTAAATTCCAGTGGTATATTCTCAAGGTCATATTTTGCTGCATTCATGAGTGGTTTGCTCTTTTTCAGCTTTAGCTTGAGTTTGCATACTAGTAGTTGATGATCTGTACCACAGTCAGCTCCAGGTTTTGTCTTTGTTGATGTTATAGAGCTTTTCCATCGTTGACTTCCACAGATGTAGTCAATTTTATTTTTATACAATCCATTGGGTGAAGTCCATGTGTACAGTCGCCGCTTGTGTTGCTGGAAGAAGGTGTTCGAGATGAATAGATCGTTGGTCTTGCAGAATTCTATCAGTCTTTCTCCAGCTTCATTTCTGTTGCCAAGTCCATATTTTCCAACTACTTTGTCTTCTTCTTTGTTGCCAACCTTTGCGTTCCATTCACCCATGACTATCAGGATATCCTGTTTGCATGTTCTGTCAATTTCAGCTTGTACTTGTTCATAGAACTCTTCAATTTCATTCTCTTCTGCAGCTGTTGTTGGGGCATATACTTGAATTATAGTTGTGTTGATAGGCATTCCTTGTAGACGAATAGAGATTAAACGTTCGCTGACTGCATTGTATTTCATTACAGTTCTTGCAAGTTTCTTCTTTATTATAAATGCAACACCATTTTTTCTTTGTCTTTCATTTCCAGCATAGTAGACCATGTGATCATCTGATGCAAAGTGCCCGATGCCAGTCCATTTCAGTTCGCTGACACCCAACAGATCAAGTTGTACACGTTCCATTTCATTCTTGACCACCTCCAACTTCCCTTGGTTCATGCTTTGTACGTTCCATGTTCCAATGTGTAAGACATCTTTACAGCTTCTGACTCTCATTTCATGCGCAGCTACATCAGCAGTCAGACGTCCCGAGGGCTTTGATCCAACCACATCATAAATGCTGGCTTTACTCTGAAAAGTCTTCAGCTCTTCCCCAGTAGCTAGTTGAGTGCCTTCCAACCTGGGGGTCTCATCTGGGGGTCTCATCTGAATATATTACAGTAAGAAAACTTTCTGTCTTGCCACCATAATGCTCATTATCGCTCCTTGGATACCCTTTTTGTGAGAAAGTTCTTACTTAATATCCAACTTTACAATCAATCAAATAGCAACAACAATAGAGTCCACAACTTATCTTAATATTCGTGGTAATTTTCACCCACATATAGAAGTGTCCTCAATGTCTACCAAAAAGGACCTTATAGCTCAAACCACCTCCAACCCAGGCTGGTGGTTTCACCACAGCTCATGGTTTCCTCAGGGAGCACATTACTCTGAAAAATAGAGCAGAACAAATCAGCAAAAAACTTTGTAGTTATTGAAAATACAAAACCTAAAGCAGAACCCACCAGAATGGCAGACGTCCACAGCAATGTTTTTTTTTAACCAATGGATTGGGGAGTTTCTCTTTAAAATTAGCATGCAGGCGCAGCGTTCCAGGTTGAGCGCCACCATTGAATTTGAGTGGTGAGCGTTGCTGTGGATTTTGAAACATAAACACTTATGAGAGACATTTAACAGCTTTATTCACAAATTCCACATGTAAAATAGGCATTTACATGAAATGGCATCCACGTCGAAATGCAATTTTAGATAGGGCTGAATTTAAACATGGATGTCCTTACTATTTAGACATTGCAAGGGCATGTTGGGAGTGTGGTTATTGCATGGCCTGGATAGATCAAAAATCTAAATGTGCATTCCCCATTTCATATAAGGAATACACTTATATTACAGCAATTGTCCACACCAGAATTTACAGCTGCTCTCCGGCACCTATAGGTATATGGCAAGTACTCATTTCAGCCAGAAGAGATTAGGGGGGGGGATGGTATTCTCCTTAATCCCCCATTGTTATTTCCCCCTCCAAATTGCAAAATAGCAGCACTTGCAGTTAAACATCAGCATTTATTACTCTAGGGTTACAAAACGACTAGCAGGAATTTTCCTATATTTCAATTTGCCAGATGAGACATAGTGTTCACGCCTGCGCTATTTTGGAAACAGGATTCACATTTAGCAGAGCCTTTTCTAACATATTGCTGGAATTGTGTACGTCATGACCTCAAAGCCCAGGGCCGGTGCAAGGATATAAAGCATGCTAGGAGAACCTCATTCCTAGTGCTGCCCCCTGGGATTTGCGGCAGTGGCAGTCCTTTTAAAGTGGCACCACAGCGTCGGATCACCTTCTCCTCTGGCATTGCAGTGCCTTTAGTCCTTCCGCTCTCCTTGGAGTCCAGTGGAATTGAAGGAGTATAGAAGCACAACTGGCACCGCAATATTGGAGAAGGTAACTCTGGCACTTCGGTGCCATTTTAAAAATATTGTTGCAGCTGTACGTCCCCAAGAGGGGCGGCAGTGGCAGCAATGGGTCCCTTCTGACCACTGGTGCTCTAGACAATTGCCTAGTTTGCCTGATGGTCATGCCGGCCACGTCAACGTCTCAACTATAGTCTCCATATACTTTCTTCATGTGCCTTTGTAAAATAGGCTCCCAGATGAGCCCCAACAGCCCACAAATACCAAGGCACACATTTACACCTGCTCTGAAGAAGGTATCAACCTGTGCATGTTTTCAGTGCATGTTACTTGCATATTTTATAAAACATATGTTTACATCATACCTCTGCCTCTGCTCTACCCAAACTATGCCCTCAGGAATGCACTGATCGCGTTACAGTAGAGACAAGTATTTTTTTATGCACAAGCAGAGTTTTATGCACAAGGAACAAACCTTTTCTGCATGTAACACAGGTTTTATATGCAGAAAAACTTTATAAAACTGCCCTGTCCATTAGTAAATAGCAATATTTATAAATGTAACAGATTTCATGCCACTAGATGTCCAGGAAGAGTCAGTTCAGGAGCCGTGTGAAAAACTCTTAGGAAATTTTAGGTGGTTTTTAACACCAGAAAGGTAAGCACAAATTGCCCCTCCATCACTGCTGCAAACCCCAGGTCCATCAAGCTGTCAGCTGATTTTGCCACGGGGCCTATGTAAATGCCAGCATCCAGCTTTTTTAAAGTATGTCTTTATTGCCAGGGTGAAATTGGAAGTTCTTGTGTCCTTGAAAACTGCATGCTGTAGATGTAAATGTGTATTTAAATTGTGGCATTTTACAATCCCTGCTTACACGTTCAAATGCCACACAGACCTTTGAAAGTGACTTTATACAACTTCAACCTTTTCTGTGTAATGACATCATTGTGTTCTATATTTTTTTCAGATAGTCTAAAAGAAGATGGGATTACCTTTGACTTGTTTAAAATCAGCAACATTAACCGGAATACAATTGGAGCAAAATTGTTTCGGGGTACAGACTTACTAACTCCAGCATTCCGTTTTGTTCGCTTTGATCATATTCCTTCAGTAAATCCAGAGGCACTTAATCAAATTGTCTCACTAATCCAGCAGAATGAAGGATTTATTCTTACAGCGACTTTGAAACAGGACCGCAAGTCCAGGGGCACTATCCTTGCTCTGGAAGGCCCTGGAATCTCTCAAAGACAACTTGAGCTAGTTTCCAATGGCCGAGCAAATACCCTGGACCTTATTTATTGGGCAGATGGCTTCCAGAATGTGGTATCTTTGGAGGATGTGGATGTAGCTGACTCTCAGTGGAAGAATATCACAGTACAAGTGACTGGAGAGAACTACAATCTCTATGTTGGCTGTGATCTCATTGACAGCTTCTCTCTGGAGGAACCTTTCTATGAACAGCTGAGAAGTGAGAACAGTAGGATGTATATAGCCAAAGGATCCATCAGAGAAAACCATTTCAGGGTAAGTGAAATAAAAAGAATGCTTTAGGGCATAAAAGAAAGGATTCCGCTGCAGTCACTATATGGTTTTGGTATTCATTTGCATTTCAACAATGCCAGTTATGGGGCAATTTTTAAAAATATCAGCATTTGATGCCAAGCCAGGAGTGTCTTACTTGAACTCGTAAGTTGTAAGGAGCATGACTGAATTTTGCAGGTGCTTTTTTGAGGGGCTGCTCAGTGGTACTGATTAGCAACACTTTTTCCGTTGCCTCCTAAAACTGACCTATGGGCCATTGACCCTGGCCTTGCACACCCTAAAGCACACACATATGCACAGAGTGCCTCCTAAGGAAAAGCAGAATATTCAGCCGATCCCCACAGGAAGCATATGCTGCAGCTAGCACATAATATGGGAGGCATTGGCTACAGAAGCTGAGCTGTGCAGAAAATAAAGGGCTAATTCTATAAAGGGCATGCGGAAAGTTATGTGCTATTTACACGCGTAAGTCCCTATTCTAAAAGACAGACGTGCATGAATGGGCACTTACGTGCATGCTTATGTCCCATCGCTTGTGCTTTCAGTTAGGGTGTGCACAGGGGTGGAGCTTGGGCAGACCCCAATGTTATGTAGGTATGCTATAGAATAATATAACTCCCATGTGTTGCTAACTGATTGCGGCGTGGGCATTTATAGCCGCTCTGGAGCAGGCTTAACGGCAACAGCTCATAGAATGGACTCCGCATACATCCATGGCAATACACAGGATTTCATAGAACTACCCTCCATGGGTACAACAGAATGTTCATTTTGGTTTAGTGGTCTGAATATGCCAGCTTTGGGAATCCGAATGTACAGCATCTTCGATATCTTTGTATTTTGCTCAGCTCAATTGGAAATACATTTCGATTTCTCCATGGTACTGCCTGAAAAGTTGACTTATTACAGTTTCCAGTTCACTTTTATGCTGGCACAGTTCTATTTCTAGCATGTAGTGTCATTTATTTTCATTTCATGCTTCATCTATTTGATATATTCTGCAGTTGGTAAGACTCTCTCCATATTTTGCATGTGATTAAGTTCAGGTATTTTGTGAGCATATGCAGTCGTTTCTATGTAGGGATTTGTAGTAATATGATTTGTTCCTTTTCTCCAACAAGAGGTGCTGTGTTTTCATAGACTCTATAGCTGGTTGCAGGAGGCATGGCTGTTGAAAGGATGGACTCTTCAGTGGTCATCCCACTCCTTAAGGATGTTCCTGTATGTAAGCCACGGCATCTTTTTATTAGAAGAAAGCACTGGAATGTTGCAACTCTCAGCTATAAATTCTGGCCCAATCCCAGTTCCTTTCCCCACTTCAAGGGGATAATATTATAACAGGTCACCTAGTTTAAGAGGGTAAGAAGGAGCCTATGTTAGTCTATTGTATAAAGATACGTGCAGCCCAACCCATAAGGGGCACATCCAGGCTGTCTGGACGGCCAAGCACTGGACGGACGAGTCTGCCCCGATTCTGCACTGCGAGAGCAAGACACTCCCGCAGATGCAGGATCAGGCACCGAGACAAACTAGCATGCCCCTGCATCGGCCGCGGGGGCCATCCAAACTGCAACATGGCCAGGCTTCCCCATGATTTCGCTGATGTGCTGTCGCCATGGCACCAGGACACCCAGCAGGAGCGCAGATGGCCCCACTCCCCACCAGACCATGTTTCCCTGCCGCCTGACCCTCGGCGGGGCTGCCAGGGCCGGGTTCGGGTGGCGGGGACTCACCTACTGCAGCACCATTGCTTCTTGGGGGCTACCAGACCAGAGAACATGGGTGCCCTACTCTTATTCCACCTCCGAGGTGGAATAAATAGGATGTCCTCCTAGTGATCCCCAGACATACAGGGTCATGACCTGAATCAGTCCCATATATCCAGGTGCATGACCCACCCATGCCCCGCCCACTCTATGCCCCCGTGCCGCCACCATCCCGATCTCCCCGCACAGAGCCTCTGTACATGCGGGGAGACTGTTTCTCAGAATTTGGGCTAGATAACTAGTGGGGTTGCACATGCCATACAGAATCAGGCTCACAGGCATTTGTGGGTTTTTATAAAATACCAGGGGTCAAATTGGACATATAGAAACATAACAGCAGAAAAAGACCATATGGTCTATCTAGTCTGCCCTTTCATATCAACTACTATAGTCTCCTTTTTTTCTTTAGAGACCTTCTGTGTTTGTCCCATGCATTCTTGAATTCAGATACTGTCCTTGTCTCTATTACCTCCACTGGGAGACTCTTCCATACATCTACCTCTCTTTCTGTAAAGAAATATTTCCTCATATTACTCCTGAGTCTATCCCAGTGGTTCCCAAACTTGGGGTCGGGACCCAAAATGGGGTCACATCATCAGTGGATGAAGTCACAGAAACATGGCCATGCCCCCCTTCTCTCTGGACTTTCATTGTGATCTATACCAAGCAGCAGCAATCACCAGTCAGCATGCGGCTTGTGAGCCAGTGAACATTCATAGGCTCTTGTCTCCTCATGGGTAAGCTTCCTGTTAGACTGGAAACCCATGCTGAGTACTGGGATTTGTAAGTGCCATCACAGAAGACACCCTGTGCTGAATGATACTGCTTTTGCCACTACTATTGCTTCTGCCTTCCTGCTTTTAGATGAGTGGTGGTAGGGGAAGGAAGGCAGGAGACCTGCTATTTTGATTTTGTCATCATTTGGAGTCATGTGATTTTTCAATTGTTAAAATGGGGTCATATGGGATAAATGTTTGAAAAGCACTGGTCTATCCCCTTTCATCCTCATCCTATGTCCCCTTTTTGCAAAGCTTGTTTTCAATCAAAAGAGACTGTCCTCTTGTGCAGTTATGCAATGGAGGTATTTAAACATCTCTATCATTTATTTATTTATTTATTACAAATTCTTATATACCGCGCTATTTAGTATCAGTGCGGTTTACATAATAACAAACATTTCGCATTAGAAACAAGATCTTTTGCTTACATTGTAACAGGGATTGTAACATGGAAGTAACAGGGTAACTATATATATTTCAAACAAAGGTGCTTATAAATTATTTAAGTTATAATGTATTAGAGTCGTAATGTAATCATGCTCATTGTGAATGTGCCTAATGGTGAGTTTCTTCTGTAAATCACTGGGGATTATATTGTTGCTGTGTGGGTGAGATGAAATGCTGTGGGTGAGATGCTGTGTGGGTGAGATGCTGTGTGGGTGAGATGAGGTGTTGGATGTGATTGTGTTAGGTTAGAGTGGATAAAATAAAGGCAGAATAAGTGATGTTTAAGAGCTTTTCTGAATTGTGAGAGGTCAGCGATTGATCGTATATGAGGTGGGAGATTGTTCCAGCATTTAGGAGCATATAATGTAAATGCTCTGTCTCTAGTTGTTTGGGTACATTTAGTGGACTCAGGTGGTATAGATAGCATATTGCTAGTTGTTGACCTTCTTAGCCTGTTAGTAGAGGTACTGGTCAGGAGTGAAGAGAGGGATGTGGAAGATATCAGGTTAATTGCTTTAAATGATAGGATTAACACCTTGTAGGTGATTCTGCATTGCAATGGTAACCAGTGTAGATCCATAAGTATGGGAGTTATGTGGTCTCTTCTGGATATGTCGCAGAGAATTCGGGCTGCTGTGTTCATGCCATCTGAAGAGGATTGAGAGTGCTCTTGGGGAGTCCATGTAAGATGATGTTGGCATAATCAAAGTGTGGCATTATGAGCGTCTGGAATATTGTTCTAAAGTCATCTGGGGCTAATAGAGGTCTTAGAGGTCGTAGTGTCCGTATTTTGTTGTAAATGGATTTGGTGGTATTCTTTATATGCTCTTTGAAGTTGAGCTGCTGGTCTATTGTAACCCCTAGATATCATATTACAGACTTGCATGGGAGCTCGGCATCACGAACTTTCAATGAGGCAGGAGAAGAGAAGTTTTTGTTCCTGGTTATGAAAAGCACTTCAGTTTTCTTAAAGTTTATGCGAAGATTTTGGGACAGGAGACAATCAGTAATTGCATTGAAGCATTCAATAAGTGGAATAAGGTTTGGGTGCTTGATTTTAATTGGAGCGAAGATCAGTACATCATCCGCATAGATCAGACTGGAGATGTTAAAAGAACGGATGATATCACAATGGGTTGCATATAAATGTTAAACAGTAGAGCCGAAAGGGATGATCCTTGGGGTACTTCTTGTTGCTGATAGAATGGTTCTGATGTTGAGGAACCTATCCGTACTTGTTGCCAGCGGTTCATGAGATAGGATTTGCACCATTCCCAAGCAAGGCCATGAATTCCCTTTTCCTGGAGGTGGGAGAGGAGTTGTACATGGTTAAAAGAATCAAATGCAGCTGCTATATCAAGAAATATGAGTACGAACCCATTCTCTATTTTGTCAATACCTCTGGATAATGTATTGATGAGTATAGTGAGTAGGGTCTCTACACCATGGGACTCACGGAATCCATGCTGACATGGGTCAAGAGGAGCTGATATATCGATGTGTTGTTGTAGTTGCATTTGAACCACCTTCTCTATAAGTTTGGCTAGATAGGGTATACTTGAAATCCGGCGGTATGAGTCTGTCTTTGTTGGGTCAAGTTTGTTGTTTTTCAGGAGAGGGTGTATGGAAGTTTGTTTCAGGGTTTCTGGGAATGTTCCAGTTGTGAAAGAGAGCTCCATGATGTAGGCTAGAGTTGAGCTGAGTTCTACATGCATCGATCTTATCCAATGCGCAGGACAAGGATCATTCGGCGCCGTAGTAGTGTTGATGGTGGCAATAAGGTCAGCAATGTACTTCTCTGTCGGAGAGGTGAATTTTGTCAATGGTTGCTGTATCTGGGGGAAGAAGCAGGGTGTGGAGCTTTGTGTAAAATTTGTTTTTATGATTTTAGATTGCAGGTACTCGGCGAAGGACTGGGGTTGGATAGAAACTGTTTGATTGGAGGAAGGTGTCTTGGTTAAAGCTTTAGCAATGCTAAAGAGGTCACGTGGTTTATTTAACGGTCGAAGGAGGGTATCCGTGTGGTGCTCTCTCATTTTTTTGTATATTTTCTCATGGTGTTGTTTTAGAGTGTTCTCATAAGTTGATTTGTCAGATGTAGATCGAGATTTGCGCCATTTTCTTTCTTGCCTTCTTAGAAGCTGAAGCGATGCACGTAATTCAGCAGAGAACCAAGGGGCTGGTTTTCTGTTTCGTGGTAGTTTGTTGGATGCTGGTGATTTTTTAGATGAAGGTAGCTGTGAGTAAGAGCTAAGAGTGGAGTTCCATCTATGGATCATGTCGTCAAGGTTCTGCATTATATATCCTCTATCCCGCCTTTCCTCTAACGTACGCATATCAAGATCTTTAAGTCTGTCCTCATATGCTTTATAATGAAGACCAGTAACCATTTTAATATCCACCTTCTGCATCAACTCCATCCTGTTTATATCTTTTTGAAGTTACGCTCTCCAGAATTTCACACAATACTCCAAATGAGATCACACCAGAGACTTACAAAGGCACTATCACCTCCTTTTTTCTGCTGGCCATTCCTCTCTCTATGCACCCAAGCATCCTTCTGGTTTTTGCCATCACCTTTTCTACCTGTTTAGCTACTTTAAGATCATCAGAAACAATCATGCCGAGGTCCCGCTCTTCTTTCATGGACAGAAGTACTTTGATCCCTACCCTGTACCACTCGCTTGGATTTTTGCAGCCCAAATACATGACCCAGCATTAAATCTCAGCTGCCAAATTCTTGACCATTCTTCAAGCTTAGCTAGATCCCTCCTCATGTTATCTATTCCTTCCTGGGTGTCTACTCTATTGCAGATTTTGGTATCATCTGCAAACAAGCAAACCTTACCCGACAGCCCTTCCGCAAGATCACTTACAAAGATATTAAAAATTGTAGAAACTGAGACTAGATGGAAGGTGCAGACACTTAACACCAACTTGGAAGCTGGTGTGAATGTTCATACAAATAATCTACATGACTGTGGGTAGTTTATAAGGAATATGCATGCTTCACGACTCCACCTATGCTCTGCCCAACCTCTACCCAAGAACATGCCTTTATACAGGTTCTTATCACCATGCATACCCTGTGGGTTTTATGTGTAGGGAATAACTTCCCTGGATGTGTTTTTTCTTATGGCCCGGGGTGTGGATGGGGCAGGAGGGGGCTAGGGAACATTCCCCGCAGCCCGACTCTGGCCTTAGGAGTCCAGATCAGGGGTCGGGCTGCAGGGAATAAGCATTTGTAATTGGCGGCCGGCATTGCAGCTTTTAAATGGAGCTGCGGTGCCATAGCAACCGGATGCCATGGTGCCACGGCGCCTTTTAAAAGCCCTGACTGAGTTAGTCAGGCAGGTCATGTATTTGCAGGCCAGACTAAATCGCAGCCCCGTCCTGCACATTCATGACTCATCGTGATTCTGATCCCACGGGGCTAGACGTGCCCTGCGGGATCAGAATCGCGACCCCCCCCCCCCCCTATATGTCTGGTTAAACCAGACATACAGAGGGAGTGTACATCCAGAACAGAATGAGCCCTATAACGTACATGACCAAGAGTTATGCCTTCTCTGGCCTGTAAAAAGAAACAAATGCACTTATGTAGCCAACACCCAATACTTGCTGCATGAATTATTTTAAATATGGACCTTTTAATATCTGAGATGGAAAATGAGGGGCAGAAAAGTTTCAAATTAGAAAATAAGAAAAGTCACATTAGATAGGGCCATAGCAAAAGCCGCACAAGGCACTGGTACTGAAGTGACACTGATGTCATCACAAGGGCTTCCAGGGATCCAATAAGAGCGAGTTCCTGTGCACAGCCGGGTGGGGTAGAGCCGCCAGCTTCACGAGTTGTACAGGGCGCATTTCTAGCTTGCTATAGCCCTGCTTGAAGAATTGTTTTAAATGACGTTAATCAAGTCATTCCAGTATTAAGAGGAGTCAGCATAGTTCCTGTCCTTTGTATAGCAGCTGTCTCAATTCAATTCTAGTAGTAAAATTAGTTTAGAATTGTTTTTCTTTACCATAATATAAGGGTGTGCTGGCAAAAAAATTGTTTGGTTTAGTTTACTGTCTCATTTGCAGGGGTTTTTTTTTTGTTTTATCTCATTTGGGGTCTAAGATTTTCATTTTTATACATTTTCATTTCACGGCAATTTTGGTACGAGGTGGCTGTGGCTGCTGCCCAAGCCAAAGAAAACCAGCTGAAAGGTTACTAGAGGTATCCAGGCAAATAAAAAACAAAAACAAATGTATTTTCTTTTTCTTACTTTTATAAATAGTTGACAAAACTTGGCCTTAAAATGGTGACCCTTGTGTTAAAAGGCAGTTGTCTTCCAAGATGAGCTATTCTATGAGGGCAGCTTTAGCCAGCCTGCTCTTAACCATCTAAGTGGTATATTTACAAAGCAGCAGTAGCGGCCTCTGTGCGATATCGGAGCCATGGCCCCGATATCGCACGAATTGAATTCTACTCCATTATCGCATGGAGGCCGCTACTGCTGCTTTGTAGACATACCCCTAAGAGACATTTACCAGGCCTACTCCAGGTCACTAATTGGACAACCAAGATCAGGATTAAGCTTGGTAAATGCCTCTTATGGTATACTTGGTTGCGGTTTCACAAAATTTCTGGCACTAGAAGATGGCAAAAGAAATGTTTTTGAAGTAAACCTCTAGAGCAGGAATCAAGGATTCAAAAGGCATAAAATCCAAGAGGATTTTCCAAAGAACTCAAGAACAATCAAGCTCTGGGAAAATCAGAATAGAGGAACGAAGATCACCAGAAGTGAAAGACAGTTAAGAGCTTGCTGGCTAGAAAAGTCCCTTTTGGAGACATCATAGCAACTGCTGCAAGATGCCTGCCTTCCAACCCAAGGGTCACCGGGGCCAGGCCAGGCTGTGGTAACACTGGGGGGAAAATGCAGAATTGTGATTGCTTTCATATTATGTTCAGATTAAAAATGAAATGACAAGTCAAAAAAAGTGTCTTTGATATTTCCCATGTTGCTTCAAATTAATACAGTCACTACAAAAAATATGAACTGAACTTGGATTTTTCTCTTATTTATATTTTTGTTATGTAAAGTAACTCTCAATATCTAAGGCAGTGGTTCTCAACCCAGTTCTCTGGGACCCCAGGCCAGTCAGGTTTTCAGGATATCCACAATGAATATGCGTGAGATAGATCTCATACAATGGAAATAGTACATGTAGATCTATCTCATGCATATTCATTGTGGATATCCTGAAAACCTGACTGGCCTGGGGGTCCCAGAGGACTGGGTTGAGAACCACTGATCTAAGGGGTTGATGCACTCATTCTGAGATTGGAAAAGAGGAAATGGTGAATAGCTACTTGAAAAGTTCAAGTAAAGAAATGATATGCAAAATTTGAGTAGAGGCTTTGTGCCAGATCAAATAGCAGTAAATTAGGAGAAGGGAATAAAATAATGAGGCATTTGGGACAAACTCGGTTCTGAGCCATTGAATACATTATCAGATTCATTACAACATATGTGGCCTTCATTATCTATTTTGCACAATTGGTCAGGTGATGTCAGCAGTTTTAAGGCAGCAGGGAGGGAGAAACAGTATAGGGCACTAGGCTGTTAGGGCAGAAGAATCCGTCTAGCAGACCTTTTACATTGACATGTACCTACATTCTCTTTCACAGTGGGAGGGATCCAGCTTGCAGATCTCATGGATACTGGCATCATCTAGAGTGCCAAGGACCTGTCACCTGATAGTTAATTTGTAAAAGAGTGACCTGACTGGAAGGCCTTTCTTGAATTATGACCGACTGGCCCTAGCTTTCTTCCTCAGATCTCTTCATTTTTCCCGATGGTCCTTGCTAGCTCAGTTACTGTGAAAGATGGCATTCAGTTTGTTAAAATGTCCTTTTTCGCTTGTGGCACAATGAAACTTTGGTAATGCCTTGCCTGAGCTAATGATATGTGCAGTACTGGCCAGGATACGAGGATGCTTTGTCTAGAACACCTAGGAAATTGGAGGAGGGAGCGTTTTAATTCTGTTTGAAATGGCCGGCTCCCATGGCATGTTAGTACTGTCAGAGAACACTGAAGTTGCAGGAACTGGCGGCTATGGCACATGCTACTCTGTCTGCTTGTAATCCAGACTAAAAGCACCATTTGAAACGCCGCAATGGTCTTGTGTAACCTTTGCTCATTAGAGGTAAAGGAACAGGTGTAAATGTTTGCGCGTAAAGTTTGCATATACATGCAAAGTTTCTAAAATAGTCACGTAACTCATAATTCCATCCCTGCTCCCCCTAACTCCATCCCAAACAAGCCTAGATAAGAGTTCTATAAAGGTCTGTGCTTTCTTGGTCATCATGCACAATTTTACACATACGGTAACTTTATAAGCAACATGTTACATGCTCATACTGGCATTTAAGTGCAAAAATGCCTTTAGCAAATTACCCTCCATATGTAAAAAGTTATACAAATTCATTAACAGTGAGCTGTTGCAATGCCAAAACATGGAAAGCGGCTCACTGTTTATACGTTTTTGAAAAACAGACCATGAACGCTTCTTTGCACACCAGTTTTTGTAAAACAGCTAGATGAGCTTTTTGGTCTTGAAAAGTTTCAGTGTATATACATTTTCTTAGCCAGTCGGCTGATGGTACAACTTCCGCAGTTTTAATATTTCCTTCCAAAAAGGTTTCAAAGACAGATTATCTACTGTTTCCAGAGGGATGTCTGCTTTTAATAAAGCTTCTGTCAGCTGAAGCTTAGCCAGTTCCGTAGCATTGCCAAATTCTGCCTGGGCTGTGAGAATACTTGAAACATTTGCTGGCTTTTCTGTAAAATCTTCAGTGTTGCTTTGCAGCCATTTTCTTCCTTCTGGTGCTTCTCACTTCAAATATCATTTCTTCTGTGGTCCATTTGCAAAACCTGCCTGTTTGCCTAACTTAGGAGCCCTTTTACGAAAGTTAGCGCAGGTTTTGGTATGCAATACGCCCTTAGGCCCACGATAACTCTTAGCAGGGGAGGGGGCATGATGGTTACTGCATGCTGACTGTGACCCGCGCATTGGGGCCGAGGGTGGGCATGGGAGTGCACTGCAATTAGCACAGAGTACGTAGCACATGCTGTCAATGTTATATTTAGCATGGGTTCAATTGCACACAGTAACAGCACCAAGCATTATTGTACATATCTGCTGCCAGGAACTTGTCATTGTCTCCTCAGGTCCATCCATGCTAACCGCTTATAGCTCCCCTCCCCATCCCAGGCTCATCTTGAATCAACACGCTCTTCTGCCTTTTTCTTTCTGGGTCCCCGGCTCTGGAATTCGCTCCCCCTTGCCCTCCGCCTAGAACCCTCCACAAAACATTTAAAACAAGGCTCAAAACTCACCTATTCTGTAACGCCTATGACCTCCCTCCCCCTACTTCTCCCCTCTCTCTGCCCCCTCGTTAACATTTGCTGTCTCTCCTTATCTGTCTCTACTCTTACTTTCCTGGCTATTTTATTTGGCGTTCCTTTCTATTTCCCAGCAGACTCATAACTTGTTTGTAAACGGCTCTATTGCCTACGGTAAGAGCGGTATATTAAATCCTCAATAAAGATAAAGAGGGTTTGCATGCATTAATTTTCACACCGTGTTAGGTGCCAAACCATAGCACACTTTAGTAATAGAGTCCCTTGCGAATGCAACATGGGCCTTCAAGTCAATGCTGACTCCTGGCAAACCAGCAGCTCCTGGGTTTTCTTGGCAGTGTAACCAGAAGTAGATTGGCAGGCCTTTCTTCTAAGGCAATGGAGAGTTAAATGGATTGCCCAAGACCACAAGGAGTGGGAGTCAAACCCTGGTCTTTTAGCTAACCAAGCTAGTGCTCTAACCACTAGGCTACTCCTTCAGTCAGAAAATGTGCTGTGCTAAGCTAAGCAAAAGGTGCCTAAAAGAAAATCTTTGCTGTGACATGAGCAGTTCATCATTCATAAATGATCTGTAAAAACGAGCAATGATTGAGGTGGTTATGTTAGAAATCACGCCCAAAAACAACAACTTGGAGTCATTGTGTAACCCAGTGTGCCATGGCTGTCTAAAAGTAAACAGACTGTTAGGGATTATTCAAAAGGGACAGAGAGCCAAACTGAGGATATTATTATGCCCCCATATCACAAACCCTTAGAAAGCCAAACTTTGGCTAAGTTTAGGTGATTTTTAGCAGAGTTTAGCTGGCTAGATTTTTTTACCGAAATTCATTGTAAAGCCAGCCAGAATTAGTGCTCAGACCTTGTTTACCCTAAGCTTAGCCTTGCAAATCTATGCCAGCTAGTTAAGTCATTTCAGCTTCCTGAAATAAAAACTGAAATGTAGGGCCGGGTGGCCCCTTCATACCGATTTCTCCCTTACCCACCTGAATTGAGAAGAAGCTGTGAGACTGACAGCCTCCTTGATCACCCCTTCCTCACATCTGAATGAAGTGGAGGAACTTACAAGTCCCCATACCCCTCACACATTTCTAAAAAAAACCTGAAATGGGGGAATCTTAGAGAACCATCAGAGGATTGTTGTTAAGTGCCGTCGAGTCGGAGTCGACTCATGGTGACCCTCTGGATAGCTATCCTAAATTGTGTTCGGTCTTCAGTCAAGCGGCTCATTGTTGACAGACTGGTACCCATAGCTGCTGTTATTGTATCGATCCATCTCATTGCTGGCCTTCCTCTTTTGTGTTGACCTTCTATCTTGCCAAGCATGATGTCTTTCTCTAATGATCTCTCTCTTCGCATGATGTGTCCAAAGTATGAAAGTCGAAGTCTTGTCATCTGAGCTTCTAAATTTATAAATTTATAAATTATAAATCATCAGAGGATATGACTCCCTAAATCCTTCTCTTGCGCTGTTTTGTTTTATTTTTTCAGCTATATTTTGGCAGCATACTTCTATTGTCACATTACCTTTAAGAGATGGGTAAGAAACCTAATCTTGGTCAAGTGATATAATATGAAGAAGGGCTGTCCTTTACAGTCTAGAGAAACCTGTGGTCTAAATCAAAGGGAAATTGTGGTCTGACTGCTCATTCGGCTGTACATTGCAACGGGACGTTCATCCCCGCTATTTGTACCTTCCTGCACCAGTTGTACGGGGAAGTTAGACGGGGACAGGAAGGGGCGGCTCAGGGGCGGAGTCTGGACAAGCAGTGGGAAGTTGATGGCCCTGGACATACAAGGCCGATTATAATGTCGGCCCTGTACATCCAGGGCCAGCGACTTGTGCAGGGAAGTTATTCCACCTCCGAGGTGGAATAATTTCCCTGGAATTTCTTTTTTTCGTGCCCGGGCTGTGGATGTGTCAGGGGGGGCCAGAGGACATTCCCCACAGCCCAACCCTGCCCTTAAAAGGCCAGATCAGGGGTCAAGCTGTGGGGGAATCAACTTTGTAGTCCAGCGGCCAGCATTGCAGATTTTAAATGGAGCCACGGTGCCATGGCAACTGAACACCATGGCGCTGCAGCTCCATTTAAAACCCCTTACTGAGTTAGTCAGCTTTTCCCGTACATGCAGGTTGGGCTGAATCACAGTCCTGGCCTGCACATACAGGACTAATTGCAAATCTGATCCTGCAGGGCCAGACCTGCCACGTGGGATCAGAATCGCGAACCCCTCTTTATGTCCGGGATGGAATGACCCCTTTAGTGGGATGAAAATCGCTGCTAATCAGTTAGGTGCCAGATCAGCCCCAGTCCCACCCAAAGATCACCCTAGCATAGATCACCCAGTTAGTCCCGCAGACTGCAAAAAACCCTTTGAATATCAGGCCCTGTGTGTTTCTTTGTAATAATGAAAACATGTGACTAGCTGCCTGGCTAACTTAATCTGATAAATTGACCAATATGGAATTTTTGCTTAAATTGTCATTATATCAGTACAATTAATTTTTTGCCCTGGATTATTTACTTTAAATGTGTATGCATTTGCAGAGATAGAGAGGTTGCATTTATAAATAACAGATAATTTTATACTACTACTGTGCATAGTAGTCCCCCATCCCCACCCGACTACTCCTTCATAGGAAAATGGCACTAATGCATGCATATGACTAAAATACCTAAATTTAAATTTGTTGTTCATGAAAACTCTAAGTAGTGCCTTATAAAATCCCCCCTCCATGCATGTTACAGTGCTGAATAATGTGTATGAATGTAAACACTGGTTACAGCATTTACATTAATGTGGTGGGTGTCGCCATGGGCTCCACTGCTTCTTCCCTTCGTCTCTGATGAAGACGATGCTGTTGTGTCGTCCTCTTGTTTATCCTTGGTAGTCACAGCAGGGAGTGATCAGTGATGGTGCCATGAGTGCATTTTATCTGGCTCCTTCTCTTTTACTTTGATAGTGATGGGGGTAGCTGAAGTTGATAGTGCCATCAGCCAGTTCAGCACTCCTGCTCATTCTTTTAGCAGAGGCAGTGTGATGCAGCTGCTGTAGCCCAGATTTGCAGCATGCCTCCACTGTACATGATCCATGCAGCCTTACTATGGCAATTATTAATAATAATCATGTAAATCATATTACTGAATGTATGCAGCATTGTACAAAAACACATAAGAGAGGCAGTCCTTGTTCATGGAGCTCACAGTCTAGTGAAGACAGCAAGACAGATAATAGTATGTGGGGAGGACCTGGGTTAAGATTCTAAGACTAGTGGCCTGGACATCCAGAGCAAAAAGGTCTTGAGGCAGAAAAAACACAGCATTATTTGTGATGAATTATCACTTGCTTATCAAGCACTGCCTCAAAATTGTTTAGATTGAACTATGGTTACTAAGAGCTTCACGTCTGGCCCCTATCACCCCCAAGAAGCTAGATGTCATATGTCCACAGCTTCAAAAGCTAGGAGAGGAGTGGCCTAGTGGCTGGGACACAGTACCTCAGGCCAGAGGGCTGGGGGTTCAATTCACACCTGGGGACAGCAATCTCAGTCTGGAGGGCATGAGGTTTCTAGTCTTATAGGCATTCCTTGTGGCCTTGGGCAAGCCACTTAACTCTCTGTTGCCTCAGGTTCACATAGATTGTGAGCCCTTTGGGGACAAGGGAAGGCATCCAGTACCTGTTGCAGTGAAAACATAAAGTAGACTACTTTGATTGAAGGCAGTATAAAAAACTGGTTAAAATACTTAATCCAATCAATTTATCACACTATCATCTAGTTCCAATCTCCCATTTATTTCAAAAGTATTAGAGAAAGTAATTTTCTTGGCAAGACACACTTTCTGCCTCTGAGACAGTCAGCTTCCATGCTCATCATAGCACTGAATTGACCTTAGTATGTGAGGTTCTCCTCAAGCTTGCAGGTGGCTCAGTTCCTGGAAGAACCTTGCATGGATGACCCTCAGACCTCCAGCCAATAGGCACCACTAGATTCCATTGTGTCTTATCGAAGTCTTCAATTTATCTTGCCAGTTTCAGAAAGGTCTTCTGGAAGAATTTGGGTATCACTTTCCAGTTTTCCTTTGGATACCATTCTCAGACTTACGACCTGACAGAAAGGATCAATCATGACCTTGAGGAAGTCTAGATGGTCTGTTTCATCTCATCAGGATGACTGAGTGAGCCTCCTTCCTTGGGCTAAGTTCTCCCATAACAATTATGTCAATGAGTCTATGGGTGTTCTTTACTATGTATGGTCAGCATCCCATTGACTTTCCCTCTTCAACTCCAATTATAGAAGCTCTATGGCTGACAATATCATCTAGAATGTCTGGAAGAAGGTGAACTCCAGTCTGGAGAGAGCAGTGACTCAACAAAATAAATTTGCAATCAAGTACCACAAGTCAGAACCTTATTTCAGGGTGAATGATAAAGTTTGGCTGCACTTGAATATGAACTTGAAACTCACTATTAGTATACTGTAACCTAAATTTATTGGACCTTATGCTATCACAGAATTAATCAATTTGGTGACAGTGCATCTACAGCTTCTTGATTCCCTGAAATACCCTCCATCTTCCATGTCACCTTATTGAAGCTTGTTGTCTCTGATCCTTTTGAATGGCAAGAGGCTCCCCCAGATCCCATTCTATTGGAGAGACAGCTGGAATTTGAGGTGAAGGAAATTTATTTATTTATTTATTTATTTACAGTTTCTTTTATACCGCGCTATTTGACATCAGTGCGGTTTACAATGAACATAAAACTACACGTCACAAAGATTGATCAGTGCTTACAATGAACAGGACAATAAACTGGGTATACATTAAACAGGTTTCATAAACAGAGAACATGAGAACTATGTACAAAAAGCAACTACGTACAAAGCAACTAAATGCAGCTATATGTTTCTTGATGAGAGGAGGAGCAAGGTGAGATTGCAGTTCTGCGAGTTAAGACTATGGAGTGCATGGGTTTAATGTGTTGGCCTGGGGTGTAGAGGTGGGTTGGTGTGAGAAGGTGTCTGAAACATCGTAGTGCTGCAAGAACAGGTGATGCTTCAGTGCCTTCCTGAACTGGGAGAGGTCACTGATAGTTCTGATGCCTGTTGGTAGGGCGTTCCAACATGATGGTGCAAAGTAAGAGAAGGCTCTGGATCTGGTGACTTGAGAGCATTTCGTGATTGCCTTAGGTAGTACAAGATAGTTGGAGGCAGTCGATCTCCTTGCTCGATTAGGGGGTGTAATTGATATCAGGTCGGTGATAGAAGATGCGGAGTTGTTATTGATCGCTTTGTGAGTCATAGTTAGGATCTTGAAAGAGATCCTGGACTGCATAGGAAGCCAATGTAGCTGTTTCAGTATTGGAGTGATGTGGGTTCTCTTGGAGGCTCCATAAAGGATTCTTGCAGCTGAGTTCATGGCCAATTGTAAGGGGTTAATCGTGCTCTTTGGTAGGCCATGTAGGATCGCATTGGCGTAGTCCAGGTGGGGCATTATTAAAGCCTGAAAGACTGATCGAAAGTCATCTGGTTCTAGCAGCTGATGCAAATGACGAAGGGTCCGGATTTTATGATAGACAGATTTCGCTACGTTGCTGATGTGAGCCTTCATATTGAGTTGTTGATCGAGCGTAACCCCTAGGTATCTAACTGTAGTCTTGCAGAGGAGTTCAGCGTCACGCACCTTGATGGACCTTGGTGAGGTAAATGCAGGGTTTCTGGTCACAAAGAGGACTTCTGTCTTTTTAAAATTTATCTTAAGCATTTGTGAATTTAGCCAGTCTGTGACCGCGTCAAAGCACTTGATTAGTGGGGAGAGGTCAAGGAGTCTGTCGAGAATGGCATATACATAAGGACATCATCAGCATAGACCAGGCAGTTGATGTTAAAAGAGTGGATGAGGTCACAGATAGGCTGCATATAAACGTTGAAGAGTAAGGCGGAAAGGGAGGAGCCTTGTGGCACATCTTTAGTTTGAGGGAAGGGGTCAGAGGTTGAAGATCCAGAACGAACATGTTGCCAACGGTCTCTGAGGTATGAAGAGCACCAAGAGAGGGCTGATCCATGAACTCCCTTCTCTCTAAGACGTGACAGGAGTACTTCATGATCAACAGTGTCAAACGCCGCGGCAATGTCCATGAAAATTAAAGCAAAACCTTGTCTGACGTTGTCTAGGCCTTTGGTTAGAGCATTAAACAGGGAAGTCAGTAGAGTTTCCACACCATGTGATTCACGAAATCCATGCTGACATGGGTGCAAGGGTGCATTGGAGTCAAGATAATCTTGTAGTTGACGTTGGGTAATCTTTTAGATGATTTTCGAAAGGAGAGGAATGCTGGAGATGGGTCTGTAGGATTCCATCAAGGAGGGGTCCAACCTGCTGTTTTTTAGGAGATTGCTAGATTCTAGAGTATTCCACTGGAAGACATAATACCTAGTGCACTGGAAAGGCTTCAGCCCAAAGGAGAGGTCCTGGGTTGATTCACTAACCTTCATACCCCTATCCCCCCTGAGAGGGGGATAATTTGATGTTCTGCCACCAGTTTGCTGATGGCTCAGTTCCCATAAGAACCTTGCCTGGATGAACCTCTGATTTCTACGTAGCAAGCTGGTGTAAATTCCATTCAGCTGGCTGGCTGCTTAAGCCTGCTCTCGACCTGCTACTTCCTTTTGGAGGCCATCTTGTTCCTGTATAGGATCAGTATATAAACTCAGCCCTGATTAGATCTCTTTGCCATATCTTGGTCTTCACCCTGATGTTACCTTGTGCTTACTCCCTGCTATATTTTGGATCATAATTCACCTTGCTGGGCGTTCCTAGATTCTGCATCAGTTCCTGTTGGGCCTTGACTTTAATCCTGACTTGCTCCTCCTTGGTGAGTGCCCTGTACTTTTGTTTCCTGTCTCCTTTGGAGTTCTTCTATTTCTGACTCTCACCTTGGATCCTAGATTTAGGTAGTGAAGATCTGGTGGCCACCAGCACTGAAGGTGACTGTAGCAAGCAGAAGACTCCATCCTAACTACCCCTGGATCTGTGGTGCCCTCTCCTGTGGAACACCTGTCTGTGAACCTCACCCACTCACATTCTTGGGTCTTTTCTACTGACTAAAACAGTCACATAGTGGCCCCAACAAATGAAGTCCAGTTATATTAGATGTTAGGAAGACTGTGATTGCCTTCTTCCTCGATTTAAGTGCAGCATTTAATCTCGTAGATCATTCTCTCTTAATTTTTTGTTTGACTAGTCTTGGTTTGTACAGGTCAATAACTTTTGTTTCGGTTAGTTTCCCATGTTTATAGGATTTTGCTTTTATTTTATTTGTTTTTGGGGAAATGTCATAAGTAGTGCACCTTATTGCTCGGTAATGTGCCTATTGATATACAATGTGCATTACTGAGCAGAATTGCCCATTATTTAACAATAATGTGCCTTATTGGCAACACAGGAAAAAAACCTGAAATTTGCAAAGCAATATTCAGCCATGGCAATCAGCATTTTTAAAAAACACCAACTACCATATCTGAATAGTGGCCTGAACCGAATATCCGGGCAATGTGGGCAGTACCGGCACTATCTATATAATGGTGAAATTCTATCTGCATATCAATTAAGACACTTTTTTCAGTCCTAAACTATGCAGATAGTTAACCATATAGTATTGCAGAAAATTGCCGCTATATAGATAATTTGTTACTCCAACCCTGTCCTGCCCACGGATAGTGCTGACATAATCTGTCAGGATATTCAGCTGCTAAGCACTTAAGTGCTTTTGTAAACTGACCAGTCAGATTTTTCCTGTCGTTTCAGCTTAAAAACAGCACGGAAAATGTCATAACGCTGACATTTCACATGTTGCTTAAATTGAATGCACATTCTGCTAGGCTAGTCTCTGTTTAAGAGGAACTGGCCCTCATTTGTTTCCTCCTATTTAAAAAAAAAAAAAAAAAAAACATTTCAGGGCATCTGCAAATCAACTAGTTCCTGACCTCACGATTTCTCATGTGGGGTCCCTCAAGGCCTCATTTTGGCTCCTGTTTAATTCAATATCTTTCCGGCCCCTTTGGCTCCATTTATTGTTATAAGTTATGAATATTTGTATGCTGACAACATCCACTCGTTGACCTCTCTCAGTCCATAAACTCCCAGTCAGAACCACCGTCTGGATGCTGCTGCCATTTGGCTTTAGCAGAGCAAAGGAGTGTAATTTATCTAAATGTGAAGCCATCTGCTTTTCCAGGAGCTCTACTTTGCTTGCCATGACTCCAGTGATTTAAAGTGTCCCTGTCATCCTAAAAGAGTCCGTGTGTGTCTTAGACATTCATTTTGATTAACATTTAACTCTTAAAGCTCACGTTGCTGTAGTTAACAGAATCCTGCTTCTGTGTGCTTTGGAAAAATTCACTCACTGAGGGAACTACTTGATTCTAGGCATCGGGAAACAGTGCCTTTCGCACTTGAGACTAGTCAGATTGACTACTACAACTCACTTTATTCTGGAGTCACCATGTGTGCTGTTAAATAAATAACTAGAACAAATTCAAAGTACACCAGTTAAGGTGCTATCCAGAGCTCACAGGTCAGACCATTTTACCCCATTATTGGCCATCCATCACTGGCTCCCATTCTCCCTTTTAGGTTACATTTAAAACTCCTGTCATTGATGCATTGTGACCTCCATACTGTATTATTTCAGTAACCTTCTCCTGCTATACATTAACTCTAGAACCTTTCAGCCTTCTCAGACCAACCTTCTATGTATTTCTCCTCCCTCCAGAATTAATCGGGAGTATACTCAGCAAACAGCTTTTGCTTATAATGTACCAGTGTTATAGAAGTCAGTTCCTCTAGATCTAAGGTCTGAGACTTCTTACAGCAAATTTAAGAGTGGGAAAAAAACCATGGCTTTTTGTGCAGATCTTCGGCAGTTAGCTGCAGTTTGGGCTTGGCCATGGTTACTGGAATTGGATGTTCTCTTTTTCTCTTTCTCCTTATCTTTCTGCTTATTCCTTTTTTTGCTTTTTCTACCTCTCTACTAGCTCTGATATTGTAAACCACTTTGCTGGTTTTGATGAAAAGCAATATAGCAGATGTGTAACCTAACCTAATCTAACCTGATTATTATGAACCAGTTTCCAATCTTCCTTTTGTATCCAAAACTGTCAAAACTGTAGAGTAAGCAGTCTTATGGCAGTTAATTGATTATATAGAGAAAGTAAGAACCCTTTATTCTTAGCAGTCTAACTTTCTGTCAGGCTATATAACAGGAACTTCCTTAAAAGCACCGACTAATCAGATAGCTATCAGTCTTGACAAAGGCAGAGACTCTCTAGTCATACTCTTAGACATGTCTGCAGTTTTCATACTAGAAGACCATTCTCTCCTGTTCTCAAAGCTCATTGGCTTTGATATAGAAGGGTCCATCTTAAACTTGTTTCAGTCCTTTCTATGATACCATTGTTTTATGGTGAAATGAAGACCCCCCTCTATCCTACCTTTACTCATTGACTTGTGGGGTTCCACGGGGGCTACAATCTGGCCCCAACTCTGGCTAAATTACACTCAATCCTCAGCATTTGTGGGGGATGGGTTCTCTGGAAACACTGTGAATACCAAAAACGTGAATACCGAATCATTGCTATCAACATACAGCACAATGTAGGAAACAAACAGCCTACTTACCAAGGAAGATGGTTCTGGAAGATCCACAATCATCTCTGCTGGAATGCTGGGGAAGGCATCCTCTTGTAGTGGCTGGTCTACCTGCAAAAACACTTATGCTCAAGGAGGGTGGGGGGACACCAAGCTCAAAATAACCACAGATGTCATCCAGTATGCTGTCTTTTGATTTGGGAGGGCACTGCTGGAAGAAGATTTGGCCAGAGTGTGTCACAAAATGACCAAGAAGAGGTTGCTGCCATGCGAGGTGGATGAGATGGTGAATGATAAAAAAGTGTTGTGCACAGATGTCATTCAGAAGGTCACGGTTTTGTTTGGAAACCTTGACCTTGGCTGCCCTAAAAATAACCAAGGATGAGGTTGCTGCCATTCTATGGAGTGGGTGAAGGACATAGCAAGATGGACGGCAACATCTGCTGCCTCCTCCTCTGTAATGAGTCCTGCATGACTGGTTGAAGGTGTGGAAGATTGTGGTGGCTGTACAGCTTTAAGTACTAAATCAGAATGCTTTGTTTGGATTTCCATCTCAATTGTTTCAGCATTTCAATGTAGGGAAGAAATGTGGCATTGAGTTCCCTTTTGAACTTAAGGCTGCGTTCCAGGATAGGATCAGATTCCTCGATGTCCTTTGATAGCTGTTCCACCTTTGATGTCCATCTCTCAATTTTAGTTATCGTGAAAGGCACAATCTTTGGAGTTGATTGCTGCTTATTGTCACTGTCATCATCACTGTCCTTAATGCTCTGCTGAGCCGTCATATCCAATTCTTCATTGGTGAGCTTGACCACACATTCTGTTGTCTGCAACATCCTCCTCTTGCATATCTTCAAAACCTTTGCCACCAATCCTATGCACCAACTCTATGATTGCATGCACATTGTTGTTTACATGTTCATCAACACCCGAAATGCCTTCAAAATTTATGACACACTCTGGCCAAACCTTCTTCCAGCAGTTGTTTAATGTTGCCTGAGATACATTTCGCCATGCTACTTCAACATAGTCAATAACATCACGCATCGTGAAGAGATTTCCAGAAGTCCACCATCGTGGTTTCTGGGCTTGCATCCATTGTGGTAGAGCTCCTGCGTATAGTGGCTTTTAAAAGCCTTTATGATTCCCTGATCCAATGGCTGGATCAGAGAAGTGGTGTTTGAAAATGACATCAACGGTTGGGTGTGCATTTTTCAGCTCCTCTCAAACGTGAACCAGTGCATTGTCTAACATCAAGAAAACCTTAAATGCAAGGTTTTTGCCATCATGGTATTGTTTTACTTCCCGGATGAAACAGTTGTTGAAACAATCCCAAAATATTTCAGATGTCATCCAAGCTTTCCAGTTCCACCTCCAATGCATCAGCATATGGTTCACATTTTTTCTTTCAGTGCACAAAGATTTTGGGCTCTGTATACCATCAAAGGCTTGCACTTGAAGTCAACTCTAGCATTTGCGCAGAAAAGCAGTGTGGAATGATCCTTAAATGCTTTAAAGCCAGATGCTTTGGAGACAGTTTTTGAAATAGGTATGCTTTCCGGTCTGCTTGTAGAACAAGCCTGTCTAATCAGCATTAAATTCTTGCTCAGGTATGTACCCATTGTTCTTCATGAACTCAAGGAGATATTTCTGAAATGCTTGAACAGCTGCCATATTTGCGGAACCTGCTTCACCGGTAAGTTTATAAAAAGTGAAAATAGTCACCCAAGTTGTCCCTCAAAAATGTATAACTTTTTGTCAGACTACAGCAGGAGAGGGGAGAAGCCAAGCTCACCCACGCCAGACGGTGATGTCCCTTTTAATCAAAATTGGTTCATAAAACATTAAAGTGTATAAATATACTTAACTTCAGAAGAAGCAGTCTGAATATGTATCAAAAATGCAGACCAGGAAATGCATGTTTCAGGAAGAAATGTCCCTGTTTCAAGTGCTGTGCTCCTGCCTTTCACAATGCCAAAAACTGCCAGAGAACGCAGCCGCGTTTCACGCTGGATTTTCTAAAGGACAGCTGTTTATCTGATTGGCTGAATCATTCAATCACTCAAAACAGAACCACCAATGAAAAGAGGGGAGACCCCATCATCATTGGGGAAACCCTCCAGTCATTGGACAATGTTATAACAGGCTGAGCCAGTCGATCTCCCGATTTAAACCATGAAAATGCATGCTGTCCAATCTATAAATCCATCGCTTTTCCAAAAATTGTAAACAGGAGATATGATCGCCCTCCCGAGGGTCATGTGGGATGTGATCAATAACACTCCAAATAAATTACTAAATTGATGTAGAAGGAGAATGCAATGGTACACAATAGGTGCAGAAATGACCTGTGAACGTAATCGGGAAGCATGGTTGCTCAACCTGACTTTAATAGGACGAATCGTGCGGCCCACATACAATAATGCGCATGGATACTGCCAAATGTAAACCACAAAAATGGACATACAGGAAGTGGTCCATTGACGCTCAAATAAATGCCCCAAAATCCGGTCAGTCCAGGTGACTCCATAAAAAGTTGAAGAACAATATTTATTTATTTATTTAACCAGTTTTATATACCACCTTATCCTTCAATTAAAGTGGTTGATAACACAACATGGGATCCACATTCAACAGGAGGGGGATGACAAGACATACACATAAACTATGAACTATGAGAATTATATTATTTGTCCATATGCATCTATGAACAGGTGTGTTTTAAGGGATTTGCAGAAGTCCTTGAGATCATTCTGGGCACTTAATTCTTCAGGGAGGGAATTCCACAGATCCAGCGCCTAGAGTGAAATAGCTCTTTTGGACGTTGCTTGTTTTGTTCTATGGTATTCCCCCCAGTCAATCTCAACATACTAGACATCATCACCAAAACCCACATGTAACACAACCCCTTCTAGAAAATGGTTAGCTCGACACTCCTCCTTTTACATACCCGCTTTACACATTACAATGCCTAACCTTTTCCCTTGTATGATCTTTAAAATTTTATTTACATAGCACTGTACATAGTTCATCCCCCTGTTCATCCAGTTTTGTATCCCCTGTTGATTGTAAACTCAGTGTAATCTGTTACATTGTTGTATATTTTGTTTAAATGTAAACCGCACTGATTATAATAGCGCAGTATATAAGAAATGCAAATAAATAAATAAAAATAAATAAATAACCTGCTGAAGTGCGGAGTCTGTTGTTGCCTTGGGTTCGCCTAGGCCTGCTGTTTGTGCCTTTGGATATTATGGCCTGCAATACATCTGCTGAGCAATGATGTATAATTTTGAAAATGATCATTAGTGTTCTGAATCTCGCCTTTGAAATAATAGGAAGCCAGTGCAACTGTTGGAGTACGGGAGTGATGTGTTCGTATTTTGCAGTGCTTGTGATAATGCGTGCTGCAGTATTCTGAACTAGTTGAAGTGGATGGACAGCCTACTTGGGAAGACCCTGGTATAGTGAGTTTCCGTAGTTCAGTAGCGGGGTGATGACTATCTGGCATGCTGTACGGAAATGTTCCTGGCTGAGGATTGGTTTAAGTTTCCTGTTGATCTTTAGTCAGTGGTATGCTTTTGCTGCAGTCTTGTTTATGTGTAATTGCAAATTCAAGTTCTTGTCTAAGATGACTCCTTTACCTCATTCTTTATTGCTATTGTTCTATTTAAGGTGTTGATTTCTTTGGGGTGGGTTGAAAGTCTGGCTTCTGGAAAGAAACAATGCTTCTGTTTTATCAAAGTTCACCTTTAGGTTATTGTTAGCAAGACAAACATTCATATTGTCGAGGCACTTGGTCATTAATGTTATATCAGGTGCGCTCAGGTCAATTGAGGTATACACCATGATATCATCTGCATATAAGTGATATTGTATTCCGCATTGTTTGATGATGCTGCATATAGGTTGGATATATAAGTTGAAAAGGATTGATGACAGAGCCGAATCCCTGAGGTATTCCTTGCATTATAGGAAACTGAGATGACTTCCTCTCTCCACATTTAACTTGCTGTGTACAATTGCTCAGGTAGGAGGTGAACCATTTCAGCGTGTTTTTGCGTAATCCAATTTCTTGAAGCTGCTGCAAGAGTATGGAGTGTGATACTGTGTCAAAGGCAGCTGAGATGTCAATGAAAATTAGTAGAAATCCATTTTTTATATTGTCTAGACCCCTCAGAAGGTTATCAAATTGGCAAATCAATATTGACAAACTCCACATGGTGAATGGCCTGACACCACCAAAGGAGGAGAGATAGGTCTGTCAATAGGGGGCGCAGATTTTACCAAAATGTCCTTTAAGTTAGAACCCCAAGAAAAGGCAATCATCAAGGGTTTAGTGAAGCAGGAATGTAAACTCAGAATCAGCCAATGTCGTCTCAAAAGTTTTGTAATCATAACAGTATGATGGATATATGGGATGACAACAACCACAGACCCATCCCCAATTAACCATTCTCGATGAACATAGCAAGCCCTATGGTAAGCCATATCTACAATGCGCTTGGGATAACCTCAAACTAATATGATTATAGATGCTGGCCTCCGCTGAGGTCTCCCGTTTGGTCAATTTTTGAGACTTCGCCGTCTCTGTTCTTAAACAACTTTGATCTAAAATCTCGGCTATTAGTTCGAGGTTATCCCAAGCTCAATGTTCAGCTGAATGATTGTTTTGGTAAGCTGACCTGTTTCAGAGTTTAATATTCAGTTGTATATTAATTTTTGGAAACCTTTTTTTCAGAGTCATGAGTGATTACATGATAGCTGTCTAAGCTTTGGACTTCCGTCCGTGTGCCTAATACAGATGCAGTTTTTGAAAGTGCCCAGCATTATCAAAGAAAAGACATTTAGGAAGAAGAGCTGTACTTATCTCAATACAGCCTGTACAGCTGTAGTCATTATTCTCGTGTCCATAGGACTTCCTTGAGATATGCGAGGGAACAGAAGCTGCATTGCCTTGCCGGACCCTGCCCCGAGGCTGCACGCCGAGAATCTAAACTAGTGCACATGTCTATGAATAGCTGAGAGGTGCCCATGAATACCGAAAATCAGGTCACTGTTTATTTTGTGCGGATAAGCGAATCCATGAAAATGGAACACGCAAATACCAAAGATTGAGTGTACTTCTTTTCCTTTGGTGACCTTAATTCAAGCTTTCAGTATTGACTGTTACATTTATAATGATAATATTCAGCTGTGAACTTTATGCTGCTTCTTCACCCAGCTTCACTAATTTGAAAATATATCTAGGCACCATATGTAAGTGGCTCCTGGAATACAAACTCCAATTAACTCCACATAAATGAGCCCTTATGGGTAAGTAGTGGAGGAGTAGCCTAGTGACTAGAGCACCTGCCTAATACCCCCAAAGATCAAGTGTTTGATTCCCACTAGCAGACCTTGGGCAAGTCACTTTACCCTCAATTTCCTTGGAAGAAAAGACCTGACAATCTACTTCTGGTGATACATTGCCAAGAAAACCCAGAGGCAGCTGGGTCACCGGGAGTCAGTACTGACTTGACTGTACTGAAAAAAAAAGGGTAAGTGGAAGTAACATTTTATCATCCCTTCATTCAAAGCACCTCAGTTCTGCTATTATTAGACTCATGCATATGAACAGGCAAACAAATTGCAGGTTTCAATGAACAGCCCTTCATAAGAAGTTAATGGCACTGGATATCTGGTTTCAGTTCTGCCCATGGCTACCAGTGCTAAGTGCTGCAGGCTGGATACTGACCCATTAGCACTGCCAACCTCAGTGTGGTACTTGTAAATATCTTATTGGTGAAAGAACAATAAGCAATGGGATACAAATTATATCATGATGGTAATGCAATGTAGACCTTGGAGGCAATGTAGACCTTGGAGGCAATGCAATGCAATGTAGACCTTGGAGGCAATGCTGACTCCTAGTGACCCAGCAACTCCTGGGTTTTCTTAGCAGTGTGACAGGAATTAGATTGCCAGGACTTTCTTCCAAGGCAAGGGCAGGTAAAGTGACTTGCCCAAGGCTATGATGAGTACTAGTGAGAATTGAACCTTTTGCTCTTGGTTATAAAGCCACTGCTCCAGCCACTAGGCTACTAGGAGAGATCAAATTGATAGAGGGGTGGTGCCGTATGCTAAGAGAGCATTGAATCAAACAGAATAAAAGTTTTGCAGGAAATAGAATGTACTGTGAAATCTTTATAGACAGAAATTGCATGTTTGAAGGAACAGGGAATAGTGGTGGGGATATACTACTATCTGCTTGGCCAGAATGAACTGATAGATGATGAAATATTAGCATAAATAAAAGAAGATAACAAACTTGGCAATACAATAATAATGGGTGATTTCAGTTACCCAAATACTGACTGGATAAATGTCATGTCAGAACAAGTTAAGGAGGTAAAGTCCTAGATTAAATAAATGACAGCTTCATGGAGCAGCTGGTTGAAAAACTGACAGAAGAGGGAGCCATTTTAAACCTAATGTCGAACACAGAATTTGATGTGAGAGGTAATGGTGTTGGGGGTCAATTGGAAATAGTGATCCTAACCAATGTTCCCTCTAATTTTCTGTAGGCTGTGTGCGCATAAAATATCAGCTGTGTGCAGCTTTTGAAGGAAGGTTAAATTTTTGTGCGCCACATAACGACACTCGGAGTTATATACTTTAAAATTTGACTACACGTCAGAATACAGTATGTACACCACATTGATTTTAATCAAATTAAATGAAAATAGACGATTACTAAATGAAACGGGAAATTTCTAGTAATTACAATCATAACTTTTAAATTTTAAGACGTCTGTTTTGTTTTCTATCAGAATCAGAGCCGTAATTTTTGTGCGCTTTGTTGTAAGGTATGTGTGCTTGCTCGGCGAGGTGTGTGCATGCGCACACGCGCACAGCTTAGAGGGAACAGTGATCCTAACATTATCAAATTTGACTTAATAACTTGAGTGAGGGCACTAAGGAAATCTACTACACCAGCATTTAACTTTCAAAAGGGAGACAATTATAAAATAAGGAAAATGGTAATGAAAACACCTAAAAGGAGCAGTTGCAAAGGTTAAAAGTTGACATCAGGTGTGGGCATTGTTCAAGAATTCCATCTTGGAAGCTCAGACCAAATTCCATCTTGGAAGCTCAGACCAAATTCCATCTTGAAGCTCAGACCAAATGTATTCCACATATTAAAAAAGGCAGAAAGAAGGCCAAACAACAGCATGGTTAAAAGGTGATATCAAAGAGGCTATAATACCCAAAAGAATATCATTAAAAAAAGGATCTCCTGTCAATGAATGGTGGAACCTCTGTCAATGAATGGTGGAACCTTGTCTGCCTATATAGTAAATATGAGCAGATATCTCGGAGAGCTATTCCCCATACCCAAACTCACTCTCGCATGTCTAAATGGCAGATGCTCAATGATTATGTACAATCTGCTCATTGCTCCGACATGTCTGTTTAATGTACACTCATCATGTTTCAGATCACCGTTTGGTTTTGTAACACAATAATGTCAGTACACGCCCGTTTCGGGAATGATTAGTTTTCTAGAGAAGAAGCAGGGGGGAGGGGGGTGGTAGGGGTTTACTTTGGTGTATGTATCTCATTCTATGTATGTATCTGTCTTTTAGCTGTATGTCTTCCTTTCCTTTGTTGTTATAAAACGAAAATAAAGAATTAAAAAAAAAAAAAAAGGATCTCAATGAAAAAAAAATTAAACAGGAAACAGCACGAATACTGGCAGGTTCAATGTAAAGCACTGATAAGGAAAACAAAAAGAGAGAAACTCATAATAAAATCTTTTTCAAGTACACTAGAAGCAAGAAGCTTGTGAGATAATCAATTGGACCTTTAGATGACCATGGGGTAAAATGGGTGCTCAGGAAGGACTAGGCTATAGTAGAGAGACTAAGGGGCATGTTTACTAAAACCCCGCTAATGTGCGGGCCGCGGTAGTGTGCGGGTGCCATATAAGGAGTGGGCGTTTCGTGCTGAGAAAGAAAATCCAGAATTTGCATATACGCTAAGGTGCGCGGCGCCCATGTGCGCCCCACACATTAGCGCATGAGATAGCTGCGCGTGAGACATAAGTGGCGCGCTGATGTGCAAGCAGGAGAGCAGAGCCACAGAACAATGGTGAAGACTCTGACCAATGGTGCAGGGACCAAGGGTTTAATCCCCCACTGTGCCCAATGAAGACAGCTGGCTGAGACGTTAATTTATGAGGCATTCAAATAATGGGCAGCATAAGGCGGCACGCTGATGTTTTCGGAGGCATTTTAATACTGGGTGGCATAAGTGGCACGCTGATGTGCAATCAGAGGAATAGAACCACAGCACAATGGTTACGACACTGACCAATGGTGCAGGAATCAAAGGTTCAATCCCCAAAGTGCCCAATGAGTAAGGCTGGCTGAGGCATTACGTATTATGGGGAAGATTGCTTTTGGAGTCATTTTATGTTTATTTTAATTATCACTACTAGCAAACGCACTCTCAAAGCGTGTTAACATAAGGCGCCATATAAGGCACATTTTAAAGTGCACTGTCAGCCAAGGCACCCTAGAATGTTGCTTATAGGGCGCTTTAGAGGGTGCCGTATGAGGTACCGCAAGGTCAGAGTACTGTTTTTTATGGCAGCATTGTGCAGTTCAAGGAATGAAAGGCATAAGTAGGTGCACTGACAGGCAAAGAGGAGCAGCATTGGAGCACAATGGTTAAGGCCCTGACTGCTGATACAGGGGTCATGAGTTCACTCCCCAGTGTGCCTAATACATAAGGCTGGCTGTGGTATCAGCTTTGCAATGTACATATTTTTTCCTGCAGCACTTTATTTTTATTTTATTAATTGCTGCCAGCAAACACGCCCTCACGTGCCATAATTGAAGGTGCAGTATAAGGCACCCTATAAGGCACTCCATAGGGCACATTATAAAGTGCACTGTCCGCCACAGCACCCTAAAATGTCCCCTATAGGGCACCCTATAAGTTGCGTCACAGGATAATGTATAGTGCACCTTATATGGACGGGAACCATAAGGTGCCCTATAGGGCACCCTCTAAAGCACCCTCAGAGGCACCTTATGGGTACAGTACGCTGAGGGTGTTTTTGCTGGTATCAAAATATGTAAATTAAAAAAAGATAATGCATTGGGCAACCCTATCAAATAACCCCACAGTGGGTTGGAACCCATGATCTCTGGCTTCACAGGCAGTAAAGTAAAGATTGGGCTACAGCTCTACAGCTGCTAGCAAGCCCATGGCTGGCTGCAGAGAGCCTGCACGTCACCACACAGACAGTCTGCTGTGGTCACCAGGATAGGGTAAGCCCACCCATACCCATGATGCACTGCACATGCAAATCAGCTGTCCACAGATAAACACAAGATGGGCAATGCACCCCCACAGCACCTCGGCCTGGTAGGGGGAAGTGACCATGTGCACCCACACAGCACCTCGGCCTGGTAGGGGGTACTGACCGTGTGTTGTACTGGCACAGAGTAGCAACACACCGTCACATTGTGCGGGTACTGTGCTCACCCTGAGTGTGCAATGAGGCGCCCAGGACCAGCTCCATAACACCGGCCATGCTGGAGTTCCAAAGCAGTGTTAATGTGTGAGATAGGTAGTTTCTAGCACAAACACCTTGGCTCTCTTTGTTTCAGTCATGTGTAGCCCTCAATAACCCCTAAGTGGGCCATGTATCACCACCCCCCCTCCTCCAGGGCCGAGGGTGGCAAATGGGGTTTCCTATCAATAGATCCACATTCTACCTCCCTGCAAAGGTGGCAGTAGAGAGGACCATCAACCCCAGTCCTGCTGAGGAACAGACACCCCACAGGGCAGTCAATGCAGCTCTATACACATCCATAACACAATAGCAGACAGACATTAGGCCTGGATATGGTAAACTGCACCCCATCACTCCCTGCTATTCCCCTGTAGCAAGTCATCAGACACTGCACCCTGCAAGCCACTCCATCAAGACACATACCAGCTGCAAACAACATGCTAGCTAGTCCATAGTGCATGTTCCCAGTGGAGATGCATGCACCCAGAACTGGGATGTCAGCATACACAAGCAGATAAATCACTGACTGGGTCCCAAAAGGAAACCCATATCTATCACATGAAAGAAATACTATATAGTACTATGGGGGTGCCTAGCCATGCTGTGGCCACAGCACAGTCAGGGTGAGAGTGATCTCTCAGCAGGACATACTGAGGTCACCCTGTCTGTGTAGGTGGTGGCCGGGCACTAAAATGTCCCAGTAAGTGCCCTATGCCCTGTGCAGATGCACCCTGGCCAGGCCACCCTGCCTGGCCTATACCCATGGTACCTTGCTCCTCATTATGCACATTGGCAGCCCAATACTGGCAACATTGCTGGCAGTGTGGGCTGTGGAAGGTGTTTGCAGCCAGCACACACTGGATAGACAGACAGCCACCCCCACACCTATGCCAGCATTGTGCTACTATAGAGGAGTTCAGCAGCCATACCCACCACACCAGTCCTGGGCACAGTACAGGCATGGATATGGTACGCAATACTGTTGGGGGTCACTCCCCAGGGTGGTAAACACTGTCAGAGACCAGACCTGCAGCACACACCGCAGACATCAGAATGATTGTTATGTTGGAGCTCAATGAGCAAAATGTGCTTAATGTAGGAATTGATATCTGCCAGTTATCATGGGAAACGTTTGATAGCTGTGTACCATATACCCAGGTGTAGGGTGGCATTGCTAAGGTATGCAACTGCTAGTATTGGGAGATACAGGCAGGGCCCAATGTCCTGCCTCTCCAGGAGGCATTGGCCAATGGGGCCTGTGGGTGTGTGTGTGGGTGTGTCTGGCCCTGTTGGCTGCTGCTTTACGGCAGAGTTTCCCAACTCCAGTCCTGGTGTTTCAAACACTGTTCGGGTTTTCATGCTGTCCCTCATGAATATGCTTGAGCTACATCTGCATACCATGGGGGTGGTGCATAGATATGCAGCACAGGCATCTTTATTAGAGGCAGCATGGAACCTGATTGGTCTGGGGCCCTCCAGGACTGCATTTGGGAGACTCTCCTCTAGGTAATGTGGCTGTTTATGGTGTCTGTGTTTGGTGTGGTAAAATATAGGCGTATTAACCATGCGTAGGTTCTCAGCAATAAAGGTTTGTCCTTACTATCACGGTTCAGTTGTGGGAAAAATATGTGGTCAGGATTGGCAGTAGCCCCAGCTGGCCTTTGAACCTGTGGCCTTCTGTTTTTGCACACACTGTTTGTGTGCACTGCACCACTGTGTTGCCACAGATGTGTTGCATTCCCTTGGGAGTCCATGACTGTACATCCAACAGAGCCTGTCTGTTGCGGTGGACGGTGCCAGCCTGCACAGGCCTAGGCCACTGTCTGCTGTGGCTTGCAGCCACTGCCCCCTCCACCACCTGTACCCTTCCGCCAACATGCAGACATGTCCTTATCTGGGAAAAAGCATATGACCTGATTGAGTTGTGGCACTCCAGGACTGAATTTGGGGGACTCGGCTGTAGGTAATGCCCATTGTTATGGTTTGTGTGCGGTGTAGGGTAACATATGGGTGTTTGAACCATGCTTATGTTCTGTGCAATAAAGGAGTGTCTTTACTATCACTGTTTAGTGGTGGGTAAAACTGTGGAGACTGGGTTGGCAGGAGCCCCAGTTGGGATTTGAACCTGTGATCTTCTGGTCTTACAGGCACTGGCTGTGTCTATTGCACCACACTGTGGCCACAGAGACAGTGCAGTCCCTGGAGTTAGGAAACCTGGCCTGACGAGTCAGAAACCCTGCTCTGCACAATATTACTGTGGGCTCATTTACCTTGTATGGAGACAAAAGTGCAAATAAACCTCACAAATGACCTCGGAAAAAGGGGCAAACACCCATAACCAAGTTGGGCAACAGTGATATCACTGGGCAACATTAAACAACACTCCCAGGAAAGCTCCAATAAACTGAAATGATTTTTGAAAGGGTCTACGGAGTGTAGACCCTTCCAAAAATCATTTCTTTTTTTTGGAGCTTTCCTGGGAGTGTTTTTTATTGTTTCCCATTGCTATCACTGTTGCCCAGCTGACCTATAATTTTTACAATATTTCTTGTGGTCATTTTAAAGTTTTATTTGACATTTTGTTCTGTGCACATGTATCACACTGCTCACGTTTTGTAGGTTTCCCCGGTTTTGCTGTACATTGCTGACGAAAATGGTTTCTCTTCCCTTTAAATCGGCTCTAACGCGAGGTTTTCACTCGCGGTATTTTTTTGACCGAAATTCAGCCCCGCTCCTATGCAGGGAGCCTCTCCCCTCCCACTCTCCACCCATTGACCCCGTACCCCCGCCCCCCGGGAGCCTTCCTCCGCCCTCGAACTGCCTTTCCACGCCTCTATTGCACATCAGCGCGCCGCGCACATGTGCGGGCCCGTTAGTGTGATGCGCACGTGTGCGGGGCCCAAAAACACACTATTAGCGTGCGATAATGTACCTTAGCGCATGCTCAAGTGCGCCCCGCACAATTGCGCGGTTTAGTAAACATACCCCTAAGGAAGTAATTTTAGAAGCCGGCTCTGGGGACTTCCCCAGCTGAACATGGTCATAGAGGAGATGTAAAGGAACTACCCATTTCAGAAATGATATTGAATGGTGGCAATTTGGAGGAATAGTAAAAATCTCAGTGAATCTGGAAATTTTAATATACAAAACCAACAAACTAAAGAGCAACAAATCATGTGAACTGTATGGTATACACCCCAGAGTGCTGAAAGAACTCAAAAATGTAATTGTAGATATACTATTAGAAATTTGTGACTTTTCATTAAAATTTTCAACTATACCTGAAGACTGGAAGGTAGTCTATATAGTGTCAATTTTTAAAAAGGGATCCATGGGTGATGTTGGAAACTACAGGCCGGTGTGCCTGATGTCAGTGTCATGCAAAATAGTAGAAATTATTGTAAAGAAAAAAATTACTGAACACATATATATTTAGACATGGCTTAATGGGGAAAAGTCAACATTAATTTAGCCAAGGGAAGTCTTGCCTAAATGATATGCTCTATTTTTTAAAGGCATGAATAATCATGTGGATAAAGGTGAGCCGTTTGATATAGGGCCTGATTCTGGGACACGGGTTGCAGGGCTGCACATCCCAGCGGGCCTGATTCCCCCTCCAGCTTTCTCTGTACGTCCGGTGCATCAGGACTGGGAGAGCCGACTGGAGGCAGAAGGGGGTGGGATCGGGGATGAACGGGCGCAGGGGGCGGGCAAGCCTGGCAGGATGTACAAGGCCGATATAGGTCACGGCCCTAAATGTGCTGCCGGGCTCGTTGGGACATGCTGCTTATTGCACCTCAAAGGTGGAATAAACAGCAAAAACCTGCTGATTGGGTTCAGGGATCCCGTCCAGGGCCAGGTGCGGGGGAGTCCCCGCCACCCGATCAAAGCCATGGCAGGCCAGCCATAGGTCAAGTGATGGGGAAAAGGGGGGCTGAGACCATGGGAGTTGGGGGAGCCTGCGGAGAGGACATTCCCACAAGTGGCAGGGGCACACAGGGCTGTCCTTGGGCCCAATTCTGGTTACCATGGGAATGTTTTGTTCCCGGCGATCCAGAGTAAGGTCCAAACAGGCCCGTCTTGCTTGGGGCCATCCAGATGGCCTAGATGTTGCCCTACCTTAATCGGGCTCATAGTGATCTAGATTTTCCAAAAGCCTTTGACTAAGTATCTCATGAAAGATTCTTGAGGAAATTAAAAATCCTTTGGATAGGAAGAAATATCCTAAGGAACTGGTTAATCCAGAAGGGGTTTAGATATCTTGGTGTGATGGTTACAGAGAATTTGGGTAAGTTGTATGATCTATATTACACTCCTTTGCTAAGGAAATTTAGAGAAGATCTGGATCGGTGGAAATAATTGTCCTTTTCTAAACTAACAAGATGAATATAGCTCCCCGATTGCTTTAATTTTTCTCATTGTTACTCTATTGGGTTTCTCAAGCTTTTTTTTTCAAGGATTTAAACAGATTAGTTTCTAATTTTATTTGGAATGGGAATAAACCTAAAGCTGTATTTCCTCTATCTGGAGTTTCCAACCTTTTTGGGGCAGTTTCTCTAAATGGGTTAGTTTTGCACATAACATGACAGTCGTGAACCTCGCTTCTAAGCCAGGGCATGGGGAGTATGATCTCAGTCTCTCAAATTCACTGCTAAGGTTTGGTGTAGTACTTGCATTGTGCCCAAGAGAGCCTCCTGATGGAGTTTGTAAGCTGTAACATGTATGGGTAGTTTGTCAAGATGAGTTTGGAAATTCTTCTTTATCACGCCTGTGGCACCCAACACAATGGGAAATATTTCTGTATCTTTCTGCCACATTTTCTTGGTCTCTGACTGCATTTCCTGGAATTTCAGGATCTTCTGCCTTTCCACGCAATTTACAGAGTAATCGCTTGGAGCTGACCCCTCTGTTATCAATGCTGTTCTGGTGATTTTCTCCTTAAACAATACATCCAGCTTCCTTGCATCCAGCTTTTTATCGGTCGGAATGGGAGTATCCCAGGTGATCATGACCTCCTCATTCTCTGTAATTCTCTTAGGGTCATGATCCCAGTGCTTTTTGGGCACAGTGATGTTGTATTCCTTACAGAGTTTCCAGTGGATAAGGCGCACTACCTTATTTTTTCTTTCTGTATAGAAATTTTCTGCCATCAGAACTTCACAGCCAGCTATGAGGTGAATCACCCCTCCTTAACGATTCATGTGTCCATTCTTGATCAACAAAGGGTTCCTGGAGTAACACTCTGTATTTCCCACTGTATTTGTGCATCTGCCACTTGTCTTTCCTTGTTTGTTGATCTAATTCCCAGAAGAGGTTTTTCTCTTGTTTTGTAAATTCCATTACTGCCTTCCCTGTGCATGCTTGTGGATCTTCACTCATTTCTTCTAGTCTTCGGAGCGCTTGTCCAAGTTTGATGATGGAGACAGATTCTGGACATTTACTCTCATGTTTCAGCACTTTTTGCATATTTGGATCTCTGATGTGTAATCAATCTCAATGAGCCCTAGGCCTCCTTCAGCTCTAGAGTTGTACAGTCTTGGCATACACCTAAGCCCCAGGCCCCAGCTCCAGATACAACTCAGGACCTTATCTTCAGGCTGAACTCTTCTGCTAGTTGAAGTAGCTTTAAGCTTCTTTTTTTTCTTCTTCTTCTCCAACCATGGTGATGGGCTCTAGCCGTGGATACAGAGGCTCCTGCCCTTAAGGGCAGTTACCCAATTAGCAAAGGCTTGGGGGCCAAAGACACTCCCTCCCTCTAATCCAGTGGTCTTTCCCCGAACAGAGGAATCCCTCCCAGCCCAAAGTTCACTGGCAGGAAGAACTCCCTTATTCTGGAAAGGTTTACAACTTTCATCCACTTCTACACAGGGACGCTGGATGATGCAATGACTTTACTGCAGCAATCCAAGCAGTCTCTACACATATTTTACAAGAGGTTTTAGATTTAGGGACTGAAGAATTCCTGCTGGCTATGGATGCTCTTGGGAAAGGTGTAATTCTGGATTTATTATTTATTCTCAGATTTCTTCAGTAGGGATGAAATTAAAACAAGTCTGTTGATTTCCCCTGTGCCATGACAGATCACTGCATAATATCATCTAATATATATGGGTCTGTCCTAGACTTTACCTACAAAATGATGATGGATCTTTTGTGTTATTATAAATTGATAAAGTGATATTTGCTAACAGTATTAATCATCACATTATTTCAAATTATCTTGATTTGCTTGAACAAATTTGGAATAAAATAACTGAGACTGTTGTGCATCGGCTAGGAAGAACATATCCACCTACCAAGGTTCACAGGACACCTTGGTATAACTCTGAAATTGGGATGAAGAAAAGAAGCCTCTGTATGGTGGGAAGAAAGTGGCATAGATTATTTTGCATATTTGACTAAGCTTATATACCACTTTTCTACCAGTCAAAGCTGTGTACATTCAGGTATTGTATATATATTTTTCCCTTGTTCCCAAAGGGCTTGCAATCTATGTTTTTGTACCTCAGGCAAGGTTGCTGTCCTCTAGTGGGATTTGAATACCTGACCCTCCAGCCTAAGATAACTTGTCCCAACCACTAGGCCACTCCTTCGTTATTACATGATGATGACACACAAGATAAATATCAGCGGTCACAATCAGAATATTGGCTATTAATTGAAGTGAGTCAAAGACAATATTATAAGGAAAGGGTGTGTTTTTTATTAAATCGCCCATGTGAACTTTTTGATGTAAAGGAATTATCCCATGAACCATCCATATCTGGGAATGAACCCAGTGCAGATGCATTTATGAAATATTTTAAATGCCAAGTTCAAATACATATGTACGTTCTTCATCAATAATATTCTGGGAGATTTTCAAAACTGATAATCTGTGGTCTGAATTTCATAGCATTGACAGCCAGGAACTTTGAAAAATAATTTCTTCATTGAATACAACTGCATGCCTATTGGACCCTTGTTTGTAGATTATGATTAAAATCATTTGGACTGATATTGCTGACAGTCTCTTGGGAATGGTTATGCTTTCACTCGCAAAAGGTGTGATGCCCTTGGCCTTAAAAAAAATGCTAGTATACATCAATTATTAAAAAGTCAACTATGGACCCTGATATACCCAGCTCATATCAGCAAGTTTAACCAAATTTGATTGATGTAAATTGCTTTTTGGATGCACATCAGCATGGATTTTGCAAAGGTTATGGAGTTGAAGGGATGCATAATAGTTATACAGAGCTGCCAAATTATCCAGTTCCAGGAGTGAGATTTTTTGCCAGTTCTGGTTTTAAATTTGCATTGTAATGCAGTATGGTATTTACAGTGTACTCCCTTATTTTATCCATTGAAAGCAGCGCAGCAGGTCCCATAATGCATCAGGATGAGATTGTTAGGAATCCAGGATTGTCTTAAAATCTCAGTCCTGGAACTGGGTAACTTGGCAACTCTGGATTATAGCAGTGGGCTAACAACAAGGGAAGCCAGATTTGAATCCCTCTGATCTCCCTTGTGATCTTGAGCATGTCTCAGGTACAAACTTACAGGCCAATGCTACAGTAGATCCCAGTGCTTAAAGCTCCAGTGCAGGGTTTCATAGCACAAGTTTAATGCTGACTTTTGGCGCTGCAATGCAATTTGCAAATTAACCAATGTGCAAAAAGTCAGCATTACTCTGGGAGAGCAAGCCAAACACATCCACACAGGAGTCGGCGCAAGTTTGATATGCTATCCCAGAGAAACAGGGTCATCTGAGGTGAAGTTTACACTTCACATCAGATGATCCAGGCATTGGGGAAAGCCCCTGATGCAATTGGCACAGTGTCGGGGAGTCAGTGCCCACCCCCCTGGAACCCCTGTCAGAAGTAAAATCACTGGTGGTCCACCCACCCCCAAAATAAAAAAAGGACCTGGCAGCCCAGTGGCCCCAACCCCCCCCCCCCCCCCCACTGCTCAAAACAAAAAAAGAACCTGGTGGTCCAGTGGACACTAATCTTCTAACCCCAAACCCTCCCCAGTACCTTAAAAATTGTGGGGTGGAATATTGCCCATACACTCCCATCCCTAAGATGCTATCTTGCAAAATGGTGGTGCCTGGTCCCACATGATGCTTCCTGGGATGCACTGGGTGGGGTCAGACTGCCATATAACGTTAAAATACCTTATATTGCAGATAGAGCACATGGGTTGCACCTTGGAATGCACAATGCAGGGTCAGCTGTCCCAGGATGCAACCTGGAGGGGTCACTCTGCCGTTTAAGGTATTTTTTTGCCTTGTAAGGCAGTCTGACCCTCGGTGGGGCATCTCAGGCAGGGCTAGCTGCCGACATTTTGCAAGATGGTGATGCAGGGTGGGAGTGAGTGGGCAACACTCCCATCCCAGAATATTTAAGTTACTGGGGAGGGTTCAGGGTTGGAGGATTAGGGTCCACTGGGCCACCAGGTTCTTTTTTGTTTCAGGGTGGGGATGGGGCCACTGGGCCACCAGGTCCTTTTTTTTTTTTTGAGGGATTGTGGCCACTAGGCTACCAGGTCCTTTTTTGTTTTGGCGAGTGGGAGAGGTTGGGACCACTGGGCCACCAGATCCTTTTTTTGTTTTGGGGGATGGGGTGGGTGATTGGGGCCCACTAGGCCACCAAAGATTTTACTTCTGTCGGGGAGGGTTAGTGTCTGGTGGGGGGGGGGGCACTGGCCCCCTGACATTGTGCCATTGGCATCAGGGGTTTTCTGTTTCTTTTCTGAGGAATAGTCTAGTGGTCAAGGCCGGTGCTATACAGTAAATGCAGTAAACATGACAAGGGGGCACCCATGTCAGAGGTGCACCATTGCTAGCCACCTCCCCCCAGCCAGATGATGTGTGGCAAAACATGGCAGAGCAAAATGCAGATCCTGCCCATGGGAGCAGTATGTCCCATGGTCAGAACAAAGGTAAAGCAAGTCCACATATGCGGATCCTGCCCACAGGACATGTTGCTCCCATGGGCAGAAGGCAGAGCAATGCACTACCCCAGCACTTCAGGCTTCTGCTCTGTAGCCGGATGATGTGGCTGAAGTGGCAGCAGGAGAGCTAAAGCACCGGGAAGAGAATGCCGTGTGGCCTGAGGGACTGCAGCTGTGACCCAAGGGCTGAAGCCACCTGGGACATTGCAGCTGCATGGAAAGTGTGAAAGGTGTAAATAGCCCCCTAATCCTAGTGCAGGCTGTGCTTCATGACTCAGCAGCGAATGGCAGCAGCGAGGGTTGAGGACTGAACTGTTGACACTTTCCCTGCTAGGAAGTGCTGCTCTCCCACGGCCTGGTTCTCTATCCAGCATGAGGCCACAGATGTTTGTGCTCTGTGTGCTGCTCTTGCTGCCATACCAGAGGCAAAGGGGACATGCAAGATTCTGGGGGCTAGCATGATGAAGGGAGATGCTGGACATGGGAAGGGCACATAGGGAGAACAGACTTAGAGTGAAACAAGGAGGGGAGATTTTTGAGATGGAGTGGTGATGCTGGAATGGAGTTATAGGGATGCTGGACATGGGAGACAGAGAGATGCTGGACATGGGGTACTAGGGGGGGGAAATGAAGGATATGGGGGTAATAGAGGGAAGATGGACATGGGATAAATGGGCTGTGAAAGAGATGGAGAGATGCTGGACATGGAAGTTATAGGGAGGAGATGGTATGGAGATGGAGAGATTCTAGACATAGGGGGAAAGGAATGAAGAAAGAGAGATGCTGGACACGGGGTTACGGGAAAGGGAGAGGAATGACATGGAAGGATAGGGAGAGAGAGAGTGTGGAGATACTGGATAGAGGGAAAGGGAGAGCGAGAAAGATAGACACTGGGTGGGAGACAGAGATGTTAGACATGGAGGGGAGAGAGAGAGTGAGCAAAAGACTGGGGAATAATGGACCAGGGAAGAAGAGGTGGGGGATGACAGGACTGGGGTGAGGTTTGAAAAGTGGTAGGTAGATGGAATAAAAAAGAGGGGAACTGAGGACTGGATAGTAAGAAGGAGTAGCGAAATCTTAGTGGACAGAGAGAGAAATAAATGGTGAAAAGTAATAAGGAAAAGATCAATATCCAAGAAGGAAGGAAGCAAAGAAAACAAAAGGAAAGACAAAAAATGGCAGATGGACTAGAGATTGTAGTAAGAGAGCTAAGAGAAGGTAGAGGAAAGCAGGAACTTCAGATTGGGACTAGTATGATCAGAGAATAAATGGTCAGAAACAAGGGTAGAAAAAGTGATGGAGAGTGAAGCTTAGCAGGTGATGGTCAGATAAGGGAAGAACTGAGAAACGGAAATTAGAGGGTAAACAATTAGAGAAGAAAAAAAGGTCAAAGCAATGACCATGCTGATGAGTGAGGGCAGTAGAGCCTAGCTGGAGGATGAATGAAGAGGTAAGGGAAAGGAGCTTAGAAGCATAGGGGTCAGAAGGGTTGTCAACATGAATAATAAAGTCACCGAGAATAAGGGAGGGGGAAGAGGAATCCAGAAATAAGGAAAGGCAAGAGTCAAATTCAGTGAGAAAAGTAGAGGTGGATTTGTCAGGGGGTCTATAAGTAGCAGCTATTCAGAGAGGTAAGGGATTAAAAAGGGCAGATGGGACTTCAAAGGAGGAAAAGGAGTGAGACTCAGGAAGAGTGAGGGTTTGAAATTGGCAGGAAGGAGAAAGTAGAAACCCAATATCACCACCACGGCCAGTGGGATGAGGAGTGTGGGAGAAATGGAAGCCGCCCTGAGTGAGGGCAGTGACTGAAGCAGTGTCATCAGGGAAGAGCCAGGCCTCAGTAAAAGCTAGAAGGTGGGAAGCATTAAAGATAAATAGTTCATGAGTAAAGGGGAGCTTATTAGATGTGGAATAAGCATTCCATAAGGCACATGAGAAGGGGACAGAGGAGGGGGAAAAGGAGAGGGATATGAATGAGACAGTACAAGTGACTGGAGACAATTTGATTTTAAACTATCTGATCTGGAGGGAGGGACTTCACACCGACATCGACACCATTCTCTCTCATGTCCCTAATACACTGGGTCCCTTCAGCTGCCGTACACACTGTCTGGATCTCCATTAGTGTCTATCCTCGTTTGGGCCCACTAGTTCTGGCTGCATTTGGTTTCAGTAAATCTCTTGCAAATTATTGTGAGAGGCCTTCAGAAGTTAGGGTCCGTTTGTAGTGATGGCAACCAGAGGTTGTAGTAAAAGCTGTCAGTGTAGCTGGGTTTAAAAAAGGGTTTGGACAAGTTCCTGGAAGAAAAGTCCATAAACCATTATTAAAGATGACCCGAAAAATCCACTGTCTACCCCGGGACAAGCATTGTAGAATCTGTGTACCTTTTTGGGAACCTGCCAGCGGACTTGTGACCTGGATTGGCCACTGCTGGAAACAGGATACTGGGCATGATGGACCTTAGTCTAAACCAGTATGGCATTTCTTATGTTCTTATGCTCTCTTGGTGCCACTGCCCTGCTGTATAGTTTCTACTGCTACTCTAGCAGCTGCTGCAGAATGTGATCGGCTGCCCTGCTATGTTCCTTTTCCACTGGGGTGTTTTGTCCACAGAAAACGAAATGAAAAAATACTAGTGTTGGTACCGTGCACTTTTCGCACCACTGTTCGTTTGCTCTGCCTGATTTTTGTGCCTTGTCTGCTCAAGCCACCGTGTCTGCTTCCGTCTGGCATGATCACTTGCACTGCCACACTCTTATTTCTACTGGCATTTTTTGAAATATTAATCATCACACACAAAGGGACTTTAAATAGCATAACTTCATTCCTTCTAACCATATCAAAAATTATGAGGTTTCTTTCCTTTTAAGCACATGAGTAAAATTATGAGGCTCAGCATTCCCGGCAAATGTCCACAGCTCTTATGAATACACATCTCTTTTCAAACAATGTTTCTAACTTTTCTGTGAAGCTCTTCCAAAGAATTTTTGCAATCCCCATAATCATTCAGGTCCAAGGATTTATTTAATCCATTCAGTGAAGACCCAATGCCATTATATTTATTTTTATTTAATTTATAAAGTTTTATATATTGCCTTCCTGAAAAATATCATTTAAAGTGCTTTATAAGGTTAAAGCACAAAATCATAAAAATAACAATAAAAACACAGATAAAGGAGTCTCTCCCTGCAACCCTTGCAGACTTCCTGCAGCACCGGCCAGTCAAAACTGTCCTCTTCTACTGCCTTCAATCCAAATTGTACTCGGAAAGCCCTGGAACCTGATCAATGAGTGAGGACCAAAACTAAATGCCAACATCTTTATAGGTGACAGTATGCTCCCAGGAATGAGTCAACATTAGTGGATCTCTGCTGAAGGGGTGATCCATAGAGAAAGTACCCAATCAGGTAACCCTTTTGGGTATCTCCTATTGGAGAGTTCTTAATGCTGAAAAGCTAGAACATCTTTTGTTAAAAGGACTGTTTGTGGTTTTGTTGTTGGAAAATTTGATAATAATTTTCTGGTAATTCTTCTTGGCAAAGTTGTTAGCCTACTATATGTGAGGATTGGTATTTTGCGTGTGGGTGCTATTTCCTATGATGAGAGATTCTAATCTTTCTGCTGTATGGGAAGAGCAGTACAGGGATGTTATAGGCATTAAGAGAAATCGAGTGAGGAAGTGAAGAGGAACGAGGGGAAAGGAAGGAATAGGATTTGGATTTAGCTCATGCTTTTGTTCAGGAGTTACATTCAGGTACAGTAGGTATTTTCTTGTCCCCAGAAGACTTACAATCTAAGGGGCCCTTTTACTAAAGTGTGCTAAGTGGTTAACATGATTTTTAGTACATGGTCACTGTCCACAAGATCTGCGGTAACTGGTATTGTGTGGGCATCATAATTTACCATGCACTAATTCCAGCAAATAATGTGATGGGGCGGGGAGTAGGTGGGTTAGGGGCAGAGACTGTGCATATTGCAGTTAGCATGGGTACACTTAAAGATATCTCAAGGGTGGTGCTAATTGCACCTGCATTAATTGTGCTGCTTGATAGGGTACCTTTGTGTGTAGTAACTGCCGGGACATGGCTGGCCACACCCCAACAGTTACCACAGAGGATTTGCAGTTACTGTGCATTAGTTAGGCTAAATGCATATTGAGTGCAAAAAATAACACATTTTAGTAAAAGGGCAACTTAGTTTGTACCTGAGGTAATAGAAGTTTAAGTGGCTTGCCCGAGATCACAGTGCAGTAATTGGAATACCCTGATATCTCTCAAGCATGGGGGAATTTGAGAATCCAATATAGGTGGGAGAGGAAGATATAGTGGGAAACTAATAAAGAAAGAGACTGATGCAATAGAGAACATACAGCCTGGAATATTGTGATTGAAGGCAAAGCGGGATTAGCTTTTGGCTCCTTATAGCATGGAGGGTAAAGAAAGAGGTAGATGTTTTCTCAAGTGTTAGGATAAATGCATGCTCAGTAAATAATATGTGCCATCTGTTAGAGGACCTGATCATGGATTATGGTGTAGATTTGTGTGGTATCACAGAAGGTTGCTTATGGGAAGTGGATGGTGCAATAGTAGATCAACTAGTCCCACAAAGGTTGACAGTGTTTACTGTTTAGCTGCTGCTGTTGTGGCTTTGTATTGCTGTTTTTATTATATTTGTTGGTTTTTGTAACTCACTCTAGGCATTATTTGATAGAGCAGACTAACTATAAAAATATATAAATAACTATGCATAGGTATCTATGGAGGGAGAATGGGGTTTGTGTTATTCCAGTTTCAAATGTTCCTCTTCAGCAAGGGACAAGGAACAAGGAATATGCTGAGGCTAGAAGGCAGAACAAGTAGATTATTTTGTTGATTAGCAGAGCCAACCATTCCAAGGGGTTGATCTGGAGACAGCTGAACCTTGCACTTGCCACACAATAGAGAAACTGAACTGCATGCAGCGCTCTAATTTACAGGAGAGGAACCAGGACTAGGATTATTTGCTTCAGGATACTCATATCTGTCTACTTCCGGTCCTCAGTGAGGGACAAAAGTCTTGACTCTACCCTTTGAATTTTGTATTTAGATTTTAGATTTAATTACTCTCCATTTGAAACCCAAGCTCAAGGTGAGTTATATTCAGTTACAGTAGGTCTTCCCTGTTCAAGATGGCTTACAATCTAAGAACCCCATTCATTAAGTATTTTCCCCATACACAGAATGGAAGAAAACTGTTAGAAAATATGTCCCTATGCCTGGAAGTTCAAGTAGCTTGTTCAAGATCACAAAATGCAATTAGTGGAAGAAGTGGTACTTAAAGCCTGGCTTTCTTGGTTCTCAACATGCTGTTCTAACTATAAGGCTACTCCACTCCTTAGAAGCTGATAGTCAAATGTGATTGCCACACCTTCAAAAGGGATTTTATTTTTTGTTTTAGCAGTATTTATCTCTTGCCTTTCCAGTAGTAGACCAAGGTGAGTTACAATCAGGGCTTACAATCTATGGTTTTATCTGAGGCAATGAGAGATTAAGTGACTTCTCCAAGGCCACAAGAAGAGTTGGTGGGATTCAAACCCTGATCTTTCCGATACCAGGTTGTGGCCCTAACCACTAACAGGGCCGGTGCTAGAGTTTCTGGTGCCCCTCTGCAACCTGTAGATTGGCAGCCACTCCCTCATTATTATAATTCACCTTAATGTGTGGTGTTAGTTGCACCTGTGGTTGTTTTGCCACATTGAAGAGCGGTAACTGCAGGGGAATATGCCTGCCTTCCTGCAGTTAGCCTACAGTGCCATTCTGGTAATGCGGCCCACATGTGTTACCAGCACGGAGTTTAGGAAACATGCTATTAAATGTGCCAAACAACAAGAGGGGCTCAACAGCACCAACACAGCACCTCCCACTTCCACAAAAACAGCAAGAGCTTGGCTGCTCTAACATAACATTTTCCACCCTCATAAAAACAAGAAATGATTTGTGACCCCAATAAAACGCCTCCCACAACAACATAAACACAAAGAGGGGCTTGGTAACCCCAATATAACTTCTAAAACTGCACATTCAACCAGCATGGTGTTAATGTAAATATATATTTTGCAAAATATAAAGGAAATGCAAGATGCTTACACACCAAGGAACTAAAAGAAAAAGCGAGAACCACAACACAGTTTATAACATCAAATTGTAAAGTTATAACTCATTTTATTTTATTGTTATAAACTGTTATGGTTCTTGCTTTTTCTTTTTTAACATTTATTCTGCATCCGCAGAAACCCCTACCTCGATAATGTATGCAGAGCCGAACTAGGACATTCACCCATAGAACTCAGTATATTAAAAAATAAAATCTGATTCTGGTCATCTCAGTAACAACAACATAAACAAACATTCTCCAATACCAGGCATATTGTGAACTAATACAAAACCCTGCAAAAGTCACTGAGGATCTACAGAGCAAATCTACCATACCATACCAGCACCCACTTCCAAAACTCATATAACAAGGAGCCTACCCACAAAAAAGCAGCAAATATTGCAGCAGGCCCTAGAACATCCATACACCTATTTGAAAAACTGAACAAGTCAGATTACTATTGTACAGATCTCTAGGTACAAACTCCATGTTAGCAGACTACCTGGCCTCGGCCACACACTCAGAGCACAGACCCTCACCAAGTACAAAATAAATGACCACAACCTAAACTAAAAATGAAAGTAAAAATATATACACAAAATTAAACGGAAACCCCAAGAAACCAGACTCATCAAAGAAACAGAAAGTGATGCATTTCCCCGTTCTGTGCAAAATATAAATACAGTGCAATGTCTGATCACTAAATTGAAAAGAAAGGTGATGGAAGTATATCCCTAAGAGGAAAGGCTTAAAAGGTTAGGGCTCTTCTATATGTAAAAGAAACGGATGAGGGGAGATATGATAGTGGTCTATACATTAACGAATGGAGTGGAAGGGGTAAATGTAAATCAGTTATTTATGCCATCAAAAAGTAGAAAGACAAGGAGACACCCAATGAAGCTACAATGTAACCAATTTAAAACTAAATAAGAGAAAATATTTTTTCACTCAACACATAGTCAAACTCTAGAATTCTTTACCAAGGATGTAGTAAAGGCTGTTAGTGTTGCTGGGTTTACAAAAGATTCGGACAAGTTCCTGGAGGAAGCTCCATAAACCAATATTGAAGAGGACTTGGGAAATCCTCTGCTTACCCTGGGACAAGCATTATGGAATCTGTGTACCTTTTTAGGAAACTGCCAGGTGCTTGAAACAGGATACTGAGCTTGATGGACCTTAGTCTGACCCAATATGGCATTTCTTATGTTCATATGTTTCTTGCTGAGGGGTTTCAACCTGTTTACTACTTCTACATGCAAAGGGTCCACCAGCACCAACACCCCTGATGTCAATCCCTTTTGCTTCTGAAAATACTCTAACTTAACCTTCAAGATATCAGGATGACAAACCCCAAGGTAGCCTTTCTGTGACTCATTTCCATCATGGCATCCTTGAAGAGCTTCAGTACTTCAATGATTTTGGTCACATTTATGCATTCCTAACACCCCAGATGACTTTCAGTATTAAATTAATATCCAGTGACATCTGATGGAGGGCTTTCTACTGCTCCACTAACCTGTCCTGTTGATGTCAGTAGCCTGCAAGAGCTGGTGTTTAGCTGTCTCTACTGATTGTTGCTTCTCATGTAACTAATGCCCACCCTTAATACTCCAGTCAAAATACACTAGAAACTTCATTGGATGCAGTTGTAGAGGAATATTTCACCATAACATTACACCCATGGACATACTGAGATATTGGAGCCTCAGTTTAATGAACATGTATTTCATAAGTGGCGTATTTCAATGCTGCCTAATAGTGATACATACTGGTAGTATTTATTTATTTGAAAACTTTAATATACCACCCCTTCCAGAGATCCGGGGCAGTTTACATTGAACAAAAGTAACAACAAGAAACTATACATTGAACGTTCTGAACATTATAACATTACAAAAAACAGTTGGACTTAGTTGAATATGGAGCTATTTACACAACTGTGGCTCAACATAGCAACTATTTACAGCTCGAGTCACTGGGGCTGCAGAAGGTACAGGTATATACTACATATGTGTGAGGCGTGAGAAATCTATTGTCTTAGCTGAAGTAGGGTAAGGCTAAAGTTTTATAGGTAAGGTGTTAGGTTGGGTGGTCAGTCTGGGACCACACTCTCACATACTTGTTTTAACGATTTTCTAAATGCATTTAAAACTTCAAAAACACTTAGCTTTAGGTGAAAAGACTATCTCAAAAACCTCCAAGAGGTGTTGCTGAGGACAATGTAGTTGACTCGAGTTTTGCCAGATTTGCATTTAGCGGGCTGCTTCAGGACTTGTCACACAGCTCAACAGAAAACTCCACTGGAAGATCTCAAACCTCACAAATGGTTATTCAAGGAGGAAACAGAAAGCCACATTCAAACAAACCTACCCCATTGGCCTACAGCACTGTCATCCAATCTAGAGACTCATTAAGTCCAGCTGGTTACACCATGTTAAGGTTGAAGATCCATCTTTGCTCTAGCCTTGCCAACTGCTGCATGTGTTCTCCACTATAGTTGTTACAAATGCAATCTATAACACAGGTACACTACCAAAAAACTGCCTCCAGTTTTTCAACTGATTCCTATAGATTTTGGGGTGCTGAATCCAGGAAAAATAGCCAAAATGTTCCATCACGTCACATTTTCTTGCAAAATTAGATTTCTTACCCATATAAGGAATGTTCACATAATTTCTTTTTAGCCGACTGCAGTTTATTTTCTTGGCCCAAAATAGAGGTTGTAATGGTTAACTAACTAGAAACACTCCCTCATGATATTTTAGAGTGTTTTGTATTCATTTTATACATTAACAGGACAATTGGGAGGCGGGGGGCTAAATCCAGTACTCGCGCTGGCGCATGTTCTTTCCTGTTCGCCTCGCCTCGTTCGCTCGCTCGCTCAAACACGGTGGTTGCGACATGAACGTTCCTGTCAAATTTCAGTTTCTTGCAAGTTCATTATTACCTTTTGTTTGCTCAGTCGTAATCCAGCTTTATTCCGAAGTGGTTCACTACAGTTGTAGTTTGCAGTGCTGTGTATTTGTGATGGCTCACAGAGCCAGAGGTTGCGTCAACTCTCCAGACAGTTTTTGTTTTATTTGTGGGGAATATACCATGAAAAAGCGGCAGAGGAACATTTCTGCATTTATTAAAAAAGTATATTTCGCCTATTTCGGTTTGAAGTTAGGCGATCAAGACAAACCGTGGGCTCCTCACAAAGTGTGCAAGACATGTGAGGAAGATCTATGCTTATGGATGAAAGGTAAAAAACAAGCATTTCGTTTCGGAATACCTATGATGTGGCGTGAACAAAGAGACCACAGCAGTGACTGCTATTTTTGCTCTTGCATTGTGAAGGGATACAACTTAAAAAATAAGAACGTAATAAGTTACCCCAACCTTCCCTCAGCAATTAGGCCTATGCCTCATAGCAACGAAGTACCTGTGCCTGAACCACCAAAATCTTTGGATTATATTTGTGTGGACGGTTCTGATCATGATGAGACTCATCAGATGGCTTTTCCCGATGAGTCCAGTACTTCCGAGTTTGAAACTGAACCAGATCAGAAACCTGAACTTTTCTCTCAAGCTGAATTGAATGATTTAGTCCGGGATTTAGGACTCCCAAAAGATGCTGCCCAACTGCTAGGTTCTCGGCTTAAACAGAAAAATCTATTGTCACCAGGAACAACTTTTTATTGGTACCGCAACCGCGAGACACAATTTTTGAAGTATTTCAGCAAAGAGGAAGATTTGGTATTTTGCAACGATATATACGGAGTGATGGAAAAGTTTAAACTCAAGTATGATCCTGCTGAATGGCGGCTGTTCATTGATTCGTCAAAAGACAGCATAAAAGGTGTTCTTCTTCATAATGGCAACACATTCACTTCAGTTCCTATTGCTCACTCTGTTATTCTCTGAGGAAGATGTAGGGATGTTACCCACGACTGAAGTGGTATTTAAAGGTGTGGAAGAATTGAAGGAAATATCGATACATCGGGAAGATGTCCTACAACTATTAGATAAACTGAAGAGTAGCAAATCACCTGGGCCGGATGGTATACATCCAAGGGTGTTGAAAGAACTGAAATTTGAGATTGCAGACCTGCTATCAGTAATCTGTGAACTATCATTAAAATCATCTCTAATACCTGAGGATTGGAGGATCGCCAATGTAACACCAATTTTTAAAAAGGGTTCGAGGGGTGATCCGGGAAACTACAGACCGGTGAGCCTGACATCAGTACCGGGAAAAATGGTAGAAACCATCATAAAGAATAAAATTACTCAGCATATAGATAGTCATGACCTAATGGGAGACAGCCAACATGGCTTTAGACAAGGAAGATCTTGTCTTACTAATCTGTTATGTTTTTTTGAAGGAGTGAATAAACAGGTGGACAAAGGTGAGTCGGTTGATATTGTGTATCTGGACTTTCAGAAAGCCTTTGACAAGGTCCCTCATGAGAGACTTTTGGCAAAACTAAAGAGTCATGGGATAGGAGGCAGTGTACTACTGTGGATCAGGAACTGGTTAAAAGATAGAAAGCAGAGGGTAGGGCTAAATGGCCAATTTTCCCAATGGAGAAAGGTGAATAGTGGTGTACCCCAGGGATCTGTGCTGGGTCCGCTGCTTTTTGACATATTCATAAATGACCTGGAAAGTGGAATAACGAGTGAGGTTATCAAATTTGCTGATGACACAAAACTATTTAAAGTTGTTAAAACCCAGGAGGATTGTGGAAAATTGCAAGAGGATCTTGATAAATTGGAAGACTGGGCATCAAAATGGCAGATGAAATTTAATGTGGAGAAGTGCAAGGTTATACACCTAGGGAAGAACAACCCAAACTATGGTTACACGATGCAAGGTTCCACATTAGGAACCACCACCCAAGAAAAAGATTTAGGCGTCCTTGTGGATACCATGTTAAAACCCTCGGCCCAGTGTGCAGCGGCGGCCAAGAGAGCAAATAGAATGCTAGGTATGATAAGGAAAGGAATGGAAAATAAAACAAAAGATATTATAATGCCTCTATATCGTTCCATGGTGAGACCGCACCTTGAATATTGTGTGCAATTCTGGTCGCCATATCTTAAAAAGGATATAGCAATTTTAGAAAAGGTTCAGAGAAGAGCCACCAAAATGGTAAAGGGGATGGAAGGCTACTCCTATGAAGAAAGGCTAAAAAGGTTGGGGCTCTTTAACCTGGAAAAGAGACGGCTGAGGGGAGATATGATAGAAGTCTATAAATTAATGAACGGAGTGGAACGGGTAAACGTAGATCGATTGTTTACCTTATCAGAATATAGAAAGACTAGGGGACATGCAATGAAGCTACAGGGTAAACTATTTAAGACTAATAAAAGAAAATATTTTTTCACTCAACGTGTAATCAAACTCTGGAATTTGTTACCGGAGGATGTAGTAAAGGCTGTTAGTGTAGCTGGGTTTAAAAAAGGTTTGGACAAGTTCCTGGAGGAAAGGTCCATAAACCATTATTAAGAAGGGACCCAGGATATCAATGCTTGAACCAATACAAGCATTGTGGAACCTGTGTCCCTTGGGGAAACTGCTAGGTACGTATGACCTAGATTGGCCACTGTTGGAAACAGAATACTGGGCTTGATGGACCTTGGTCTGACCCAGTATGGCATATCTTATGTTCTTATGTTCTTAAAAATACGAGAATTTGGCCCTGATTCTTCAGAAGATTCGTTATGATGAGCATAAGTGGATGATTTGTGGAGACTTTAAAATTCTATCCATGCTATTAGGGCAGCAATCCGGTTTCACCAAATATCCCTGCTTCCTTTGCTTGTGGAACAGCCGGGCCCGCGACCTACACTGGGGGAAAAAAGACTGGCCAATTCGGGAGTATTTGAGACCCGGTGAGAAAAATGTTCTTCATGAGAGCTTGGTACCTCGTGATAAAATTCTATTACCACCTCTCCACATTAAGTTGGGTCTCATTAAGCAATTCATCAAGTCCCTTCCAAAAGATGGTGAGTGCTTTTGGTACCTTTGCTCAAAGTTCCCCCGACTTTCTGAAGCAAAGCTAAAGGAAGGAGTGTTTGTTGGCCCTGATATAAGGAAACTCATTTCAGATGGAGCATTCGCTGAAACGATGTCTGAGAAGGAAAAAGAAGCCTGGGATTCCTTCAAGGATGTTGTTCTCAAATTCTTGGGGAACAGGCAGGATGAGAACTATAAGGATATTGTTGCCAGGATGCTCAATGCCTTCAAAGAACAAGGCTGTAACATGAGCCTGAAAGTCCATTTCTTGCACTCCCATGTGAACTACTTTCCCGAAAACTTGGGGGCGTGCAGTGAAGAACAAGGTGAAAGGTTTCACCAGGACATCAAGGACGCAGAGAGAAGGTACCAAGGAAGATGGAACACCACTATAATGGCTGATTTCTGCTGGTTGCTGCTGCGGGAAACCCCAGATGAAAAATACACCAAGCAGCGCACCAAGAGAAGCATTCGGGGGAAGAAGAAACGGGCCCACCAGGAGATTGATTGACCCAAGAATGACTTTAAAATCTAAACTGTGTTGACAAATATCGTGTTTTTACTAAACTTTGAAATAAAAATTTGCTAGTTATTACCACAGTGTCGGATCTCATTTATTAGAATTTTATTTTCACACCATCGGGTGTTTGTCTTCATGTATTGCAATGGTGCGGTTTGCGTTTTCTATTCTTACATACATACCTGTACAACATTTTTTGCACATTTCTTTGCTTTGCTTTGTGTCTAACCTCGCTCTTATATGCTCAATGTTTGTGCACATGTATGTGGCTGTTTTAAGTGCAGACAATTTTGCTACCATCACAGTGTGTTTTGTTGACATTACTCTATTCTTATGTGCTGCCTTGTTACAATTTTCTTTATTCTTATTTGAATAACTACTAAACAATTAGTATAAAGAATTCATCCAAGAAACTTTTATCTCGATCGCACTCAATCTGAAACGTTCACCTCAAACTGCTAACCCAATGTAGCAAAAAATCTGTATGTGATGGAGCAAATTGGTTACCAGATTTGGATTCAGCGCACCAAAAAACGTAAAAATCAATTGAAACATTAGAGGCAGTTTAAAAAAAAATTTTTTTAGTGTACCTGTGTAATTAACCAATGCTACTGTTGCCATTCATGTTGATGTTCTAAGCAATGTTGCATCATGGGAGTGGTAACAGTATAAGTTGAAAGCAGTCATTGTTTCACTTTTCAACATGTCTGTCCTACATAGACTTTAAAACCCATGCTGTTAGACAGTTTGTTGTATACCTAAGAAAATACTTCTTGTTGGTCTGTGGATCTATCCATTCAGTCACATCCATTGATAAATCACACATGATACATTGTCCACAGGGACCATGATGTCCTACCTCTCTTTGACAATTAGATTGTGAAACACTCTCAGGATGTACTAAAATATCTTTCGGATTGTGTACTCTTGAAAATGCAATACAGGGGCCGTTCTGAAAAACCTGATGTAAGGCTAGAATTGGCCAATGTTTGTAAACACTTTGGGTAATCTTTTGTTACATCTCAGTAGTGTAAGACTACTACTTGCTTAGCCATTTCTTGTTGTTGATAATTCTACAGTAATAAAGTGTGATTAACAAACTTGGCTGTAAGGTAAACACCCCGTATTATTTTTTTTTTATATCCATGCTGCAATAAACGTGAAAATAGGAGCTTAGCTTGAGAATAAAAACTTTGGGGCATGTTTACTAAAACCCCGCTAATGTGCGGGCCACGCTAGTGTGCGGGTGCCATATAAGGAGTGGGCGTTTCTTGCTGAAAAAGAAAATCCGGAATTTACATATGCGCTAAGGTGCGCGGTGCCCATGTGCACCCCGCACATTAGCGCATGAGATAGCTGCGTGGGAGGCATAAGTGGTACGCTGATGTGCAAGCAGAAGAGCAGAGCCACAGCACAATGATTAAGGCACTTACCAATAGTACAGGGATCAGGGGTTCAATCCCCCACAGTGCCCAATGAAGACAGCTGGCTGAGGCATTATTTTAGGAGGCATATAAATGATGGGCATAAGGCAGCACGCTAATGTTTTAGGAGGCAATTTAATATTGGGTGGCATAAGTGGCGCGCTGATGTGCACACAGAAAAGCAGAGCCACAGCACAATGGTTAAGACACTGACCAATGGTGCAGTGATCAGGGTTTCAATCCCCCACAGTACTCAATGAAGATGGTTGGCTGAAGTGCTACTTTAGGAGCCAGTCCAATATTGGGCTGCATAAGGCAGCACGCTGATGGGCATTAGGCGGAGTGCTATTGATTTAGGAGGCTTTTTAATATTGGGCAGCATAAGGCGGCGCGCTGATGTGCAAGTACAGGAACAGAACCACAGCTTAATGGTTAAGACACTGACCAATGGTGCAGGGAACAAGGGTTCAATCCCACACAGTGCCCAATGAACAAGGCTGGCTGAGGCATTGCATATTATGGTGAAGATTGCTTTAGGAGTCATTTTATGTTTAGTTTAATTATCACTACTAGCAAACGCATTCTCAAAGCGTGTTAACATAAGTCGCCCTATAAGGCACATTTTAAAGTGCACTGTCCGCCAAGGCACCCTAGAATGTTGCTTATAGGGTGCTTTAGAGGGTGCCGTATGAGGTACCGCAAGGTCAGAGTACTGTTTTTGATGGCAGCACTGTGCAGTTTAAGGAATGAAAAGCATAAGTAGGTATGCTGACATACAAGGAGGAGCAGCAGTGGAGCACAATGGTTAAGGCACTGACTGCTGATACAGGGGTCATGAGTTTGCTCCCCAGGGTGCCTACTACGTAAGGCTGGCAGTAACATCAGCTTTGCAATGTACATATTTTTTCCTGGAGCACTTTATTTTTATTTTATTAATTGCTGCCAGCAAACACGCCCTCACGTGCCGTAATTGAAGGTGCCGTATAAGGCACCCTATAAGGCACTCCATAGGGCATATTATAAAGTGCACTGTCCGCCACGGCACCCTAAAATGTCCCCTATAGGGCACCCTATAAGTTGCATCACAGGATAATGTATAGTGCACCTTATATGGACGGGAACCATAAGGTGCCCTATAGGGCGCCCTATAAAGCACCCTCAGAGCTACCTTATGGATACAGTACGCTGAGGGTGTTTTTGCTGGCATCAAAATATGTACATTAAAAAAAGATAATGCTTTGGACAACTCTATCAAATAACCCCACTGTGGGTTTGAACCCATGACCTCTGGCTTCACAGGCAATGAAGTAACCATTGGGCTATAGCTCTATAACTACTAGCAAAACCCTGTCTGGCTGCAGAGAGCCTGCACGTCACCACACAGACAGTCTGCTGTGGTCACCAGGATAGGGTTAGCCCACCCGTACCCATGATGCCCTGCACATGCAAATCAGCTGTCCACAGATGAACACAAGATGGGGAATGCACCCCCACAGCACCTCGGCCTGGTAGGGGGAGGTGACCATGTGCACCCACACAGCACCTCGGCCTGGTAGGGGGTACTGACCATGTGTTTTACTGGCACAGAGTAGCTACACACCGTCACATTGTGCGGGTACTGTGCTCACCCTGAGGGCACAATGAGGCGCCCAGGACCAGGTCCACAACACCTTCCATGGCTAAAAGAGGCCATGCTGGAGGTCCAAAGTAGTGTTAATGTGTGAGATAGGTAGTTTCTGCAGAAACTTCTTGGATATCCCTGTCTGACCCAGTCAGGTGTAGCCCCTGAGGTGGGCCATGCACCACCACCAGGGCTAAGGGCAGCAAACAGGATCTCCCATCAACAGATCCACATTCTACCTCCCTGCAAAGGTGGCAGTAGAGGGGAACATCAACCTCAGTCCTGCTGAGGAACAGACACCCCACAGGGCCATCAATGCAGCTCTATACACATCAATAACACAATAGCAGACAGACATTAGACCTGAATATGCTAAGCTGCACCCCACCACCATCTGATATTCCCCTGCAGCAAACCATCACCCACTGCACCCTGCAAGCTGCTCCATCAAGACACATACCAGCTGCAAACAGTCTGCTAACTAGCTCATAGTGCATGCTCCCAGTGGAGATGCATGCACCCAGAACAGGGATGTCAGCATACACGGCAAGCAGATAAATCTGTGACTGGGCCCCAAAAGGAAACCCATACATATCATATGAAAGAAATACCATATAGCACTATGGGGGTGCCTAGACATGCTGTCATCACTGCACAGTCAGGGTGAGAGTGATCCCCCAGCAGGACATACAGAGGTCACCCTGTCTGTGTAGGTGGTGGCCGGGCACTACAATGTCCCAGCCAGTGCCCTATGCCCTGTGCAGATGCATCCTGGCCAGCCCACCCTGTCCGGGCTATACCCATGGTACCTTGCTCCTCATTATGCACATTGGCAGGCCAATACTGGCAACAGTGCTGGCAGTGTGGGCTGTGGAAGGTGTTTGCAGCCACCACACACTGTATAGACAGACACACACTCCCACACCTATGCCAGCATTGTGCTACTATAGAGGAGTTTATCAGCCTTGCCCAACACACCAGTCCTGGGCACAGTACAGGCATGGATATGGTACGCAATACTGTTGGGGGTCACTCCCCAGGGTGGTAAACACTGTCAGAGACGAGACCTGAAGCACACACCGCAGACATCAGAAAGATTGTTATGATGGAGCTCAATGAGCAAACTGTGCTTAACGTAGGACTTGCTATCTGCCAGTAATCATAGGAAACATTTGATAGGGGTGTACCGTTTACCCAGGTGTCGGGTGGCATTGCTAAGGTATGCAAGTGCTAGTATTGGGAGATGCACGCAGGGCCCAATGTCCTGCCTCTCCAGGAGGCATTGGCCAATGGGGCCTGTGGGTGTGGGTGTGTCTGGCCCTGTTGGCTGCTGCTTTACGGCAGGGTTTCCCAGCTCCAGTCCTGGTGTTCCAAACACTGTTCGGGTTTTCATGCTGTCCCTCATAAATATGCATGAGCTACATCTGCATACCATGGGGGTGGTGCATAGATATGCAGCACAGGCATCTTTATTAGAGGCAGCATGGAACCTGAATGGTGTGGGGCCCTCCAGGACTGCATTTGGGAGACTCTGCTCTAGGTAATGCGCCTGTTTATGGTGTCTGTGTTTGGCATGGTAAAATATAGGCGTATTAACCATGCGTATGTTTTCAGCAATAAAGGTTTGTCCTTACTATCACGGTTTAGTTGTGGGAAAAACATGTGGACTGGATTGGCAGTAGCCCCAGCTGGCCTTTGAACCTGTGACCTTTTGTTCTTGCACACACTGTCTGTGTGCACTGCACCACACCACCGTGTTGTCACAGATATTCTACATTCCCTGGGGAGTTCATGACTGTACATCTGACAGAGCCTGTCTGTTGCGGTAGACGGTGCCAGCCTGCACAGGCCTAGGCCACTGTCTCCTGTGGATTGCAGCCACTGCCCCCTCCACCACCTATACCCTTCCGCCAACATGCAGACATGTCCTTATCTTGAAAAAGCATATGACCTGATTGAGTTGTGGCACTCCAGGACTTAATTTGGGGGACTCGGCTGTAGGTAATGCCCATTGTTATGGTGTGTGTGTGGTGTAGGGTAAAATATAGGTGTTTGAACCATGCTTATGTTCACTGCAATAAAGGAGTGTCTTTACTATCACTGTTTAGTGGTGGGTAAAACTATGGGGATTGGGTTGGCAGGAGCCCCAGCTGGTATTTGAACCTGTGACCTTCTGGTCTTACAGGCACTGGCTGTGTCTGCTGCACCACACTGTGGCCACAGAGGCAGTGTAGTCCCTGGAGATAGGAAACCTGGCCGGACGAGTCAGAAACCCTGCTCTGCACAATTTTACTGTGGGCTCATTTACCTTGTATGGAGACAAAAGGGCAAATAAACCTCAAAAATGACATCGAAAAAAGGAGAAAGAACCCATAACCAAGCTGGGCAACAGTGATAGCAATGGGCAACATTAAAAAACACTCCCAGGAAAGCTCCAATAAAAAAAATGATTTTTGGAAGGGTCTACGGAGCGTAGACCCTTCCAAAAATCATTTCTTTTTTTTTGGAGCTTTCCTGGGAGTGTTTTTTATTGTTGCACATTGCTATCACTGTTTCCCAGCTGAATTATAATTTTTAGAATTTTTGTTGTGGTCATTTTCAAGTTTTATTTGCAATTTTGTTCTGTGCACATGTATCACACTGCTCACGTTTTGTAGGTTTCCCCGGTTTTGCTGTACATTGCTGACGAAATGGTTTCTCTTCCCTTTAAATCGGCTCTAATGCGAGGTTTTCACTCGCGGTATTTTTTAGGTTGATTTTCAGCCCCGCTCCCGTGTGGGGAGCCTCTCCCCTCCCACTCTCCACCCATTGACCCCATCCCTCCGCTCCTCGGGAGCCTTCCTCCGCCCTCGGAATGCCTTTCCATGCCCCTATCGCACATCAGTGCGCCGCGCACTTGTGCGGCCCCATTAGTGTGACGCGCACGTGTGCGGGGCACAAAAACGCCCTATTAGCATGTGCTAAGGTACCTTAGCGCACGCTCAAGTGCGCCCTGCACAATTGCGCGGTTTAGTAAACATACCCCTTTGTCTTCTGAACAAATACGATGGATTCTCAATACTTCCATGAGTGTAATGTCATGGCAAAATATTTTTCTACAACTACATCCAATGAAATTTATTTTTTGATAATTTGTTAAATACTCCCAGTGTATTCCTTTATTTTAGTAGATCTTTCTTATTACTGGTTTGATTACAAGAGCATTGGGACTGTTAGCAAAACACCACACTTGGGACTCAGCTTGGGAAATGGATTTCCGTTTTTCTGTAGTTTCCCTGCTAATGCTACTTGCCGTGCAGGAAGGATTCTCCAGCCTAATATCAGCACTTGCCCATGTTGCTATTGTTAAGCGCTGTCGAGTCATTGTTGACTCATAGAAACCCTCTGAATAGTTATCCTAGACTCTGTCTGGTCTTCAGTCGGGCAGCTAATTGTTGACAGCGTGGCATTCATAGCTGCTGTATTGTACTGTATCTAGCTCAAAAGTGTGTTTCTGCAAATGATAAATGATGCCACTGTTCAAAAGATGGCCCATTAACTTTCCTTTATTAAAGCTCTTCCGACAGTGCATGCATTCTGCAATACAAAGATCTTCAGGTACTTTAAAAAGCTTCCATACCTCTCATTGTTACACTAGTTCCTCGCTGCTTCCTTAGGGGCTACCAGTGGTGGTTCTGCTGCTTCTGCTGAAACCATGGGCAACTTTCACACTCTCTACTGTACCCGTGGAGAGCCTTGGGGTCTGGCAGTATCACTTCCTACCTCCTCACCACTCAGCCCCCTCATATCTAAGGAGTGGATATTCATCTGAGTTTTATTTGTATCCTGATCATGGTATATTTAAAAAATCCATATATTCTGGATAGTAGCTGATACTGAATATCCAGATAGTGCAGTGACCAGTGGCATTATCTGGGTAACAGCAATATTCAGTCCGATATCTGGATAATAGGATAGCTAAAAGGATGTCTTCCTAAGCTTTCTGGCTAGTTTTCTGGATAGCAGACTGACTACTGCCACTATCTAGATAATTTGCTGCTCCACTCATAGTGCTACGGCAGTCTGTAAGATATTCAGCAGTGCTACCTGGAGACTGTCCCTGACCAGTGGCATTTATCTGGATAGGAGGTGCTGCTGTCCAGATAAATGCCTCTCAATATTGGGCCCTAAATCCTCAAGGTCTTCTTCAGCTATGAAATTTCCATATCTGAGTCTGGAAATGCTTCACTTTTACATGGGGGGGGGGAATTTTATAAGGGGGGGGTGTACTTTAGGCAGAGCGGAGGAGTAGCCTTAGAGCACTTACTTGATAACCAAGAGACCGGGGTTTGATTCTCACTAGCACGCCTTGGGAAAGTCACTTAACCCTCTATTGCCTTGGAAGAAAGGCCTGGCGATCTACTTCGTAAGGGGGAGTTCTTTTCATCATTAATGTAAGTATGTGGCCGCATACATGCATTATGACTTAAGACAAGTAATAGGCGCCTATTTGTTTTTATAAAACATGCTTAACAAAGGTGACTCAAATAGCACTTGAGCTAGGCGTTCCCTTATGAAATTATCCTATGCAGGGCCGGATTTACGTATACGCCATGTACGCCATGGCGTAGGGCCCACAACCGGCAGGGGCCCACAAAAAATAGAACCAGGTTTTTTTTTTTTTCAACTCGATTAAAAAAAAAACCTGGTGGCTGCCGCCGCGGGGCCCCCTCTGCTGCCGCGGGGGCCCCGTCTACAAGATGGTCGGGTCCGGTCCGGTCCGGTCGGGTCGGGTCGGGTCTCGTCTCGTCTCCCTCCCTCCCTCCCTCCCTCCCGGCTGCGAGAGACGCGAAGAGAGAGCGTCTCCTCGCGTCTGTGTTAAGCCCGCAGGGGCTGATGGGATTTCCCATCAGCCCCTGCGGGCTTAACACAGACGCGAGGAGACGCTCTCCCTTCGCGTCTCTCGCAGCCTGCAGCGAGGGAGGGAGAGAGACCCGACCGGACCCGACCCGACCCGACCGGACCGGACCCGACCAGCTTGTAGACGGGGCCCCCGCGGCAGCAGAGGGGGCCCCGCGGCGGCAGCCACCAGGTTTTTTCTTTAAATTCAAATTTACTGTAGGCCGGGGGGGGTAGGAGTCCTAACCCCCCCGGCCTAAAGTAAAATTTAATTTAAAAAAAAACCCTGGTGGCTGCCGCCGCGGGGCCCCCTGTGCTGCCGCGGGTGCCCCGACTACAAGCTGGTCGGGTGGGGTCGGGTGGGGTCCGGTCGGGTCTCTCTCCCTCCCTCCCTCGCTGCAGGCTGCGAGAGACGCGAAGATGCGTCTCTCGCAGCCTGCAGCCTGCAGCGAGGGAGGGAGAGAGAGACCCGACCGGACCCGACCCGACCCGACCGGACCCGACCAGCTTGTAGACGGGGCCCCCGCGGCAGCAGAGGGGGCCCCGCGGCGGCAGCCACCAGGTTTTTTTTTTAAATTAAATTTTACTTTAGGGGGGGGTAGGACTGGTAATGGGCTATGGGGGGGGTAGGACTGGTAATGGGCTATGTGGGGGGGGGTAGGACTAGTAATGGGCTATGGGGGGGGTAGGACTGGTAATGGGCTATGGGGGGGGGGTAGGACTGGTAATGGACTATGGGGGGGGTAGGACTGGTAATGGGCTATTGGGGGGGCTGGGGCTGGAAATGGACTGGGGGGGGTAGGGCTGGTAATGGGCTATTGGGGGGCTGGGGCTGGAAATGGGCTGGGCTGGGGGGGTTAAGGCTAGAGGTGGGCTGATGGGGTTAGGACTGGTAATGGACTGTGGGCTGTTGGGGGGGGGCTTAGAACTGGCAATGGGCTTTGGGGGGGTTAAGACTGGTAATGGGCTGTGGGCTGATGGGGGCTGTCTGGTAATGGGCTATGGGGGGGGATAGAACTGAAAAGGGGCTGGGGGGTTAAGACTGGAGGTGGGCTGATGGGGTTAGGACTGGTAATGGGCTGTTGGGGGGGGGATTAGAACTGGTAATGGGCTTTGGGGGGGTTAAGACTGGTAATGGGCTGTGGGCTGATGGGGGTTGTCTGGTAATGGGCTATGGGGGGCTAGGACTGGAAATGGGCTGGGGGGTTAAAACTGGAGGTGGGATGATGGGGTTAGGACTGGTAATGGGCTGTGGGCTGATGGGGGGTAGGACTGGCAATGGGCTATGGGGGGCTGACTGGAAATGGGTTGATGGGGTTAGGACTGGAAGTGGGCTGATGGGGGGATAGGACTGGTAATGGGTTATAGGGGGGGCTTAAACTGAAAATGGGGTGATGGGGGGTTAAGGACTGAAAATGGGGTGATGGGGGGTTAAGGACTGTAAGTGGGGTGATGGGGGGCTAGGACTGGAAATGGGCTGATGGATGGCTAGGACTGGAAATGGGCTGATGCAGGGACTAGAAGGGAATGGATGCTGGGTGAGGCTGGAACTAGAAGGGAGCTGATGTTGGGGGAGGATTAGAATGGGATGGGGCTGGAAGAGTAAAATGGAGAAGGGAAAAATATTTTGTGTGGGAGGGATAAAAAATCTACAATTGGCCGGGTATTGGGAGAGTAAGTGGGGATTGAGGATGGAGGGGTAATATTTGAGTGGATGAAATAGGAATGAGGAAAGAGCAAAAGGAGAAAGATTAGTATGTTAAAGCAGATGTAGAGAGAGAATGGAAAAAAATCTAGAAGAGAGAAGAAAGGACAAATGGACAGCAGACGATGGAGAGTTAGCAGAAGACACGAAGAAACCAGAAGAAAGTGGCTGGAGCAATTGCAGCTGAAAAAAATGCACAAAAGGTAGAAAAATATCTCTTTATTTTGAATTTATTAATTGGAATATGTCAGCTCTGGTAAATGTGCATCATTAACATCTGTGCTTTGTTTAGTACAAGAGCAAATTAATGTATTGTTTTATTTCTACAGTGTTGTACATTCCAAGTTTGGCTTTTGGGATTCCCAGTTTAATTATTGTCTTCCTATTTCTAAATTGTGATTACTTGTTTGGTGATGGTCTATGTTCTGCATGTGTAACTGAGCTGAGGTGTTCTGTTTATATAATTCCTATTTGACATTGCCACTTGTTCTCTTTCCCCAGTAGGTCATGTATTGTTGTTCTCTGAAATGTATTGGTTTAATATTTGCAGTGTTGCCTTTTGATTGGTAGAGTATGGTGCTTTGTGAGTCCTGGTAGTGCTGTTAGGATACGGCGGGTTTACTATGGGCAGTGTTTGTAGTAGTTCCTAATGTGTCTGGCAGTTGGCACTGGATTATAGTAATGTAGAAATCTTTTAGTCTTTCTTTATCCATACACTCATTAAGAGGCACGTTTACTAAAAGTTAGTATATGGTAACATTATGCAAATATTTATGCAAATGAGGCCCCTTATGCAAATGAGGTCCGCACCCCCCTTGGGCCGCCCCTGCTGGGGGCCCACAATTTTTGTTGGCGTAGGGCCTCACTCAAGGTAAATCCGGCCCTGATCCTATGAATGCACATATGCTGGTATATACACAAGAAAAAGCATTCATAAACTTACTCCTATGCTATGCTACAAGTCTATCAGATCCCTGTCTCGCCTGTTTGTCTCTGACTGTGCAGTCTTTCCTGGCTTTGGAGCAAGAAAGGCTGAGATAGATTCAGAGAGAAGTAAATGTTAAAACTCAGACAGAGTTGTTTCTTAGAGTCCTATCTTGATCTTTGCATGCTTTTTGTAATTTTTACAGCTCTTACATCTCAGCTAAATAAATTCTAAAACAGCAATATGGATCACCTTCTCTCTCTGAATGGAGAAGGCCAAATGATTCTGTGCTCTGCTTTGTTTCATTTTCCTAGTCAGCTGCTGATATAATCAGCCATGAGATTTGGAAGATGGAAGGGAGGTAGGAACAGGATTGTTTAGCTGCCTGTCAAAAATTTCAACAAAAAAAGGTCACGTGCCTTGTGCTTCTGCCTTCATCCCCTCTCTTCCCCTCTCAAAGTGGCTCTGGTTTGTCTCTACCCCCTGCTCTCATGGGTACAGTTTGCTGCCAAAAACAAATGGAATGTACTGTATGAGTATTTGGTTTAAACCCCACCCCCTTGGCCATTTGGTTTGTTTAAAGGTATACAAAATGAAAATGCCCTCATTTATTGCGGTTTACCATTCATCTGAGAATGAATAATAACCCTACCCCCCACTGTACAGTGGTAGCAGAGTTTTCTGAAGAGGTAAGAAACAGAAGGGGTCAATTTTCAATGGCAGCCATGAGCAGTTTTATTTAAATGCCAGCACTTGCATTTAAATTAATCTGTATATTCATCATCCCTATACATGTAGAAGGTTTAGTTAGTTCAGCTCGGTTTATTATTTGATTATACTACCTCTTGGGCTGGTTATAGTCTATCAAAGCAGCTCACAATATTTAAATAGGATTAGTAAAATTAGTACATTAGTATAGCAGTTCTACAATATAAAAGTAGTACAGAAATGATACAACATAAAAGCTTATAAAAAGAAACAAAAACAAAAAAAGGAAGAGACCATTTACAAAGCACGAATTGGGAATTAGGTTGGAAATGTTTGGGTAAAAAAAATATAACTTTAAATTCTTTTTGAAATAGGCATGGTTAGATTTTCCACTCAGTTCTGAAGGCAACATATTCCACAGATACAGAGTTACATATGAGAAGGCTGATTTCCTTGTTGTTTTAGGGTGTATTTTGGATGGTGAGGGAAGGTAATTTAAAAAAGTTATTAACACTCATAGATGGTCACATATACATGTACTGTAATTGGCCTCTTACAAAATACTGACCAGCTTAAACATATGCGCTATGGCAAGATGGTATGTCCTTTGCCAGTAGGCTTACACTCAAGTGGAGTTTGGGACAAAACTTGCCACTACATGTGTAGATGATAAAATATGGTAATGTACACCCATACAGAGAAATTACAGGTTTGGACATTTACACCAGCTCTGGGGCAATGTAGGCACACATTATGCCACTTATACCAGCATTTTATAAAGAAAATAGGTGTTCATGTATCTTTATAAAATTGCATCTAAGTAGGCACCTATTTTCACGTTTACTGTTGGTGCCCCCTTATAAAATTGCCCTCTTAAATAGCAAATTTATAACAGAGTGTCTAGGTTTGGAGATGGTGAAGGTGTCTATTTATAAAGACACACCATAGGTGCTTAGGTGTCTTTTGCATAATACTAGCAGAAATAGCCTTAGATTCTGGGCACTGGCAATTATTCATATCTGCATTAACATACCGTATTTTCCGGCGTATAAGACGACTGGGCGTATAAGACGACCCCCTACTTTTCCTGTTAAAATATAGGGTTTGGCCTATACTCGCCGTATAAGACTACCCCTCTTCCAGCGCACACCAAAAAAAATAAAAAAACATTAGATTTGATTTCAATATAATAATTTTAATTCAAATGCTTATGACATGCAGGTACTTAGCAGGAAAACTGTCACTTATAAACATAAGGCTGTTTGTCATCATACATGTCAACAAGCGGGTGGTACAGTATAATGGGTGAAGTACTTCTATGTACCATAGAAGAGCAAGATATGGAGGTGATTGTATTTGATGATCTTAAGTTACCAAATAGGTAGAAAAGCTGATAGCAAAACCCAGAAGTATGCTTAGGTACATAAGGGGGCCAGCAAGAAAAAGGGGTTGATAGTGCCTCTGTGTAAGTCTCTGGTGAGACCTCATTTGGAGCACTATGTACAATTCTGGAAACTGCACCTTAAGATAAAGATATAAACAGTGGAGTCGGTACAGAGGGTGGCTACTAAACTAGTCAGTGCTCTTTGTCAGAAAGCATATGGAGACAGACTTACAGATCTTCGTAGGTATACTTTAGAAGAAAGGCCAGAGAGGGAAGGGTATGATGGAGATATTCAAATACCTCCTTGGCATACTGATCACCCCCTAAACTTTAAGCGTTTCTTAATTCTTGCAATTAATGGGAATGAAATTCTCCGGTGCCTCCAGGAATCTTGCACTATTCTCCGGAGGAAAATAACGGCGCAGAAATCAAACGCAAGGGGAAAGAATCTATCACTCACCTGGGTATAGTCTGCGTACAATTTAGTCATATTGGACAAATCGTGGTCCACCATTGCATGGGATAGTGGAAGCGAATCCAAGTCTCTTCACATGCACTAAAAATCTCATCCGAGAGCTGCTCCTTACGCGGTTAGCAGTTGCTTCAAATAGAAATATAGGTCCCTCTGCAAGCTGCAGGACTTGAACCCTGGCTTTAGTGCTTCCCTTGGGGATCTCCGAGAAGCAATGAGAAGATAGAGATCCTGGACCACCAAGGTGTCAGAAGGTGCAGGTGTCCGCGATTTGCGATCTGAAGGGTAGGTACAGATCTAAGGCTCGTTATCTCACTGTTCCTTCAAGCGATCACAGAACTCTGCGGGGCACTGGAGCGGGCTGAGAGTGGAGGAAGAGGCGATGATGTCCTGCGGTATTTAGTCACCCTCTTAAGAGCCAGAATGAAGCATACAAGCGAAAGTCCCTGTCCCGCCTTAATGCACTCGCTCGCCAGGGACGGGGACCTGCCTCTGGCCCCGCCCGTCCCCCTCAAGTCAGACCAGCCACGGTCCCATCTCCCCGGATACTTAAGCACCAACAATAAATACACTGTGTATGCAGCTTTGCTAGCCTTACAATTAGCCGGGCAGCATCGAAGAGGCAGCCAGCATAGAGGAATGTCAATCGGTCCAACAAGTGCTTTGATCTTTTTATGTAAGAGACGGGTTCAGATCCTGTTGTGGTCGTCAGCTTCTGGGAAATGGTTCTTTTACCAGCATAGATTGCTCCTTTATAAGCTCTCCACGACAGACTGTACGCTCAAGTGGCTGCATTCTCTTTTCCTCAGCGGGCTGCCTTTGCATACACAGTGCTCACTGCGGAGGGACTTTATGATCGCACTGTATTAAACATGTACCGGCGTATAAGACGACCCCCGACTTTTGAGCATATTTTCATGGGTTAGAAAGTCGTCTTATACGCCGGAAAATACGGTACTTTTAAGTGTGACCTAATTTTATAAGACGCCTCTTTATAAAATTACCTCCATAGTCAGCAGCTCTGTATATATGTATTGTGCAGTCACTGTCACTCTCACTGTCACTATATATATATATATATATAGTATAGGCCCTGCTAGTCTGCAGGCGAAGACTACTCATACAGCATAACCAGATAGCAACTGGAAATCACTGTTCTCTGGATAATTTTGGTACCTCCAAGCTTCCTCCATCTTTTCCCAATATATAGATAGTATCAAGCCAGTCAGAAGAATCTTGACCTGGTAAAATCTATATAGTGGCCCAAACGTGATGAATAAGGAAGTTACACAACAGGCCTATAACATGCAACATATCCAAATAGTGGCTATGTAAATGCCGCTCAGCTGACTATCCACGGGTGCCACCACTATACGTCTCAATGCTAACCAATTTGCATGTCAAGAGCATTCCGTGGCGTCACCCGTTGTTAACCGGGCTGCAGCTATATTGAGCCACTGCCAGTTAGTGACTCACGGCAGCTGATTATTGCTGCTGCCCGGTTAGCTTTCGGGTTCTGTGATATTCAATACTGGTGGCTGGATATGGCCTTGAAATTAAATATACAGGGTTAACGTTTGGCTAGCCACTTAGCTTAATATCAGGCCTTAAGAATTCATCTTATTTTTCTGATGTAATCTTATCTACCCTGAACACACCCCTTGGTCATCTAGCAATCCAACTCTCTCTACAGCAAGAATTTTTTTAGACATTCTGTCCTGCCTCATTACTATTTTACTTCTAATTTGCCAGTGTTCATGCTTATCCCTATTTTCCTCATTAGGGTATGTATTTCAGCTTGGAAGAAAGAAGACAGAAATATGCTAGAAATTTGTAAAATCATGGGTGGGGTAGAGCGATCAATAGGGAACGACTGTTTAACATTTCAACTAACACAAAACCAAGAGGGCATTCCATGAAACGACCATTAGATGGAAAGCAGACTGTAAACTTTTTTTTATAATGCAATATATAAATAAGCTGTGGACTCTGTTGATGAAGGATGTGGTCAAGGCAATTAGCACAGAAGAATTCAAAAGAGGTTTGGACAAGTTTCTGGAAGAAAATTCCATGAAAAATTATTAGCCATGTAGACTTGGGAAAGCCTTTGCTTATCCCTGGAAATGAGCTCTGAGAAATATTGTTGATCTAGGGCTTGATATTCAATGATGGCAGCTAACCTTTCTAAACTAGCTAGTCATCTCCCATAAATCTAAGTTCCAGATATTCAATACCGGGGCCATATCAGGGTCAGCTTGGTAGCTTTGAAACTAACAGAGCAGCGACGATATTCAGCTGCTGCCCAGTTAGCTTCGGCAGCAAAAGTTAGGACAGTCTATAAGGTGCCTAATTTTTGCTGCCGAGGGATAACTGGGCAGTACCCGAATATCGTCACTAACATTGGCATGCCTAATGGTGGCATCCACAGATATTCAATCACGACTGAAACTTAAGTTTAATATGCAAGCCTGTAAATAGTTGATATGTTTGCTGTTTCCTGCCCACTGTAAATAGTTGTGTTACTGTTTATTGTGAAAAGTTATTATGTTTCAGAAATGTTCAATGTCAATATTATTATCTTTCTGTTCTCTGTAAACCTTCCCTGATCTCTGGAAGGGGCGGTATAGAAAAATTTACAAATAAATAAATAAAATAAATAATGTAGATATCAAGTCTGCTAACTGCATTAATCATTTTGAATATGAGGCCCTATGCTCCTAACTTTGAGAGTTATAGCCTCTTTGAAACATAGAAACATAGAAACATGATGACAGAAAAAGACCACAAGGCCCATCTAGTCTGTCCTTCCATAACAACTACAACAGTCCACTTTTTACCTTTAGAGATCCTCTGTGTTGGTCCCATGCTTTTTTGAATTCAGTTACTGTCCTCATCTCTACCACCTCCACTGGGAGACTATTCCACGGATCCACTACTCTTTCTGTAAAGAAATATTTCCGCATATCACTCCTGAATCTATCTCCCTTCACCCTCATCCCATGTCCCCTCGTAGCAGAACTTGCTTTCAATTGAAAGAGTCTCTCTCCCTGAACATTTATGCCACGGAGGTATTTAAACATCTCAATCATATCACCTCTATCCCGCCTTTCCTCTAAGGTGTACATATTAAGATCCTTAAGTCTGTCCTCATATGCTTTATAATGAAGCCCATTAATCATTTTAGTAGCAACCCTCTGCACCGACTCCATCCTGTTCACATCCTTTTGAAGGTGCGGTCTCCAGAATTGCACACCATACTCCAAATGAGGTCGCACCAAAGACTTATACAGAGGCATTATCACCTCCTTTTTTCTGCTAGCCATTCCTCTCCGTATGCACCCAAGCATCCTTCTAGCTTTTGCCGTCACCTTTTCTACCTGTTTAGCTACTTTAAGATCATCAGACACAACCACGCCTAGGTCCCGCTCTTCTTTAGTGGACAAAAGTACTTCACCTCCTATACTATATTGCTCCCTTGGATTGCTGCAGCCCAAATGCATGACCTTACATTTTTTAACATTAAATCCCAGCTGCCAAATTCTAGACCATTCTTCAAGCTTAGCTAGATCCCTCCTCATGTTAGCTACACCTTCCTGGGTGTCTACTCTATTGCAGATTTTGGTATCATCCGCAAAGAGGCAAACCTTACCCGACAGCCCTTCCGCTATATCACTAACAAAGATGTTAAAAAGAATCGGACCAAGGACAGATCCCTGGGGCACACCACTGGTAACATCCTTCTCCTCAGAGTGAGCTCCATTTACTTGTACTCTGTCGCCTCCCACCCAACCAATTTCTAACCCAAGCAGTGACTTTAGGGTCCATCCCTAGGGTGCTCAGTTTGTTTATAAGTCGCCTGTGAGGAACAGTGTCGAAGGCTTTACTGAAATCTAAATACACCACATCTAGAACTCTCCCTCGGTCCAACTCCCTGGTCACCCAGTCAAAGAAATCAATCAGATTTGTCTGACAAGACCTGCCTCTGGTGAATCCATGCTGCCTCGGATCCTGTAATCCGCCGGACTCCAGAAACCTCACTATTTTCTCTTTCAGCAGCGTTTCCAATAATTTACTCACCACCGAAGTTAAACTAACCGGCCTGTAGTTTTCAACCACATCCTTACTTCCGCTTTTGTGTAAAGGCACCACATGAGCCTCTCTCCAGTCCTTTGGCACCACTCCCGACTCCAACGAGGCATTGAAAAGGTCAGTCAGTGGAGTTGCTAGAATGTCCCCAAGTTCCCTCAGTATTCTAGGGTGTATCCCATCCGGTCCCATCGCTTTGTCTACTTTAAGTTGAGCTAGTTTCTCACGAACACAGTCTTCTGAAAATTGTTCAAGATGTCCCTCGCTTCTGTTCTTATTTGTGGGTGTTTTCTGAGGTCCTGCTTTTTATTTATGCAATTTTAACAAAACAATACAAGAAAAAACTTGTATAGAGAGGGCAAAATCCAATCTTAATTAAGCTAACAGAAGAAAATCTATAAGAAGCATACACACAGGACGGATTACCCAATAGACCACAAGTAAGGCAAGATGGGTCACAAATCAGAGGATAAATTATATACAAAGCAATATGAGGTAAATAGAGCAAACAGCAGAGTGGTGAACAAAATCTAAACCGCACTAGCTCTCTAACACAGGAGAGCTACTGGTAGGGGGGATGAGAGAAGATTCCTGTACCAGAGCTAATCTAGATGAAACAAAACTAGCCAACTGGGAGGGTTAAAAAAAAAGGTAACTATGCCCAGCATATTTAACTAGGCACTTACATGGAAATCGAAGAAAGAACAATCCCCCCAGCTGTAACACCCCGGAACGATATAATAAAAACTGACACCTTCTCCTCTAAGTGGCCCTACTAACATCAGGAAATATACGTAATTGGGAGTCAAGGAACATCTTACATGGTGTACGAAAAAATAATCTTAATGACCAATCCCTATCTGCCTCTAAGGCGAAGGTAACAAGCAAAGTTTCCACCATACCAGCCTCAGACGGAGACCTCTCTAGAAAAATGGATAAATCTAAACTATCCACAGATAGTACCTGATGCTTTTTTTTTCTGCAGAAACAGCCTTAGCAGTTGGAAAATAATAGGCTTTAGAAATAGGAGGAAGAGATTCAGCTGGAACCTTAAGAATAGTTATCATAAACTTTTTAAACAGCTCTATCGGAGCCACAGAAGGAACCTTTGGAAACTTTAATATTCGAAGGTTCCGGCTTCTTGCAACATTTTCTAAAAATTCCAGTCGCCTATGTAATACAGTAGAGTCTTTAAGAAAGGTTTGAGAAAGTTCTTCCATCTGCCCCAGTCGACTCTCAAAGGAGGCTACTTTAGCAGCACATTCAGTCTGTCCCAATTCATATACTTTTAACTGTTGCCCAAATGTTTGAAATTGCTGCATAATAGCCTGAAGCTGCGCAGTAATATTTGTAGACATCGATGAAAAAGCAGCCCATAATGAATCAAGTGTAACTACCGTGGGTGTCACCAGTTCATGTCCCAGTCCTTCCACACCATTATTAGTTTGCCGGGTCAATTGAGGGGAAGAAGGCAGCTCTCCCGAAGGATGAAGAAAATCAGATGGTTGCTTCAATCCACTCCTATCAGCACCAGCACTTACAACCGAAGAGACCAGGATCTGTGTTTCTCCCCCAGAGCTGGCCCTCTGTGCACGCAAATCAGTCGGAGGAATCCCCAACTCCTTCCCGTCCTCACATACTGATTGCTGCAGGGACTTCACTTCTGGTTGCACTGGCGGTAAGCGAAGCTCCGGGCTGAGGGAAACCTCAAGGTCCTCGACGCTGTGAGGTCCTCCATCCACCTCAACAGAACTCAACGGACACACCAAAGCTGCTGCACCATTCCTCACCGGCACCACGAACAAATCCATGGGCCCGGTGCTCGCTGTTTTCACAGCAGCTGAACTTTCTCCAATCGCTTCTGATGCCAACTTGGCTTTTCTCTTTCTGCCGGAGTGCGGCATACAGAGTCATCGTCCGTCAGCAAAAAACAATGAAACAAGTAAAGGAAAATAGAAGAGAGTCCTCGGAACTGCTACAACGAGCGTCTGCTCAAGGTGCCATCTTGCCCCCCAAGTCCTTCACCTTTTCTTACATTTTAAACTTCTACATTTAGGCGCGTAAAAAGTGGGTGGCAATGGGAACGGATTTACAGCACGGAAGAGAGGTTAGGAGCTTAGCACTGATTTTCTGCACTAGACAACTAATTTAGGCTCATAAATCTAGGCAAAAGAATGGCAGCCCTAAATTTAAACTCCTAAATTAGGATAAATTTTCAACTGAAAATTTAGGCTCCTAAGTGTAGCTGGGGAGTGAAGGAGTAGCCTAGTGGTTAGAGCAACTGTCTAGTACCCAGGGTTCAATTCCCACTGGCACTCCTTGTGAACTTGGGCAAGTCACTTTACCCTCCATTGCCTTGGAATTACTTCCAGTGATACATTGCCAAGAAAACCCAGAGGTAGCTGGGTTACTATGAGTCAACACTGACTTGATGGCACAAAAAAAAAAGTAGGGCACAAATTTAGGAACCTAACTGAGGAATTCGCCTTTTTTTTAATATCGGCCCCTTAATTTTTGGTATCTTCGGGGTACTTGTGACTTGAACTGTCCAGGATGCTAACCTCAATGAAATTTGCCCTGGCTCAGCATGCCTTTTCTTAAAGTCTTATGTTCTCATATTCGTATGTTTTCAATTTTCATAAAAATGAATTAGAGCCTCTTTGATCTCACCATTTAGCCATGCTGGCACTGTTTAGTCTTCTTTCAACCTTTTTTTAATGCATGAAATATGTTTTATCTGGGATTCTAAAATGGTATTTTTCAGTAACAATCATGCCTCTTGCAAAATTGTGATCCTGACAACTTCTTCCTTTAGATTTTTTTCTAATTTCCTTATTTTATCATTTTTTAATGAAATGCTGTTAATAACTATTGAAATGTGGGACCAGCATCGTTATCCTTTGCATGAGGTACTATATTCCTGTAAGGACTACATCTAAAGCAGCCCCCCCTCCCCCCCCCCCCCCCACACACACACCAACTATTCCATGAGACTGTCATTTGGGGCATTTAGAAACTTTACCTCTCTAATATGTACTGATGAGACATTTACCTAATCGATACAAGGGTAATTTAATCGATACAAGGGTAATTTAATCGATACAAGGGTAATTATAAAGTTACCAAATTTGCTGGCCTTCTTTACTGTCTGCTTCTTCATCTCAATCAGATGAACTATAGTATATTGCCATCACTACACTCTTTCTCTTTCCCCATCACACATAGAAATACAAGTGATCAGGTTTTGTAGTTTATCACAGCTCTTCTCTTAGTTAAGGTATTCCATGACATACCTTATGTTGACCTCTGGGAATTCTCTTATTGATTTATATTACAAACTTCCTAGCCTGGCTTTGGTGTGTTTTAGCTTGATTGTGGCTTATATTTTGACTATTTTCAGTATCATGAAGTCTTTAAGGCTGAATGGTTTCACCTGTGTCAGCTCTCAACATATAATTAATCTATGGAATTCATTGCCAGAGGATGTGGTAAAAGCAGGTAGTATATCTGGGTTTATAAAAGGTCTAGACAAATTCTTGGAGGAAAAGTCCACAAACCGTTATTAAGGTAGTCTAAGAGAAAAACACTGCTTATCCCTGGCTTCACAAGCTGTGACTTCTCTAGTTCCATAAGTTCTGCATCAGAAGATGGTTTGTCCAGCAGCACACTTCTGTCTCCTCATTCCCCCAGCCAGCCCCCAACTAACTTCCTTGGGGAGTTTATAATATACCCTTAGATCGGAAGTTCCACCCACCCCACTCTCAGTACTTCCACTCACAGGCTCCCCCTCTCACAGCATTCTGTCTGGGGAGGGGAGAGTTTCTCCCTCGCTGCTCTGTTAAGCCCGCGGGGGCTGATGGGAAGTTCCCATCAGCCCCCGCGGGCTTAACAGAGCTGCGAAAGGGAAACTAGTTCCTTCGCACTCTGAAAGCCGGCGTGTGTGACTGCAGCTGCAAAGAGAGAGGTGATACAGGGGAGGGCAGGCTCTCCTGGGCAGGGGGGGGCCCACGGCACACTCGATTCTGCCGCGGCGGCCCCGGCGGCCCCGGCAGCGGCAGCAGACAGCTTTTTAAAAAAAAAATTCCCTAGGCTAGGCTGGGCTGGGGGGGGGGGGTTAGGAGTGGTGATGGGCTATGGGGGGCTATGGGGGGGCTGGGGAGGGGGGGGTAGGCGTGGTGATGGGCTATGGGGGAGCTAAGTCTGTATATGGGCTGATGGGATTAGGACTGGAAGTGGGTTGATGGGGGGTTAGGACTGGTAATGGGCTATGGGGGGCTTAAACTAAAAATTGGGTGATGGGGGATTAGGACTGGAAATGGGCTGGTGGGATTAGGACTGGGAGTGGGCTGATGGGGAGGTTAGGACTGGTAATGGGGTATGGGGGGCTTAAACTGAAAATTGGGTGATGGGGGATTAGGACTGGAAATGGGCTGGTGGGATTAGGACTGGGAATGGGCTGATGGGGAGGTTAGGACTGGTAATGGGGTATGGAGGGGCTTAAACTGAAAATTGGGTGATGGGGGATTAGGCCTGGAAATGGGCTGGTGGGATTAGGACTGGGAGTGAGCTATGGGGGGCTAGGACTGGTAATGGGTGGGGGGGTTGCTAGGACTGGAAATGAGCTGGGGGGGTTGCTAGGACTGGAAATGGGCTGGGGGGATTAAGACTGGAGGTGGGCTGATGGGGTTAGGACTGGTAATGGGCTGTGGGCTGTTGGGGGGGGTCAGGACTGGTAATGGGCTATGGGGGGCTAGGACAGGAAATGGGCTGATGGGGCGGGGTTAGGACTTGAGGTGGGCTGTTGGGTGTGGTTAGGACTGGTAATGGGCTATGGGGGCTAGGACTGGAAATGGGCTGATGGGGGGTTAAGACTGGAAGTGGGCTGATGGGGTTAGGAGTGGTAATGGGCTGTGGGCTGTTGGGGGGGGTTAGGACTGGTAATGGGCTATGGGGGGGCTAGGACTGGAAATGGGCTGATGGGGGGGTTAACACTGGAGGGGGGCTGATGGGGTTAGGACTGGTAATGGGCTGTGGGCTGATGGGGTGAGGACTGGTAATGGGCTATGGGGGGGTTAGGACTGATAATGGGCTATGGGGGGGCTAGGACAGGAAATGGGCTGATGGGGAGGGGTTAGGACTTGAGGTGGGCTGATGGGGTTAGGACTGGCAATGGGCTATGGGGGGCTGACTGGAAATGGGTTGATGGGGGTTAGGACTGGAAGTGGGCTGATGGGGGGGTTAGGACTGGTAATGGGTTATAGGGGGGGCTTAAACTGAAAATTGGGTGATGGGGGTTAGGACTGGAAGTGGGTTGATGGGGGGGGGCTAGGACTGGTATTGGGTTGGGGGGTTGCTAGGACTGGAAATGGGCTGATGGGGGGCTAGGACTGGAAATGGGCTGATGCAGGGACTAGAAGGGAATGGATGCTGGGTGAGGCTGGAACTAGAAGGGAGCTGATGTTGGGGGAGGATTAGAATGGGATGGGGCTGGGAGAGTAAAATGGAGAGGGGAAAAATATTTTGTGTGGGAGGGATAAAAAATCTACAATTGGCCGGGTATTGGGAGAGTAAGTGGGGATTGAGGATGGAGGGGTAAAATTTGAGTGGATGAAATAGGAATGAGGAAAGAGCAAAAGGAGAAAGATTAGTATGTTAAAGCAGATGTAGAGAGAGAATGGAAAAAAAACTAGGAGAGAAGAAAGGACAAATGGACAGCAGACGATGGAGAGTTAGCAGAAGACACGAAGAAACCAGAAGAAAGTGGCTGGAGCAATTGCAGCTGAAACAAAATGCACAAAAGGTAGAAAAATATCTCTTTATTTTGAATTTATTAATTGGAATATGTCAGCTCTGGTAAATGTGCATCATTAACGTCTGCGCTTTGTTTAGTACAAGAGCAAATTAATGTATAGTTTTATTTCTACAGTGTTGTACATTCCAAGTTTGGCTTTTGGGATTCCCAGTTTAATTATTGTCTTCCTGTTTCTAAATTGTGATTCCTTGTTTGGTGATGGTCTATGTTCTGCATGTGTAACTGAGCTGAGGTATTCGGTTTATGTAATTCCTATTTGACATTGCCACTTGTTCTCTTTCCCCAGTAGGTCATGTATTGTTGTTCTCTGAAATGTATTGGTTTAATATTTGCATGTTTCCTTTTGACAGGTAGGGTATGGTGCTTTGTGAGTCCTGGTAGTGCTGTTAGGATACGGCGGGTTTGCTATGGGTTCTAAATGGGCAGTGTTTTTAGTAGTTCCTAATGTGTCTGGTGGTTGGCACTGGATTATAGTAATGTAGAAATCTTTTAGTCTTTCTTTATCCATACACTCATTAAGAGGCATGTTTACTAAAAGTTAGTATATGGTAACATTATGCAAATATTTATGCAAATGAGGCCCCTTATGCAAATGAGGCTCCGCACCGAGTCTCCGCACATGGCCCCGCACCCCCCTTGGGCCGCCCCTGCTGTCTGGCACCCGCCCCTCTCTCTAGGGGCATAGGAATATGTATTCTTTTTAGGCCTATCCATCTTTCTAGGTCTGTGAGTTCTAAAGATCCAGACAAGGGTTCCTTCACTTTTCACAATACATAAAATACTTCTCACTCACATACCAACTCACCTCAGTGTTAGCCTAGAGGTGTCTACCACCAATACATTAGTAGTCTGTTACTCAGAGTTGCCAAGATACCAGTTCCTGTTTGTATGGTGCTGTATACGCCTTGTAGAGCTGCATAAATGATTATTATTATTATTAGTAGTAGTAGTAGTAGTAGAAGATTTTAAGCCAATCCTGGATTTCTGGCAATCTCATGTTGATGCATTATGGGACCTGCAGCACTGATTCCAGTGGGTAAAATCAGGGACTACAAATATACTGCATTGTAATGCAAATTTAAAACCAGAACTGACAAATAAATCTCACTTCTGGAACTGGGTAACTTGGCAATTCTATGGTTACTTCTCTCTACATCTAAAATCTGCCTTGAAATGACAAGGCACTCAGCATTCATCATAATTAAAGGGAGACTCTAACCATACCTGTTTATGGAAGAATTTAAAAACATGGAAGTGAATTTTAGAAAGATGTCCAAGTGCAATCTGGGATGTCTAAATCAGAACGTCTGAAAAAAAATCAGGCACATCCAGGTACAGATATGATTTCACAAATGTGGGCGTGCCCAATATGGACATTTGCAGGGTCACCTAGATAGACATCTTCAGAATAGCATTTCAGAACCTGGATGTCTAGGGATAGCCTAATGGTTAGCATCATGGGCTAGGATCAAGAAGCCAGGTTTCAAATCCTACTGCTTCTATCATTGAGATAGTGCTGAGTATTGGGGATGATTGCTATTTTCTCTACACCCTCTGGATGTTTTTCAGCCAAAGCAAATACCTTTCAGGTGCCCGGAACAAGTCTAAACTGAGATACGACTCTGGAGGTCCAGATTCTTAGGAACTCCCTGGCCATGCCTCCTCCTTGCCCCTGTTCAGCTTGGATGTCCACAGAGCCGGCTTCTAAAATGCTTTGCAGACATCTCTGTGCTTTGGATGTGTCTAGTCCCATTTTCAGATGCCCGAAGCACAAATATGGCTTCCAAAATAATCCCCATATCCTTTCACTCAAACATTCCCAACCTGATTCCCAATTTGTGCTCTGTGGAATTGTCTCCTCCTTTCTTTTCTTTTTCTCTTACTGATTTCTATATTGTGTGGTTGCTGTGCTCATTTTTATATTGAGTAATTGCTATACAAATGTACTAATTTTATTAATTTTATTTAACCATTGTAAGCTACTTTGATGGACTATAACCAGCCCTAGAGGTGGTATATCAAATAACAAACTAAACTACTTTAGGGTACAGAGATACATGTATTTTATAAACTCTGGTCCCTTCTACATACAGTTTATAAAATACAGATTTAGAGTTAGGTGACCCATTTTTCAGATGCACCTACTTGACCAATGTAAAATTACCCTTCAATTGAGAAAATAAGAATTTCTTCTCATATCTCGAGCTAAGAGATTTGCCCTGTGTGTCTAATGGCTTGTACAACATGCTTAAGTGTTCACGTTGTTGAAGGTTGAAGCTGCACACAACATCCTTCTGGGGAAAATCACTGGGCTGGACTTTTTCCAACAGGAGACTTCCAAACATTCTGAAACCACAGTTCTCATGACTTGGTGAAGCACTTTACCAGCTTGTACATAGGCTATTTAAACTCTGCTCCCTGATAGTGTTCCCAGAGTTGTGCACTCCTCATCTTTCTTCTGCAGTATCATCTGTGGGTTCTTCATCGTTCTTGGAGGAGGGAACTTGCTAATATCATAAGACCATAGTTCCTCAACTAACTAAACTCCACCCCATATTATGACACTGGAGCTGTGAGCTCCCATGTCTCCCTCTAAAAGATCATCTATGGTCCTATCAGTCCACCGAAATGCCACCCAACTACTTATCAATGATGGCTCAACAAAGGGGCAAGAACAAGGGAATGGATACCGTGGAACCCTGTTGGGGGAATTTTGGGAACCTTAGCAAGTTTGAAATATTTTTCTTTGCAATCTACATTTATTTTAATGGTGCCAATGTGAAATTTCTAAAAAGATGCCTATTTTATGTTTTATTTTAGAAAAAAACAACATAGCTGTCTATATGCCTTTATAAAATTAGCACCAGTATTCATCACCAATAGCATTTGAAGACCGATGCACAACTTTACACCTCTTCCAAACAAGTTGTAAATCTGTGTGTGCACTCTATGCATGTAACAGAAAATTGACCTCAGCTCCACCCAGATATTATCCTCAGGAATACCTATATATGGACTGAACTTATATGTGGATGTATGGTATTTCCTATGTAGAAGTTACAAGGAACTGTGTCAGGAGTGGCCTGGGAGGGTCAAAAATCTACATTTAATATAGGGAATACATGAGTATGACCACAATTGTCCATATCAGGATTTACAGCTGCTTTCTGGCATGTATAGGATTTCTAAAGTGTTTGTTTTGACCAGCCCTTTACAGAAGAGATTAAGGAGTTAGCGCCTTTAACCTCTTATTGCTTATCTCTCACTTCAAATGGAAATGATTTAAAGCTAGCAGCATGGGTAGTTAACTGGTGACATTTATGCATTAGGGGCCTGCTCTTCAGCGCTGCTAGCTAGCGCGATTACAACAGCTGGCCACCGGTGCTGAGCATGAAATGTGGATATTCCATGCTGGTGTCATATGCGGCCCCAGCATTGAATATTTGGGGTCACTGCATAGCCGCAGACGCTAACCGGGCAGCAGCAATATTGAGCCACTGCCCAGTTAGCTCCTATGTGTAAAGAGGCCAGCTATTGCTGCATCTGTCTTTACCCACAGGTTGCTAACCGGGCAGCAGTGCAATATTGCCACCGCCTGCTTAGTGATGGGTGTCGCCTGTGCTCTGTCCCGGAACACCCATGAAACACTCTGATGCTACACGGTTAGCATCAGGGCGTGCAGTGGCGTTAATCGGGGATATTCAACAGCTCTAACCATGTTAGTGCCCCTGAATATCCCTCTAAGCGGCATTTACATGGTTTACAGGTCTGTAAACCATGTAAATGCCTTTGAATATCGGGCTCTAGGTTCCTAACATGGTCGTCATACACATGGAAGTTCTGAAGTACCAATTTCCATGCGGAAGTGCCAGCACCTAGGCGTGGATGTTGCTGAGTTTGCCCTGCTGATTTTTCTCACGTGTCCATTTGCAAAATGGATCCTCTGGCTCCAGATATCGATACACATGTGCTCTCCTGCACCTCAGTATTCATATTTTAGAAAAGGCCCCATGATTGGCACAGCCTTTTCTAAAGTACTAGCGGATCTGCATACACCATGACCTTGACATCTCAATTCCAATTTCCACATATCTAAAAGTGCAGCATAAAAGTTTTCTGGCTTGCATACTTACATGAGTATTTACGGCCACATGATTGTATAAAAGCCATTTTCCATGTGTAAAGCAGCCTTTACAGATGAAACAATCTTCATAAAATTACACTGAATATGTATTGGGGAACTATCAACAAAGAAGCCCAGCCTATGGAGTGTCTAATAAATAAGGACTTTATGTGTATTCTGTTCATCGAAGCTGTTTTTGTGGCCAGGAAAACCTCAGCATTAGGCTTTAACCATATTTGAAGGTTTACCTATTGCTTGCTGGTTTAAATGTTGTGGTTTTTAAATTTTCTTTTTAAAGCTAGCTCTGTTTGTAACGAGCTTTTAGTTATTCATGAAGTCCCAAAAAAACCTCAAAAATCAATGACCATATCAGGTGCAAACCAAAGAAAAAGTCATTGATATAGAACGTTGAGTTCTATGCTCGTATCCCAGCAAAAGCTGAATCAAAATTATGTAGAACACACCATGAATTGCTAAAGCACATTGTAGCTAACACATTTTTTGTCGGGCATCTATACACTACCTAATTTTTGTTTTACAAAAAGTTTTAAAAAAAGGGACTCCTCGGAACGGAGAGAGAGGGCTTTCCCCCTTCTCGCTCTTGCCGGGGATGCCCGACAAAAAATGTGTTAGCTACAATGTGCTTTAGCAATTCATGGTGTGTTCTACATAATTTTGATTCAGCTTTTGCTGGGATACGAGCATAGAACTCAACGTTCTATATCAATGACTTTTTCTTTGGTTTAGTTATTCATGGCCATATTCAAGGTGATAACCTTAATGCTGTTATTACACAGAATTGGATAGATGGAGATCAGGGCTTTATATTGTCTTAGATTTATCCCCCTGATATATGCAATTCCATCAGGATATGTTAGGTAAGGGAGGAGGAGGAGGATGACGAGTGACTGTCATTCTTATCTTACAAGCAAGTTTGACTTTGGCCCCTGCTCATAATCAACCATATTTATTGCTATAGACCAAAAAGATATTAAATTGACTTTTAGCTGAAGTACATCGGATCTATTGCATGCTTTGCTCAGTGAGTTGCGTTAGGTCTCTTTCATGTCTCAAGGCTTTCAAGTCTATAATTTATCAATTAGTTACAGCTTAGCTGGACTATTGCAACATCTTGCATATTGGCCTTCCTAATAAAACATCTCTATACAAGTGCTTTTTTTTTTTTTTGCCATATCATTTTCATGGCTACTTGTACTTAGAGTCCAAATTATAGAGGGGCATTTTAGAAAGAACATCCAAGTGTAGCCTGGGACATCTAAGCCAGCACATCTGAACAAAGAGCAGGCACGTCTAGGTGCAGACATGATTTCACAAACGTAGACTTGCCCGATATGGACATCTGCGGGGGTGTCTACTCAGATCCACAGAATATTATTTTAGAACCTGGATGTCTAGGAATAGTCTAATGGTTAGCTTAGTGAGCTAGGAACAGGGAGGCCAAGGTTCAAATCCTACTGCTGCTATCATTGGGATTCTGATGAGTTCTGGGGATAATGGAGTGCTTTCCTCTCTATACTCTCTGGAAGTTTTCAGCCAAAAAGAGTAGTTTCCCGATGCTTATTCATGCCTGGAGCAGGTCGACATGCCTCCAATCAGGCCATGATGCCCAGGTTCCTAGGAACGCCCCAGCTATGCCTCCACCATGACCCCATTCAGGGTGGGATGTCTACTGATCCAACTGATAAAATGGCTCTGGAAATCATCTCTGTGCTTTGGAGGTCTCTATGCCCATTTTCAGATGTCCAGACATGAACAGACCTTCTAAAATAACCACCATAGTCTCACTCTTTTGTTTCATAAGGAAATAAAAAATAAAGATTATTTACCTGGCAGAATGTCTGTAGTTGTGTCAGCTGATTAGGGAGCTTAAGACAAGACAGGGAACTTTACTAAATATTTATCCAGGAATGAAATGCATCTAATTCGATGAGGGCCTCAAATTTTTGCCACTAATGCACCAACACTCTGGAAATTTTTGGCTTTTAGAAAGAAATGTCAGCAGGCATTTTTTAAAAAAGAGACGTGGATAGCAGGCAGAGGGACGTGTAATAACCTTTATTGACCAACAACAGCCATTGGCCCAAAACAGGTCGTGTTTCGGAATTCCCTTCTTCAGGGGCTAAAATGGCTAAAACAAATCATAAATGAATCAAACAACAAAGAAAATTTAAAAAAAACAATTAAAACAAACTGGCTCAAACAGCGGACATAATTGAATGTATAATGTATAAAATTATATATATACATGTATTACCATTGTTAAATGATGGAACAAATAAGTACGGCTAACATAAAAACAAAAGAGCTAAAAGAAAATAAAATTGAATATCGCATTAAAATCCATTAAAAACACAATTAGAAATAAAAATTAATAGAAAGAATAAAAAATATTTTTTATAAGTAAATAGTAAATAATTAAATTAATTAATTAATTAATTAATTAATAATGTATCCAAAAGAACATATAAATTACACATACCTGAGTCAACAAAATGTATGACCTAATCAAACAGGACTATGACAATTTGTATCTTCAAAAATATGCTGAATAAAAACAAACAATAGAATGGTAAACATGCCAATAAATAAGATACTTTATAACTTAATAAAAACGATCAGAAAATAAACACTACAAGAATGTATATACATATATATAAATAAATAAATTATAAAAATCCATATGTATGATAAATAGCAATTGTTAAATTTAAAATATAATATAAATCGATTAAAAATGATAATACGTAAATATGAATCAACCTGTGTAATTTATATGTTCTTTTGGATACATTATTAATTTATTTAATTATTTACTATTTACTTATAAAAAATATTTTTTATTCTTTCTATTAATTTTTATTTCTAATTGTGTTTTTAATGGATTTTAATGCGATATTCAATTTTATTTTCTTTTAGCTCTTTTGTTTTTATGTTAGCCGTACTTATTCGTTCCATCATTTAACAATGGTAATACATGTATATATATAATTTTATACATTATACATTCAATTATGTCCGCTGTTTGAGCCGGTTTGTTTTAATTGTTTTTTTAAAATTTTCTTTGTTGTTTGATTCATTTATGATTTGTTTTAGCCATTTTAGCCCCTGAAGAAGGGAATTTCGAAACACGGCCTGTGTTGGGCCAATGGCTGTTGTTGGTCAATAAAGGTTATTACACGTCCCTCTGCCTGCTATCCATGTCTCTTTGTTGGACTGCCTTTGCACGTGGTGTTGTGCCCTTTGTTGGACTCCAGCAGGCATTTTTTAAACACGTAGGGCCTGATATTCATTTGGGCGGGCTATGCACCACGTCGGCGCATAGCCCTGCCTGCTGACCTCTAAACTCGGATATTCAGTGCCACGGCGATGCCATTGAATATTTGGGTTTCACATTGATTGAATTCACCCGCAGAGCCTAACCGGATAGAGGCGATATTGGAACACTACCCGGTTAGCATCCACGGCTAGAACTAAGCGAGCCAAAAAGGTTTTAGGCGCGGATCGCTAACTGGGTAGCATTCGAATATGGCCGGTATCAGGTTACCAGCAATCTCCACCCCTGCTCTGCTCCGGAACACCCCAACGGACCCTAATGATAACCAGATAGCATCAGAGCATGTAGGGGACATAGATGGGGATATTTGATGGCACTAACCATGAAGGTGCTGTCAGATATTCCTGTTTAAGGCATTAATATGGTTTACTGGTCTGCATGTGGGGTACTAGCTCGCTGCATGTGGGTGCTAGCCACCCTGAGGTCCTATTTGCCTTGTGGATTAAGTGTTGGAATTGTTTAGAACTTTGTTGGAGATTGTATTTGAGTTAAGCCTTGGTTTGGGAGCGTGGGATTTCATTTATGTCATTTTGAACTGCTCCCATACAGCTTTATTAGTGGTAATTACTGGTCTGCAAACCATGTAAATGCATTTCGAATATCGGGCCTGATATTCAACTCTGGCAGCTAGTGGTCCTACAGTAGCTAGCCGCTGGTGCTGAACCGTAGACTGGGATATTCAATGCTGGTGGCCAGATATGGCCCTGACATTGAATATCCTGCTAGGTCACAGAACTCGGAAACTAACTGGGTAGCGACAATGTTCTGCCGCTGCCTAGTTAGCTTCTATGATGAAAGTAAGGCACATTTTATAAAATCATTCCTGCATGTATGTTGCCAGATATGCCTAAATGGCCTTTTATAAAATACCGACTAGCGTAAAAGTGTACACTCTGACAAGAAGGTGCATAGGTGAGGGCATGGTTTTAGCAGAGCTCAGGCGGAGTTTTCAAGTATGCACATAAGAACACAAGAAATGCCATACTAGGTCAGACCAAGCCCATCAAGCCCAGTATCAGGTTTCCAACAGTGGCCAATCCAGGTCACAAGGACCTAGCAGTTTCCCAAAAAGACACACAGGTTCCATAATGCTTGTATTGGGCATGCAGTGGATTACCCAAGTCCCCTTTAATAATGGTTTATGGACCTTTCCTCCAAGAACTTGTCCAAACTGTTTTTAAACCCAGCTACACTAACTGCTTTTACTACATCCTCTAGTAACATATTCCAGAGTTTGATTACACGTTAACTGAAAGAGTATTTTCTCTTATTAGTCTTAAATAGGTTACCCTGTAGCTTCATTGCATGTCTCCTAGCCTTTCTATATTCAAATGATGTAAACAATCGATCTACGTTTACCCGTTCCACTGCATTCATCAATTTATAGACTTCTATCATATCTCCCCTCAGCCATCTCTTTTCCAGGTTAAAGAGCCCTAACCTTTTTAGCCTCTCTTCATAGGGGTATCCTTCCATCCCCTTTACCATTTTGGTGGCTCTTCTCTGTACCTTTTCTAATAACTCCATATCCTTGTTAAGATACGGAGACCAGAATTGCACACAATATTCAAGATGCGGTCACACCATGAAACGATACAAAGGCATTATAATATCCTTTGTTTTATTTTCCATTCCTTTCCTTATGATACCTAACATTCTATTTGCTCTCTTGGCTGCTGCTGCACACTCGGCAGAGGATTTTAACATGTTATCCACGATGATGCCTAAATATTTTTCCTGGGTGGTGGTTCCCAATGTGGAACCTTGCATCATGTAACCATTGTTTGGGTTGTTCTTCCCTAGGTGCATAACTTTGCACTTGTCCACATTAAATTTTATCTGCCATTTGGATGCCCAGTCTTCCAATTTATCGAGATCCTCTTGCAATTTTCCACAGTCCTCATGGGTTTTAACAACTTTAAATAGTTTCGTGTCATCTGCAAATTTGTTAACCTCACTCGTTATTCCCTTTTCCAGGTCATTTATATGTCAAAAAGCAGCAGACCCAGCACAGATCCCTGGGGTACTCCACTATTCAAATTTCTCCATTGGGAAAATTGGCCATATAGCCCTACCCTCTGCTTTCAATCTTTTAACCAGTTCCTGATCCACCATAGTACACTGCCTCCTATTCCATGACTTTTTAGTTTTGCCAAAAATCTCTGATGTGGGACCTTATCAAAGGCTTTCTGAAAGTCCATATACACCATATCAACTGACTCACCTTTGTCTACCTGTTTATTCACACCTTCAAAAAATATAACAGATTAATAAGTCATGACCTTCCTTGGCTAAAGCCATGTTGGTTTCTCCCATTAAACCATAACTATTTACATGTTCAGTAATTTTGTTCTTTATAATGGTTCCTACAATTGTGCCTAGTACTGATGTCACAATATATTATTGGCCTCTTGTTTTTGAACGATCAAAATTATAATCTAAAGAATGATGTCGCTCACTTTCACCACTGCGAGGATCAGAGGTAGCCACAGAGGTCTCAGTTAGAAAAGAACACTGCTACTAGGACTAACGCCAATCTGCAGCTAAGTGCTTTGTCACATCAACGACCTCAAAAATAATCAGAAAACAGGTAGCTAGTCTTCAATACTCTTCAATACTCTCTGATTTTTCAAGAATAAACAAATAACAGCTGTAGACTTTTCTTGCAAGACTAGATAACACTGTACTTAACGCAGTGGTGAAAGTGAGCGACATCATTCTTTAGATTATAGTACTGTCAGGCTCATCAGCCTATAGTTTCCCGGATCATTCCTGGAACCCTTTTTAAAAGTTGACGTTACACTGACCATCCATGAATCTTCAGGTTCTACAGATGATTTTAATGATAGTTCATAAATTACTAACAGTAGGTCTGCAATCTCATATTTCAGTTTTTTCAACACCCTCGGGTGTATACCATCTGGTCCAGGTGATTTCCTACTGTTTAGTTTATCAAATAGTTGTAATATATTTTCCCGGTTTATCTATATTTCTTTCAGTCCTTCCGATGCATAACCTTTAAATACCATTTCAGGCATGGGTATCTTCCCTACATCTTCTTCAGTAAAGACCAAAGCAAAGAATTCATTCAGTCTCTCTGCTATAGCCTTGTTCCCTCTTAGGCCCCTTTTACTCCTCTATCATCTAATGGTCCAACTGACTCTCTCACAGGTTTTTTGCTACGAATGTACTTGAAAAAGTCTTTATCATGCATTTTTCCTTCCACAGCAAGCTTCTTCTCAAATTCTCTCTTTGCCTGCCCTATCAATGCCTTGCATCTAACTTGTCAGTGCTTATGTTGTTTCCAGTTTTCGTCATTTGGCTCCTTTTTCCATTTCCTAAAATATGCTTTTTTTGCTACAACAGCCTCTCTGACCCCACCTTTAAACCATGCTGGCAGTTTTTTGACTTCCTTCCACCTTTCTTAAACCATGGAACACAGCTGATCTGGGCTTCCAAGATAGTATTTTTAAACAACACCCATGCTTAATGTAAATCTTTAACCTTTGCAGCTGCTCCTTTAGGTTTTTCTTAACTGTTTTCCTCATTTTATCATAGTCTCCCTTTTGAAAGTTATAAGGCAGTACTGTGGATTTCTTTGCTGTCCTTCCTCCATTTATGAAATCAAATGTGATCTTGCTATGATCACTATTGTCAAGTGGCTCCAACACCCTTATCTCTTGTACTAGATCTTGTGTACCACTAAGGACTAGGTGCAAAATGGCTTCCCCTCTTGTCAGTTCATGAACCAGCTGCTCCAAGAAGCAGTCATTTATTTCATCTAGAAAATTTATCTCCCTAGTATGTCCTGCCATGACAGTGACCCAGTCGGTACTGGGGTAATTGAAATCACCCTTATTAATACTGTATTATAACCTTTGTTAGCTTCTCTGATGTCTTTGAACACTTCATCATCCATTTTTTCATTTTAGCCAGGCAGTTTGTGGTACACTCCCACTGACATCGCCTTCCCTTTCTACATGGAATTTCAATCCATAGATATTCTACAGTGTATTTTGTTTCCTGCAACACTTTAATCCTGTGTGACTCAATGCCCTTTCTAACACAGAGCACAACCCCTCCACCAATTTGATCTACTCTATCACCGTGCTATAATTTGTACCCAGGTATCACAGTATCCCACTTGTTGTCCTCCTTCCACCAGGTCTCTGAGATACCAATCATATAGAAACATAGAAATATGACGACAGAAAAAGACCACATGGCCTGTCTAGTCTGTCCTTCCATAACAACTACAACAGTCCCCTTTTTACCTTTAGAGATCCTCTGTGTTTGTCCCATGCTTTTTTGAATTCAGTTACTGTCCTCATCTCTACCACCTCCACTGGGAGACTATTCCATGGATCCACTACTCTTTCCGTAAAGAAATATTTCCGCATATCACTCCTGAATCTATCTCCCTTCACCCTCATCTCATGTCCCCTCGTAGCAGAACTTGCTTTCAATTGAAAGAGGCTCTCTCCCTGAACATTTATGCCATGGAGGTATTTAAACATATCAATCATATCACCTCTATCCCGCCTTTCCTCTAAGGCGTACATATTAAGATCCTTCAGTCTGTCTTCATATGCTTCATATCTAACCTCTCATTTAGTGCTATATTCCCATCTTATTTTTCAGACTTCTAGCATTTGCATGCAAGCATTTTAGAGGTTGTATTTTATTCGTATTGGTAGGCAGGGGTTATTTGGAATCTTTAAGCTCTCTCTGTTCTGTACTTAAGGGCATTTGGGTTATTTTTGTCTTTAATGGAGCCTCTCTGTCAATATTTAATTTAATTTAATTAACAGGTTATTTATATACCGCTCCTTCCATTTGATCAGGTGCGGTTTCCATATAACAACATTAAACAGTGTGATCTGTTTTTACATATAACAAGTTTAAAGTTAGGTAATTACAGTTAACAAATAGCAATTAACAATAGTGAACTATGTACAATTAACTATATGCATATTTTTTTTTTTTGTTTTACATTTTCTTAATCACTTCGTCTTAGCCCTAGCTTTAGTCTTTTGCTAGTATCCTTCATGGATACATTCTTCTGAACCATGTGACTGTCTGCTTTCCCCTATTATCTAGTCTAAAAGCTACTCTATCTCCTTTTTAAAGGTTAATGCCAGCAGACTGGTTCCATCCTGGTTAAGGTGGAGCCAATTCCTTCGGAAAAGCCTCTCTTTCCCCAGAATGTTACCCAGTTCCTAACAAATCCAAAATCCTCTTCTTTGTACCATTGTCTCATCCATGCATTGAGACTCAGGAGCTCTGCCTGCTTTTAGGTCCTGCGCATGGAAGGGGAAGTTCTGGATTTCAATTTCCTACCTGAAAGCCTAAATTTGGCCTCCTGAACCTCCCTACCATACTTTTCTATGTCATTGGTATCAATATGTACCAACACAGCAGACTCCTCCCCATCACTATTTAAGACTTTGCCTAGGGGGCGTGTGAGGTCTGCTACCTTCGCACCAGGCAGGCATGTTACCAAGCGATCCTCACATCCACCAGCCACCCAGCTATCTACATGCCTAATGATTGTATCACCAACTATAACGGCCATCCTAACCCTCTCCTCAAGGGCATATGGCCCTGGAGAAACCTCCTCGGTGCGAGAGGATTTTACATCACCTGGAGGACAGGTCCTAGCTACAGGATCACTTCTTGCCACACCAGGGTGATGCTCCCCTGTCACGTGACCTCTCTCCTCCATGGCAGCAGGGAGGTTGCCAGACTGGAGGTCTGTAGATCTTGTCTATATACTTTTATGTCTTCCTTATGTCCTCCAAGTCTGCTACTCTAGCTTCGAGAGATCTGACTTGTTCCTTGAGAGCAAAGAGCTCCTTGTACCTAGGGCACACATAAGACCCCTCACCAACTGGGAGTAAATAATACATGTGACACTCAATGCAAAAAACTGGAAACCCCCCATCTTGCTGCTGTATTGCTGTCTGCATCTTAGTTTTAAGGTTTTGTTCAGATATTAAAGTTGTTTACTTACTTAGGTTTGAAGGGGATACTTATACTAATACAACTATACCTTATATGTTAAATGGAGTTTGTGCACCTCAAGAATAATTAATCTGAAGTCCTTAATAAACTTCACAGATCTTTTGCTTCTTAACAGGAAGGCCTCCTTGTAAAGGTCACCAGAAACAAGTTTAGTTCTTTGTACTCTGAGACTATTTATTCTACTTGTATGCTAAGTTATACTCTGATTTGATTTAAATAAAAAATCTCTCTAGAAACAAAGTTATTTCAGTAACTACTTACTCTATTTTTCTTTCTATGCTAAGCTGATTTGATTTAAATGAAAAGCTCTCTAGTAATACTAAGATCTGATTAACTCAGCAAACATACTGATTTCTAAAATATACAGATTGATCTGCTTAACCCAAGGATTACCCTTTTTCCCCAAGATTTAGAATATATCCCAGAAGATAAATACTTATAAATGCAGATCTATTTCCAGTTGTAGCAGTCCCTCTGGGTAATCCTTCAAGACCTACATTCATATGTGTTTAAAGTACAGACCATCAGTTACACCTGGTCGTTAGCAGGTGTAAGTGATTGTGCCTACATCTAAGGCGTATTCACTGCCACATATCTAGTAATTCATAAAGACAAGTAAGTGCTTACTTATACCTATGCGCAGGGGACTTTCCAGGCACTTCCGCGTGGTACCTTGTTATAAAATTACCCTTAGAGTGCCACTGAAAACACAGGTACACTAAAAATATATTTTTTTAAACTGCCTCTAATGTTTCGATTGATTTTTACGTTTTTTGGTGCGCTGAATCCAAATCTGGTAACCAATTTGCTCCATCACGTACAGATTTTTTGCTACATTGGGTTAGCAGTTTGAGGTGAACGTTTCAGATTGAGTGCGATCGAGATAAAAGTTTCTTGGATGAATTCTTTATACTAATTGTTTAGTAGTTATTCAAATAAGAATAAAGAAAATTGTAACAAGGCAGCACATAAGAATAGAGTAATGTCAACAAAACACACTGTGATGGTAGCAAAATTGTCTGCACTTGAAACAGCCACATATATGTGCACAAACATTGAGCATATAAGAGCGAGGTTAGACACAAAGCAAAGCAAAGAAATGTGCAAAAAATGTTGTACAGGTATGTATGTAAGAATAGAAAACGCAAACCGCACCATTGCAATACATGAAGACAAACACCCGATGGTGTGAAAATAAAATTCTAATAAATGAGATCCGACACTGTGGTAATAATTAGCAAATGTTTATTTCAAAGTTTAGTAAAAACACGATATTTGTCAACACAGTTTAGATTTTAAAGTCATTCTTGGGTCAATCAATCTCCTGGTGGGCCCGTTTCTTCTTCCCCCGAATGCTTCTCTTGGTGCGCTGCTTGGCGTATTTTTCATCTGGGGTGTCCCGCAGCAGCAACCAGCAGAAATCAGCCATCATAGTGGTGTTCCATCTTCCTTGGTACCTTCTCTCTGCGTCCTTGATGTCCTGGTGAAACCTTTCACCTTGTTCTTCACTGTACGCCCCCAGGTTTTCGGGAAAGTAGTTCACATGGGAGTGCAAGAAATGGACTTTCAGGCTCATGTTACAGCCTTGTTCTTTGAAGGCATTGAGCATCCTGGCAACAATATCCTTATAGTTCTCATCCCGCCTGTTCCCCAAGAATTTGAGAACAACATCCTTGAAGGAATCCCAGGCTTCTTTTTCCTTCTCAGACATCGTTTCAGCGAATGCTCCATCTGAAATGAGTTTCCTTATATCAGGGCCAACAAACACTCCTTCCTTTAGCTTTGCTTGAGAAAGTCGGGGGAACTTTGAGCAAAGGTACCGAAAGCACTCACCATCTTTTGGAAGGGACTTGATGAATTGCTTAATGAGACCCAACTTAATGTGGAGAGGTGGTAATAGAATTTTATCACGAGGTACCAAGCTCTCATGAAGAACATTTTTCTCACCGGGTCTCAAATACTCCCGAATTGGCCAGTCTTTTTTCCCCCAGTGTAGGTCGTGGGCCCGGCTATCCCACAAGCAAAGGAAGCAAGGATATTTGGTGAAACCGGATTGCTGCCCTAATAGCATGGATAGAATTTTAAAGTCTCCACAAATCATCCACTTATGCTCATCATAACGAATCTTCTGAAGAATCAGGGCCAAATTCTCGTATTTTTCTTGGAGAATAACAGAGTGAGCAATAGGAACAGAAGCGAATGTGTTGCCATTATGAAGAAGAACACCTTTTATGCTGTCTTTTGACGAATCAATGAACAGCCGCCATTCAGCAGGATCATACTTGAGTTTAAACTTTTCCATCACTCCGTATATATCGTTGCAAAATACCAAATCTTCCTCTTTGCTGAAATACTTCAAAAATTGTGTCTCGCGGTTGCGGTACCAATGAAAAGTTGTTCCTGGTGACAATAGATTTTTCTGTTTAAGCTGAGAACTTAGCAGTTGGGCAGCATCTTTTGGGAGTCCTAAATCCCGGACTAAATCATTCAATTCAGCTTGAGAGAAAAGTTCAGGTTTCGGATTTGGTTCAGTTTCAAACTCGGAAGTACTGGACTCATCGGGAAAAGCCATCTGATGAGTCTCATCATGATCAGAACCGTCCACACAAACATGATCCAAAGATTTTGGTGGTTCAGGCACAGGTACTTCGTTGCTATGAGGCATAGGCCTAATTGCTGAGGGAAGGTTGGGGTAACTTATTACGTTCTTATTTTTTAAGTTGTATCCCTTCACAATGCAAGAGCAAAAATAGCAGTCACTGCTGTGGTCTCTTTGTTCACGCCACATCATAGGTATTCCGAAACGAAATGCTTGTTTTTTACCTTTCATCCATAAGCGTAGATCTTCCTCACATGTCTTGCACACTTTGTGAGGAGCCCACGGTTTGTCTTGATCGCCTAACTTCAAACCGAAATAGGCGAAATATACTTTTTTAATAAATGCAGAAATGTTCCTCTGCCGCTTTTTCATGGTATATTCCCCACAAATAAAACAAAAACTGTCCGGAGAGTTGACGCAACCTCTGGCTCTGTGAGCCATCACAAATACACAGCACTGCAAACTACAACTGTAGTGAACCACTTCGGAATAAAGCTGGATTACGACTGAGCAAACAAAAGGTAATAATGAACTTGCAAGAAACTGAAATTTGACAGGAACGTTCATGTCACAACCACCATGTTTGAGCGAGCGAACGAGGCGAGGCGAACAGGAAAGAACATGCGCCAGCGCGAGTACTGGATTTAGCCCCCCGCCTCCCAATTGTCCTGTTAATGTATAAAATGAATACAAAACACTCTAAAATATCATGAGGGAGTGTTTCTAGTTAGTTAACCATTACAACCTCTATTTTGGGCCAAGAAAATAAACTGCAGTCGGCTAAAAAGAAATTATGTGAACATTCCTTATATGGGTAAGAAATCTAATTTTGCAAGAAAACGTGACGTGATGGAACATTTTGGCTATTTTTCCTGGATTCAGCACCCCAAAATCTATAGGAATCAGTTGCAAAACTGGAGGCAGTTTTTTGGTAGTGTACCTGTGAAATTCTCAGAATGAGGACTTATACGTTTAGCAGCTGCCATTAATCATGTCCCTCTGAATTTCCAGCCCATGAATATTTATGAATTCCTAGAGGTTTGCTCAGATCGGGGAAAGTCTAGAATTGTGGATTAAATTATTTCATTTAGTTTGCATTCTTTTTTCACTTGGGGGCCCTTTTACTAAAATGTGGTAAGTGTTTGCACTTGCTACATCTTAACTGGCAAAGTTAAAGTGCAGTAAGTGCAAACCTTGTGTGGTAAATGCAGAGGGCTTGCCCAGAATCTGTCCTGCATTTACCATGCAAAGCAGACACTTACTTTACAGCAGCCATGTTCCCTACCTGGGCAGGTCCTGCAGGAGTACTCGCACTACCTGCAGAGGCAGAGAACACGCTCCAGAAGCAAATGGGGGGGGGATACATTGTTGTAGTGGGTGTAAACATGAGAGTAACCTGCCCTCCTGAGTGCTGATCCCTCCTCCCAATCCACAAGCCCCTCTGATTGCCCCCCCCCAGTGATATCCACCAGCAGACATCTCCCTTTCAACAATCCCCTGACCCCCTTAATAAACTCCCCAAATGCCAAACCCCGCCCCCGTGGTTTTAACTGGGGCTCCATGGTTGTCAAAGTGGTCAACCGGGCAGGAGCCATCCCCTTCCATTCCAGTTCCGGCTCCGCCACTCTCTAAATGGTGCTACCCCCTGTGGTTGGCCCCTAGCTATAGTCTCTCATGGGACTGCTGCTGTGGTTGACCCCTAGCAGTAGTACTGAGAGAGACTATAGCTAGGGGTCAACCACAGCAGCAGTCCCATGAGACTATCACTAGGCATTACCAGTGCCACAGCTTAGTAAATGGCCCCTTAATGTTTTATTCTTTCAGATTTGCAAAGTTACCCAGTTCCAGGGGTGAGATTTTAAGCTAGTCCTGGATTTCTGACAATCTCATCCTGATGCATTATGGGACCTGCAGCACTGATTCAAACAGGTAAAATCAGGGACTACAAATATCATACTGCATTACAAAGCAAATTTAAACTAGAACTGGCAAAAAAAACCCCCTCACTCCTAGAAATAAGTAACTTGGCAATTCTGTTTTTATTCATTTTGCTAAACTGTTTTGAATGTTCATTGTCTTTACTAGTGATTTTTGTGATAATATGAACCACTTAGAAGTTTTTCTATAAGTGGTCTATAGATTTAATGAATGAAATGAAATCAGGACAAATTATAAAATCAGTATAAATTATTTTAAATAAATAACACATCCTGTATTTCACTAAGTGATAAGGAAGTTGCAGCTCTGAAATTTTCATTTGAACCTGGCTGATCTCTGGTGATAAAATGAAGATCATATCACAAACTTAAAGAGGCGCTATATATATATATATATATATATGGAAAGTAAATAAAAACAAGAGGAAAAGAAAACCAATATGGTTCTCCAAACAAGTGGCTGCACAAATAAAGGCAAAAAACACAGTCTTCACAAAACTCAGAAGATCTCAAAAAGAGGAACACAGAAAATAATACAGGATAAAGCTAAAAGAGACAGAGAAATAAGGATAGCAAAAGCAAAGGTAGAAGTAAAGATGGCTAAAGGTGTGGAGCGTGGAGACTAAACTTTTTTTAGGTATATTTGGGAGATGTGGAAGATCAGAGATGGAATTGCAAGAGTCAAAAGTCCCGAGGATGGATTTGAGGAAAGTGACACTGAAAAATGAAAAATGCTAAACAAAAACTTCTGTTCTGCATTCACAAAAGAAAATCCTGCAGAAAGATCACATGACTGCCAAATATACAAATGGGAATGGAGTAGATAAATCATCTTCTGTGAGTGGTGCGGTATTTGAACAGCTTGCAAAACTGAAAGTGGACAAAGCCATGGGACCAGATGGGATGCATCCCAGGATACTGAAAGAGCTGAAAGTGGTTCTAGTAGGGCCTTTAAAGGATGTTTTTAAAAGATCATTGGAGATGGGAGAGGTTCCGCAGGACTGGAGAAGGGCTGATGTGTACCTCTTCACAAAAATGGTAATAGGGAAGGGGTGACAAACTATAGGCAGGTAAGTCTTATTTCTGTGGTGGGAAAAGTAATGGAGGCGCTCTTGAAAGAAAGAATAGTGAACTTTCTTGAAACCAATGGATTGCATGATCCGAGGCAATATGATTTTACCAGGGGAAGATTATGCCAAACAAATTTGATTGAATTCTTTGACTGGGTGACCAGAGAACTAGATCAAGAGTTATACCTAGATTTCAGCAAAGCCTTTGATACTGTTCCTCATAGGAGGCTTATCAATAAACTTTGCAGCCTAGGGATAGGTTCCAAGGTGGTGAACTGGGGCAGAAATTGGTTGACTGACAGATGACAGAAGGTGGTGGTAAATGGAACTCACTCAGGAGAAAGGAAGGTACGTAGTGGCATGCCTCAGCAATTGGTCCTGGGACTGATACTGTTCAATTTATTTGTGAGTGATAATGCAGAAAGACTGAATGAAAAAGTCTGCATTTTTGTAGATGACACAAAAATAATGCAATAGAGTGGACACTTCTGAGGGAGTGGACAACATGAGGAAAGATCTAAAAACACTGGAAGAATGGTCTAATGCTTGGCATTCGTGATTTAATTCAAAGAAGTGCAGAGTTATGCACTTGGGATGCAGAAATCCAAAGAAATTGTATGCAATGGGGGGGGGGGAGAGGTTGGTGTGTATGGACCAGGAGAAGGACTTCGTAGTGCTAGTGTCTGAGGATCTCAAGGTGACGAAACAATGTGACAGGGCAGTAGCCAAAGCCAGAAGGATGCTGGACTGCATACAGAGAGGAATGACCAGCAGAAAGAAGGAGGTATTAAAGCCCCTGTACAAGTTGTTGGTAAGGCTTCACTTGGAGTATTGTGTTCAGTTTTGGAGACTATGGGGCATGTTTACTAAACATTCCTAACGTGCGGGGCCATGCTAGTGTGCCTGTGCCATATAAGGAGTGGGCGGTTCAGGCAGAAAATAGAAAAAAAACGGTAGTAAGCAACCGGACGTGTGTGCGTCGCGCTAATGTGCGGGGGTCGACATTAGCGCGTGGAAAGGCAAAGTGGCGCGCTGCTGAGTATACAAAACAACAGAGCAGTGGTACAACGGTGAAGACACTTACCAATGGTGCAGGGGCCATGGGTTCAATCCCCCAGTGTGTGCAATGACAAAGGTCAGCTGAGGCAGTAACTGTAATGATTAACATTGTTTTAGGAGGCAAATTAATTTGGAACGGCATAAGGCGGCGCACAGTTATTTTTGGGCGGCAGAAGGCGGCGCACAGTGCTTTTTGGGCGGCATAAGGCGGCGCACAGTTATTTTTGGGCAGCAGAAGGCGGCGCACTGGTCCCCTTGGGCGGCAGAAGGCGGCGCGCTGATAGGCACAAGGCGGCGCGCTGATGCACAAGCACAGGAACAGAGCCACAGCACAATGGTTAAAACACTGACCAATAGTGCAGGGATCAGGGGTTCAACTCCTCACAATGCCCAGTGAAAAATGCCTGCTGAGGCAGTATGTATTATGTTGTGGAGTGCTGTAGGAGGCTGTATAATTTTATTTTGTTATCACTACTAGCAAACGCACTCTCCCAGCATGTTAACATACGGCGGCCCATAAGGCACATGTTACAGTGCACTGTTCGCCAAGGCACCCTTGAATGACCCCTATAGGGCAGCATGTATGTTGCGACACAGGATAATGTATAGTGCACCCTATAGGGATGGCAACCATAAGGTGGCCTACAGGGCGCCCTATGAAGCACCCTCAGAGGCACCTAATGGGTATAGTAAACTGAGGGTGGTCTTGCCGGCATAGACATATGTACAGTAAATAAAAATAAAGCTGTGGACAGCCCTACCAAAGGGCCACACTGTGGGTTTGAACCCATGACCTCTGGCTGCACAGGCAGTGATGTAACCATTGCGCTACAGCTCCATAGCTGTAAGCAGGCCCCTGGCTGGCTGCAGATAGCCTACACGTCACCTCACAGACAGTCTGCTGGTGTCAACAGGATAGGGTTAGGCCACCCATACCCATGATGCACTGCACATGCAAATTAGCTGTCCGCAGATGGACACAAGATGGGGAATGCACCCCCACAGCACCTCGGCCCTGTTGGAGGAAGTGACCGGGTGCACCCACACAGCACCTTGGCCTAGTAGGGGGCACTGACCGGGTGTTTTACTGGCACAGAGTAGCCACACACCGTTACATCGTGCGGGTACTGTGCTCACCCTGAGTGTGCAATGAGGTGGCCAGGACCAGGTCAACAACACCTGCCATGGCTGATGGAGGCCAAGCAGGCGTTCTAAAGCAGTGTTAATGTGTAAGATAGCTAGTTTCTGCACAAACACCATGGATATCCCTGTCTGCCGCCATCAGGCATCTCCCCCCCCCCCCCCGTGGCAAACATGGTCCCCATCAAGGGATCCACACTCTACCTCCCTGCAAAGGTGGCAGTAGAGGGCAACATCAACCCCAGTCCTGCTGAGCAACACCACCACCCCCCCAGGCAGGCAGCTCCATACACAGCCATAACAAAACAGCAGATAGACATAAGCCCAGGGTATGGTAAGCTGCACTCCACCACCAGATATTCCCCTGCAGCAAGCCAACAGCCACTGCACCCTGCAAGCCATTATAGCAAGACATTTACCAGCTACAAACAGTCTGCTGGTTAGTCCATAGTGCATGTTCCCAATGGAGATGCATGCACCCAGAACTGGGCTGTCTGCATACACAGCAAGCAGATAGATCAGTGACTGGGCCCCAAAGAGAAACCCATATCTATCACATGAGAGAACTACTATACAGCACTATGGGGGGGCCTAGCCATGCTGTGGTCACTGCACAGTCAGGGTGAGCGTGATCCCCCAGAAGGACATGCTTTGGCCACCCTGTATGTGTAGGTGGTGGCCGGACACTACAATATCCCAGCCAATGTCCCTGCCAGGGCCCTATGCCCAGTGCAGATGCATCCTGGCCACGCCACCCTGCCCTGGCTATACCCATGGTACCTTGCACCTCATTATGCACATTGACTGGCCAATACTGGCAACAGTGCTGGCAGTGCGGGCTGTTGAAGGGGCTTGCAGCCAACACCCACTGTATAGACAGACACACACTTCCACACCTCTGCCATCATGGTGCTACGATTGAGGGGGTAAGTAGCCTTGCCCACCAAACCGGTCCTGAGCACGGCAAGGCATGGATATGGTACGCATTACAGCTGGTGGTCACTCCCCAGGGTGGTAAGCACCGTCAGAGGCCAGGCCTGGAGCATGCCCCGCAAACACCTAACAGATTGTTTGGATGGGGTCAACTAGCAGTATGTACGTAACGTATGGATAACTGCCTGCCTGTGCTCCTAGCAAACGTCTCCGAGCTGTGTACCGTATACCTCAGGTGTAGGGTGACATTGGTAAGTTATGCAAGTGCTCGTTTTGGGTGCTGCATGCACGGTCCAATGTTCTGCCTTTCCAGGAGACATTGGCCAATGGGGCCTGTGGGTGTGGGTGTGTCTGCCCTTGATGGCTGCTGCTTTACGGCACAGATTCCCAACTCCAGTCCAGGTTTGCATCACACTGTTCGGGTTTTCCTGCTATCCCTCATGAATATGCATGGGCTACATCTACATGCCATGGGGGTGGTGCATAGATATACAGCACAGGCATTTGTATGAGTGTCAGCATGGAACCTGACTGGTGTGTGGCCCACCAGGACTGCATTTGGGTGCTTCTGCTCTAGGTACTGCCCCTGTTCATGGTGTCTGTGCTCAGTGGGGTAAAAGATAGATGTCTTACCATTGCATATGTCCCCGCCATGAAAGGTGTGTCCTTACTATCACTGTTTAGTTGTGGGAAAAATATGTGGGCAGGATTGGCAGTAGCCCCAGCTGGGCTTTGAACCTGTGACCTTCTGTTCTTGTATGCACTGTCTGTGTGCACTGCACCACTGTGTAGCCACAGATGGGTTGGATTCCCTGGACTGTCCATGACTGTGGATCCGGCAGGACCTGTCTGTTGCAGTGGACTGTGCCAGCCTGCACATGGCTAGGCCTCTGTCTTCTGTGGTTAGCAGCCACTGCCCCCTGCACCACATGTACTTGTCCGCCAACATGCTGGCATGAACTTCTCTCAGAAAAAGCAGTTGACCTGATTGCAATGTGGCAGTATGGGACTGCATTTGGGGGACTTGGCTGTAGGTAATGCCCATTGTTGTGGTGTGTGTGCGGTGTTGGGTAAAATATGGGTGTTTTCCCCATGCATACAGGGGTGTCTGCGCTATCTTTATTTAGTGGTGGGTAAAATATAGGGACTGGGCTGGCAGGTGCCCCAGCTGGGTTTTGAACCTCTGTCCTCTGGTCCTAGAGGTAATGACTCTGTCTGCTGTACCACACTTTGGCCACAGAGACAGTGCAGCCCCTGGAGGCAGTAAGCCTGGCAGGATGGAGTCACAAACCCTGCTCTACGCAATTCTACTGTGGGCATATGCACCCTGTCTGGTGACAAACGTGCACATAAACCCCGGAAATGACCACGGGAAATGTGGGACAAAATATCACCACGCTGGGCAACAGTGATATTAATGGGCAACCATAGCAAACACTCCCAGGAAAGCTCCAACACGTGGAAATGTTTTTTGGAAGAGTCTCCTCTCAGTAGACCCTTCCAAAATTCATTTCTTTTTTCTGGAGCTTTGCTGGGTGTGATTTCTGTATTTGCCCATCACTATAACTGTTCCCCAGCTGAATTACTATTTTTAATAGTTCTGTTGTGGTCATTTTCTATTTTTATTTTCACTTTTGTGCTGTGCACATATATCACACTGCTCACGTTTTGCTGGTTTCCCCGGTTTTCCTGTACATTGCTGACGGAAATGGTTTCTCTTCCCTTTAAATGCTTTCTACCGCGAGTGTTTCACTCGCGGTAGTTTTTACATGCACATTCGGGCCCGATACTGTGCGGGGAGCCTCTCCCCTCCCACTCTCCACCCATTGACCCCGTCCCTCCGCCCCTCCGGAGCCTTCCTCCGCCCTCCTTTCGCCGTTCCACGCCTCTATCGGACATTTGCGGGCCCGCACTTGTACGGGGCCCGTTAGTGAGCCGCGTACCTGTGCGGGGGTGACACGCACGTGTGCGGGGCGTTTAAACGCGTTTCTGCGCGTTTCAGTGCCGCGTTGCCGTGCGCTATTTTGCAGCGCGCTATTTTGCGGATTTTAGTAAACATGCCCCTATATCTCACAAAAAACATAAAAAGACTTGAAACAGTTCAGAAGAAGCCAACCAAAATAATTTGGAGCCTATGCCAGACGAAGTATGAGAAGAGACGAAGACCTAACTATGTATACCCTAAGGGAGGAGGGACGGGGGAGGGATGATACAGACTTTTAAATACTTAAAAGTTATCAATGAACCAACAAACCTTTTTCAAAGAAGGGGAAGCTGTAAAACCAGAAGGCATGCGATGAAGCTACAAGGCAGTAAACTTAAAAGCAGGAAACACAGGGAGCAAGAGACGTGTGGAGGTCACAGGAGCCTTTATTAGGTAAACCCCTAAGCGTTTCGGCAACACCTTCTTCAGGGGGTATGCAGTGAAGACCCTGTAGTGAAACTCACATAAAGGGTAATCTCTGGCGTTATACTCTAACTTAGAGTCTATATGCAAAGATTCCCAGTCTTTCAACGGATTTGTTTTAAAAGCAACATCAGGAAATACTTTTTCAATAAAAGGTGATGGATGCATGGAATGCCCTCCTGATGAGGTAGTGGGGGCAAACAGGACTGTACCGAGCCCTGTGCGAGCGGTGCGGCCGCACAAGGTGCAAAGATTTCAGGGGCGCAGTGGCGGCAGGCAATGGCAGAGCCAAAATGCGCCTCTGAAGTCTTCCTGCCGGCACACTAAGCAGGTCTGGTCTCTCCGGGAGGGACCAGACCTGCTTAGCGTGCCAGCGGCAGGCGGCTTGCACATTGGGTGCATGCCTCTTCTCTCCCGCCCCCATAAAGTGGCTATATGGGGGTGTGGGGGGGGGGCGCGCCTGATGTGTAAGTTGCACAGGGCACATTTCAACATCGGTACGGCCCTGGGGGCAAATACAGTGATGGACTTCAAAATGAAATGGGACAATCACAGTGGATCCCTTTATAGCAAGAGGATAAAATCAAAGCAAACTTAAATATCTTTTTATACTTCAATAAATAGGGGGGGGGGGTGGACCTGCATGGACCTGCAGTTACAACCACTCTAGCCATACTAGTCTTTATCTGCCATCATAAACTATGTCACTATGTTATATGCATGGCTTACAGACTAGCCATCTAAGTAAACGTTTTCTAACACAGATAATATGCCAAGCTACATGGTTGGAAGCTGGCATCACTGACTCAAATTATTTGGCAAATCTTGTGAATGCATCTGCCTGTTTTTTGGTCTGAATTTGCAAAATCTTGAGTTATAATGACCAGAGATTAGAGCAAAAATTCTGTCAATATTAATGTGGTTTATATGAAAATGGCACTAAAGGTTTTAAGATCTGAACTGTGAGAATGAACTGTGAAAGGCACATTGGGGCCAGAGCAGCACCGTACCTAGCCCAGTACGAGCGGTGCAGCCACACAGGGCGCAAAAGATTAGGGTCACATTTCAGGTCGCCGGCCTTGGCTCCCACTCACGCTGCCTGCCCTTGCCCTGCTGCCACCATTTTATGTGTTTTCTCGTCGGTAGAGGTGCTGGCAGCAGCAGAACAAACCTACCTCAAATTTTTAAAAAAACACGCATGTCTTTCCGACTCCGCGCTTGCATGCATGTCTGGTCCCTCCCTCCTCTTTCGTAGGTCACGTCAAAGGAGGGAGGACCAGACCAGCCATTCAAGCTCGGAGTTGGAAAGACCCACATTTGAATGGCTAGTCTGGTCCCTCCCTGCTCTGATGTGAACCTACATCAGAAGGAGGGAGGGATCATATCTGTGTGCACTCACAAAGTCGAAAGACCCGCATGGTTTTTTTTTTAAATTTGAAGCCACATGTACTCCGCTGCTGTCAGATGAGAAAACACAAAAAGCGGTGGTGGCAGGGCAAGGGCAGGCAGCCAGCTGGATATGGAGGTTTGGATAGGATGAGGAGATGGGGGGGGGGGGGCACCAGATATGCAAGTCGCACAGGACACAATTATGACTTGGTATGGCCCTGAGCCAGTGCATTAAACTGCAAAATGTTCATTAATGGAGCTTTATGTGCTAATGCCCAAATAGTGTATGTTATTTGTGATAATGCATGCTATTTTCATTTTAGCACACTATGCCCCACAAGCTGTCCATGCCCGATTCCCCCTCTGGCTCTCCCTATACGTCCAGGGCATCAGGATGGGGAGAGCCAGTAGGGGGTGGAGCGGGGATGGGCCAGCCGGCAGCACATTCAGGGCTGATTCTGAGGTGGTATAAGCAGTACGTTTGGCCCAATTGGGCCCAAGGATCTCCCCCTGGGGGCTAGGGCCAGGTGCGGGGGGTCTCTGCCACCTGATCCAGGCTGCGGCAGGCCAGCCATGGGTCGGGTGGTGGGGAAATAGGGTCCGGAGCAGCAGATGTTAGGGGCACCTGTGGGAAGGATATCCCCGCAGGCAGAGGAGGCACACCAGTCCGTCCTTGGGCCTGATTCTGGCTACCGCGAGAACATTTTGTTCCTGTGATCCAGAATCGGGTCCACAAAGCCCCATCTTCATCAGGGATGTCTGAATGTCCCAGATGTACCGCTCTGTGAATTGGGCTCTACAGGGCTTATTTTAGAAGCCTTATTTGTAATTTCCATGTGCAAAATCAGCCATTTACTTGTGGAAATGGTGTCTATGTGTAAAAGGCGATTTTAGAAGGGGATGTCCTTATGAATGTTCTTACTATGTAGAAGCTGCAAGGGGGCGTATCAAAAGTGTGGTTAGGGAGTATCCTGGGTGAGTCAAAAATCTACATGTGTTTATTCTGAGTTTATTATACCGCCTCCCACTCTTTAAGCACCATTTAAATTGCAATAAAAATTTAAAGAGTGGGAAAGGAACTACAATTGCTGGATAAAATAGGACTGGAACAGATCAGAGTTACGAGATAGCCCAGTAGTAAGTGCTGCCCACTCCAGTAGCTATGACTGCTCAAGTCAGGGAGCGAGGGTTCAACAGTAAAGGTTTACACACAAAGTAGTCTGTGTAGGCAGACTCAAAGAAATAGGTTCTAAGGGCCAACCTGAATTTGGTATAGGAAGTTTCAGAATGGATGAACCAGAGGAGAACGTTCATTCATATTTATACAGGAAATATACGTGCATGGCTGCAATTGTCCATATCAGGATTTACAGCGGCTCCCTAGCACATTTAGGTTTTCAAAACGTGCTCACTTCAGTCAGCCATTTATAGGAGGGATTGAAGGGGCTCTCCTTCTTAATCCCCCGTTATTTATTTTCCCCTCCAAATTTAAATGAGCTAAAGATAGCCGCATCTGTAAGTAATTGGCGGCATTTATATGTATAAGTTCCCAAAATGTTCAACATACACATATGTCCCAGCACTTGCACGTGAAAGTTGTGAAATGCCAACTCCCTCATATAAGTACCAGCACCTACATGTGTTGGTACTTATATGCTGAGCTTATCCATGTGTATTTTTGTAAAATGGACCCTCTAGCTCTAACTATGAGCAAATGCATGTCCACTCCTGCACTGTAGAAAAGATTCCACATTTATCAGAGACTTTTCTAAAATACTGCCAGAATTGAAGACTGTACGCTGCAACCTAGTCATCTTAATTCTGCTCTCCATGTACTATATAAAATATGCCTTTGTTCATCACTTTTTCTGTTTATTTCAAAAGGAATGCACAGTTTTCAGTTTTTACCTTTAAATGAACAGAATCATATTTCCTCTGCTACAGGCGTTAATATACACAGCTTTCCAGATGCTGCACTATTTTCCCATTAATGTTTTAGTCACATTAAATACCTGTATAGAAATGGGAAAAAAAGTGCATCTGGAACACCGTGTATACTAAAGCCTGTAGTATGGGAAATACGATTCTGGATCTAAAGGCTATAATGGAAGAGGCTGACTGATACAGTGGCAGTCACGGAGATATGGTTCAGTGAGAAAGGAAGGAGATGATTATTATTCAACAGAAGCAGTAAAACCAGAGCCAATATACTGAGTTTTATCATCAAAATAATCAGATAGCTCTTGTGCACCAAAGCCCAGGGGCTGAGCACATTTCAATGGATTACGGATCATTACACAAACCATAGTAAACAAACTGAAAGTGTAATTTAAAGATTTTTGAATTCTAGTCATGCAAAAAACTCTTCTTGCATCCAATACTTCACTATGATGAGCAATTAAAACTTTCTCATAGGCCAAATTTATCCTCAGAGACCAATGAATCCCTCCAATTATGCTCAGAGAATCAAGGTGCATAATTCAATCGCTTAGTTGAACATACCTTTAAAGGGGTGTCTTCATCCAAAACCACATCCAACGTTGCATACCACATATCAACCAAAGAATCTAAATCTGATGGTCTAACCATTCCTACCATGCATAAATTCCAGTGCTTTGAAATAAATCAAGGTCAATTGACCTTTTTTCTGTAATTTTCCATATAGATCTTGGCTCTGAGCAACCTCCTCCTGACACTGCAATAAAAATTTATGAAATAATGATCTAACCATGGAACTGGGGTAATGGCAACAGATGCAATAACTCTTTCAGAAACAATATACTCTGGCACAAATAAAATGTCTAACATATGACCCTTTATAAGAGTAGAACCCAGCGTCTTTCTTGATTAGATTGTAAGCTTTGTCAAGCAGGGACTGTCCCTAATGTGTATTTGTACAGTGTTGCATATGTCTAGAAGCACTATAGAAGTAAGCAGTAGTAGTAGTAATAATTGGAAACAGATCTGGTAGATTCCATTGCCAATGGAAAATCATCCACATTACAAAGTCATCCAGCCCATTTAGTGATGTCCACCACAGATGAAAATAATCGCGCTACACACTTCAGCAGTAAACCTGCTGAAGTACCTGGTAGACCTTGCACAAGACAAATGTTTAATATTCATTACAGGTCAATAGGAGAAGTTTGAACTGGATACGGAAATGGATAGGGAGCCAATGAAGCGACTTGAGAGGAGGGATTGCTTTATTGGCTCCCTATCCACTTCTGTATTCAGTTCAAACTTCTCCTATTGACCTATAAGTGTATTCATTCTGCTGTTCCTCAATACCTCTCCTCTCTTATCTCTCCTGACATCCCTCCTTGGGAACGCTGCTCTTCTGGCAGATCTCTTGTATCTGTGCCCTTCTCTTCTACTGCCAACTCCAGACTTCAATCCTTCCACCTTGCTGCTTCTTATGCCTGGAAAAAACGACCTGAATCTGTATGTCAGGCTTCATCTCTGACCCTTATCAAATTCAGGTTAAAAACTCACCTTTTCGAGGCCGCTTTTGGATTCTGATCCACTTAGTGTTTTTTTTTTACCATTCCAATAGATGTATCCTTGTCCTCAGCTGTTATATTGTCTGTCTTGACTAGACTGTAAGCTCTGATGAGCAGGGACCGTCTTTTACATGTACAGCGCTGCGTATGCCTTGTAGCACTATACAAATGATCAGTAGTAGTAGTAGCAGAATTTAACAGTAATATTTCACATCCCAGGTTAAACTCAACTGCAACAACATTAAGCGGCAGTGCTGAAGTACATTAACTGTTAGCATGGGGTTTAACACATGGTAGCCGCATCATGCTAACAACGTGGGGCCCCACACTAAATATCCCATGCTTAACTGTTCAGCGCAAGATTTGGTGGGGTCCTGGCAGTTGAGAGTTGACTGAGCAAGTAAAGAAGAAAAGCCATATAAGGTAATTGGGGAAATACAGAGTTGAAGATTCTGGATTGGGGATGTCTGATGGGAAAAGGCAGTTACCCCTAAGGAAACCAGCTGAGGTGAGCTGGTTAATATAGAGGTGAAAACTTTGGGTTAGGGAGTAAAAGGCAGGCAACCAGTGTAGCTGATTTCCAATTCTGAGAGCTCTGGGTTGGGAAGCCTGATGAGAAAAGGCAGGTACCCAGTGTAGTTGATTGCTTGTTCCCTTCAGCAGTAGTGGGGGTGGGGAGGGGGGAATCCAGCTGAGCTGTGATCTGGGTAATACAGAGGTGAGCGTTCTGGTATGGGAGTCTGATAAGAAACAGCAGGCACCTGGTACAGTTGAGGGTTTGCTTTTTTAACTGTGAGCATTAAAGTATGTGGGAAGAGGTTTTGCTATCCCTACCAGAACAGGAAAGATTAGAAGACCTTAGCCTGGATATGGTTACATGCAAGAGCTGGGCTGCAACAGGTAGCTATAAGAATTCAAGAACTAGCCAGCCCAACCTTGAAGACAGTGCTGCTGATTTCTAGTCGTACTCTTTGAGAGGTGTTAGACTCACAAGACTTTAAGCTAGAAAGTGAAAGGCAGAGCACAGCTATAAACCAAATTGCAGACCTACTATTAGTAATTTGTAAACTATGATTAAAATCATCTATAGTACTTGAAACAGTGTTGTACAGTGTTGCATACGCCTAGAAAAGAGGACAACATAATGTTAATTTTTGAAGAGTCCAAGTGTGATCCAGGAAACTACTGACCTATATGTAAGGTTGTGAAGAGAATGTTTCATCGTAAAAGATTTTTTTCGATACAGGCACCTACGTTTTGGAATGCCCTTCCTAGGGAATTGAAGTTGATGGATGACCTGCAGCAGTTTCGGAAGGCCTTAAAACTGTGAGCTCAAGATTCCAAAGCAGTTAAATGGTTTACAGACCTGTAAACCATGTAACTGCCTCTAAGAGGGATATTCCGGGATACCGCCATTATACATAGAAACATAGAAACACGATGGTAGAAAAGACCACATGGCCAATCTAGTCTGCCCTTCCATATCCCCTTTTTACCTTTAGAGATCCTCTCTATTTGTCCCATGCTTTCCAGGGTAACTAGTCAGCAGCGATATTCAGCCGCTGCCTGGTTATCCCTTAGGGTGAATGTTAGGCGCAGTAAAAGCGGTCCTAACTTTTGCCACCAAAGATAACCGTGGAGCAGCTGAGTATCACTGCTGCCTAGTTACCTTCCATGCTATGAGCCGCTATGCAGCAGACCCGTATATTCAATGCTGGTAGCCGGATATGGTCCCGGCATTGAATATCTGGGTTAATTCTTCAGCAGCGATGGCTAGACGCTATACTCGTGCTAGCCACTGCTGTTGAATATCAGGTCCTGTATTTTTTTAGGCAGGTCTTTGAGGGAAGGGGTGGGTAGGGTTGGGGTTTTTTGATATGGGATTTTGGGACTGATGTGACTTGTTAACAAATATGTTTGTATGTTTTTGGCTATTGTGTCCATAATGCTGTGCGGTTCTCTGTGTGATTTATAAGTGTAATAAATAAATAAATAAACAGAGAAATACATCCATTTGATAAACTCTGACCTGTACCCAAACTACTCTAATACCCTCATTAGATAAGACTATTTAGTGTGATTAGAGTCATTCCTCATATCTAAGAAAATCGTCAATGGTGGAGCTACCCTGCTCCTAGTTATTGATAAAACATATGAAACAGGCAGGCATTATCCCCTCTGAATCCATCCTGATCAGTATGAATTAGAGAATCTGTCACCAACTGTAGTCTGGTGGCTAACACTTTGTTAGAATCTTGTAGTCATGTTATCTGTCCCTCTCCAAAGGGAGTATCAACAGTCCTCTTTAAGAGAATCTTCAGCCCAGAGTTCAGGGTTGGGCGGGTGTGGCTCACAGGGAGAGGTTAAGAACCCAGCAGGCTGAAGGAGGTATAGAGGCCTGTGGCGCCAGAAGTCCTTCCAAGGCAAACTGTGCAAAGAAGTTCTGAGGTAGGAACTTTAACTGGGGCTGGAGGAAGGGCTGGGAGAACCAGTTTGTGGAGGTTTAACAAGCAGGGACAGAAGTAAAGCTGCTTTTTGTTTTCCCTGAACTGCTGCATGTTCTGGGTTTTGCTTTGTGGAGGTTTAACAAGCTGGGACAGAATAAATATTGCTTTTGTTTTCCCTGAACTGCTGTCTGGCCTGTGTTTTAAAGAAAACCCCTTCCCACCGCATGCCACACTACCACACTTGCAATAAACATTTAACAGGAAAATAGGTCTATACTACCAGAGTGTGATCCTCACAGTTTAGGAATTCATATAATCTGAGCATCAGTAAAAGTATTGGAAGAGGAGTAACCATGACTAAATGTTGAAAGAGTCTGGCCAGTCTGGAGGATAATACTGATCTAAATTGTTTATAAAATTCAACTGTATAAACACCTGGATCTGATACTCTTTAGAGAGAGAGAGGCAATGGCCTATTCAATATCTTTTTCAGTAACAGGAGCAATGTTCCAACTAAGAAGCTGCGAGGTGTGCAGGAGTCCTCTGCGGTGGGAGCTGGAGGGTGCAACGCAATCATGCTTTAAATTGCAAGGGGTGGATAGGACCTGAGGGATAGGTAGGCCCAGTTGCTCTGTGATGAGCAGGAGATATCTAAGATATTTGTTCAGTTTTAGTCAAAGCTATTTTAATTGTAAGCAGAATGGGGCTAATTCAAATCAGTTTGGCTGCTATTCCACACCCACTTAAGGAGTCTGAGAGGGAAGTATTAAGAGTTCCTATTCAACATTCCTGCTAAGCAGCTTTGAGCTTTACAGGAGTCATCTGCTTGTGGGGGATTGTGCAATGTGGTGGTTCAATATGAGGACCTGCCTGTCCCTCATGTTTTATTTAAGAGTCTTTTTATACCACTTTATCATTTCAGTCAAAGCAGTTTATTTATTTATTTATCTAGGCTTATATACTGCTTTTCTATAAGTCAAAGCAGTGCACATTCAGGTACTGTATATGTGTTGTGATAAGGAAGCTTATCAGGACCTAGAAGAGAGGGGTAAAAAGAAGGAATTTACCTTAATAAAGGGACCCATTTTAAAAGGTCCAGGACTTAAAACTCCATTTGCTCCTAGAAAGCCAGTAATTCCTGGCTACAATGAGGAACAGAGTGCCCCTAGTGGTGGAAAGGATAGGGAATACAGGCCCAGGGTAAGAAACCCTTATGTCACTGCATCCCCTAATCACACAGCTGCCTCGAGGGAGTTTGATCTTTCTCACCTGAGAGGGGAGAGGGTGGAGCAGGAGCCCGAGGGGTTTATGTTTAGCTCAGTTAGGTCAGAGAGGAGAGCAAAAGGAGCAAGGCGAGGAGCAAGAGGACAAGGAGGGACAAGTAGAACTCGTGGAGAGAAACTGGAAGGACTCCTGAGACTAGAAAGTGCTGCAACTGCTAACCAGAGGGATAGAGAGAGCAGAAGTTTTGCCTACTCAAGGAATGGAGCAGTGAGAGCCAGAAGCACTAATTGGAGAACAGGACGTGCTAGATGGTGGCCAGAGCATGTAAGGAGTGAAGCTACTACAGGCTTTAATCAAGGTATGAGCCCCAGAAGCTTAGCTAATAAGGAGCAATACGTATTTGCCAGAGACAGCCTTAATCATAGTAGAAGGCAGTCAAGTAAGCTATCTGAATTTGAGCCAGATAGTGAACCCATGGAATTGGGAAAGCCAGATTTACCTTGTGATGAAAGGGTCTCATACATGGACTGCTCTGCATGCCAATCTGCCAATTAAGAATGGTAAAGGGGGATGTCAACCGTAAAGAGAAGCCTCCAGTGTCCAAAGCTCTGAGAGCTGTGTTTGCTTGTTAATGCTCTAAGCTCAGGAAAAGTGTGATGCAGTGCAAAGCTGAATCTTCCTGATTGTCTTTTGAGAAACAGCTGTGAGCAGTGCAGAGCTCAGTGTTGGATGCCGTTTCAATTGAAGGAAGTAAGAAATGCTTTTGTTTGTCTAAACTGCTGAGAAAACCTGGAAAAGAGTTTTTATCTGCTTCTATGAATTGGACTATCTGTATGAAGTGCTGAGTTTAAGCATACAAGATAGCCAGATATTTGTTCTGGACTGGAAAGGGAAAAGGAACCTGTTTTAAAAGTTTCTTTCTGTTTGTTTTTGATCTGCACGGCAAAGCTCTGCTGAAAGCAGGTGCAGTTAATTAAGCTTAGGAAATCTGTTTGCTTCAGTTCAAGTTATCCTGTAAAGAGTTACAAGAATTCCTGGTGAAAATATCTTAAAAGATGGATCTGTGAACCTAGCATGTCTTTTTGTGCTAATGAATAAATTGCACTCACTCAAACCCAACTACAAATGAAGGTGTTTTTTTTCATCTGAGCCCAAATGATATCTAACTGAACTACCTTTCCCAGAATGCATTTAAAGGCATCCAGTTAGAAAAGGCCAGAAAGTTGAAGCACCACAGTGGCAAAAATAAACCCACGCCTCTCCATACTAGTGTGGGGCTAAGGGCGTGACAGTGTATATATCGATATATATATATATATATATATATATATATAATTTCCCTTGTCCCCCAAAAGGCCTACAATCTACATTTTGTACCTGAGGCAAAAGAGGGCTAAGCTGCTTGCCCACACACACCCACACCCCGACAGGAATGCCAGCAGAGATCTCCTGTGCAGCTCAATGCTGTTTAGCAGGAGTATTGAATATGAGTTCTTAACCCTTCCTTCTCAGATTTCTTAATAAGTAGGCATGTAATAACAGACAGAAACTCAAGCTTTGAGTCAAATTGAACAAGAATCTTAGACATCTCCTGTCCATCATAGATGAAACTGAAATTTTGATCTCTAATGGCAGAAATCATTCTCCTATCCCTGTGGGTCCTGAGATACTGAGACAGCAAGTGACCCAGCCAGTTATTTCCCATATAGTAACAAGTACTGTAGCTGAGCCAAAAAATGATTGTTAAAACGCCAACTCAAGTCCTTGATGAGAAGGTTTATCCAAAATACAGTGAGGGATATCGACACATGTTCAGAAAGAAAGATAGGAGATATAGCAGATGCTTGCATCATACATAAACAGGACTTGGATACTAAAAGATAATCCATCCTGCGATATGTCTTATGCGGGTCTGATTAAAAAGGAAATTCTGGAGGGGGGCGCTAGTGAGCCCAACATGATGGCCACGATTCTGTGACGCTCCTTAGCCTTAGCTCACAATCTCCTTTTATCCTAATAAATATTTGCAGTGATCACACCGAAAATGCTATGAATAACAGCATTGAAATAGTACAATGGACTGATTTATTTATTTTTTTATTTATTTAATATTTCTTCTATACCGCGCTATTAGCATCAGTGCGGTGTACATCAAAACCAAACATATACATTGCAGGCTAACTACAATGTATTCACATATGAACAGGCATAGGAACTAGGATAATCAGGGTAAGAACATCAACAGTTGTTACATTGTCAAGTATTTACATTGTTATTCAAGTTATTACATTGTCAAGTATTTACAGTTATTTACATGGTGAATGTATTTCCCTATCAGGTCTATGTAGAGAAGTATCTTGTGAATAAGTGGTGCTTTAGGGCCTTCCTGAATTGTGTTAGGTTGGTGATAACTCTCACGTTTGGGGGGAGGGCATTCCAGGCTTTGGGGGCACAAATGCTGAAGGCTCTGTTAGTTGTTGCCTTTGTGTATTACGTTATTTCTTTCAGGACTGTCAGAGTGTTTACTGCATCGGTTCTTCTGCTTCTATTGGGGGGTAAGGTGTGTATCAGCCCAGTGACGGTTGAGGAAGTCAGATTGTTCAGGGCTTTGAAGGTCATAATTATGATCTTATATTGGGTTCTGGCTTGAATTGGTAACCAATGGAGTCTTTTCAGGATTGGAGTGACGTGGTCAGACCTTGACATTCCTTCTAGCTCCCTAGCGGCCGTGTTCATTGCCAGTTGGAGGGGGTTTAGGGTTGCTTGTGGAAGCCCGTAAAGTATTGCGTTTGCGAAATCAATGTGTGGCATCACCAGGGCTTGGTAGATTATTCTGAAATCCATGTAGTCAAGTAGTGGGCGTAAATGACGAAGTGTCCGTATTTTGTGGTATATTGATTTTGTTGTGTTTTTTATATGTGTTTTCACGTCCATCCTTTGGTCAAGGATGATGCCTAGGTATCGGACTGAGGGTTTAACTATTAGATCTGTGTCCTTTACCTTTAGTGTGAGTGGGGGTGCGAAGTCCTGGTTCTTCGTAATGAATAGTATGTCGGTCTTGTTGTGGTTGATTCGCAAGTTCTGTGTGAGGAGCCACTCCGCGACTGCTTCGAAACAGCTGATCAGTGGGGTAAAATCAGGTTGGTCTGTTTTAAAAGGCATATAGAGGAAAATATCGTCTGCATATTGTGATGCAACAGACCAGCAGGCAGGGCCGGATTTGCCTATACGCCACGTACGCCGTGGCGTAGGGCCCACAGCTGGCAAGGGCCCACCGGGAATGTTTTTTGCACAGGGCCCCGCGTTTCAGGGGGCCCCGCGCAAAAAACATTCTGATACATCATTAAAATTTAAAAAAAAAAAAAAACCTGTCGCTGCCTCTGCCGGGGCCGCCGCGGCAGAATCGAGTGTGCCGCGGGGGCCCCCCTGCCCAGCAGGGCCTGCCCTCCCCGGTATCACCTCTCTCAGCTGCCTCCCTCCAGTCACACGCGCCGGCTTTCAGAGCGCGAGGGAAGAGTTTCTCCCTCGCTGCTCTGTTAAGCCCGCGGGGGCTGATGGGAATCCCGCGGGCTTAAACAGAGCAGCGAGGGAAAAACTCTACCCTCGCGCTCTGAAAGCCGGCGCGTGTGACTGGAGGGAGGCAGCTGAGAGAGGTGATACCGGGGAGGGCAGGCCCTGCTGGGCAGGGGGGGCCCCGCGGCACACTCGATTCTGCCGCGGCGGCCCCGGCCCCGGCAGAGGCAGCGACAGCTTCTTTTGTAAAAAAAAAAATTCGCTGGGCTGGGGTGGGCTGGGGGGGGGGTAGGACTGGTGATGGGCGGGGGGGGTTTGGAGTGGTAATGTCGGGGGGGGGGTGGGGGGGTTAGGACTTGTGATGGGGTGGGGGGGTAGGAGTGGTAATGGCTGTGGGCTGTTGGGGGGGTTAGGAGTGGTGATGGGCTGGGGGGTTAGGAGTGGTGATGGCTGTGGGCTGCTGGGGGGGTTAGGACTGGTGATGGGCTGGGGGGGGTTAGGAGTGGTAATGGCTGTGGGATGTTGGGGGGGTTAGGACTGGTGATGGGCTGGGGGGGTTAGGAGTGGTAATGGCTGTGGGCTGTTGGGGGGGTTAGGACTGGTAATGGGCTATGGGGGGGTTAGGAGTGGTGATGGGCTATGGGGGGGGCTATGGGCTATGGGGGAGCTAAGTCTATATGGGCTGATGGGATTAGGACTGGAAGTGGGTTGATGGGGGCTTAGGACTGGTAATGGGCTATGGGGGGGGCTTAAACTAAAAATTGGGTGATGGGGATTAGGACTGGAAATGGGCTGGTGGGATTAGGACTGGTAGTGGGCTATGGGGGGCTAGGACTGGTAATGGGTTGGGGGGGTTGCTAGGACTGGAAATGGGCTGGGGGATTAAGACTGGAGGTGGGCTGATGGAGTTAGGACTGGTAATGGGCTGTGGGCTGTTGGGGGGGTTAGGACTGGCAATGGGCCATGGCGGGCTAGGACAGGAAATGGGCTGATGGGAAGGGGTTAGGACTTGAGGTGGGCTGATGGGGTTAGGACTGGTAATGGACTGTGGGCTGATGGGGGGGTAAGGACTGGCAATGGTCTAAGGGGGGGTTAAGACATGTAATGGGCTGTTGGCTGATGGGGGCTGTCTGGTAATGGGCTATGGGGGGTTAGGACTGATAATGGACTATGGGGGGGGGCTAGGACAGGAAATGGGCTGATGGGGAGGGGTTAGGACTTGAGGTAGGCTGATGGGGTTAGGACTGGTAATGGACTGTGGGCTGATGGGGGGGGTTAGGACTGGCAATGGGCTATGGGGGGCTGACTGGAAATGGGTTGATGGGGGTTAGGACTGGAAGTGGGCTGATGGGGGGTTAGGACTGGTAATGGGTTATAGGGGGGGCTTAAACTGAAAATGGGGTGATGGGGGGTTAGGACTGTAAGTGGGTTGATGGGGGGCTAGGACTGGTATTGGGTTGGGGGGTTGCTAGGACTGGAAATGGGCTGATGGGTGGCTAGGACTGGAAATGGGCTGATGCAGGGACTAGAAGGGAATGGATGCTGGGTGAGGCTGGAACTAGAAGGGAGCTGATGTTGGGGGAGGATTAGAATGGGATGGGGCTGGAAGAGTAAAATGGAGAAGGGAAAAATATTTTGTGTGGGAGGGATAAAAAATCTACAATTGGCCGGGTATTGGGAGAGTAAGTGGGGATTGAGGATGGAGGGGTAAAATTTGAGTGGATGAAATAGGAATGAGGAAAGAGCAAAAGGAGAAAGATTAGTATGTTAAAGCAGATGTAGAGAGAGAATGGAAAAAACTAGAAGAGAGAAGAAAGGACAAATGGACAGCAGACGATGGAGGGTTAGCAGAAGACATGAAGAAACCAGAAGAAAGTGGCTGGAGCAATTGCAGCTGAAAAAAATGCACAAAAGGTAGAAAAATATCTCTTTATTTTGAATTTATTAATTGGAATATGTCAGCTCTGGTAAATGTGCATCATTAACGTCTGCGCTTTGTTTAGTACAAGAGCAAATTAATGTATAGTTTTATTTCTACAGTGTTGTACATTCCAAGTTTGGCTTTTGGGATTCCCAGTTTAATTATTGTCTTCCTGCTTCTAAAATGTGATTACTTGTTTGGTGATGGTCTATGTTCTGCATGTGTAACTGAGCTGAGGTGTTCTGTTTATATAATTCCTATTAGACATTGCCACTTGTTCTCTTTCCCCAGTAGGTCATGTATTGTTGTTCTCTGAAATGTATTGGTTTAATATTTGCAGTGTTGTCTTTTGATAGGTAGGGTATGGTGCTTTGTGAGTCCTGGTAGTGCTGTTAGGATACGGCGGGTTTGCTATGGGTTCTAAATGGGCAGTGTTTGTTGTAGTTCCTAATGTGTCTGGCAGTTGGCACTGGATTATAGTAATGTAGAAATCTTTTAGTCTTTCTTTATCCATACACTCATTAAGAGGCACGTTTACTAAAAGTTAGTATATGGTAACATTATGCAAATATTTATGCAAATGAGGCCCCTTATGCAAATGAGGCCCACACCCCCCTTGGGCCACCCCTGCTGGGGGCCCACAATTTTTGTTGGCGTAGGGCCTCACTCAAGGTAAATCCGGCCCTGCCAGCAGGGCTTAGGAAAAAATGTTTTAAACCTGAAAAAAGACATGCACAAGCTGCATTATTCACAGGAGCCTGATAGGGGGAGCAAGAGGGACCTCTGGAAGACTGAGGATCCACGCCCTACAGGGTGTAACCGAAAGCCAGCCAGCCTCCAATCCAGGAAGAGAGGAACTCCTTTTAAAGGAAGTCAGGAGGACTGGAGAGGAGGACAGACACCTCAGGACTGGAAAGCACAGGCACAGCCGGACTGGAAGACACAGCCGGACTGGAAGGCACAGCAGGACTGGAAAGGCAGAAGTAGCGGTAAAGCCAGGAGCAGCAAGGAAGGCAGCAGAAAGGTTGCAGAGCCTTCAGAAGCCGGTGGAGCGGCAGGAGCTGCAGGAGTGGCAGAAACTGCAGGAGCTGGAGAAACTGCAGAAGCTACAGACACTGCTGGAGTGCAGGAAAGAGGTACAGGCCAAAGGAACCTGAAAGGCCAAAGAATCCAGAAGGGTCCAGGAGATTCAGGTACACGGAAGCTGCATTGTGAATGCTGTAGGCAGAACCCAAGCCATATTCCTGAATCAAGGCAGAATATTACCAGGAGTAGGCCACAAGCCTCGTCTCAGAGGAAGAAGCAGGAGTTACAAGGTAACCCATACTGTATTGAAGATAGCCCACAGAGGGTTAGCGCATGGAAAGGACAAGAAACAGAAGCTCCCTGTACATGTCCCACTTCGCAAGAGAAAAGGTATGAAAAGTTTTTATTGAATAAGAAACTTTTAAGTAAACCTGCTTTGCATGAAGTGCATGGAAGTCCTTGGAAGAAAGAAAGATGTTCACATTGTAAAAATGCTCATGGCCGACGCCCCACGCTAAACTCTAGACACTGGGAGGTCATTCAGCATTTGAGGGAGAAACCTGACTATAGCTTGCCGGGAACTGTTGACTCTAGCTCAGATACATTGCAGGAGGAGCCGATGCAAGTGGAAGAGGTAGAGTCCTTGTCAGAAGAAGAAATGGATGGCAGCTATTGTACTACGGGCAGCGTGGAATGCTTGTACAACCAGTGAGCTTTAAAACCAGTGTAAATAGGAATGCTTGTTTTGTAACTTTTTTCTGTGAAGAGAACAGTTTTTCTTTTGAACATGAGTTGTTATTTTTCTACCCTGATGTAAGGATATTTCTGTTGGTGTTTGAAGCCGATCCTTTGAACCTTTGTGCAAACGAGGGAAATAAAGCCTTATTTTCCCCTACACTCGATGACCTTTTTGTTCTTTGGGTATTTTTGGTATTCAGGACGCTACCAGGGCTATACAACCCTGGGCCCTAGAAAGAAACACATACCAAACGCAACTTTACTTTTCTTTATGTCTGACCTGCCTTGACCACCATCAACCACCAGGGCGGCGTTGTGACAATATGCTAGGCAGGCTACATTAAAAGATCGGATCAGGTTGCAGATGGGTTGCATTTAAATGTTAAACAATAACGCAGATAGCGAGGAGCCTTGAGGTACTCCCTGTTCTTGTATGAAAGGGTCCGATGTTGTGGCGCCGATCCTCACTTGTTGCCATCTGTTGGCCAGGTAGGATTTGCACCATCTCAATGCTGATCCGTGGATTCCTTTTTCTTCAAGACGTTCGATAAGTATTTGATGACTTACAGAATCGAACGCAGCTGCAATGTCTAAGAATATAAGGACAAAGCCTTGGCGGGTGTTATCTATTCCTGTAATTATGGTTGAAGAGGGTGATGAGGAGGGTCTCGACGCCATGTGCTTCCCTGAAGCCATGTTGGGATGGGTCCAGGGGGGCTTCAGTATTGATGTGTTGTTGGAGTTGTCGTTGCACTACCTTTTCGATTATTTTGGCTAAGAGTGGTATGCTGGTTATCGGTCTGTATGATTCGGCCTTTAGCGGGTCCAGTTTGTTCTTCAGTAGTGGCCTGATGGAGGTATGTTTCAGGCTTTGTGGAAAGGTTGCTGTTGCGAACGATTGTTCTAGGATTTTGTTTAGGAAGTGGCTTAGTTCATGACGGAGTTCTCTTATCCAGGACGCTGGACAGGGATCATTTGGCGCAGTAGTAGCATTAATGGAGGCAATGGTATTCTCGATCTCTTTGGGTGGTATGGTGTAGAATTCAGTCATTGGGTATGGGTGTAGTATGGGTAGTGGGGAGAGACTAGTGGGGCTGGAGCTTTTGGTGGTCTGGAGCATTTTTTATTTCACGTAGTTAGCATAATCCTGGGGTTGGATTATGTGTGATTGTTCTGGGGTTGGTTCTCGTGCTAAAGTTTTTACTATGTTGAATAGGTCATGGTGCTTGTTTGTTGATCGTTTGAGGAGGTCAGTATGGAATTGCTTTCTTCTCTCCACTATTTCCTGGTGATGCTTTTTAAGTGTGAATAGTATACTGTATAAGCTTCGGTAGATCAAGAACGGCGCCAACGTCTATCGAGCTTACGCAGGTGGAGGAGTGATGCACGTAGTTCATTTGAGTACCAGGCTACATGTTCTCATCTCGTAGTCCTTCTATTCGTATCTGGATGTGCTATCGAATTGAGGGGGTTATTCCAGGTATTAATTAGATCATTTAGACCAGGTTCTGAGGCGTTTAGGATTGGAAGGACTTTCTTTAGTATTTCCTCTTTGTCGAAGGAGCAGAATCTTCTCGCTGGTGGTTTGGGAGGTGTAGTATTGGTGTTTTGATTGTTAAGATGGTGGGTAGTTGGAATTTGATCAGGAAGTGATTGGACCATGGTACCGGCATTATAGTTATTGAGAGATCATGATTTGTTTCTGTGATCGCCTGCAGGGCGAAGATCAGGTCCAGTGTGTTTCCCTTCATATGTGTGGGTGCTCTGACTACTTGACTGTAGCCTGATGCAGCCGGATTTATTCATCTCTGTTTGGATGCCTTTAAAACCAGCTTTCAACTTTCCTGCTGTCCTGCGGAGCAGTGTGGGTCTCGGAGCACCAAACAGTGCAAGTAGTATCTCTACAGTGATCGGGAACCCATCTGGGCGCTTCTTCCCCCCTCCGGCTGGCTAACATTTACAGAGCTACATACCCATGTCTTTTTGCCTACTAACTCCTGATGAAATGTGATACAGGGGTGAGTACTAACTTGGCATAGTATGACTGAAAGTGACTGCCAATGAAACTAAAGTTAAACTTGTGAAAGAAGCTTGCCGACGCGAATGCCTGCCTCCGGGTGACCAAAAACATGATCTCGACCCTCCCCACACCTGCTATGATTGTTTAATGGGACTTCGCTTTCCAAGTGTGCCACCATTATAGCCATACCTGTGGAACGTAGGAGGGTGCTCCAGCTTAGGCGGGAAAACTGTGGTGAGGCTCTTCTGGAATGCATAGTGTGGCTGATGAAATACAAGATGCTCTGCTGGCAAGCATGGCTGGAACGCATACTGGTGCTCCCTAAGATGGCCATCGTTAGCTGGAATGCATCGGTGGAACGCATCAGGTGATAGACAAGATGGCCACCAACATTTAAAGAGCTCTGCAGGAACGCGGTATATTCTGTCGGTTTGGAAGAGGCTCCTGTTTCTACGGAGATCAGCGAAATTATTAGGATTTGACCTCAAGGAGCAGGAAGGCTCGTACTGATGACATTTGCCATAAAGCTGGGAGTGAGATTAAGAAGACGGAAGGTAGATGTCGGGAAACATAAGCACTTCTGAAAGCCTGGAGTAGTCGAAGTAAGATTTGGTCACAATTCCTTATCAGATCTGCAACTGCAGCTCAGGCAATTACACTGCTTCCATCCAGATAGCATCTTTCTTCACTGAGCAAGATCTGACTCGTGTTCCATGGTGCCTTTTCCCTGTGCTGACTGCTGTCACACAGTGGCATAAAAATTATTATTATTAGATAGGAGAGTCCATTTTAAGAACCAAGAAACTTGGTCTAGTGGTTTTAAACTCCAATCCTTTAAAGCAAACAATCAAAACAGAGTGGTAGGGATGAAAAAAAAGGCTTTTATTCCCTTTACGCATGGGGTCATAAATTGGTCACAACTGAAAATAATGTCCTTAACTTCAGGCACAAAAGAAAACACAAGGTTTAAGGAAAACTGTTAACTTCACAGTTGTAGCAGGGCACAACATAACTTCCAGTTTAAAGCACATTGGTACAATTCTTCTGCTCAGCACATAATAGACATTCTGCAGATACCGCAAGCCATTCATACATCCTCCAAAGACTCTGTGCTATGGGAAATGCAGAGAGAGCAATCCATCTCCTCTGGGTCTGGCAACTGTTCCACCAGTTCCACTTGCATCGGCTCAGGAATTGGTATGTCTAATTCTGTGTTAACAGTCTCTGGAATATTGTATTCTGGAGCCTTGTATATTTCCCTTAATACTTTCCAATTCCTCGGGCCTAGCCTGGAGCGCTGGCCACATGTCCCCTTAGTATTAACTGGGCTTTCTCTTCTTAGAGATTCCACACTTCTTCCACAAGAACTTTTACAGGGCAAAGGTTTCTTTGTAGGAATATAATTCTCATACCTCTTATTGCAGCAGCACAATGAGGAATGGTTTTTCCCTTGGGCTGACTTCCTCCCTTCAGAAGCTTTGTGCCAAGCTTTCCTCTGAAAGTCTGATTCCTCTCTCACCCGTGGGAACAGCTCTTCTGGTAAAGGCCTGCTCTTGCAACAGCCCAAATCCTGGCTTCCTTGCTCAGCCTGGCTTTTCCTTCCCAGCTGATTCCTCCTTGCTTCTTGCTTGCAATCCGTATAAGTCTTCCCCCTCTGCCAGCAAACAGCTCTCTCTTTCTGTTCCTCCTTCTGGGTCCGTGTCTCTGTCTGTGTCTGTGTCTCTCTCTGTGTCTGTGTCTCTCTCTCTTTCTCCTTCTCTTGAGGCAGTGCTTCCTTATAAAGGACTCTTCTCCTTGAGGCTTGTGAAATGTTTGTCATGTGCTCCTGACCAGCTAGGCGTGGCCCATCAGTCTTCCTGACTGCACTCCTGCTCCCTCTAGCTGGTCCCAGTGAATACTGAACTCTGTGCACATCTTTTCCTTGCTGACAAACAGGTTCACTTCTCTCATCAGGGCTCTCATCAGCCTCCGCTGCATCACACATCCCCCTTCTTAAAATATTACGGGCTGGGGAAGCCTCTTCAACACCGCATTCATCCGACACTTCAGCTGTCTCGCCTTATGCTTTAGTCTGCTGTCATCTGCTTGCACAGTCTTAGGGTTGGATATGCATTTTGTAGACGCTAGCAAAACCAACCGTTCATGCCATGGCCGGAGTAGGTTCACATGATAGACTTGGTGGTGTCCCTTGTTGTCCTGGATTAGATATGAAGCTGGACCGATAGGTTTGATGACCCTGTAAGGTCCCTTCCATTGAGCTTCAAATTTTGGAGACGGACCAGACACTAGGACTATCACCTTCTCGCCCACACTCAGTTGTCTTGGTTTTGTGCGTCGGTCATAATATTGTTTTTGCTTTTTCTGACTTTCTCTCAGTTTCTCTTCGGCGAAACGAGAGGTTCGTTCAAGGTGAGTTCTGAGACTCTTCAGAAATTGGGGTATTCCTACTTCATCCCCCACTGGTTCCGTCCACTGTTCTTGCAAGACGTCCAGTATGCCCCTTGGTGCTCGTCCGTACATGTGCTCATCGGGCGAGGTACCTAGGGAACTCTGCGTTCGCTCCCTACAAGCATACAAAATCAAGGGTAGCATTGTATCCCATTCGGTTGTTTCTCCATCCAAGGCGCGTCTAAGCATCTGCTTTATGCTTTGATTCATGCGCTCAACCAACCCATTGCATTGGGGATGGTAAGACGCGGTTTTGAGATGATGAATGCCAAAGGCATCCCACACCTGTGCCAGGTACCTGGACATAAAGTTGCTGCCCCTGTCCGTCAATACCTCTTGCGGGAATCCTACTTCGCAAAAGAGTTTGATCAATTCAGTAGCAATGGAATTCGCCGAAATATTCCTCAAGGGTACGGCCCATGGGAATCGTGTGGCCTGGTCAATGATCACCAGTATATATTGAAATCCTCTTGGCGTTTTTATAAGAGGTCCCACTATATCCATGGCGAGTCTTCTTATTGGGTCCGAAATTACTGGCATTGGGATTAGAGGTACCTCTGGCGGGCGCACAAGATTGACCCTTTGACAAGAGGCACAAGACTCGCAGAAGCGCCTGGTTTCTCTAAAAACTCCTGGCCAATAAAATCTAGCCAATATCTGATCAAGGGTGCCTTGTGCTCCCTTGTGACCCCCTACTGGGTGATCGTGTGCCAGACATAGAACAAGAGATTTGAAAGTAGTTGGGACCACCAGTTGCTTCCGAATGTTTCCTGTTCGGAGGTCCTTACTTTCTCTGTACAATATATCCTCTTCCATGATAAACCTAGGAAAGGTATCTTTTTCCTCTTGAGCGTGCTCAAACGCTCGAGTCAGCATAGGGTCCGCTCTTTGTTCATTTTTAAAGGAGGGAAATTTCTCCATCAATTCAGAGGGTACCCATGGCATTCCTTTTCCCGCTGCAAGCTCGGCTCTGCCCTGAGAGCGACACTTTCTTTCCTTCCGCTTCTCACCCTTTGATTTCCTTTCCCTCACTGCGGGTTCATTTATCAAACCTTCATGAGAAGGAAGGTCTTCCAAAGTAGCATCTCGGGAACAAGAGGGAGTTTCAGAGGTCTGAGCTTGCGAGCGCGTCGAAACTAGAGCTTCCCGTGGAAACCTTGTCTTCTTTACTTTTTCCACCAGTGGACTGGGAATTGCTCTACTCTCAGAGCGAATGCAAGTGGACACTGGAGTTCCCTGTGGAGACAACCCTTCTTTCAGACTTCTTCTGAACTGAAGCCAGTCTCAGCCGAGCACTAACTCCTGGGGTAGTCTAGGTATTACAGCCACAGACATCTCTTTTTCTATACCTAAACCCTTTATCCACAATTTATACATTGGATAAAATGTAGCAGCCCCGTGTATACACTTAATTTTAACTCTTCCCTCTGGCTGATCTGGTGCAGACTTGCCCTGATCCCTGATCGCAGACCATAATTTTTGAGAAATCATGGTCTGGTCAGCACTAGAGTCCAAAAGTGCCTTTGCATTCACCCCCTGTATTTCCACACTCAAAACAAACCCCTCACGTATTGCTTTCGTGTTCTCTCCCATGAGAGCAGTACGTAAGAAACATTCATTTTTCAAATGTCCCTTTTTCCCACATGAAAAACATTTTTTTGAACTTTCTTTTAAAACAGCAGTAACATTTTTCAAACCTTTCTGAAAAGGATGTGAGACCCTTTCTGATATCTGTGCTTCCATACCCACTGCCAGCCTTGAAGACCCCACCTTCTGTTGGGTGACCATCTCTGCCTCCAGGTAGCGCTCTGTCAGCGCAATCGCTTGAGCAGTTGTGTGGCAATCTTGCAGAATAAGAAAGTTCTGTACATTCTTAGGAACTGCCAACATATACTGTTCTAATATTATTTCATCCATTAGAGCATTGACAGACTTATCCTCAGGTTTTATGCTGAACCTATGGCCCAACGCCTTAGGCATCTCGCCTACCTTGAGAACAGTGTCTCGTAGCATACGGTTATACACGAATGATGTAAGGCCCAGGCGATCTCTGATTGCCTTAATCACTTCATCATAATTGTTAGCCAGAGCAGGGGGCATTGCCCTGTAGGCGGACAGCGGTTCCACCGTGAGGGACGCTGCTAGGCAGATTGCCCACTGCTCTTTTGGCCAGGCAGCAGAACGTGCGATTCTGTCAAAGGAATCCAGAAAATCGTCCACGTCATCAGTGGCACTTAATTTCCCTACTGATAAGGCATTACATGTCCACTGTCCTTCCAGAGGATTACCCAGTCCAGCAGACTGTCCTAGCTGCTTGTTGGCCATGTCCAGCGACTCCCTCTGCTGGGCCTACCATGCTTCCATTACTTGCAGGACAGGTCTCTGCTGCTCTTGCAAGGCTTTAAGCACTTGTGACTGGTTCTGACGTGCGATCTCTGCCTGCCGGTCAAATTGTAGAGCCATCCAAGCACACAGCTCCTTCTGCTCCATGCTGCTTTCCTACAAAAACACAAGAAGAAAAAAAAAAAAAAAGTGTGGCTCTCCCAAAACTAAAGAGCTTCTTTTTTTTTTTTTTTCTTTTCAAGGCTTACAAAACAAACATCCAACACAAGTCAGGTATAATTACATTTTACCTGGTGTGAATGTTGCATCAGCTTTTGGAATGACCGTTGCTGCGTCTCCCTGCAGTTCTCTGCCTCGGTGCCAGCAACAGGATACTTCCTCCAATCCAGGTGTCTCCCACTCTGGGTCTTTGCCTTCCGGTCCGGTCTTTTGCCGCTCCACTCCGGGTTTTGCCTTCCGGTCCGGTCTTTTGCAGCTCCACTCCGGGTTTTGCCTTCCGGTCCGGTCTTTTGCCGCTCCACTCCGGGTTTTGCCTTCCGGTCCGGTCTTTTGGCTATTCCAGTCCGGGTTTTGCCTTTTTAAACCTTGGAAATATTTTCCTTCTTTTGTCTCCTTTTCAGTTGTACAAAACCAAAAATCCAAACAACTACGCCATTTATGTCACACAGTGGCATAAAAATTATTATTATTAGATAGGAGAGTCAATTTTAAGAACCAAGAAACTTGGTCTAGTGGTTTTAAACTCCAATCCTTTAAAGCAAACAATCAAAAGAGTGGTAGGGATGAAAAAAAAAAGGCTTTTATTCCCTTTACACATGGGGTCATAAATTGGTCACAACTGAAAATAATGTCCTTAACTTCAGGCACAAAAGAAAACACAATGTTTAAGGAAAACTGTTAACTTCACAGTTGTAGCAGGGCACAAACATAACTTCCAGTTTAAAGCACATTGGTACAATTCTTCTGCTCAGCACATAATAGACATTCTGCAGATACCACAAGCCATTCATACGTCCTCCAAAGACTCTGTGCTATGGGAAATGCAGAGAGAGCAATCCATCTCCTCTGGGTCTGGCAACTGTTCCACCAGTTCCACTTGCATCGGCACAGGAATTGGTATGTCTAATTCTGTGTTAACAGTCTCTGGAATATTGTATTCTGGAGCCTTGTATATTTCCCTTAATACTTTCCAGTGCCTCGGGCCTAGCCTGGAGCGCTGGCCACGTGTCCCCTTAGTATTAACTGGGCTTTCTCTTCTTAGAGATTCCACACTTCTTCCACAAGAACTTTTACAGGGCAAAGGTTTCTTTGTAGGAATATAATTCTCATACCTCTTATTGCAGCAGCACAATGAGGAATGGTTTTTCCCTTGGGCTGACTTCCTCCCTTCAGAAGCTTTGTGCCAAGCTTTCCTCTGAAAGTCTGATTCCTCTCTCACCCGTGGGAACAGCTCTTCTGGTAAAGGCCTGCTCTTGCAACAGCCCAAATCCTGGCTTCCTTACTCAGCCTGGCTTTTCCTTCCCAGCTGATTCCTCCTTGCTTCTTGCTTGCAATCCGTATAAGTCTTCCCCCTCTGCCAGCAAACAGCTTTCTCTTTCTGTTCCTCCTTCTGGGTCCGTGTCTCTGTCTGTGTCTGTATCTCTCTGTGTCTGTGTCTCTCTCTCTTTCTCCTTCTCTTGAGGCAGTGCTTCCTTATAAAGGACTTTTCTCCTTGAGGCTTGTGAAATGTTTGTCATGTGCTTCTGACCAGCTAGGCGTGGCCCTTCAGTCTTCCTGACTGCACTCCTGCTCCCTCTAGCTGGTCCCAGTGAATATTGCACTCTGTGCACATCTTTTCCTTGCTGACAAACAGTTTCACTTCTCTCATCAGGGCTCTCATCAGCCTCCGCTGCATCACACTGCACATGTCAAGGGAAGCTTCTTCCAGCCATTGTGGATCCCTGGAGGTGCCAGACAGACTTGACGTATCGCGAGAAACGGCTGGTAAGCCTGTAACAAGTATTGGTGGTAAGTACTATGTATGTCTAGCAGTAGTGACAGCAAGCTGGGCCAGGGAGTATCAGGATGGCCACTTCCAAATCCTATGCGTCATCTCTTTCTAAGTTTGCTAGATCTTCAGATTCTCCATCAACAAATTCCTCACCTACATCAGAGGGGGTTATCAACTCTAAAATCAATCCTTCAGGGCCACAGTCTCTGGTAACGAAAGCAGATTTTTTGGAAATTCTAAAGGAGCTTAAGCTCTTCCGGCAGGATTTCACTAAGGCATTGAGTGATAGCCGAGGAGATCTTAAATCACTTGACGACAGGGTTACACAAACCGAGATCAATATAGGGGAGCAAATGGACTCGACTGTGGCTTTCCAATCCAAAATTATAAAATTGGACCAACTCACAAAAGATCTTAAGGAGAGACAAGATTAGCTAGAAAATCGTCAGCGACGTAATAACATCAGAGTGTTTGGGCTTGCCAAACAAACTGGAGGGCTAGAGGACACTACAGCTCTAATGCAAGAACTTTATGTCTTTTCTGTGCCGGCTGCTTCTAACCCTGTGTGTTTGGCAAGGGCTCACCGTAGCTATGGGGCCCGAAGGGCTTCTAATGCTCAACCTCGTGCAGTTATCACCTGTTTCAGCTTCTTTGAAGATAAAGTGGCTCTAATGAGAAGTCTAAGGGGCAAATGCTCTGTGGTCTTTAAAGATCAAGAGATCCAGATATACCAGGACCTTTCTCAATATACCTTGGAACGTCAGTTTCAAGCCCTTAACTCAGGCACTGCAGAAGCGTGCAATTTCTTACAGATGGGGCTTTCCCTTCGCCTTAATGTTTGACTGGAATAATTGTGCTCAAAAAATCTCGGATCTGTCAGCGGCAATGGAGCTCTTGGATCTGATGCAACATGGTGAACGGCCCCTACATCAGAGAAGTATGAATGGAGAGTGGGAGATGTCCTTGCCGAACAGATGCAAAGTACCTAGATCTCGCAAGTCGTCCAGCTCGGATCTTGAATCAAATCTTCAAAAAGAGATGGACATTTCGGCTCTTACATGAGTCTAAGATGTTTGTCCTTTTATGATTGGAGCTTATGTCTGGGGTAGGTAACCTTTTCTAGTATTGGTCAGGGTTTGCCTCACCAATACTAATTGGGTATTAGAGGCAGTTTCGTAGAAACAGGGTAACAGGGGTATTGGGGGGTGGAGAAGGCCGGTATTGGAGAAGACGTCAAAGAAGGATGCTGTAGGGAGGAAGTTCCAAGGAAACGTAGAATTGGAAAATTAGGGAGGCATTTTGTAGAGAAAATATATTCAGCTTACTGGGATAGGGGATGGGAGGGAAGTGGGGCTGTTTCTCATAAACCTGTATACAGTGCCCTCTTTGGAGACACTAGCAGTGACGCCAATTTTGCGACGTTTATATGTTTGGTTTACTTCCTGCATATATAGGAATGTTTGGGGGTGGGGTGTGTGGGGTAGGGTGGGGTGGGGAGGGGAGGATTCTCTGACCCTTGCATCAGACAACTAATTTTAAGAACTTGGGATACTCTTTATGATCAGCAGAGTTTTTGGGAGGCAATGGTAGCAGATTTTGGGGAATAGGTATTGCTGTTCAAAGTATAGGGAAGGTAGTTAAATGGCTTAATTCAATAATTGGGAATGGTTAAGGCTATTTCATGGAATGTGCATGGACTTAATAATCCCTGCAAACGTAGGAGGGTTCTGGACCAGCTGTACTGGGAGAAAGCTGAGATAATCTTTCTCAAAGAAACACATTTTTCCCTGCAAGATCACTTCAATTCTGCTTGAAGTAGGTTCGCACAAATACACTTGGCTAATTTCTCCTCAAGGAAAAGAGGGGTAGCTATTTTATTTTCTTCTACCTGTCCCTTTCAGCCTATAAATCAATTTACAGATCCGGAGGGTCACTTTTTGATTTTGGTTGGTTCTATACATGGGATCACTTTAACTTTAATGAATGTTTATCTCCCTCCAGCCTTGGTGGGGAGTTCTTTGCACGATCTTTCTGAGGCTCTCCAACGACTCCGTCAAGAGGAATTACTCATAGGGGGTGACTTTAATTGTGTGCGGTCAGAGCTAGATCGATCCGGGGCTCGGGTTTCCGGGCTTAGTCCGATGAAATTACTGGAGGATTGGGTTTCATATTTTGATCTTTGTGATGTTTGGAGATATCTGCATACTTCAGAAAGAGACTATACTTTCTACTCTAAAGTACACAACTGTCACTCCCGCATTGACATGTGGTTCTTATCATGTTCCGGGATTTCATGGTTGACTCAGACATCCATTGGAACTATGGGCCCATCGGATCATGCAATCATTACTATTGAAATCTCCTTGGGGAATATACAGATTTCACCACACAGATGATCCTTATATCGCAGACTACTGCTCAAACAGGGGTTTGCCTCAGAAGTTTGGAAAGGCTGGGCAGAGTTCTTAGCATTTAATGATACCTCTGATATATCCAGAGCTCTTTTGTGGGAGGCCGGGAAGGCAGTTCTATGGGGGCAGCTTATCTCTTTGTCAAGCACCTTTAAAAGAAAATTGGAGGCTAGACAGGAGGAACTCCATCGGGAGATTGCTGATTTGGAAAAAAATCACAGACGAGGAGGGGGCTTCAGGGTATGGAAAGTGTTGACTAGCCATAGGGGAAAACTAGTGGCTCTTGAGTCCGAATGAATTGCCTCACTTTTTATGCGAACAAGACAGAGATTTTACGAACTGGGGAATAAGGCAGGGAAGCTGTTGATGTGGCAACTGAAACGTCAATGACAACGTCATAAAATAGTAGCAATCAAATCCCCTCAAGGTGAGGTCATTCACGGTTCTCGAGCCATAGCAACGATTTTTGCGAAGTTGTATGAGCAGTTATATGCTAGTGAGACGTCCGCAACAACTAAAGATATTCGAGATTGACTGTGGGAAGCCTCTCTACCACAGCTTTCACCAGAAGGGAAGGAACATTTGGATCAGCCCTTTAACCTTGAGGAGGTTCTAGTAAATGAGGAACCTAAAATCTGCTAAGGTGGCGGGACCAGATTTCTTACCGGCAGAGTTGTATAAGGTGTTTGCAGATTTATTTGCCCCGATCCTGCTGACAGTTTTTAATGAGATTCTTTCCAAGAAAACACTTCCGGCATCCTTCCACCAGGCGAATATGGTAGTGATTCCCAAAGCAGACAAAGATCCAATGCAATGCTCTAACTACCAACCTATCTCTCTGTTGAATCTAGACTACAAGATTTTTACCAAGGTACTAGCCAATAGATTGTTGTTGTTGTTGTTAAGTGCCGTAGAGTCGGAGTCGACTCATGGCGACCCTCTGGATAGCTATCCTAAATTGTGTTCGGTCTTCAGTCAGGCGGCTCATTGTTTACAGACTGGTACCTGTAGATGCTGTTATTGTATTGATCCATCTCATTGCTGGCCTTCCTCTTTTGCGTTGACCTTCTATCTTGCCAAGCATGATGTCCTTCTCTAATGATCTCTCTCTTTGCATGATGTGTCCAAAGTATGAAAGTCGAAGTCTTGTCATCTGAGCTTCTAAAGAAAGCTTAGGTTTGATCTCCTCTAGTACCGACTGGTTTGTTCTTCGGGCAGTCAATGGTATACACAGTATTCGCTGCCAGCACCATAATTCAAAGGCATCAATTTTCTTCCTGTCTATCTTTTTCACTGTCCTCTTTCACATCCATATGATGTTATTGAAAATACCATCCTTTAACTTCGAAATTATTATAAGCAACAAGGTCTCAGACTTGTATGGGGCTATGATTCAGACTTTAACGTGTTTGATCTTTAGGCACCCTTTTGCATCAATGACCTTCTGGCGTTGCTTAATATCTCTTCTCTTCTTAAATGTCATGAACTAACAGAATCAATTATGTGCTTAGAATAGAAAATAGTGCTTAGCTTCAATATGATATCCCGAACGCCATACTTCAGCACCGTTGTGTTTCACTGTCGTAAAGTTTCCTCAGGGGGTTCTTTTATAAGCACTTCATGATATGCGTTGTTGATTCTAGATTTTTAAGCACTGCTAGCAAAATAGATAGAAATCTTATTTGTTCATCACAATCTTGTTCTAAATTCGTAATCTAGATCTTGAATTACTAAACATTGTCATATTTTATGTACATTTACGATGTATATTGTTAATTCTTAAATCCGATCATTCTAAGGAGCCATTCGGTTTCCCAAACCAACACCGCGCATGCGGATTAGCTGTTATACGTGCTTTTTATGTGTTAATCATTTCATTCTATTCACCTGTGTGAAATTCTACTTTACTGATGAGCTTTCTTTATTATATGCTCTTCTTCATAGCTGGTGTTCAAAGCATCATTATCCCTGCGCATCAGCTGTTGTAGACCCCTTCTGCCGTGTAATGACCATAGTATTGCATTCAGTGGTATATGAGATTTTACTGGTTAATTAAAGTGATTATATCTCCTAACATTAATTATACACATACACTCCAATCTATTTGAGCATTTAAACCATTCAGACTCACTGATTGCAAATTATAGATCCACTGTTGTTCTCGAATCTAAAAGACTTCAGGAAAAAACTTAAAACGCACCTTTTCCAATCTCATTTCAATTTAACTGCATGAAATTCATTCAGGCAGGTGTAAATATGTTTATAAAGATCCTATGTGAAGTCCTATCAGACTGGCTTGTGTAAATATGTATATAACTACCTTTGTGTAAAGTGTAAATATGTATATAAGCGCCTTGTGTGAAGTCCTAACCTCAATCAACTGTAAATCTGTAACCCTTCTTATGTGTGCTACCCACCTCACTAATCGCATTGTACCTACCCCTAATTACTGGCCAGTACAACCAGCCTTACCTTGTTTTGCAACCACGGCTGATCACTGGAAGCAGCGGGATACAAATTTGTACGTAAAATAAATTAATTAATTAATAAAATTTGGTCTCTTGATTTCACATTATATCCTGTGTCAATTTGGTCTATACAAAAGCAGTGTAGCTCTTCAAACTTATGATTAAATTCAACACAATGATCCACAATTGGTGCCTCCTTTTTCTTGCAGTTCAGTCTACTACGATGTTCATTCATTCTAACTCGAAAAGGACAGATTGTTTTGCCTACATATAATAAATGGCAAGGGCATTGAATGCAATAAACTACATGACTAGAACCGCAAGATGTTTTCTTTCTTAATGAATATGTTTTGCCATGATATCAAAAGTCTGTCATTTCCAGAGTGATGTCACACACTTGCAATCCCCACAATTTTTATGACCATTATGATTTTCTGTGGATTGATTTAATTAAGGTCTTAACACAGTCGGACTCAATATTTCTTTTACATTTTTATGACATTGCCAAACGCAGCGGATGGTCTTCTCCTCTAGCCCTGTAATGCTATTTAAAACATTAGTATGCTTTTTCAAAATGCGTTGAATTTGAGAACTATATGGGGAGTATTTTGTGACTAAATTCACATGATGACTATCAATCGGATTTCTCTTATGTGAATATAACAGTAAATCTCAGTTATTAAATAGTGCTCTTTTATATGCACAATTTATAACCTCCGCCCCCCTGAGGAAGGCAACGAAACACGGCCTGTGTAAAAAAAAAAAAAAAGGGCAATAGGCTTTTTATGGTCAATAAAGAACCCCCCCCCCCCTCATCTCTACCACCTCCACTGGGAGACTATTCCACGGATCCACTACTCTTTCCATGAAGAAATATTTCCGCATATCACTCCTGAATCTATCTCCCTTCACTCTCATCCCATGTCCCCTCGTAGCAGAACTTGCTTTCAATTGAAAGAGGCTCACTCCCTGAACATTTATGCCATGGAGGTATTTAAACATCTCAGTCATATCACCTCTATCCCGCCTTTCCTCTAAGGTGTACATATTAAGATCCTTCAGTCTGTCCTCATATGCTTTATAATGAAGACCACTAATCATTTTAGTAGCCACCCTCTGCACCGACTCCATCCTGTTCACATCCTTTTGAAGGTGAGGTCTCCAGAATTGCACACTATACTCCAAATGAGGTCGCACCAAAGACTTATACAGAGGCATTATCACCTCCTTTTTTCTGCTAGCCATTCCTCTCCGTATGCACCCAAGCATCCTTCTAGCTTTTGCTGTTGCCTTTTCTACCTGTTTAGCTACTTTAAGATCATCAGACACAACCACGCCTAGGTCCAGCTCTTCTTTAGTGGACAAAAGTACTTCACCCCCTATACTATATTGCTCCCTTGGATTTCTGCAGCCCAAATGCATGACCTTACATTTTTTAACATTAAATCCTAACTGCCAAATTCTAGACCAAGTTTAGCTAGATCCCTCCTCATGTTATCTACCCCTTCCTGGGTGTCTACTCTATTGCAGATTTTGGTATCATCCGCAAAGAGGCAAACCTTACCTGAAAGCCCTTCCGCTATATCACTAACAAAGATGTTATATTTTGCTGCATTCATGAGTGGTTTGCTCTTTTTCAACTTTAGCTTGAGTTTGCATACTAGTAGTTGATGATCTGTACCACAGTCAGCTCCAGGTTTTGTCTTTGTTGATGTTACAGAGCTTTTCCATCGTTGACCTCCACAGATGTAGTCAATTTGATTTTTATATAATCCATTGGGTGAAGTCCATGTGTACAGTCGCCGCTTGTGTTGCTGGAAGAAGGTGTTTGAGATGAATAAATCATTGGTCTTGCAGAATTCTATCAGTCTTTCTCCAGCTTCATTTCTGTTGCCAAGTCCATATTTTCCAACTACTTTGCCTTCTTCTTTGTTGCCAACTTTTGCGTTCCAGTCACCCATGACTATCAGGATATCCTGTTTGCATATTCTGTCAATTTCAGCTTGTACTTGTTCATAGAACTCTTCAATTTAATTCTCTTCTGCAGCTGTTGTTGGGGCATATACTTGAATTATAGTTGTGTTGATAGGCAATCCTCGTAGACGAATAGAGATTAAGCGTTCACTGACTGCGTTGTATTTCATTACAGTTCTTGCAAGTTTCTTCTTTATTACAAATGCAACATCATTTCTTCTTTGTCTTTCATTTCCAGCATAGTAGACCATGTGATCATCTGATGCAAAGTGCCCGATGCCAGTCCATTTCAGTTCGCTGACACCCAACAGATCAAGTTGTACACGTTCCATTTCATTCTTGACCACCTCCAACTTCCCTTGGTTCATGCTTCGTACGTTCCATGTTCCAATGTGTAAGACATCTTTACAACTTCTGACTCTCATTTCATGCGCAGCTACATCAGCAGTCAGACTTTCTGAGGGCTTTGATCCAACCACATCATAAATGCTGGCTTTACTCTGAAAAGTCTTCAGCTTTTCCCCAGTAGCTTGTTGAGTGCCTTCTGACCTGGGGGTCTCATCTTCCAGCACCATAGCACAACCATTGGGTTTTCATGGCAAGATACAGAAGTAGATTGTGTGATGCCGCAGACCCTATGCAAACAGAAAAAAAGGTTTTAAATTCAGAAAAAAGATTCCAACACCAGATGCGACATTACGAGGAGACAGATAGGGGGAGCAAGAGAGACCTTCCAGGGCCTAGAGAGCCGCACCCCAGAGCTTGTGATGTGATGCCGGCCAACAGCCAATCCAGGAAAGGGGGAGTTCCTTTTAAGAAAGGCTGGGAAGTTGGAAAAGGGAGGAGAAGGAGTTCTTGGCAACAAGACAGAAGGAGTTCTTGGCAAAGAGACACCGGGAGGAAAGGTACCCGGAGAGAAACAGAAGTCAGAGTCTTAGCTGATGGAACGGTGCCAGTGGACTCAGGACCCTGTGGAAGTTACCAGAAGGAAGATGAAGCCATCTCCATAGGAGGTAACACGCTTTGTTCAAGGAGAAAGAGGTATGGGGGTGAAAGGGAGATAACTCCACCCGAAGGCCAGCTGGACAGTGGGAAGCCTGCTAACCGAGTAAGGCTGAATTGCAGCAGGACTAGGCCTCAAGCCTCAGCTCACTGGGATAGGCCCAGAGGAAAAGGTAATCCATATTTTTCTACTACTAACCGTTATAACCCAGTGACACAGGGAGCACAGGAAACAAGGGAGTGTTCTCCTCATCAAGCTGTTTGTAAAGCAAGACACAAGCTGTTACCAAATGAAAGACTGTTTAATGAAAGGCACAGGGACAAAAGAGGTTGTTCTCATAGTAAGCATGCACATGACCGAGGCCTAAACTTAAGCCCAGAGCATTGGAGGCTGGTACAAACTTTATATGAAAAGCCTCATCATATTCCACCGGACTATATTGATACAGAGTCCCAGCTTTCAGATCCTCAGCCCATGCAGGTGGAATTTACCGAGGACCCTTCCGAAATGGCAATGGATTGTAGCTACTGTCAGGCAGGAAGCCTAGAATCCCTGCCTACTGTCTAGAGCTATGCTCAGCAAACAGAGACTGTGGGTTTCATATGTATAAATTCCTGTGAAGATAACAGAGGATAAAGCAATAACTGTTTATGTTTCTTTCTACCTGAAGTAAGGTTGCTTTGTGTTAATGCACAAAGATTCAAATATTGGAATCTACATCAAGGGAAATAAAAAGCCTTTCTTTCCCTACTCTCGGACTTTGTATTCATTTGAGGCTTTGGTACACGGAAGGCCGCTGGGAACAGAATACCCAGACCCCACACTCAAGGACCAACTCAAACTTAAAAATATAACTCATGTTCACCCGACCTGCCTTAACAACCTCTGGCCACTAGGGCGGCGGTGCGACAATTGCCGGGCCTTTCTTCCGCGCAGTTTAAGTTTGGTGTTGTTGCCGTTTTGTCACAAAAATGTGATCCTCCGCCGTCAACACTGTCCCATTCTGCTGCTGCCCAGATGGGTGATTTGTCTTGGTCTGGCACCTCAGCTGAGACCTGTCCATCTTGGGAGACCCTGCCAGTAGTTAAACTACCGATAGTTTAGCTCTCGGCATCACTGATGCACGCAAGCCCTCACAGCACGACAAGCTATAAACCAAGTGAGAGGGTATTACCTAAGCTGCTTTTTCTTTTTATGCAACTACCCATTTCTCTTCCTAGCGCTTTCTTTAAGAATATCTGGCAGGCGATATTGTGCTTTCTTTGGAGGGTAAAACGCCCTTTAATTAGCTGGCAGATTCTGACACTACCAAAATGGTCTGGGGGGTTAGGGCTGTCTGATCTGGAGATGTATTATACATGTATTTATCTGTGATCGTTACTGCTGTGGAGAATTAATGCCGATGCAGAATGGGCTTCCCTGGAAAAAGATTGGATGAAACCGATTCCGTTAGAAGCGGTTCCCTTTCTCAGTGAATCATTGGAGGTAGCAAAGGTCTGGACACACCTTTTCATTGGTCCTTGCTGGGTGGCTTGGCGAAAGATTTGTTGGCAGCTTGGAATACCTGCGTCTCACTCACCTTACATAATCTTAGGTGGTCTGGGGTTTGCCGAAGCCTAAAAAGAGAGGTTAAGTCGGAATTTGCCTTGACAAGAATTTCCTCTTTGTATGAAGGATCACACCCTCTGCCTAAGAAGAGACTAGAGGAACACTTAGGGTTTCCTCTTTCACAGTTCCAGTTTATCCAATTGTATCATTGTTTGGACACCCAGTTCTCGGAGTCGGATTTGGTAAGAAGTCCTAAACGATGGGAACTACACCTCTTTGATTCTAGGCGACTTCCTGCTTTCATTGCACGGCTGTATCGGAACATCGCAGAAGATTTACCTGTTCTTTCTACTTTGATGTTTCCTCAGAGGAGATGGGAGTCGACTTTGCCGGGGAAGGAGCAAGATTTCTGGCTAGAGGTATATCACTATTCGCATTCGTGTTCTATTTCGCTTGGGTTAATTCATACCCAACTGAGAATTCTGTATCGTATTTCAATAACACCCAGAAACATCAGATGCTTGTGTAACAATCTGAACCTGCAGGCAATTTTTAAAAATATAGACTCCAGATTTCTTGTGAATAACAGATAAAAGAACTTGTATTCACCCAGCCAACTAAACTTAAACTTGGCACAAAAGAAAAAGCTATATGGATTTCTTGCAACATTATGACATCACTTTTTCCTTCTTAAAATAATTAAATATCTTTTATCTCTTTATTGGATGGTTACGTCCATTAACATTTAAAGATAATACCTTAGACTAAGCCATAATTGGTTCCATTACCATTCAATATTCCTCCATGTTTCTTAATCATGACCAGTCTAAAACATTGTCCATTCACTCTTCTATACCGTCCCCTTCCAGCATCAAACTCTTCACTAGCCATAAAGAAAAAGTAACTGCAACTAGCAACCACCACCCAAACCAAAACAAGCACAGTATAGTGGATGGAGACTCATCCATAGAAATAAATCTCAGGTGGAGACTTATATATGCCAAAGTATAGTAAATGTGCAAATAAAAAAACATCTACCATGGCCCGTATATGCTCCATGGAGCCCACTCAGCTACCTCCTCAAGCATACATCCCCTGCCAGACTAAGGGGTCCTTTTACTAAAGGTTTTAACATATGTTCATGATATTTACATGTTAAGTGTCCACAACCCTTTCATTTCTCTGGGTGCAATGGCACTTAATGCGTTAACTTCATTAACGCGCAATAGGTTTTAGTAAAATGGCCCCTAAGATTCTGCCTAATCTCAGTGACATCATTTTGGAGAGTTGTGCATCATGTCCTTCTGAGCATGCAGGTCTAGAGCTGCGGCCTTCTCCTTCACCATTTTTTTAGGTGTCGGTGGATCAGTCTTGTATCACTTTAGCCCTGATGAAATTGCATGATTCAGATTTTGCTGTTTTAGAGCTGGACATAGGGCTACTGAAGAGAAGTCAGGCAGCCAAGGTGGGTGCCCAAAGCGTAATTTTCTCAGAAAAAGGTCTCGTATAAGGCAGAGAGCTCAGCACAAGTGACCACTTCCTGTTGACTTCACAGCACCCCCCTTAGTTCCACATAGGTTAATGTTTCAACTTCCTTAAATGCCAGCTGTGGCATTTAAAAATAATCTGGATATTCAACGCCGCTTCTCAGAGCACAGGCAGCTCTGAATATCCAGATAGGTGGCGATATCCAGACTGCTCTCCAGACAGCTATTTGGATAAATTTAGAGCAGGTTTTTGCTTTTCTAAAGTTATCAATATAATTATTTCAGTGGCAGCCTCAATATCATCACTTTCTGGATAACTTCCCTCTCTGCCCACACACTGTCACACCATTATCCAAATAGTGCCGAAGTGTATATGGAGAATGCCATTGGATATCTCTGGAGATTACCATCTAGAACAAATATCAGATAATGGCAGTTATTATCCAGAAATTTGCTTTTTGAATACTAGATCAACAGTTTTTAAGTGATTACTGCTGAGGACAAATGTTTTATCCTAGCATATATATTAAGTCATTTGAAAGCCATGAATCTCATCTTTCCAGATAAGTACAATGCATAACTCTTTGCTTGACGTCTGAGATATATGACTATAATTTGGTTTGGTGTACTAAGAAAATGATTTGCTATACTTGGAAAGCATTTGAAATTGATGCTCAGATCAGAGGGGACCAAAAAGCATCTATAAGCCTCTCAAATGCTTCGAACCATCCAAAAAGTTGAAAAGCTGTACAAATATTCTATCAGGATTCATTCAAAGTTTCTGTGTTGAAAAAAACCAAAATTAAGTTGAAGAATTTCCTTTAAGAATGAGAGAACAGAAATTAAAACTAGCCTAACTGGAGATATCTCTGAGAATATGGAACATTTAAAAGGCAATACCAACTTGTAGTTTCACCTTAAACACAACACATTCTATTTTGAAAGATTCTAGTTAATTTTAAAATCATGCTTGGAAAGTTTTTGGCTTTTTAAAAGAAATAGTTCATTCAATTCTAAACATTTCCCTAATGTTTTTTAGGGCCTGCTTCAAAATATGCATTTAACATTTGAAACATCAATAGAGGATATTCTTCGTGAGAAAGGATGCCAACTGAGACAGACCGGTAAGAGTACTTTCTAATAAATCATTTATTAAATACTCGACATTTATTTTCTGAAATGCTCTATTGGTTTTTTTTAATAAAAATGACTGAATACCTTAGTATTAAGGGCAATATATATAAAGAATTGTCTCTGTAAACACATAGGTGGGCATATTCAAAAGTGTTTTAGCCTTTTAGAAAACCTGCTAACCAGCTAAAATGCAGCAATCATGATATTCGGCTGAATATTGCTACAGACTGTGTAAAAAATGCCTGGTTAAAACTGGAGGCTGGATATCTGGTGAATTTAAAATGGTGGTAGCTAGGTAGAAACATAAAAATATGATGGCAAAGACCATAAGGCCTATCCAGTCCTTCCATACCAACTATTACAGTCCCTTTTTTTCCTTTAGAGATCTTCTTTGTTTGTCCCATGATTTCTAGAATTCAGATGCAGGCCTCATCTCTACTACTTCAACTGGGAGACTATTCCAGGCATCTACCACTCTTTTCATAAAGAAATATTTCTGCAAATTACTCCTGAGTCTATCCCCTTTCACCTTCATCCTATGCCCCATCATTTTAGAGCTTTCTTTCTATTGAAGGAGACTCTCTTCCTGTGCATTTATGCCACAGAGGTGCTTTAAAAGTGTCTAGCTGCTGAATGTTGGCCCCATAATTTCCAGGGCCATCCATGTTCAACCCATGCACTGCTCTGGCAGCAACCAGTTGCTGTAGGTATGAGTGGAACTGTGAAGAGAAGGTGTCAGCTCCCATCTCCATGGAGGAGCAAAGGAAAGCACCGATAGGGAGATAGGAGAAGAGCAGCAGAGCACAGCAGCAGGAACACTCTTCTTCCTGTTCAGAAGTGTATGGAGCTAGTTTCGGAAGGTACAGAACATATAGGTGCACATTCATGAGAGCATGTTTGGTTTGTTTGGACACCTGAAAATGTGAAGTGTGTGCAAATCACTTGTATGCCTGTATACCTATAAATGAATGTGCATACAATTGATTGCGCACTATATAAAGTTCTTGGACGCATATCTGAAAAACATATAGGTGAAGCAAACATGAAAAATGCAGGTTAATAAGGGAAAAAATCAATTGAAATGAGCATGAACTGAACTTTTTCTTGCCTGTACACACCCTAATATAATCTTGCTGCACCTGGTTGTCAGAGACTCTGGCTCCCTAGGCCTGCGAAACAAGGGAAAAGGTTGCCTACATCTGAAGCTACTTGTTGAGACATGCTGAAAAATAGCACAGTATTTTCACTGGAGTGTGAAGGGTGGACATGAGCTGAGTGAGGAGCAAATCACATAAACCCCATTAACCCTGATATTCAGTGGCATTTACAGGCTAGTGCTATTGAACGTCCCTACAGAACACCGTAGCACTAACCGGAGAGTACGGGGCAGTCTGTGAGCAGGGCTGCAGGGGTCCTTGCGCCTATCTGGTTATCAGCATTTTTCAGCCCACTAACCAGCCAGCAGCAGTTAGCATTTCCAAAGTGTAAGACTGTTACGGGCAAAAGTGAAACCCGATATTCACCACCAGGGCCTGTCTGGTGCTGAATATCTGGTTTTGCCGGTTACAGTTTTTGCTATCCGATCAGCTGTGATATTCAGTCACTGACCCGATAGCAAAACCTCATAAAGTTAGCATAGCCATTGACCTATCCTAACTTTATGCAGTTACCTATCTGGTTAGCGGGCTGAAAAATGCTGCAGGTTCCTAGGACAAGGCAACAATCCTCTGCAACAGAACTCTAATTTGAAGGTATACAGTTAGCTAACCTCATGCAACTCCCCCTGCCTGGGCTGCTGCAGCCTATCATACTGTTGTGTTTGCCCTCTTCTGGTGTTTTATGGTTCCAAACTATCTTAGTGCAGTCTTGGTTCTCTTTAGGGGTTCTACTTCATATTTTGGGATAGAGTGCCAAACAACGTAACTCCAAGAAAAACTGAAACCAACACAATGGGGAGCTGCTACTGGCCTAATACTGACAACGAGCTTTGAACTCTCTTTTTAAAGTTCTTTTCCATTTTCCATTACTGTATTTGTTGACTTTGTCCCATTCCAAGAACATTAGTCTTCTTGGTCCTTTTAAAAGTGCCTCAGTTCCCCTGCAAATGTGTAGTAGGCTATTTGGGGAAGAGCTATAGCTTTTTGGAACCTGATCAGTTATTGGTTTTTCTGACTTCTCATGAGTCCTTGGTTCCAGTGACGAATTAGTAATAAAGGGTAAAAAAATATGTTTAGTTCTTGCTCTGCTAAAGTTTAATGTGATTAGGTAATGTGTTTCTTTATATAATTGGATTTCCACTCTCCCGTAATGTGGGCTTGTATGTTTGATGTGGTTGGGTGGTGGTTGGCCTTCTGGGCTATCCCTTCCTTTGATTGTATTTCTTGTTATGTTTTCTTCATATTGCCTTTCTTTTATTCTGTATGTAAAATATAGAAATTCAATAAAAAAAAAAAAGTGCCTCAGGACTTCATTGACTGAAGTCTTCTGTGCCTTGGGATGTTCCTATTTGTGTGTTAGGACTTTTCAGCCTATTTTGCTGCTGTATTGGTCCTCCCCAGACAATCTGAGCTCTCACAGGCAATGCTATCACCCACTCAACCTACTCCCACTTCATTTTGGGTCTTCATCACAGCACGTCATCTGTTGTTGTTAAGTGGTGTTGAGTCAATGACAACTTATGGCAACCCTGTGGATATTTATCCTAAGTTGTGTTCAGTCTTCAGTCAAGTGGCTAATTGTTGATAGTGTGACATCCAGGATCTTGTTCCAAGAAGTTCATGACATCTTCCCCTAACCTGGGAGATCTTTTGATCTTAGGTTCCTATGCTGGGACAAAAATCCTCAGTGCCAGGACTATTACTTAGAGGCGCATCGCTGAGCTTACCTCACCCCAAGCCTGCTGTCTGGGCTAGTCTGGCCTATCTTGCTGCTAGATGCCTGTCCTCCAGTTTTCTAGGTTTCTGCAGCCCTCTTGATGCCTTCTTGACACAATACCGCGGCTTTTGGATCCTCTGCATCTAAATCCCTCAGATTCTGATTCCAAACAGTTCATGGAGTCTTCTCCAAGTCCAAGGGGACCTTCACTACAGATTTCTGAGGTGGGACAAAAGTTCTCAATTCAAAGTTCTGCAAGGACCCTAATTTGCAGGTACACAGTTTGTTTGACTTCACCCACACTCCTCCTTCCTGGCTTAGCCAGCCTATCTTGCTGCTACATTTGTCATCCTTTGGTGGTATTAGGACTTCCAGCTTACCTTGATTGGTAGGTAGTGTTGGTTTTCTTTGTGTGTCCTACCACCCATTTGAGATGCAATGCCAGACAACCTGACTCCAAGGAAATTTATTTTTTTTAGTTCAAATATTTGTAATAATTATATATATATGAATATTCATATTAATTATACACAAGTCCAGCCATAAATACAAAATTAGACACAACAGTCATGCCACATATCCAAAATGGATAGTCACCACAAATAAAGTGAAGAAAACAGAATTATCTTTTTTTAAATTTATGCACTTTAACAAAATTTGCAAGTATACACTTGCTCAGATAATAAGAGTGCCACATACAAACATATAATATAAGGTAATAATAAAAGAAAGAAACTAAATAAACCAAAGTGCACCCTAACATTAGACCACTATAATGTGGATGGTGGAGAAACATATTAATGGAGATGTTATCATCAATAAAACTTAACAGAGTAACCAAGCAATAGGCACAAACTCTAGACAAACATTTTCATAGTATCTACCACTGCAAATATCACCCCCCTTACCCACGCTCACTGAACCAAGGTCTTATTCAGATCTAGGAAGGCACTGAGCTGTTCCACAGAAAAGAAGATATACTTTACATTTATATAAGTAAGAAAACATTTACAGGGATATCTCAAGCAAAGGTTCGCTCCCAATAATAATGTTTCCTGTTTCATTGACAAAAATAAGCATCTTCTCTCCTGAGTAGAGTGACTCACATTGGGATATATCCTAACAGCTTGCCCCAGAAATGGAGCATCCATTTTCTTAAAGAAGAGAGGCAATATTCTAGATAACTCAGCTTCAAAAACAAAATTAATCAATAATGCTGCCCTTTCAATAACTTCTCTTAAAGAAGTTTCCAAAAGGTCACTCAGATCTTGTCCACCATGAGACTCTGCAGATTTATCTTACAAAGACCTCCCACCTTATTTAACAGTGGTATGGCAGTCTCTGGAATCTGGAGCACTTCACTTAAATTTTTCTTAAACATTTTTAATGGACTTCTCCAAGCCCACAGCATCTCGCGTAGGATCAGGAGTAAGTGGCGTTGAACATGAGGGAGGTGGACAGCGAATTGTTGGAAACAGAGCTCAAGCCAAAATGCCAGATGGGAATCCAGAAAGATGCAGCCACGGATCATCAGCTGACTCACACTCAAGCGTGAGCATCTCCCCACCGGCATCCCGCACAGCTGAGCTCTCCTTTGTGGCTTTCTCTGTTGCTAGGGCCTTCAGGAGGAGCACCTTGAGCTTTTGCTGCCCTGTAACAGAAGAGGCAGCCTTAGCCGATTTGGCTTGCCATTTTCCTTTGTGTTTGAGAGCCATATCAGGTAAGGAAACAAAGAACATAGGTAACTGCTCAAGCGTCGACCTTCTGTGGTGCCGCCATCTTAACTCTGCCCTTCCCCAAGGTGACCGAACAGAAGCATCTTTGATTCCAATCAGAATATTCCAAATCTAAGGGGGAACTAAAATTAATTGCTACAAAAAAAGGAAGTAAATAATTATAAGATCTTAAACTCAGGCTGCTTAAAAGCTATCAACTGAAATTCTCGGCATCACTCAACAGGATCCACACCAGATTGTGGCATTCTAGCATAAAGAAAAGATTTTAGCCAACATTTACAAGGATAATTCAAGTTAAAGGTAGCAGCAATATCTAAAATTTGAGACCTAAGAGACCAAAATTGTCATTTGCGTTTTTGGGTAATATATGAAACATAAGGAAACATTCGGATGGTTCGACCCAGAAACTTCTTATCTCGGAAAGGAAGAAATGATCCAAACAGCCATTCGTGATCCAATTCTAAAGCCAAAGAAACCACCAATGTGGCAGATGTCATTGATTCTGGTACAAGTTGTAAAGGCAAATCTGTTACATTTCCATTCATCTGAGGTGACCTTTTGAATCATTATTTTTCACTAGCAAAGAGTAAGCTGAAGTGAGCTGAGGTAGATTTTCTCAGAAACTGACAAAACTTCAGAGACAGTTTTTAAACATGTCAGTAGGCAAAATTGTACTGTATCTACTTTACGAAAATTGATGTTTTTATGGCTAAGAAGATTCTCAATATATTCTATTTTCTGCATGGTGTCCACTGAGGTCTTGGCCAGCATTTCATTCACCTTGTGAACCCCCTTGACTTTGACTTGCATATCAGAAATTGCTTGAACACATTTTTGTACCTGATCCACACACTGTTGGACATGTTGCTCAAATCTAACCACCACATTATGTTGCAGCTCCAATTTGGCCACCACCAGTTATTCCAGACGAGAAAAGGCATTCAAAATTTTATAAACTGAAGATCCTTCTGAAGTCAAATTACTCTCCACCATTAATGTCTGAGGAGTAGAATTAAGTAGAATTAAGCAGTTTACCTTGTGCATTCCATTGTACCAATTTCACAGGCTTCAACTTGTTCAAAATACAGCAGCTCGGATCCTTACATATGCTACCCGCTCTGATCACATCACCCCCTCCTCATCTATCTTCACTGGCTTCCTGTGTCCTACAGAATTCAGTATAAAATACTCACCTTTGTCCACAAAGCCATTCATACCAGTGTCCCCCATTACCTTTCCAACCTGGTCCGTCTCCACACCCCCCAACATTCACTCAAATCCATCCATACCAACCTATACCCACCTAGAGTCTACCTGTTCCTCTGCCTTTTGCTTCCTTGGCCCCAGGCTCTGGAACTCGCTCCCATCCGCCATCCTTTGTCAGATTCAAGGCCAGCCTGAAGACCCATCTCTTCTGTACTGCTTTCAATCTGACTCCACCTTCCTCCTCCCCCTAGCTTCACGTTTAGTGTGCCCTTCCCTGTCTCAGGTCTGCCTGTCTGTTTCTTTTCTCGATTCTGTCCATTTCCTGTCTAATCAATGGAGTTCCGTTTCCCTTTTCTGCAGCCTTTAATTTAATTTTTATATTGTGAACCGCTCTGGTGCTTGTTTGTGGGCAGCATATAAAGTGACGAATAAAGATAAAACATAAAGAACTTAAAAGTATGGAAAATGGTTATTAATTTCATTAAACTTTGCTTTTGTGAACCGGAGATTGATATTTGTGAAAGTTACATATTTCCATTGTTAAAATAAGCTTACATGTGCCTTTTTGTTCACATAAAATAAAAAAACACAACATATAATATTTACTTATATTTAAGTTATTCAAGAAAAACCAAAAACGTTTAGATTTTTGACATTTACAATTATATTGTATATCACTTTCACGAATAAGTCTTATTTAACAGTGGTATGGCAGTCTTCAGATGTAGTCTCCCATCATGTTCTCGTTATACTGTCCTTAGTAGCGGCATTCAAATTCCAGTATATCCTGGTGGAAACATTTGCCTTGCTCCTCTGAGTATGCTCCCATGTTCTCCTTGAATTTATCAAGATGAGCACCAAGGATATGGACTTTGAGAGACATCCTGCAGCCCATTTTGCCATAATTCTTAACCAGAGTCTCAACCAACTCTACATAGTTTTCGGCCTTGTGACTTCCCAAAAAAACACAAACCACTGCAGCAAAGCTGTTCCAAGCTGCTTTCTCCTTCCTAGTAAGTAGCTTGAGAATTTCCATGCACTCTAGAATCTTTTTTATTTGTGGTGCAACAAAGACACCAACTTTGACCTTTGTCTCAGACATTTTAGGGAGGAAGTCTTGAAGGTACTTGAAAACTGTTGACTCTTTCTCTAGAGTTGTAACAAAGTATTTCATAAGGCCCAATTTGATGTGCAGTGGTGGCATCAGCATCTTCTGTGGTTCAACAGAAAATTCAATTTGCTGTGGCCAATCCTGCCTGTGGTAGTGCGCCACAGTGTCCCTGCTGTCCCAAAGACAAATACAGCAGGGAAGCTTGGTAAAAACACTTTGGAGACCCATCAGAAATGCCACCATTTTAAAATCTCTGATAACCTCCCAGTCATACTTGGCATACTTCAAAGCTTCTAGCAAGGTCTTGACACTGCTGTAATCTTCTTTGAGGCTCACTGAGTAAGCTAGGGGAAGAGACAGGTACTTGTTCCCATTAAGTAGCAGCATGGCTTTGAGGCTCCTTGTAGAGCTGTCAATAAATAGGCACCACTCCTTCAGGTTACATGCAATTCCTATAGTGTTACATAGTAACATAGTAACATAGTAAATGACGACAAATAAAGACCAGTATGGTCCATCTAGTCTGCCCAGCAATATGACAGGAGTAGGTGCACCCCTTCCCATGTCTTTTAGGAAGTAAGTGCACCCCTACCTATGCCTTTGCTTAGTGGTGCACCCACCAAGAGCAGGTGCACCCCTTCATAAACAGATATGTCATATTTTGGCAAAAGCAGAGCCCAACTTGACTAGTGAAGAAGCTAGAAAAGTGTAGTAACACTTCCTCTGACCTGTGACTTGCACTCTCTCATTCAACAAGTTCCACTGCTTGAACCTGGACGTCAAAAGCTTGGCATTGGATTTGGCGAGACCAAGATCACTGACCAAGCTTTTGAAGCTCCACTTCTGATATTGTAATCTAGATCTGCAAGGTCTTCTTTGTTTTGGGAATTGCTGCTTTCTTCTGAAGACAGCTGCTTTGGTACAGGGAGCTCTGGGCAGTGTGGCACCAGGGCAATGGATGAAGAAATGCTCGGATACATGACAGAAGGAGCATTCTTGCCAGTCCGATGTTCGGAAGAATCCACCATGCAGAAGTAGCAATTGCCCAAGTGGTTAGTGGGTTCCCGCCAAATTCTTGGGATAGCGAACTTCATGACTCTCTTTTCCCCTCTGTACCATCCTGCCAAAGAAAAAATAAAAATGTGAAAATAAAAAATAAATATATATATATTTATAATTATGATGATAAAATTAATTTAAATTAATGATGTTCGTGCTAAATATTTCATACATTATGTAAAAATTCAGTAACAATAAAGATTTTATAGCATAAAATGCCACAGTCTAAGCCAGCATCAATTGTCCATCTTACCTTCCAGAGTTTTCTTGCAGTGCTTGCAAGTGAAATGAGGCACTCAGGGTTTGTCCTGATCCCCTACAGGCATGCCGAAATATGTCTTATAAGCTTCACACATCTTGGTAGATGCTTCCACGGAGTACTTTTTCACTCTTGTCTTGATAAAATCACCACATACATGGCAAAATGCATCTGCCAGATGCTTATAACCTCTTGATGCCATGTCAATCCACTTAAGAAGCTAGAATGAAAATAAACTGATGAGCTTAAGACGTGTTATTGTTGCTCGCTCCTAGATTTCCAGTCAGTAAGGAGGCTGCTGAACGACTGTGCTTACTCTGTGCAAATCCGTTGTTTATATAGACATGAGGTAGAAATGGCATTATAACGGTCACCAGAAGGCTTTTATTAAAAGATCTCAAAGTTATACAAAGTTCCAAAAGTTTTGCAAAGTTCTGGAAAGCTCTAGAAAGTTCTAGAGTTTTCCAAAAGGAACTCCAAGTTTACTTTGCACTAAATCTATCTAGAATGTCCTGAAAAATAGGTAATTTCAAAAATATCACTCTCCTGGTTCCAAAAGCAATGTTTGTGGGCCATGATTGCCATTTCCTTTGGTTTTGAGACACAAGATATTGGAAAATAATATTACCCAGGAACAAGAAAAAAGTAAAAATGTGTTATACAGTGTTATTAGTATTCACATGACTTGAATCAACCAATGAATGATGACTCTAATGTTTAAAATGGCCACATTCACTCCTAGTTCCATTTTCACAATGATGAAGACTAGAGAGTTGCCTGAGACCTTCAGGAAAGCCATTATGAAACTCAAGACCCTCCCAGGACGTGCTGGGGAGAGGAAAATTAATCCAAGAAGTCTTCGAAGATTATTCCGATCTGTTGGAAAAACACCATGTACAACATCTAAAGAGCTTATGGCTGATCTGGAGCCATCTGGAGTGGTGGTTTCAACCCAGACCATGCGCCACACACTAAACAAAGAAGGACTTCATGGGCGAAGGCCAAGGAGGACCCCACTGCTCAAAGACAGACATAACAAGGCGCAAACCCACCTTGAGAGACCACAATTCTTCTGGGAAAATGTTCTGTGGACAGATGAAACCAAACTTGAGCTCTTTGGCAAGGCAGACCAATGATAAATTTACAGGTGAAGAAATGATGCTTATAAGGACATAAACATCCTTCCTACAGTTAAATATTGTGGACGTTCCATAATATTGTGGGGCTATTGTGCTGCCTCAGGAAATGGAGGCCTGGAATGTATTAAAATAATCATGAAGTTAGAGGACTACCAAAGGTTTTTGTAGTGAAATGTGCTACCTAGTGTCAGAAACCTTGGTCTGGGTCGAAGGTCGGGAGTCCTCCAGCAGTGCAATGACCCAAAACATACATCCAAAAGTACAAAGGAATTGTTAAAAATGAACAAATGGACTATTTTCAACTGGCCAGCAATGAGTCCTGATCTCAATCTAATCAAGAACCTTTGGAAAGAGCTGAAATCTGCTATTGGTAAAAGGAATCCTGGAAACATTCATGAGCTGGAACAAATCACAGTTGAAGGGTGGGAGAAACTATCAGCAGACAGATGTACGAAACTTATAGATGGCTGCAAGAAACATTCGGAGGTTGTCATCACTGCCAAGGTTTGTGCAACCAAATATTAGTGAAGGGTGCTATTAATCCTGTCCAGGTCATATTTTGTTTTTTTCTCAGAAATTACTACATCTAAGTTGCACAGGTATCTTTTTCTAGAGTCTTGAAGGACTAGAAAAAGGGACTGCTACTTCTGGAGAGAGATCTGCAATTGTGAGTATATACTTCTGGGAATTTTCTGAAAGGACTTCTTTGTAATAAAGCTAATTAATCTGTGAACCCAGTGTTTTTGTTAAATCAGTCAGGGCCTAGTAGCAGCAGTTTAAGTTTAAATTTAAAACACAGAAGAGAACTTTCTGGTTACATTTCATACCCAGCAAAGAGCTTGTAGTTTAAATGTAAGACTCACTCAGGGACTAGTATCAGCAAAGTACTTTTAGTTTAAATTTAAAACACAGAAGAGAGCTTTCTGGTTAAATTTAGAACCCAGCAGAGAGCTTGTAGTTTAAATTTAATAATAAGTCAGAGCCTATCAGCAGCAAAGAGCTATAATTTAAATCAAATCAGAATATAACTTAGCATAAAAGGCAAAACAGGGTCAGTACCCTTTGAGCAACAAATAAAGTCTTCTAGAGACCTTTACAAAGAGGCCTTCTACCTAGGGGGCAAGAGACCTGTGAAACGTTTTCAATAGGTGTTAACGCCAGGTGGCAGGTCAAAAGGCCATTTTGAAAGACTCCTTCTATCCAAGCAAGGACTGTTAATCACCCAGTAAGTTGGTCACAGCTTACCTCAGCAGCACAGACATAAATAGCTCAACCAGAGCTCTGTGATCCTCAGTCTTGAAGGACTAGAAAAAGGGACTGCTACTTCTGGAGAGAGATCTACAATTGTGAGTATATATTTCTGGGAATTTTCTGAAAGGACTTCTTTGTATTAAAGCTAATTAATCTGTGAATCCAGTGTTTTTGTTAAATCAGTCAGGGCCTAGTAGCAGCAATTTAAGTTTAAATGTAAAACACAGAAGAGACCTTTCTGGTTACATTTCATACCCAGCAGAGAGCTTGTAGTTTAAATTTAATAGTCACTCAGGGACTAGTATCAGCAAAGTACTTTTAGTTTAAATTAAAAACACAGAAGAGAGCTTTCTGGTTAAATTTAGAACCCAGCAGAGAGCTTGTAGTTTAAATTTCATAATAAGTCAGAGCCTATCAGCAGCAAAGAGCTATAATTTAAATCAAATCAGAATATTACTTAGCATAAAAGGCAAAACAGGGTCAGTACCCTTTGAGCAACAAATAAAGTCTTCTAGAGACCTTTACAAAGAGGCTTTCTACCTAGGGGGCAAGAGACCTGTGAAACGTTTTCAATAGGTCTTAACGCCAAGTGACAGGTCAAAAGGCCATTTTGAAAGACTCCTTCTATCCAAGCAAGGACTGTTAATCACCCATGAAGTTGGTCACAGCTTACTTCAGCAGCACAGGACAGGGTACTGTGTCGAAGCCCTCTTTTAATAAGTGTTATTTCCCTCCCTCCCTCCCCAACACCCAACCACCCCTGGGATGATTGTAGCTTTATAGGTACTTACACATCTTAAAGAAAAGGAGGTGCTCTCAGGTGAAAATCGTTATCCAAATCAGTCATTCACTAAGGACCTGAGATTAATTAAGCTTCAGGTGAACAAGGTATATTACATGAATTAGGTACAGTTTTATTAGTATAAATATCCATAGCAACCCTTAGTAATTAAAGAACTTACAGATCTAAACACAAGCTTAAAACTAAGATGCAAACAGCAGTCCTGCAGCAAGATGGGGGCTTTCTAGTCTTTTGCATTGAGCGTCACATGTATGATTTTCTCCCAGAGGGTAAGAGATCTTACGTGTGCACCAGGTGCAAGGAGCTCTTTGCTCTCAGGGAACGAGTCCATTCTCTAGAGACTACAGTAGCAGACTTGGAAGACATTAGAAAGACAGAGAGGTACATAGACGAGACCTATAGGGATATAGTCCTGAAGTCCCACCTCCAGTCTGGCAGCATAACTGTTGCCATGGAGGAGAGAGGTCACATGACAGGAGAGCATCACCCTGGTGTGGCAGGAAGTGATCCTGTAACTAGGACCTGTCCTCCAGCTGATGTAAAACCCTCTCGCTCCGAGGAAGTTTCTCCAGGGCCATGTGCCCATGAGGGAAGGGTTAGGACAGTCGTTATAGTTGGTGATTCGATCATTAGGCATGTAGATAGCTGGGTGGCTGATGGATGTGAGGATCACCTGGTAACATGACTGCCTCATGCGAAGGTAGCGGAACTCACGCGCCACCTAGATAAAGTCTTAGATAGTGCTGGGGAGGAGTCTGCTGTCTTGGTATATGTCAGTACCAATGACATAGGAAAATTTGGTAGGGAGGTTCTGGAGGCTAAATTTAGGCTTTTAGGTAGGAAGTTGAAATCCAGAACGTCCAGGGTAGCGTTCTCTGAAATGCTTCCCATTCCACGCACAGGACCCAAAAGGCAGGCAGAGCTCCGGAGTCTCAATGCGTGGATGAGACGATGGTACAAGGATGAGGGTTTTGGATTTGTTAGGAACTGGGGAACATCCTGGGGAAAGGAGGGGCTCTTCCGAAGGCATGGGCTTCATCTTAATCAGGATGGAACCAGGCTGCTGGCATTAACCTTTAAAAAGGAGATAGAGCAGCTTTTAAACTAAGAATGTAAGAACATAAGACATGCCATACTGGGTCAGACCGAGGTCTATCAAGCCCAGTATCCTGTTTCCAACAGTGGCCAATCTAGGTTATACGTACCTAGCAATATCCCCAAAAGACACAGGTTCCACAATGCTTGTACTGGGTCAAGCATTGATATCCTGGGTCCCTTTTTAATAGTGGTTTATGGACCTTTCCTCCAGGAACTTGTCCAAACCGTTTTTAAACCCAGCTATACTAACAGCCCTTACTACATCCTCCGGTAACAGATTCCAGAGTTTGATTACACGTTGAGTGAAAAAATATTTTCTCTTATTTGTCTTAAATAGTTTACCCTGTAGCTTCATTACATATCCCCACTGTTCCCTCTAAGCTGTGCGCGTGTGCGCGCGCACACACCTCGCCAAGCGAGCGCACATACTTTACAACAGAGCGCACAAAAATTACGGCTCTGATTCTGATAGAAAACAACACAGACGTCTTAAAATTTAAAAGTTATGATTGTAATTACTAGAAATTTCCCGCTTCATTTAGTAATCATCTATTTTCATTTAATTTGATTAAAATCAATGTGGTGTACATACTGTATTCTGACGTGTAGGCAAATTTTAAAGTATATAACTCCGAGTGTCGTTATGTGGCGCACAAAAATTTAACCTTCCTTCAAAAGCTGCACACAGCTGATATTTTATGCGCACACAGCCCACAGAAAATTAGAGGGAACATTGCATGTCCCCTAGTCTTTCTATAATCTGATAGCGTAAACAATTGATCCACGTTTATCCGTTCCACTCCATTCATTAATTTATAGACCTCTATCATATCTCCCCTCAGCTGTCTCTTCTCCAGGCTAAAGAGCCCTAACCTTCTTAGCCTCTCTTCATAGGAGTAGCCTTCCATCCCCTTCACCAATTTGGTGGCTCTTCTCTGTACTTTTTCTAATAACGCTATGTCCTTTTTAAGATACGGTGACCAGAATTGCACACAATATTCAAGGTGCGGTCGTACCATGGAGCGATACAGAGGCATTATAATATCATTATAATATCATAAGGTCATTTATGAATATGTCAAAAAGCAGCGGACCCAGCACAGATCCCTGGGGTACTCCACTATTCACCTTTTTCCATTGGGAATATTGGCCATTTAGCCCTACCCTCTGCTTTCTATCTTTTAACCAGTTCCCGATCCACAATAGTACACTGCCTCCTATCCCATGACTCTTTAGCTTCGCCAAAAGTCTCTGATGGGGGACTTTGTCAAAAGCTTTCTGAAAGTCCAGATACACTATATCAACCGACTCACCTTTGTCTACCTGTTTATGCACACCTTCAAAAAAACATATCAGATTAGTAAGACAAGATCTTCCTTGTCTAAAGCCATGTTGGCTGTCTCCCATTAGGCCATGACTATCTACATGCTGTGTAATTTTGTTCTTTATGATGGTTTCTACCATTTTCCCTGGTACTGACATCAGGCTCACCGGTCTGTAATTTCCTGGGTCACCCCTGGAACCCTTTTTAAAAATTGGTGTTACGTTGGCGACCCTCCAATCTTCAGGTATTACAGATGATTTTAATGAAAGTTCACAGATTACCAATAGCAGGTCTGCAATCTCATATTTCAGTTCTTGCAACACTCTGGGATGTATACCATCCGGTCCAGGTGATTTGCTACTATTCAGTTTATCAAATAATTGTAATATATCTTCCCGATGTAGAGATATTTCTCTCAATTCCTCTGCAGTATCACCTTTAAATACCACTTCAGTCTTGGGTAACATCCCTACATCTTCCTCAGTAAAGACCAAAGCAAAGAATTCATTAAGTCTCTCTGCTATAGCCTTGTTTCCTCTTACTGCCCCTTTTACCCCTCTATCATCTAATGGTCCAATTGACTCTCTCACAGACCTTTTGCTACGAATGTACTTGAAAAAGTCTTTATTTCGTGTTTTTGCTTCCGTAGCAAGTTTCTTCTCAAATTCCCGCTTTGCCTGCCTTATCAATGCTTTGCATTTAACTTGCCAGTGCTTGTGCTGTCTCCAGTTTTCATCATTTGGCTCTTTTTTCCATTTCCTGAAGGTTGCTTTTTTGGCAGCAACAGCCTCTCTGACCTCACTTTTAAACCATGCTGGCAGTTTTTTGGACTTTCTTCCACTTTCTTAATGCGTGGAATGCAGCTGGTCTGGTCTTCGAGGATAGTATTTTTAAATAACACCCAAGCTTGCTGTAAGTCTTTAACCTTTGGAACCGCTCCTTTTCGTTTATTCCTAACTATATTCCTCATTCTATCATAGTCTCCCTTTTGAAAGTTAAAAGATAGTACTGTGGATGCCTTTACTATCTGTCCTCCACTAATTAAATCAAACATGATCATACTATGATCACTATTGCCAAGTGGTCCCAACACCCTTATTTCTTGCACCAGATCTGGCGTTCCACTAAGGACTAGGTCCAGTATGGCTTCCCCTCTGGTCGGTTCATGAACCAGCTGCTCCAAGAAGCAGTCATTTATTCCATCTAGAAACTTTATCTCTTTAGCTGGTCCTGCTGTGACCTGACCCAGTCGATACCGGGGTAATTGAAATCACCCATTATTACTACTCTGTTGTGACTTTTGTTAGCTTCCTTGATTTCTTTGAGCATTTCATCATCCATTTGTTCATTCTGGTCAGGTGGTCGATAGTATACTCCCACTGCCATCACCTTCCCCTTCATAAATGGAATTTCCTTTCTCTACAGCAAATTTTGTTCCCTGCAAAACTTTAATCCTTTCCAAAACTAGATAAGAGGGGAAAGCCGACAGTCGCCCAAGAGCGCATGGTTTGGAAGAATGTATCTTTGAAGGATACTACCAAAATCAGAGAGGTTACAAAAAAGAGTTAAGTAACCCAAATGCCCTCGAGTATGGAGCAGACAGAGCTTAAAGATCCCAAATTACCCATGCCTACCAACAGCCAGATTAATATGAATAAAATACAGTCTCTAAAATGCTTGTATGCAAATACTAGAAGTCTAAAAAATAAGATGGGAGAGTTAGAATATACAGCACTAAATGAGAGGTTAGATATGATTGGAATATCAGAGACATGGTAGAAGGAGGACAACCAGTGTGACACTGTGATACCTGGGTACAAAATATATAGTAATGATAGAGCTGATCAAATTGGTGGAGGGGTTTTGCTCTATGTTAGAGAGGGCATTGAGTCAGAAAGGATTAAAGTTTTGCAGGAAACAAAATTTACTGTAGAATCTCTATGGATTGAAATTCCATGTAAAAAGGGGAAGGCGATGGTAGTGGGGGTGTACTATCGACGCCTGGCCAGAATGAACATATGGACGATGAAATGCTCAAAGAAATCAAGGAAGCTAACAAATGTTACAGCGCAGTAATAATAATGGGTGATTTCAATTACCCCGGTATCGACTGGGTCAGTGTCACGGCAGGACATGCTAGGGAGATAAAGTTCCTAGATGAAATAAATGACTGCTTCTTATAGCAGCTGGTTCATGAACCGACCAGAGGGGAAGCCATATTGGACCTAGTCCTTAGTGGAACACCAGATCTAGTGCAAGAGATAAGGGTGTTAGGGGCCACTTGGCAATAGTGATCATAGCATGATCGCATTTGATTTAATTAGTGGAGGAGGGATAGTAAGGAAATCCACAGTACTACCTTTTAACTTTCGAAAGGGGGACTATGATAAAATGAGGAAAATAGTTCAGAAAAAACTAAAAGGAGAAGTTGCAAAGGTTAAAGACTTACATCAAGCTTGGGTGTTGTTGAAAAATACTATCTTCGAAGCCCAGACCAGCTGTATTCCATGCTTTAAGAAAAGTGGAAGGAAGTCCAAAAAACTGCCAGCATGGTTTAAAGGTGAGGTCAGAGAGACTGTTGTTGCCAAAAAAGCATCTTTCAGGAAATGGAAAAAAGAGCCAAACGACGAAACCTGGAAACAGCACAAGCACTGGCAAGTCAAATGCAAGGCATTGATAAGACAGGCAAAGGGAGAATTTGAGAAGAAGCTTGCTGTGGAAGCAAAAACGCAAAATAAAGACTTTTTCAAGTACATTCGTAGCAAAAAACTTGTGAGAGAGTCAGTTGGTCCATTAGATGACAGAGGGGTTAAAGGGGCACTAAGAGGCGACAAGGCGATAGCTGAGAGACTGAATGAATTCTTTGCTTCGGTCTTTACTGAGGAAGATGTAAGGATGTTACCCATGACTGAAGTGGTATTTAAAGGTGTGGAAGAATTGAAGGAAATACCGATACATCGGGAAGATGTATTACAACTATTAGATAAACTGAAGAGTAGCAAATCACCTGGGCCAGATGGTATACATCCAAGGGTGTTGAAAGAACTGAAATATGAGATTGCAGACCTGCTATTAGTAATCTGTAAACTTTCATTAAAATCATCTGTAATACCTGAAGATTGGAGGATCACCAATGTAACGACAATTTTTAAAAAGGGTTCCGGGAAACTACAGACCGGTGAGCCTGACGTCAGTACTGGGAAAAATGATAGAAACCATCATAAAGAACAAAATTACTCGGCATGTAGATAGTCATGGCCTAATGGGAGACAGCCAATATGGCTTTAGACAAGGAAGATCTTTTCTTAATAATCTGTTATGTTTTTTTGAAGGTGTGAATAAACAGGTGGACAAAGCTGAATCGGTTGCTATAGTGAATCTGGACTTTCAGAAAGCTTTTGACAAGGTCCCTCATCAGAGACTTTTGGCAAAACTAAAGAGTCATGGGATAGGAGGCAGTGTACTATTGTGGATCAGGAACTGGTTAAAAGATAGAAAGCAGAGGGTAGGGCTAAATGGCCAATTTTCCCAATGGAGAAAGGTGAATAGTGGTATACCCCAGGGATCTGCGCTGGGTCATCTGCTTTTTGACATATTCATAAATGACCTGGAATTGGGAATAGTGAGTGAAGTAATCACATTTGCAGATGACACAAAAGTATTTAAAGTTGTTAAAACCCAAGAGGATTGTGGAAAATTGCAAGAGGATCTTGATAAATTGGAAGACTGGGCATCCAAATGGCAGATGAAATTTAATGTGGACAAGTGCAAAGTTATGCCTTGTTTTCTTTGGACATATTTTGATTTGTTTAGTTTAACGTCTCCCCGAGATGTGGACTGGTTTTCTTATGGATTATATTGTATGTATTTTCTTTGTTGGTTGTAACTGTTTTACAGTATGACTATGTAAAAAGGTATCTTTATAAATAAAAGTTTAAAAAAAAAATAAATAAATAAATGACATAGAAAAGGGAATAACGAGTAAGATTATCAAATTTGCAGATGACACAAAAGTATTTAAAGTTGTTAAAACCCAAGAAGATTGTGGAAAATTGCAAGAGGATCTTGATAAATTGGAAGACTGGGCATCCAAATGGCAGATGAAATTTAATGTGGACAAGTGCAAAGTTATGCACCTAGGGAAGAACAACACAAACTATGGTTACTCGATGCAAGGTTCCGCATTAGGAACCACCACCCAGGAAAAAGATGTAGGCGTCATTGTGGATAGCATGTTAAAACCCTCGGCCCAGTGTGCAGCGGCGGCCAAGAGAGCAAATACAATGCTAGATATCATAAGGAAAGGAATGGAAAATAAAACAAAGGGGCATGTTTACTAAACATTCCTAACGTGCGGGGCCGTGCTAGTGTGCCTGTGCCATATAAGGAGTGGGCGGTTCAGGCAGAAAATAGAAAAAAAACGGTAGTAAGCAACCGGACGTGTGTGCGTCGCGCTAATGTGCGGGGGTCGACATTAGCGCGTGGAAAGGCAAAGTGGCGCGCTGCTGAGTATACAAAACAACAGAACCGTGGTACAACGGTGAAGACACTGACCAATGGTGCAGGGGCCATGGGTTCAATCCCCCAGTGTGCGCAAAGACAAAGGTCAGCTGAGGCAGTAACTGTAATGATTAACATTGTTTTAGGAGGCAAATTAATTTGGAACGGCATAAGGCGGCGCACAGTTATTTTTGGGCGGCAGAAGGCGGCGCACTGGTCCCCTTGGGCGGCAGAAGGCGGCGCGCTGATAGGCAAAAGGCGGCGCGCTGATGCACAAGCACAGGAACAGAGCCACAGCACAATGGTTAAAACACTGACCAATGGTGCAGGGATCAGGGGTTCAACTCCTCACAATGCCCAGTGAAAAATGCCTGCTGAGGCAGTATGTATTATGTTGTGGAGTGCTGTAGGAGGCGGTATAATTTTATTTTGTTATCACTACTAGCAAACGCACTCTCCCAGCATGTTAACATACGGCGGCCCATAAGGCACATGTTACAGTGCACTGTTCGCCAAGGCACCCTTGAATGACCCCTATAGGGCAGCATGTATGTTGCGACACAGGATAATGTATAGTGCACCCTATAGGGATGGCAACCATAAGGTGGCCTACAGGGCGCCCTATGAAGCACCCTCAGAGGCACCTAATGGGTATAGTAAGCTGAGGGTGGTCTTGCCGGCATAGACATATGTACAGTAAATAAAAATAAACTGTGGACAGCCCTACCAAAGGGCCCCACTGTGGGTTTGAACCCATGACCTCTGGCTGCACAGGCAGTGATGTAACCATTGCGCTACAGCTCCATAGCTGTAAGCAGGCCCCTGGCTGGCTGCAGATAGCCTACACGTCACCTCACAGACAGTCTGCTGGTGTCAACAGGATAGGGTTAGGCCACCCGTACCCATGATGCACTGCACATGCACATTAGCTGTCCGCAGATGGACACAAGATGGGGAATGCACCCCCACAGCACCTCGGCCCTGTTGGGGGAAGTGACCGGGTGCACCCACACAGCACCTTGGCCTAGTAGGGGGCACTGACCGGGTGTTTTACTGGCACAGAGTAGCCACACACCGTTACATCGTGCGGGTACTGTGCTCACCCTGAGTGTGCAATGAGGTGGCCAGGACCAGGTCAACAACACCTGCCATGGCTGATGGAGGCCAAGCGGGCATTCCAAAGCAGTGTTAATGTGTAAGTTAGCTAGTTTCTGCACAAACACCATGGATATCCCTGTCTGCCGCCATCAGGCGCACCCCCCCCCAGTGGCAAACATGGTCCCCATCAAGGGATCCACACTCTACCTCCCTGCAAAGGTGACAGTAGAGGGCAACATCAACCCCAGTCCTGCTGAGGAACACCACCACCCCCAGGCAGGCAGCTCCATACACAGCCATAACACAATAGCAGACAGACATAAGCCCAGGGTATGGTAAGCTGCACTCCACCACCAGATATTCCCCTGCAGCAAGCCAACAGCCACTGCACCCTGCAAGCCATTATAGCAAGACATTTACCAGCTACAGTCTGCTGGTTAGTCCATAGTACATGTTCCCAATGGAGATGCATGCACCCAGAACTGGGCTGTCTGCATACACAGCAAGCAGATAGATCAGTGACTGAGCCCCAAAGAGAAACCCATATCTATCACATGAGAGAACTACTATACAACACTATGGGGGGGGCCTAGCCATGCTGTGGTCACTGCACAGTCAGGGTGAGCGTGATCCCCCAGAAGGACATGCTTTGGCCACCCTGTCTGTGTAGGTGGTGGCCGGACACTACAATATCCCAGCCAATGTCCCTGCCAGGGCCCTATGCCCAGTGCAGATGCATCCTGGCCACGCCACCCTGCCCTGGCTATACCCATGGTACCTTGCACCTCATTATGCACATTGACTGGCCAATACTGGCAACAGTGCTGGCAGTGCGGGCTGTTGAAGGGGCTTGCAGCCAACACCCACTGTATAGACAGACACACACTTCCACACCTCTGCCATCATGGTGCTACGATTGAGGGGGTAAGTAGCCTTGCCCACCAAACCAGTCCTGATATGGTACGCATTACAGCTGGTGGTCACTCCCCAAGGTGGTAAGCACCGTCAGAGGCCAGGCCTGGAGCATGCCCCGCAAACACCTAACAGATTGTTTGGATGGGGTCAACTAGCAGTATGTACGTAACGTATGGATAACTGCCTGCCTGTGCTCCTAGCAAACGTCTCCGAGCTGTGTACCGTATACCTCAGGTGTAGGGTGACATTGGTAAGTTATGCAAGTGCTTGTTTTGGGTGCTGCATGCACGGTCCAATTTTCTGCCTTTCCAGGAGACATTGGCCAATGGGGCCTGTGGGTGTGGGTGTGTCTGCCCTTGATGGCTGCTGCTTTACGGCACAGATTCCCAACTCCAGTCCAGGTTTGCATCACACTGTTCGGGTTTTCCTGCTATCCCTCATGAATATGCATGGGCTACATCTACATGCCATGGGGGTGGTGCATAGATATACAGCACAGGCATTTGTATGAGTGTCAGCATGGAACCTGACTGGTGTGTGGCCCACCAGGACTGCATTTGGGTGATTCTGCTCTAGGTACTGCCCCTGTTCATGGTGTCTGTGCTCAGTGGGGTAAAAGATAGATGTCTTACCATTGCATATGTCCCCGCCATGAAAGGTGTGTCCTTACTATCACTGTTTAGTTGTGGGAAAAATATGTGGGCAGGATTGGTAGTAGCCCCAGCTGGGCTTTGAACCTGTGCCCTTCTGTTCTTGTATGCACTGTCTGTGTGCACTGCACCACTGTGTAGCCACAGATTGGGTGGATTCCCTGGACTGTCCATGACTGTGGATCCGTCAGGACCTGTCTGTTGCAGTGGACTGTGCCAGCCTGCACATGGCTAGGCCTCTGTCTTCTGTGGTTAGCAGCCACTGCCCCCTGCACCACATGTACTTGTCCGCCAACATGCTGGCATGAACCTCTCTCAGTAAAAGCAGTTGACCTGATTGCAATGTGGCAGTATGGGACTGCATTTGGGGGACTTGGCTGTAGGTAATGCCCATTGTTGTGGTGTGTGTGCGGTGTTGGGTAAAATATGGGTGTTTTCCCCATGCATACAGGGGTGTCTGCGCTATCTTTATTTAGTGGTGGGTAAAATATAGGGACTGGGCTGGCAGGTGCCCCAGCTGGGTTTTGAACCTCTGCCCTCTGGTCCTAGAGGTAATGACTCTGTCCGCTGTACCACACTTTAGCCACAGAAACAATGCAGCCCCTGGAGGCAGTAAGCCTGGCAGGATGGAGTCACAAACCCTGCTCTACGCAATTCTACTGTGGGCATATGCACCCTGTCTGGTGACAAACGTGCACATAAACCCCGGAAATGACCACGGGAAATGTGGGACAAAATATCACCACGCTGGGCAACAGTGATATTAATGGGCAACCATAGCAAACACTCCCAGGAAAGCTCCAAAACGTGGAAATGTTTTTTGGAAGAGTCTCCTCTCAGTAGACCCTTCCAACATTCATTTCTTTTTTCTGGAGCTTTGCTGGGTGTGATTTCTGTATTTGCCCATCACTATAACTGTTCCCCAGCTGAATTACTATTTTTAATAGTTCTGTTGTGGTCATTTTCTATTTTATTTTCACTTTTGTGCTGTGCACATATATCACACTGCTCACGTTTTGCTGGTTTCCCCAGTTTTCCTGTACATTGCTGACGGAAATCGTTTCTCTTCCCTTTAAATGCTTTCTACCGCGAGTGTTTCACTCGCGGTAGTTTTTACATGCAAATTCGGGCCCGATACTGTGTGGGGAGCCTCTCCCCTCCCACTCTCCACCCATTGACCCCGTCCCTCCGCCCCTCCGGAGCCTTCCTCCGCCCTCCTTTCGCCGTTCCACGCCTCTATCGGACATTTGCGGGCCCGCACTTGTACGGGGCCCGTTAGTGAGCCGCGTACCTGTGCGGGGGTGACACGCACATGTGCGGGGCGTTTAAACGCGTTTCTGCGCGTTTCAGTGCCGCGTTGCCGTGCGCTATTTTGCGGCGCGCTATTTTGCGGATTTTAGTAAACATGCCCCAAAAGATATTATAATGCCTCTATATCATTCCATGGTGAGACCGCACCTTGAATATTGTGTGCAATTCTGGTCGCCGTATCTTAAAAAAGATATAGTGTTATTAGAAAAGGTTCAGAGAAGAGCCTCCAAAATGGTAAAGGGGATGGAAGGATACTCCTATGAAGAAAGGCTAAAAAGGTTAGGGCTCTTTAACCTGGAAAAGAGACGGCTGAGGGGAGATATGATAGAAGTCTATAAATTAATGAACGGAGTGGAATGGGTAAACGTAGATCGATTCTTTATGTTATCAGAATATAGAAAGACTAGGGGACATGCAATGAAGCTACAGGGTAAACTATTTAAGACTAATAAAAGAAAATATTTTTTCACTCAACCTGTAATCAAACTCTGGAATTTGTTACCAGAGGATGCAGTAAAGGCTGTTAGTGTAGCTGGGTTTAAAAGAGGTTTGGACAAGTTCCTGGAGGAAAGGTCCATAAACCATTATTAAGAAGGGACCCAGGATATCAATGCTTGACCCAGTACAAACATTGTGGAACCTGTGTCTTTTGGGGAAACTGCTAGGTACGTATGACCTAGATTGGCCACTGTTGGAAACAGGATACTGGGCTTGATGGACCTTGGTCTGATCCAGTATGGCATATCTTATGTTCTTATGTTCTTTTATTTGTTGTATACCTTTGAAAATACTATTAAAATATTATGACATACAGTTGAAATATTTCCAATTATTTCTCAAGATATTGTACACAACATACCTAAAATGCAAAGCTGCCAATAATGTTGATCACAACTGTAGAATGGTCAATGATATGATGCTAGCATGTCTTGGTCCTATGGCCGCTGCACAAACGGCAGAAGAGGTAACCACTTCGCTGCTTTAATTTCTCCCCGAATATTCAATGCTCAGATTGTGATTTTGCAATCCAGTCAGTGGCAATATTCAACTGCTGGCCGGATTACAAAACCAGCTAAAGTTATGACAGCCAGGTGCTGCCCCTGCTCTACCCCCAGAACATCCTGACACTAGCCACTTAACATTAGGACATTTAGCAGCACACAACAGGGACCTTCAGCGGCACAAACTGGGGTCTGCAAACCGCTTAAATACCTTTGAAAATCCCCCTTTATTATTATCAAACAACATGCACCCATTAAACAGTAAAAAAACAATCAGTAAAAACCTGATTGAAACTTTACGCTTCTGGCTTGATAGGGGCAGAGCTACTTGACCCCTGCTGCATAACAGCATCTGTGAGGTCATTTGGCTCTGCTCTCGTTCCCTCTAGATGGGTCAGCATGGCCCATTGCTTCCAGGATGTCCCTGAAGCCCTGTTGTATATTAAGTTGCAAAGGACTGGATTTGCAGCAGGATTTCAGGATCTCAGAACTCTGGTGGGATCTCAAGTACATTTGTGCCGGCTTGGGAGCAAGTGCTAATGTTCACATATAAAGTATACACGTATGCTGGTATGTTAAAAGTAAACCTGTAGTTCATGCCTCCATCTGAAATATTCAAAACATGTCTACACACGGGGCACATATGTGCATTCCTGTCCCCATAGTCACTTTTATGTGCTTAACCTATGAGATAATTTTATAAAAAACCCTTTTATGTGTGGAAAGCAGGGATTCATGTGCTAAAAGTTTGTAAAATTATCCTCCCTATAAGCCCTCTGGAAGGTTCATGTTCTTTTTGTTTTGTTTTGTTTAACTTATTTATGTGGCAAGCTCAGGGCCAGCCCAACGTCAGGTGGTCGCCTAGGGCAGAAGATTCTGGGGACACGGCAGAGCGTAAGGCATTCAGACCTAAATAATAAATTCTGACAGCCAGGGGAGGCATAATGCCTAGTGAGACAATACCTTGAATCAACTCTGGGGCCGGCCCTGTGCGCTCTATGCCTACAGATGAAGGAAGATTTAGGGGCCCTTCCATTAAAACAGTAATTAGTTAATGCGTGTTTTAACGTGAGTTAACCGGCAGTCGGGAATACTAAGGTGGGGGATGCCAGCAACTGCACTTTAAAGGTCTTGCTAACCAAATAAACCCTTTTGAATATTGGCCCACTGCAAAATGCAATGTGTGCCTTTGAGTCAGTCCTAACTCCTGGCAACCCAGAAGCTCCTGAGTTTTCTTGACAGTGTCACCCAAAGTAGATTACCAGGCCTTTCTTCTGAGGCAATGGAGGGTTAAGTGATTTGCCCAGGGCCACAAAGAGTGCTAGTGGGAATTGAACCCTGGTTGCTTGGTTACCAAACCAGTGTTCTAACCACTAGGCCAGCGTTTTTCAACCACTGTGCCGCAGCACACTAGTGCGCCGTGAGATATTGTCTGGTGTGCCGTGGGAAAAATTCCAATTTCATCCGTAACATGTGGCCTCGGCTCACAAATTAGGGTTGCCAACTGGCCGGTTTTCAGCCGGCCTGGCCGGTTTTTCCATGGCCAGGCTGGCTGCCAGCACAGTTGTAAAACCGGCCATTGAAAAGCCGGTTTTTTTGCTCTGGCCGCAAGATCGGGAGCGGCCAGAGCAAAAAACGACTTTTGTGCCGAAGTCCGCGGCGCGAACGCGATCGCGATTCCATATAGCAGTGCAGCCGCTGGTTCTGCTTTGTACAGAGCAGCGGCTGCACTACACTTACATTGAAAAGTAAAGAGAAACTGTGTCAGGAGCCCTCCGATCATGCAGAGCCTGAGGAAGTGATGTCATGGGGGCGGGCTCCTCACAGGCTGTCTTTCCTTTTCAAATTAACTTTAGCTGCAATAAAGTTAATTTGAAAAGGAAAGACAGCCTGTGAGGAGCCCGCCCCCATGACATCACTTCCTCGGGCTCTGCGATGACCGGAGGGCTCCTGACACAGTTTCTCTTTACTTTTCAATGTAAGTGTAGTGCAGCCGCTGCTCTGTACAAAGCAGAAGCAGCGGCTTGGGCAGGGGGGGGGGTGTGTGTGTGTGAGTGAACCAGCAAGGGGGGGGGAGTGTGAGTGAACCAGCAGTGGAGGGGGGGGGTGGTGTGAGTGAACCAGCAAGGGGGGGGGCGATGGTGTGAGTGAACCAGCAGGGGAGGGGGGGTAAGTGAGTGAGTGACCCAGCAGGAGGGGTGAGTAAGTGACAGGGGGGTGGGTGAGTGAACCAGCAGTGGAGGGGGGGGGTGTGAGTGAACCAGCAGGGGAGGGGGGTTGGTGTGAGTGTTTGATTCCTATTCAAGAGAATTACTTTATATATAGTCAATATAGGCACAGAGGTAAATTTTTTTAACATTTTCTAATGGTGGTGTGCCTCGTGATTTTTTTCATGAAAAAAGTGTGCCTTTGCACAAAAAAGGTTGAAAAACACTGCACTAGGCTACTCCTCCACTTCTAGGTGGGGGGATGCCAGCAACTGCACTTTAAAGGTCTTGCTAACCAAATAAACCCTTTTGAATAGTGGCCCACTATATGTTTCAATCTTTTATTTAATTTTAGTGATGTAATATTAAATATCTGCTTTTTGCTCTCTGTGTTTTATGCATACTCTTTTGTTATCCGCCTAGAAGAATTTGCAAGGGGAGGGGTTTTTTTTAAGTGCCATCAAGTCAATGCTGACTCCTGGTGATCCAGCAATGCAATGCAATGCAATGTCTGCCTTCGAGTCAGTCCTGACTCCTGGCGACCCAGCAGCCCTTGGGTTTTCTTGGCAAGGTATAACCAGCAGTAGATTGTCAGATCTTTTCTTCCAAGACAATGAAGGGTTAAGTGACCTGCCCAAGGTCACAAGGAGTGCCAGTTGGATTTGTTTGGGTACTAGGCTTGTGCTCTAACCACTAGGCTACTCCCCCACAGGAGAGGTATAAATTTATTAAATGAATGAATGAATGAAATCATGGCTTTGCCGTCCCTTCACCATTCCTGACTCACAAACTGATTGTTAGATGTGTTCTCTTTTCTTAGAATTTATTTAGATGGCTCACAGTTAAAAGCAAAAAAATTGTTTGCCTTACTTAATACATTTACTTCATGGTGAGATATTAGGAGTGTGACAGCATGTAAGAGTATTTCTGCATATAAACTGGCTAAATGGATCTCTACTGTTGTCTTCAGGCATATTACAAAATATTATCATTGAATGTATAAAGCTTGAATTATCCTGTCAAAGGAAAACATTCTCAGCTCTCTTAATGGTTTTCAGCCACAGTTGATATTATTAGAGGAAACCTCTCTCTTTTACTCTAAGGAATTTATGGGCCTGATATTTAGAGGCAGCAACTAGTGCTGCTAACACGGTTAGCCGTCACCGCTGAAGACTTTGCCTGGATATTCAATGTCGAGGCCAAATGCGGTCACTGGCATTGAATATCTGGGGTAGATGCAGAACCTGGAAGCTAACTTGGCAGCAGCGATATTGAGTCACTCTCCAGTTAGCTTCCGTGAGTAAAGTTAGGCCAGCCTTTGCCGTACATGACTTTACCCACAGGTTGCTAACAGAGCAGTGGCTCAATATACCGTGCCAGGTTAGCGACAGGTGCCGCTTCCACTCCACCCCAGAATGCCCGTGTCATGCTCCGAAGCTAACCGCTAGCTCCCCTATCTTTTCACTGCAAAAGGAAATAAAAATGTATTTATCTCCATATAATACAGATTCTCTTCTAGATTATTTTCTTATTTCAAAAATGCTTTTATTTTACTGTAATTTACACACAGATTGGACCTATTGCTGCCTCTGATTATGCATGAATTACCTTGATGGTACAAATGAATTTTCTCACTAAAGGGAATTCGACATGGAGATTTAATCCAGAATTGGATGATACAGATTTTTTTTTCTAAATTTCTTTATTTATATTTTCCAACAAATGCAAACAAAAAAGAAAAAAACAGATTACAACAAATTAAAATACACAATTCTTCTCTATGACACGAGATACTCAAACACTAAATACAGCCACACCACCCTGTCCCTCCCATAATCCTACGATCATCAGGAGCCATATGAAAAAAGAGAAAATCATAGAACTTCTGCAAGCCTACAAGGCCTGCAAGGGCTATATAAGAGCCAATACTCCACTACAGAGAACATAGGCACAAGTTGCCACTGTGCATATCTACCAATCTCAGTAGTATGTTTCCAGTTAGGAACAACAGGAAAGGGCCACTCCCAACATGGAGCTAATTCAAATTGACAGTCCCTTTATAAGGACGAGATGCCAAATTGCTGATTGAGAAATGACCCCAAATCAGGAGAGAGTGGCCCTGAGTCCCAGCACCACCCAATACGATTCTATGTTTAAGACCAGTGCAACTGAATGTTAGGTCAATCCTACACCACATATCCCAAATTGTTGACATCTTCTTGATGAGCCTAACACTTATTCTCATCTGCATATTGAACATATGCCTATGGCCCCCTCACCCATCGTGAACCTTGCTTTGGCAAAAGTCATAGTATAGGCCAGACAATCAGGAAAAGTCCTCCCCCTTCCCCCTATTAAAACCCAAGCTTCCAATGAGCAAGTCTAAGCGGTTATTTCTCCATGAAAGCTGAACCAAAGTTCTATCAGTATTAACAATATGCTTTGCTTGAAGGAACACTACTAGTATTATTTCTATTATACAATTCACTTTAGGAGTGATAAACTTACTTATATCTTCAAGACAAACCCACCAAGGAACAGACCGACTACTATGCTACTGTATATAATTAGAGCTCGTTAAGTCAAAGAGAGTGAACGAGATTATAGCATGAACCTAGCCGTGAACCACATGGATAATAAACTCACTGAATCTTGACCAATACCCTTGGAAGATAGGGAAAATCAAGACAAAGAATTAAAAAACCTGGGGGGGGGAACCACTTTCCATCCTGAAATGGCCATCCCCTTGCTCTTATGATGGGCAGTAGAAATTCCTTTGAAATAGGGCATGTGTAACAAATTTCAATAACTCCATTACATTCAAGTGTGTCTCTTACAGCAATGAGATGTCAACATTTTCTATCCTACCATACAGAACATAACATTCCTCTTGGTAGCAATTATTAATACCATTAAAGTACCCAATCTTAAAGAAAAGCATACTGAATATAACTCTGAATTATCAGTCATAAGTTACAGAAACAGATTAATATGTAACCTTTAGTTTAACATTGTAGAGCATCTTCTTAAGCACCTTTAAAGTATGGCTGCATCTATAGCCCAAAGAAAAGAGAAAAGGCCCCGTCATATGATCAAACGCACTAGAACACCCAACCCTAAAAAGAAACAGAGAACATTTCCCAAAGCCACCTAAATCCAGGGTGGCGATATAACAACACACAAAACTTAACGGGCGAGCCCACTAGGACAAGACAGACACGGAGGGCTCAGTGATGACTCTTTATCTTCCAGAAATGCACATAGATCTCCAGGATCATCAAAAGTCTTGGTCTGATTATGCAATGTGACTTTCATGCAGGCAGGATATAGCAGTCCAAAACGGGCCTTCAGTTGTATCAAGCGTGGACGCAACGCCAGAAGACTCTTTCTCCGATCCACCGTTGCCTTTGCGAAGTCAGGGAAGAACAGGAGTTTATGCCCGTGGTATTCCAAACCTGTAAGTGCTCTGGCTGCTCCCATTATTTGCAACACTTGTTGAAAACCCAAAACTTTCAAAATGATTGGGCGTGGACGCTTGTTCATGGCCTCGGACTGCGTAGGCACTTTATGGGTGCACTCAATCTCGAACAGCATAGTGAAATGCAGCTTTAACACACGTGGAATCATAACCTGCAGAAAGGATATCAAGTCATGCCCCTCTGCTCCCTCAGGCACTTCTAGTATCCTTATGTTGTTTCACCGTGAACGATTATTGCCATCTTCCACCTCTTTTTGCAGTGAGAGAATCAACTTGGCCTGCTTCTCAATGGCCTCAAGCCTCTTCCCATGTGACGCCACCACCTTCTCTACCTTCACCAAACAAGACGTATTAGACTCCAACGAAGATCTCAAAGCGTTGATATCTTCTTGCATTGCACTTAGCGATTCTCCATTAGCTTTGACCATTTCTTTGACTGCCCGAATCTCAGCCAAGATCTCCTGTAAGGACTCAGGCATATCTTGGATGACTGCCATCTTGTGAGGTGAGAGAGGTTCCGTCTTGGTTCTCTTTGCACTAGCATTTTGAGATAGCTGGAAATCCAGCCGCGTCTGCTTGGAGCCCGACATATCCGGGATCGAATGGCAACCAAGTAGGTAGGAACTATTTGATCAAATATTGCAGAAAATCAGGATTCTTGTATTTTGCCCTCCGGAACACCGCTCTTACACGTCCATCTTGACCAGATACCAGGCTGCGCCCCCCCCCAGATGATATGGATTTTACTAAAATTATTAAAAAGATTTCAATGGAGTTATTTCATAAGAACAATTATGTTACCCATTCATATTGGACACTGCACTAAGTAACTTTAAATAGAGAAAGTGTGGGACAGAAAATAATCCCCCTGAAGGGTCTATGATAAAGTCACAATCTATGATGAACAAGCTTACTCTTATTCACAGTTTATTACTGGATCGCTGGCAGCACGTTCACAATGAGTATTGATGGTTGACGAATTGTCTGATTGTTTTTCATTGTATAAAGGTGTTCCACAAGGTTCCTCTCTTTCATCTATATTGTTTAATATATATCAGACTCCTCTGTGTTATCTATTTCATCAAATGAATATCTCTTTTCTCATTTATGCTGACAATATATTGTTGTTCATGCCCTTAACTATGGAGGATGATTTAATGCAGCTTCCTCTTCTTTCAGAGTTTGCTACTATATCATCTTGATCATTACAGATTTTATTTATTTAGCATGATTTTTATGCGGCCTTTCACCGGGCTTAACATTAAATTATGATAAAATAGAAGTGATTATTATTATGATCTCCAGGTTTCAAGTTGATGCCACATAGCATTCGTTTACATCGAGAGGTTCAATACCTTTGTGTGGTACTGGACTCTACCCTCGCAATGCATTCACAAGTTCTGAAGTGGTGTGGTCTCCTTTTTATAAGTTGCGAAAGGTCTGGAGTTTGAAATGTTATTTAACTACTGTGGATTTTCACATGGTAGTCTATGGTAGCAGAGGTGTAGCCTAATGGTTAGAGCAACAGATTAGAAGCTAAGGGACCAGGGTTCAAGTCCCAATAGCACTTCTTGTGGCTTTGGAAAAGTGACTTAATCCACCATTGCCTCAGAAGAATCCCACTTATCAATGTCACTGTTTGAAGTGCATTACCAAGTATAAGTTACAATGTAAACCACTTTGACTAAAGTGGTATATAGAATCTGTTGGAACAATGAGTACTGACTCAGCAAGTTTCCCTTCTTTATTGGGTTTTGCCCCGCCCAATCAGGAAAAGACATTAGTGGCTGTGGTTCCTCCTGGGAATGTAGAACAAAAGGATATATAGATAGATAGCCGGACGAGCTCACCCCAGCTGGATGGTGGTGCAGTAGTTGAACATATTAAGATGCCTATGCATTTACATTTTTCTCCTTCTTTGGAAGATGTGGCTGCACCTACTGAGGTTTCCCTTAGGGATATCTGGGAGGCAGTCACACGCCCGGACTTGTCCTTGAGTTCCTCTCTCCCAGGTTGCTCAGTTTTCATCTGAGGAGGTAGCCAAAATGTCGTATCAGGGTATCCGTTTGAAAGCTGATATGTCTTCTGTAAAAAACTGGAGGGCCAGGTAGTGGTTGCTCAAGCTGCTCTCTCCTCTACTATTAGGGACAATTCTATTATTCATCATCAAACGGAATCCTTGGAGAATGCCGCTAGAGCAAAAAATCTTCCTTTTATGAATTTTCCATGTATACATGACCTTGCCCTGAATATCTTGCTTCAGAAATACTTTAAGGAAACTCGTATGTTGCAAGATGTAGATGCTATAACATTTTCTGCTGTTTATTGTATCCCCCAAAGGACTAGGACACAGGTTTCTTCTGTGGCTGATGGTGCATTGCCCTCTCAGCCTGAGACCGTAGACGTTTCTGCCTTCCTTGAGTCTTCAACAGATCTTATCCCTAATTGTGCCACTTTAATCGCTTCTTTTTTGTCTTTGACTGATAAAAAATGTAATACTTAAACTTTATTTTCCAAAGAAGAATGCGCTTTTTCTCTGGCAATTCTATACAAATATTTCCTGATGTCTGTAGACAAATATTTCCCGATCTGTGTAGACTCACTCAGAAAGGCAGAAAGGAGTTTCTCATCTTGAAACTTCGTGTCCTGGCTCTAGAGAAAACTTTTTTCTTAAAATTCCTATGTAAACGTTTTGTAGCTTATCAATCTGTCGATTATTATGTTTACTTTGATCCACTTCAACTAGAGGCATTCTTGTCTGGCAGGGATTAATTAACTGTGTTTCAAATGTTCTTATTTTCTTGCATTTCCTGATTTTGTTAAGTAGGTACTGAATAGTTATAATGTGGGGATCCCAGTATTTTGGAATTGTTTTTTTATATATTTTTGTTTGTCTTCGTTATATTACATGTAACTTCCCTCGTGACGAGGACTTAATGTAATTCTTGTCTTTATTTAATAAAGGATGTTGAATTAAAAACAATAAATAAATAAATTAATTAATTAATTAACAGTACTGAGCTAATGTAATATTGTTTACTTGGATTGCCATTAGGTCTATTGCAGTCTTTACAACTTTTTCAAAATGCAGCTGCACGGGTTATTTTCAATTCGCGGAAAATAGCTTATGTTGCTTTTTGTTTTGTGGAATTACATTGGTTGCGGATACAACAGCACCTAGTTTTTAACAGTCTTTGGGGTCTGTTTACTAAACATTCCTAATGTGCGGGGCCGCGGTAGTGTGCCTGTGCCATATAAGGAGTGGGCGGTTCAGGCAGAGAAAAGAAAAAAAACGGGAGTAAGCGATCGCACATTTGCGCGGGGCGCTATTGTGCGCCGTGCATAATAGTATGTGGGAAGGCTAAGTGGCGCCCTGATGTGCATACACAAAGGAGCAGAGCCATAGTACAATGGTTAAGACACTGACTGTGGGTGCAGCTGCCATGGGTTCAATTCCCCATTGTGCACAACAAAAAGGGCTGGCTGAAGCATTAACTGTAATGGGTAAAAGTGCTTTAGGAGGCATATTAATTTTGGGCAGCATAAGGCGGTGCACTGTTAATTTTGGGCGGCATAAGGCGGTGCGCAGATGGCCAAGCATAGGAACAGAGCCACAGCACAATGGTTAAGACACTGACCAATGGTGCAGAGATCAGGGGTTCAATCCCCCACAGTGCCCAATGAAGAAGGCTCACTGAGGCAGTGTGTATTATGGGGATGAGTGCTGTAGGGGGCAATCTATTTTTATTTCAGTTATCACTACTAGCAAACGCACTCACAAAGCGTGTTAACATAAGGCGGCCCATAAGGCACATGTTAAAGTTCACTGTCCGCCAAGGCACCCTTGAATGTCCCCTATAGGGCACCATATATGTTGCGTCACAGGATAATGTATAGTGCACCTTATATGGACGGCAACCATAAGGTGCCCTATAGGGTGCCCTATAAAGCACCCTCAGAGGCACCTTATGGGTACAGTACACTGAGGGTGTGTTTGATGGCAGCAACATATGTACATTAAATCTAAAAAAAGCTTTGGACAACCCTATCAAATAACCCCACTGTGGGCTCAAACCCATTACCGCTGGCTCCACAAGCAGTGAAGTAACCATTGGGCTACAGCTATATAGCTGCCAGCAAGCCCCTGGCTGGCTGCAGAGAGCCTGCATGTCACCACACAGACAGTCTGCTGTGGGAACCAGGATAGGGTTAGGCCACCCATACCCATGATGCACTGCACATGCAAATCAGCTGTCCACAGATGAACACAAGATGGGGAATGCACCCCAACAGCTCCCCGGCCTGGTAGGGGGACGTGTCCGTGTGCACCCACACAGCACCTTGGCCTGGTAGGAGGTACTGACCGGGTGTTTAATTTGCACAGAGTAGCTACACACAGTCACACTGTGCGGGAACTGTGCTCACCCTGAGTGTGCGATGAGGCGCCCTGGACCAGGTCCACAGCACCCTCCATGGCTGAGAGAGGCCATGGCAGAGCTCCAAAACAGTTGTAATCTGTGAGATAGGTAGTTTCTGCAGGAACACCTTGGATATCTTTGTCTGTTTCAGTCAGGGGGAACCCCATGGACCCCTAGGTGGGCTATGTACCACCAACCCCCCCCAGCTGAGGGTGGCAAACAGGCAGGGTCTCCTATCAACAGATCCCAATTATACACCCCCCCCCCCTGCAATGATGGAAGTAGAGTGGACCATCAACCCCAGTCCTGTTGGGGAACAGACACCCTACAGGGCAGTCCAAGCAGCCCCACACACACCCAGACCACAATATCAGACAGACAGTAGGCCTGGATATGCTAAGATGCACCCCACCACTATCTGATATTCCCCTGCATCAAGCCATCAGCCACTGCACCCTGCAAGGCACTCCAGCAGGGCACATACCAGCTGTGAACAGTCTGATGGTTAGTCCCACTGGAAATGCATGCACACACAACTGGGATGACAGCACACACAAGCAGATAAATCAGTGACTAGGCCCCAACAGGTGACCCATATATATCACATGAGGGAAGTGCTGTGAAGCACTATGGGGGTGCCTAGCCATGCTGCCATCACTGCACAGTCAGGGTGGAGTGAAAGCCCAGCAGCACATACAGAGGTCACCCTGTCTGTGGAGGTGGTGGACGGCCACTACAATGTCCCTGCCAGTGCCCTATGCCCTGTGCAAATGCATCCTGGCCAGCCCACCCTGTCTGAGCTATACCCATGGTACCTTGCTGCTCATTATGCACATCATCAGGCCAAAACTGTGGACAGTGTTTGCAGCCAACACACACTGTATAGACAGACACACACTCCCACACGTATGCCAGCATTGTGCTACTATAGAGGGGTTCAGAATCCTTGCCCACCACACCAGTCCTGGGCACAGTACAGGCATGGGTATGGTATGCAATACCGTTGGGGGTCCCTCCCTAGGGTGGTAAACACTGTCAGGGGCCAGACCTGACGCACACACCGCAAACATCAGATAGATTATTATGATGGAGCTCATAGAGCAGACTGTGCGTAACGTAGGGATATCTATCTGCCAGTACTCATAGCAAACGTTTGAGAGCTGTGTACCATATACCCTGGTGTAGGGTGACATTGCTAAGGTATGCAAGTGCTGGTATTGGGAGATGCACGCAGGGCCCAATGTCCTGCCTCACCAGGAGGCATTGGCCAATGGGGCCTGTGGGTGTGGGTGTGGGTGTGTCTGTCCCTGTTGGCTGCTGCTGTACGGCAGAGGTTCCCAAATCCAGTCCAGGTTTGCAATACACTGGTTGGGGTTTCCTGCTGTCCCTCATGAATATGCATGAGCTACATCTACATGCCATGGGGGTGGTGCATAGATATACAGCACGGTTATTTGTATGAGTGGCAGCATGGAACCTGAATGGTGTGTGGTCCTCCAGGACTGCATTTGTTAGAGTCTGCTCTAGGTAATGCCCCTGGTCATGGTGTCTGTGCTTGGTGGTGTAAAAGATAGGCGTATGACCAATGCGTATATCCCCAGCAATAAAGGATTGCCCTTACTAACATGGTTTAGTTGTGGGGGAAATATGTGAACAGGAATGGCAGTAGCCCCAGCTGGGCTTTGAACCTGTGACCTTTTGCTCCTGCACACACTGTCTGCGTGCACTGCACCACTGTGTTGCCACAGATGTGCTGAATTCCCTGGGAAGTCCATGACTGTACATCCGACAGGGCCTATGTTGCAGTGGACGTGCCAGCCTGCACATGGCTCGGCCACTGTCTTCTGTGGCTAGCAGCCACTGCCCCCTCCACCACCTGTACCCTACCGCCAACATGCTGGCATGTCCGTATCTTGGAAAAGCATATGACCTGATTGTGGCACTCCAGGACTGCATTTGGGGGACTCGGCTGTCGGTAATGCCCATTGTTATGGTGTGTGTGCGGTGTTGGGTACAAAATGGGTGTGTGAACCATGCTTATGTTCTCTGCAATAAAGGAGTGTCTTTACTATCTCTGTTTGGTGGTGGGTAAAATATGGGGACTGGGTTGGCAGGAGCCCCAGCTTGGATTTGAACCTGTGACCCTCTGGTCCTAGAGGTACTGCCTCTGTCTGCTGCACCACACTGTGGCCACAGTGATAGTGCAGTCCCTGGGGGTGGGAAACCTGACCAAAGGAGTCAAAAACCCTGCTCTGCACATTTGTACTGTGGGCTCAGTCACCTTGTCTGGTGACAAAAGTGCAAATAAACCCCTCAACCGACCACGACGAACTGGGGATAAATATAACCAAGCTGGGGATAAATATAACCAAATATAACAGTGATATTAATGGGCAACCATAGCAAACACTCCCAGGAAGGCTCAGAAAAAAGGAAATGGTTTTTGGAAGGGTCTCCACTCCGTAGCCCCTTCCATACTTCATTTCATTTTTTTGGAGCTTTCCTGGGTGTGTTTCTTATGTTTGCCCATTAATATCAGGGTTCCCCAGCTGACTTCCTATTTTTAATATGTTTGTTTGGGTCTTTTTCTATCTTTATTTGCACTTTTGTTCTGTGCACATGTATCACACTGCTCACGTTTTTCAGGTTTCCCCGGTTTCCCTGTACATTGCTGACGGAAATGGTTTCTCTTCCCTTTAAATGCCCTCTACCGTGAGTGTTTCACTCGCGCTATTTTAAACCTGCAAATTCGTCCCCGATACTGTGCGGGGAGCCTCTCCCCTCCCCTTCCCCGCCCATTGACCCCGTCTCTCCGCCCCTCGGGAGCCTTCCTCTGCCCTCAGAATGCCTTTCCACGCCTCTATCGGACATTTGCGGGCCGGGTACTTGTGCGGGGCACGTTAGTGCGGCGCGCAATTGTGTGGGGCCCACGCGCACTTGTGCGGGGTGTTTAAGAGCGTTTCTGAGCGTTTGAGTGCCGCGTTTCCGTGCGCTATTGTGCGGCACGCAATTGTACGGCTTTTAGTAAACATGCCCCCTTGTCTAATTCATAGAATTGACTACATTGTTGGCAGCATATGCTCTGGCAAGAGTGCTCTGTGACTCAGGTTTGTAAAGTTCAGATTTAAGCATGGGGTTTTTCAGTTGCTGGCCCTGTTTTATGGAATTCTAGTCCAATAACCGCTCGTTTCATGCAAGATTCTTTCGTGGTTAGGAAACAATTGAAGACATGTCTTTTCATCTTGGGATGATGTTCTATATTTTATAATTATGGGCAGTGGGAGATTTTTATGTCTTAATGTTTAGTTGATGTCTTATCTTTCAGTCATACTTGTGAATGTTATATTTTTGTAACTTGCTCAGTGATGTATTTGATGGGTGTGTAATACGTGTTAGTAAACATAAAGATGTGATAGATTATATAGGATTTGGAAATCAGAATTGAGACATAGTGGTCAAGGCATGCTCAGTTCTGATGGTTTAGGAACAGCTCTGCTAAATATGGAGCCATTTCTAAATACATCCATGTGCAGCAAGAGGAACCATTTTAGAAATTTACATGTGGAAAATATTGACAGGGAAAATATAAACATGTAAGTGCTAGCATTTCCAAAATCCCTTGTGTAAATGTCAGCACTTATATGTGTATCTAAGCCATTTTGCAAACAGAGACATACACATGGTACTACTCATCGTCAAAAGACCCTATCTTTGGGCCATTTCAGTTTGGAGGAGGAAATGTACATTGGGGGATTAAAGGGAGCTATCCACTTTGATCACTGCTGTAAAGAGAGGGGCAGACAGAATCGGGGTCATTCTAAGCAACGAATAGTGGGGATGGACATCCTGCTATTCGTGGCCTTTCCCGGCCCCATCCTCCCTCCCTATGTGTTATACGAGGACGTTAGATGGGGCGGGAAAGGGGAGGATTGGGGATGGTGTTAGGGCGGGCAGTGGGCAGTTCCTGGCCCCAGACGTACAGGGCCGACTCTAATGTCGGCCCTGTACATCCGGGGCTGACGACTTGAACGGGGAAGTTATTCCATCTCCGAGGTGGAATAACTTCCCCGATGCAGCGGGATCAACGAGCCTGGGGATGAAAAAGGGCAGCAGGGGGCAGAGAGAATTTCCCACACCCTGACCATGGCCTTGGGAGCCAGATCGGGGGTTGGGCTGAGAGGAAAGCAGTTTGAAGGCCGGTGGCTGGGGATTGCGGCTTTTAAATGGAACCGCGGTGCCATGGCAACCGGACATCATGGCGCCGCAGCTCCATTTAAAAGCTCTGACTGAGTTAGTCGGGCAAGGCCTGTATGTGCAGCCTGGGCTGAATCGCAGTCCTGGCCTGCACGTACAGGCCTGATCACGATTCTGATCCCTCGGGGCTAGACGTGCCCTGCGGGATCAGAATTGCAATGCCCTCTGTATGTCCGGTTCAGACCAGGCATAAAGAGGGCTTGTATGTCCGGGACGGAATCGGGCCTAATAATTTTTCCATAACTATTCTAGTCTAGGAACAGATGTAAATCTGGATGTGGGTAAGGTCGGGCTTCCACATATATTCCCTACAGGAAATGAGGAATACAAATATAGATTTTAGTGCCACCCAAGCCACAACCATGACACGCCCCATGGTAATCCACATGTACAATGAGCCTTTTCTAAAATGGCCATATACACATGGATGTGATTTAAATGTGTAAGTCATTGTACTGCCACATGTAAATCATGGATAAGGCTTCTAAAATAACTCCCATTGTGTTTGGGTCTAAGAATTTGTGTACTCAAAAGTGTTTTTAGAGTACAGTAGATACCATTCAATTTGTTCCTTGTTCAGAGGTTAAATATTGTGGTAAAGGGAGTTTTAAAAGATTGCAGGGATTTATTTGATGTAGCTAAGAAGGATCAAACATTTAAGAGGATAGAGAGAGTCCGAGTGAAAGAGCCTAGCTTAGAGGATAGACAAGAGTGGAGGAAAGCTGCTAATCAATATCACTCAACAATAATAAAAGTATAAAGAGATTTTTTTTTGCATGAGAACTATTCATTTGACTATAAATAAACAAGACTTATTTGAAGTGGTTGATTGGTTAGTTAGAAAAGGAAAAAAGATGGAAAGAAGTAAGGTTACCAGATTTTTTGCAGGCAAAGCTGGGACACTTAACTGAATTGTAGTTGTGGTGGGGGTGAGGGAGGAAGGGACATCTTTGTTCCAGGTTTGAGCAGCAAGTCTGAAGGAGGGAAGAGGAGTCATTGCCTTGCAGCCCCCCCCCCCCCCATTAAGGCTACCAGAGGAAGGGACACCTTAAATCCAGGTCTGAGCAACAAGGCATGGCGGAGGGAAGAGGAGTCATTATTCTGCTCCTCCATTCATCCCATTGCAGCAAAAATATCACTTCCAAGCAGACAAATCAACAGATAAATAGAAACAGTGATGCATTTCCCTCGTATTGTGCAAAATATAAAGATAACGAATGTAGGTTCTAAAAACAGATATATTCAAATGGCTACATTGAAAATAATTTTTTTTCTACTCCCTCTGTCTGCACTGCTGGATGGGTGGGCTCCACCTCCCATTCCTTCCCCTGATTATGGCTTAGACAGCACCATAGCCATTGTGGAGTGTGTTGACGGTGCCAGAATCAGAGGGTCTGGACACTAAGCCCAACCTGCACACATGCTCAAGGGAATCTGCAGATGGAGGCACCCCCAAGGCCCACCCTATTGAACACCCCCCTCCCCCCATGGTCTGCACCCTACACTATTGGGGGGGCATAGCCATCCATGTCCCATGCTTCCTTTTACTGGGAGGAGCTCTGGGTGAAGACCATATGGAGGTGATAAATCCCTAACACCCCCGGGCTGAGCCCCCTAGCTGTCCTGGCAACAACATCCCATCACACTGGGGAAGATCACAAAAGTTCCCTAGGTCCATGAATTGCCTCAGCCTCTGGCAAGAAGGGAACACCGATCAGTGTGCTCCAACACTGGAGGCCCAGTGACAGAAGTGTTACATAGCTGCACAGAGCTGGCAGGCCTCTGGCCATCCTGCCTTTGTCAGAGTGAGGGGCCATCTGCCCAGAAGAACATGGCCCCTGGCATTGGCATGGGCCCCCCTGGTACAGGGGGGACAGGTTTCAAATGACTCTTTTGCTGCCACAATGTCATGCTGCTAGTAAGTGCATCACCTAATTTTCACACCCCTCCCCCCACTGCTGGCTTCAACTCTGGCTATGAGGCCAGCACTGACTGTAGCACAGAGCACAGGTTCTATCTCCTGACACCTCCACAGCAGACAACATCAGGAGACCTCTATTTCTTGCATATGCAGACATGAACACCTGTGGAGTTTTGCCCACTGTGCCATCAGGGCCACCCTTGACCTGCAGGCCCTCATTAGGTGGCTGTCATGCTATTATGTTCTACTGCCATGTCAGCTGCACCATGCTGTCCCTCCATACCTATGTCCTAGGCTGGAACCTTGTTATTCCGCTCGCATCTTTTGCCTTATCCCCTTCTGATGTGTTTGTCTTGCTTCTGCCCTTCATATTTCCATCTCTCATGGCTGAAGCATGCAGATGGAGTGCTTGAACATGGTGAGTGCATCTAGCACCTGGTCAGAAGTTGACGTTAGTTGCACCCATGTTAGCAGCATGTTTGTGCAGCTTACGTTTGCCTACCGTACCATCTCCACCACATGCCTTGACTCTGCCCCACCTTCGCCTTAACCCCACCTATTCATGGCTGCTCTGGTAGCACAGGAGTTTTAGCATGCTCGCCTCCGGGTCATGCATTCCTTGCTACCACACGGCCCAAACACATGCTAAACCCCATGCTACCAGCTAACACACTTCAGTAAACCTGCCCCTATGTTTGAAACTAAGGCAATAGAGGTTTAAGTGACTTGCCCAAGCCCACTAGGAGTGCCAGTGGGAAGTGAACGCTGGTTACTTTAGTCATCAGATCACTGTTCTAACCATTAGGCTACTCCTCATTTAAGCTTAAATCCAGAGTCCTTCAAGGATATTGCTTCTCTCCACTTCTATTTAATTTATTCTTATATCATTCAGTTTATTGTTTACATAATTAGGCTTTTCAGGTTTCTTATATGCTGATGATGTTCAGTTGATTTTTCCTTTAGGGCAAGAGCCTTAGAAGAGATGAACTTATGTTTACATGAAATCCCATCTTGGTTTAGTCAAAATAAACTAGTTCTTAATACAAAGAAGACAGAGTTTTTGTGTGTAGGATGGGCTGACCCAAATGTGTCTCCCCCATCAGTGACAGCTGGTCCAGGGTGTTTTCAATCAGACAGGCATGTCTGAAATCTGGATGAGTTGTTGAATATGAAACCACAAATTTCACAATTATTAAAGATGGTTTATTGGAAACTGACATTAGTGAACAAGCTGCGTCCTTTCTTGGATTTTACTGTGTTGCATATTTTAGTGCGGGCTTTAATTATGCCACACTTAGAGGGTCTTTTCTTTAAGGGCGCTAGCTGTCAGCACGGATCTGACATGTGCTAAAGATTCACATAGGAACTGCATTGGCAGCTAGCATATGGCAATAGCGCAGCTGGATTTTGTTGCTGTCCATGGCACATTAAGATTGCAAGTGGGAAAGTTAGGGGCAGAGAGTGGGCGGGAGAGCACAGGCAGCATAACCACACTACCTGCATGATGGTCTAGTAGCGCGGGTGCTCTCACCACCATCTCCATAGGTGGCATTGAGTGCATCTGCGCTCTTTTAATTCTGCGGCACAGCTGGAATATACTTTCCATGCTCCTGCAAATTAACACTGTGGTGTTGCCCTAAAGCACCATGGATGTGCTCATTATGGACACATTCGGTGCAGTACCACAGCATTCTTTAGTAAAAGGGCTCCTAAGATTATTGTAATGGGCTTCGTATAGGACACACAGAGGAAAACATTCATTGGTTATAAGTAGCAGAAAATGCTACTTATAACCAATGAACAGCAAGGGTGATTTTTGGAGTGCCGCACTAGTACTCAGCTAAACCAATTCAAGTAAAATTGCACTGGCTACTTGTAGCAGCCCAATCTATTTTAAGTTGATGACAATAACATTTTGAGTTTTGCTAGAAAGGGAGCCTGAATATTTGTGTCAGAAAATTGAATGGTATACTCCTGGAAGGATGTTGAGATTGAGCCAACATGCAATGTTACGGGTACTGTATAAAAAGAGATGACGAAAGTACAGAACCGCGGTAGAGCCTTTTTAGAGGAAGACCCTATCGGTTGGAATAACTAACCCTTAATTTTGTGGCAAGAAACCAATTAATTAAGATTTAGGAAAAATCCAAAGACCTTGCTGTTTACTGAAAACACTGAGGGCTAAATAACATACAGTAATTAACATCTGGTACTGGAAGAAGGAAGAAATGGAGCATATATGTTTGTTTGTGGATTCCACTTTGGTGTTTGTTGTATCGTTGTTAGGCGTGTTTTGCATCATGCTAAATTGCCTGTTGTTGAGGTCAGTCCATCTGTCTGTCCATGTGCATAGCTTTGTTTGTGCATGTGCAAACAACTATTCTTGTGGAGAAAGAATGCAGCAGGCAGCCAGTGGCAGATGGCAATGGCGAAGAGATCAAAGGCAGCACAGCGGGTAGAGAGCCCTGGCCCTGCCTGCCAAAGAAGTGAAAAGACTGGAGGGAGCGGCAAACAGGGAGCTGGACCTCACCTGCCAATCAGGAGGCCAGACCTGAGGCACTGTGGCAGGTTCTTTGTGTCTGTTTCCCAAACGTCCTCTTCCCCTCACATCTCCCTCAAGCATATTCTTTCATTTATAAGCTGCTATCCAAATTAGGAGGATGACAGTAATTTTTTTCACAACAAGATTCAATTAGGCATTTTCTTCACAAGTGAATAATCTTGACTATTAATTGTAGTTAATTATAGTTCCATTACAGGCAATTGACAAAGAAATATAAAATAAACAAAATATACTTAAAAAGACTTTATATTAGTTTAAGCATCCCTACTTCCTCAGCAACTTTAAATATCTAAAAAAATCCATATTGCTTGGTTACAAATAGCAATCCAACAGTGAGATGAGGACTGTCCAATCTTTTATAGCTATATAGATAAATAGATGATAAATAATATAATGGACCTCAAACAGATTTTGGGGTATGTTTACTAAACAGCGCTCATGTGCGTGGCGCACATTAGCGTGCGCTAAGGTACCTTAGCGCATGCTAATGATGCGTTTTTGTGCCCCGCACACGTGCGCGCCACACTAAAGTGCCCGCTCATGTGCGCGGCGCGCTGATGTGCGATAGAGGCGTGGAAAGGCTCCCGGAGGGCGAAGGAAGGCTCCCCAGGGGTGGAAAGAAGGGGTCAATGGGTGGAGAGTGGGAGGGGAGAGGCTCCCCGCACACAAGCGGGGCTGAAATTCAAGCCAAAAAATACCACGAGTGAAAACCTCGCGGTAGAGCCGATTTAAAGGGAAGAGAAACCATTTCTGTCAGCAATGTACAGCAAAACCAGGGAAACCTACAAAACAGTGATAAGTGTGATACATGTGCACGGTACAAAAGTGCAAATAAACATTGAAAATGACCCCAACAAAATCTAAAAAAATTATAATCAAGCTGGGCAATAGTGATAGTAATGGGAAACATCAAAAAACACTCCCAAAAAAGCCGCAAAAAATAAATATGAATTTTAGAAGGGTCTAAGCTCCGTCCCCATACAAGGTGAATGATCCCACAGTGAAATAGCACTGATCAGGGTTTCCCTCTCCATTGGACAGGTTACCTATGGCATGCACATTTCCACAACAGCAGGGCGGGCAGGCCGGAATGGGCAATTGGACAGATGCTGGGAAAGGGAATACAGAGGGCTGCAGGTGGCACATGCTGTGGTGCAGCTGGGGCACAGTGCGGACTAGGCAGATGCCTAGATGGCACCTAGGAATGCTGAAACTGAACAGCAGCCAGACAGCAACTGATGAGGGCCCAACATGGGCACGAGAGTGTTTATCACAGTGTCACAGGGGATAGTACCCAGCAGGTACCCCCAAGGGCACAGAACATTGGCAGGTGGTGATTGGGGGACGTGCGGACAAATTTGCAGGCACCCCTACCCCAGAACCCGCACCATAGGCAGCCGCCTACCCACACACAGGATGGCCTGAGACTGCGTACCACCAGCACCACCAACAGAAGGGCATGTCAGCAGGGTGGCACAGGGGTACTGGAGGTGGAGGGGGCAGTAGCAGCTTCCCAGAGCAGACCATGGCCTAGCCCTGTGTAGGTGGGTGCAATGCACTGCAACAGACAGGCCCTGCCGGACAAACAGTCATGGTATCATCAGGAAATTCACTGTCTCTGTGGCAACACGGTGGTGCAGTGCACACAACCAGCGTGTTTGGAGATAGAAAATCACAGGTTCAAGCCCCAGCTGGGGCTCCTGCCAATCCAGTCCCCATATTTTACCCACAACTAACTAGTGATGGTAAAGACGAACCTTTATTGCAGAGAACATAAGCATGGCTCAAACACCTCTATTTTACCCTACAGAGCACAGACACCAGAAACATGCACATTACCTAGAGCAGATTTCCCCAAATGCAGTCCTGGAGGGCCACAAAATCTTCAGGGTTTATGCTGTCTCCAATCTAAGGATGAAGCGGTACTGGTGGTGGAGGTGGCAGCAGCTGGTGGCCACAGCAGACCATGGCCTAGCCCTGTCCAGGTGGGTGCCGTGCACTGCAACAAACAGGCCCTGTCGGATGTACAGTCATGGACTCCCCAGGGAATGCAGCATATCTGTGGCAACATGGTGGTGCAGTGCACACAGACAGTGTGTGCAAGAACAGAAGGTCACAGATTCAAAGCCCAGCTGGGGCTACTGCCAATCCAGTCCACATATTTTTCCCACAACTAAACCGTGATAGTAAGGACAAACCTTTATTGCAGAGAACATACGCATGGTTAATACGCCTATATTTTACCCTACAGAGCACAGGCACCATAAACAGGCGCATTACCTAGAGCAGAGTCTCCCAAATGCAGTCCTGGAGGGCCAAACACCATTCAGGTTCCATGCTGCCTCTAATAAAGATGTCTGTGCTGCATATCTATGCACCACCCACATGGTATGCAGATGTAGCTCATGCATATTCATGAGGGACAGCATGAAAACCCGAACAGTGTTTGGCACACCAGGACTGGAGTTGGGAACCTCTGCCGTAAAGCAGCAGCCAACGGGGCAGACACACCCACACCCACAGGCCCCATTAGCCAATGCCTCCTGGAGAGGCAGGACATTGGGCCCTGAGTGCATCTCCCAATACTAGCACTTGCATACCTTAGCAATGCCACCCTACACCTGGGTATACGGTACACAGCTATGATTAATGGCAGATAGCAATTCCTACGTTAAGCACAGTTTGCTCATTGAGCTCCATCATAACAATCTTTCTGATGTCTGTGGTGTGTACTGCAGGTCTGGTCTCTGACAGTGTTTACCACCCTGGGGAGTGACCCCCAACAGTATTGCGTACCATATCCATGCCTGTACTGTGCCCATAACTGGTGTGGTGGCCATGGCTGCTAAACTCCTCTATAGTAGCACAATGCTGGCATAGGTGTGGGGGTGTCTGTCTGTCTATCCATTGTGTGGTGGCTGCAAACACCCTCCACAGCCCACACTGCCAGCACTGTTGCCAGTATTGGCCTGCCAATGTGCATATTGAGGAGCAAGGTACCATGGGTATAGCCTGGACAGGGTGGCCTGGCCAGGATGCATTTTCACAGGGCATAGGGCACTGACTGGGACATTTTAGTGCCCGGCCACCACTTACACAGACAGGGTGGCCTCAGCATGTCCTGCTGGGAGATCACTCTCACCCTGACTGTGCAGTGACCACAGCATGGCTCGGCACCCCCATAGTGCTATATAGCATTTCTTTCATGTGATATTTATGGTTTTCCTTTTGGAGTTCAGTCACTGACTTATCTGCTTGTTGTGTATGCTGACATCCCAGTTCTGGGTGCATGCATTTCCACCAGGAGCATGCACTATGGACTAGCTAGCAGACTGTTTGTAGCTGGTATGTGTCTTGATGGAGTACCTTGCAGGGTGCAGTAGCTGAAGGCTTGCTGCAGGAGAATATCAGATGGTGGTGGGGTGCAGCTTAGTATATCCAGGCCTAATGTCTGTCTGCTATTGTGTTATGGATGTGTACAGAGCTGCATTGACTGCCCTGTAGGGTGTCTGTTCCCCAGCAGTACTGGGGTTGATGGTCCCCTCTACTGCCACCATTGCAGGGAGGTAGAATGTGCATCTGTTGATGGGAGACCTTGTTTGTCACCCACAGCCCTGGAGGAGGGTGGTGGTGGTACATGACCCCCCTGGGGGTCCATGGGGGCTACACCTGACTGAGACAGGCAGATACATCCAAGGTGTTTCTGCAGAAACTACCTATCTCACACATTAGCACTGCTGGGGACCTGCAGCATGGCCTATTTCTGCCATGGAAGGTGCTGTGGACCTGGTGCTGGGCGCCCCACCGCACACTCAGGGTGAGCACAGTACCCGCACAATGTGACGGTGTGTAGCTACTCTGTGCCAGTAACACACACGGTCAGTACCCCCTACTAGGCTGAGGTGCTGTGGGGGTGGACATGGTCAGTTCCCCCTACCAGGCCGAGGTGCTGTGGGGGTGCATACCCCATCTTGTGTTCATCTGTGGACAGCTGATTTGCATGTGCAGTGCATCATGGGTACAGGTGGCCTAACCCTATCCTGGTGACCACAGCAGACTGTCTGTGTGGTGACGTGCAGTCCCTCTACAGCCAGCCAGGGGCTTACTAGCAGCTGTAGCCCACTGGTTACTTCACTGCTTGTGGAGCCAGAGGTCATGGGTTTAAACCCACAGTGGGGTTATTTGATAGGGCTGCCCAAAGCATTATCTCTTTTTGATGTACATTATTGCTGCCAGCAAAAACACTCTCTGCGTACTGTACCCATAAGGTGCCTCAGAGGGCGCTTTAAAGGGCGCCCTATAGGGCACCTTATGGTTACCGTCCATATAAGGTGCACTATACGTTATCCTGTGGAGCGACTTATATGGTGCCCTATAGGGGACATTTTAGGGTGCCATGGCGGACAGTGCACTTTAAAATGTGCCCTATGGAGTGCCTTATAGGGTGCCTTATGCGGCACCTTCAGTTACGGCACGTGAGGGCGTGTTTGCTGGCAGCAATTAATAAAATACAAATGAAGTGCTGCAGGAAACAATACGTACATTGCAAAGCTGACACCTCAGCCAGCCTTACGTATTAGGCACACTGGGGAACAAACTCATGACCCCTGTGTCAGCAGTCAGTGCCTTAACCATTGTGCTACACTGCTGTTCCTCCTTGCATGTCAGCACACCTACTTCAGATTTCCATGCGTTTAAATGCACAGTGCTGCCATCAAACACAGTGCTATGACCTTGCTGTGCCTCATAGGGCACCCTATATGGCGCCCTATAGGCCACCCTTTCAGAAACATTTTAGGGTGCCATGGCGGACAGTGCACTTTAGAATGTGCCCTCTGGGGTACCCTATGAGGCGCCTTATGCAGCACCTTATGTTACAATACTTTGAGGGTGTGTTTGCTGGCAGCACTAATTAAAATAAAAATAAAATGCCCCCTACAGCACTATTACCTATAACAGGTAATGCCTCAGCCAGCCTTCTTCATTAGGCACAGTAGGGGATTGAATCCATGACTCCTGCATCATGGGTCAGTGTCTTCACCATTGTGCTACACTGCTGCTCCTCCTTGCATGTCAGCGCACCTACTTATGATTCTCATTCCTTAAACTGCACAGTGCTGCCATCAAAAACAGTGCTGTGACCTTGCGGTACCTCATACAGCACCCTATAAAGCGCCCTATAAGCAACATTCTAGGGTGCCTTGGCGGACAGTGCACTTTAAAATCTGCCTTATGCGGCGCCTTATGTTAACACGCTTTGAGAGTGCGTTTGCTAGTAGAAGTAATTAAAATATAAATAAAATGCCTCCTAAAGCAATCTTCCCCATAATAGGTAATGCCTCAGCCAGCCTTGTTCATTCAGCACAGTGGGGGATTGAACCCATGATCCCTGCACCATCGGTCAGTGTCTTCACCATTGTACTGCGGCTCTGTTTCTGTGTATGTGTGCACATCAGCGCGCCACTTATGCTTCCCGCGCAAGTTTCTCATGCGCTAATGTGCGCGGCGCACATGAGCGCAGCGCACATTAGCACATGATTAATCCCAGTTTTGCTTTTTTCTGACTGAAATGCCCACTCCTTATATGGCATCTGCACACTAGCGCGGTGCGCACCCTAACGGGGTTTTAGTAAACATACCCCTTAGTGCTTAAATAGGCCCAAACGGACCCTTCATTATGTCAGCCTCAAGGGCCAAAACTGGTATGCTCAGTGTTCTTCATAGGTCCATACACATAAACAGTGAACTGTGCACAAAACAAATAGGGGCCAATTCAGTTGTAGACATCCTGCCCCTGTACAGCCGGGCAAAATTTGGGCGATGCACCGACCTCTACCAAGAAGATTCCTTCCCCACAGCACGACCTCCGATCCGGCCTTCTGTGGTCAGGGTCGGTCTATGGGGAACCCCCTCACCCCTTACCGTCCTGTCTCCACTGGCATCCACTGTCCACCCGCATCCAGAGGGACTTATTCTACCTCTGAAGTGGAATAAGTCCCCCATCTAACTGTGTGACCCCTGACATATAGGGCCGACCTGAGAATTGGCCTTGTACGTCCGTGATCACAGCCCCGCCTGCCATCCGCCTTCGCTCCTCCTCCAGCCCACCCACGAACAGAGCTCCTCACACAAGTGGCCTACATGTGGGGAGCTCTACTGCCACCGGAGGACTCCAGCAGTTTAGCGGGTCTGGACATCCAGATCGGATGTCCAGACACGTTAAATGGAGAGCAGAAAGACCCCCATAACATATAGCCACTGGCTTAATACATAACCTGACACAATATTGTGTTTCGTTAAAAAAATTAATAATCTTATCTGCATCAGGTGAAGATTCAAATTGAAAAAAATAAATTGAAAAGAACTACTGTGTAGAGAGCAACACTCCAGCCGGCTGAGTGCTCCACTCACCTTTAAAACTCATAAAGTATATAACCTGACCACAAAGTAATCACATGGTCAGACCAGCCAATCTGATCAAAGAAGACCAATCAACAGCTTGATTCAAACCATATGCCAGATTCCAGGCATGCTCATGAATGGCTAATTGTTTCTATCGATTACCTCCCTTCCATGAGTATGGCAAATGATCAAGAACATGCCAATGTAAATCTGAAAGTGAATGTTGATATTGCATCCATTGTGCTACTAATGGAGCAGCCTCAGATTTGGTATTAATATGACTTTTGTTGTGACATTTCATGACCCATTCCAATTCCGCCTTACTTTTCATCGGTTTATTAGAACTTTGCAATTGTGAGTGTTCTTTGACAGTCATCCACCTTCCTTGGATGTTTCGGTGGTACATCCAAGATCTTCATGGATGCCCCCTGGTCCTATGGATCCTAGTATCAGCACTTATAAAGATCTGGTGTTGAAAGAAATATCTACTATAGAGGATCCATATATATTTGCATGTGCGTCGTAATTTATCATCACAAGAATGAGTGGCATTAGAAGAGCTTTGACATAACACTTTTATTATTATTACCAGGGCAAATAAAGGAGGAAGTATTATGTTCCAAGACTGGAGATCATATAATGAAAAAGCTTTGTGTCAACTTCAAGATTCTAAGTTTTACTCTAATCTGGCTACGTATCCAACATCTGAGTTATCTCAGCAAGTTAGAGACATTGTATCTGTGGCTAGTGAAATGTGGTTTTTGAACTCACATGATCAAAGGTTTCTGATTGAATTAACTCCATTGACTTTGATGATTTATTTGTTGCCGAAAGTCCATAAAAGCTTGTCTCGACCACCAGGACTTCCAATTGTCTCCATCCGTGGCTCAGTGTTGGAACCTTTGTCACGCTTTATTGATGTGTTTTTATGACCATTAGTCCATGAGATTCCTTCATATGTTCAAGACGCCCATTTTTTACGATTGCTGCAGGAAAATTCTTTGTGGTCCTCAGTTACATTTATGATATCTATGGATATAGCTAGTTTATATATGGATATTCCACAAGATCAGGCATTAACAGTGATTCAGAAAGTATTATCTTCCAGACCCCCACCTTCTCGTTTTCCTCATAGCTTCTTTTATGAAATATCTGAGTTGGTTCTTCATAGAAATTACTTTTGGTTTAATGGTGACTTTTATCAGCAACACCATGGGGTGGCCATGGGAGCCACTCCGGCCCCTTCCGTGGCTTCATTCTATGTGGCTGAATTTGAAGAGCAATATCTATCTGAATCCCCATACACTTCGAAGATCAGTATGTGGAGAAGATATTTGGATGAAATCTTTATTCTATGGATGGGATCTGAAGCTGAATTGCTTTTATTTCACAGGTGGATAAATGGGTTAAATGATAACCTTCAGTTTTCTTTATCATGCTAAGACTTGATTTTTTGGATGTCCGGATTGAGAGAACTACATTGGGCATCCAAACTTCCATTTTCCGTAAACCTGTTGATTGTAATGCCTATTTGCATTTTAATAGCTGTCATTCTTTAAATTTGAGAAGGAACCTGCCTATCAGCCAGAGCACGTTATGTTTGTTCAACTGAGACAGCTTTTAGATCTGAAGCTCTGACCTTGAGTTCTCAGTTTACAGAAGGGGATATCCTAGCTCGGACATTAAACATGCTTTTTGCAAGCCAAATATGCTCAACATGATCTTCTGTTGCAGTAAAAACAGCCTGAACAAGATGATACCTTGGTATGTGTGTTACCATATACATCAGAGGCCCGATTCTGTCCCGGACATACATGCCCTCTGTACGACCATCTGAACCGGACGTACAGAGGGCATCGCGATTCTGATCCCATGGGGCACGTCTAGCCCCACGGGATCAGAATCGCACTCAAGCCTGTACGTGTAGGCCGGGACTGCGATTCAGCCCAGGCTGCACGTACAGGCCTTGCCCGACTAACTCAGTCAGGGCTTTTAAATGGAGCAGCGGCGCCATGGCATCAGGTTGCCATGGCACTGCAGCTCCATTTAAAAGTCACGATCCCTGGCCGCCAGCTCTTGAAGCGAATTCCCCGCAGCCCGACCCCTGATCTGGCCTCCCAGGGCCAGGGTCAGATTGCAGGGAATGCCCTCTGCCCCCTGCCACCCCTTCCCAGTCCCAGGCCCACTGATCCTGCTGAACTGGGGAAGTTATTCCACCTCGGAGGTGGAATAACTTCCCCGTTCAAGTCGCTGGCCCGAGACATACAGGGCCGACAATCAAATCAGCCATATATGTCCGGGGCCGGCAACCGCCTACTGCCCACCTTAACGCCACCCCTGATTCTCCCCTCCAAACAGCAGGGAAGTTAGATGCCAGCGGGAAGGAGCATGAATAGCGACAATGGATGTCCTGTTGGGACATCCACCCCTGCTATTCGTGGCTCAGAATGAGCCTGCAGGTGGCCATATGGTTGTGAATGTTGTTCGTAAACACTGGAAAGTACTGAGTTTACATTCATGCTTATCTGCAGCTCCCGCATTGCTTTCAGGCATGGTAAGAATTTGGGCGAATTACTTACCAATTATGTCAGTTCTATAGATTAAGTAGATCAGATCTCTATAGGTCATTATTCCTGTGGTAAATGTAACTGGTGTGCCTTAGCACTGATTGGCCCTCATTGACCTCATTCTAATGGGAAAACATACTAATCAAAGTATTATGCAACTTGAAATACTGAGGGGGTGACTTATATGATAATCTATCCCTATTCCCTTATTTATGTGGGTCAGACCACACGGAAGATACATTCACGAATGACGGAACACAAAAGTTGCATTAATGCGAAATCTGAGGCTGTCCTGCTAGTAGTGCATTGGATGCAATATCAACATTCACTTTCAGATTTACATAGTGTGTTCTTGATCATTTGCCGCGCTCATGGAGGGAGGTAATTGGCAGAAACAATTAGTCATTTATGAGCTTGCCTGGAGGTTCTGGCTTGGTTCTATAGATTGGATCTATAGGTTGGATTGGTCTTCTCTGATCAGATTCGCTGGTCTGACCATGTGATTACTTTGGAGTCAGATTATAGATGAGTGGAGCACCCAGCCAACTGGAGTGTTGCTCTCTACACATTGGATCTTTTCAATTTGCATCAAGGAAGATGAAACACCACTATGATGGCTGATTTCTGCTGGTTGCTGCTGCGGGAAACCCCAGATGAAAAATACGCCAAGCAGCGCACCAAGAGAAGCATTCGGGGGAAGAAGAAACGGGCCCACCAGGAGATTAATTGACCCAAGAATGACTTTAAAATCTAAACTGTGTTGACAAATATCGTGTTTTTACTAAACTTTGAAATAAAAATTTGCTAGTTATTACCACAGTGTCGGATCTCATTTATTAGAATTTTATTTTCACACCATCGGGTGTTTGTCTTCATGTATTGCAATGGTGCGGTTTGTGTTTTCTATTCTTACATACATACCTGTACAACATTTTTTGCACATTTCTTTGCTTTGCTTTGTGTCTAACCTCGCTCTTATATGCTCAATGTTTGTGCACATGTATGTGGCTGTTTTAAGTGCAATTTTGCTACCATCACAGTGTGTTTTGTTGACATTACTCTATTCTTATGTGCTGCCTTGTTACAATTTTCTTTATTCTTATTTGAATAAGTACTAAACAATTAGTATAAAGAATTCATCCAAGAAACTTTTATCTCGATCGCACTCAATCTGAAACATTCACCTCAAACTGCTAACCCAATGTAGCAAAAAATCTGTACGTGATGGAACAAATTGGTTACCAGATTTGGATTCAGCACACCAAAAAACGTAAAAATCAATCGAAACATTAGAGGCAGCTTAAAAAAATTTTTTTTTAGTGTACCTGTGTTTATCTGTTGATAACCTCATGATTTTACTGCATTTAGGAAAGTTCTGGACTCATTAGAAGGTGATGATGATAGATTGTAATCACCTAGTGCAATTAGTGGTTTAATTTCAGAGCTATATGTGCACATTAATTCCAAAATTGTTGAAAGGTGATCCTTTGCAGTATTAGGTGGTCTATATGTGAGGCAAACATTGAGATGGTGGTTTGATATTGAGGTTGTTTCAGTAGAATTATTCGTTGTGATATATTTAAATTTATAGATAGTTTTTGCTAATATTAGGATTCCTCCTCCTTTTTATGTTCTCTAGGACAATTAAATATTTCATAATCTAAAGGGGTAATCTGATTTAAAATAATTTGATCTGTGTCTTTTAACCAAGTTTCTGTGATGCAAATGATATCAAGGTTATTCAACCACTGTGAAAGCTGTGTTATATATGTAGCGCAGCATATATGCGGGGCCCAAGGCTTGTCTTGGTAACCAATCTTGCATCCGAAGTAAAGATGATATGTCTTCTTCAGTTGAGAAGTGATACTTTTCTTCTGGTTGGCAAATGTCACTTCCCCACAAATGTAGCAGAAATTGTCAATGGTATTAACACACTTTTGCGGCATTACTATTCTGTATTGTACCTAAATGGCTAAAATTATATGATTAATAAAAGTTACATGTAACAGTAGCTTAAACTGTCTCGCACACAGTCTGAAATATTTTAAATGCTTAACCTCTCCGACTGCGTATAGTACACTGCTGACGTCAGATGGCTTCAGCAGCCATCTGGAAGTAGTACTGCATTGCATCAGAAAATGATGCGATCAACTTTGGATGATGTGTGCATGCTGGTATTATTTATTTATTTACGGTCTCTTCTATACCGCACTATTCAGCATCAGCGCGGTTTACATGGAACAAAAAATGCTCAGTACAGATAACATGTATGAGTTTACAGATAACAGGGTAAGAAACTTGGATAACAGGGGTAACTATTTACTATTTATTATGCAATGTGATGCAATATTACATCATTCAAAGCTTATTTGGGATGTTGTTGATGCCCTACTGGATACATTTACACCGTGAAACGTCAAAAATGAACTACATGCAATATCTTAAAAAAGAGAGACAATAAAAAATTTGTAATGTTATATTCGTGTTCAGCTCACCAAGATACTACAGTTTAGGGCCTTTTAAAGTCACTAACGATTTCAATGTTGACCAGTGTTACCTGCGTGGAAGAAAGGCCTGGCAATCTACTTCCGTATCTTGCTACAAAAACCCAGTGGATACTCACAACAAAACAAATTGCACTATAGTGCTGGAATATGAGACCACCCATGTCAGAAGGCACTCAACTGGCTACTGGGGATGAGTTGAGGATATTTCAGAGTAAAGCCAGCATTTATGATCTGGTTAGATCAAAGCCCTCAGGACTTGTGACTGCTGATGTATCTGCTCATGAAATGAGAGTCAGAAGCTGCAAAGATGTCTTACACATTGGGACATGGAATGTATTAAGTATGAACCACAGAAAGTTGAAGGAGGTCAAGAATGAAATGGAATGATCTGTTGGGCATTAGCGAACTGAAATGGACTAGCATCAGACACTTTGCATCTTATGATCACATGACTGCTATGCTGGAAATGAAAGACAAAGAAGAAATGGTGTTGCATTTATAATTATGGAGAAACTTGCAAGAACTGTAATAAAATACAATGCAATTAGTGAGCTCTTAATTTCTATTTGTCTACGAGGAATGCTCAACAACACAACTATTATTTAGGTATATACCCCAAAAATAGCTGCAGAAGAGGATGAAATTGATGAGTTTGCTGAAATTGACAGATCATGCAAACAGGATATCATGTTAGCCATGGGTGACTGGTGTGCAAACGTTGGCAACAAAGAAGAAGGCAAAATGGCTGGAAAATATGGACTTGGCAACAGAAATGAAACTGGAGAAAGAAGAATAGATTTCTGCAAGACCAACAATCTATTCATCTCAAACACCTTCTTCCAGCAACACAAGAGCCAACTGTACACATGGACTTCACCCAAAGGATTGTACAAAAATCTGATTGACTACATCTGTGGAAGTCAATGATGGAAAAGCTTTATAACATCACCAAAGACAAAACCTGGAGCTGACTGTGGTACAGATCACAACTACTAGTATGCAAACTCAAGCTAAAGTTGAAAAAGAGCAAGCCACTCACAAATGTAGTAAAATATGACCTTAAGAATATACTACCAGAATTTAAAGACTGCCTGTAAAATTGATTTGCTGCTTTAGATACAAATGACAGAGCTCCAGAAGAGTTATGGCATGACATCAAGAAGGTTGTGATGGAAAAAAGTGAGAAGTCTCTACAAAAGGTGAAAAAGCAAAAATGGCCAAAATAGATGACTGAAGAAACTCTGAAAATTGCCCAGAAATGCAGAGAAGCTAAAGCCAGAGGAGAAAAAGGCAATCACGGGACTCAAACGTGCAGCAAGGCAAGACAAGAAGAAGTACTACAATGATGCATGCAAGGAAATAGAATCAGAATCTATTAGAGGAAGAATAAGATTGGCTTTCCTAAAGCTACAAGAGTTAAAGAAAGAATTTCAGCCTTAAATTATAATGCTACAAGATGCTCAAGGATCTATGTTGAATGATGCTGAGAAGATCAAGAAAAGGTAGAAAGAATATATCCTAAAGCCATTTCAACCTATACCTTATGATCAGGAACCATTGATGATGAAAGAAGAAGTCAAAGCACCATTGAAAGCCTTATCAAAGAACAAAACACCAGGCATTGATGGCATTCACAATTGAAGTATTACAGCAATTGGATGCAGCTGTTACCATCCTTACAAGGCTGTGCTGGGAAATTTAGAAGACAAATTCATGGCCAACTGACTGGAAAAGATCTGTGTTTATACCAATACTAAAGAAAGGTGATCCAACTGACTCTGGAAATTATTGCACAATTGCTCTGATCCCACATGCCAGCAAGATTCTACTCAAAGTCATTCAGCAGAGTCTACAACCATACCTGGAACAAGAACTTCCTGAAGTGCAAGCAGGGTTCAGGAAAGGGCGAGGAATGAGAGATATCATTGTGGATGTGAGATGGATCCTTGAAAAGACAAAAGAATACCAAAAGGATATCTATATGTGTTTTATTGACTACAGCAAAGCTTTTGACTATGTGTAAACCATGAGAAACTCTGGGCTACATTAAGAAGCATGGGTATACCAGAACACCTGATTGTTCTCTTGCACAACCTTTACATTGATCAAGAAGCAACAGTTCAAACACAACAAGGAGAAACAGAATAGTTTAAAATCAGTAAACATGTTTGACAAAGCTGCATACTTTCCCCCTACCTTTTTAATTATATGTAGAACAAATCAGAGAAGCAGGACTGTATGAAAACAACCGAGGTGTGAAGATTGGTGGAAGATTCATCAACAACCTTCGCTATGCTGATGATACCACATTACTAGCTGAAAGTGAAAATGATCTTAAATATGTGCTTCTCAAGATCAAGGAACATAGGGGTATGTTTACTAAAAGCCCGGTAAAGTGCGGGCCACGGTAGAGTGCATGTGCCGTATAAGGAGTGGGCGTTCCGTCCTGAAGAAGAAAAGCCATGATTGACAGATGTGCTAAGGTGCGCGGCGCCCGTGTGCGCCCCGCACCTTACCGCAACTGAGAGCTGAATGGGAGGCATATGTGTCGCGCTGATCTGCAAACAGAAGAACAGAGCCACAGCACAATGGTTAAAGCACTGACCAATGGTGTGGGGATCAGGGGTTTGAACCCGCTCAATGGCTTGCTGAGGTGTTAGTTTATGAGACAGAGAAATACTGGGCCAAATAAAGCAGCACACTGATTTTTTCTGGCGGCACATCAATACTGGACGGCATAAGGCTGATGTTTTTATGCGGCATATTAATACTGGGCGGCATAAAGCGGCACGCTGATGTTTCTGGCGGCATATTACTACTGGGCGGCATAAGGTCGCGCGCCAGTTTCAGCGGCAATCGCATACTGGAAGGTATAAGTGGGGCACTGATGTGCAAACAGAAACACAAAGCCACAGCACAATGGTTAAGGTGCTTACCAATGGTGCAGGGATCAGGGGTTCAATCCCCCACTGTGCTCAATGAACAGGACTTGATGAGGTGATATTTTAGGAGGCATACAAATAATGGGCGGCATAAGGCGGCGCACAGATGGGCATTAGGCTATTGCTTATGGAGGCTATTTAATAATAGGAGGCATAAGGCGGCGCGCTGATGTGCAAACACAGGAATAGAACCACAGCACGATGGTTATGACACTGACCAATGGTGCAAGGAGCAAGGGTTCAATTCTTCATAGTGCCCAATGAACAGGGCTAGCTGAAGCATTATGTATTATGGGGAAGGTTGCTTTAGGAATCAATTTATGTTTATTTTAATTTACAGTACTAGCAAACGCACCCTTAAAGCGTGTGAACATAATGCGCCCCATAAGGCACATTGTAAAGTGCACTGTCTGCCACGGCACCCTAGAATGTTGCTCACAGGGCGCTGTAGAGGGCGTCGTATGAGGTACCGCAAGGTCAGAGTACTGTTTTCGATGGCAGCACTGTGCAGTTTAAGGAATGAAAAGCATAGGTAGGTGCGTTGACATGCAAGGGAGAGCAGCAGTGGAGCACAATGGTTAAGGCACTGACTGCTGATACAGGGGTCATGGGTTAAGAACATAAGAACATAAGACATGCCATACTGGGTCAGACCGAGGTCCATCAAGCCCAGTATCCTGTTTCCAACAGTGGCCAATCTAGGTCCTACGTACCTAGCAATATCCCCAAAAGACACAGGTTCCATAATGCTTGTATTGGGTCAAGCATTGATATCCTGGGTCCCTTTTTAATAGTGGTTTATGGACCTTTCCTCCAGGAACTTGTCCAAACCTTTTTTAAACCCAGCTATACTAACACCATGGGGTTTGCTCCCCATGGTGCCTAATACGGAAGGCTGGCTGTGGCAGCAGGTTTGCAATGTACATATTTTGTCCTGCAGCACCGTATGTTTATTTTATTAATTTCTGCCAGCAAACACGCCCTCACGTGCCGTAATTGAAGGTGCCGTATAAGGCACCCTATACGGCACTCCATAGGGCACAGTATAAAGTGCACTATCCGCCACAGCACCCTAATATGTCCCCCATAGGGAACCCTATAAGTTGTGTCACAGGATAATGTATAGTGCACCTTATATGGACGGAAACCATAGGGTGCCCGATAGGGCGCCATATAAAGCGGCACCCTATGGGTACAGTACGCTGAGGGTTTGTTTGCTGGCAACAAAATATGTACATTAAAGACAAACAATGCTTTGGACAACCCTAACAAATAACCCCAAAGTGGGTTTGAACCCATGACCTCTGGCTTCATAGGCAGGGACGTAACCATTAGGCTGCAACTCTATAACTGCTAGCAAGACCCTGGCTGGCTGCAGAAAGCCTGCATGTCACCACACAGACAGTCTGCTGTGGTCACCAGGTTAGGGTTAGCCCACCCGTACCCATGATGCACTGCACATGCAAATCAGCTGTCCACAGAGGGACACAAGATGGGGAATACACCCCCACAGCACCTCGGCCTGGTTGGGGGAAGTGACCGGGTGCACCCACACAGCACCTCGGCCTGGTAGGGGGGTACTGACCGGGTGTTTACTGGCACAGAGTAGCTACACACCGTCACATCATGCGGGTACTGTGCTCACCCTGAGTGTGCAATGAGGCGCCCAGGACCAGGTCCACAACACCTTCCAGAGCAGTGTTAATGTAGTAAGATAGGTAGTGTCTGCACAAACACCATGGATATCTCTGTCTGCCTCAGTCAAGTGCAGTCCACCTGCCAAGGGTGGCAAACATGGTCTCCCATCAATAGATCCACACTCTACCTCCCTGCAAAGGTGGCAGTAGAGGGCAACATCAACCCCAGTCCTGCTGAGGAACACACACCCCACAGGGCAGTCAGTGCAGCTCTATACACATCTGTACCACAATAGCAGACAGACATATGGTAAGCTGCACCCCACCACCATCTGATATTCCCCTGCAGCAAGCCAACAGCCACTGCACCCTGCAAGCCACTCCAGCAAGACACATGCCAGCTACAAACGGTCTGCTAGTTAGTCCATAGTGCATGTTCCCAGTGGAGATACATACACCCAGAACTGGGCTGTCAGCATATACAGCAAGCAGATAAATCAGTGACTGGGCCCCAAATGAAAACCCATATCTATCACATGAGAGAAATACTATATAGCACTATGGTGGTGCCTAGCCATGCTGTGGTCACTGCACAGTCAGGGTGAGAGTGATCTCTCAGCAGGACATACTGAGGTCACCCTGTCTGTGTCGGTGGTGGCCGAGCACTACAATGTCCCAGTCAGTGCCCTATGCCCTGTGCAGATGCACCCTGGCCAGGCCACCCTGTCCGGCCTATACCCATGGTACCTTGCTCCTCATTATACACATTGCCAGGCCAATACTGGCAACATTGCTGGCAGTGTGGGCTGTAGAAGGTGTTTGCAGCCACCACACACTGGATAGACAGACAGCCACCCCCACACCTATGCCAGCATTGTGCTACTATAGAGGGGTTCAGCAGCCATACCCACCACACCAGTCCTGGACACAGTACATGCATGGATATGGTACGCATTACTGTTGGGGGTCACATCCCAGGGTGGTAAACACTGTCAGAGACCAGACCTGCAGCACACACCGCAGACATCTGTTTGAGTGTTATGGTGGAGCTGAATTAGCAAACTGTGCTTTACGTAGGACGGGAGATCTGCCAGTTATAATGGGAAACGCTTGATAGCTGTGTACCGTATACCCAGGTGTAGGGTGGCAGTGCTGAGGTATGCAACTGTTAGTATTGGGAGATACAGGCAGGGCCCAATGTCCTGCCTCTCCAGGAGGCATTGGCCAATGGGGTCTGTGCGGGGGTATCTGGCCCTGTTGGCTGCTGCTTTACGTCAGAGTTCCCCAAATCCAGTCCTGGTGTTCCACACACTGTTCTGGTTTTCATGCTATGCCTCATAAATATGCATGAGCTACATCTGCATACCATGGCGGTGGTGCATAGCTATGCAGCACAGGCATCTTTGTTAGAGGCAGCATGGAACCTGAATGGTGTGGGGTCCTCCAGGACTGCATTTGGGAGACTCTGCTCCAGGTAATGCGCCTGTTTATGGTGTCTGTGAGTGCTGTGGTAAAATATAGGCGTATTAATCATGCATATGTTCCTAGCTATACAGTTTTGTCCTTACTATCACGGTTTAGTTGTAGGAAAAACATGTGGACTGGATTGGCAGTAGCCCCAGCTGGGCTTTGAACCTGTGACCATCTGTTCCTACACACACAGTCTGTGTGCACTGCACCACTGTGTTGCCACAGATATGCTGTGTTCCCTGGTGAGTACATGACTGTACATCCGACAGAGCCTGTGTTGCACTGGATGGTGCCAGCCTGCACAGGCCTAGGCCACTGTCTGCTGTGGTTTGCAGCCACTACCCCCTCCACCACCTGTACCCTTCCGCAAACATGCAGACATGTTCCTATCTGGGAAAAACATATGACCTGAGTGAGTTGTAGCACTCCAGGACTGACTTTGGGGGACTCGGCTGTAGGCAATGCCCATTGATATGGTTTGTGTGCGGTGTAGGGTAAAATATAGGTGTTGGGACCATGCTTATGTTCTCTGCAATAAAAGAGAATTTGTATTCTCACTGTTTAGTGGTGGGTAACATGATGGGGACTGGGTTGGCAGGAGCCCCAGCTGGGCTTTGTACCTGTGGTCTTCTGGTCCTACAGGTACTGGCTGTGTCCGCTGCACCACACTGTGGCCACAAAAACAGTGCAGTCTCTGGAGATGTGATACCTGGCCGCACGAGTCAGACACCCTGCTCTTCACAATTTTACTGTGGGCTCGTTGACCTTGTATGGGGACAAAGGTGCAAGTAAACCTCACAAATGACCTCCAAAAAAGGGGAAGAAAACAATAACCAAGCTGCGCAACAGTGATATCAATGGGCAACCTGGAAAACACTCCCAGGAAAGCTCCATTAAAATGCAGTGCTTTTGAATGAGTCTACGGAGCGTAGACCCTTCCAAAACTCATTTCTTTTTTTTGGAGCTTTCCTGGGAGTGTTTTGTATGGTTGCCCATTAATATCACTGTTGCCCAGCTGGATTATAATTTTCTTAGAATTTGTTGTGGTCATTTTCATATCATATTTGCTATTTTGTACTGTGCACATGTATCACACTGCTCACGGTTTTTAGGTTTCCCCGATTTTGCTGTACATTGCTGACGGAAATGGTTTCTCTTCCCTTTAAATGCACTCTACCGCGAGTGTTTCACTGGCGGTATTTTTTCCTTGTAAATTCGGGCACGCTCCTGTGCGGGGAGTCTCTCCCCTCCCACATTCCACCCATTGACCCCGTCTCTCCGCCCCTCGGGGGCCTTCCTCCGCCCTCATTTTGCCTTTCCATGCCTCTATCGCACATGAGCGCCCCGCAAACGTGCGCGTTTTCGGCGCACGTGTGCGAGACCGGTTAATGTGATGCGCACACGTACGGGGCACTTAAGAGCACTTAAATGCATCATTTTAGGGCGCTCAAGTGCGCCCCGCACAAGTGCGCCGTTTAGTAAACATACCCCATAGTCTTAAAATGGGCCCTCACCATAACATAAAAAAAAGGATTCTGACAACTAGCAAAAATCAATAAGTTCATAATTGATGGAGAAGAAATTGAAATAGTTGACAACTTTAACCTACTTATATCAACAATCAATAAAGAAACAACAAGCAGTCAAGAAATCCAACAACGCATTGCTCTTGGCAGAATGGATATGAAGGACCTAGACAAGATTATCAAGAGCAGAGATGTCTCTCTCCATACATTTATTCGACATGTCCAAGCCATGGTATCTTCAATAACATCATATGGATGCAAAAGTTGGACAGTGAAAAAGATAGACTGGAAGATAACACAGGTACACTAAAAAAAAATTTTTTTAAACTGCCTCTAATGTTTCGATTGATTTTTACGTTTTTGGTGCGCTGAATCCAAATCTGGTAACCAATTTGCTCCATCACGTACAGATTTTTTGCTACATTGGGTTAGCAGTTTGAGGTGAACGTTTCAGATTGAGTGCGATCGAGATAAAAGTTTCTTGGATGAATTCTTTATACTAATTGTTTAGTAGTTATTCAAATAAGAATAAAGAAAATTGTAACAAGGCAGCACATAAGAATAGAGTAATGTCAACAAAACACACTGTGATGGTAGCAAAATTGTCTGCACTTAAAACAGCCACATACATGTGCACAAACATTGAGCATATAAGAGCGAGGTTAGACACAAAGCAAAGCAAAGAAATGTGCAAAAAATGTTGTACAGGTATGTATGTAAGAATAGAAAACGCAAACCGCACCATTGCAATACATGAAGACAAACACCCGATGGTGTGAAAATAAAATTCTAATAAATGAGATCCGACACTGTGGTAATAACTAGCAAATTTTTATTTCAAAGTTTAGTAAAAACACGATATTTGTCAACACAGTTTAGATTTTAAAGTCATTCTTGGGTCAATTAATCTCCTGGTGGGCCCGTTTCTTCTTCCCCCGAATGCTTCTCTTGGTGTGCTGCTTGGCGTATTTTTCATCTGGGGTTTCCCGCAGCAGCAACCAGCAGAAATCAGCCATCATAGTGGTGTTCCATCTTCCTTGGTACCTTCTCTCTGCGTCCTTGATGTCCTGGTGAAACTTTTCACCTTGTTCTTCTCTGTACGCCCCCAAGTTTTCGGGAAAGTAGTTCACATGGGAGTGCAAGAAATGGACTTTCAGGCTCATGTTACAGCCTTGTTCTTTGAAGGCATTGAGCATCCTGGCAACAATATCCTTATAGTTCTCATCCCGCCTGTTCCCCAAGAATTTGAGAACAACATCCTTGAAGGAATCCCAGGCTTCTTTTTCCTTCTCAGACATCGTTTCAGCGAATGCTCCATCTGAGTTTCCTTATATCAGGGCCAACAAACACTCCTTCCTTTAGCTTTGCTTCAGAAAGTCGGGGGAACTTTGAGCAAAGGTACCGAAAGCACTCACCATCTTTTGGAAGAGACTTGATGAATTGCTTAATGAGACCCAACTTAATGTGGAGAGGTGGTAATAGAATTTTATCACGAGGTACCAAGCTCTCATGAAGAACATTTTTCTCACCGGGTCTCAAATACTCCCGAATTGGCCAGTCTTTTTTCCCCCAGTGTAGGTCGCGGGCCCGGCTATCCCACAAGCAAAGGAAGCAGGGATATTTGGTGAAACCGGATTGCTGCCCTAATAGCATGGATAGAATTTTAAAGTCTCCACAAATCATCCACTTATGCTCATCATAACGAATCTTCTGAAGAATCAGGGCCAAATTCTCATATTTTTCTTGGAGAATAACAGAGTGAGCAATAGGAACTGAAGCGAATGTGTTGCCATTATGAAGAACAACACCTTTTATGCTGTCTTTTGACGAATCAATGAACAGCCGCCATTCAGCAGGATCATACTTGAGTTTAAACTTTTCCATCCACTCCGTATATATCGTTGCAAAATACCAAATCTTCCTCTTTGCTGAAATACTTCAAAAATTGTGTCTCGCGGTTGCGGTACTAATAAAAAGTTGTTCCTGGTGACAATAGATTTTTCTGTTTAAGCCGAGAACCTAGCAGTTGGGCAGCATCTTTTGGGAGTCCTAAATCCCGGACTAAATCATTCAATTCAGCTTGAGAGAAAAGTTCAGGTTTCGGATCTGGTTCAGTTTCAAACTCGGAAGTACTGGACTCATCGGGAAAAGCCATCTGATGAGTCTCATCATGATCAGAACTGTCCACACAAATATGATCCAAAGATCTTGGTGGTTCAGGCACAGGTACTTCGTTGCTATGAGGCATAGGCCTAATTGCTGAGGGAAGGTTGGGGTAACTTATTACGTTCTTATTTTTTAAGTTGTATCCCTTCACAATGCAAGAGCAAAAATAGCAGTCACTGCTGTGGTCTCTTTGTTCACGCCACATCATAGGTATTCCGAAACGAAATGCTTGTTTTTTACCTTTCATCCATAAGCGTAGATCTTCCTCACATGTCTTGCACACTTTGTGAGGAGCCCACGGTTTGTCTTGATCGCCTAACTTCAAACCGAAATAGGCGAAATATACTTTTTTAATAAATGCAGAAATGTTCCTCTGCCGCTTTTTCACGGTATATTCCCCACAAATAAAACAAAACTGTTCGGAGAGTTGACGCAACCTCTGGCTCTGTGAGCCATCACAAATACACAGCACTGCAAACTACAACTGTAGTGAACCACTTCGGAATAAAGCTGGATTACGACTGAGCAAACAAAAGGTAATAATGAACTTGCAAGAAACTGAAATTTGACAGGAACGTTCATGTCGCAACCACCGTGTTTGAGCGAGCGAACGAGGCGAGGCGAACAGGAAAGAACATGCGCCAGCGTGAGTACTGGATTTAGCACCCCGCCTCCCAATTGTCCTGTTAATGTATAAAATGAATACAAAACACTCTAAAATATCATGAGGGAGTGTTTCTAGTTAGTTAACCATTACAGCCTCTATTTTGGGCCAAGAAAATAAACTGCAGTCGGCTAAAAAGAAATTATGTGAACATTCCTTATATGGGTAAGAAATCTAATTTTGCAAGAAAACGTGACGTGATGGAACATTTTGGCTATTTTTCCTGGATTCAGCACCCCAAAATCTATAGGAATCAGTTGCAAAACTGGAGGCAGTTTTTTGGTAGTGTACCTGTGTAATCAGTGCCTTTGAATTACGGTGCTGGCAAAGAATGCTATGTATACCATGGACTCCCAAAGAACAAACCAATTAGTATTCAAAGAGATCAAACCTAAGGTTTCTTTAGAAGCTCAGGTGACACGATTTTGAATTACATACTTAGGTCCCGTCATGCGAAGACAGAGAGTGTTAGAAAAAGACATCATGTTTGGCAGGGTAGGTCAATGCAAAAGAGGAACTCAGCAATAAGATGGATCGCTACAATAACAGTAGTTATGTGTGCCACTCTATCGACAATGAGCCGCCTGACTGAAGACCGAATACAGTTTAGGACAACTATCCAGAGGGTTGCCATGAATCGACACCGACTCGAGGGCACTTAACAACAATAATATTCCACCAAGTGGACATCGCTGTCATAAATACTCTCCCCTCACTTTATGATGTTGCACCTCTGGATGGTCTGAGATCATCAATAAACAATCCTGACTTGATCTCAATAATCTTCTTGGCTGGCACCACTTTAATATTCTCTATAAGTAACTCTGCCCTCCTTCCTTCAGAATTTTAAATGTCAGTGATAGCATTTTAAACATACTATGTTCATAAACTGGGAGCCAGTGTAACATCATCAACAGACTTTCTCCTTCCATGCCTTGATAACACCTCTGCAACTGTATTTTAGACCATCTGCAACCTCCGCAACAAATAACCTTGCAATCCCACAGATAAGAGATTGCAGTAGTCCAAGGTCAATATCACCAATGACTTATAATTATCCATATGCCCCCTCATCCAACAATGGGCAAAAGCAGATGGCCCAGCCATAGTTGTCCGTAAGCCATCTGCAACACCTTAGAGATGTAGGCCTACATGGTCAAATCTCTATCAGTCTACATGCCCAGACCCTCTATTTCTTTCTTCCATTCTGACCTCACACCTTCAATGCATGGCCATACAGTGTTCTGAGGTGAAGCTCTCCACCAACCAGCATCTCTGACTTCTGCATATTCAATACATCTCACTCTGACATTCACTCTGACACTTTCTCCAGACACACATTTACCTTTCTAATGGTGAGCATGATATCCTGCTCTAAAGGCACTACCGTCTGAATGTCATCAACATACATAAAACCCCATAAAACAAGTATTCTAATGATTCCTCTCAGGGTTTGCATAAAGATGATAAATAAGATTAGGGAGAGTGCAGACCCCTCCGGCACTCTATATCTACAACAGGAGTCATTTTAAAAGCCTTAATTATGTTTTGGATATCTGAAAACACGAATGCATATATCCCTGAAACCATTTTACAAACAGCTTTTAAAGACATATCCAGAACGGGGACAAGCAATTAGACAGGGGGGTAGCGGAGGCACGTCTAGGGCGGTGCAATGGACTTCAACGTCCCCACTTGATTTCAGAAACATTGGGGACATCTGCAACCCTGTCCAAGTTTAGACCTGCTCCAGGCATGAAAGGTTTTTGCAGTAAAACCTCCAGAGGGGGGAGAGGAGATGTCACTCCACCATCCCCAGCACTCTCCACAATCACAGTGATACCAACAGTGGAATTTGAACCCTGGCTTCTCTGTCCTAGTCCACTAGTCTGATCATTAGACTATTCTTAGACATCACTGCTTGTGAATACTGTTCTGGGGATGTCTATGTTGATGCCCCCCCCCCCCCCCAATGTCCATATCCAGCATGTCCACATTTATGAAATTGTGCCTGAACTTGAACGTGCCTGATTCTTTTTTTTTACAGACATTATGCTTTTGGTTATGGTTTAGGCACTTGATATACCACCCTTTACTTGCGCATCAGAGCATACATTCTGGCTTGGATGTCATTTGTAAAATATGTTTTAATTGGAAAAACTGACAACACAGCACAAATGAAAGTTGATAGTATTTGAAGACATGCCGTCTCTACTCCTCAAAGTCTTTGCCACCCCTCTTAAATAAGTTGAATTATATTGTGCCCACACAAAACCCCCATTTCTGGTAGGACATGCATAATGTACACATTAGGGGAATTAAAAATTATGAGTCTTTCTGTACTGTAAAAAAAAATCTCAAATATTCAAGATCACATAGACCTAAATGCACCGCTGCACATTCACCAGCATGGTTTTAAACCACAACACAATGTTGAAACCTTGCTCACTTCTCTCTTTGATAATCTTTTAAGAGGTATAGATGACATTAAGGGATTCCTGCTAGTATTCATGGATGTCTCAGCTGCTTTTGACACAATATATCATTCTAAGCTACTGCACTGTTTCCACCATATAGGTTTACGAAAGAATACTCTAAATTGGTTTAGCTCCTACTTGGAAGGCCGTATGCAGCAAGTCAAATGTGAACAAAAAAAATCCTTGCAATTCCCTATTATTCAAGGAGTACCACAAGGCTCAGCTTTATCTTCTATACTATTCAATATATATATCCAACCTTTATGCAACATCATTAAACTTCACAAATTCCATTATCACCTCTATGCTGATGACATCATCGTATATGCTCCAATAGTCTTACAATCACTTGACACATCAGCAATTTTAAATGCCTCCAAGACATGAATACCTGGCTTTTAGATAATAACTTTTCACTTAATTATGATAAAACAGAGGCAATGCTCGTTACTAGAAACCCTAATTTCATTCCACCGAACACTATTGACTTACTAGATAGATCCATTGTACATAAGAACATAAGATATGCCATACTGGGTCAGACCAAGGTCCATTAAGCCCAGTATCCTGTTTCCAACAGTGACCAATCTAGGTGATACGTACCTAGCAGTTTCCCCAAAAGACACAGGTTCCGCAATGCTGGGTCAAGCATTGATATCCTGGGTCCCTTCTTAATAATGGTTTATGGACCTTTCCTCCAGGAACCTGTCCAAACCTTTTTTAAACCCAGCTACACTAACAGCTTTTACTAATCCTCTGGTAACAAATTCCAGAGTTTGATTACATGTTGAGTGAAAAAATATTTTCTTTTATTAGTCTTAAATAGTTTACCCTGTAGCTTCATTGCATGTCCCCTAGTCTTTCTATATTCTGATAACATAACATAGCGCATGTTGTAAATAGCACCATAAGAATCAACGTCCAGACACGCTCACACGCATACACTACTCACTGCATGTACACACTATACACTGTATCTTATTGATTGTTTGCTGTTCAGACCGCCTTGATTGCAGGATAAGGCGGTATAGAAATACGTTTAAATAAATAAATAAGGAGGTATTGCTGCAGCAGTTGGATTGTTTGCCATCTCTATCCCCTTCTGGGCCCTCCACTGTTCCTGGGATTGTTACTTTACCCCGGGTCTTGAAGGTTCCGGAGGTTTTTTCTTCAGCATACAGGGACGATATATCGTCTGTACCTGTGGACTCTCAGGAAATCTCCCTTTCAGATGTGTGGCGGGTTCTATCTAGGATTGAATCTTCACTCAGTTCAGTTGTGTCTCAATTCTCAGCATGACTCTCAGATTGCTGTATTAGATCAAAAATGCCAGAAATTGGAAGCTCAGTGTAAAGTGTTACAAAATTCTTCAATGTCTTTCATAAAAGATAGTATTACTTTGCATACTCAGCAAGAAATATTAGAAAATAATTTGCGAGCTTCTAATGTGAGATGTTTAAATTTTCCTTATACCCGTTTTTTGTCTCCCCAAATTCTGTTTGACAAATATTTAACAGAAATTTTAGGCTATCGTGAAGATCTGAAACCGCATGTTACAAAATTGTTTTATATTCCTCGTAAAGGGACGAATCCAGAGGAGATGTCTCCTGGAGCTGCCCCTGTTGTATCCCAGAATTCTCTGGATGTTTCTGCGTTCATTGAGTCCTCCCGGGATATAATTTCAACACGGGCTACACTTCTGGTATCTTTTGCGTCTGAGGTTGAAAAGAATGCTGTGATACGACTGTATTTTATGAATAAAGAGGCTGTCTTCTGCGGGGAGAAATTAATATGTTTCTGGATGTCTCCAGGGCAACTCAGCTTCGCCGCCGGGGCTTTTTATTGTTAAAACCCCGTGTCTTAGCTATTGGTGCCATGTTTTTCCTAAAATTTCCTTGCAAATGTTTAGTCACTTTTAAGGGCACCAAGTATTTATTTATTTACATTCTCTTACTTACTGTGCTATTCTTTATCAGTGTGGTTTACATTGAACAAACTGAAATTACATTGAATAGGGCATTATAACTTGGAGATATCTATTTTACAGGGAACATGGGCTATGGAGGGTTAAGTGGCTTGCCCAACGCCACAAGGAGCACCTGTGGGAACAGAAACCCCAGTCCTTCCAGCCCAAGGTTGCTGTCTTCTAGTGGGATTTGAACCCCTGACCTTCTGGCCTGAAGTACCTTGCCCCAACCACTAGGTCACTCCTCCACTCCTATGTCTCCAAGTGTCTGCCACTCTGATGCCTCCAAGAAGTATGTCTTCTTGGAGACATCAGCTTTGGAAACTTTTCTTTTGTCACATCCTTCACAGGTCGATAGTTAGTTCTTGGTTAAATTTTTGTCACCAGATGGAAAAAAAAGAGTTTAAAATGATCAGGTCAGCTTTCCCTTTTCTTGCAGTTTTCTTTGTGTAAGTTTTCTTTCTTTTTTTATTCTTGTTTTCTTCTGCTCCTCATGACGTGGACTGTAATTAGTTTGCTTATTGATTTGCAATGTTGTCTTTTGGAATGATTGTATTTTTGAACTTGCTGAATAAATATTTTGAAACCCAAAAATAAATAAATAAATAAATAAACATAAACAATCTATCTACGTTTACCCGTTCCACTCCGTTCATTAATTTATAGACTTCTATCATATCTCCCCTCAGCCGTCTCTTTTCCAGGTTAAAGAGCCCTAACCTTTTTAGCCTTTCTTCATAGGAGTATCCTTCCATCCCCTTTACCATTTTGGTGACTCTTCTCTGAACCTTTTCTAATAACGCTATATCTTTTTTAAGATACGGCAACCAGAATTGCACACAATATTCAAGGTGCGGTCTCACCATGGAATGATATAGAGGCATTATAATATATTTTGGGTTTTTTTCCATTCCTTTCCTTATGATACCTAGCATTCTATTTGCTCTCTTGGCTGCCGCTGAACACTGGGCCGAGGGTTTTAACATGTTATCCACAATGGCGCCTAAATCTTTTTCCTGTGTGGTGGTTCCTAATGTGGAACCTTGCATCGTGTAACCATAGTTTGGGTTGTTCTTCCCTAGGTGCATAACTTTGCACTTGTCCACATTAAATTTCATCTACCATTTTGATGCCCAGTCTTCCAATTTATCAAGATCCTCTTGCAATTTTCCACAATCCTCTTGGGTTTTAACAACTTTAAATACTTTTGTGTCATCTGCAAATTTGATAACCTCACTCGTTATTCCACTTTCCAGGTCATTTATGAATATGTCAAAAAGCAGCAGACCCAGCACAGATCCCTGGGGTACACCACTACTCACCTTTCTCCACTGGGAAAATTGGCCATTTAGCCCAACCCTCTGTTTTCTATCTTGCAACCAGTTCTTGATCCACAGTAGTACACTGCCTCCTATCCCATGACTCTTTAGTTTTACCAAAAGTCTCTGATGAGGGACCTTGTCAAAGGCTTTCTGAAAGTCCAGATACACTATATCAGTGATGGCTAACCTTTTTGAGCCCGAGTGCCCAAACTGCCGCACAAAACCAAAGAATTTCCTCAAAGTGCCAGCACGTCAATTAAACCTTAACAACAAGATTTTAGTATCTAAAAACTCTTTATAAAGTTGCCTGAACTATGTAACATCATCTGTAAAGGTTGGAATCTTTGTATTGTCAGAGAATCAATTTGATTCACAATCCTTTGGTTTTCATTTCAATTTATTGGCAATTTATAATGTTTTAATGATTTCATTCAATTTAATGAATTTAGGAAGAATTTGATTCAGTTACACAATATATTTTAAATGTATTATTCACATAACATGTCAAATGTATCCTGAGTAAAAAAAAGATAAACTTCTTAAAACTGTTAACTGTGTCAGGACTCGGTGTGTATTCCCAAAGAATCTATACATGAAAAAAATTTATGTGATGTTTGTTGTTGCATGCATGCTGATAACTTGTCAAAGAGATATCTTTCTACCTTTTGTGCATTTTTTTTCAGTTGCAATTGCTCCAGCCACTTTCTTCTGGTTTCTTCATGTTTTCTGCTAACTCTCCATCATCTGCTGTCCATTTGTCCTTTCTTCTCTCTTCTAGTTTTTTTTCCATTCTCTCTCTCTACATCCGCTTTAACATACTAATCTTTCTCCTTTTGCTCTTTCCTCATTCCTATTTCATCCACTCAAATTTTACCCCTCCATCCTCAATCCCCACTTACTCTCCCAATACCCGGCCAATTGTAGATTTTTTATCCCTCCCACACAAAATATTTTTCCCCTCTCCATTTTACTCTCCCAGCCCCATCCCATTCTAATCCTCCCCCAACATCAGCTCCCTTCTAGTTCCAGCCTCACCCAGCATCCATTCCCTTCTAGTCCCTGCATCAGCCCATTTCCAGTCCTAGCCCCCCATCAGCCCATTTCCAGTTCTAGCAACCCCCCAACCCAATACCAGTCCTAGCCCCCCCCCATCAACCCACTTCCAGTCCTAACCCCATCAACCCATTTCCAGTCAGCCCCCCATAGCCCATTGCCAGTCCTAACCCCCCCATCAGCCCACAGCCCATTACGTCCTAACCCCATCAGCCCACCTCATGTCCTAACCCCTCCCTATCAGCCCATTTCCTGTCCTAGCCCCCCCCCCATAGCCCATTATCAGTCCTAACCCCCCCACAGCCCATTACCAGACAGCCCCCATCAGCCAACAGCCCATTACCAGTCTTAACCCCCCATAGCCCAGTACCAGTTCTAACCCCAACCGCCCACAGCCCAGTACCAGGCCTAACCACAGCAACCCGCCTCAAGTCCTAACCCCTCCCCATCAGCCGATTTCCTGTCCTTGCCCCCCCCATAGCCCATCAGCACTCCTTTCCCCCCCAGCCCCCCATAGCCCATCAGCACTCCTAACCCCCCCCCAGCCCCCCCATAGCCCATCAGAACTCCTAACCCCCCCCATAGCCCATCAGCACTCCTAACCCCCCAGCCCATCATCACTCCTAACCCCCCCACCCCCCCACAGCCCATCAGCACTCCTAACCCCCCCCAGCCCATCAGCACTCCTAACCCCCCCAGCCCAACAGCAATCCTAACCCCCCCCCAGCTCAGCCCAGCCCAGCCCAGCCCAGCCCAGCCGAGGGAATTTTTTTTTTTTAAAGCTGTCTTCTCCCGCTGCTGGGGCCGCCGCAGCAGAATCGAGTGTGCCGCGGGGCCCCCCCCTGCCCAGCACAGCCGGCCCTCCCCCTCTATCCGCTCGCTCGGCGCAGCTCACTGTGACACGCGCCGGCTTGCAGAGCGCGAAGGGATTAGTTTCCCGTTCGCGGCTCTGTTAAGCCCGCGGGGGCTGATGGGAACTTCCCATCAGCCCCCGCGGGCTTAACAGAGCAGCGAGGGAGAAACTCTTCCCTCGCTCTCTGAAAGCCGGCGCGTGTCACTGTGAGCTGCGACGAGAGAGCGGATAGAGGGGGAGGGCAGGCTGTGCTGGGCAGGGGGAGCCCCGCGGCACACTCGATTCTGCCGCGGCGGCCCCGGCAGCGGGAGAAGACAGCTTTTTTTTTTTTTAAATTTTACTTGCGGACCTTCCCGCGTGCCAGCTGCAAGGCCTTCACGTGCCACAGCTGGCACGCGTGCCATAGGTTCGCCATCGCTGCACTATATCAACCGACTCACCTTTGTCCACCTGTTTATTCACACTTTCAAAAAAGCATAACAGATTAGTAAGACAAGATCTTCCTTGTCTAAAGCCATGTTGGCTGTCTCCCATTAGGCCATGACTACCTACATGCTGAGTAATTTTATTCTTTATGATGGTTTCTACCATTTTTCCCGGTACTGACATGAGGCTCACTGGTCTGTAGTTTCCCGGATCACCCCTGGAACCCTTTTTAGTTAAGAATGAGGTCAAATACCTTGGCATAATATTGGATAATGCTTTGAACCTTAAATCTCATATTGCCAGAACTGCAAACAAGGTCTATCATTGTTTAAAGATTATTAGAAAACTAAAGCCGTTACTCCATCAAGACCATTTCCGTACAGTGTGTCAAGCACTCATCACCCCCCTCCTAGATTATGGAAATCTGCTGTATCAAGGCCTCCCTCAGCAAACTTTACACCCTCTCCAGATGGTTCAAAATACCGCTGCACACATCATCACTGGTTCTGCAATAACAGATCATTTCTCCCGTCTTACAACAATTGCGCTGGCTTCCAGTAAATGTAAGATCTAAATTCAAAACACTTTTAATTATCTTTAGAATATATAATCATCTATCAGCAGATACATTACAGAGTATTATAACAAAGGATATTATTAATAGGCCAAGAAGGAGCAGCATCAATTATGACAACAGAATTGGCACTCCTGCTGGATACTGTAAGACTAAACAAGCAACTTCAAAAAGAGCTCCTTCATTACTAGCATCCAGACTCTGGAACTCTCTCCCAATGGACCTCAGTACTATGAGTGATATTAAAGATTTCTGCAAGGCCTTGAAAACCCTTCTTTTTGCTGAAACGTATGATTTAGTAAATAATCAATAGTTTTTACCAATAGGTCTATTATTACATTAACTTGTCTTGAGTTTTTTTAGTGTTATGTATGATGTTTTATGAACCTTATGTTATTTTATTTATTTAGACAGTTTTGTATACCACCTTGTCCTTCAATCAAGGTGGTTACAACACAATTGGGGGGTACATTTAACATGAGGGGATATGAGACACATACACTAAGGCTTACAGGGAGCATGGGCAATGGAGGGTTGGGTGGCTTGCCCAGGGCCACATGGAGCACCTGTGGGGCTGGAGGCCTCAGTCCTTCTGGCCCAAGGTTGCTGTCCTCTAGTGGGATTTGAACCCCTGGCCTTCTAGCCTGAGGTAACTTGCCCCAACCACTAGGCCACTCCTCCCCCCTATTTGTACCTTATGTTATTTGTAACCTTCTGTTTGTAATGTGCCCACTTTGATTGTAGGATAAGGTGGGATACAAATCTGTCTAAATAAATAAATATTCGTTCACGTTTTAGGCACTTTTCGCCTATTACCGAGGCTCCAACTGTATGTTTTCTATGTCTCTCCATATGCATAGGGCTCTTTGCGCTTGTACAAAGAACCCTATGGGTTCAGATTAAGACAGACAGGCAAGACAGGCAATACTGCAGTTGTCTGCCCATGGAGATCCCATCTCCTGCAGGCAGGAGGGAAAGGCCACGATAGCAATGAAAACTGCATCTGTTTGTCTACAGAGACCCCATCTCCAAGGGCAGAGGAAGAAAGAAGACAGTACTAGACTACCTGTAGCCTGGAAAAAGGTCAGATGCAAGGGGAAAGTGATGCAGAGAAGACAGAAGAAATTTAAAGGGGCAATGGGTTTATAAAAAGAATAATGGTGGGAGGGAATTGAGGGCAGGGGATGGGAGTGCTGGGGGGACAGCAGGAGACGCGTTGGAAAGGGGAGGGAAGATTGCAAGTTGTTTAGTTCATTTAATATTTGATGTACTGTTATATAGAGCCAACAAAGTGGTTTACAATAAAAAGAGAAAGAAGCATTAAAGGGGCTGCAAATTCATATAGGAAAGGGACATATACACTATACAAGAGAATATTAGGGAGGGAGAGGAAAAGACAGAGGCCAGTACAAAATCAAGAAAAGAGGAAAGTTTTTTGAAAGAGATGTGATTTAAGTGAGGATTTGAACTTGAGATAGGATGATTCCAAGCGGAGGTCGGGGGTTAGGGAGAGAGTTCCAAAGCAGAGATGCAAGAAAGTAGAAAGCAGAGTGTTTAGTAGATTCAAGTTTAGCTTGAGAGGCAGAAGGGAGGTACAGACAATTGGTATGGATAGAACGGAAAACTCTATGATGAGTGTGAAGAAGAGCCAAGGAAGAGAGATATAGAGGGAGACCAGTGTGCAGGACTTTGTGAGTCAAGATTAGGATTTTAAATTGGATTCTGTAGCGAATGGGGAGCCAGTGTTGGCTCATTAACAGCAGAGTTATGTAATTGTATCTTGAAGCATGCATGAGAATTCAGATTGCAGAGTTTTGTACAAGTTGTTACCTCTGGATTTCATAATCAGGAAGACCGACACAGACAGAATTACAGTAATCAAGATGACTAATAACAAGGGAGAGAAGTAATTTGGCCAGAATGGATGGGGCCAAGAAGGAGAGAATGGAATGGATCTGATGAAGAGAAAGATAAGACCGCTGGATGATGTTGCTAATATGATCATGAAAAGATAGGGAAGGATCGAGAGTGATACTGAGGTAGGCAAGAGTGGGAGTCAGGGTAATAAGAGTGTCAAGGAGCATTTGGGCAATCATGGGAGAACTAGAGAAGGAAGATATACAAAGAACAGCAGTTTTATGGATATTGAGTACCAGATGATTAGCTTGTAGCCAAGAGGCCATGGCAGAGAGAGATAGACAGGCGTTTAAAGAAGGAAAGGTCAGGACTAGTGTGAACCAGAAGAATGTCATTAGTGTAGTAGTAAGCAGAGATGCTAAATTGTTGCACCAGGAGAGTGAGAGGGGCCAGAAAGATATTAAAGAGAAGAGGTGTCAGCACAGAACCCTGAGGAACATCGCAAACTAAAGGGTGAGAGGAAGAAGTGAGAGAGTTGAAGGTGACTTGATAGGAATGGCTAGACAGAAAGATCGAAACCAATTAAGAACTGTACCATGAAGACCGATTGAAAGACGAGAGAGGAGGTGAGTGTGATCAACCAGAACGAACAATGAGGAGAGAGATAGACACAAGAAGGAAAACATCACCCCGATCGAAGGATGGGTGAACTTCACTTAGAAGAGAGGTGAGAACAGTTTCAGTGCTATGCAAAGGATGAAAACCCAATTGGCAGGGGTGAAGGGAAGAAGTCTTTTCATGGTGGTCTATGAGTTGGGAAATAACCAGTCACTCGAGGATCTTAGATAGGAATGGGAGATTGGAAACGGGCCTGTAGTTACAAAGGACAGAAAGGTCAAGAGTGTACTTTTGAAGAAGGTGACAAATCAGGCAGACTTCCAGAGGAAGACCATAATGCCTGTCAGAAGGGAATTAAGAAAGATAGTGAACTCTAGGCAAGACAGCAAGAGAATAAAGGGAAATCCAGGAGGAGGGAATGGGATCAGATGCACAGATGGTTTTGGGCATTGAACTGATCAACTGTGAAAGAGAAGAGATTGAGGGTGAGTTAAAGAATGATCACCTCCAAGCAAGTCCAGGGAATTGGGTAGAGGAGCAAGAAACGGAGGGAGACAGCGGGTCAGAAGAAGAAGACGTGCCAGGAAACTGGGAGCAAAGGTCAGTGATCTTGTCAGTTAAAAAGTTACCAAATTGTTCATCAGATAGGGCAAGGAGGGAAACCTGCTGAGCTGAGGGATAAAATAGGCAACAGACAATAGAGAACAGCTGATTAGAAGAATTAGAAGAGGAAGTTATAGCAGTAGAGAAATAGCTTCTAAGCCTAAGAAATCACAGAGCAAAAAGAGTCATAGTGAGCATTAAATATTGTCAGAGAACTAGAGAAATGGGTCCTTCTCCAGTGATGCTCTGTTTTTGTCAGATGGAGACAGAGGAGGTGGAGACCATGGTGATACCTGGGCTAACAACATTTTGAAAAGACAGGTCTAAGTTGAAGAGGGGCCAAAGAATCTAGCGAGGAGATAAGAAGGGAATTCCAAGTAGAAACTGTTCATCAGGAGAGAGGGAATCAAAGGTAGAAGAGAAAATGGTGTCAGAGGAGGGGAAGGCCGAGAGAGTGTCCAGGGTAATCCTATGAGAATAGGAGCAAGGAAAAGGCTGAGGGTTACAGAATGGTTTTGAAAGGGAGGAAGATGCAAAATCAAAGATTACTGTAATGATCAGTCCATAGCAGTGGGAGCAAGGAGGAAATTGAGAGGGGGAATGAAAATGCAAGGGTGTTAAAAATTAAGTCCAGAATATGGCCAGCAGAATGGGTGAGAAACGCTACATGTTGATATAATGTAAGATCCAAGATCATATGGAGAAGTCTGTCCCTCAGTTTAACAGGGAGATCATAATGAACAGCAAAGTCACCAAGAATCACCAAGTTGGGATACTGAAGGGAGACATCTAAGAGAGTAAGCAGAGGCTGGTCCTAGAGAGCAGAGGAATAAGTCAGTAAAGAAGACAGTAAAGAAGAAAGAAGTGGATCATAGGGGCAGATTTAAAGGAGACAAGCAGTGATTCAGAATAAGAGAGAACAAGAGAAGAGATTTCAGACAGAAGCAGGGGATGGAGGATGGAGTTTGAGGAGATGAATGCACTGGGACTAAAGAGCACAATGAGTATATGCCAAATGGTGCATTCCTCCCTCCCTCCACAAACACAGACAGAACACACACATAGGCACCCCCTCCCATACCACAGGTGCCCCAGTCCTGCACCCCACCCCCACACCACACTCACACATGCACTGCAGCTCTGCACCCCTTCCACACACAGGCATCCACTGTTACATCTCACTCACACGCAGGCACCCCAGCCCTACACCACATACACACACACACACAGATACACACACTCTCACTATCTAAAGATAGACACAAATATATAGATAACACCAGTTATGACGATAACTCATCAGTCCCTGCTACCTTAGGAAGACACATTTTATTATCTCTCTTTGAATTCTTCCCCCTTCCCCTCCTCTTCCCTCTCCCCTTACAGACATGCTTGAGCTTACAAATGGAGGAAGGGAAAATGTGCCGTTTTGTCACTCCAACTTGTTGTTGAAAATGGCATCTGAGTAGTCTGCATGCCCATCACCCCTTTGTATGAGGTACAAAGTTGATACAGGAGCCTGGAATATTAAGCATTTTGAATTTTGTTCTTTTCTCTGGGAGAATTTATATTAAAAATTGTAAAGAGGCTTCTTAATTTCACTGGATACTTGAATACATGCCTATTGATTTGTTTATGATTGTAAACACTCAGGTATGCTTGTATGTTGTTGAAGCCAAATAAAACTTCATTAAATTAAGACAAGTAGAATCTGTGCATATACACTTACTGAAGAAGGTAATTTTATATGAGTGCACCTAGTTAAAGAGCATTGTAAGGTACCTATGTTATGCCTATTTTAGAAAGACAAGTAGGTGCCCAGGTACATAGGGGCCTATGTTGCCTCTATAAACTAAACTAGGCATGAAATAGGTGTGTGTTAGGAAATGTTATAGGTCTCCTGTTATAAAGTTATCTCTATAAATTGTAAGCCTCCTGAGAGTATAATTTGTGGTGAAATTGTTCCCAAAGCAGAAGCAAATCCCGTCTACAGTATGCTTCTTATTCTAATTACAGTTAATGAAAGCATGTGACTATATACTCAAACCCCATTTCTCCTTGTTTTTGGTCAGATGAAGTGAACACCATTAATGAAAACACTGATATTCTTCACCTCACTCCAATTACAACTGAATATGTAGGCCCAAAGGCAGATAAGAAGGTGGATTTCTGCGACTACTCCTGTGAAGAGTTAACCACGTTGTTCACAGAGATGACTCAGTTACGCATGATTGTAAACAATTTAGTAGATAATCTACAGAAAGTGGTAAGTACTAATTTTGCTGTTGGTGAGTTCTGAAACGCTGCTGTTAGGATGTTCTCCATTCTGTGCGCTGCAGAGACGTGCTTTTCAAGTATTTATAGGATAAGCTTTGTACAGCCCCCAATGCTTGCATGCACATTGTACTTGTGTGAGCGTAAAAATGTGCACCTCAAGGCGGCATTTGATGCAATCTGTGCCTAGACATTCCCAAGGTCATAGTCCGGGCGGAGCAGAAGTGGAGTTCTGATGTACATGCATACAGTAGAACAGACAAACACATTTAGGGGCGCGTTCATGGTAGATATCGATGTGTGGTATGTACAGAATGCGTATTCTATTGTTGGGGTGTGTACAGCATGGCCCCAGCAGATAGTACATTGATTTGCACCCTTAAATGTGCCAGCAGCAACGTAGATGCACTTAACACCATCCATTGAGATGGTGTAGTAATAACAGTGAATCTGCATTATCAATGCCTGCGCTAACCGTACTGGGTAGACACACGTGTACGCCACCCTATCCCGCCCATTTCCCTCCCTGTCGCATGCTACACAGATAACATAATTAACCCAATGCTGTCTGTTTAGCCTGTGCGCTGTTAGAGCAAGCCATTAGTGTAGGCTCAAGCTTGTGTTAATAGCTAGCAGTGCTTAGTAAAGTTGCCCTTTACACTTCAGAGCAGTTGCAAATTTGTGTGACAGCATAAGGAATTATTTTGAGAGCCAACTTTTTAAAGGGAAAAATAGGCACTTTGGGGGAAATTTTACATAGGGTCATATCATAACAGGCTTCCTTTCTTACCTTCTTTTTGAAATCAAGTTAAAATATCTGTGCTGTGTCCTGGATGAGTACTTTTACCCGCAATGAGCAGGGAAAGCTACTTTCAGCAAGATTTTATCCCCTGGAAAACTTCTGTATAGTGCCCTTTCCAGATCCATATGTGGTATTAATCAAGTCAGCTTGCTGTACAGAACCAAAACATTTAGGCCTCAGGAAGATACTGTGTAATAAACAGGTAGGATCTCAGCTCCTTTAATTGTTCTAGGTTGTATTTGGAACTTAAGACTTTTTTCATCGGAAAGATTTCTGAGAACTTTAGCAGAAAAATGGCCTCCTAAAAAAATGCTTTTTTCCAACTAAGAGGAATGCAGAAACAAGTTGATTTTGGATAAGCTGACCTCACTAATTTACACCTAGTGGCCTTTTTATAGTGTGCTCCTCAGTTAGCATGGGTTTAAGCACACGGTAACCTTGCACTGTAGCTCACGGTAACTTAGTGTAGGGCCATAACAGTTAGAGCGGGTCAGTTTCCATGCTAACTGTGAATGAAATGGTGAAGAAGTAAAAGGGTGATTTGGGGCAGAGAATGGGTGTGGTGACCGTCATGCAGTCAGTGCGGGGGTAAACACCGCACGCTAACTGTGACCCATTCAATTAGTGCAGGTTCAATTACCTCCACCTCTATAGGTGAAGTTAACTGCACTTGCAGTAATACCACCCAGCTTTACCATATGGCATCATGCATTATCTGCCGGGGAAATGCTGTTCACTACCCCAACAGGGAATATGGTGGCTTTGCGCCTTGATTTTGCACGCTATTGGCGCACTAGGTGCAAACCACAACTCACTTTAGTAAAAGGGCCCTCTAGTGACACAGTTGGACAGTTAGAGTGCCTTGTATATGGGATTGTCCAAGAAAGCAATAAGGCAGCTACAATTATTCTAAAATGTGACTGTACAGGGTGTTGATAGGTTGCAGCATTAGGTCATATCCTGCTCCACCGAAAAAATCTTCAGTGGTTGCTTATTGTAACTAGATTTCAGTTTAAATTGGTTTGCCCGATTGTTAGCAGGTACTATTATTACAAGGATGCCTCCTAGGTGATTTTATAAAACCTTACGCCTCCTTGAAAGCAAGTATAAATGTCCGTGAGTGTTTCATAAAATGTGCATGTAAATCATGATTCCACCCATGTTCCATCTAAACACTACCTCTCTGTACGACTACTATGCAATTACATGTCATCTTGCACTGCATGTACTGTCAGGCATGTCCTAGTTCTACAAAAGCCCATTTAAGTGTGTAAAGTGCTATTTTATGAGAGAAAATAGTTTATAAAATTACTTTCTTAAATTCCTGCATAGACAGGGATGATCCTACTTGCATGCATGACTATTTTCCTGTGCACTTAGGTGATCAGTGAGATTGTGGGATGAAGGTATATTAGAGATGCAGTACTATCTGTGAAGCAGATCAAGGGCTCACATTCAGGCCTCTTCATGTCAAGCCTCACAGTTTTAGAATCATAATCTAAAAGATGTGAGGCTGATATATGAGAGTTTTCATGCTTTCACATAGTGTGTACTCTGTTTGCCATTATTAGGGTTTGAGAAGTTAATCAAACTTTTACAAAACGTTCGCAAAAGTTTAAAGTCATAGCTTCTCTGTTAAGAGTTTGGTGAACAATGAAGAATGGATTGATCTGGGTTTGCCTTTCTTGTGATCATGATGATACTGTAAAATAAGTTGTTTTGAGGAGATTTCAGCATGGATTTTGCGTTGAGGTTTTATCATTTCAAATTTTAGTGTATGTTTTTAATATTTGCAATTTTGAAGATGTACCTCAGGAGCATGTTTACTAAAACGTGGATGCCTACCACGCATATTGCTCCAAAAACAAGTGCGGGGCAGGCGCCGGACCCATGCTAACAAATGGAGGCATGCCTGGCCTGTGCCCATGTAGCTAGTGCGTGTCTCGCATCATCCCATGCTCCTTCTGTTTGGTATGATCCACATAGCTGCATGTAATACCACCCATAGAAGTGGCGGTAAGTGTGCCCATGTAGCTAGTGCGTGTCTCGCATCATCCCATGCTCCTTCTGTTTGGTATGATCCACATAGCTGCACGTAATACCACCCATAGAAGTGGCGGTAAGTGTGCCCATGGTAAGTGTAATATTGCTGGTGAGCATGTGCCAAAGACACCTGCATTCACCACGATGCGCATGCTCTGTCCCTAAACTGCCAGTCTTTGCCCCAAACCACACTATTCAATTAGAATGGGATTTTTAGTGCGGCTGTATTTTTGGCATAAAGTTTACTGTGCCACACTTGGCATGTGCTGAACCTCATGTACCCAGTAGCATTGTTTGGTAAACATACTCCATGGGTGTTTGAGTGAGTAATATGTTTTTTAAATAAATATGTAAGGGTCCGTTGTCACAGGGCAGTGCATTAATAGGTCCAACAGAACAATTGTCTCCTGTGTTTTCTCCCTTCCTTTTGTTCCGTGCATGCACTCTTCTCTGAGGAGGTGGTTCTCTCCAGGGGGGGGGGGAGGAATTTCCCTTCAAGGCACAGACATAGACTTCCCTCTCCACCACAAATACTCAGAGACTGAAATGGAGTGTCTACTTCACTTTATTGCTAATTTGTGCAAAACAGAATGTCTTGGAAATAATCTTCTCTCTCGAAATTGTACAGCATTTAAATAACACTGTCCAGTTAATCTCTACAGCAGGAGTCAATAGATTCACAATTCAAAAAATCCAGTTAGCATTTTCCATAGAACTGCAGACCAGAAAATCTTTGGGTCACTCAGGAAACAGGAAAGATGGTCACCAGCAATACATCAGTTAAGAGCAGGCTGGCTAGAGTTAGTTCCCCCCCCTCCCCCTCCCCCTCGGAGCCATGATGGTTCTTCTGCAAGTTAATAAGAAGAACTAAAGAACATAAGATATGCCATACTGGGTCAGACCAAGGTCTATCAAGCCCAGTATCCTGTTTCCAACAATGGCCAATCCAGGTCACAAGTATCTGGCAGGTTCCCAAAAAGGTACACAAGTTCCACAATGCTTGTCCAGGGGTAGCAGTGGATTTCCTGGGTCCTCTTTAATAATACTTTGTGGACCTTTCCTTCAGGAACTTGTCCAAACCTTTTTTAAACCCAGCTACACTGACAACTTTTACTACATCCTCCGGTAATGAATTCCAGAGTTTGATTACATATTGAGTGAAAAAAATATTTTCTCGTTTTAGTCTTAAATGGGCTGCATTGTAGCTTCATTGCATGTCCCCTAGTCTTTCTACTTTTTGAAGGAATAAATATCCAATCTATGTTTACCCATTCCACTCCATTAATTTATAGACCTCTATCATATCTCCCCTCAGCTGTCTCTTTTTCCAAGTTGAAGAACCGTAACCTTTTAAGTCTTTCCTCATAGGGGTATCCTTCCATACCCTTGATCATTTTGGTGTCTCTTTTCTGTACCTTTTCTAATTCTGCTATATCCTTTTTAAGATACACTAGGCAGAGGGTTTCAACGTATCATCTATGATGATGCCTAAATCCTTTTCCTGGGTGGTGGTTCCTAATGTGGAACCTTGCATTTCCAAATCATTTAAAAAGCAGCAGGCATGGCACAAATCCCTGGGATACTCCACTATTCACTTTTCTCCACTGAGAAAATTAGTCATTTACCCCTATTCTGTTTTCAATTTTTCAACCAGTTCCTGATCCAAAGTAGTACACTGCCTCCTATCCCATGATTTTTTAATTTCACCAAGAGGCTCTCATGAGGGACCTTGTCAAAAGCTCTCTGAATATTCTGATACACTACAGTATATCAACCGGTACGCCTTTATCTATCTGTTTATTCACACCTTCAAGTCGCTAATTTGAAACCGGATTCTGACTGTGAGGGAAAAAAAAGGTAATTGGGTTTTTTATTTTCCTGAAACCTCTAGTAATATTTCAGCTATTTGTTTTCTTTTGGGCTGCAGCCACAGCTATCTCTTTAATTAACAAAATTGCCCTTTAATGAAAACTTATAAAAACAAAATGAAAATTAAAACAAAACAAAATGAAATGAAAAAAAAACTGCAGACAATATAGGAAAGGAAACGAAACAATTTTTTTTGCCTGGATATCCCTATTATTCATGATTGGCAACTAGTCGTCAGGCCAAAGGCCTTGCACTGGTGGGCCAGTCTTGGTTCACAGGCTGAATATCCCAATCACTGCGATTAACGCAATTAACAGGTGTGCTAGCCACATTAATCACTTTGGATATAAGGCCCTATATATTTTCAAAGGTGTATCATTTCTTTAGCCACAAAAGTATCTACATAGAAAGGCGATCCAGATGCATACAGTAATTTTTTCCGAGGCAGTCTTCTAATTAAAACTAACCAAAAGTTCATGAGTAAAATGTACCTTACCTGATGTTTCAGTCATCCCAGTGATGGAGGCTTGTTGTTAGGTCTATTTTATTACTAGGAAAAGCTAGTTATTTTTGAAATTCAATTTTACATGGGTCATCTAGTTAGAAAAAGGGACACCCAAGTTTACCAAGTTTTTTACAAAAGACTCACTGAATGTACAAGGACATGGGGAAAAGGAATGTGCAATGTGCAACATGTACAGTGGGAAAAGCCATTTCACAAAGGAACATGCTCTAAAAAAAAGTGGCATCACTTGGACTTTTGAATGTAGGACCTGTAAATATGTAAGTGCTTATCTTACACTCATCAGAAGGGCTAGATTTTGCAAATTTAACCTGCATTACAGACAGTGCTAAGGCTCCACACTAGCTGTCAGAGGTGTGACCAAAATGTTTCTGGCAGCAAAAGTGCTACCAAGTAACATGTGGTTCACCTAACAACACACATTCTCTAATCTGTTCTCAGCCCTGTCCCGCCTATCACGTTTCATGCTTTCACTTTTCTTCCAATTCAATGGCGTACCTTTCCTTTCTTCATATTTTTATTGCAAACTACATTCATCATTTCATAAATGCAGTATATCTAACCCAATAAACTGTAAACTAGAAACCACAGAGGTGTCATTAGGTGCATTCATGCTAATTGCCATATTGCCACTGAGAATACAGCAAAAATGTGTAATAAAGACTTTTTAAGTATATTCATAGCAAAAAACCTCTGAGAGAGTCAGTTGGACCATTAGATGATGGAGGGGTAAAAGGGCACTAAGAGGGAACAAGGCTATAACAGAGAGACTGAATGAATTCTTTGCTTTGGACTTTACTGAGGTATATGTAGGGATGTTACCCATGACTGAAATGGTATTTAAAGATGATGCCGCAGAAGAATTGAAAGAAATATCAATAAACTGGGAAGATGTATTACAACTATTTGATAAACTGAAGAGTAATAAATCACCTGGTCCAGATGGTATACATCCAAGGGTGTTGAAAGAACTGAAATATGAGATTAGAGACCTACTATTATTAATTTGTGAACTATCATTAAAATCATCTGTAATACCTGAAGATTGGAGGGTGGCCAATGTAACGCCAAATTTTAAAAAGGGTTCCAGGGGTGATCCAGGAAACTACAGACCAGTAAGTTTGACATCAGTACCGTGAAAAATGGTAGAAACCATTATAAAGAACAAAATTACTGATCAAGTAGTTAGTCATGGCTTAATGGGAGACAGCCAACATGGCTTTAGCCAAGGAAAGTCTTGTCTTATTAATCTGTTATGCTTTTTTGAAGGTGTTTATAAACAGATAGACAAAGGTGAGTCGGTTGATATAGTGTATCTGGATTTTCAGAAAGCCTTTGACAAGGTCCCTCATGAGAGACTCTTGGTGAAATTAAAAACTCATGGGATAGGTGGCAATGTACTATTGTGGATCAGGAACTGGTTAAAAGATAGAAAGCAGAAGATAAGGCTAAATAGCCAATCTTCCCAATGGAGAAAGGTGAATAGTGGAGTATCCCAGGGATCCGCGCTGGGTCCGCTGCTTTTTGACATATTCATAAATAACCTGGACATGGGAATAGTGAGTGAAGTAATCACATTTGCAGATGACACAAAATTATTCAAAGTTGTTAAAAACTATGAGGACGGTGGAAAACCGCAAAAGGACCTTGATAAATTGGAAGACTGGGCATCCAAATGGCAGATGAAATTTAATGTGGACAAGTGCAAAGTTATGCATCTAGGAAAGAACAACCCAAACTATAGTTACATGATGCAAGATTCCACTTTAGGAACCACCATCCAGGAAAAAGATTTAGGTGTCATCGTGGATAACATGTTGAAACCCTCTGCCCAGTGTGCAGCATGACCAAGAGAGCAAATAGAATGCTAGGTATCATAAGGAAAGGAATGGAAAATAAAATAAAGGATATTATAAAGCCTCTGTATCGTTCCATGGTGCGACCGCACCTTGAATACTGTGTGCAATTCTGATCACCATATCTTAAAAAGGATATAGTGTTATTAGAAAAGGTACAGAGAAGAGCCACCAAAATGATGAAGGGGATGGAAGGATACCCCTATGAAGAGAGGCTAAAAAGGTTAGGGTTATGTAACCTGGAAAAGAGACGGCTGAAGGGAGATATGATAGAGGTCTGTAAATTAATGAATGGAGTGGAATGGATAAACGTACATCGATTGCTTACGCCATCAAAATATAGAAAGACTAGGAGACATACAATGAAGCTATAGTGTAACCTATTTAAGACTAATAAGAGAAAATATTTTTTCACCCATCGTGTAATCAAACTCTGGAATTTGCTAGCAGAGGATGTAGTAAAAGCTGTTAGTGTAGGCGGGTTTAAAAAAGGTTTGGACAATTTCCTGGAGGAAAGGTCCATACACCATTATTAAAGGGGACCGGGAAATCCACTGCTTGACCCAATACAAGCATTGAGGAACTTGTGTCTTCTGGGGAAACTGCTGGGTACTTTTGACCTAGTTTGGCCATTGTTGGAAACAGGATATTGGGCTTGATGGACCTTGGTCTGACCCAGTATGGCATATCTCATGTTCTTATTGCCCTTACGCTAGCGACAATGTGCTCTCCATGCCTACACTTATCATGCCATGGCCAATTATCAGTTGCTAGCATGCCACCACATTAGCATTCCTGGCTGCCAGTTGTCACACATTAAAACACAGGTTAAACGGTTACTGGGCTTTAATAAAACAGCCCCTAAATACCTTGACTGGAATTTAACACAATGCTGACTTTGGGGTTTGAATACTGGTTCCATATAAATTTTTAGCTTCTTGAGCACAACTGCCCCCTCAATCACTCATGCAAATCCCAGATGCAAATGAGTAGTTAGTAGAAACTTGTGCCTGCCTCAGAGGAGGTGTGAATGCTAACATCTAGTTGTTTGTTTGTTTTTTTAAGTATATTTATATTGCTATTGCAAAGCTGAAACTAAATGAATTCTTTGCGGTCCTGCCCAAACCATGCTGACAACGCATCTCTTTCAGAAAACTATGCTATGGATCAATATGTATAAATAGCAGCCTTTCTAAAATTACTACATAGATGTGTAGAGCATTTACGCATGTAAAATTTGCTATTTACATGGGCAAATACCATGCGAGCCTCTTAAAATGACCTCCTTTGGTAGTTTTGACAGTCACTTTTTCCCTGGCAATATGGGGTTTTTATTTAGACACAACATTTAGAAGAAACTCAAAACTACCTCTTTCAAGAGCACTTTTCTCTGCCCCTTTAACACACTCCTCCTTAATGTCCCTTCCTCTCTACTGCCCCTCATACCCCCTAGTTGCTTACCTCCGCCTTACCCAACTACCCCATTCACTAATTAATCTGTAAATATGTAAATAGTTCTTTGTTGAATCAAGCATGCTCAAGTTCAGAAGTTACTGTTCTATGTTCAACAGCTGTGATACACTGTTATGTTATATTCCTTGTAAACCATCTTGAATTGTAGAAAGACGGTATATAAAAACAGTCAAATAAATAAATAATTAATTAAAAATAAACAAAGAAATGTTTTAGGTTCTGCTGTTACATCTTTATCAGAAAAAAGTTTTGTTAATTCATAGTAACTTCATACTTGCCGTAAAGTCTTTAGTTTCCTAGAAAGTTTGCTCCAATATAGCAAAAATGCATTTGTTTATGGACAGTCACTCTATTGTGTTAGCTTTGCACATACCGTGACAATAATGAACCTCACTCCTAAACCAAAGTATGTTGGGTATGATCTCACTCTCTCAAGTTGACTATTGGTGCCCCATAGGAGGCTTATCAATAAACTCAATAGCTTGGGGATGGGTCCCAAGGTGGTGAACTGGATCAGAAATTGGTTGACTGACAGATGACAGAAGGTGACGGTAAACAGAACTCTCTCAGATGAAAGGAAGATGATTAGCGGTGTGCCCCAGGGTTCAGGCCTGGGACCGGTACTGTTTAATGTATTTGTGAGTGATATTGCTGAAGGACTGAATGAAAAAGTCTGTCTTTTTGTAGATGACAAGAAAATTTGCAACAGAGTGGACTCCCCTGAGGGAGTGAATAAAATGAGGAAAGATCTACAAAAGTTGGAAGAATGAATGCTTGGCTGTTAAGATTTAATGTGAAGAAGTGCAGTGTCATGCACTTGGGAAGCAGAAATCCAAGGGAATTGTATGCGATAGGGGGCAAGAGGTTGGTGTGCACAGATCAAGAGAAAGACCTCGGAGTGATTGTTTCTGAGGATCTCAAAGTGGCAAAATAGTTTGGCAAGGTGGTGGCAAAAGCCAGAAGGATGCTGGGTTGCATACAGAGTGGAATTACCAGCAGAAAGGAGGAGGTACTAATGCCACTGTACAAGTCGCTAGCGAGGCCTCGCTTGGAATATTGTGTTCAGTTCTGGAGACCGTATCTCGCAAAGGACATAAAAAGAATGGAAACGGTTCAGAGGAAGGCGACCAAAATGATTTGGAGCCTGCGTCAGAAGACTTATAAGAAGAGACTTGAAGACCTAAATATGTACCCTCTGGAGGAGAGGAGGGACAGGAGAGATATGATTCAGACCTTTAAATACTTCGAGTATTAATGAACAAACAAACCTCTTCCAAAGACAGGGAAGCTATAAAACTAGAGAGCATAACATGATGCTGCAAGGGGGTAAACTGAAAGGCAATGTCAGGAAATACTTTTTCACTGAAAGGGTGGTGGATGCTTGGAATGCTCTCCCGATGGACATGGTGGGGGCAAATTCAGTGACAGAATTCAAAATGGCATGGGATACAGTGGATCCCTTTATAGCAACAGGATAAAATCAAAATAAACATAACTATCTCTTATATTTCAGCAAATAGTGGTGACCTACAGAGAGCGGCAGGTACACCCCTAAACAAAGGCATAGGGAGGGATGACCTGCACAGAGTGGCAGGTGCACCTACTCTTGCTGCCTTGCTGGGCAGACTACATGGACCATACTGATCTTTATCTGCTGTCATATACTGTGTATATGTGCCTTAATACTTGCATGCATTGTGCCAAAGAAAACTTCCTTCTAGAGTTTGTAGAATATTGTCAGGGGAACATTCTGAAATGTCTAATTTAGATGTTAAATGTTATTCCTATATTCAGTAGTGTCTTGGAACATAGCAGTGTAAATTATATGTACAATTATACATATGTTTATATATAGGGGTATGTTTACTAAACTGCGGGAACGGTACATAACGCGCGTAATGTAAAGTTAATGATCATTTGCGCGTCATAACGCACGTTATGACGTGTGAACGATCGTTAACGTTACATAACGCACGTTAACCATAGTTAACGATCGTAAACTCCCGCAGCGCAGTAAAACACCGCAGAAGGTGGAGAGAGGGCGGAGAGAAGGGGTCAATGGGCGGAGAGTGGGCGGGGAGAGCCTCCCTTCACACTAACGCGCTGATCTGAAGAGCTCAATTCCAACGCGAATGAAAACCTGCCGTTAAATGCACATTACAGGGGAGAGAAACCATTTCGGTGTCAGCAATGTACAGCCCAGGCAGGGAAACCCAAAAAACGTGATAAGTGTGATACATGTGCACAGAACAAAAGGGCACATAAACACTGAAAATGACCCCAACAAACTGGAAAAAACCATAACCAAGCTGGCCAATAGTGGTATCAATGAGAAGCAACAACCCCTCCCCCCCCCCCGAGTAAACTCCATAGAAAAGATATAAATCGTGGAAGGGTCTATACCTCGTCCCCATACAAGGTGAATGAGCCCATAGTGAAATAGCGCTGCTCAGGGTTTTCCCCACCATCGGACAGGGTTCCTATGGCATGCACATGTCCCGCCACATCAGGGCGGGCATGTCGGAATGGCAACTGGACAGATGCCGGAGAAGGGGATACAGTGGGCCGTAGGCGGCACATGCTGTGGTGGAGCTGGGCCACAGTGCGGACTAGGGTGATGCCTAGGTGGCCCATACGAATGCTGAAACAGCAGAGCAGCCAGACAGCAACTGCTGAAGACCAACATGGGCATGAGTGTCTTTCCCAAAGTGTCACAGGGGATAGTACCCAACAGCCACCCCCAAGGGCACGGAACATTGGCAGGCGGTGCTGGGGTAAGCGTCGACGTCTATGCAGGCACCCCTACCCCAGAACCCGCACCATAGGCAGCTGCCTACCTGCACACTGGATGGCCTGAGACTGCGCACCACCAGCACCACCAGCAGAAGGGCATGTCAGCATGGTGGCTGAGGGATACTGGTGGTGGAGGGGGCAGTGGCAGCTGCCCAGAGCAGACCGTGGCCTAGCCCTGTGTAGGTGGGTGCCGTGTACTGCAACAGACGGGCCCTGTCTGATGAACAGTCATGGTATCACCAAGGAATGTACTGACTCTGTGACAACAAGGTGGTGCAGTGTACAAAACAAGTGTATTCAGAAGCAGAGTGTCACAGATTCAAGTCCCAGCTGTGGTTCCTGCCAACCCAGTTCCCATATCTTACCCACTACTACAACGTGCTAATACAGACAGCACCTTTATTGCAGATGACATAAACATGCCCAAAACACCTACATTCTACCCTACAGAGCACAGACACCATAAACATGCACATTACCTAGAGCAGAGTCTCCCAAATGCAGTCCTGGAGGGCCAAACACCATTCCGGATCCATGCTGCCTCTGATAAAGATGCCTGTGCTGCATTTCTATGTGCCACCCCCATGGTATGCAGATGTATCTCATGCATATTCATGAGGGACAGCATAAAAACCCGAACAGTTTGGCACTGCAGGACTGGAGTTGGGAACCTCTGCCGTAAAGCAGCAGCCAACAGGGGCAGACACACCCGCACCCACAGGTTCCATTATCCAAAGCCTCCTGGAGAGGCAGGACTTTGGGCTCTGCATGCATCTCCCAATACTAGCACATGCATACCTTAGTAATGCCACCCTAAACCGGGGAATATGGTACACATCTATCAAAAGGTTGCTATGATTACTGGCAGATAGCAATTCCTAGGTTAGGTGAGCTGCATCATAGCAACCTTTCTGATGTCTGTGGCGTGTGCTACAGGTCTTGTGTCTGACAGTGTTTACCAATCTGGGGAGTGACCCCTACAGTATTGCGTACCATAGCCATGCCTGCACTGTGCCCAGGACTGGTGTGGTGGCCTGGGCTGCCCAACACCTCTATAGTTGCACAATGCTGGCATAGGTGTGGGGAGTGTGTGTCTGTCTATCCAGTGTGTGGTGGCTGCCAACACCCTCCACAGCCCTCACTGCTAGCACTGTTGCCAGTATTGGCCTGCCAATGTGCATAATGAGGAGCAAGGTACTGTGGGAATAGCCTGGATAGGGTGGCCTGAACTGAATGCATCTGCACACGGCATAGGGCAATGGCTCGGACATTGTAGTGCTTGGCCACCACCTGCACAGACAGGGTGGCCATAGCATGTCCTGCTGGGAGGTCATTCTCACCCTGACTGAGCAGTGACCATTGCATGGCTAGGTTCCCCCATAGTGCTATATGCTTTCTCTCTCATGTGATATTTATGGGTTCTCCTTTGGGGCCCAATCACTGACTTATCTGCTTGGTGTGTATGCTGACATCCCTGTTCTGGGTGCATGCATCTCCCCCAGGACTATGGACTAGCTGGCGGACTGTCTGCAGCTAGTATGTGTCTTGCTGGAACACATTGTAGGGTGCAGTGGCTGGAGGCTTGCTGCTGGAGAATGTCAGATAATGGTGTGGGGCAGCTGAGCATTTCCAGGCCTGCTCTCTGTCTGCCATTGTGTTATGGATGTGTAGCACTCTGTCTGTTCCCCAGTAGGACTGGGGTTGATGGTCCCCTCTACTGCTACCATTGTAGGGAGGTAGACTGTGGATCTATTGGTGGGTGCTCCTGTTTCCCACCCTGAGCCCCAGAGGGTGGGTTGTGTGGTGGTACATAATCTTCCTATGGGTCCATACACCCCCCCCCTTTCACCTACAGCAGGTAACCATGGCACCAACACAGGATATGCACTTTTCTGGGTGCATCATCGCCCATAGGGACTAGACATGACCAAGACATACAGCAAGACACAGATGTATCCTAGGTGTGTCTAACGGAACTACCTATCACACACTGATGGGGACCTGCAGCATGGCGTATTTCAGCCATGAAAGGTGCTGTGGACCTGGTGCTGGGCGCTGCACCTCAACCTCAGGGTGGGCACAGTACCCACACAATGTGACTGTCTGTGGCTACTCTGTGGCAGTGATGCACACGGTCATCTCGCCTTACCGGGCCAGGGTGCTGTGGGGGTGCATACCCCATCTTGTGTTCATCTCTGGACTGCTGATCTGCATGTGCAGTGCACCATGGGTATGGGTGCGCTGACCCAGATCCTGGCCAACACAGCGGGCGGTTTGGGTGGTGGCCTGACGCCCTTCAGTAGGCAGTCAGGGGGCTGTTAGCAGCTATGGGGCTGTAGCCCAGTGGTTCCTTCACTACCTGTGGGGCCAGTGGTCATGGGTTCAAACCCACCATGGGGTTGTTTTATAGGGCTGTCTGCAGCATTGTCTATTTTTAATGTACATTAGTGCTGCCAGCGACAACCCCTCAGCGTACTGTAACCTTACAGTGCCTCATAAGGCGCCCCATGCGGCACCTTATATGGTGCCCTATAAGGTGCCTTATAGGGTGTTCTATAGGGGACATTATGGGGTTCCTCAGCAGACAGTGCACTTTATAATGTAGCCTATGGAGTGCGTTTTGCGGCACCTTAGGTTATGCCACTGTGAGGGTGTGTTTGCTGGCAACACTACTGAAAATAAACGTAAAATGCCTCCTCATTCACTACTTAAATATACAGGGTGATGCTTCAGCCAGCCTTATGCATTAAGCACACTGGGGAATCAAACCCATGACACCTATATCATCAGTCAGTGCAGTAACTATTGTGCTACAGCTCTGTTTCAGTGTCTTGTGGCTGTGCGCCTTCTTAAGTTTAACGTGCGGTAACACGCCATGGCGCCCTCTAACGCTCGTTAATTTCTGTAACGCGTGTTATGGGTAACGATGTACCGCCCATGTCCTTATTTGGGATTTCTGGCTCTACCGCGGCTCCTAACGTGAATCAAACTAACTCAGTTTAGTAAACATACCCCATAGAAGTGCCAAATATTGGAGCTTCTACATGTTTATTTATTTTATTTATTTAACAGTATTTCTATACTGCCTTATCTTACAATCAAAGCAGTATCACAGCAAACAATAAAAAAGAAGTGATCGTGTTTTACATGCAGTGAAGTGTATATCGTGTTGGGAGTGTCGGATGTGTTGTGTGTTTGATTGTGTGCTATTATACATCGTGTGCTATAATACATTTTTCTATACATCTGAAGTGGTATTGTAGGAAGGCCGCCTAGGTAGTGGTGAGATGGGCAAATAGGAACCTGTGGCAGACAGAGGCGCTTTCAGACCCGGGCACATGCACATGCAGTCATCGTATGAAATCATAATTAGTACCACTAGTCGCATGGACACAGACTGTATGTGCAGTACCAGAAAATGTAAAATGTGTCTGCACGTCCCCACATGCGGCAGGGGCACGCCGTGCCACCCATGGGCCCAATTCTGTGTACCGTGCGAACGTTTAGTTCCCGCAATCCAGAATTGGGTGCTAATGGGCCCGTCTTCTTCAGGGACGTCTGGATGGTCTGGATGTCCCCCTCTCAGAACTGGGCTCTATGTATCTGAATGCAGCCAGTGCAGGAACACAGTGCTAATGGAAAAGGCATGCACTTACACAATGACCAGAATGTGGTATCACATAGAAGCTAGCTGCCAGCACTGCATAGAAACAGCACAAGGAGCAGGATGGTTGGGGAAGACAGGAAGTACCATCCTTTACAACCACTGGCAGGATGGGCCCCATAGAAAAATGGCACAGTAGGAGGACACTAGGTCAAGGTACAGTAAAGGGTCACTGAGTGACATATGGAAGGACACATAAGGGTGACAGAGGTGTCAAGTTTGCTAGGATCTCAATAAAAATCATAATATTTCCCATTTTTTAATTTATTTGGCTAAACCTTTATACCATTTTTCACAGAGGTCAATGCTGGGTACATAGAACTTGAACAGGTTAAACAACATTTACATAGAAGAGTATTTACAATAAGTTTCAGTAAAGGCATGATGCCTTTAACTATTTACAAAGCATTCTTTGTTGAGGGGGTGGGATATGAGAACAAAAAGCGGGGGTTAGGAGGTGGGTCCAAAATGCACAGTGAATAGGTGGGCTTTGAGGTGTTTGAGGAGTTCTCATTTCACCAAACAAGCGATACCATGTACGCTGGGATATTGAGACCCTGAAAAACATATTCAGGGCCATACAGAGGATGCAGCTCAGGATGTTGAACCGCATGAGGATGTGTTGCGAGTGCAGCAAGGTACGTGGAGGCACAAGTGGCACAGATATTACACTCGGAGCAGGAAGTCTGTCCATCAGAGGTGCTAGACCAAAGATATACAGATTGGAGACACGAGAGCGCCTTCTTCTGTACGCACCACAGGTGTTTGGGTGCCAGAGCGAGCACGTTTATAATGCCTATTCATGCCTTGAAGCAGAAATAGACATGGACGTTACCGCACACATGGTTGGGCTGTTTCTGAAATCAGGTACACACATGTATCTTTTAAGGATTGGCCTGGACAGACCTCCACCATGCCTCCAGTGCTTGTGCTGTCTGAATGGGCAATTTCCAGACATGGAAATCACAATTACGGTTTCTAAAATAACCCAGTGTGTGTAAAAGAGCCTGAAAATCCATGCTATGCAAATATGGGTCAATATTTAGCCACAGCAGAAAGAGTAGCTAAAAATAGACCAGACATTCAATGCCAGTGTCCACACTGTGGCTAGTGCCAGCAGAAATATTCAGCACTGATATGCAGACAGGCTATGCAGTTACAGTAAGTTAAGGCAGAGAAAAGTTGTCTTAATAGCTATCCGGGTAGTTAAAGTCAAAGTTTAAAAGTAAATTGAAGACTTACTGTATGTTTTGTTCTGGGAGAGCGATTCCTCTTTGAGTAGTGATGTTGTGAAGTATGCAATAGGCAGTAAATATGTTGCATTCTTTCTTGGGACTGTACAGTAGTTCACCTCCACTCCCATCTAGACACTTGACGCAGCTCTTCAGGATGCCAAAAGTGTGCTCTACTATAGGCCTGGTGCGCTTTATCGTACAGTTCATCTTGAGGTGTATGAAGCTGTCTCACAGGAGCTAGGAGCCAGGTCTTCAGAGTAATCTTAAGTAGAGACAAACAGTAAGGCATTGTTTGGTGATAGAGCGTGATGAGACAGCACATTGAGCCTTGCTTGAGAATTGCAATCTGACTGTTGGTGTAGTGATTATCATTCACTGCAATGCCTTAACTAGCAGCCAGGCATCTCTAGTTGTCCTGTGGCACAGTCTTGTCCCCCATGCAAACAGGAAGTCTGCATTGGAGGGGTCGGAAGTGGCTGATCAGTACTGGAGGCTTACTCTAATCTCACTGCACATGTAAATAGTGTTCATATCCTCATACACTCATTGTGTTGCTGTTGAGAAAGAGCTCCTGTGGTAGGGAGGTTCTGGAGGCAAAATGTGGTAGGGAGGTTCTGGAGGCAAAATTTAGGCTTTTAGGTAGGAAGTTGAAATCCAGAACTTCCAGGGTAGCATTCTCCGAAATGCTTCCTGTTCCACGCGCAGGACCCAAAAGGCAGGCAGAGCTCCGGAGTCTCAATGCGTGGATGAGAAAATGGTGCAGAGATGAGGGTTTTGGATTTGTTAGGAACTGGGGAACATTCTGGGGAAAGGAGGGGCTCTTCCGAAGGGATGGGCTTCACCTTAACCGTGATGGAACCAGGCTGCTGGCATTAACTTTTAAAAAGGAGATAGAGCAGCTTTTAAACTAGATATTAGGGGAAAGCCGACAGTCGCCCAAGAGCGGATGGTTCGGAAGAATGTATCCTTGAAGGATACTACCAAAAGCAGAGAGGTTCCACAAAAGAGTAAAGTAGCCCAAATGCCCTCAAGTATGGAGCAGACAGAGCTTAAAGATCCCAATTTACCCATGTCTAACAATAGCCAAATTAACATGAATAAAATACATTCTCTAAAATGCTTGTATGCAAATGCTAGAAGTCTAAAGAATAAGATGGGAGAGTTAGAATATATAGCACTAAATGAAAGGTTAGATATGATTGGAATATCAGAGACATGGTGGAAGGAGGACAACCAGTGGGACACTGTGATACCTGGGTACAAACTATATCGTAATGATAGAGCTGATCAAATTGGTGGAGGGGTTGCGCTCTATGTTAGAGAGGGCATTGACTAAGAAAGGATTAAAGTTTTGCAGGAAACAAAATCTGCTGCAGAATCTATATGGATTGAAATTCCATATAAAAGGGGGAAGGCGATGGCAGTGGGGGTGTACTATCGAGCACCTGGCCAGAATGACCAAATGGATGATGAAATGCTCAAAGAAATCAAGGAAGCGAACAAAAGTTACAGCGCAGTAATAATAATGGGTGATTTCAATTACCCCGGTATCGACTGGGTCAGTGTCACGTCAGGACATGCTAGGGAGATAAAGTTCCTAGATGGAATAAATGACTGCTTCTTGGAGCAGCTGGTTCATGAACCGACCAGAGGGGAAGCCATATTAGACCTAGTCCTTAGTGGAATACCAGATCTAGTGCAAGAGATAAGGGTGTTGGGGCCACTTGGCAATAGTGATCATAGCATGATCGCCTTTGATTTAATTAGTGGAGGAGGGATAGTAAGGAAATCCACAGTACTACCTTTTAACTTTCGAAGGGGAGACAATGATAAAATTAGAAAAACAGTTAAGAAAAAACTAAAAGGAGCAGTTGCGAAGGTTAAAGACGTACATCAAGCTTGGGTGTTGTTGAAAAATACTATCTTGAAAGCCCAGACCAGCTGTATTCCACGCTTTAAGAAAAGTGGAAGGAAGTCCAAAAAACTGCCAGCATGGTTTAAAGGTGAGCTCAGAGAGGCTGTTGTTGCCAAAAAAGCATCTTTCAGGAAATGGAAAAAAGAGCCAAACAACGAAACCTGGAAACAGCACAAGCACTGGCAAGTCAAATGCAAGGCATTGATAAGGCAGGCAAAGAGAGAATTTGAGAAGAAGCTTGCTGCGGAAGCAAAAACGCGAAATAAAGACCTTTTCAAGTACATTCGTAGCAAAAAACCTGTGAGAGAGTCAGTTGGTCCATTAGATGATAAAGGGGTTAAAGGAGCACTAAGAGGCGACAAGGCGATAGCAGAGAGACTGAATGAATTCTTTGCTTCGGTCTTTACTGAGGAAGATGTAGGGATGTTACCCATGACTGAAGTGGTATTTAAAGGTGCGGAAGAATTGAAGGAAATATCGATACATCGGGAAGATGTCTTACAACTATTAGATAAACTGAAGAGTAGCAAATCACCTGGGCCGGATGGTATACATCCAAGGGTATTGAAAGAACTGAAATATGAGATTGCAGAACTGCTATCAGTAATCTGTGAACTATCATTAAAATCATCTCTAATACCTGAAGATTGGAGTATCGCCAATGTAACACCAATTTTTAAAAAGGGTTCCAGGGGTGATCCGGGAAACTACAGACCGGTGAGCCTGACGTCAGTACCGGGAAAAATGGTAGAAACCATCATAAAGAATAAAATTACTCAGCATGTAGATAGTCACAACCTAATGGGAGACAGCCAACATGGCTTTAGACAAGGAAGATCTTGTCTTACTAATCTGTTATGTTTTTTTGAAGGAGTGAATAAACAGGTGGACAAAGGTGAGTCGGTTGATATTGTGTATCTGGACTTTCAGAAAGCCTTTGACAAGGTCCCTCATCAGAGACCTTTGGCAAAACTAAAGAGTCATGGGATAGGAGGCAGTGTACTATTGTGGATCAGGAACTGGTTAAAAGATAGAAAGCAGAGGGTAGGGCTAAATGGCCAATTTTTCCAATGGAGAAAGGTGAATAGTGGTGTACCCCAGGGATCTGTGCTGGGTCCGCTGCTTTTTGACATATTCATAAATGACCTGGAAAGTGGAATAACGAGTGAGGTTATCAAATTTGCAGATGACACAAAACTATTTAAAGTTGTTAAAACCCAAGAGGATTGTGAAAAATTGCAAGAGGATCTTGATAAATTGGAAGACTGGGCATCAAAATGGCAGATGAAATTTAATGTGGACAAGTGCAAGGTTATGCACCTAGGGAAGAACAACCCAAACTATGGTTACACGATGCAAGGTTCCACATTAGGAACCACCACCCAGGAAAAAGATTTAGGCGTCATTGTGGATACCATGTTAAAACCCTCGGCCCAGTGTGCAGCGGCGGCCAAGAGAGCAAATAGAATGCTAGGTATGATAAGGAAAGGAATGGAAAATAAAACAAAAGATATTATAATGCCTCTATATCGTTCCATGGTGAGACCGCACCTTGAATATTGTGTGCAATTCTGGTCACCGTATCTTAAAAAGGATATAGCGATTTTAGAAAAGGTACAGAGAAGAGCCACCAAAATGGTAAAGGGGATGGAAGGATACTCCTATGAAGAAAGGCTAAAAAGGTTAGGGCTCTTTAACCTGGAAAAGAGACGGCTGAGGGGAGATATGATAGAAGTCTATAAATTAATGAACGGAGTGGAACGGGTAAACGTAGATCGATTGTTTACCTTATCAGAATATAGAAAGACTAGGGGACATGCAATGAAGCTACAGGGTAAACTATTTAAGACTAATAAAAGAAAATATTTTTTCACTCAACGTGTAATCAAACTCTGGAATTTGTTACCGGAGGATGTAGTAAAGGCTGTTAGTGTAGCTGGGTTTAAAAAAGGTTTGGACAAGTTCCTGGAGGAAAGGTCCATAAACCATTATTAAGAAGGGACGCAGGATATCAATGCTTGACCTAGTACAAGCATTGCAGAACCTGTGTCTTTTGGGGAAACTGCTAGGTACGTATGACCTAGATTGGCCACTGTTGGAAACAGGATACTGGGCTTGATGGTCCTTGGTCTGACCCAGTATGGCATATCTTATGTTCTTATGTTCTTATGTTCTCCACTGGAATCCATGGGGACACGTGGGTGGGGGGAAGCAGCACAATAATCGCTTGCGCAGAGCTATAAAAGAAGGAAGCACCTACCCTGTTAATCTATGTGAACCTTTTATCCACTTGACTTTTCCTCTTAGCAGTGAATTCAGTTTTTTTCTCCCCAAAACTCTGCTCTGTAACCCAGCAAAAGCAATGTTCTGAGCAAGTGCATCCTTTCTTCCCTCTTTTTTCAAAAGCTATTATTATTTCTTTCGTAAATTGTATTACTTTATTTGCTAATGTGGTAAGTGCATCCATGCTCATTGTCAATACACTTATTGCACTCCAGGAATGTGCATGCCAGGTTTGTGTTTTGTTAGTATTTGTTTCCGGACTTCGTAAGGTTAGTGTGCAGATGCTGGATCATTCTTGTATTTGTCTCATTTGTACCCAATCAAGTCTATGGGGAAAACTATTTTACAGTGCAACAGTGAAGCTTAGGGGTATGTTTACTAAACTTTCTTAACGTGCGCGCCGCGTTAGTGTGCAGGATGCCATATAAGGAGTGGGCGTTTCAGTTTAAAGTAACAAAACGGGATTAGCACGCGCGCTCTTGTGCGCCACGCACATTAGCACACGAGTAATGCGCGCGGGAAGCATAAGCAGGCGCGCTGATGTGCAAACAGAGGAACAGGGCTGCAGTACAATGGTGAAGACACTGACAGATGGTGCAGGGGTCATGGGTTTAATCCCCCACTGTGCCCAATGAATAAGGCTGGCTGAGGTGCTACCATTTATGTGTAATATTGCATTATGAGGCATTTTAATTTTATGTTAATTACTGCTGCTAGCAAACGCATTCTCAAAGCGCTGTAACATAAGGTGCTGCATAAGGCACCCCATAAGGTACCCCAGAGGGCACATTTTAAAGTGCACTGTCCGCCACGGCACCCTACAATGTTGCATAAAGGGTGGCCTATAGGGTGCCATATAGGGTGCCCTATGAGGCACGGCAAGGTCATAGCACTGTTTTTGATGGCAGCACTGTGCATTGTAACGCATGGAAATGTTCAGTAGGTGCGCTGACATGCAAGGAGAAACAGCAGTGTAGCACAATGGTTAAGACACTGACTGATGGTGTAGGGGTCATGAGTTTAATCTCCCAGTGGGGTTAATGATTACCTGTCTCAGGCATTACACTTTATTATACAGCAGTGCTGAATGAGGCATAGTGCTTTTTAATGTACATCAGTGCTGTGTGAGGCATATGTCTTCTTACGTTACAACAGTGTTACCTGAGGCAGTCTCCTTTCTACGTTACAGCAGTGCTGCCAGGTGAAACACCCTCACAGTGCTATAAACGTCATGTGCAGTGCAGCATGGTTACGAATGGATCAACCCTACCCTGGTAACCGCAGCACACAGTCTGCAGGATTCCTTCTGTAGCCAGCCAGGCATCTGTTCTCAGCTATAGAGCTGTGGCCAACAGGTTACCTCGCTGCCTGTGGAGCCAGAGGTTGTGGGTTTGAATCCATAGTGGCGTTATTTATGAGGGCTGCCTCTGGCAGGTATTTAAATTAGTAGCGCCAGCTCAAACACCCTCACAGTGCTGTAATCTTCAGGTGCCCCATAAGGCACCTTATAAGGCACCTTAAGGTTACAGCACTGTGAGGGTGTTTCTGCTGGCTGTACTACTTGAAATTGCACACAAACTGCCCCAGACAGCCCCCCATGTACCCTGTAAAATAGTTATCTCCAAGTTATAATGCCCTGTTCAATGTATGTCCAGTTTGTGCAATGTAAACCGCAACGGTGCAGAATAGCGCGGTATATGAGAGAATGTAAATAAATAAAGTAAATTAAATAAATAAACCCACTGTGGATTTGAACCACCAACCTCTGGCTCTACAGGCAGTGCAGTCACCAGTGGGCTATAGCTCTACAACTGTAAAGAGATGTCTGGCTGGCTACAAAATAACTTCTGCAGACTGTGTGCTGCGGTTACCAGGGTAGGGTTAGTCCTCTTGCACCCATGATGCACTGCACATGCAAAGCAGCAGTCTACAGATGATCTGAAGATGGGGTATGCACCCCCACAGCACCTAGGCCTGGTAGGGGGTACTGACTGTGTGTGTTACTGGTACAGAGTAGCTACAGACCGTCCCAGTGTGCAGGTCCTGTGCTCACCCTGAGGGTGAGGTGGGGCGCCCAGCACCATGTCCACAGCACCTGTCCCAACTGAGATAGGCTATGCTGCAGGTCCCCATTAGTGCTGGTGTGTGATAATTGGTCCCATCAGACACACTTACGATGCACCTGTTCCCCATCTGTATATCCCAGTCATGTCTGGTCCTTGTGGACTACGATGCCCATGGAATAGTGCATATCCTGTGTGGATGCCATGGCCACATGATATATTGGCTTGGCTTGGCTTGGCTTGGCGGGGCGGGGCGGGGCGGGGCGGGGCGGGGCGGGGCGGGGTGGGGCGGAAAGGTGCTGTTTGGACCCATAGGCGGAGTGTGTCGTACCACTGAATCTGCCCTCTGGAACTCAGGATCCCCAAACAATGGATCCACATTCTATATACCTGCAATGGTGGAGGCAGAGGGGACCATCAACCTCAGTCCAGCTGGGGGTACAGATAACCTACGGGCATTCCCTGCAGCTCTGTACACATCCATACTTCAATAGCAGACAGACAGTAGGGCCTGAAATGCCCAGCTGCCCCACCCCCATCTGACATTTTCCAGCAGCAAGTACAGTGCGTCCCCAGCTGCTGCACCCTGCCCAGTGCTCCAGCCATACACATACCAACTTCAGACAATCTGCTAGCTAGTCCATAATGCATATTACTGGAGGGGATGTGAGCACACCCACCAAGCAGATATGTCAGTGTTTGGGCCACAGAAAAGAGAACCCATATATAAAACTTAACAGATATTCTATATAGCACTATGGTGGAACCTAGCCATGCCGTGGTCACTGCTCAGTCAGGGTGAGAGTGACATCCCAGCAGGACATGCTGTGGCCACCCTGTCTGTGCAGGTGGTGGCCAGGCACTACAGTGTCCCAGCCATTGCCCTATGCCCTGTGCAGATGCATCCTGCACAGGCCGCCCTGTCCGGGCTATACCCACAGTACCTTGCTCCTCATTATGCACATCGGAAGGCCGATACTGGCAACAGTGCTAGCAGTGTGGGCTGAGGAGGGTGTTGGCAGCCACCACACACTGGATAGACGGACACACACTCCCCTCACCTATGCCAGCATTGAGCAACTATAGAGGTGTCTGGCAGCCCTAGCCACCACATCAGTCCTGGGCACAGTGCAGGCATGGCTATGGCACGCAATACTGTAGGAGTCACCCCCCAGGGTGGTAAATACTGTCAGACACAGGACCTGTATCACACTCCACAGACATCTGAACGATTGCTATGATGCAGCTCACTCAGCATATTGTGCTTAACTTAGGAATTGCTATCTACCATTACTCATGGCAACCTTTTGATAGATGTGTACCGTATTCCCAGGTGTAGGGTGGCATTGCTAAGTTATGCAAGTGCTAGTATTCGGGGAAGGAAACAGGGCCCGAAGCCCTGCCTCTCCAGGTGGCTTTGGATAATGGGGCCTGTGGGTGCAGGCGTGTCTGCCCCTGTTGTCCGCTGCGCTGGGGCAGAGGTTCCCAACTCCGGTCCTGCTGGGCCAAACACTGCTCGGGTTTTCATGATATCCTTAATGAATATGCATGAGATACATCTGCATACCATGGGGGCGGTGCATGGTGATGCAGCACAGACATATGTATTGGAAACAGCATGGAACCTGAATGGTGCTTGGCACTCCAGGACTGCCTTTGGGGGACTCTGCTCTAGGTACTGCACATGTTTATGGTGTTTGTGCTCTATGGGGTAAAATATATGCATTTGAGGCATGTTTCTATTCTCAGCAATACAGGTTCAGTCTTTACTACCATGTTTTCTTCATGGGTAAAATAAGGGGACTGGGTTGGCAGGAGCCACAGCTGGGACTTGAACCTGTGACCTTCTGCTCTTGAGCACACTGTCTGTGTGCACTGCACCACCGTGTTGCCACAGATCTGGCATATTCCCTGGGGAGTCCATGACTGTACATCCGACAGAGCCTGTCTGTTGCAGTGGATGGCACCCACCTACACAGGACTGGGCCTGGACTGCTGTGGGCAGCTGCCACTGCCCCCTCCACTACCAGTACCCCTCTGCCACTATGCTGACATGCCCTTCTGCTGGTGGTGCGCAGTCTCAGGCCATCCAGTGTGCGGGTAGGCGGCTGCCTATGGTGCGGGTTCTAGGGTAGGGGTGCTTGCATAGACGTCCATGCTTCCCCCCCAGCACCTCCTGCCACTGCTCTGTGCCCTTGGAGGCCAATACTGGCAACAGTGCTGGCAGTGTGGGCTGTGGGGGGTGTTTGCAACACCACACACTGGATAGCAGATACACACTCCCACACCTATGCCAGCATTGTAGAACTATAGGGGTGCTTGGCAGCCCTGGCCACCGCTCCAGTCCTGGGCACAGTGCAGGCATGGCTATGGCACGCAATACTGTTGGGGTCACTCCCCAGGGTGGTAAACACTGTCAGACACAAGACCTGTAGCACACTCCACAGACATCAGAAAGGTTGCCATGATGCAGCTCAATCAGATAATTGTACTTAACCTCGGAATTGCTATCTGCCGGTTATCATAGCAACCTTTTGATAGCTGTGTACTGTATTCCCTGGTTTAGGGTGGCATTGCTAAGGTATGCAGGTGCTAGTATTGGGAGATGCACGCAGGGCCCAATGTCCTGCCTCTCCAGGAGGCATTGGATAATGGAGCCTGTGGGTGCGGGTTTGTCTGGCCCTGTTGGCTGCTGCTTTACGGCAGAGGTTCCCAACCCCGGTCCTGGTGTGCACAACACTGTTCGGGTTTTCATGCTGTCCCTCATGAATATGCATGGCATACATCTGCATACCATGGGGGTTGCGCATAGAAATGCAGCACAGGCATCTTTATTAGAGGCAGCATTTAATTTAATTTAATTTAATTAACAGTTTCTTATATACCGCACCTTCCAGCGATCAAATGCGGTTTACATGGAACAACATAATAACAGGTCTGTTAATACAGTGAACATCTTAAAACCATAACAACTTATATTACATTACATGGAACATAAAAGAACTATTTACAGGGATCAAAATGAGAACTAAGTACAATGGTGAGTGAGACATGGTTGAGTCATAATATATAAGCATTTGGGCTTCACATCCTATGTCAAATCCAATTTGGTTTATGAGGACTGATATTGTATTATCCATTTTCTAGTTGGGTAGGTATGTTTGGCAGAGATCCGTAGTGTGATGTGAACAGGTGCATTTTAAGTTTTTTGCGGAATTCGTTGATTTCTGAAAGTGATCTCAACTCATCTGGAAGGACGTTCCATAGAATGGGGGCTGCATGGGAGAATGCTTTTTTGTTTGTTATCTTTCTGGCTTTTATAAATTCCTTCGGAGTCCTTAGTTTGTTTGTATGATCTCTCCTGTGTTGGTTTTTAGCAGGTTCTTTGGTGATGAGGTTGAATAGGGTAGGTGGAGCCATGTTGTTTAGAGTTTTGAACGTTGTTATTAGGGTTTTATATATTATTCGGCTTTGTATCGGTAGCCAGTGTAAGTACGCCAGAATCGGTGTGATATGTTGAAATGGGGGGACCTTCATAATGGTCCTGGACACAGCGTTTTGTGCAATTTGAAGTCTTCAAGTTTTGTTTTGTTGTACCTAGTAGTATTAGATTTGCAAAATCAAAGTGAGGTGTAATTATGGCTTGTATTATTCGCTGGAAGTCTTGTAAGTGCATTAGTGGGCGTAATTGCTTTAGGACTTTAAGGGGTATGTTTACTAAACTGTGTTAGTGCAAATCGCGTTAGGAGCCGCGTTAGTGAAAGGAAAGCCAAAAAAGGACATGGGCGGGACATCGTAACGACTAACGCGCGTTCCAAAAACTAACGAGCGGTACAGGGCGCCGTGGCGCGTTACTGCGCGTTAATCATATGAAGGCGTACAGACACAAATCATTGAAACAGAGCTGTAGCACAATGGTTAGTGTACTCACCGCTGTTACAGGCAGCATGGGTTCAAGTCCCCAGTGTGCCTAACGCAGAATGCTGTCCCAGGCAGCACCCTGTACATTACATAGGGAATGAGAAGGCATGTTTTTCTTTACGTTCAGTAGTTGTTAGTGAAACACACTCTCACAGTGCGCATAGCCATGTACGTTGGTACGTGCGTGGCTGCGTGCGTTGTTACGGGCGTAGCCCCGTGCGTAGGTATGTGCGTTGGTACGTGCGTACAATCGTGCATGGGTACGTGTGTTTTTACCAGCGTGGGCACCTTATAGTATAGACACTTTAGGGTGTCTTGCACCTATGCACTATGCTAGCAGATGTACGTGTGATGGCCTATGGTTTATCAGAGCCTGAGAGCAGGCGCTGGATCTTCCCAGGGTTGGATTGTGCCAGTCACATCCATGATGCACTGCACATGCAAATCAGCTGTCCACAGATACACACCATGGGGAATGCACCCCCACAGCACCTCGGCCTGGTAGGGGGAAGTGACCATGTGCACCCCCACAGCACCTCGGCCTGGTAGGGGGGTACTGACCGTGTGTTGTACTGGCACAGAGTAGCTACACACCGTCACATTGTGCGGGTACTGTGCTCACCCTGAGGGTGCAGTGAGGCGCCCAGCACCAGGTCCAAAGCAGTGTTAATGTGCGAGATAGGTAGTTTCTGCACAAACAACTTGCAGTCAGGTGTAGCCCCCATGGACTCCTAGGTGGCCCATGTACCCCCCCCCCCCCCGTGTGGCAAACATGGTCTCCTAACAATAGATCCACCTTCTACCTCCCTGCAAAGGTGGCAGTAGAGAGGAACATCAACCCCAGTTCTGGTGAGGAACAGACACCCTACAGGGCAGGCACTACAGCTCTGTACGCAGACAGACATCAGGCCTGGATATGGTAAGTGGCACCCCACCACTATCTGATATACTCCTGCAGCAAGCCATCAGCCATTGCACCCTACAAGCCACTCCATCAAGACACATACCAGCTGCAAACAGTCTGCTAGTTAGTTCATAATGCATGTGCCCAGTGGAGATGCATGCACCCAGAACTGGGATGTCAGCATACACAGCAAGCAGATAAATGAGTGACTGGGCCCCAAAAAGAAACCCATATCTATCACATGAGAGAAATACTATACAGCACTATGGGGGTGCCTAGCCATGCTGTGGTCACTGCACAGTCAGGGTGAGAGTGATCTCTCAGCAGGACATACTGAGGTCACCCTGTCTGTGTAGGTGGTGGCCGGGCACTAAAATGTGCCTGTCACTGCCCTATGTCCTGTGCAGATGCACCCTGGCCAGGCCACCCTGTCCGGCCTATACCCATGGTACCTTGCTCCTCATTATGCACATTGGCAGCTCACTACTGGCAACATTGCTGGCAGTGTGGGCTGTGGAAGGTGTTTGCAGCCACCACACACTGGATAGACAGACAGACACCCCCACACCTATGCCAGCATTGTGCAACTATAGAGGTGTTCAGCAGCCATACCCACCACACCAGTCCTGGGCACAGTTCAGGCATGGATATGGTATGCAAGACTGTTGGGGGTCACTCCCCATGGTAGTAAGCACTGTCAGAGACCAGACCTGCAGCACACACCGCAGATATCAGAATGCCTGTTTTGGTGGAGCTCACTGAGCAAACTGTGCTTAATGTAGGAATTGATATCTGCCAGTTATCACAGGAAACATTTGATAGCTGTGTACCATATACCCAGGTGTAGGGTGGCATTGCTAAGGTATGCAACTGCTAGTATTGGGAGATACAGGCAGGGCCCAATGTCCTGCTTCTCCAGGAGGCATTGGCCAATGGGGCCTGTGGGTGTGTCTGGCCCTGTTGGCTGCTGCTTTACGGCAGAGTTCCCCAACTCCAGTCCTGGTTTTCCAAACCTGTTCGGGTTTTCATGCTGTCCCTCATAAATATGCATGAGCTACATCTGCATACCATGGGGGTGGTGCATAGATATGCAGCACAGGCATCTTTATTAGAGGCAGCATGGAACCTGAATGGTGTGGGACCCTCCAGGACTGCAATTGCGAGACTCTGCTCTGGGTAATGCGCCTGTTTCTGGTGTCTGTGTTTGGTGTGGTATAATATAGGCGTATTAACCATGTGTATGTCCTCTGCAATAAAGGGGTGTCTTTACTATCACTGTTTAGTGGTGGGTAAGACTATGGAGACTGGGTTGGCAGGAGCCCCAGCTGGGATTTGAATCTGTGACCCTCTGGTCTTACAGGCACTGGCTGTGTCTGTTGCACCACACTGTGGCCACAGAGATGGTGCAGTCCCTGGAGTTAGTTAAAGCGGCCTGCCGAGTTAGAAACCCTGCTCTGCACAGGTTTACTGTGGGCTCATTTACCTTGTATGGCGACAAAGGTGCACATAAACCTCAAAATAGACCTCAAAAAAGGGGCAAACACCCATAACCAAGCTGGGCAACAATGATATCATTGGGCAACATTACACACCACTCCCAGGAAAGCTCCATCACAATGAAATGATCTTTGAAAGGGTCTACGGAGCGTAGACCCTTCCAAACATCATTTCTTTCTTTGGTGCTTTCCAGGGAGTGTTGTTCATTGTTGCCCATTGCTATCACTGTTGCCCAGCTGAATTGTGCTTTTTACAATGTTTCTTGTGGTCATTCTTAAGGTTTTATGTGAACTTTTGGTCTTTGCACATGTATCACACTGCTCACGTTTTGTAGGTTTCCCCGGTTTTGCTGTACATTGCTGACGGAAATGGTTTCTCTTCCCTTTAATATGCCTTTAACGACAGGTTTTCATTCGCATTGGAATTGAGCTCAGGAATTCAGCGCGTTAGTATGAGGGGAGCCTCTCCCCACCCACTCTCCGCCCATTGACCCCTTCTCTCCGCCCACTCTCCACCTTCTGCGCTGTTGTAACGCGCCGCGGAGCTTTACGATCGTTAACTACGGTTAACGCGCGTAGTATGACGTTAACGGCTGTTGGCGCGTGATTACGCGCGTTATACTACACTTATGGTCGTTAACGTCATACAACGCGCGTTATTCACGTTTACCGCACTTTAGTAAACATCCCCCTAAGTTTGAAGTATACTTTCTTTGTTGTGTTTCTTATATGTGTTTCCATGTTGAGATGTGTGTCAAGTATTACACCTAGATATCGTACCTCATTTTTTAATTTGATTTCTTGGTTTTGTAGAGTAATGTGTATAGGGGGTGAGTATGAAAGGTTTTTTGTTACAATTAGGGCTTCTGTTTTTGCGTGATTGATGTAGAGGTTATTTTCATTTAGCCAGGTGGTAAGTTCATTAAAGCACTCTGCGAGCAGTTGAAGTGGTATATTGGGGATTGTAAATGGGATGTACATCATTATGTCGTCTACATATAAGTGATAATAAACATTGAATTTTTTAAATATATTGCAGACATGCTTTATGTAGATATTAAATAGGAGTGCTGACAATGCCGATCCCTGAGGGAGACCTATGCATAATGGTGTTTGGCCCTCCAGGACTGCATTTGGGATACTCTGCTCTAGGTAATGCGCCTCTTTCTGGTGTCTGTGCTCTGTTGGGTAAAACGTAGGTGTTTTGGGCATGTTTACGTCATCTGCAATAAAGGTTCTGTCTGTAGTAACACGTTTCAGTTGTGGGTAAAATATGGGGATTGGGTTGGCAGGAACCATAGTTGGGACTTGAACCTGTGACCTTCTGAACACACCGGCTGTGTTCACTGCACCACACTATGCTCACAGAGACAGTGCAGTCCCTGGAGATACCATGGTTGTTTGTCAGACAGAGCCTGTCTGTTGCAGTGCATGGCACCCACCTACACAGGGCTAGGCCATGGTCGGCTCTGGGCAGCTGCCACTGCCCCCCTCCACCTCCAGTACCCCTGTGCCACCATGCTGACATGCCCTTCTGCTGGTGGTGCTGGTGGTGTGCAGTCTCAAGCCATCCAGTGTGCAGGTAGGTGGCTGCCTATGGTGCGTGTTTTGGGGTAGGGGTGCCTGCATGGGCGTCCACGCTTCCCCCCAACACCGCCTGTTCTGTGCCCTTGGGGGTACCTGCTGGGTACTATCCCCTGTGACACTGTGATAAACACTCTTGTGCCCATGTTGGGCCCTCATCAGTTGCTGTCTGGCTGCTGTTCAGTTTCAGCATTCCTAAGTGCCACCTAGGCATCTGCCTAGTCCGCACTGTGCCCCAGCTGCACCACAGCATGTGCCGCCTGCAGCCCTCTGTATCCCCTTTCCCAGCATCTGTCCAGTTGCCCATTCCGACATGCCCACCCTGGTGTTGTGGAACATGTGCATGCCATAGGTAACCTGTCCAATGGAGAGGGAAACCCTGATCAGTGCTATTTCACTGTGGGATCATTCACCTTGTATGGGGACGGAACGTAGACCCTTCCAAAATTCATATTTATTTTTTGGGGCTTTCTTGGGAGTGTTTTTTGATGTTTCCCATTACTATCACTATTTCCCAGCGTGATTATGATTTTTTTTTATTTTGTTGGGGTCATTTTTAATGTTTATTTGCACTTTTGTTCCGTGCACATGTATCACACTTATCACTTTTTTATAGGTTTCCCTGGTTTTGCTGTACATTGCTGACAGAAATGGTTTCTTTTCCCTTTAAATCAGCTCTAACGTGAGGTTTTCACTTGCATTAGTTTTGGCCTCGAATTTCACATCGCTAGTGTGCGGGGAGCCTCTCCCCTCCCACTCTCCACCCATTGACCCCTTCTCTCCGCCCCTGGGGAGCCTTCCTCCCCCCTCCGGGAGCCTTTCCCCGCCTTCAGCGCTCGTTTGCGCCGCTGCGCGCATGAGCGCGCACTACAGCGCATTTTTTGCCCCGTAAAGCGTCATTAGTGTGTGCTAAGGTACCTTAGCGCGTGCTAAGGTACCTTAGCGTGCGCTAATTGCGCGGCACGCATGTTAAGAAAGTTTAGTAAACATACCCTTTAATGTGCAGAAATTTTTAAATTTAATTTACCAACTTATTTTCCACCCTTTTATTCACTGGAAAGTACAAAGCGATGTACATAAAATATAAATAAAAAATAATATAATATAATTAAAATATAAATTTTAGATACAATAAAAATAAAGCAAGTAAAATAATATGTACCCTGAGAGATCATATTTATTTATTTATTTTACTGTAAATTTTTATACCGCATTTTTCCAGTGGATCAAAAGGAGATTGTAATTTTACTCCTGAATGCAGTGAATAACTATGTTTTTAAATGGTGTTGGCATGAAACATAACTTACAATAATTCTGGTGACTCATAACCACTGCCTGCATTACAGTGCACAAATTGAGGATTTACAAATGGCTGCTGATAATACACTGCCTGCAGCACAACCTAAGCTGTTTTTCACAACATTTGATGCCTAGATATCCAATTACAATTGAGAATCCAGGAAGACTGAGGAACTTTTTACAACCTCTCGTAGCTTAACAGAAATAGTTTCCCCTATCTTAATTTCAAAATCAGCATGTTTCAGCAACTTGCCATCCTAACCGATGGCTGTCTTGCCTGTGTTAAGAAGTAATCGATTAGCTAACAACCATTTTTCAAACGAACAAACCATTTCTTAATATCTGACATACATTTATTAAAGTTGATTTACAAGGATGTCAAGGATTACAAAAAATCAGATGTCATCTGCATAACTAAAAGGTTTAAAGTCATATGTCCTAAAGATACTTGCCATAGGTTGAAACTAGATGTTTATTTATTATATTTAACTGAATTTTATATACTGTTATTCTACAAGGCATAATGGTTTACATAGAACAGAACAAAATGGTTTACATAGAACAAGTCAATAAAGGTACAGATAATTTTATAGAACAGTGAAGTCAACTATGTACAAAGCCAAATGCTGGCAAACTATATATAGACAGCTATAAGGAGATAAACACCTAAATGTAAGATACCCAAACCCAGTGTATCAAGAATCCAAACATCAAAACTAGGCCCAAAAATACCGTAGAACAAAGCTAAACATTTTTTTGTCGGAATTGCCAGCCCAGTAGAGAGGAAAAAGCCCTCACACCGCTGTGGCGTTCCCTTTTAATCATTCAATGAATTAAAATCAGTATTCACTTAACTGAAGGCTGTGGTAATTTCCATCAAATCAGCAATGCTAAAGATCACGACGTGGCATGTTTCGGGGTAATTACTGTAGTACCCCTGCATCAGGTCAAGAAACATTGCTTGGCAGCCCAAACGCTGTGGATTATCGCTTCAGAGAAACTGTTTTTTTATCAGGGCTTCGGTAGCGTCAGCTCAGCTGATTCCATTCAGCTCATAGGAGGAAAGTCGGAGAAAGCCAATCAGAGCTATAAGGGGAGGGGCCACTGACCAGAGACCGCCCCCTTAAATCCGAGAAAGGCAAAAAATCATATTATCGTGTACCAGTCAAGTTGTTGGTTTAAACCCCTCGGATGTACTGAGTTCAAACGATGGATCCATCGCTGTTCATGGAATTGTAAAGCTTGCACCAATATAGACCAACATGAAGTACTAGCCGGATTAGCTTCGTGTCCTTTGTCTCTACCGGACCGTATCCCTCGACACTTTATTCTTGATCTATTGGATTTAGTGTTAAATCACAATTTTTTATTTACCAGCAGCAGCATTATCTCCAAATTTACGGGATTGCTATGGGTGCCACGGTGGCGCCTTCTATTGCCACATTATATATGGGGTGGTTTGAAGAGCAATTTATCTATCCTCACCCGTTATATGAGTACATCCCCTTCTGGCGGCATTTTCTAGATGACATCTTTTTTATTTGGACTGGCACGCGGGAAGTTCTGGAAGAATTTCTCCGGCTATTAAATTTATTTAAGCCTAATATACAGTTTACAGCCCAGATTGAGACCCGACGGATTCAATTTTTGGATATCACAGTGGAGCTGACTGAACAGGGCTTCGAGACTTCCTTATACCGAAAGTCGGTTCAACGCAACACCCTTTTGCGTTTTGATAGCTTTCATCCACCTGCTTTAAAGCGAGGGCTACCATTTGGCCAGTTTTTACGCCTTCACAGGAACTGCACCCATCTGGCTGACTTTAAGGTGCATGCCAGAGATTTAACCTCTCGGTTATTGGCAAGAGGTTACCCACCTTCGGTGGTGCGGTTGGCTTATAAAAGGGCTAGTCACATCCATAGGGAATGGCTTTTACGGGGTTCTTCCCCTACATCTTCTTCAGATCACATTACAGCAGTGTTCCCCTACATGAAGGGCTCTTCCAAGGTGGTAGGAATTTTGCATCAATATTGGCCCATTTTAGGTCTACATCCTTGCTTCCGGAAGAGGTTACAAATAGCCTACTCTAGGCAATCGAATCTACGTGATATGGTGGTACACACCACTGCGGTGATTGATCGCCCAATTGCCTTTCATGATATAGCGGGACACTATCCATGCGGCAACTGCAACTACTGTTCAAAAAACATCCCGGGTTCATCATGGCTTGACATTCACACTCATGTTACCCACCGAACCCGGTGGAGCACCAGCTGCAATACATCGTTTGTGGTATACCTTATAATCTGCCCATGTAATCTATATTATGTTGGACGCACCTCTAGGCCGTTCAAGGTTCGCTTGGGTGAACATGCCTCCAGGTTGCATACCGCATCACTATCGGCACCGCTGGTGGAACATTGCTTGTCCAATTCCCACACTTTTGACATGCTCACCTGGCGAGTTCTGGATTTTATACCTTTGAACCCTCGGGGGGGGTAATCGTTTGCAAGCTTTACAATTCCGTGAACAGCGATGGATCCATCGTTTGAACTCAGTACATCCGAGGGGTTTAAACCAACAACTTGACTGGTACACGATAATATGATTTTTTGCCTTTCTCGGATTTAAGGGGGCGGTCTCTGGTCAGTGGCCCCTCCCCTTATAGCTCTGATTGGCTTTCTGCGACTCTCCTCATTTGAGCTGAATGGAATCAGCTGAGCTGGCGCTACCGAAGCCCTGATAAAAAACCGGTTTCTCTGAAGCGATAATCCACAGCGTTTGGGCTGCCGAGCAATGTTTCTTGACCTGATGCAGGGGTATTACAGTCATTACCCCGAAACGTGCCACGTCGTGATCTTTAGCATTGCTGATTTGATGGAAATTACCACAGCCTTCAGTTAAGTGAATACTGATTTTAATTCATTGAATGATTAAAAGGAAACGCCACAGCGGTGTGAGGGCTTTTTCCTCTCTACTGGGCTGGCAATTCCGACAAAAAAATGTTTAGCTTTGTTCTACGGTATTTTTGGGCCTAGTTTTGATGTTTGGAGCTATAAGGAGATAGCTGGTATTAGGTTGACGGAGTTGATAGAGTGGATGGAAGTAATGTAGAGTGTGTCGATATTGGAGCTCAGGGGCTCCAATTGTATTATATTGTATGTGATGAGGTGGGAGAGGAACATAGGTGCTATGGGATTTATGAGAATATGTGGGTTTATGTCTAGGAAGGGGGAAAAAAAGGATTATGGTGGGGGGAGAGGGAGATAGTGTGAGAGAATGCAGGATGTTCTTGCTGTGGGTTGGATGTTGGGTATGTACCATAGTATTCTTCAAATAGGAATGCTTTGAGGTGCTTCTTGAAGATGATGTAAGATTGTATGCAGCGTAAGGTGGGGGGGGGGAGTTGATTCCATAAGGTAGGGGCATAGAATTCAAATGCTCTGGTGCAAGTGCGTTGGGGTTTCTTGCAGAATTGTGTTGATGGAAGGAGAAGATTGACTGCATTTTGTCGACAGAGTATGTTGTTAGTAGCTTGCTTGAGTAGGGATTGGATCTGTTCAGCCGAAGTGTTGAAATAAGCCCTGTGAATGATGGTGAGTATCTTAAATTTAATGCGGGATGCAAGAGGGATCCAGTGAAGGGATTTCAAGGTAGGGGTGATGTGTGACTGTCTTGGAACGCCAGCTATGTGCGAACTACGGTGTTTTGAGCAAGCTGGAGAGGAGCTATTGTAGCCTTAGGAAGCCCATGGAGAACAGAGTTACAGTAGTCGAGGAGTGGAGTAATGGAGGCTTGGCAGATTATACAGAAGCTGTCTTGTGATAGGAAACATAGAAACATAGAAACATGATGACAGAAAAAGACCACATGGCCTATCTAGTCTGTCCTTCCATATCAACAACTACAACAGTCCACTTTTTACCTTTAGAGATCCTCTGTGTTGATCCCATGCTTTTTTGAATTCAGTTACTGTCCTCATCTCCATCACCTCCACTGGGAGACTATTCCATGGATCCACTACTCTTTCCATAAAGAAATAGGAGGGATTGAAGGTTTCAGAGGATTTGGAGTTTGAAATATATGTTTTTGGTGACATTCTTGACGTGATGTTGGAAGCTTAGATGTTGATCCAAGGTGATGCCAAGGTATTTTGTTTGGGATTTGACTTGTATGTCCACATTTCCAAGTTTGATGGTTGGGGGAGTTGTGAAATTGTGGTCTTTAGAGATGTAAAGGATCTCTGTTTTGTTGAAGTTTATTGCAAGGTTGTGATGCTGTAGCCATAGGATGATTTCATTGAGGCATTCGTCAATACAGGTCAACACTTAAATTGTTACTGACTTTAATCTGTAGTATCTTGGTGAGCTGAACACGAATATAACATTAAAAAAATGTTATTGGCTCTCGTTTTGAAGATATTGCATGTAGTTCATTTTTGACGTTTCACCATGTAAATTTATCCAGTAGAACATCAACAACATCCCAAATAAGCCTTGAATGATGTAATATTGCATCACATTGCATAATACCAGCATGCACACATCATCCAGAGTTGATTGCATCATTTTCTGATGCAATGCAATACTACTGCCAGACGGCTGCTGAAGCCATCTATCGTCAGCAGTGTACTATACGCAGTCGGAAAGGTTGAGCATTTAAAATATTTCAGACTGTGTGCTAGACAGTCTAAGCTACTGTTACATGTAACTTTTATTAATCATATAATTTTAGCCATTTAGGTACAATACAGAACAATAATGCCACAAAAGTGCGTTAATACCATTGACAATATCTGCTACATTTGTGGGGAAGTGACATTTGCCAACCAGAAGAAAAGTATCACTTCTCAACTGAAGAAGGCATCTCATCTTTACTTCAGATGCAAGATTGGTGACTAAGACAAGCCTTGGGCCCTGCATATATACTGCGCTACATGTACAACACAGCTTTCACAGTGGTTGAATTGCAAAAGACCATCAATGCCGTTTGCAATCCCAATGGTGTGGAGAGAGCCAAGCAACCACATAAATGACTGTTACTTCTGCTTGGTTCCTCCTCTTTCCAGTGGAATAACGAAGCAAAAGAAGTCGAGCATAGTCTACCCAAACCTTCCGTCTGCATTGAGACCAGTTCCACATGGTGAGGGACTTCCTATTCCAGAACCTCCATCAGAATATTCTCTTGATTCATCTGATGAGGACAAGGGTGAGCCGACCTGTTCTTCTCCTGGTCCGTCAGCATGCAGTGACCCAGATTTTCACTGGGATGCATATCAACTCCACACAGAATAACACAGGAAGAACTAAATGACCTGGTTCGTGATTTGGACTTAACCAAGAACAAGGAAGAATTGCTAGGATCAAGACTCCAACAATGGAATCTTCTAGAAGAAGATGTCAATATTACTTGATATCAAAAGCGCCACCAGCAGTTGGAGCCTTTCTTCAGAAAGGAAAGTAATCTGGTATTCTGTTCCGATATTGAAAGCCTCATGAATGCCTTAAAAATCACTCATGCCCCACAAGACTGGAGACTATTTATAGACTCTTCGAAACTGAGTCTGAAGGCTGTGCTTTTGAACAATGGAAACCGTCTTCCATCTATTCCAGTAGCGCATGCTGTCCACATGAAAGAGACATACAATAACTTAAAGCATCTACTGACTTCCATTAACTATAACAAGTACAGCTGGCACCTCTGTGGTGACTTGAAGGTAGTTGCCCTTTTAATGGGACTGCAGCAGGGATATATAAAATGCATGTGTTTCTTATGTGAGTGGGATAGCCGAGCAAGGGATTGGCACTACTTGCGGAAGGAATGGAATCGCAGACAAAATGTAACAGTTGGAGAGAAGAATATCCAGCACCCAATCCTGCTACCACCCCTTCACATCAAACTAGGTTTGATGAAAAATTTCGTAAAAGTCATGGACCACACTTCACCAGCTTTCCGATACCTGCATGAAAAATTCCCTCGACTCAGTGAAGCAAAGATTAAAGAGGGAGTTTTTGTGGGTCCTCAGATTCGAGAGCTCTTCAAAAATGACTGGTTCAACAACTTGCTGCAGGGTGATGCGAAACAAGCATGGAATGCTTTTTGCCTAGTGTCAACAAACTTTCTCGGGAATGTTAGGGTAGACAACTACAAGGAACTAGTAGAAGACATGCTGATGCAGTATCAGAAACTTGACTGCAATATGTCTCTAAAGATCCATTTCCTTGATTCCCATCTCGATTTCTTTCCTGACAACTGTGGTATGGTTAATGATGAACAGGGCGAACGTTTTCACCAAGGATATCGCAACGATGGAGCAAAGATACCATGGAAAATGGTCCACTACAATGCTGGCTGACTACTGCTGGACACTCCCGAACAGCTGTACAAGAGACAGGCGAAAAAATCTAAGAAGTAGTCTATGACTTGTTTTTTTACAGGTATTAACCGAAGGCCTATTATATTTACTATTGACATGCATTTCGTGATGTAAACATTAATTCTTGTAGATTACAAAAAAACTAGAGCAAACTTTACAATTTCACTGTCATATTCGTGTTCAGCATATAAAAATTGATAAGAAATGACTATTTTTATTTCAGTAACATGATTTTTGTAAACATTTGTTGACCAGTGAGAGGAGGAAGAATGAAATGGAGTGAAGATCATTATATCGTCGGCATAGAGTTGGAGCCAACCTTGAATTTCTATATGATGAAGCATAATGGTCTGATGTATATATTGAAAAGGAGGGAGGAGAGGCCAGAACCTTGAGGGACTCCTTGAGGAAAAGTGTAAGGCGCAGATTCTTGGTTACCTATCTTTACTGTTTGGGTTCGATTGGATAGGTAAGAATGGATCCATTTGAGAGGGGTACCTTAGACTCTGATGGTGTTGAGATGGTTAAGCAGAATTTGGTGGGATACAGTGTCAAATGTGGCAGAAATGTCCAGAAATAACAGAATGAACCCAGAAGAGGATTTTTCAGTTCCAATGATGAGTGTATTCAGTAGGGAGGTGAGAAGAGTTTTGGCGCTGTGATAGTGACGAAAACCATATTGCCTGAGATAAAGTGGGGCAGATCTGTCCACGTGTTCCTGGAGTTGAATTTGGACTGTCTTTTCAATAATTTTGGAAAGATGAGGAATGTTGGCTATAGGTCTGTAGAATGCAGGAGAGTTGGGGTCGAGGTTAGGTTTTTTGAGTAAGGGTCTCACAGAGGCTTGTTTGAGAGCAGGAGGGAGATAAGCTTGGTTGCATGAAGTTTGGAAATGAATGATAACATAGTGGTTTTCGTTTGCTTGATCCAGGTCACTGGGCAGGGGTCCAGGGGAGAGGTGGTAGCACTGATATGGTTGATGATGTTTAGTATTTCTTCAAGGGGAACATCTCTAAACATCATCCAGGGAGTTGTGTTGGCAGTTGAGGGGGTGGGAGGGGGTATGATGATAGTGAAGGAGCCAGGAAGTTGGTGCTTGGATATCAGGAAATCGGCTCTTAGCTGAGGGTGAATAGTGCCAGTGTTATGGGGTTGGGATGGATCATTTGTAAAGGATTTGACAATGTTGAAAAGTTCTCTTGGCTTGTTTATAGAACACAGCAAGATGTTTTCATGATGTTCACACTTGGCTTTGAGGGTGGTGTTGGAGTATGCTGTTTGGTATTTCAGATAGATGGCATGAAGTTGTGGATCTTTGGATTTTCTCCAATGTCTCTCAAGCTTTTGGAGGGAGCGTTTTTGATCTTTGAGGTTAGTTGAATACCAAGTTGCATAGGGGCGATGAGGTTTAGGTGGATTGCGCAGTGGAAGTTATGAAGCTGCATAGATGGTGGTGTTCCAGGAGTACACAAGAGTATCGAGGTTGGAGTGGAGGAATGCTTGCTTCAGAGTGGGGGTGATTTGTTGAGTGAAAGATGTCTCATTGAAACTTCTACATCTTCTCACAGGGATTTGGGGGGAGGGGGATGTTTGGACAGGGTGGTGGGTAAGGAGAATAATATAAGGTGATGGTCAGACCATGGGACTGGGGTAGATATGGGGGAGATGAGGCAAGTGGGTTGGAGGCTAAGAGAAGATCTAGGGCACCACTCTTGAGATGAGTTGAGGTGTTGATTAACTGCATAAATTGCAAATCATCCATGCTTGAAGAAAAGCGTTGCTTGGGTTGACGTTAGCTGAAGGAAAATTGAAGTCTCCAAGTAGGATTTGGGAGATTGTGAGAACATGCAGTTTCGAGAAGTGTGTCTAGCTGATCTGGGTTGTGATGGGGTGCCCTACATACAAGGCAAATGACTTATTGCTTATGGTGATGGTGTCCAGACCATTAGATGATGTTGCGCTTGTGGTTTGTGAAGTTTAGTTGCTTGTTGGAAAGAATACAGACTCCCCCACCTCTGTTGTTGGATCGTGTGCAATTATGGATGTTGTGAGTGCTGGTGTTAAGTTGATTGAGCAGGGCATTGTCCGTTTCAGTAAACCAAGTTTCTGTGATACAGAGAAGATCTATTGAATCATCAATGATGTGGTCAGAAAGAGTCTGTAGTTTATTGCGGGCAGAGCGAGCATTGATCAGGCTGCATTTTATTGTATGGACAGGTTGTGTGGTGAGTTGGAAGGTGGGGTTGGATAACTCAGTTTGTGGTGAGGTAGGGATGTAAATGAGGCAAGAGGGTCTTGTATTGGTGAGTGTGTTGCTGAAATAGAGTGGGGGGGTGAGATAGGTCTTGGAAGATGGATGATAGGAATGGGAGAGGGGAGAGGGGAGGGTGAAGTGAGTTGAGATTCCATAGGTAAGGAGGGAGGAAAGATATAGGAGAGCTAGCCAGCTGAGAAAGAGTGGCATGTTTGATAGACATTGTTTGGAGGGAGTTCTGGGGAACTAATAAAAGGAAATGATGCATTGTGTTATAGGTGCAGCTGGTAGATCAATTTGTGGGAGGTAGTGAGAAGTAGTAGTATTCAGTGTGCAGCGTGTGAGATCTGTGGCAGTACTTGAGCTGCGATGGGTTGCAACAGTATTTTCAGCAGTGTTTGATACCCTGAGAGGATGATAGTTTGTGAATTGTAGTAGATTCAAAAGATACAATGAGATATGCTAGCATAAGGAAGCTCCCACTATGTTACAGCAAGACTCTATAGGAAGACTTTAAGGTAACAAGTGTTTAAGTTGCGACAAAACAGTAGAACAGTGAGTTGTGTAGTGTTTACAGGGCATAGTGGGTAGTTAGACAGTGAGAAAGGTGAGTGTGATGGTAAAAGTTATATTTGAAATGTGGAATTAGGTGCTTCTTTCATTTCATCTGGTCCCCGCCTAAGGGCCACACCAAAGGGTCCTCTGGCGAGGCCCTTGGGCGTGGGCCTGCCAGGCATCCGCATGCCTACCGATTCTTTAAAATTAAAAGTGACCCGAGGCCTCTGACTGGCCTTCTGCAGGGGAGCGGGGAAGAGTCCTGCTTCCCACTTCCTTGTGCGATGCTGATTGGGGGTTTGGCTGCTTGCGGCGGCCCGATGTTCCTTCCGACGCTGCTCCTGCTGGTTCTTTAAATTTAAAAGTGTCCCAAGGCCTCTGATTGGCCTTGTACAGGGGAGCGGGGAGGAGTTAAATAGGATATGTAAAATAGGATAGAAAAAAGTGTAGTTGCTCATCTATAGCAGGTGTTCTCCATGAACAGCAGGAATAAGTCCTCACGTATGGGTGACATCACCTATGGAGCCCCACATGGGAACTCTCCCCAGCTTCCAAAGGAAGCTTTTGAGAGGCACACCGCACATGTGCGCCTGCCTTTCCACCTGCTGCAACACCATCTTCTCCAGTCTAATAACATAGCAGGAGCCAAAAAGGCAACTCTCTGGGGAGGAGGCCGGGTTATGAGGACTTAATACTGCTGTTCACAGAGAATACCTGTTACATGTGAGTAATTACACTTTCTCCATTAACAAGCAGGAAATAAGTCCTTGCGTATGGGACTCCCAAGCTACAGGCTACCGGAACCCAAGGAGATCAACAGCCAACAGGGGCAACGAACTGGTGAAACCAGGAAGAACAGCAAGGTAGTCCCCCGAGGACTCATCTGTCAGACCTGATTGTCTGACCTGATACAATCTGTCAGACCTCACTGTCAGACCTGATACAACCCACCCCAGACAACAGATTAAGAAGGGCCATGTCCTGCAATACCATCCTCCTACCAAAAGCCATCACAAAATGCAACATATCTACGAGAAAGCGTGCCTTTGCCCTGTTTGCCCCCTCCTGCTGGAACTCTCTCCCAGCAGAAATCCAGTCCATAAACAATCTCCCCCAGTTCAGAAAAGCCCTCAAACACCATCTATTTCTTCAACACTTCCATAACTCCGACAACATCACCTAGGCATCATCACACGAACCAACAGTCTCTCAAACCATGCCACCTAACCAATCTCCAATGATAATGTTTCACTACGTTTATTCATCCCTTATAGGGCTTGTATCAAAAACCCTTTTTGTACATAGTGTATAAGGTTAACATGTTATCCATGTTTAAATTCCCTGTTATATGTAAGTTCAATGTCTGAGCGTTCTACATTGTACAAACCTGTTCCTTGTAAACTGCGCTGATGCCAAATAGTGCGGTATAGAAAAACAATAAATAAATAAATAAATAAAATAAATCTGATTCAGCATCCACAGCAGACATCGAGCCTGAGAGGTTTTAGCAGATAGCCTGGATGGACAGAAGAGCCAGTGGGCAGGAGTTGTTTCTAAGATGCAAAGAGATGCTGGAGCATGGACTGGCCAAAATTGCTGTCCCATCAGGAAGCCTCATCCAGACAGTAGTGGGCTGAAAAGGTATGTACCAAAGATGACGTAGCCACCTTGAAGATTTCCTCTGCAGAAACAGAGTGGAGGTTGGCCACCAATGCAGCCATAGCTCAGACATTGTGAGCCGTGATGACCTTCAAGGCTCAACCCAGCCTGGGAATAAGCAAGAGCGATGCAGTCAGCTAGCCAAAGGGATAGCATGCGCTTTGAGACAGTGGAGCCCAGCTTACTGGGATCAATAGAAATGAACAGCTGGGTGGACCAGCGGTGCACCTTCATGCAGTCCAGATAGAAGGCTAAAGCCCACTTGTAGTCTAAGGTAATCAACGCCACCTCACCCTGGTTAGCATGAGGTCAGGGGAAGAAAGCCAGCAAGACTATTGACTGGTTGAGGTAGAATGTGGACACCACCTTCGGCAGAAAGTGGGGGTGCATGCGAAGAACCACCCTGTTTGGGTGAAACATGGTGTATTGCGGGTGAGCCACCAAGGCTTGGAGCTCACTGATGTATTGGGCTGACATAACTGCCACCAGAAAGAGGACCTTCCTGGTCAGGAATTTCAGGGGACAAGAGTCCAGCGGCTCAACGGAGTCCACATCAGCTGGGTGACGACCATGTTGAGATCCCAAGCCACCATAGGTGGCTTGAGGAGGCTTCAAGAGAATCAGGCCCCGCATGAAGCGAGTCACGAGAAGCTGGACCAAAATGGGCTTCCTCCCGAAGCCGCGATGGTAAGCCTCTATCACGCTGAGGTGAACACGCACTGAATTGGACTTGAGGCTCGAGTCAGAGAGATACAGGAGGTACTCCATCAACTGATCCAACAGTGCAAGAAAAGGGGCCCAGCACCCTGCCCCCACACCAGGCGGAAAACCTCCACCACTTGAGTACGTAGGCCTAGCGCATCGAGTCCTTGCAGGATGCCAGAAGGATATTCGTAACATCCTTGGGAAGGTTGAGCTCTAAGAGGACTACCTACAAAGCATCTAAGCTGTGAGGGCCAAAGAGCAGACTTTGGGATGCAACAAGGTTCCGTTCTCCTGAGAGAAGCAATCCGGGATAGAGCCGAGTCAGAGAGGCTTCCTCTGCGAGGTCTGCAGCAGTTGTGGGAACCATGGCTGCTGAGGTCAAAAAGGGGCGATGAGGATCATGGAGCCCTTGTTGGCCTGGAGCTTCAGGAGGGTTTCACCACGAGTGGTATCATGAATGCATACAGTAAGCCCTCCCCCAGTGGAGGAGGAAGGCATCCAAGGCCAAGCGGTTGCTGGCCAGTCTCCAGGAGCAGAACTGGCTCACCTGAACATTCTGTGCCATGGCAAAAAGATCCACCATAGGAGTGCCACACACCTGAAAGATCCTTTCCACCACCACCCTGTTGAGGGTCCAATCATGTGGTTGAAGGACTCAGCTGAGCTGATCTGCCAGGATGATGAGCTCACCAGGCAGATAAGTCATTTTCAGGTCCATGCCATGGAGCAAGGCGAAATTCCACAACTGAACAGCCTCCCAGCAAAGGAGGTACGGGCCCGTGCCCCCCTGCTTGTTCACGTAGAAAATTACCACTTGGTTGTCCATTTGGATCAGGACCTTCTGATTGGCCAGGTGCACTCAGAAGGCTCGGAGGGCATTGGCTATCGCCCAAAGCTTGAGAAAGTTGATCTGAAGCAGGCTCTCCTACTCGGACAACAGGCCCTGCATGCACAAGCCATCCAGGTGAGCTCTCCAACTGAGCTTGGACACATCATTCATGAGCATCTTGTGAGGACTGCCATCTGGAATGGGAGGCCTCTGAGCAGATTCTCTGGCTTGAGCCACCAGTTGAGGGACTGCACCAGAGGCACGGTGACTGCCATTCTGTCCTGGAGGCGGCTTGTCGCCTGCTTCCATTGTGTGCTTAAGGTCCATTGGGCCTGCCGCATGAAAGGATGGGCCTGTAGGGTGTCATGCACCATGGCAGCCATATGACCGAGGACCCTCAACATCCCTCAACATATTTCAAAAAGTCTGGTGATGGGCAAGATGGGATCTGTAAACATGCCAATTTACATCTGCTATAATCTGAACAAACGCCGGCCTCACTTGTCTTTTGGAACTGCTTATGGTATTGGTGACTGGAGATTTGCTTGTCCACATAGGTGTTTTTGTTTACCTTTTGTTCTCCTGCACACTTTGCTGTTCCTCTCTCAAACTCCCTTTCAAAGATCCCTGTTTATCCCCTTAACTCCATTTCTTCTCCGTCCCTCAGCTATGCTTGCCCCCAACTCCCCTTGCCTCTCTCTCTGGCTCTGGGTGTGTCAGTCTTCATGTTGCCCAGCTGCTTGGTCCTATCTGTCTGTGTGTGCCTGAGTATACCTTTCTGTGTCTCTGTGTGGTTCCCTGTTCTGTGTGTGTGTCTGTCATTGTATGTGATTGTAGGTGCATGTCCGGTAGTGCATAGATGTTGGTGGAAGGTGTCCCTAGGTGTGAAAGGATGGAGGCAGGAGCCATGAGTGACCTGAACAGATAGTTAGCACAAGCCATACTGCATGAGGCCTGCAGGGAGCAAAGGATGGCCACCTCTTTGAGGCTGCTTTTGGATCCTGATCCACTTAGTCTCCTATGTGTTGTCTTACCATTTCCTTAGATTTATCCTTGTCCTCAGCTATTGTGTTGTCTGTCTTGACTAGATTGTAAGCTCTGATGAGCAAGGACAGTCTTTTACGTGTGTCCGTATAGTGCTGCCTTTGCCTATAGCTCTAAATAAATGATCAATAATAGTAATAGTAGTACTGTTCCAGGTCAAAGGACTATAGCCACTGCCGCTACTCTGCCCATGGACTCAAAGGCATCATAGATGCCCCGCACCATGAATTTAGAGCAGTCTTTGCCATAGCCCACCAGGGCCCAAAATGCTTCAAGGCGGTCAACGGGGGCAAGAGCAGTGAATTCCACCAGGTTCAGCATGATGCCTTTCAGGAACATATGCATATAGCTCTGGTAGGCCAGAACCCTAGCTACCAGCATGGAATCCTGATAGCACTTTCTCCCAAAGGAGTCCAGGGTGCAAGCCTTCTGGCCAGGGGGCAGCAAAGAATGGGTCTTGGTGCTCTTGGCCCACTTCAAGGCCAACTCTACCATGATAGAATTGTGTTGTAGTTGAGGCTTTTCAAAGTCTGGAGCCTTCTGGACCCAGTACAGGGAGTCAAGTCTTCGGCTGATGACTGGAACCATGAGAGGAGTTTCCCACAGCTACAGCAGCAACCATAGAAGGGCATGGTGCACGGGCACTGTCTCCAATTCCCTGGGGGCCAAGGGGTACTGGAGGAGCTCCAGATCCTCTGCCCTCGGTTCCTCCTCTGACTCCAGAGAGAAGGGAAAAACCTTGGCCAAGTCCCTGACAAAGTCCTAAAAGGACATGTCCTCCAGAGGTGACTTATGCGATGGATTGCGTGGTCAGGGGACCAGAGGTCCGATGCCGTTGATTCCTCCTCGGTCTCCCACTCTAATTCAGATTCCAAGAGGAAGTGCAAATAGTGCCAGGTCTCCTGTGGTTAGGGAGAGGGTGAGTGTTGATGGGACCCATGCCACTTTGCATGTGAGTGCCAGTGCCCCTGCACATTAGACTCCAACTGGACAGGGAGATGGCTGTCTGAACTAGTGTTGATTCTGATCTCCCACCCGATAGGCAGCACATGGGTCTCCAGGAAGATCTGGACAGAGTTTGGTGATGATGATGCTGACACTGCCATGTCTGTGTTTTGTAAGGCTAGAACTGCCGATAAGTGAGCTTTGAGGGCTCAAAGGCATACCTCCAACACCTGCGAGGGGGCTGGTGCCGCAGCCACAGTCACTGATGTCGATACCTCAGGTGGGGACGCCACGATGATTGGTACATCGGGAGATAACTGACTGCCCTCCTGGGAAATGGGGGTTGACTCCTCCCTTTGAAGGGTCGATACCTCCTGCTAGGGAAGCTTGTCCGGCTGTTCCCAGTCATTGCTCTCCACATCACATTGAGAAGAGCTGTGATGACGATGTACCTAGACTTATCCTGATGCTCGCCCTTCCACATCAATGGGGTCTTGTCAGAGACTCTTCTTTTGATGCCCGGACTCCCGGGTTCCGATTGGGCATGGACTTCCCTCTCCATGGACACCTCAGAAGCCTTGGACAGCATCGATGTCAGTGTCAGGGCCGAGAATGCTGAATCCGATGAGCCGAAGAGGAACTCCTTCTGTTTTTCCTGACCCTTCAGTCCCTGTTATGTCATCTGCAGATACAGACTGCAGGCTGCAGGCTGATGATCGGATCCAAGGCACTGTAAGCACCAATTGTGTCAGTCAGTCAGTGACCGAGATGATCCTCCCACACTTGGTGCATTTCTTTTTTTTTTTTTATTTATGCAGTTTTCAAAAAAAACAACAAGAAATATACAATCCCTTGCAAGAAAATAGAATACATGTCAGTAATCCAATAAGACAAAATTCAAAGATAATAATTCAAACATTATTCTAAATAGTCCACAAAATGGGGGGTAAAAAGCAAAGAAATTCTTCCAAGCAGAGGAAACTTGAAAGAAATACAAAACAAGACCAGTTAATAGGAAAAAAAAAACAAAAAAAAACCAAAGGCCACGGAGGACCCGAGAACCACAATCCCTTAAGAGAAAACATGTATAGATGGTACCGTTATTCTGACGACACAGTTGTAGAAACTCTGGCATTAATGAAGACATTAAGATCATTTGGATCAGAAAAAACGTATTTAGCATTCTTCATAATTACCAAACATCGACATGGAAATCTAAGGAAAAAGGAACCCCCCAGCTGGATTACACCCGGTTTATATAAAAGAAACTGTTTCCTCCGCTTTTGGGTATCTTTAGTTATATCGGGGAACATAGAGAGTGTTAAGCTCATAAAGGTTTCTAACCGTTTTTTAAAGAAAAGCCTCAAAAGCCAATCCTTATCTGAAATTAGAGCACATTGAACTAATAGCGTGGAAGGAACACAAGTTTCCCTCCCAACATCAGAAATCAAACCTGAAATATCCAGAACTTCAAAATTAACGTCAGAAACTACTACAGGGTCCCCAGCTTTTTTCTTAGCTATAGGAAGATAATACACTTTTGTCAAAGGAGGAATCAAACCTTCAGGGACTTTTAAAACTTCCAACATGTATCTTTTAAACATATCCAGAGCAGTGACCCCCGATACTCGGGGAAAATTCAAAACTCTAAGATTAGCAGCCCGGGAAGCATTTTCCAGCGCTTCCAATTTATATTTAAAAGTCCCGTTTTCTTTAGTTAAAGTCGACAAAAGAGCAGAATCAGTGTCCATCTGAGAACCTAGACTGGTAATCTGATTCTTCAACCGTTCATTAGAAGACGTGAGAACTTGGATATCAGCAGCATTCTTCTGAATAACAACATCATGATCTTGAATTTGAGAAGTCAGAACCGTAGTTCGAGACATGAGAGCTGTAGATAAGGTGGCTATAGCGTCCCAAATGGACTCCAATGTAAATACCTTAGGCCGAAGAAGAAAAGGAGAATCGGGAAAAGCAGGTGTCGATACCAGCTGAGGGGACCCTTCCCCCTACAAGGAAAAGGACGACAGAACCTCCGTCGCTCCAACTTCACCCGAAGCCTCCCCAGAGTGAACGGGGGTCTGTGGAGCCTCTCGTACAGCTGACACCCTCTCCGCACTCGGGGCTCCCTTCTCGGAGGACTCCGAAGCTGTCACAGCTGAAGCGGGCTCCATCATAGTCAGGTGTGGTGGCGGTGTTCTCTGTGCAGGGGAGAGAGATGTCTCACTATCCGACGGAAGAGCCCGGACCTCACTACCAGGCAGAGCCAAGCCGGCTCGAATCCCCTGTTTTTTGTCCTCAGGTAGGTGCACAAAATGGTCCATAGGACCAGAAATGGATTGTTGGGGCTCGGAGGGAGCAGCCCGCAACTTCCCCTTTCGCTTAGGCATTCAGTCGAAGAAACACTCCGCGGCCATCTTGGAAAGCAGCTCCTCCCCCCCCCCCCCCACTTGGTGCATTTCTTGATGCACTAGCTGGCTTAGACATGCCAAAAAATACTGTCTCAGACAAATTAAACTCAGTAGTTGCTGTAGGAAGGAAAATATCTCCAGAGGGGACAAAAATGCCAAAAGGTGACGGATGGTTTAGTTGCTCATATTATCTCCCTTCTTAAGTCACTTCATTGGCTCCCTATCCATTTCTGCATTCAGTTCAATCTTCTCCTGATGACCTATAAGTACATTCACTCTGCAGCTCCTCACTACCTTTCCTCTCTTATCTCTCCCTACATCCCTCCTCGGGAACTCCATTCTTCTGACAAATCGCTTCTATCTGTACCCTTCTCTTCTATTGCTAATTCCAGACTTCGCTCCTTTCATCTTGTTGCTCCTTAAGCCTAGAACAAACTTCCTGAGTCTATAAACCAGGCGCCTTCTCTGACCCTTTTCAAATCCAGGCTGAAAACACACCTCTTTGCTGCCGCTTTCGGATCTTGACTCACCTTATCTCCTTTGTGTTTCCTTCCCATTCCCTCTAGATGTATCCTGTGTCTACAGCTGCTGTGTTGTCTGTCTTGACTAGATTGTAAACTCTGATGAGCAGGGACCATCTTTTACATGTGTCTGTGCAGTGCTACATATGTTTTGTAGCACTATACAAATGTTCAATAGTAATAGTAGTGGTAAGAAAGACAGAAAAAATGGGCCAAGAAAAGAAATCTTTTTTCCAGTATGCAGGAACACATTGTAGGGGCTCTGCGGAAATAAGAAGACTGGAGAAGATGGTGTGCATGGGCGGTGTGCCTCTCAAAAGCTTCCTTTGGAAGCTGAGGTGCATTCCCATTTCGGGCCCCATCGGTATTGTCACCCATATGTGAGGATTTATTTTCTGCTACTTCACGGAGTAAGTGAAGATCCCTGGGGAACTCCATACTGTAACAGACAAATTTCAGAAAATGATTTCCCTACTTCAACAGAAAACTATCCGTCAATCACAAAAAAAATGGAGCCTGTGCTTACTACCAATTCCCATCTCAATTAACCACCGCAGTAGCAAAGAATGTGAAACTACATTAAAAGCTGCAGGGAGATCAGGGAGAATCAGCAGACCTGATTCTCCTTGAAAAAAAAAGATGTTCACACATGCTATGAAAACAGTTTCTGTGCTGAATCCAGGGCAGAATCTGGGCTGGGCGGGATCCAAATTTTCAGTCCTCTACAAAATCTCCTGTAGCTGACTTGCAGCGCAGGCCTCTAACCCATTGGCTAAAACTGAGGAATTGGAGACCAGCCTATAATGACTAGATTCATCTGGATCCAAGTCATGCTGTTTTTATAATGGCCAAACTTGTGCTCTCTTCAAATTCTGTGGAAAAGCGGCAGATTCAATAGAAAAAGAAACCATCTTAATTGAAAAATTCACAAACAAGTCTGATGGATACTTCCAAAGGCCAACTGGGAAAGGATTAAACACACAAGTTCCAGAGCTGACTTTTTATAAAAAGCTCTTAATCTGAGCAGCTGAAAGATTGACACATCTTTGTAAACCAGTCTCAGAACAATTTCTGCTTTATGAGAATAGCTCATTGAGACAAATGATCAGATTGTAGAGAAGGATCCTTACTTATAGACATACCCAACCTCTCATCCAAAGTACTTGGGGCAAGTTTAATAAATTGCGCTAATCAGTAGTGCGTGCTTTAGAATTCAGTGAGTGTGCCTTGCTAAAATTCAGTGCAGGGCCACACGCACAAAATCCCACTCTAAAGAGTTAGCACTCAAATGAGTGGAAATAGGGTGGGTTGGGAGTGTAATGTGGGCGCTGATGGCACGTCACAGTTAGCATGGGTGTTTTAGCCATGAGCTGTTTGCATGTCCAAAGTCCTAACCGGGGGCAACAACTACTGGAATCCTACCTCACCTCCGTTCCTATCTCTGGACCCAGTGCAAGCAAGAAGAAAGAGACACAGCATACTGTAATATGTTAACAAAGTCTGCTAAACTTTAAGGAGGAAATTACAGAGCCACAAATCCGAGTGGTCATCTATAACACCCTCCCCTCTGCTGCATTCAGCTGTGTATAAACATATTGATCACTTCTAATCATGACAAGCATCTTGCAATCATAAACGTTGTATCTAGCTCCCACAAACATATGCTTTCCTGTCTAGCTGCATCTGCAAGATACGACCTTGACTGTCTCATATATATCCACACACATCCACTGAAAGGCTGTCAGCAAATTCCAAGCTGTTCTCACACTCCATACTTCTGAACCTTTCTCCAGGGGACCCTAGTACAGCATCTAGCCCCTCTTTATATGTGCTAATCGTGATTGTGGACAGTAGCACAGGTGCACTTAATGCCACCTCAATGGATGGCATTAGGTGCACCTCCCTCTGCTCTGGGAAGAGCAGTGCCCTCACAGTGCTCTGCTAGAGAGGTGGATATTTAACTCATGTGACCACTTTGCTGTGAGTTCTAGCTGTCTATTTATTTATTTATTTGTTGTCTTTATTGGTGTGCTACTTCACCTCCCTGTTCCCTTTAGTTTTGCACTTCAGCTTTCTCAGCTATATAACTTACCCTGCCTCTCTCAACTAACTGGCCTTTGTGTGGTAGCCAAGTTAACTGTTACTTTAAATTAAATATCTCTCCCTGCTCTGTCCCCAGAACGTGCTGCGTTTTAAACTTTTCTTCCTGCTCTAGCCTATCTGAGAGACTACCTCCTCCCCCCCTGCTGAGGGTACAGGACAGGGTACCTTGTAACAGCCCTCTTTTAATAGGTCTTATTTCCTTCCCTCCCTTCCCAACACCCACCCGCCCCGGGGTAATTGTAGCTTTATATGTACTTACATGTCTTAGAGGAAAGGGGCTGCTCTCAGGTGCAGCTCTTTATCTAAATCAGTCATACATTGAGGACTGAGATTAATTAAGCTTCAGGTGAACAAGGTATATTAGAGGTATTAGATAACACTTTTATTAGTATAGGCATCTACATCAACCCTTAGTAAGTACAGCATTTAAAGACCTAAACACAAGCTTTAAACTAAAATGCAGACAACAGTCCAGCAGCCAGATGGGGGCTTTCCAGTCTTTTGCATTGAGTGTCACATGTATGATTTTCTCCCAGTTGGTGAGAGGTCTTACGTATGCACTAAGTGCAAAGAGCTCTATGCTCTCAGGGAACAAGTCCATTCTCTAGAGGCTAGAGTAGCAGACCTGGAAGACATAAGAAAGACAGAGAAGTACATAGACGAGACCTACAGGGATATAGTACTGAAGTCCCACCTTCAGTCTGTAGCATCCCTGTTGCCATGGAGGAGAGAGGTCACATGACAGGAGAGCATCACCCTGGTGTGGCAGGACGTGATCCTGTAACTAGGACCTGTCCTCCAGGTGATGTAAAACCCTCTTGCACTGAGGACGTTTCTGCAGGGCCATGTGCCCATGAGGGAAGGGATAGGACAGCTGTTATAGTTGGTGATTCAATCATTAGGCATGTAGATAGCTGGGTGGCTGGTGGACATGAGGATCACCTGGTAACATGCCTGCCTGGTGCAAAGGTAGCGGACCTCATGCACCGCCTAGATAAGATCTTAGATAGTGCTGGGGAGGAGTCTGCTGTCTTGGTACATGTCGGTACCAGTGACATAGGAAAATGTGGTAGGGAAGTTCTGGAAGCTAAATTTAAGCTTTTAGGTAGGAAGTTGAAATCCAGAACTTCCAGGGTAGCGTTCTCTGAAATGCTTCCCGTTCCACGTGCAGGACCCAAAAGGCAGGCAGAGCTCCGGAGTCTCAATGCGTGGATGAGACGATGGTGCAAGGATGAGGGGTTTGGGTTTGTTAGGAACTGGGGAACATTCTTGGGAAGGGAGGGGCTCTTCCGAAGCGATGGGCTTCACCTTAACCAGGATGGAACCAGACAGCTGGCATTAGCCTTTAAAAAGGAGATAGAGAAGCTTTTAAACTAGTAAATAGGGGAAAGCCGACAGTCGCCCAAGAGAGCATGGTTCGGAAGAAGGTATCCTTGAAGGATACTACCAAAAGCAGTGAGGTTCCAAAAAAGAGTAAAGTAGCCCAAATGCCCTTGAGTATGGTGCAGACAGAGTGTAAAGATTCCAAATTACCCTTGCCTACCAATAGCCAGATTAATATTAATAAAATACAGTCTCTAAAATGTTTGTATGCAAATGCTAGAAGTCTAAACAATAAGATGGGAGAGTTAGAATATATAGCACTAAAGAGAGGTTAGATATGATTGCAATCTGAGAGACATGGTGGAAGGAGGATAACCAGTGGGACACTGTGATGATACCTGGATACAAACTATATCGATAGAACTGATCAAATTGGTGTAGGGGGTGCGCTCTGTTAGAGAGGGCATTGAGTCAGAAAGGATTAAAGTTATGCAGGAAACAAAATTTTCAGTAGAATCTCTATGGATTTAAATTCCATGTATGAAGGGGAAGGTGATGGCAGTGGGGGTGTACTATCGCCCGCCTGGCCAGAATGAACAAGTGGATGATGAAATGCTCATAGAAATCAAGGAAGCTAACAAAAGTCACAGCACAGTAATAATAATGGGTGATTTCAATTACCCCGGTATCGACTGGGTCAGTGTCATGGCAGGACATGCTAGGGAGATAAAGTTTCTAGATGAAATAAATGACTGCTTCTTGGAGCAGCTAGTTCATGAACCGACCAGAGGGGAAGCCATACTGGACCTAGTCCTTAGTGGAACACCAGATCTGGTGCAAGAAATAAGGGTGTTGGGGCCACTTCCTTTTAACTTTCGAAAGAGAGGCTATGATAAAATGAGGAATATAGTTAAGAAAAAACTAAAAGGAGTGGTTGCAAATGTAAAAGACTTACATCAAGCTTGGGTGTTGTTTAAAAATACTGTCCTGGAAGCCCAGACCAGCTGTATTCCACGCATTAAGAAAAGTTGAAGAAAGTCCAAAAAACTGCCAGCAAGGTTTAAAGGTGAGGTCAGAGAGGCTGTTGCTGCCAAAAAAGCATCTTTCAGGAAATGGAAAAAAGAGTCAAATGACGAAAACTGGAAACAGCACAAGCACTGGCAAGTTAACTGCAAAGCATTGATAAGGCAGGCAAAGCTAGAATTTGAGAAGGAACTTGCTACGGAAGCAAAAACATGAAATAAAGACTTTTTCAAGTACATTCGTAGGAAAAGGCCTGTGAGAGTCAATTAGACCGTTAGATGATAGAGGGGTAAAAAGGGCAGTAAGAGGAGACAAGGATATAGCGGAGAGACTGAATGAATTCTTTTCTTCGGTCTTTACTGAGGAAGATGTAGGGATGTTACCCAAGACTGAAATGGTATTTAATGGTGATACTGCAGAGGAATTGAGAGAAATATCGCTACACCGGGAAGATGTATTACAACTATTTGATAAACTGAATAGTAGCAAATCACCTGGACCGGATGGTATACATCCAAGAGTGTTGAAAGAACTGAAATATGAGATTGCAGACCTGCTATTAGCAATCTGTGAACTTTCATTAAAATCATCTGTAATACCTGAAGATTGGAGGATCGCCAATGTAACGCCAATTTTTAAAAAGGGTTCCGGGAAACTACAGAATGGTGAGCCTGATGTCAGTATCGGGGAGAATGGCCTAATGGGAGACAGCCAACATGGCTTTAGACAAGAAAGATCTTGTCTTACTAATCTGATATGTTTTTTTGAAGGTGTGAATAAACAAAGGTAGACAAAGGTGAGTCAGTTGATATAGTGTATCTGGACTTTCAGAAAGCCTTTGACAAGGTCCCTCATCAGAGACTTTTGGCAAAACTAAAAAGTCATGGGATAGGAGGTAGTGTACTATTGTGGATCGGGAACTGGTTAAAAGATAGAAAGCAGAGGGTAGGGCTAAATGGCCAATTTTCCCAATGGAAAAAGGTGAATAGTGGAGTACCCCAGGGATCTGTACTGGGTCCGCTACTTTTTGACATATTCATAAATGACCTGGAAAAGGGAATAACTAGTGAGGCTATCAAATTTGCAGACGACACAAAACTGTTTAAAGTTGTTAAAACCCAAGAGGATTGTGGAAAACTGCAGGAGAATCTGGATAAATTGGAAGACTGGGCTTCCAAATGGCAGATGAAATTTAATGTGGACAAGTGCAAAGTTATGCACTTAGGAAAGAACAACCCACACTGTGGCTACACAATGCAAGGTTCCACATTGGGAACCATCACCCAGGAAAAAGATTTAGGAGTCATCGTAGATAACATGTTAAAACCCTCCGCCCAGTGTGCAGCGGCGGCCAAGAAAGCAAATAGAATGCTAGGTATCGTAAGGAAAAGAATGGAAAATAAAACAAAGGATATTATAATGCCTCTGTATCATTCCATGGTACGACCGCACCTTGAATATTGTGTGAAATTCTGGTCGCCGTATCTTAAAAAGGATATAGCGTTATTAGAAAAGGTACAGAGAAGAGCCACCAAAATGGTAAAGGGGATGGAAGGCTACTCCTATGAAGAGAGGCTACAAAGGTTAGGGCTCTTCAACCTGGAAAAGAGATGGCTGAGGGGAGATATGATAGAGGTCTATAAATTAATGAATGGAGTGGAACAGGTAAACGTAGATCGATTGTTTACACTATCAGAATATAGAAAAACTAGGGGACATGTAATGAAGCTACCGGGTAAACTATTTAAGACAAATAAGAGAAAATATTTTTTCACTCAACATGTAATCAAACTCTGGAATTTGTTACCGGAGGATGTAGTAAAGGCTGTTAGTGTAGCTGGGTTTAAAAAAGGTTTGGACAAGTTCCTGGAGGAAAGGTTCATAAACCATTCGTATTAAAAAGGGACCCAGGATATCAATGTTTGACCCAATATAAGCATTGTGGAACCTGTGTCTCTTGAGGATACTGCTAGGTACGTATGACCTAGATTGGCCACTGTTGGAAACAGGATACTGAGCTTGATGGACCTTGGTCTGACCCAGTATGGCATATCTTATGTTCTTATGCCTGGTTACTGTGGTACTGTGGGTTATTAACATATCAATGGCAAGGGGACAGACAGACAAGCCCCCTGATGTTGATAAGGGCCTTCGTGCAGGGTATCATGGTCTAGCTATGTTCTTTTGGTGCCCTTTTTTTTAAACATGCCCCTTTGTATCTTTGCAATCTTATCTTCAAAAATGCAGCTAACATCTTGCAACCTGGCTATGGTTTTGAATGTTTAACAAACATCTGGAAGTATCCTGAAATTCCCGAATAATAAAAAAATAGTGCCTTAGTTGAACTTGCGGACTATAGGATCTTTGTTGTATGCAAATCCTGTTTAAGTTTGACTGCCAGTTGTCTATAATTCTGAAACTTTCTTTATTTCTTTATTTATTTATTTACAATCTCTTATATACCGCACTATTCAGCATCAGCGCGGTTTACATGGAACAAAATTGCTCAGTACAGTTAACACGTATGAGTTTACAGATAACAGGGCAAAAAACTTGGATAACAGGGGTAAACGATTTACAAAACATGCTACATGGAATCATATGAACAGGGGTTTCATAGAAACATATGCACCACTATGGGTTAGAGTATCTAACTTGGCGTATTGTTGGGATACCATAAATTTGCTTAGCGAATTGTATTGTTGGAATCTAAGGGTGTCGTTGGGCTCTAAGGGATGTCGTTGGGCTCTATGAGGTACTTGTTGAAAAGGTGGAATTTGAGGGCTTTCCTAAACTGTGATAGGCTCTTAATAGCCTGGATATCAGGGGGTAATGCATTCCAGCATCTTGGCGCACTGAGACTAAAGGCCCTATTGGCTGTAGATGTAGTGCAATCTGTTAGTGCTTTCGGGACTTTTAGAGAATTTATAGCCATGGATCTCCTTGCTCTATTTGGAGATGTGGTATGGATGAGGGCAGTTAAGGATGTAGAGGAGAGCTTGTTAACAGCTTTAAAAGTGAGTAACAAGGTCTTGAAAACGATTCTAGCCTGGATGGGTAGCCAATGCAACTGTATCAGCAGAGGTGTCACGTGGTCGCTCCTGGAGGCTCCATGGAGGACCCTTGCTGCCGCGTTCATGGCGAGCTGCAGCGGGTTCAAGGTGGATTGGGGAAGACCTTGGAGGATGGCATTGGCATAGTCAAAATGGGGTATGATCAACGCCTGGTAGATTGTCCTGAAATCATTTGGTTCCAGCATGGATCGTAAATGCCTAAGTGAGCGGATCTTGTAGTATACTTTTCTGACTATGTTTCCTATGTGGGCCTTCATGTCCAGGCGTTGATCCAAGGTGACTCCCAGGTAACGTATTGAAGGTTTAGATTGTAACTCAGCTTCTTTTACTTTAAGATATTGTGGTGGAGTAAAGTTAGGATTCCTCGTAATGAAGAGTACTTCCATTTTCTTGTGTTGTATTCGGAGGTTTTGAGAGAGAAGCCAGTCAGATATTGCATTGAACAGCTCGTCAGTGGGGAGAGGTCCAAATGTTCAGTAGAGAAGGGTATGTAAAGGAGGACATCGTCTGTGTATAACATGCAATCAACATTGAAGGACCGGATGATCTTACAAATTGGCTGCATGTAAATGTTGAACAATAGGGCAGAAAGGGAGGAACCTTGTGGGACTCCCTGGCTTTGGTGGAAGGGTTCTGAATTTATCCCTCCAGAACGAACATTCTTCCATTGAATCTTAATTTCCAATGAAACAGATTTACATCAGCCTTTCTCTAGAGCACCCACTTGATGTTTCAAATTTTGCAGCTCATTAGAGAATGGGAAGGACTGCTTTATATGTCCTAATTTTCGAATAATAAATGTCTCTGCTACCAGCCACTGAACTACCTAATATCAAGCAGACAACAGCTGTTCCACAGTTGAGAATTCTTGTTTCTTTTCCAGATGGAAATTTGAATCAACTGTTTCCCAAAAGCTCTCAGGCTCCAAGGTAATTTTAACAGATGGAGATCTATTAGACCTATTTCTAAATTCATTGCCACTCCCATAAGCCCATACAAATTCATTGCCCTTGATAAGCTCATACAAAAGATATCAAAAAGTGATCTGACCAGATCAATGGTGTTAAGCCTAGATCAATTACTTGATATTTCTGCAAGAGATGTCTCGGTACTATAAACACATCCAATGTATGAACTTTAACATGCAGTGCTGCTTTAGAGACCAGTACTAGGTCCAGGGATTCAATATCAAATTTAACCCTATTTCATCATTAAAATGAATATTAAGATCTTCAAATATCATAGTATTCCTAGATTTAAGGCCCAATTCCATTATGGACGTGCCGGTCGGAACTGGATGCACAGAGTGAGACGGGATTCTGATCCTGCAGGTTACGTCTAGCCCCGCGGGATCAAAATCAAATCCAGGCCTGTACATTAAGGCTGGGTCCCCGATTCCGATCAGCCTGCATGTACAGGCCTTCCCCAGCTAACTCAGTCAGGGCTCCTGAATGGAGCCGCGGCACCATGCTGTCTGGTTGCCATGGCACTGCGGCTTCATTCAGGAGCCGCGATCCCCGACCACTGGACAGAAGTCTTCATTCCCCACAGCCTGACCCTGATCTGGCCTCCCAAGGCCAGGGTCAGGCTGTGGGGAATCTCTTCTGCCCTCTCCATCCTTTTCTGTGCCCGGGCCTGCCATCCCCCACCGACTAGGGGAACTTATTCTACCTCGGAGGTGGAATAAGTTCCCCGTTCAGATTGCCGGCCATGGACATACAGGGCCAACATTGGAATCTGCCCTGTATGTCCGGGGCCGCTGACCGCTCACTGCCCTCCCTAACTCTGCCCCCGCACCTCCCCTTTCCTGCTTCCGTCTAACCTCCCCATACAATATGCAGGGAAGTTAGTCGGAGTCAGCAGAGGAATGAACCAATTAGTAATCACCTTCATTAAAAAAAAACAAACCAATGACACACATTTTTTCCTGATGGAACATTTAGCAGTAAAATCTTTGAAATATTTACATTTAATGATTTAACTAACCAAACTCTCATAATCCTCTGAGAAATTGAGAGATAGCAAACAATCCCCATTTAGCCCTAAATCAAACCTCATTGAAACTTGCTGGCAGGCATCTGCCAGGCAACAGCACTACAAACCATTAAGAGTGTCACAAATACCCCACTGCACCAGCAGAGGGGCAAAGGGCACTAATAGTGGCAGGAACACTACCAGAAGCCACCATCAGAAGGGCAAAGTAGTACAAAGAACAGAATGAACACCTCAAGATAGTGGAAGAGGGCAAAGCAGTACCAAAATTAGTAGAAAAGTGCTGAGACACTTTGAGAGGAGCAAAATGATACAAACATTAGCAGGAATGCTCCAAGACTTACAAAATTAGGCAAAGGGGTAATTTTGAGGAGTGGCCTAGTCGTTAGGACACGGTACCTCAGGCAGGTGGGCCAGTGGTTCAAGTCCCACCTGGGGACAGCAATCTCAGGCCAAAGGGACTGGGGTTTCTACGCCTATAGGTACTCCTTGTGGCCTTGGGCAAGCCACATAACCCTCCGTTGCCTCAGGTACACATGGATTGTGAGCCCTTTGAGGACAAGGGAATGTATCCAGTATCTGTTTGTAGCAATTACATAATGTAAACCGCTTTGATTGAGGGATAAGGCAGTATAGAAAGCTGGTTAAATAAATAAGAGAGTAAAAGTGGCAACAACACTATCCAGATGACCCCCAAGGGTTGAAGCAGCAATACCACTGGCTGCTGGATGGAAAGCACAGGAATACTGAAAGAACCAGTGCAGCACCAGGACAAGCTGGAAGGCCTAAGACACCTGAAGAGAACCAACACAGCACCAAGATTGGCTGGAATTCTGTCATCCAATCCAGGCCTTGACATATTTTTTGTGGATTTACAAGACAGGCCAAAATCTTAGGAGCCAGTGCTTGTGACCTCCTCATGCTCCCACCCCACCCTTCAGTTGTCTCTTATGCTGGTCTCATGTTTTCAAGTCTCATGAGATCAGCGTCACTTCCTATACTGCACATCATCTTTAGATAGCACGTGTCTATGTGGGTATGTGGTGCAATGGTGGTATGCCTGTCTGTGCATGGGATGCGGTGGTGGGATGCAGGGCTGCGGTGAATGTGTGTGTGTGCTGCAGAGCAGGGAGGCCTATGTGTGTGCTGTGCAGAGGTGGGGTGCCTGTGTGTGTGTGTGTGGTGTGGAGGTGAGGAGCCTATATGTGTGTGTATGTTTGTAATGTGGAGCTGGGATGCAGCATGTGATGTTGATGTGGGATGCAGCGTGTGTGGAGCTGGGATGCAGGATGTAGTGTGTGATGTGGGATGCTTGTGTGTGTGTTTTGTCTCTATGATTTCATTTCTTTAACATACAGCACCTTGCACTTTTCCTTCCTCCCGTAAACCCTCCCCACTCTGTTCCCCTTCAAGAGTCTCTCCCCATCTCTCTTCCCCCCTAGCACTCCCAGCCCTCTGCCCTAAATTCCACCATCTTCTTTCCTTTGTTTGTTTGTTTTTGTTTGTTACTGCCCCTTAAAGCTTTTGCAGTTTTACTCCCCCTCCTTCCTAAACTGTTTTTTTTTGTGTTTTTTTAAATTGCTGCCCCATAAGCTCTCTAATCTGCCTTGCAGGCTGCAATCCTAGCCTTCCCCATCAGTTCTGTCTGTGGGGATCTGATCTCCCAAGGGCAGAGGAGAAGTGGATGGCTGCAATCGCAGGACTAATGCAAGATGTCTGTCCACGGGAGTTTGGATCTCTTCAGGCAGACAGATTGCCTCAGGGCTGCCATCGCAGCCACCCCCTTCTCTTCTGCCCATAGGGATCGATCTCCCTCGGGCAGACAGAAGGGTTCCTGCCCCACAATCATGATTTGTTTAGGGAGTGGGCAAGTAAATCCCAGGTGCCATATGCAAATTTCCAGTTGCCATGCTGACCTGACGCTCGTGATTTGTCAAGTCCTGATCAAATGGTTCAACTGATTTCCTCACAGGATTTTTGCTTCAAATGTACTTGAAAACGTTTTTATTATGAGGTTTTGACACCATGGCAAGCTTCTTATCAAATCCTCTTGGCCGGCCTTACTAGTGCTTTGCATCTAACTTGCCAGTGTTTATGCTGTTTTCTTCATTCAATCCTTTTACTATTTTTAAAAGATTTGTTTTGGCTATAACTTCCTCTCTCACTTCATCTTTAAACCATGTTGGCAGTCATTTGGCCTTCCTTCTACCTTTTTTTAAAGCATCTGGTTTGGGCTTCCAAGTTGGTATTTTAAAACAATTTCCAGGCTTGATGTAAACTCTTAACCTTAGCAGCTGCTCCTTTTAGTTGATTGACCATTTTCCTCGTAGTTTTCATAGGCTCCCTTTTTGAAATTCATATGCTAGTGCAATAGATTTCCTTGCTGTTCTCCCTCCATTTATAAAATCAAACTTCATGCTTGCTATTTTGAACCTAATCCATAGTGGAACCAGGATCTGGTACAAGAGATGAGGTGTTGAAAACCACTTTGCAATAGTGACCATAACATGATTTAATAAATGATGAAAGGAGGCCTTGAGAGACTGATATGGGCTCGGAGTGCAGGACTTCTTTGCATATTTTCAAATATTTTCAGAGGCTTTTAGGAGGGATTTGGACGATGACTCCTCTTTTTTTTTTAAATATGTAAAGGGATTTCAGACTCTAAAGGGATGATTTCAAAAATCCATTGGTGCTAGGGGGTTCTGAGCCAGTAAACGCAGCATGTTCATAACTGAGACCAAGATCTTGGGATAACAGTTAAAGATAAGCAATAACTAGATTGTGCATTTTTGAATTTTTAGTCAAGAATGGATGCAAATTATGGTATCGTTTCCATTGGTCACTGGAGAAGCTGCATCAAATGTATCCATCCCACTCAGATATTTGCTGGAGGACGTGGTAGGGCAGGGGACTTACTGTCATATGTGGCGGGGTTGCCTGCACTATTATCATCCACTTGGGTAAAAATGACCTGGCTAGAAACAGTGCCTCTACAGTACAAAGGGACTTCCAGATTCTGCGAGAGAAACTTAAACCCATTGTCAACACTATAGCATTCTCAGAAGTCCTACCAGTTCATGCTAAGGGGGAAGAGAGGCTGCATCACATTACCAACTTTCTATGGTCTATAGTCCATCTGCCATTTCTTGTCTCTTCTTTTCTTTTCTTCACTTCCTTCCATCAGCCTATTTCCAGTTCCAGTAACTGTCCCCAATATCAGCCCCCTTTCCAGTCCTCCCCTCCCATTACATTCCAATGTCAACCCCCTTGCATTCCCAGGACTGCCAGTGGTGTCCATTCCCTTCTAGTCCCCTTCCTTCCTCACTGTCCAGCCCCTTCTAGTCCAAATACCATCCCAGATATCAGCTCACTTCCACTCCCAGTGCCATCCCCTGGAAGGTCTGGCTGGCGGGCCGGCAATGGCTGAAGGTTCCCTAGGTTGGTTGATATCCATGGGTCAGCCCTGGGAAGATTGCAATAAGTATTTTTATGTACAAAGCCAACGGTAAATGACCTACATAACTAGTTCTATATGGAAGTGAATGTCTTTTAAGCTGATTTTTTTAGAATATTCAATAACCCAATAAAGCACAAGAGGATTTTAGGGCATTTATATAAGAGGCAACCAGCTATGGTCTTTTTACAAGAAATGTATTTGTTTGGTTTGGAACATTAAAATTTAGAAGGAGGCTCGATTGCTTAGTCACTGTATTCCTCATTCAAAAGAACTAGGAGGGTACGGTGATTTTAATCTCTAAGTCCTGTCCATTCATGGTTAAGCAAAGCAAACCTTTCAGGGTTTTAACAACTTTGAATACTTTTGTGTTATCTGAAAAATTGATTACCTCACTCGTTATTCCCATTTCCAGATCATTTACGAATATGTTAAAAAGCAATGGATCCAGCACAGATCCATGGGGTACTCCACTATTCACCTTTCTCCATTGGGAAAATTGGTCATTTAGCTCTACCCTCTGCTTCTTATCTTGTAACCAGTTCCTGATCCACAGGTGTTACTTCTAAAATGCCACTTCAACACCATATAGATCGATTTATACTCTCAATACGGTTGTTTGTTGGTTGACATCTTATTATGGAAAAATATGATTGCAATCAAAAAAATAGTAATACAAAAATAAATTTTAATATAAAGCTGAAAAAAATGACTTGGAAAAGTTTTCAGCCCAGTATTAAAGGAGCCTGATTTTCAACTCAGTGGTGCTATGCGTCACATTGGCACATAGCCTGCCCCCCTTCTGCCTAACCTGGATTTTCAATGCTGGGGTCATATGCGGTCCTGGCATTGAAACCCTGGGTCTTACTGCATACCCCGGAAGCTGCAGGAGCTATTCAGGTAGCACAGATTTTTGATGCTACTCGCTTAGCCCCTGCACCTGAAAGATAGGCGAGGAAAAAGACTACAGAACTATACAAAGATCAACAAATGCTTCAATTTCCACATTATGCAAAACATATAAAAATCTGTGACTAATGCAGATCTTTATAATTCTATAAAAGTAAGACCAGAATCGATTTTAATCCCTAAGGAGCCAATATTCAAAAACCATGGCCATTCGGTCAACCGGAGGCTGGCCGGTTAAGGGTGCTGACTGCAACATTCAGCGTCACAACCAGATAGTACCACTGAATATCTTCACAGACCACCCCAGCACTATCTGATTAATGCATGGTGGTCCATGGGCAAAGCAAGGTGCCGTCAGTGCTATCCAGATAAGTGCCAACTTTATCTGGTTAATGGAATTTTCCATTGGTAATCGGGTGACTTAGGCCACATGAAAGGCGGTCTTAAGTTGCATTCCAGATGAGGGCCTACTGTAAATCTTGCTAATCAGAAACGTGTCCTGTCCCGACACTGTCACTGTATATTCTGCTGATATTTAAGCACCACAATTGACTGCCATGGCATTTGAATATCAACCCTTTTGAAAACTGGGGCCTAAATTCCTTACTAACAAAGAAAGAGAAAACAAGCCTTCATCCCAAACAAAAGCGTGAATCAATTGGAGGGAAACCACCACCAACCCAAAGAATTGCCCCATTTTTGAAAGCTTTATTAATGCCTCATTGTTAGGGTTGCCAGCCTTTTGAAAGAGAAAGACCCGCCACCTGTGGCTAGTCATGCTCTTCTCATGCCCACCCCTACCCTGCCCACTCTCTGCCCCCTACTCCACCCCACCCCACCCTTGCTCCACTCCCTGTCCCCAAAATAATTGCTACACATTCTTAAACAGAAATTCTATACTGACAGAATACGCAGCATTGGTTGTACACACACACACACACACACAATACAGACAGGCCTTCATCAATAAATGAGCACAAAACAAGAAGAAATACATAAACAAAAATAAAACCAAAACCCCAAGAAGTCATACTCTGCATGCAGTGCAACATCAAATAAATAAGAGATGCAGTTCCCCTTACTGTGTAAAATATAAAGGTAGCACAAAGTCCAATCATTAAATTGAAAATAAAATTATTTTTTCTACCTTTGTTGTCTGACAATTTTATTCTCTGATCATGCCGATCCCGATCTGAGGTTTCTGTTCCTGTCTTCTCTTAGCTCTCTTTCTATGGTCTATAGTCCATCTGCCATTTCTTGTCTCTTCTTTTCTTTTCTTCACTTCCTTCCATCAGCCTATTTCCAGTCCCAGTAACTGTCCCCAATATCAGACCCCTTTCCAGTCCTCCCCTCCCATTACATTCCAATGTCAACCCGCTTGCGTTCCCAGGACTGCCAGTGGTGTCCATTCCCTTCTAGTCCCCTTCCTTCCTCACTGTCCAGCCCCTTCTAGTCCAAATACCATCCCAAATATCAGCTCACTTCCATTCCCAGTGCCATCCCCGTGTCAGCTCCCTTCCAGTCACCCTACCCTCTGTCCATCCCCCTTCCAGCCATCCCCAGTTGCCAGCTCCCTTCGAGCCCCCTCCTTACCCCCTCTGTCAGCTCCCTTTCTGTCACCTCCATCCTCCCCCCTGTGTCATCTTTCTTCCTCCCCTTCCTTCCTCCCCCCAGTGTCATCTCCCTTCCTACCACCTCCTTCCCCCCTATTTCAACTTCCTTCCAGCCACCTCCTTCCCCCTCTTTTCAGTTGCCTTCCAGCCCTCACCTTCCCTCCTCTTTCAGCTCCTTTCTTGCCACCTTCTTCCTCCCCCCTGTGTCATCTCCCTTCTTGCCACCTTCTTCCTCCCCCCGTGTCATCTCCCTTCTTGCCACCTTCTTCCTCCCCCTGTGTCATCTTCCTTCATGCCACCTTCTTCCTCCCCCTGTGTCATCTTCCTTCCTGCCACCTTCTTCCTTCCCCCTGTGTCATCTTCCTTCCTGCCACCTTCTTCCTTCCCCCTGTGTCATCTCCCTTCCTGCCACCTCCTTCCCCCTATTTCAACTTCCTTCCAGCCACCTCCTTCCCCCTCTTTTCAGTTGCCTTCCAGCCCTCACTTTCCCTCCTCTTTCAGCTCCCTTCCTGCCACCTTCTTCCTTCCCCCTGTGTCATCTCCCTTCCTGCCACCTTCTTCCTTCCCCCTGTGTCATCTTCCTTCCTGTCACCTTCTTCCTTCCCCCTGTGTCATCTTCCTTCCTCCCCCTCCTTCCTCCTCCCTGTGTCATCTCCCTTCCTCCCCCTCCTTCCTCCTCCCTGTGTCATCTCCCTTCCTCCCCCTCCTTCCTCCTCCCTGTGTCATCTTCCTTCCTCCCCCTCCTTCCTCCTCCCTGTGTCATCTCCCTTCTTGCCACCTTCTTCCTCCCCCTGTGTCATCTTCCTTCCTGCCACCTTCTTCCTCCCCCTGTGTCATCTTCCTTCCTGCCACCTTCTTCCTTCCCCCTGTGTCATCTTCCTTCCTGCCACCTTCTTCCTTCCCCCTGTGTCATCTCCCTTCCTCCCCCTCCTTCCTCCTCCCTGTGTCATCTCCCTTCCTGCCACCTCCTTCCCCCTATTTCAACTTCCTTCCAGCCACCTCCTTCCCCCTCTTTTCAGTTGCCTTCCAGCCCTCACTCTCCCTCCTCTTTCAGCTCCCTTCCTGCCACCTTCTTCCTTCCCCCTGTGTCATCTCCCTTCCTGCCACCTTCTTCCTTCCCCCTGTGTCATCTCCCTTCCTCCCCCTCCTTCCTCCTCCCTGTGTCATCTCCCTTCCTCCCCCTTCTTCCTCCTCCCTGTGTCATCTTCCTTCCTCCCCCTCCTTCCTCCTCCCTGTGTCATCTCCCTTCTTGCCACCTTCTTCCTCCTCCCTGTGTCATCTCCCTTCCTGCCACCTCCTTCCCCCCTCTTTCAGCTCCCTTCCAGCCATCTCCTTCCCACTCTTTCAGTTGCCTTCCAGCCCTTACCTTTCCTCCTCTTTCAGCTCTCCTCCAGCCACCAACTCCCCCTCCTTTCAGCTCCCTTCCTGTCACCTCCTTCCTCCCCCTGTGTCATCTTCCTTCCTCCCTCCTCCTTTCTCCCCCTGTGTCATCTCCCTTCCTGCCACCTCCTTCCTCCCTATTTCAGCTGCCTTCCTGCATCCACTTTCCCCCTGTCAGTCCCTTTCTGCCACCTCCTCCCCCCCTCTTTCAACTCCCTTCCAGCCACCTACTTGCCCCTCTTTCAGTTGCCTTCCAGACCTCACCTTCCCTCTGTGTCAGTCCATTCTGCCACCTCCTTCCCCTTGCAGCTGCTTCTCCTGCTTCTGACAGAGCAGCGGCTGTAATAAAACTAATTTAAAAACAAAATGAAACCTGTGCGGAGCCCTCCGGCCCTATGAAACCCCTGCTGCAGCACCCGCACTAAAAAGGAAGTGATGGTACAGGGGGCGGGTTACTGCAGCTGGGGTTTCATAGGGCCAAAGGGCTCCACACAAGTTTCCTTTTGTTTTTAAATTAGCTTTATTGCAGCCGCTGCTCTGTAAGAAGCAGGAGCAACGGTTGCAAGTGGAAGGTGAGGCTGCACGGGAGGGAGGGTAGGGGCGGGGAACGTAAATGAAAAGCCGGTTTTCTGTTCTAGCCACTCCCAATCTCGCGGCCAGAGCAAAAAAACGGCTTTTCAAGGGCCGGTTTTCGATCTCTGCCAGCAGCTGGCCTGGCCACGGAAAAAATGGCCAGGCCAGCTGAAAACTAGCCTGTTGGCAACCCTATTCATTGATTTGTTGCATTTTGCTTCCATGGCTTGATACTTAAATGAGAATAAATTTATGTTGAAACAATTCTTAACGATCCACAAACAAGAGTTCAAAAAACGTAATTTCTGATCCTGAATCAAAATGTACCTGTACATCATGTGTATAAATCCAAAATATGCTGTTTTTTTGCTCTGAACAGCTGCACAAAGGACAAAAAGTAAATACTGAAAAGTGCCAAACCCTGCGGCATGCCTCAAGTACGGGAATGACAATCAGATGTCTTCATTAGCACCTTCTGAAAACATCCTGACAAATATGATTGAAAGTACATATAAACAGAATACCTAAGCCAAAGCACATATAAATAGGCCAAGAGAACTTCAAGATACAACATGTCTAAGGCAGATGAGATTTAAAACATTATAAGATAAGACTAATGCTTATCCAAACCCTATCTCAAGTATCAAGCATGGAAACAAGAAGAACCTCAGTATTAAATCCCTGCCTAAACCACACTAGTTAGAGTCCAATAATGCAGAAAATCACATAGTTCAGACAAAACACGTTTCCCGGTGAGTTTCACTAAAGAGGGAAAGTTAGAAATGGGCCAATAATTCTGTCAATCATATTTTCCATTGCACTTACATAGTAACATAGTAAATGACGGCAGATAAAGACCAGTATGGTCCATCTAGTCTGCCCGGTATGAGGGCAAGAGTAAGTGCACCTGCTGCTCTGTGCAGGCTACCCCTCCCCATGCCTTTGTCTTAAGGGTGAACCCACCGCTCCGAGTAGGACAACCATGTATGTTGAGAAATTAGTTAAGTTTATTTTGATTTTTTTAGGTTAACTCTGTTTATTGAAGATACAAAAAATACACCAACAACACTGCCAGGGTGTGGTGGCTCTTACACACGTCAGCTAGAACCAGTATCACATTGTGCACTTGTTTTTTTAGTAGTGGTTTCATTACACCTTTCTTTAAAACGGAGGGCAAAATGCAGGTAGATAATGGGGCAATTTGTTGTTTAAGGACCATAAATAACCAAAATGGGCAAGAATTAAGTGAACAGCGGTCCTTTGATGAGGTCAAACACGCTACCACATCAGCATCAACTAACTGCCGAAAAGTAAAAAAATCTACCGCCTCCTGGTTCATCTAAATTCACAATACTAGGTAAAGGCCCCTGAGAAAAAGTCTTCCTAAGGGCATCAGTCTTATGTACTAGAAATTCCTTAAATTCTGAGAGAAATGAAGCCTCAGCCAAGGCAAAGCCACCCGAAAATTTCTTAGCAGTTAATGTTTCAACAATCTTAAATAACTCTCTAGGCCAATTCAGCCAGTCAGCAAGACAAAAAGCAAGGAATATTTTATTTTTATTCATTACCAAACTATGATCAGGTCCACTTTTACCTATGGACAAAAGGGGTAGCTGCCCTTAGCCCCTGCACACCAGGGGCCCAGCTGCCCCCCTGCCCATAGGTAAAAGTGACCCTGTTCCTACCTTCTACGCTGTCTGGCCACTCGCAAGAGAAGTGAGCAGCGCTTTAGTGAACAGATCAATGTGACTTCCTGCTTCTCGTCTGCTCACTAAAGCGCCCCTCTTGCAAGGGAGCAGAAAGTAGGAATAGTAGCACTGACTGTGCTGCTCTGGGCGGGAGCATAAATGGGAAGGGGATCCTACGAATGGTAAGGGCGGCCATGAATGGGGGGACCATGAATGGGGGGTAGCCACGCTCAAAGATTTGCCCAAGGCCCCATACAGGGTTGAAGCAGCCCTAATTATGATACTGACACAGCAACTCGTGATAGCTAACTAATACCTTCTCTGATTTATCTATCCTCCATTGCCTCTCCAATGCCAAATCATGGGAAAACCATGAGGTAGAAACAGCCTTATTCCAAATTCTTGGGACAACGTCAAGCTACTACCGTCAGACTAACATAAATAAATGTATCCCTAAAGACAGACAAAGAATCAGGGCTCTGAAAAACACTTGACTGATTAATGTTAGCAAAGTGGCCACACAATACTCAGAATCAGTCTTATCCCTTTTAATGATTGCACTAGTTCTTAGGAATATTTGGTTTGTTTGGTTTTCTAAAAAGTCAAAGTGCGTGCAAATCATGTGGAGGCAGATTCCAAATTCAGACGCCTGGGCCGTGGGAGCCCACAATGGCTGGACAGGGCTGAGATAGATCCGATTCCGCCACCGCGAGGTCTAGACATACCTGCAATTGTGGAATCGGGGAGATAGACATCCTGGCGCTCCCCGGATTCAGTGGAGTAATAGGTACCTGAACCTGCCCATCCCCATGTCAGAATGTCACTGCAGGGGCGAGTGAGCAGTTGCATCCTAGCACATGGCAATAAGCTATCTACCTGGTGGCTCAGCATGTCATGGCCCATATCAGCCCCTGCAACCCACTGTCTGAGCAGCACCGGCGGCCCATATGAGCGAGATTGTGGTGGCAGGTGCTCCAGAAATCCATTGCCATTGGGGGTGGGGGGCTGCAGCCAGCATACTTTGCCGTGCCCAGCACTTATTCCACCATCGGGATGGAATAGGCTGGACGTCCAGGGAGGTGCCGGTGAACATACACAGATCATTCCTGCATACCCTATGTATGTCCTGGCGCTTGGCCACTCCCTTGTTCTGCCCCTCTTCGTCCCTTTCCGTCCACATACAGTGCTTCCCGCACAACCGCAGTGTACATGCAGGTCGCGTAGGCTGCGGAATATACTTAGGGAACTGATCGCAGCCTGCATGTCCAGCCTGCATGTACACTGCTGCTATTTGCATTACTGAATTACCTCCCTACTGTTTATGTGTAAATTCCTATGAATTAATAATATACATACAATTGATTTGTGCTCTTAAAAAAGTTCTTGAACATATCCAACGTGTGACAAAAAGCTAATCGCTGGAAGTGGCAGCTTACAAATGTATACCAAATAAATAAATAAATCGCTGGAAGTGGCGGCTTACAAATGTATACTAAATAAATAAATAAATTAAATAAATAAAAAATGCCTGAAAACTGTGAAGAAAATAATTTTAAACAAATCACTAATCAAATATTTTTTAGAAACATAGAAACATGATGACAAAAAGAGACCATTCGGCCTATCCAGTCTGCCTTTCAATACCAACTACTATAGTCCCTTTTATTCCTTTAGAGATCTTCTGTGTTTGTACCATGCTGGTCTCTACTATTTCCACTGGGAGACTATTCCATGCACCTACCACTCTTTCCATAAAGAAATATTTCCACATATTATTCCTGAGTCTCTCCCCTTTTACCTTCATCCTATGCCCCCTCGTTGCAGAGCTTTCTTTCAATTGAAAGAGGCTCTCCTCCTGTGCATTTATGCCATGGAGGTATTTAAACATCTCTATCATATCTCCTCTCTCCCACCTTTCCTCCAGATTGAAATTTTTTGGGCTGTGCATCCTCTTACTAACTTTCTCTTTTATTCTGGCCCTTTGACTAATGAACATACTTTAATTTATAGAATAGGCTCCACATACGTGCATGACAGGAAGTGTTAACTGCAGGGGAGTTATTAGAATTACTCTCATTATGACTTTGATCATAAAGGTCAACAACTGGGAGAAGTTGGGAAAAGCGCAAAGTGCCACACCAAAATCAAATGATACCTCAAAACTGCACAATAAATGTAAGGTCATGCCCTTTTGCTTTGCCCCTTCTTTTTCATGCTCGAGACGGCATGCCACATGACTGGTGCTTTCTCACTGCCTGGAGCATCCTTAAATGACTTCACACTGGAGGGCAGAGCTTATTGCTCCCCATGCATCATACCTGCAACCAATTACAGGCAACAAAATGCAATGGTAAAGCTCTCTTGGAGTAGTTCAGTTCAACATACAGAACAGGAAACAGGTCATTTGTCACACCTTACCATTTGTTTTCCCATCCGCATCATTTTCTCTTTGTACATATTGTAGGTCAGGTTTCAGTAAAATGCCTAGGGAATCTTTGAAACATGTAATCAAGACATTTCAAATTATTCCTATATTCAGCAGTACTATATGTATAGCTAGTACTAGTATATGTCATAGGGGTCATTCCGAGGCACGAATAGCAGCCAACCCGGGCTTGTCAAAATACAATGATTTGTGTTGACAAGGCCTGGTCTGTTTTTCATTCCTTATGTGTGGCATTAGGTACACCATCATCAGGTTAACTGTTGGGAGTGTGGAAAACATTTCCCCGGCTATTAAAACAGAGCATTTCCCCTAACGTGGGCTGCATGAGCACAGGTGCACTTAACTCCGCCTACTGAGATGGCATTAGGTGAACCCACACTAATGAAGTTATCATGCGGTGTGAGCCCAGCGCTATGTGCTGAGCTCACTGTGCCCATTCGGCCCCTAACCCGCACACTCACAACTCTAATGCAGGTTGCACAGAGCGCAGGAATCACAATGTGATCTCAACCCACCCAGTCTCCACCCAATTGCAGGCTGTCCAGTTAGTGTGGCATGTTTACCTCACACTAAACCCTGCACTAACGGTTAGTGCACTTTGATAGTTTTCTCCTCTTCAAAAATTAAAAAAAAAAACTTTGAGGCCCTCTTACTCAGGTATGGTAAGTTTTTGCACTTACCATTTGTTTTGTGCAAAATTAAATTCATGGACAGTGGAAACCTTGTATCATAAATGCAGGGGACATGCCCAGCATCTGCCCTGCATTTAGCGCACAGGGCAGACAATTACTGCATGGGCCCGCTTTGCCTGGCATGGCAGGTAGCATGGGGGCACCTGCACAGCCTACCGAGGCAAGCACTGTGGACCCTGGAGGCAAAAAATGTTTTTAAAAAGTCACAACTGTGGCTACAGGGTTCTTGCCTTCCCACTCTGATGTGCAGCACCCAAAATTGGGCCCCCCAATCCAACACCCCCCCCCCTTCAGCATCCCCCTCCTCTGTCCCTCCCCTTCAGCACAAGCCCGATGTGGCCAATGACCCTTTAAGGCCCTTCCCTCTCCAACCTAAATTCCAGCAACCAACAAAGCAGCAGATACAACTCCCATGAAGCGATCCTTCTTCCTATGAAGCCTTGCCACCAAACAGTAGACCCCCTAAGCACAACCTCCACTCCCTCAGCCCCCTCCCTGTCTTAACTGGGGATGCTTCCCAGTAGTATGTGAAAGGGACAGGAGCAACTCCTCAGCTTCCAATGGTTTCAAAATGGTTGCAGTAACCCTTAGTGTTGGTCACACAGTACTACTGCTAAGGATTATCCACTAGTGGTTACTGCCAAGGGTTATCACAATCATTTTGAATCCCACAGCAGCCATGACAGCAGCAGGGGGAGGGACCACTCCTGCTCCTTACAGCATAACATAAGGGAGAATCCTCAGGTAAGACTGAGGGTAGAGAGCATTGGGGGACGGTGGCGGTTGTGACTTTGGGGGCCTGCTGTTTGGTGGCAGGACTTCATGGTGGGAAATTCACTTGAGGAGGTTGGATCTGCTGCCTTGTCAAGTGTTGGTCTTTGGATTGGGGGGAAGACCTTGAAGTGTCTTTAGCTGACAGGATTTTTGCTGTCCGAGAAGGGGTGTTGAAGAGGGTGGAGCTGATTGCAGAAGAAGAATTTTCAAGTGGGGAGATGGATCAATGAGAGTCTGATGCTGGGGGAGGCAGATCTGGAGGGGGCCAGCAGGAAGGGGCCTTGGACAAGTGGCTTTTTTTTCACCATGCCAATTCAGCAAGAGCTGTGCTACTGGACTGCCATTAGCTTGTCTGCATTTATTTTATTTATTTATTTGCATTTATATACCGCGCTCTTTGAAAGCAGTGCGCTTTACATATAACGTGAACAATAAAACAGTTTACATGGAACAGTTTACATTGAAATGGAAATAAGTAATGGTAAGTAACAAGTGTTAAGAACAGGCAGCAACATTAAATGTAAATATGGGTATACGAGCTTGGAGCATGCAGGCGGGGTATCTGGAAGTGTGCAACACAGTAAAGACATAGGCTTCGTTCAGGGTGGCGGGCTGTAAGCTAGTTGGAACAAGTATGTCTTTAAGATCTTCCTAAAGGATGTCAGGTCTGCGAGGGCACAGATTGCTGGAGGTAGGGCATTCCAGCGGGTTGGTGCATAGAGAGAAAAGGCACGATTTTTAGTTGACTGAGTGCATGTCCTTATTGCTGAGGGGGTGACGAGTGAGTTCACCATGTGTGACCTCCTGGTTCTGTTTTCAGGAGCACGTTGTATGAGGTTTGCGAGGGAGGTAGCGGACATTCCATGCAGAGACTTGAAGGTAAGTAATAGGGCTCTGTATATCAGGCGGCTTGTTATAGTGAGCCAATGAAGCTGAATCAAAAGAGGCGTGATGTGTTCAAATCTGGATGCAGACAGGAATATTCGGGCAGCTGTGTTCATGGCCAGTTGTAATGGCTGGAGAGCATGCTTTGGCAGGCCATGGAGGATTATGTTGGCATAGTCGAAGTGGGGAAAGATAAGGGCTTGACATACTGTGCGAAAGCCTGAGGGCTCGAGGAGAGGGCGTAGATGCTGGAGGGTTCTTAGTTTATGGTAAACTGCCTTGATGACATTTTGTATGTGGGCTTCCCAATTCAGATGTTGGTCCAAGATGACTCCAAGATAGCGTATTTCTTGCTTAGCCATGAGCTCGAAATCTTTCAGCCTGAGGGAGGTTGGTGGGGTGAAGGCTTGGTCTTTGGTTATAAATAAGACCTCTGACTTTCTGCTGTTGACCATCAGATTGAGGGTAGAGAGCCAGTCTGAGACTGCATTGAAGCATTCTGCAATGGGAGAATAGTCAGGGCTGTCTATAGAGAAGGGGGCATAGAGTAGGACGTTTTTGGCATAGATGTGGTAGTAAATGTTGAACGATTGTGTAATGGCGCAGATCGGCTGTATATAAATGTTGAAGAGCAGGGAGGAGAGGGATGAGCCCTGTGGGACTCCTTGCGTCTGCTGGCATGGTCTGGATGACTGGGTTCCTATGCGGACGTTGCTGGTGATCAGCCAGGTATGATTTGAACCAGTTGAGGGCTTGGTTCCTTATACCTTTTTGATGCAGGCGGGTGAGTAGGAGATTGTGGTTGATTGTATTGACAGCAGAGGCAATGTCCATGAATATCAGGATGAATCCTTGTTTTTTCTTATCTAAGCCTGTGTAGTCCATCCAGGAGAGTCACCAGTAGGGTTTAACGCTACCTTTTGAGATGGTGGTAGTTGCAGTCATTTTATCAGCAGTCGTGAGAGCTGGCCATCCTGCGCACCGATGCTAACCCGTGCTAAGTGCTTATCGTACTTTAATAATAGGCCCCTAGGATTGTTTCTCATACTGAGCTTTTGTTAGAGAACATGCCTGAATGCCCAGAAAAGATAAACAAATGGATTAGAGATTACGTTTTACAGAGTACCTAACTAGGATCTTTACAGAGGACTAAGTAGAATTGTATTTCAGGGAAGGTCCTAGCAGGATGGAAATGCTTTAACTTGTTGATCAGATAACTATTTTGACACTATAAGCACTTTTGGAAGAGATTCAACATTCAGTATACCATTAGGCAGATCACAACATGCTCTGACTGTAATTTATGACAACGTGAAGCAGAGCGGCTGCAGTGGCTGTTGAGGAATTTCACTCACCCTGTGCTATGCAAAACGGTTTGTTTCTCGAAACATACTAATGCCTATCTGGTAGGCTTAATGGAAGGGGACTTTTTTCAAGTTTTGCATCTGCAGAGCATGGTTCTTGTAAATGTGTGTAAATACGTGCTATAAGTATGATGCTAACAAGAGCGCTTGCATGTTTATGTGGTCCAGCGTGCTACTGGGGATATGTCTAGAGCCCGATAACCAGCAGCACTATCCAGAGAGTACCGCTGAATATCACCACAGACCACACAACAGAAGTGTGCTTAAAACCGGGATGGTCTGTGGGCAGGCAGGAGCAGTCCCAATCACTAGCCAGTCAGCGGCAATATTCAGCTGCTAACCAGATAGCTAAAGTGATTAAAGTTAGGACAGGTCAATGGTTGTCCTACCTTTAACTGATTTTTGCTCTCCAGTTAGTGGCTGAACATTGCCACCAACCAGATAGCAACAATACTGCCCAGCAAAACCCAGATATTTAGTGCCGGGCATCTGATAAGTTCTGGTACTTCCAGTTTTATTTAAAGCGGCAGTGGCTACATGCTTTAATAACACCCAGCCACTGCTGCTAAATATCAGTCTATTTTATAAATGCATAGAAATGCTTATGTTGTATGTATAAAATAAAAAAAATAAGCACATTTTCTGAAATTTGTGAACAAACTGAATTGAAAGCTGACTATAAAGTCCATGCACTTATTTCTTGAACCATCTTGTTCATTTTAAATAATAAATCCATGCAGGCCTGGGAGTAGGGTTGCCAACCGGCCGGTATTCAGCCGGCCTGGCCGGTTTTTCATTGGCCAGGCCGGCTGCCGGCAGAGATGTGAAACTGGCCTTTGAAAAGCCGTTTTTTTGCTCTGGCCGCAAGATCGGGAGTGGCCAGAGCAAAAAAACGGCTTTTCTCCCAAAGTTCACAGGGGAGGGAGCCAGGGAAGCCCACGCGAGGCCTTGGCTCCCTCTGTACAGCCGCCAGCGTGAATATCTTTTTCCTTCACGCTGGCGGCTGTTTCTGTGAAGCCGCGATTGCTGGGAAAGGTTAAAGGCAATGCCCTTTAACCTTTCCCAGCATTCGCGGCTTCACAGAAACAACCGCCAGTGTGAAGGAAAAAGATCTTGACGCTGGCGGTTGTACAGAGGGAGCCGGGACCTCGCACGGGCTTCCCCGGCTCCCTCTGAAGCACCTCAGACAGCCATGGGGCTGGTCAGGGGGGGGAGGCTAGGACTACAAATGGGCTTTGATGGGGGGGGGGGAGGGGAGGCCAAGGACTGGATGGGCTGTGATGGGGTGTACCTGGACTGGAAATGGGCTGGGGGGGGAGGACTGGAATTGGGCTATGGGGGGGTGTACCTGGACTGGAAATGGGCTATGGGGGGGGGAACCTAGACTGGAATTGGGCTATGGGGGGATCTGGACTGGAATTGGGCTATGGGTGGGGGTGTACCTGGACTGGAAATGGGCTATGGGGGGGACCTGGACTGTAAATAAGCTATGGGGGGGGGGGAAACCTGGACTACTTCCGCCTCTTAGAACCGCGGCTGTGGGGGGGTCTGTAGCTAAATGAAAGCGAAGCCAATGTGGAGCCTTCCCTCCTTGATGAAGGATTCCGTGCAGCTTCGTCCCGCCACCAAAGGAAGTTATGCAACTTCTTTTGGGGGCGGGACGAAGCTGCACAGGGTCCTTCATCGAGGCAGGAAGGCTCCACATCCACACCGGCTTCGCTTTCATTTAGCTACAGATCACCCGCCCAGCCGCGGTTCTAAGAGGAGGGAGCCACGGCTGCAGGAAGAGGAGTGAGTCACAGTTTAATGGACAGAGAGTGAAGATTTTGGTAATTTAGAGCTCTGTTCAACAATTTGTCTTTATCTTTTTTTTTCTGCTGTGCTTATTATTCTCCTTTTGTAGTCAAAGGATGTTTTCGGCTCTCTTGCTGCTTGAATAAAGCAGTTCTAAACTTAAAAGACCCTCCTTTCTTTGGCAGCTGGGCCTCCCAGGCCTGCATGGATGTCTGGGGCTTCCCTGCTTGGGTTTCTTGGGTCAGCCCGACAGGTGCTGGGATTCCCTTTTTGGGAAGCCCCTTTTGCCAGGCCTTGCTTATTTTTTCAATGGATTTTTTTTCACGGGCTTGGATTTTTAAAATCTTTATAGCTGCAGTGTTCTGTCATGCAGCTCGATGCAGCTGCAAGCCCAGTGGTTTATGCCTGCAGCTGCTATTTTGACCCTGATTGTAGCTGGAATGCCTGGGGCACTTTTTTAATGGCATGTTAGTACCCGGTGCTGTCTTCTTTGTCCCCTGCTGCTCCTTCCCTGTATTTTTCCCACTGGTGAGCAGTGTGGCCATAGGAGATGGCTGCTTAGTCCAAGCAGAGGAGGAGCCTAGCGGGGTGGCCATAGTCTCAAATCTGTTGGCCCCTGGAAGGTCCCAGGGACCCCCTTTTACAACTGACCTCAGCCACAGCTCCTGAAATAGCTCACGTGCTATTTTTCAGTCTCTTGTAGCTGCTTGACTGTCTCCTTCATGGGGGTTTGAGGCCCAGGTTTCCCCTATAAGGGACTGGGAGCCCTCAGATGCCTCTTTCTCAGGCAGTAAGGGTGTCATGGCCCCCACTTTGCACTTGCACTCACCAGTTCCCGTGAGAATCCAGCCTTATCTCCTTTAAGGGTTGGTTGAGATGCTGAAGAGAAGTCCTTTCTCCAGAAGGGAAGTCTGAAGAGGAAAAAAGCTAGGATCTCTGTGGTGGAAAGCTAGAGTCTGTGATCTGCCTCCTTAGCAAAAGAGTCTATTTTATGCTCTTTCTGGACGCTATGGCAACTCAACATATGTAGAGCGAGCCCTCTGCTGGAAGGTATCCGGCCTCCTGCTGCATTTATTCCTTTATCTGACCTATGCAACAGCTCATAGTCTCTTAGGGAGAAAGCCCCCGAGCTGTGGTCCTATCTCGGCTGTACCCTCAGCCCTAAGGCAAGTTGGATCAGTCTTTTGGACTCCCTCAGGTGGATGCCTTTGTCATGGCAGTCAAAGCACACAACCACCCAGTTAGAAGGGGGGCACTGTGTTCAAGGAGTCTCATGATAGGTGGGTAGAGGTCCTCCTTAAGAATGCCTTTATGGCTTCTGCCTTAGGCTCTCAGGTTGTCTTGTGTACAGACCTAGTGGCCTGGGTCCTCTCCTAGTGCATCCTGATAGCCCAGAGATAGTCAGATTTGAATCTGGAACTGCATATGTGGCTGATGTCCTGTATGATTTGATCAGCATCTCCTCTAAATCCATGGCAGTGGTAGTAGTGGCTGGTGGTGGCTTAGGATCCAGTATTGGTCGAGTGAGGCTTGTCGCTAAGCTACGGTGAAGCGAGTTCCTCTTTAGGGGCAAGTTGCTGTTTGTGGGGCGGGGGCGGGGGGGTGGTATTGGAGAAGTTTGACCTGGGTGAGGCTCATTCTCAGAGGCTCTCGGAAGATAAGCCCAAGAAGCTAAAAATGCTTTGCATAGAGCATGGCAATGTCCTCTGATTCCTAGGAATCCAAGTAGGCCTAGCCCCCTATGGGCCCAAGTCTAAGAAAAGTCAGTCCTTTTGGGGCCCTTGACATCCTTGAAACCTCAATGGCACCCTTTGCAGGAATCAGTAAGCCCCCACAATGAGATCCAGTGGGTTCCTTCTGAGATTCAGTCAGTTGGGGAGGGGAGCTCCATCTCTTTCTCACAGAAAGGCACCACATCATGTCAAACTACAGGATTCTCAAGATCCTCAGTCAGGGCTTTGCTGTGGATTTTTCAGAGATGCCACAGGATGCCTTGAGTCTTCCTGCAGCTCTCTGCTCAAGCAAGCAGCAACAGAGGAAGCTCTACAGTGCCACCTGCAGCTGCATGTTCTTTTACTCATGCCCTCCGCAGAGCAGAGTCAGGAGAGTTATTCTATCTATTTCTGGTGCCCAAGAAGGCGTTTCCTTCTGGTTTGTCCAGGCCTAAAGGCGGCCAATGCCAAACTCGTCCTGCATTTCTTTATAGAAACATAGAAACATGATGACAGAAAAAGACCACATGGCCTATCTAGTCTGTCCTTCCATATCAACAACTACAACAGTCCACTTTTTACCATAGAAACATAGAAACATGATGACAGAAAAAGACCACATGGCCTATCTAGTCTGTCCTTCCATATCAACACCTACAACAGTCCACTTTTTACCATAGAAACATAGAAACATGATGACAGAAAAAGACCACATGGCCTATCTTTATGGAGACCATCAAGTCAGTCATTGCAACAGTCTGACAGGAGGAGTCTCTCTCCTTTCTGGATCTTTCCAAAGTGTATTAAACTAGAAGATGGGGGAAAGCCGACAGTCGTCCAAGAGTGCATGGTTCGGAATGATGTATCTTTGAAGAACACTAGCAAAACAGGGAAGTTAGGGCATCCCAATAGAGAGGTTCCAATAAAGGTAAAAGTACCCAGGTGCCTTTAAAGTAAAAAACAGACAAGTTGGCATTCCAAATTCTCCCTGTCATCTGATAGCCAGACTGTTAATATGAACAAAATACAAACTTTGAAATGCTTGTATGCAAATTCTAGAATTCTAAAAAATAACATGGGGGAACACTGAATGAAAGGTTAGATATGTTTGGCATCACAGAGACTTGGTGGAAGGAAGATAACCAATGGGACACTGTGATACCAGGCTATAAACTATATCGCAATGATAGGGTAGATAACATAGGTGAAGAGGTGGCACTATATGTTAGAGAGCATTGAGTCAAACAGGATAAAGGTTTTGCAGGAAATAAAATACACTATAAAATCTTTATGGATAGAAAACACTATGGATCTTTATGGATACAAATTCCATGTAAAAAGGGGAAGAGAGTGGCAATGGGGGTCTACAGCAGGGGTGGCTCTATAATGAGGCGGAGTGAGGTAGTCGCCTCAGGCGGCAAAGTTTTGGGGGTGGCAACAAATGCCCCCAAAACAGCTGTCTCACTCCGCCTTTAAACTAAAAAAAAAAAAAAAAAAGGTGAAAAACTGCTGCCACTCTGCAGCAACAGATTCAACCCCCTGCCCCCACCCCCTCGCCCCCACAGGAGGCCCTGCATGCCTGGTGGTTGGTAGCCCCGGCTCTGCAGAGCCATGGGAAAGAACTGCCTTTCCTTTCTTTCCCGCGGCTCTGTTAAAGTTGAGCCCAGCGGGGAGGGGAGGATAGAGCTGCTGGCCCTGGAAGAAAACTGGGGGCTAGGGCTACAAATGGGCTGATGCGAGGGGATGGGAGAATGAAACTGGCAGGGAGTGGATTCTAAGAGGGGCTGCCATGGTATTTGGACTAGAAGGGGTGGACAATGGGGAAGGAGAGGGACTGGAAGGGAATGGACACCAGTGGCAGTCATGGGAATGCAAGTTGACATTGGAAGGTACTGGGGGGAGGACTGGAAAGGGACTGATACTGGGAAGGGTTACTGGGACTGGAAATAGGCTACATTCAACCGATCTGCAACATCATGAAAGAGCACAAAATACAATACACAATCTATGCCGACGACATCATGATATATACCCCAGTCAACCTCAACAACCCTGACTACACCAAAATAACAAACTGTTTCAAACATATGACCAGCTGATTTCAAGACAACAACCTGACCATAAACTACAACAAGACCGAGGCACTATTCATCACCCGAAATACCAGCTTCGCCCCTCCACCCTCCATCAAGGTCAATAACACAATACCCATAAAACCGGAAGTGAAATACCTCGGCGTGACTCTCGACAAAGAACTAAACCTACAGTCTCACATCAGCAGAACCACCAAAAATGCATACCTCAAGATGAGACTAATCTGATGCCTCAAACCCCTCCTCTCTCAAGATCATTTCCGCACAGTCTGTCAAGCACTAATAACTTTCATCCTAGACTTCTGCAACCCAATCTATCTTGGCCTTACAAAGCAGACACTCCGGCCACTGCAAATGGCTCAAAACACAGCAGCACGCATAATATCTGGCTCATCAAGACAAGATCACATCACCCCCATTCTAAAACACCTCCACTGGCTCCCAATCAGCTCCTGCATCAGATATAAGACAGTCTTAAACATATTCAAAATCAAAAACCGGATCTCAGCACTCAGCCTACAACCACTCATACAACCTGACATCAGCACAAGACCGAGGAAAAGAGGCACCTCTGACATCATCAATACACCAAAAGACTTCACCAAGGTACGCAAGAACACCGCAAGAAGAGCTCTATCGCTGGCGGCACCTGCAATATGGAACACCCTCCCTGATGACCTACGATCAACAGAGGACATCAAGGATTTTCAGAAACAGCTCAAGACGACGCTCTTCATTGAGCACTACGGTGATATCACATAATTCTGCCTGCCAGCTCATGGACTACATACCAACCCCCCCTCCCTTTCTCACTCATGTACATAGCATTGTAAAGTAGCGTATGCTGTAAATAGCCCACCACGAATCAACGCCAACTTACACACACACTCATGCACTATATAACTGCATGCACACACAAATGTCAATATAATTTGATTGGTTGCTGTGTACACCGCCTTGATTACAGGAGAAGGCGGTATATACATACTTTTAAATAAATAAAATAAATAAAAGGTGCCAGAGTTGACATGCCCCTCCAGCAGGTTACCACTCTCTATTTAAAAGTTATTTACATTTGTTTTTATTCTTGCTATGTAATGATCCTGTGTGTCTGTCCCATGCCTTTTTGAATTCCATTTTTGCTCCCATCTCCTCCTTTGGGAGGGCATTCCAGGCATCCACCACTCTTTTCATGAAAAAGTATTTCCTTATGTTGCTTTTAAGTTTACTTCCTTATATCTTCATTTCATGTTCTCTAGTTCTATAATTTCCTCATCTTTGAAAAAAATGTGTTTGTTTATTAATACCCTTTAAGTATTTAAACGTCTGTATCATATTTATTTATTTATTTTATTTATTTATTTACTTCTCTTATATACCGCGCTATTAAAATCAGTGCGGTTTACAAATGAACAAAAAACATACTGCAATGTCACACGACAATTGAGTGTTTACATTGAACATGGACGAGGTAACCTGGAGGTAAAAGGGGTAACTAATTACAGAGTAATTATTCATGGAGTATGGTGAGAAATTATACATATAGTATGGTGAGAAATTATACATATAGTATAGCTTGGTTTCAACATATTTATAAGAGGTTTAATCAATAAGATGTGTGATCAGTACCAATAATAAATAAGAGAGGGGATATGGTGGTAGAGCTAGTCATTTTCTTTATGGTGTTGGATTTTGGGTGGGGTGGAGTAGGGTGTAGGATGTGAGGATGGGTGGTTGTTTCTGGGATTGGATTCTGGGTAATGGATGAGGAAAAGGTGTTGTTTGAGGGCTTTTCTAAATGACAATAGGTCTGGGGTGGAACGGAGCTCAGTGGGGAGGGCATTCCAGGTCATGGGTGCAAATAGGGAGAAGGCTCTATTGGCAGTAGCCTTTTTGCACTTAGTTAGAATGTTGGGGATCTCTAGAGTGTTTGCTTGATTAGATCTCCTGATCCTGTTGAACGGCCGTCTTTGAATGAGTTTGCTGATGGGTGAGGTGATCTGGTTCCTTAGGGCTTTGAATGTTAGTACTAGGGACTTATACTGGATTCTAGCCTGAAGTGGAAGCCAGTGGAGATCCATCATGACTGGGGTTATATGTTTAGCTCTTGATGTACCTGCAAGTACCCTTGCTGCAGCATTCATTGAAAGGCGAAGAGGTCCTAGTGTTGACTGAGGGAGGCCATGAAGGATAATATTTGCAAGGTCTAGATGTGGGAGCACCAAGGCTTGGAAGATAGTTCGGTAGTCATTAAACTCCAATAGGGGGCGCAGGTGATGTAGTATCCAGACCTTATGGTAAATTGCTTTCGTGATGTTCTTCACATGTGTAAACATGTCGAGTCGTTGGTCAAGCGTGATGCCGAGATAGCGGATAGTTGATTTTGCTATCCCTTCTGTCTCTCCTCTCTTTTAGGGTACAGAGGTGCCAAGTTACCCTGTTGCAGGAATGAGATATTTTGCCAATTCTGGTTTTAAATTTGCATTACAATGAAGTATGGAATTTGTAGCTCCTAATTTTACCCATTGGAGTCAGAGCTGTAGGTCCCATAATGCCACAGAATGAGATTGTGAGACATCCAGGACTGGCTTAAAATCTCACTCATAGGACTGGGTAACCTGGCAACTCTGAGGGTATATATGTTGAGGTCTTCAAGTCTTTTTCCATATTCCTCCTGGTACAGACCCCAAATCATCCTGGTCGCCTTCCTCTGAACCATTTCAAGTCTTTTTATATTCTTTGTAAGGTACGGTCTCCAAAACTAAACACAATACCCCAACTGAGGCCTCAACACTGCCCTGTACAGAGGCACTAATATCTCCTTCGTCCTGCGATACCCGTAGTAGCCCTACTAAATGTAGAATTGTAATATCGACATTGAGATCCTCGCAACAGGAAAGTAGACAAAGAAGCCAAAAGTAGGTAGTAAAATTGAAAGTAAAAGTGGAAATACCACCATGTTCTGATTGCATCAAAGGTAAAAGACATGGGTACAAAGTGCATGCCGGCAAGTAAAGAATACCATTTAAAGGATTCTTTTGGCGGCAAATCATTGTAAAGTGTTGCCATGGTAAGGTAAAAATAAACATATCAAAAAGCCAAGGTATTAAAACCACATATGAATCAGGGAATACAAAAAAATTAAAAACAATGGCAGGGCACACAAACTGCATAGAGAGCAGAGCCAACAGATAAAATACAAAGAATATTATACGGGACATGAAGACGGGAAAAGATTAAGAGATATCAGGTAACATAATGTCCTGGAGTTTAAAAAAGTAATACGATCGAATGGGCAAGAGTATAAAATTATAGAGACATTATATTTTGAACAAGTAGACAGAGAGTGTGTTGGAGGCATGGTCAGGGTGGGGCAATGAATGTAGGCATCCCCGATCAAGTTCAGAAACCTCAGGGACGTCTGTAACCTCGTCAAACTTTAGACCCGCTCCAAGTACAAATAAGCATCGGGAAAGTGCTTGTTTGGGCCCAAAAACATCCAGAGGGCGTAGAGAAAATGGCATGCTCTACAATTGCATGTTATTTTTTGTGTCTCAAACATCCTCAATCTTGGGTACTATGCTGGACATGTCTATGTAGATGTCCATATCAGGCATGTCCACATTTGTGAAACGTGCCCAAACTTGGATGTGTCTGGATTTTTTTCAGACATTCTGGCTTGGATGCCCCAGATTGCACTTAGATGTCCTTTGTAAAATTTGCCTTTATCTGTCTTTATAAAACAGATTTAAAATAGGTGCTTTCCAGCTTTATTAACCTAGGTGCCGTGTTATAAAATAACCCGAAAAGGTGCTTTTATTTTCATTTTTCTTTTAGGTCCAATGAATTGATGGTCTTTTCAGTGTGTATTTTCCAGTTTGCATGACAGCCTAAAATTATTTAATATGATTTTTCCTTGCTTTTTTAAATTTAATTTATCAATTAAGGTTCATTCACAAATAAGTGAAATACAGAAACTGAAAATAATCATTCCAGACCCAAGAAACAGAAAAAAAAAAGAAAATGAGGTAAATTATCAAGATAGCCTTCAACCAACCCTTACAGTGTAACCTCTGGAACACTAACCTGAACCCTCATCTCCTCTCTGGCCACAATAAAATCCAAAAGCTGTTTAGATTCAAAGAATACATAATTCCTTCCTTCAGATACAACCACAAAATTACAATGAAATTGCAACAAAAAAACGGATCTCCAGAGCAACCATCCTAGGTCTCAGTGCCAGAAATTCCTGTCGGCGTTTTTGGGAAACTTAACAAATTTAGAAATACCCACACTTTAGAACCCATAAACAGCTTAACCATATTGTGGAAATATAATTTAAATACAGAGTTGCTGTCAAATTCTAAGGCAAAGGTGACTACCAAGGTAGTCCTGGGTCACTACCTCCAGTGAAGACTCCAAAAAATCTGTAAGATTCATGGCTACAGAATCTCCTTGTTCACCGGAAGGAGAAAATCTCCCCCCACCGACAGACATTGGGCTGTAATCAGTAGTGATTCAGACGGCATACCCAAAACCTCTGTCAGATATTTCTTGATCATATCCATAGAGTATATCAAGGAAGATCTTGGGAAATTTAGGCATCGCAAGTTAATCTTCCGCATTTGGTTTTCCGAGTACTCCTTTCTACGTTGAATAAAGTTCTTGTCTTTCATCAACGCCTCCCCCAGCCTCTGGGCATTATTAACTCTAACTTCCAGGTCACACTTGGCAGCCTGCTGTTTCAGCACCTGGGTTTGAGCCACAACAGCTTCAAAAATAACCGTTAAATCACCTCCAAATTTACCCGATAATGCCAGCATAGAGTAATAGCATCCCAGAGTGACTCAAATGTCACAATGCCGGGTTTCTTGACCTCTTGAGACAACATGCAGAAAACGGCATCTCCCCTCCCCTGTGCAATGTCACTCACAGTTTGATACAGCTGCTGCTGTTGGTCTGGCAAATCTTTTTCTATCCCCTCTGCGAGAAGGGGCAGAAACCACTGCCAGGAGCCCCACCTTGCAAGGGAGAAGCCAAAACACCTTCCATATGGCTCTCATCTCACTGTATCTCTGGAGTGTATCTACTTTCAGATCTTGGGGGCGGCATTCTCTCCAAGTGGCTAAACGAGACCCCTTCCACACTGTTACCTGCTGACAACTCACCAGGCCGGGCCAAGGAGAATGCCAAAGCAGGGCCCGAAGAAGCCCAGAAGGCATCCAAAGTCATATGGTGCAATGGCTGGGTTGAGATAGTTTCAAGTGGTAAAACTTTACTCTTTCCTTTTCTTTTGGCCATGATACTCGCGGGCAAAAACACCTACCAGCCTTCAACCATGGAGCACCTCAAGAGCTCACTTCAGGTGTGTCCAGTCAAATCGCTATCATGGATCCCGTCCTCACATTTTTACATTATACTTGCCCAAGGTTTAGCTAATTACAAAGGGCTAAGATGTTTGGTGCTGTGAGGAACATCTAAGGGCTTTCTATGCGCAATTTTTAATGGAATTATACCTAGAGCAGATTTAAATATCCCACTCTTTGAATAATAGCCTAGTGGTTGGGGCAAGGTACTTCAGGCCGGAAGGTCGGGGGTTCAAATCCCATTAGAGAACAGCAACCTTGGGCTGGAAGGACTGGGGTTTCTAGTCCCACAGATGCTCCTTGTGGTCTTGGGCAAGCCACTTAACCCTCCATTGCCCATGTTCCCTGTAGGTATTAGTGTATGTGTCTCATATCCCTGCGTGTTAAATGTATCCCCCAATTGTGTTGTGACCGCTTTGATTAAAGGATAAGGCGGTATACAAAACTGTCTAAATAAATAAATAAATAAATAAATAAAGTGTGTTTGGTGGGGAGGATGGGTTTGAGGTGTTCTGGGGCAGGGCAGCTGAAACGACTAGTTTAGATGTCTAGATACTGAGTATCTAGACCAGTGATGGCTAACCTTTTTGAGCCCGAGTGCCCAAACTGCCGCACAAAACCAAAGAATTTCCTCAAAGTGCCAGCACGTCAATTTGCATAAATATTTGCATAATGCTAACATACACTAACTTTTAGTAAACATGTCTCTTAATGAGTGTATGGATAAAGACAGACTAAAAGATTTCTACATTACTATAATCCAGTGCCAACCGCCAGGCACATTAGGAACTACTACAAACACTGCCCATTTAGAACCAATAGCAAACCCGCCGTATCCTAACAGCACTACCAGGACTCACAAAGCACCACACCATACCTATCAAAAGGCAACACTGCAAATATTAAACCAATACATTTCAGACAATAACAATACATGACCTACTGGGGAAAGAGAACAAGTGGCAATGTCAAAAAGGAATTACATAAACAGAATACCTCAGCTCAGTTGCAATTGCTCCAGCCACTTTCTTCTGGTTTCTTCATGTTTTCTGCTAACTCTCCATCATCTGCTGTCCATTTGTCCTTTCTTCTCTCTTCTAGTTTTTTTTTCCATTCTCTCTCTCTACATCCGCTTTAACATACTAATCTTTCTCCTTTTGCTCTTTCCTCATTCCTATTTCATCCACTCAAATTTTACCCCTCCATCCTCAATCCCCACTTACTCTCCCAATACCCGGCCAATTGTAGATTTTTTATCCCTCCCACACAAAATATTTTTCCCCTCTCCATTTTACTCTCCCAGCCCCATCCCATTCTCATCCTCCCCCAACATCAGCTCCCTTCTAGTTCCAGCCTCACCCAGCATCCATTCCCTTCTAGTCCCTGCCTCAGCCCATTTCCAGTCCTAGCAACCCCCCAACCCAATACCAGTCCTAGCCCCCCCCCATCAACTCACTTCCAGCCCTAAACCCCCATCACCCCATTTCCAGACAGCCCCCATCAGCCCACAGCCCATTAGCAGTCCTACCCCCCCAGCCCATTAGCAGTCCTACCCCCCCCCGCCCGCCCGCGCCCATTAGCAGTCCTAACCCCCCAGCCCATTAGAAGTCCTAACCCCCCCCACCCATTAGGAGTCCTAACCCCCCCAGCCCATTAGCAGTCCTAACCCCCCCCACCCATTAGCAGTCCTAACACCCCCCCCTCCTGCCCATTAGCAGTCCTAACCCCCCCCCCTACTGCCCATTAGCAGTCCTAACCCCCCGCCCACCCGCCCATTAGCAGTCCTAACCCCCCCAGCCCATTAGCAGTCCTAAACCCCCCCCCGCCCCGCCCATTAGCAGTCCTAACACCCCCCTCCTGCCCATTAGCAGTCCTAACCCCCCCTCCTCCTGCCCATTAGCAGTCCTAACCCCCCCCTCCTGCCCATTAGCAGTCCTAACCCCCCCTCCTGCCCATTAGCAGTCCTAACTCCCCCCTCCTGCCCATTAGCAGTCCTAACCCTCCCCCCCCTGCCCATTAGCAGTCCTAACCCCCCCCTGCCCATTAGCAGTCCTAACACCCCCCCTCCTGCCCATTAGCAGTCCTAACACCCCCTCCTGCCCATTAGCAGTCCTAACCCCCCCTCCTGCCCATTAGCAGTCCTAACCCCCCCCCCCCCTCCTGCCCATTAGCAGTCCTAACCCCCCCCCACCCCCCCCCCGCGGCAAATTTTTAAAAAAAAAAAGCAGGCTCTGGCTGCTGCCGCGGCAGATTACAATGTCCCGCGGGGCCCCCTCCGCCCGCTAAGCCCCTCTGCAAGGGCTTTCAGATTCGCGAGGGAGAGCGTCTCCCTCGCGTCTCTGTTAAGCCCGCAGGGGCTAATGGGAAATTTCCCATCAGTCCCTCGCGTCTAAAGGGGCTGATGGGAAATTTCCCATTAGCCCCTGCGGGCTTAACAGAGACGCGAGGGAGACGCTCTCCCTCGCGAATCTGAAAGCTCTTGCAGAGGGGCTTAGCGGGCGGAGGGGGCCCCGCGGGACGCTGCATTCTGCCCTTGCCGCGTCCGCGGCAGCAGTCAGAGACAGCTTTTTTCTTTTTTTTGCGGACCTATTGCCCGCGTGCCAGCTGCAAGGCCTTCGCGTGCCACAGCTGGCACGCGTGCCATAGGTTCGCCATCGCTGATCTAGACTGTGATTTAGGTGCTGAAAAACCAGGTATAACCAGGAGCACTTGCCAAACGCATAGTCTAAACATATTTTTGACACACAGATGTATTAATCTAGGCATCCACTTTTATGTATGCCTGGGTACCTATATACTTTGGTGCTAAGCACTAGCAATAGCTTAGCACTGCTGATCAGCATAAATTAATATTAAAGAAAAACTGAGCACCTAAATTTGTGGCAATTATTCAGCCACACTTAGGAGCCCGAGAGGTTTTTTACTAAACCATACTGTAATAATATAGGTTTAGGCTGTTTTATTAGTGTGGGGCACAGCGCTAAAATGTAGGGAACAGAGACAGCCATCCTCCTGACTTGCACTGCTCACGGTGATAATACCACCATGGGGGGCAACTACAGTTACCCATTGTGCTGATGATGCAGGCATGCCCAGGCCCTGTCCTGGGGCTCCACAGAAGCACACTGGCTGAGTAGAATGGGTCTTTTAGCGCAGGGCCCTGTACTACTTTTTTAATGTAGCACCAAAAAAGCATGCTACCCCTTACTATCAAGGCACTACGCTTTATAAACATGCCCCTAATTTTTCAGCTGAAAATTCATCCTACTTTAGGAGCTTACAATTTATGCCCCCTAAATTTAGGTTTGCTATTCATTTGCCTAGATTTATGAGCCTAATTTAGGTGCCTAGTGATAAAATCAGTGCTAAGTCCCTAACTTCTTTTCCCCGCCCTAATCCACCTCCATTGCCACCCACTTTTTATGCTTCTAAATTTAGGAGTTTAGTGAAATGTTAAGAAAATAGGCCCTCGGCCCTAGTAAATTTTCAAAGAGGTCAATTTAGAAACATAACTCAGAGTTAGGGCTATAAATCCTTTGGGGACAAGGGAATGTATCCAGTACTTGTTTGTAGTGATTACATAATGTAAACCGCTTTGATTGAAGGATAAGGCGGTACAGAAAACTGGTAAAATAAAATAAATAAATATCGGGCCCATCTTGTTTAGATGTTTAAATTTCTGTCCCAGAGGTCCTACTGAAGATTGGCTCCAATGATGTTAATTCCTTGACAATTATGGGCAATTTTATAAAACATTTTCCATATGTAACAGAGAAACATGATGACAGAAAAAGACCACATGGCCTATCTATTCTGTTCTTCCATATCAACCACTACAACAGTCCCCTTTTTTCCTTTAGAGATCCTCTGTGTTTGTCCCATACTTCTTTGAATTCAGATACTGTCCTCATCTCTACCACCTCCACTGGGAGACTATTCCACGGATCCACCACTCTTTCTGTAAAGAAATATTTCTGCATATCACTCCTGAATCTATCCCCTTTCACCCTCATCATAGAAACAGAGAAACATGACGGCAGAAAAAGACCACATCGCCTATCTAATCTGTCCATGTTTAGAAATGGAAAATGGCTTTTATGAAATCGTATGGCTGAAGAAATGCATACGAATACATGCATCAAGCAATACTTAAGCAAACTGAGCAAAGGTGTTCTAAGGGATGAAGTCTGGGTGGAGCTGAGGCAAATTTGCAAAGTGCATGCATAGTTGTACTTGCATAGAGTACCTGCAGATACTGCCACCTCCTTTGGAGCAAAGGTATATTTGCAAGAGAATATGTGCTCTGTCAAGGGCAGTTATGAAAGCTTATTTTATGTCAAAGTGCATAGAAGCTTATGTTGCCTTTATGGAATAAACCAAAATGGCATCATTCAATTTATCTTTCCCATACATTTCAGACTCGATATTCAAAAGCATTTACATGGTTAGTGCCGATGAATATCCACCGGTTCTACCGTTACATGCCCTGGTGCTACCCGTGTAGAATCAGGGTGTGTCCTGGGTAGAGCGGAGGAGGCACCTTTTGCTGACTGAGCAGCAGTGATATTGAATTGCTGCTCTGTTAGCAACCCGCAAGTAAAGATGTGTGTGGGAAAACCATGTCTAACTTTACCCGTGGGAGCTAACTGTGAAGTGACTCAATATTGCCGCTGCCCGGTTAGCTTCCACACCATGCGGCGTATTGTGGCAGACCCAGATAGTCAAGTCCGGTGTCTGGATATGGCCCTTAATTGAATGTCAGGGGTTCAGCTACGATGGCTATATGCCTCTAAGACACATAGCCATCGCAACTCAATATTGGGTCCTTCATGTCCTTAATTTCATGAATTGTATGCAAAAGAAAATTTGGAACTGATGCTATCCTTTTGCGCACCAAAAGAGATAATCCGCAGGTGCTTTTTTGATGGTCCATCTTTTTATATAAAGAAATTTTTATATAAAAATAAATTTTATTGATACTGCAGTTAGCCTTTATGAAATAGGCATAAAATAGGTGTTTGGACACTTCAAATAAGCAATCTCTTATTGAATTACCCTCTTACTGTGTGGGTTTTATTTAAGCCGGTTTTCACTTGGAAAGCACCAATAAATTGAGTTATAACTTCAAGGTATTAAGAAAGTAACTGTCATAACAGTGGTAAAGCAATCTGAACTAGTTATTCCCCTGGTCATAGAAAAAGCACTGCCTTGTGCTACATGAAATGGACCTTGTTGAATTTAGGTAGACTAGAGAATTAGCAATACTTACTTTTCCTTGGTACTAAGTATACTTCAGAAATAAATCAAGAATTAATCTTGATCAGTTGACTTACTTCTTTTCTGTCTTAATCTTTCAGACTGCAGAGAATCAAGTTCTGTGGGAATTGATTGGGCCCAACAGAACAGTACGGAATCAAAGCATGTGCTGGCAGAATGATCGCCTCTTCGCAGATAATGAAGTCTGGATTGTGGACAGCTGCACAAAATGCACCTGTCAGGTGAGACCTTAAAGCACTTCTGTGATCCAAAACTCTCGTTAAAAGCTACGCTAACTCAAGACTGATCTTGTGGAGGTTGAACCAGGAATGGGTTACCAGATCAATGATGTATTATAATCAGAGATCTGTTTTGACCACACAAAAAAGTGTCGTGGAATGAAGTAAATATTTCTGCATGATGTGGAAAACCTGCCCAGGCTTTCTTTGCTCATTTTCCAAACTTGGGATTTCATGGTAATATTTGTGAGTGGGCAAGGATTTCACGGAAAGGGAGGCACTATAAGGAAACATACTTCCCACTGGGGGCATTGCTTGAGCCATTCTTATATAATATTGTTATGAATGATCTAACTGGCATGTTTTTTTCTAAATTGAATTAACTGTAATGTGGCGATAACATGTGAAAAGCACATCATGATTAACAGCTAACGTGGGCCAAATGCATATAGCACAGGGATTTCCTATGCTACCTGCAGACAGAGCATTAGTTGAACGAGTGGGCATGCTGTGGATGGAAAGTGGGCATGCTTGTAACGTGCAATTGCCATGAGCATCGACAGCACATGGTAACCGTAAGTTTTGCTGACATCATGGATGCAGCCAACACCGCGTCAACCATACCCACGATGCTGTCATGCCATGTTCCCTGCTTTTTCACGGTGTTATCTGTTTATGTTTATTGTTTATGTTTATTAAAACTTGTTATACCGCCCAACACCATAGGCACCTGAGCGGTTTACAATAAAACTTAAAACAATTTAAAAATGAGGCTGCGGGAAAAGGAAAAGAAACACCATTAAAATAATAGGAAAGAAGAAAGAAGAAAGAAAGCAATACAAAGCAGCAGTCACAACACAACATCATGGGACGGGGAGGGAGGGGGAAAACAAGGACGGAAGGTCAAATGCTAGGTTAAAAAGGTGGGTTTTGAGCTGGGTTTTGAAAGATTGATAAGATTCTTCTGCATGGAGCGAGGGAGGGAGCGAGTTCCAAAGGCTCGGGGCCAAGAAATAGAAGGCAGAGGAACGAGTAGAAACAAGATGGGCCTGGGAGGGAGAGGGAAGAGACATGCGATTTGTGTGGATAGAACGAAGCAGACGGTGGGGGGTACGGAAGTGTATCTGATCAGCAACATAGGAAGGGGTGCCAGTGCGGACGGCCTTGTGCGTAAGGATAAGAATTTTGTACTGGACACGAAAAGGAACAGGTAACCAGTGGTGATGAAGAAGAAGAGGGGTAACATGATCGAAACGAGAGGCATGAGTTAAGAGACGAATAGCAGTATTTTGGACACGCTGAAGATGAAACAGTTGGGATTGAGGCAGACTAGCTAGGGAAACATTACAGTAATCCAGACGAGACATCACAAGGGAGAGAAGGAGAGTAGCCAGAGCAGAAGAAGAAAGGAAAGGGTGGACAGCTCGGAGCTGCCTAAGGGAGAAAAAAGAACGCTGAATGATGGAAGAGATGTGCGCCTTAAAGGAGAGGGAAGAATCAAGAATAACACCCAGATAACGGAGTGAAGAAACAAGAGGAATAGACTGTGAAGAAAGGGAAGGGGCACAAGTGGGGGAGGGACTCCCAAGCGTGAACCAGATAGCGAAAGATTTAGCGGGATTCACGTGAAGGAAATTGGAAGAAAACCAAGAGGCGACAGCAGTGAGACAATGATTAAGAGGGGTAATGTCAGGGGAGAGAGAGTCTGTGTGAAGTAAGAGAAAAATGTCGTCTGCGTAATAATACGCAGAGATACCGAACTGTTGGATTAAAAGGGCAAGAGGAGCTAAGAAGACATTAAAAAGAAGGGGAGCGAGAACAGAACCTTGGGGAACCCCACAAGTGAGGGGAGTGGGGGCAGAGGAGGAGGACCCGGCGACTACAGAAAAAGAACGACAGGAAAGAAAAGAATGAAACCACTGGAGAACCACACCAGAAAGACCTGCTTCCCGAAGGCGAGTGAGGAGAGTACGGTGATCCACTAAGTCGAAGGCTGCAGAAAGGTCAAGGGAGACAGCTAAGGTAAAGAGACCACGATCGTGAGCGGCATGAAGTTCATTAAGAAGAGAAAGAAGAACAGTTTCAGTGCTGTGGCCGAGACAAAAACCTGATTGTCAGGGGTGGAGAGTGAAGGAAGCTTCAAGGTGAGAGGAAAGTTGGATAAAGACCAGCTTCTCAAGAAATTTAGAGAGAAAGGAAAGATTAGAAATGGGGCGCCACCTAGAAAGAAAAGAAGGATCAGAGGAATGGGACTTTAGGATGGGACGAACGACAACGTGTTTGCAGCTTGAGGGAAAGATGCCAGAGGACAAACTGGAATTGAACAGGGAGAGGATGTAGGGAGAAAGAGCTAGTGAGGGTTCCAGGAGCCAACGAGATGGAATGGGATCAGCCGAGCAAGTGGTTTTACGAATGGAAAGGAAGGTTTTTTGAAGAATGCTGGGAGTTATTGCCTCAAAGGACGACCAGGAGTGAGACAACGCAGGAGTGGAGCGGGATGGGGAATAGAGGGGAGGGGGGGAAAGCATAACAGGGGGAGAAAGGGGGGGGGACACGAAGGGAAAGACTGACAGAGGATGTCGACCTTGGCGACAAAAAAGGAGGCGAGAGAGGAAGGATCTGGAAGGGAGGACGCAGGAAGAGGGGAGGGGGAAGAAGCGGAGTGAGACGCAGTGAGGGAATGCAGGATGGAGTACAGTTGGCGTGAGGAATTTGAAGAGGAAGAGATGAGATTAGAATAATAGTCACGCTTTGCGGCAAAGAGGAGAGAGCGGTAGTGGCGATGGCAAAGATGAAAACCTGACAGGTTAGTGGGGGAGGGATGCCTCTGCCAGAGGCGCTCTGCCCGACGGAGGTGCCTGCGGTGTAGAAGGAGACCGGGGTGGAACCAAGGATGGCGCGGGTGACGGCGGGGGCGGGGACGGGGGTGATGAGGAGCAATAGTGTCCAGGGCAGTTGAGAGTGAGGAGTGCCAGCAGTGAGCCTGGGCATCAACAGAGAGGGACTCAAAATCTGCAGGGAACAGGGCGGTAGGGGATGGAAGCTGGAGAAGTGTGTCTGCGGTGATCTTACGAACGAATAGTGGCGCAGAACTGGGATTTGGGGTATGAATCGAGGCTAATGGGGGGGCAGGGACAGGGAAAAGAAGACAGTAATGGTCAGACCAGGGAAGAGGGAAAAGGGAAGGAGGACAGAGAAGAGCAGAGAAGAGGGAAGGAGGTGGAAGTAATAAGAAGGTCAAGCGAATGGCCAGCAACGTGAGTGGGGAAGGAGACAAATTGACGAAGGGAGAGATCAGACAGAAGAGCAAGGAATGAGGAATCCCTTGCTGAAGAAGGGGAATCAACGTGGATATTAAAATCGCCTAGAATTAAAAGATGAGGATAAAGCAAAGAGACTTCAGATATGGTAGCCAACAATGAATCCCAGGAGGAAGTTGAAAGAGAGGGTGGGGCATAGATAAGAAGAAAGTAGTAAGGAGTAGAAGAAGAATCCAACCGTACAAGTAAAGACTCCGGGTAGAGCAGAGAAGAGGAGGAAGCGAGCTCAGAGAGAGGGAGGGAGGAGCGGTAGATAACAGACACTCCCCCACCGCTTCTACCCCGGCGAGATGTGGAAAGAAAAGAGTAGCCTGGTGGGAGGCAGCGGTTAAGGAGGGGTTCCTCTCCCTCCTTTACCAGGTTTCAGTCAGGAAAAAGACGTCTAAGTTATGAAGTGTAATTAAATCATGGACCAGGGGAGTTTTGGAACGGATAGAACGACAAGTCAGAAGTGCAAGTTGCAAGAACACAAGAGAGGGAGAGAGCGGAGGGGAAGGAAAAGAAGGGGTACATGGGCAATAGATAAGATTCGAAAGCTGATGGGCAAGAGGGCCAGAAGGAGTGATGGCAGGCGCTACAGGGCGCCAGCCCCAGTGCACTGGGATAGCGGACATGAAAGACGATGACAGCAGAAACAAAGAGCCAAGAAGAGCTAGGAACCGAGCACTAAAGGATGATGCAGGCCGGGATGGGGGAGGGGTAGCACAGATTGCAGGGTGCAGGGTTAACAGTTGAGAAACGACAATAATGGACATAGCAGAAGAAGAAGCCTTGGAACTGCCGCCCCGTACCTCGCCCCAAGGAGCTCGCACAAGGAGCAGGTCGTGGATGTTAAAGGGCGCGGGGCCCAGTGTCACTTCCGGAGGACAGGACTACAGTACCTGGGGAAACAAGGAGACAAACAGGGTACGTCTTTGAATTTGCACAGCGGGATAGGCAGCAGAGAGCAAGCAGTAAGCAGGCAGGCAGCAGACAATGAAGGCACACAGATCAGCAGGCAGCAGCCGCACCAGAGTGGATGTTAAAGGGCGCGGGGCCCAGCGTCACTTCCGGAGGACGGGACTACAGTACCTATTTGTCTCTCTGTATATAAATATGTCCTGGATTATATTGTTGCTCTATAGTCAATCCTTCCTTTATGTTGCATAGTCTGTACTTGCTTTGCTGTGAGTCGGACGATTCAGCCTGTGCCCTTCTGTGAGGCTCCGAGTGCCGCGGCGCGATCTGTTGGGGAAATGCTGTGCACACTCCCAACACACGGCTATTGCAGCTAACATGGCGCTATTTGTATTAACATGCTGTGTTAACTTCAAAAGCCTAGCATGGCTTAGCAAGCATGCTCCTAAAAGGGAGTGTGTAGGAATTTTTGCCCCTTAAGATGATAACCCCAGACTTGCTTGAAGTATGTTATAGGCATCACTGGTTTTATTTTAAGCAAATAAGAAAAAATGGGCAGATATGATTTAAAGTTTAAAAAATCTATCTATAAAATATAGCTGCAGCACAAAGGTGCCTAGTTCAGCTTATTTTATAAAGTAACATAGGCACCTATGTGCCTTCATACAATAGGCACCTAGAACCAGCTCCAATAACTTGCAAATATCAAAACTGCTCTGAAGTTGGTGTAAATGTTGAATGTACTCTAAGAGGTTAATTTTACAAAGCTCTTTCCATATGAAAAGCCTGTTTTACACACAGAAAAGGTCTTTAATAAAATTGCACAATCTTATACAGACATAAAAAGTATTAGCGGCATTTTAGAAGGGCCCTCTAGGAGGAGGCTGGGACATCCAGAGCACCATGTCCAAAATTCCAGGGGAACGGCAGCAGTGAAGGGAGGCACGTGTAAGTGCCTTCTGAAATTATGCCGCCTCTGCCTAAAGGATGCACGCTACTGGGTCTGGAGACGGGCCCACGCATATAGCAAGGTCGGGTACATGCACATTTGCAGGGCATTTTAAAAATGTGGACGTCCCTGAAATGCATGGCCACAGACATAAATAAATAGATGTGCCGCCCGAGGTATTCCAGAATAGGGGCATCTGTGCTATGATACCTGCATGTCCCTAGTGGCCATTTCACATCAAAGCAGGGCAGTAAAATGAATGTACTGTTAATTAACATGTTGGCTTCTTTTCATCAGGCAACATTTACTGTGGCATTGACAGCACATTCACTCTTCCCCCTAAAGTACTACTGCCATGAAACAAGCATTCTTTTGCGACTTATTCATGGTCGGGGGCAGGTATAGATATGGATGCGTCAACTGCTGGGGCCAGACATGCTTGGGCCATTCTGAACTTGTACCGCGACATGCATCTGCGTAACACTGCCCAGGTCATGCCTCCAACATGTCCCCTTGTAACTTGAACACAGTCACGCTGGGGACGTCTCTATACCTGGCTTGTTAAAATGACTCTGGGGACGCCTTTGTGACTTGCATGTCTGCATGCCCTTTTTCAGACATCCAAATCATGAATAGAACTTCAAAAATAAACCCCCATGTTTATGGAAAGTGTGTGTCTACTTTTACTCAGTTGCATGTAGGATTCCCAGAGGTCTGACTTAAGCAGAGTAGAGGTGATGTGAAGTGTGTATCTATTTTCTAAAACATACAGGTACACGTCTGGAGCACACATCGACACCAACTTCGGAGAAGATGTAAATTTGTGTGTCCACATTTGCATGCTGTTGCAGCTGGTTCTGGGAGTTTATGATGTATTTTCTTTCCTTTTTTTGAATTTAAATTTTTAGCTTTAGAAAAGCAACAATATGAAATTACAGGAGATTATCGAAGTAGAATTATAATAGAGATAACACACATGTTTCATAGCCCTCATTTAGAAGAAAGACAGAAAGCTTAAACTCAGGCCTGGAGCAATAAACAATTTGTTGCTAGGATAAACCCCTCTCTGGGAGCCTAATTTATAAAGGTACATAGGAACTTTTATTGCCTTTATAATAGGCTTAAAACAGGCACATTTTTTGAACTCCTCATAAAGGCAGCATTATAGAAATCAAGCACTCAGCATGAATTTACATATTTTAGAGAATATAATCATAAGAACACTGTATTCAGCACCAATGGCGTAGCTGATTCTCAATGGGAGTGTCAGGTTCCAGTCCTGGACCCATGGCACTCTTAAGCCTTTCCTTTAAGTGGGCTCTGCCTCTTGCATGCTATGCATATGAAGGGTTTTTTTAAGAAAGAAATCCAAGTTAAATTGAGGACATCCTGGGTGAAACGTGCAGAAAACGCCAGAGACATCTATGTATCCAGCTGATTTTGGGAACATAGGTATCCCCGATGTGGATGAGCATGTGGGTGGGCACAAAGAAGCCTCCTTTACGAACACTTGGGTTGGGGACATCCATCTAAGGCAAGCTAAGAACATAAGATATGCCATACTGGGTCTGACCAAGGTGCATCAAGCCCAGCATCTTGTTTCCAACAGTGGCCAATCTAGGTCATAAGCACTGTTCCCTCTAAGCTGTGCGTGTGTGCGCGCGCACACACCTCGCCGAGCGAGCGCACATACTTTACAACAAAGCGCACAAAAATTTTGATTCTGATTCTGATAGAAAACAACACAGACATTTTAAAATTTAAAAGTTTTTGTGTATTTACGGTTTTCACAAGTTCTACAATATTTTCTAGTGCAATCAATGTGGTGTACATACTGTATTCTGATGTATAGTCAAATTTTAAAGTATATAACTCCGAGTGTCGTTATGTGGCGCACAAAAATTTAACCTTCCTTCAAAAGCTGCACAGCTTATATTTTATGCGCACACAGCCTACAGAAAATTAGAGGGAACATACAGATATACTTATACTTATACAGATACACTTATTTACACCACTAGTGTGATGTGCCTACCCTCCGAATCATCCTATGCGCGCCCCAAATTCTACTGTATTTATTACTCTTGAATTTGTTTTGTGTATACTGGTTATTTGTATATATGTACATATTGTGTGATGTGATGTGCCTACCCTCCGAATCAACCTATGCGCGCCCAAAATTCTACTGTACTGATTTGACAGTTCTCCTATTGTAATCGGACCGCTGCTGATCGCTGGAAGCAGCGGTATATAAGTGTTTGCTAAATAAATAAATAAAAAATAAGTACCTAGCAGTTTCCCCAAAAGACACAGGTTCCACAATACTTCTACTGGGGCAAGCAGTGGATATCCCGGGTCCCCTTTATTAATCATTTATGGACCTTTCCTCCAGGAAATTGTCCAAAAGGTTTTTAAACCTGGATACACTAACAGCTTTTACTACATCCTCCGGTAACGAATTCCAAAGTTTGATTACACATTGAGTGAAAAAATATTTTCTCTTATTAGTCTTATTAGCTTCATTGCATGCCCTATAGTCTTTCTATATTTTGATAGCGTAAACAATCGATCTACATTTATCTGTTCCAATCCATTCATTAATTTATAGACCTCTATCATATCTTCCCTCAGCTGTCTCTTTTCCAGGTTGAAGAGCCCTAACTTTTTTAGCCTCTCTTCATAGGAGCATCCTTCCATCCCCTTTATCATTTTGGTGGCTCTTTTCTGTATCTTTTCTAATAATACTATATCCTTTTTAAGATATGGCACCAGAATTGCACACAATATTCAAGGTTCAGTCGCACAATGGAACGATACAGAGTCATTATAATATCCTTTGTTTTATTCTCCATTCCTTTCCTTACGATAACTAGCATTCTATTTGCTCTCTTGGCCGCCACTGCGCTCTGAGCGGAGGGTTTCAACATGTCATCCACGATGACGCCTAAATCTTTTTCCTGGGTGGTGGTTCCTAATGTAGAACCTTACATCGTGTAACCATAGTTTGGGTTGTGCTTTCCTAGGTGCATAACTTTGCACTTGTTCACATTAAATTTCATCTGTTATTTGGATGCCGTCTTCTAGTTTATCAAGGTTCTTTTGTAATTTTTCACAATCCTCATGGGTTTTAACAACTTTGAATAATTTTGTGTCATCTGGATATTTGATTACCTCACTCGTTATTCCCATTTCCAGGTCATTTACGAATATGTTAAAAAGCAGTGGACCCAGCATAAGGAGATGTCCACTAGCATAGCAAAGTGGTAACATGAGTCCCCTTTCCCCATTGACATATAGTAAAATACAGAGGGTAGTAGTGTAGCTCCTTCTCCACACTTTCCAGATGTTTGCCTGACAAAAGAAGCACTTTCAGATGCCTGTTCATGCTTGCACAATTTGGGACGCCCAGGGCATTTCTGAGATCAGGCAGGGTTGTCCAGGTTCATAGGAACACCCCAGCCATGCCTGTACCATGCCCCCCATTCAGACTTGGACATCCTCATACTGAGTATGTCCACATACCTGGATTCTAAAATGTCTCTAGTGGCATCTCTGTGCTTTGGACATCTTCATGTCTGTTTGCATATATCCAAATCATGAATATTCTTGTTGCTAAGTGCCGTCAAGTCAGTGTCGACTCATGGTGACCCTCTGGATAGTTGCCCTAAACTGTGTTTGATCTTCACTCATGTGGCTCATTGTTGATAGAGTTGCATCCATAGCTGCTGTTATTGTATCGATCTGTCTCATTGCTGGCCTTCCTCTTTTGCATTGATCTTCAACCTTGCCAAGTAGGATGGCTCTCTCTAATGATCTTTCTCTTCGCATTATGTGTCCAAAGTATGAAAGTTGAAGTCTTGTCATCTGAGCTTCTAAAGAAAGCTTAGGTTTGATGTCCTCTAGTACTGACTGGTTTGTTCTTCAGGTAGTTCATGGTATACACAGTATACTTCTCAAGCACCAAAATTCAAAGGCATCAATTTTCTTCCTGTCTCTTTTTCACTGTCAAACTTTTGTATCCAACTTTTGCATATGACGTTATTGAAAATACCATGGCTTGAACGAGTCAAATCTTTGCATGGAGAGAGACATCTCTGCTCTTGAGAATCTTGTCTAGGTGCTTCATAGCCAGGACTAGAAAGGGGGGCTGTTACTTCTGGAGAGAAATCTGAAATTGTGAGTATATACGTCTGGGAATTTTTCTGAAAGGAATTTTTTTTCTTTTAAAGCTAATTAATCTGTGAACCCACTATTTTTTTGTTAAATCAGTCAGGGCCTAGTAGCAACAGTTTAAGATTCAATTTAAAACACAGAAGAGAACTTTCTGGTTACCTTTCATACCCAGTAGACAGCTGTAGTTTAAATTTCATAGTCACTCAGGGCCTAGCATCAGCAAAGTACTTTTAGTTTCAAATTAAAACACAGAAGAAAGCTTTCTGGTTAAATTTAGAATCCAGCAGAGAGCTTGTAGTTTAAATTTCTTAATAGGTTAGAGCCTAGTAGCAGCAAAGAGCTATAATTTAAATCAAATCAGAATATAGCTTACCTCAGCGGCACAGGACAAGGTACTGTGTAGCAGCCCTTTTTTAATAAGTGTTATATCCCTCCCTCCCTCCCTCCCCACACCCACCCTCCCCTGGGATAATCACAGCTTTATAGGTACTTGCACAACTTAAAAGACAGGAGGTGCTCTCAGGTGAAGCTCATTACCCAAATCAGTCATACACTAAGGACCTGAGATTAATGAAGCTTCAGGTGAACAAGGTATATTAAACTTCTTAGGTACAGTTTTAGTGGTATAAATATCCATAGCACCCTTTAGTACATAAAGAACTTAAAGATCTAAACACAAACTTAAAACTAAGATGCAGACAGCAGTCCATCAGCGGGATGTGGGCTTTCCAGTCTTTTGCATTGAGTGCCACATGTATGATTTTCTCCCAGCTGGTGAGAGGTCTTACGTGTGCACTAGGTGCAAGGAGCTCTCTGCTCTCAGGGAACGAGTCCGTTCTCTAGAGGCTAGAGTAGCAGACTTGGAAAACATAAGACAGACAGAGAGGTACATAGACGAGACCTACAGGGATATAGTCCTGAAGTCCCACCTCCAGTCTGGCAGCATCCCTGTTGCCATGGAGGAGAGAGGTCACGTGACAGGAGAGCATCACCCTGGTGTGGCAGGAAGTGATCCTGTAACTAGGACCTGTCCTCCAGGTGATGTAAACCCCTCTCGCACCGAGGAGGTTTCTCCAGGGCCAAGTGCCCATGAGGGAAGGGTTAAGACAGCAGTTATAGTTGGTGATTCGATCATTAGGCATGTAGATAGCTGGGTGGCTGGTGAACGTGAGGATCGCCTGGTAACATGCCTGCCTGGTGCGAAGGTAGCGGACCTCACACGCCACCTAGATAAGGTCTTAGATAGTGCTGGGGAGGAGTCTGCTGTCTTGGTACATGTCGGTACCAATGACATAGTAAAATGTGGTAGGGAGGTTCTGGAAACTAAATTTAGGCTTTTAGGTAGGAAGTTGAAATCCAGAACTTCCAGGGTAGCGTTCTCCGAAATGCTTCCCGTTCCACGCGCAGGACCCAAAAGGCAGGCAGAGCTCCGGAGTCTCAATGCGTGGATGAGACAATGGTGCAGAGATGAGGGGTTCGGATTTGTTAGGAACTGGGGAACATTCTGGGGAAAGGAGGGGCTCTTCCGAAGGGATGGGCTTCACCTTAACCGGGATGGAACCAGGCTGCTGGCATTAACCTTTAAAAAGGAGATAGAGCAGCTTTTAAACTAGATAATAGGGGAAAGCCGACAGTCGCCCAAGAGCGCATGGTTTGGAAGAATGTATCCTTGAAGGATACTACAAAAAGCAGAGAGGTTCCAAAAAAGAGTAAAGTAGCCCAAATGCCCTCGAGTATGGAGCAGACAGAACTTAAAGATCCCAAATTACCCATGTCTACCAATAGCCAAATTAATATGAATAAAATACAGTCTCTAAAATGCTTGTATGCAAATGCTAGAAGTCTACAAAACAAGATGGGAGAGTTAGAATATATAGCACTAAACGAGAGGTTAGATATGATTGGAATATCAGAGACATGGTGGAAGGAGGACAACCAGTGGGACACTGTGATACCTGGGTACAAACTATATCGTAATGATAGAGCTGACCAAATTGGTGGAGGGGTTGCGCTCTATGTTAGAGAGGGCATTGAGTCAGAAAGGATTAAAGTTTTGCAAGAAACAAAATTTGCTGTAGAATCTCTATGGATTGAAATTCCATGTAAAAAGGGGAAGGCGATGGCAGTGGGGGTGTACTATCGTCCGTCTGGCCAGAATGAACAAATGGATGATGAAATGCTCAAAGAAATCAAGGAAGCTAGCAAAAGTTACAGTGCAGTAATAATAATGGGTGATTTCAACTACCCCGGTATCGACTGGGTCAGTGTCACGTCAGGACATGCTAGGGAGATAAAGTTCCTAGATGAAATAAATGACTGCTTCTTGGAGCAGCTGGTTCATGAACCAACCAGAGGGGAAGCAATATTAGACCTAGTCCTTAGTGGAACACCAGATGTAGTGCAAGAGATAAGGGTGTTGGGGCCACCTGGCAATAGTGATCATAGCATGATCACCTTTGATTTAATTAGTGGAGGAGGGATAGTAAGGAAATCCACAGTACTACCCTTTAACTTTCGAAAGAGAGACTATGATAAAATGAGGAAAACAGTTAAGAAAAAACTAAAAGGAGCAGTTGCAAAGGTTAAAGACGTACATCAAGCTTGGGTGTTGTTGAAAAATACTATCTTGGAAGCCCAGACCAGCTGTATTCCACGCTTTAAGAAAAGTGGAAGGAAGTCCAAAAAACTGCCAGCATGGTTTAAAGGTGAGGTCAGAGAGGCTGTTGTTCCCAAAAAAGCATCTTTCAGGAAATGGAAAAAAGAGCCAAACGATGAAACCTGGAAACAGCACAAGCACTGGCAAGTCAAATGCAAGGCATTGATAAGGCAGGCAAAGAGAGAATTTGAGAAGAAGCTTGCTGCGGAAGCAAAAACGCGAAATAAAGACCTTTTCAAGTACATTCGTAGCAAAAAACCTGTGAGAGAGTCAGTTGGTCCATTAGATGATAAAGGGGTTAAAGGAGCACTAAGAGGCGACAAGGCGATAGCGGAGAGACTGAATGAATTTTTTGCTTCGGTCTTTACTGAGGAAGATGTAGGGATGTTACCCATGACTGAAGTGGTATTTAAAGGTGCGGAAGAATTGAAGGAAATATCGATACATCGGGAAGAAGTCTTACAACTATTAGATAAACTGAAGAGTAGCAAATCACCTGGGCCGGATGGTATACATCCAAGGGTGTTGAAAGAACTGAAATTTGAGATTGCAGACCTGCTATCAGTAATCTGTGAACTATCATTAAAATCATCTCTAATACCTGAGGATTGGAGGATCGCCAATGTAACACCAATTTTTAAAAAGGGTTCGAGGGGTGATTCGGGAAACTACAGACCGGTGAGCCTGACATCAGTACCGGGAAAAATGGTAGAAACCATCATAAAGAATAAAATTACTCAGCATGTAGATAGTCACGACCTAATGGGAGACAGCCAACATGGCTTTAGACAAGGAAGATCTTGTCTTACTAATCTGTTATGTTTTTTTGAAGGAGTGAATAAACAGGTGGACAAAGGTGAGTCGGTTGATATTGTGTATCTGGACTTTCAGAAAGCCTTTGACAAGGTCCCTCATGGGAGACTTTTGGCAAAACTAAAGAGTCATGGGATAGGAGGCAGTGTACTACTGTGGATCAGGAACTGGTTAAAAGATAGAAAGCAGAGGGTAGGGCTAAATGGCCAATTTTCCCAATGGAGATAGGTGAATAGTGGTGTACCCCAGGGATCTGTGCTGGGTCCACTGCTTTTTGACATATTCATAAATGACCTGGAAAGTGGAATAACAAGTGAGGTTATCAAATTTGCAGATGACACAAAACTATTTAAAGTTGTTAAAACCCAGGAGGATTGTGGAAAATTGCAAGAGGATCTTGATAAATTGGAAGACTGGGCATCAAAATGGCAGATGAAATTTAATGTGGACAAGTGCAAGGTTATGCACCTAGGGAAGAACAACCCAAACTATGGTTACACGATGCAAGGTTCCACATTAGGAACCACCACCCAGGAAAAAGATTTAGGCGTCATTGTGGATACCTTGTTAAAACCCTCGGCCCAGTGTGCAGCGGCGGCCAAGAGAGCAAATAGAATGCTAGGTATGATAAGGAAAGGAATGGAAAATAAAACAAAAGATATTATAATGCCTCTATATCGTTCCATGGTGAGACCGCACCTTGAATATTGTGTGCAATTCTGGTCGCCGTATCTTAAAAAGGATATAGCGATTTTAGAAAAGGTTCAGAGAAGAGCCACCAAAATGGTAAAGGGGTTGGAAGGCTACTCCTATGAAGAAAGGCTAAAAAGGTTGGGGCTCTTTAGCCTGGAGAAGAGACGGCTGAGGGGAGATATGATAGAAGTCTATAAATTAATGAACGGAGTGGAACGGGTAAACGTAGATCGATTGTTTACCTTATCAGAATATGGAAAGACTAGGGGACATGCAATGAAGCTACAGGGTAAACTATTTAAGACTAATAAAAGAAAATATTTTTTCACTCAACGTGTAATCAAACTCTGGAATTTGTTACCGGAGGATGTAGTAAAGGCTGTTAGTGTAGCTGGGTTTAAAAAAGGTTTGGACAAGTTCCTGGAGGAAAGGTCCATAAACCATTATTAAGAAGGGACCCAGGATATCAATGCTTGAACCAGTACAAGCATTGTGGAACCTGTGTCTCTTGGGGAAACTGCTAGGTATGTATGACCTAGATTGGCCACTGTTGGAAACAGAATACTGGGCTTGATGGACCTTGGTCTGACCCAGTATGGCATATCTTATGTTCTTATGTTCTTATGTACCAAGAGAAATGCATTGCTGGATTTCTTGACTGCTTGTCATTTCTTTATTGATTATTGATCCAAACATGTTAAAGCTGTCAACTATTTCAATTTTTTCTCCATCAATTATGAACTTATTGATTTTCATTGTCAGGATCTTTGTCTTCTTTAAATTAAGGAGAGGGCCCATTTTAAGACTATGTTCCTTTATCTTGAGAAGCAAATATTTTAGATTATCTTCACTTTCAGCCAGTATTGTGGTATCATCAACATAGCGAAGATTGTTGATGAGTCTTCCACCAATCTTCACACCTTGGTTGTCATCTTCATACAGCCCTGCATCTCTGATGATTTGTTCTGCATATAAATTGTGAATAGTGCTTTTAAAATAACGCCCATATTTTTCCAGTCATTCTGAGTATTTTTAAAAAGTTCAAGTTATCCTCTGTCATAAGAAGATACAGGTGTTTGGTCCCATCTCATTATAATTTGAAAGTTTTTGCTCAATTGTAAATAAAATTCTAACATTTTATTTGCTGTTGCTATAAAGGTTTTGGTTAAAAATATAGGGGCCAGTATTCAGCCTCAATGTGATGATCAGTGTTTTTTGGAAATTCAAGCCACCACGGCTGAAAAAATTCCAAATATTCAGCACCAGCATCTGGATAGTAGCTGGTGCCAAATATCCAGATTCTTATACTAATCCTAACTGCAATTTTATCCCACTCAATACCTATATATCAACAAGAGATAAACTTAATACATTCAAACAGCCCTATTAATCCTATATTTAATATATAAAAAATTTTGTCAGATCGTTTGCCGTGAAAGGGAACCTTCCCTCTCTCATAGCTAACCCTCCTTTTTTTCTTTTATTAAAAGAGTGCACTCACCCTTTCCATACTGCTGAGGCAAAATTACAAAATAATCTTCAGTAAACTCAATGATAAGATCACAATTATAAGAATGATATTGTGAGCATATCGACGATCAACTTAACTCAAGATCCTAGGACCCCCTTGCAGCTCACCCAAGTTTCTTCTGCTTTTCTTGGAAGAAACGTGGGTGAACTGCAAATGGGATCCTAGTATCTTGAGTTAAGTTGATCGTTGATCTGCTCAAAATATCATTCTTATAAATGTGATCTTATCATTGAGTTTACTGAGGATTATTTTGTAATTTTGCCTCAGCGGTATGGAAAGGGTGAGTGCACTCTTTTAACAAAAGAAAAAAAGGAGGGTTTGCTACGAGAGAGGGAAGGTTCCCTTTCACGGCAAACGATCCGACAAAAAATGTTTATATATTAAATATAGGATTAATAGGGCTGTTTGAATGTATTAAGTTTATCTCTTGTTGATATATAAATATCCTGATTCAGCACTGGCCACCGACACTATCCAGACAGCGGCAATATTAAGCGTGCTATCTGGGTGGCTACCTGGATAAATTTAGGAAAGTCTTTCTGATAGTAGCAGACTTATCTGCCTTGAGAACAATTCAGTTTCGCATCTGAAAGGGCTCCATCTAAAGATTTGGCCCTAGGTATTTGCCTAGATTGTCTTTGCCTTAATCTTGCCCTGTTGTAAGTATTATTCAACAAATATATGCCAATGGGATAGATTTGAAGCGTTCATTATGTTTGGCCACTGAACTGTGGAACAGGTTATCAGTTACTGGCAGCGATTTTTGTCACACCTTTCAACATAAGAACATAAGATATGCCATACTGGGTCAGACCAAGGGTTTATCAAGCCCAGTATCCTGTTTCTAAGCTGGCCAATCCAGGTCACAAGTACCTGCCAGTTTCCCAAAATGTAGACAGATTCCATGCTGCTTATCCCATGGGTAAGCAATGGATTTCCCCAGTCCTCTTCAATAATAGTTTATGAACGTTTCCTCCAGGAAGTCATCCAAACCTCTTTTAAATCCTGTTACACTGGCATCCTCTGGTAAACATAATGATTTCCAGCGTTTCATTATGCGTTGAGTGGAAAAAATATTTTTCTAATTAATCTTAAATGTACTAATTTGTACCTTCATTGCGTGTCTCCTAGTCTTGCTACTTTTGGAAGGAGTTAATAACCAATCTACATTTACCCGCTCTACTCCATTCATTATTTTATAGACCTTATATAACTCCCCTCAGCTGTCTCTTTTCTAAGTTGAAGAGCCCTACCCTTTTAAGCCTTTCCTCGCAGGGATCTATTTATTTATTTAACAGTTCTTTTAGACCACTTCATCTAGTAGCCAAGGCGGTTTACAAGGAACAAGAACCTAACTTTACATGGAACATGAAACTTAAAATATGGTTAATTACATTACAACATTTTTAAAATTAAAAAATTATATACAGAGAGAGACGTCAGAGGGAGATCAGGAAATAGAGGTGGAAATAGGATTGGGTGCTGTCTTTGTATGGGTGCAAAAATTTCTTTTTCGAGAGCTGTTGTGGTTATTCCACGTAATCTTTATGTGTTTTGGTGCGCTAAATCTGAAAATGACCTCCATTTTGTCATAGGACATCACGTTTCCTGACAATTTAGGTAAATATGTTAAATAAGGCAATACCTCAAAATAAATGGAAATAGGCTTATAAAATTAAAGTTTTATTACAATATTTTCATGAAGATCCTTTTTTGAACTGAAATGAGCTCACCTACACACACTAAACTCGATTCTTCTTCCTTGTGAGGCTCCTCTTGGTGCATTTACGCTTGTGAGTAGCATCTGGAATGTCTCTCTGAAGCATCCAAAAGTAGTCTGCCATCATTGTAATGCTCCATTTTCCCTGGTATCTCCTTTCCATCTCTTTAATGTCTTGGTGGAATCATTCATCTTGTTCCTCACTCATAGCTCCCAAATTTTCAGGAAAGTAGTCAAGGTGGGACTGGAGGAAATGCACTTTCAAACTCATCAGGCAACCTAAAGCTTGAAATGCTTTCAGCATTCGTCCGACGATCTTTTTGTAGTGAGGATCTTTGTTATTGCCTAAACATTTCTGTACGACTTCTTTAAATGCAATCCATCCTTCTTTTTGAGGATCCGTCATGGTATTGACAAACTCTTGATCAACTATAAGCCTTCTAATGTCTGGTCCGACGAACACACCTTCCTTCAATTTGCCTCCAACAGGCCTGGAAACTTGGTGACCAAGTATTTGAAGCATTCTCCATCTCTTGGAAGTGATTTTACGAATTGCTTCATCAATCCCAATTTTATGTGGAGAGGTGGTAGAAGAACTTTATGGGAAGGTACCAAAGTTTCTTGGAGGACATTTTTTTTCACCGACTGTTAGCACCCTCGGCTGCCAACTCTTCTTGGTCCAGTGATTTTGTCAGTCTCGACTGTCCCATAGACACAGAAAACAAGGATATTTGGTATACCCAGCTTGTTGCCCAAGCAGCATGCACAAGACCTTCAAGTCCCCACACACACTTGCCAACCATGGTCTTCATATTTAAGTTTACGAAGAACCAATTCCAAGTTCTCGTAGGTTTCCTTCAAGTGTACGGAATGACCTACAAGTATGGAAGCGTAAAAACCGTTGTGGAGTAAAACTGCTTTGAAACTTCTTTTTGAAGAATCTATAAAAAGACGCCATTGCTCTGAATCATATTGGATTGTAAATTGACCCATCAGACCTTCGACATCGATGCAATAAACCAACTTGTCTTCCTTGGAGAAGTAAAGAACGAACTCCTTTTCACGATGTCTGAACCATGAAGATGACACTCCTGGCAACAATAAATTCCTGTTTTTCAGCCTTGATCCGAGTAACTCAGCGGCATCTTTGGGAAGATTCAAGTCTCTTACCAAATCATTCATTTCCTCCTGAGAAAACAATTTTGGTCTTGTATCATCTTCAAAGTCAGAACTTGATTCGTCATCTGGTTCAGGTATGACTTCACCTTCATCGGAGCTAGGTATCTCTTCCAAGGTAGCAGGGGGCTTGGGTACTGGTATATCTGTGCCATGGGGGATGGGACGAATTGCCGAGTGAAGATTGGGGTATGAAATGGAATGCTTCCATTTGGAATTAAACCCTTTCACTATGGTTCTTTTGCTCTCGCCATACCATAGTAATCCCATAACAGAAAGATTTTTTCTTACCCTTGAACCAGTTTCGGAGGTCCTCAACACACCGTTTGCACACTTTATGAGGCGCCCAGATTTTATCTTAATCTCCAATTTTTAGTCCAAAGTATGCAAAGTAAACTTTTTTCACAAAGTCTGTAATATTCTGCTGTTGCTTCAACACTGTATATTCACCACAGATGAAACAGAAACTGTCTGGCGAATTAGTATACTTTGGCGGAGCCATAACATAACGGTTGAAGAATGACAAGCTAACACAAATTGCGATGAAAAAGTGTGAACAGCCTAGAACCAAGAACCTGATGATGATTCGTGCATAAGTGTGGCATGCAGGAGAGAGCAGCTCTGTGTCTGTACACGAGACGTCACAGTGCTGGCCACGCCCCCCTGCACTGACCGAAACTGCTGCTATCTGCCCTGTGTCGCCCTCCCACTGGATTCTTCAGGAAAGATTAACCCCTTCTACCATTAGAAGCATGGACTTAAAACTTGCTTAGCTTATGTATATATTGCTGACCATCAGATTTACAGTGTTATATTTTTTTTTACATAACTCAGACAACCCCTTTAAGGTTTTTTTGGCATTTTATTTATTATTTTATTTATTTATTTGAACTTATTTTTATACCGCTCCTTCCAGTGATCAGCAGCAGCTTACATTTCAACATTTAAATTCTGCATATACAGCGTTTACATATAACAATAGGAAAAGCAAAAATCGAACAAAATTTTAAACTATTTACAAAAAGAACGAGTATGTTTATCTAACTATATACAGGATATTTACAATGGCATACTGGGGAAGTTGCATGCCTAAAGGGTTGCATTCTATTATTCTCTGTTGTATTATGCATATCATAATATTCTCTGTTGTGTTTGGGATCATGTGACTAAGAGGTTATTGGAAATTCATCATGTTGTGATGCATACTTAATATAATCTGGTTTAGGTTTTTTCTGATAGATTATAATATTCTTGGAATAGGTGTGTTTTGAGTTTTTTTCGAAATGATTGGAGATCTTTATTGGCTCTAAGTGTGTCTGGGAGTTTGTTCCATTGTGTGGGGGCTATGTAAGTGAATGTTCTATTGCTAGTATTCATTTTTACCTTACATATAGATGGTGGGATTTGCAAGGTGTTTTGATTGTGTGCTCGTCTTTTTCTGTTAGGGAGTTGTGTTTTAATAAGTGTGTTAAGGAAGGATGGAGCGATATTGTGTATTAACTTGAATGTTGTGATTATTATTTATGCTCGAGGCCGCGGGCCCGGTCCCGCGGCCGTCAGTAACCTGGGCCCGGGCCCGGCCTCGGCCTCCAGTATGTGAGGGGGGCGGGGGGGTGAGAGAGAGGAGGCCGTGCGTGCGGCATTCGAAATCGCTCCGTCGCGTTGTCGGAGCGATTTCATTGGCCGCGGGCTGAAGGGGGCGGAGCAGTGTCTGCTAGGAGCCGCGTGGCCGTCTCCTTCTTGCCGCGGCTCCTCGGGAATCGGATGTGTTCCCGCCCGCCCGCCCATTATGGAGGTGGTTTTGAGATGTTGCAGCTGGTGGGGGCGGGGTACAGAGCCAGCGCTCGCAGGAGCGGCGTGGGCTTGAACTGGTTTACGAGCAGTGGGGGCGAAGTGCTCCTGGGGGTGGGGCGGGACAGCCCGGTTGGGGGTCTCGGCCCGGTAGCGGTGGGGTGGGAGCCGGCCTTTGCTACTAGTATGGCGAGGCAGGCGGAGGGGTTTGGGGGGGAGGAGGATGCTCCGCCTTGCTACTAAGATGGCGGGTGGGGGGGCATCCTCCGGCAATGGGGTGTGGGGCTGGGTTATGTTGGATTGTTTTATATTCAGGCCCGTGTTGGGTCGGTTGTTACTGGTGTAAATAAAGCTGCGACCAAATGTTTGTACCAAACTACAGTTGTTGGTGAATTTGTGGGGGAATATTATTGTGGGATGCTAAGACATGGGAAGGAGGCGAGGAGGGCCTCCGGGTTACCAGAGTTATGTATCTTATGTGTGCTTGGATAGGTAACCAGTGAAGTTCCATTATTATGGGTGTGATGTGATCTGAAATCCGTACATTCATTAATATTCGAGCTGTGACATTCTGGGCCATTTGGAGTATATTGATTGTTTTTTTGGGTAGACCTTGTAAGATGCCATTACAATAGTCCATATGTGGAGTTATAAGCGTTTGTACTATTGTTCTAAAATCAGAGTGTTCTATGATATTGCGTAGTGGTTGTAGGATTCTTAGTTTATGGAAGATTGTTCTGTTTAATAATTTTAGGTGGGTTTCCATGCTGAGAGTCTTATCAAGGGTCACTCCTAGGTACTTTAACTCTTGTTTGATGTTATGGGAAATATTGTTTAGTAGTATTGTGGGCGGGTGTTTAAATTCTGGGTTTTTAGCAATAAACATTACCTCCGTTTTTTTGTGATTAATGTTCAGATTGTTTTGTTGAAGCCATATCTGGGTCTCTTTAAGACAGGCTTCGATGTGACTAAAATCTGGGTTGCATATATCCAATTGTGTATACAGCATTCTATCATCTGCATATAAATGATAGTTAATTTTGTGCTTTTGAAATATTGTGCATATGGGTTTTAGGTATAAGTTGAAAAGTATGGCGGATAGAGCGGATCCTTGCGGGATACCTTGTGTTTGAGGGAATGCAGTGGATAAGTTTTAGTCGAAGTATACTTGTTGTATTCTATTAGATATATAGGATGTGAACCATTTTAGGGGGGTTCCCATTATTCCTATTGATTCCAGTCTTGTTATGAGAGTCTTATGATTCACAGAGTCAAATGCCGCTGTTATGTCGAATATCAATATGAACATTTTCTTGGAATTTTCAATGCCTTTATATAGCTTATCAAATAATGCAAGTAGAAGCGTTTCCACTCCATGAGCTTGTTAGAAACCATATTGGTGGTCATCAAGTGCGTTTTTTGCATCTATGTGTTCCTGTAGTTGATATTGAACTGTTTTTTCAATGGTTTTTGCTATGAAAGGGATACTAGATATGGGTCTATACGCAGATGGGTCTTCTTTGTTGAGTGTTTTGTTTTTTAGTATAGGTCATATGAGTGATCTTTTTAGTTCCGCTGGCATAATTCCTTGTATCAGAGATTGATTTACTATGTTTAATATTATGGGTGCTGTTTCTGTTTTTATAGACTTGATCCATGTTACCGGGCATGGGTCAAGAGGGGATGTAGTGGTATTTATGTTTGTTATTATGTTTAGCATTTGTTTGAGTTCTATTTTATGGAAGTTTTCCCACAATTCAGTTGAATTTGCAGTCTCCGGTGTTTTTTGGGATGCAATGTTTACTATTAGTTTATGTGATGTTTTTTCTTCTGTAGGATTTAATTTGCTAGAATAATGATTAGCAAGGGTTTGAGCATTTATTGGGTATTTCATATTGGGATCCTTGGTGGGTTTGGTAAAGGACTTTATAAGTTCAAACAGTTCTCTAGGTCTGGTTAAGGCATTGTTTCGTTTTTTAGTATGGTAATTCATTTTTGCAGAGTTAATTAATTCTTTGTATGATGCAAGTGATTGTAGGTATTGTGTTTTGATTTCTGATGATTTTATATCTTAAATGCACTTATGTGAATTAATTAATAGTAATTTGAATTAATTAATAGTAATTTGAAAAAATTTGATAAATTTTAAGACAATTTTGCATGTTGTGGCAAATCATGACGTCTAGGAGTTTTGTCAATATTTTATTTGTTTTCAGCACACCAAAATACATGGAAATTAGATGAAAATAATCAAACAGCTTTTTAGTTGCAGACCTGTGTAATAAGTGAGTTAAGTCTTGGAGACTGCTTAAGGTTAGACACTTGTGCTGAAATGGTCTTTGAACAAATGTGTTTTGAGGTTTATTTTGAAGTCTTTGAGGGAATTGATGAGACACAGTTCCAAGGGGAGGGAGTTCCATAGCTTGGGTGTGAAGAGTGAGAAAGCCCTCAAGGCAGTGGATTGATTACACTTAGTTATGACTTTTAGCACTCTGAATAGGCTTCGTGAGGTAATTCTTCTTGCTCTTGAATTGTGGGCGGTTTGAATGAGAATTTGGTTGTTGGGTGCACAGAAGGCCATGTAGGATCCTGAAAGTGGTTAGCAATGCTTTATATTTTACTCTTATAGAAATTGGAAGCCAGTGTAGATGTTGGAATGTTGGAAAGATGTGATTTCTTTTAGGTGAATTTGTTATGATTCTGGCCACTGTATTCTGTGCCATTTGAAATGGGTTGAAGGTTGCTTTCGGGAGCCCTTGATATAAGATGTTGCAATAATACATGACTGGAGTAACGAGAGCATAACATACATCTCTGAAATCTGTAGGATCAAGCAGAGGCTGGAGGTTGTGTAGAGGTTTTGTCTTGTAGGAGACTGTTTTAACTACATTTTTTTATGTGAGGAAGGAAGTTGAGATTTTGGTCAAGTGTAATTCCTAAGTATCTTACTTGGTTTTTAACTTGAAGGGTGACTCCTGCTAGATTTATGGATGATGGTAGGGAAAAGAACTGGTTTCTTGTGATGTGGAGGACTTCCGTTTAATTGTAATTGATATGGAAGTCATTGTGGGTTAGCCACTGTGAAATATCTTGGAGACATGGACCAATGGTTGTGCAATCAGGTTTGTCAGTAGAGAATGTGGTGTATATTAAGATGTCATCAGCATAGAGATGATATTGGATCTTGTGTTTCTTTATAATATTACATAGGGGTTGGATGAAGATATTGAAAAGTAGGGAAGATAGAGCTGAGCCCTGTGGGAGACCTTGCTGTAGCTGAAACAGGGATAAGGTTAGTGTGCTGATCTTCACTTGCGGTCCTGTAAGTATGATTTGAACCATTGCAAAGTTTTGTACTGTAGTCCTATTGATTGGAGTTGTTTAAGGAGTTTGTCATGGTCTATTGAGTCAAATGCTGCCGTGATATCTTAGAAGATGAGTATAAATCCTTGGTTTCGTTTTTCTGTTCCTTTGATTAAGTTGTCCATGAGGGCCATGATTAGGGTTTTCACTCCATGTAGAGGTCTGAAACCATATTGAGGATCGAGAGGTGCAAGGGTATCAACATGGTTTTGGAGCTATAGCTGGACTATTTTTTCTATGATTTTAGCGGTGAAAGGTATGCTGGATATTGGTCTGTATGATTATGGTTGTTTCAGGTCAGCAGAGGGGTTTTTTTTAGAAGAGGCCTGATGAAAGTACTTTTAAGCGCCTTAGGCATGTACCCAGAGTCAAAAGATAATTGTATGATTTTGAGTAAAAAGGGGTTGAGCTCTTGTCTGGTTACCTTTATCCAAGAAACTGGAAAAGGATCGAATGGTATCGAATGATATCGTATGATTGATTATTTGTTATACTTGTCTGCCTTTTTGTTAAGTTAATGGGGTATAATATATATATCAGGGACACCTCAGGTATATTTTATTTGTAAGTATGTACTAATTTTTGTCTGGTATTTCTAAACTAAATTTTTGTTTAGTAATTTTGTTAAGGTTTTTAGGGATATCTATTGTAATTTTGGATGAGCTTCCCTCTTGATGGGGACTATACTTTGAATAAAGTATTTTCATACTTTAAAAAAAAGTATCATGGGGGGGGGGTTGTAGTGTTCAAATTAGAGATTATGGTGTCTAGATGTTTTGGTGAAATGCTGGTAAAGGTCTTCCAGGTGTTTGTGGGGATGATTGATGTTGGTTCTTCTTGAAGACTGTCAAACGACATTCAGCTCAGCCTCACAATGGCCCTCCACTGCAAAATTACTCTAGGCCTATACCTCCTCCTCATAGGTCTGATACCAGAGATACTGGCTCTAATTTCCTCAGGCAATTCCATACCTATCTTACATAACAACTGGCAAAAATGGTCACGCACCAATTACCACAATGTAAACTGGGACCAACGTTCTCATCACCATTATTTATTATACATACCTCTTCAACACACTACAAAGTCAAACTCAGAAAACTACAATCAACCATGCCCCCTCAAATGTGCCCTCATTAATGCTCGCTCCCTTCGTAAAAAATGGCCAGCTGTCACAGATATAATAACATCCAATAACCTCGACTTACTTATGGTCACCGAAACATGGCTTTCTCCAGAAGACAATATAATTCTCAACCAGCTCCTTCCCAATAACTATGAGGTTTTCACCAGCTGCAGACAAGGCAAAAGAGGTGGAGGAGTTCTTATCATCGCTAAGAACGGACTCCAACTTAAAATGGTTGACTCTTCTAGCAACAATCTACTTGAAACAGTCCCTATCTCTAACAACCTCTACTCTATAAACTTAGTCTACAGAGCACCATCACCTTCCCCAGATGATCTCTCAACCATTATAAATCTTGCCTCCAATTCACAGAACCCAAACAGACCCAATTGGATCTTAGGAGACATTAACCTACCATCTCTACAAGACAACCAATCTGACGCCTTCATAGATGCCCTAGAAACACTAGGCTACAAGCAAGTCATACAACAATCCACACATATAAAAGGCAACATCCTTGATCTCATATTTGCCCCACTATCCGCTCTCAACCAACTTCAGAATATTATTCTAGCAATTACAGAGGTTCCTTGGTCAGATCATAACCTCATTATGTTCCAGATTCCCATTCAAAAGAAGCAATATTCCGATGACAAGAACCTAAACAAATATGCAAATACCACATCCAGAAGCTTCCAACCTTTTAACAGGGAACAAATCCTCAAGGAAACTGATGATCTCTTTAATGATTCTACCCTAAACCTGGAAGAGATTATCACTTCTTGGAACAACAGACTCAACCGCATCTCATCTCGTCCGACCAGAAATAAGTCATTAAGAAGAAAAGCTACGGCACCTTGGTTTACATCAGATCTGAAAGAATCCCTAAAACATTTGCGAAAACTTGAGAAGAAATGGAGGAGATCACGCAACGATACTAATCAGTCTGCATACATGCAACATCTTGAAACCCACCGCAAAGCTATTTCTGAAAAAATGAGACTATATCATACAGACATCCTTAAACGTGCTATAAACAAACCTCACGACCTATTTACCCTCGTTAAGAAATTAGCCAAAGAACCCTCACAGGAGCACCAGTGTGAAATCAACCCACAAGCTTATGCCCTTTACATACAATCTAAGATATGCTGCACAAATAAAATTACAATACCCACTATCTTGAATGCTCATGCACTCCCAGCTCCTTTAGCTTCTTTCTCCACCCCTTCTTTGAAGCTAATTGAAGATATTATCTCATCTCTCAACTTATCCACAGCACACACCGATCCATGTCCAGCTTTTTGGATAAAGGACCTCCGCAAAGAACTTGCTCCAACAATATCCAAAATCATAAGTCTATCATTTGACACTGGCTCATTCCCTTCTGCCCTCAAACAGACCTCCATACGACCTCTACTAAAAACCTCAAATTAGATCCGCAAAAAACAGACTCTTACCGACCCATCTCCAGCATACCCACCCTTGCGAAAATAATCGAAAAGATAGTCTACAGACAATTGCAAGACCATATCGACACTGAAGCACCTCTGGACACCTGTCAACATGGATTCCGGGAATCTTACGGGGTTGAAACGCTCCTCACCTCACTTCTCAACAGCTTAAACTCTGGCATCGACAACATCAAACAGGGCTTTGTCCTCATCTTTTTAGATATCGCGGCTGCTTTTGACTCGGTCTGTCATGACATTCTTATTGTCCGCCTAAGAGAGAAGGGCCTCTGTGGAAATGCTCTTGAATGGTGCAATTCTTACCTCTCAGAAAGATGGCAGCAAGTTCGCTCAAATGGTGAAACATCAGATCCATTTCACCAAGGTCAAGGAGTCCCACAAGGTTCCTCTTTGTCATCATTATTATTCAACATCTACATGCAACCCTTATGCAACATTATCAGGTCCTTCAAAGTCAATTACATGATCTATGCTGATGATGTCTTATTATATATGCCATTCTGCATTGATAAGATGAATCTCACCACCATATCCAACTGTTTTAACGCCATCTCAGACTGGCTACTGACTCAAAATCTCAGAATCCAGAACAAGAAAACAGAGGTACTTTTCATCTCAAGAAACCCCAAGTTCACACCACCTACATTCCTTGAAGTCCATGATGCTAAGTTGCAAGTAAAACCCCACATCCGTTATCTTGGTGTTACCCTGGATCAAAATCTAGACATGAAGACCCACATAGCCAACACTGTAAAGTCAATTTATTTCAAGATTCGCTCCCTTAGACACCTTCGCCAACTAATTGATCCAGATGATTTCCGTACTGTCTACCAGGCTTTAATTATCCCACACTTTGACTTCGCAAATTGTATACTACAGGGGCTCCCCCAATCAACCCTCAACCCGCTTCAACTAGCATTAAACAGTGCTGCGAGAGTGCTCTTCGGGGTACCAAAAAGAGAACATGTAACACCTCTCCTGAAACAATTACACTGGCTCCCTATCCAAGCGAGAATCACCTTCAAGACCCTGCTACTAGTCTTCAAAGCTCACAAAGGACCTGCTCCCTCCTCTCTATCAGAGTTGATACAACCTATCCCCTCCAACAGGCTTAGAAGATCCTCGGAACTAAACATGCTTAAAGTTCCAAAAGAATCCTTAAAATACATCTCTGCAACTGTGAACCGATCATTCAGCTTATGTGCTCCAAAACTGTGGAACACCCTCCCACCACACATTAGGGCCATCTCTGATATCCCCCAGTTCAAAAAGGCCTTGAAGCATCACCTTTTCATCAAATACTTTCCAGAGAACACAATAACACAAGTTCATCCAAATAGCTCTAATCCCGTTCCTATCTAACAAGATGCCTTTTCATGTAATATTACTATCATATGTATATAGTTCAATGTCTATTATCCTTTGTTACAATTACCCCGGTTTTCCAAGTTTTTCTTCCTGTTCCATGTAAAAACAGATATATGTATCTTATCTGATGTTTTGTAGTTCTATGTAAACCGCGCTGATAATAAATAGTGCGGTATATAAAAATGTTAAATAAATAAATAAAATAAATAAATAAATAAATAATTGTGGGCGTAGAGTGGTTGTGTTTGGACTAGAGGAATTTTGCCAACTTGTTTGGGCACAGCTGTAGGTTAGTGTTTTGGGTGGTTGGATCTTTTAGAAGGGTCATAGCTATATCAAATAGTTCCCTAGGATGGTTGAGAGAAGATTTGATGAGACTGGTATGCTATTCTGTTCTGCGTGCATTGGTTAGGTAGAAGTACTCATTTAATGCAGTGTTTAAGATGTTTCAGTTCCAGTGAGTACCAAGTTGCCTTGTGATGCTTTCTGGTAATGTTTGTTTTTTGAGGGGTGATTACATGAGAGGAAATGGTATCATTCCATTTGGTGATTGTAGAGTCTAGGTCAGACAGGTCTATGTTTATAAGAGGTATGATTTCTTCTAGGAAGGATTGTTTGTCAAAAGCATAAAATTTTCAGGGGTTGTACAGCGATGTTCTATTAGGATTGTGTGTGGTATTTTTGGAGATGAAAAAAGTTAATAACTTATGGTCGGACCATGGTATGTCTGTTATTTGTGGTTGTGGAAGGGAATATAGATGAGACCATGGATATGGTGTAAAGATGAGGTTCAGTGTTCCACCCTTCATGTGAGATGGTGAGGAGATGATTTGTTGATACTGGAGTTTGTGCATGGCATCCAGGAAGGTAGAAGCTTGCTTGCTGCTTATGGAAGAGAGGTTTAGATCTCCTAATAAGATGAAATGTTTGCTGATATGGGTGTGGGCACCTACTTGTATTTATAAAATTACCATATTATAGACACCTGAAAACATGCTGAAAGCAGGTGCTCCCTTATAAAAATTACCCTCCAAATGTATGTTATATGAGTGGCTTAGACAGGCCAAGTTATATCTGCATTTTCCAAGTCTGAGTCAAACATTTAGGGGCTAAAAACTGGCACTTATGTGTATAATCTGTATGTATTTGTAGCCCCGCCCATGGAACATCTTAGCTCCGCCCTCCCCGCTATAAATAGAATGTCCCTGAACTTGTTTTTTTAGAAATAGTTATATATTTGGCACCAAACATATAACTGCTTTTTGCATATTGACCTGATATAGATATGTACAACGACAGATATTAGAGACTGCAACACTTTTGGAAAAGCATAACATTTTCTAGTCAAATCGCTTATATGCATATTGAATTCATTTTCCAGTTTAACAGAAGCCTCATAATTTTATTCCTTCTAACTGCTTTTCTCTGTTTCCCGGTACAGAACTCTAAAACAGTTTGCCATCAAATCACTTGTCCTGCGGTACACTGTGCCATTCCATCATTCATTGAAGGCGAGTGCTGTCCTTCTTGCTCCTGTAAGTATCCTCTACAAGCAAAACTAAACTGAGCTCCTCTGGTTAATGAAAAGTGCAATGTAGTGCAGGCAAAGGAAAGCAACTGATAACCAGAATCTGAGAATGAGCTGTAATATCCAGGAAGGATATATGTTATCTAGGGGGTCTGCATTGTTCATGTGAATTTGGTTGGTTAGTGTGCCTTCAACAATTTAGTGCACTCTGTGCACATCCCGAATACTATCTGTATCTGTTTACCAAAGTACTTTTCATTCTTTATTACATCAGCCACTTGCCTCCTCTATTTTTTGTGTTACACTGCATGCAGAGCCTTGCTTGTTGGGGTTTCAATTTAATTTTATCTACGTTTCTACTTTGAGTTTATTATCATTTATTCTATACTTGGTGAGAGTATAATAACACCAAGGGGTATGTTTACTAAACTGCGGTAAACGTGAACAACATGCATTGTATGACATTAACGATCGTTAGCGTGCTATAGCGTGCGCTATAGCGCATTAACGATCCTTAACGCGCTATAGCGCGCGTTATCACGCACTAACGAGCATAATGCTCCGCGGCGCGGTAAAACACCGCAGAAGGTGGAGAGAGGGCGGAGAGAAGGGGTCAATGGGTGGAGAGTGGGTGGAGAGAGGCTAACGCGCTGATTTCCAGAGCTGAATTCCAACGCGAATGAAAACCTACCGGTAAAAGCACTTTAAAGGGGAGAGAAACAATTTACGTGTCAGCAATGTACAGCCTAGGCAGGGAAAAGAAAAAAAGGTGATAAGTGTGATACATGTGCACAGAACAAAAGGGCACAGAAACACCGAAAATGACCCCAACAAACTGGAAAAAAACAACAACCAAGCTGGCCAATAGTGGTAGCAATGAGAAACATCAACCCCCCCCCCCCTGAGTAAGCTCCATAGAACAGAGATAATTCGTGGAAGGGTCCATACTCCGTCCCCATACAAGGTGCATGGGCCCACAGTGAAATAGCGCTGCCCAGGGATCTCCCCACCATCGGACAGGGTTCCTGTGGCGTGAACATGTCCCGCAACATCAGGGTGGGCATGTCGGAACGGGCAACCGGGCAGATGCTGGAAAAGGGGATACAGAGGGCTGCAGGCGGCACATGCAGTGGCGCAGCTGGGCCACAGTAGGGACTAGGGTGATGCTCAGTTGGCCCATAGGAATGCGTAAACAGTAGAGCCAGACAGCAGCTGATGAGGGCCCAACATGGGCACGAGTGTGTTTCGCAAAGCGTCACAGGGGAGAGTACCCAACAGCAACCCCCAAGGGCATGGAACACTGGCAGGCGGGGCTGGGGGGGAGCGTGGACGTCTATGCAGGCACCCCTACCCCAGAACATGCACCATAGGCAGTCGCCTACCTGCACACTGGATGGCCTGAGACCACGCACCACCAGCTCCACCATCAGAAGGGCATGTCAGCATGGTGGCTGAGGGATACTGGTGGTGGAGGGGGCAGTGGCAGCTGCCCGGAGCAGACCGTGGCCTAGCCAACAGTCATGTTATCACCAGGGAATGCACCATCTCTGTGAAAACATGGTGGTGCAGTGCACAGAACCACTGTATTCAGAAGCAGAAGGTCACAGGTTCAAGTCCCAGCTGTGGTTTCTGCCAATCCAGTCCTCATATTTTACCCACTACTATAACGTGCTAATACAGGCAGAACCATTCTTGCAGATGATGTAAACATGCCCAAAACACGATCATTTTACCCTACAGAGCACAGACACCATAAACATGCACATTACCTAGAGCAGAGCCTCCCAAATGCAGTCCTGGAGGACCAAACACCATTCCAGTTCCATGCTGCCTCTGATAAAGATGCCTATGCTGCATTTCTATGCGCCACCCCCATGGTATGCAGATGTATCTCATGCATATTCATGAGGGACAGCATGAAAACCCGAACAGTGTTTGGCACCGCAGGACTGGAGTTGGGAACCTCTGCCGTAAAGCAGCAGCCAACAGGGGCAGACACACCCGCACCCACAGGCCCCATTATCCCAAGCCTCCTGGAGAGGCAGGACTTTGGGCTCTGCGTGCATCTCCCAATACTAGCACTTGCATACCTTAGTAATGCCACCCTAAACCTGGGAATATGGTACACAGCTATCAAAAGGTTGCTATGAATACTGGCAGATAGCAATTCCTAGGTTAAGTACAATGTTCGGAGTGAGCTGCATCATAGCAACCTTTCTGATGTCTGTGGTGTTTGCTTCAGGTCTGGTCTCTGACAGTGTTTACCACCCTCGGGAGTGACCCCCCCAGTATTGCGTACCATATCCATGCCTGCACTGTGCCCAGGACTGGTGTGGTGGCCAGGGCTGCTAAACATCTCTATAGTAGCACAATGCTGGCCTAGGTGTGGGAGTGTGTGTCTATCTATCCAGTGTGTGGTGGCTGCAAACACCCTCCACAGCCCACACTGCTAGCACTGTTGCCAGTATTGGCCTGCCAATGTGCATAATGAGGAGCAAGGTACCGTGGGAATAGCCTGGATAGGGTGGCCTGGCCTGGCCGCATCTGCACAGGGCATAGGGCAATGGCCGGACATTGTAGTGCCCGGTACCACCTGCACGGACAGGGTGGCCATAGCATGTCCTGCTGGAAGGTCACTCTCACCCTGACTGAGCAGTGACCATGGCATGGCTAGGTTCCCCCATAGTGCTATATAGTATTTTTCTTATGTGATATTTATGGGTTTCCTTTTGGGGCCCAATCACTGACTTATCTGCTTGGTGTGTATGCTGCTATCCCCGTTCTGGGTACATGCATCTCCTCCGGGACCATGCACTATGGACTAGCTGGCGGACTGCCTGCAGCTAGTATGTGTCTTGCTGGAACAGGGTGCAGCGGCTGGAGGCTTGCTGCTGGAGAATGTCAGATAATGGTGGGGGGCAGCTGCGCATTTCCAGACCTGCCGTCTGTCTGCTATTGCCTTATGGATGTGTAGTGCTCTGCCTTGCCTGCCCTGTAGGGTGTTTGATCCCGAGTAGGACTGGGGTGATGGTCCCCTCTACTGCCACCATTGCAGGGGGTTGAAAGTGGACCTGTGGGCGGGAGATCCTGTCCCCCACCCTGAGCCCTAGAGGGTGAGTTGGGTGGTGGTATGTAATCTCCCTGGTAACCACAGCAGAATGTGGGTGTGGTGCCGTGCAGTCCTCCTGTAGCCAGCCATGTGTTTATTAGCAGCTCTAGCCCACTGGTTACCTCACTGCCCATGGAGCCAGGGGTCATAGGTTCACAACCCACAGTGGGGTTCATTGATAGGGCTGTCTTAGGCATTGTCTATTTTTACTGTATATTAGTGCTGCCAGCAGAACCACCCTCAGGGTACTGTTACCATAGGGTAACTCAAAAGGCGCCCTATAGGGCACCTTTTGCGGCACCCTATAGGGCGCGCCTTACACGGCGCCCTATAGGGCGCGCCTTACGCGGTGCCCTATAGGGCGCACCTTACAAGTTACCCTATACGGTGCGCCTTCCACTTCGCCCTATAGGGAGCGCCTAAATATTCCTATCAAATGGTATATAATACATGACCATGTCAGAGAGAACGTCACTATTGGAACATATTGCATAAGACAGGCACAATTTTCCTGACATATGCAAACTGTAACCCGCCTGCAGACTGTGGATTAAAATATTATAGTCGGCTTTCAAATGGTTACACAGGACGCCTCAGCCAGCCTTTTTCATTAGGCACACTGGGGAATCGAACCCATGACTCTTGTACCATCAGTCTGTGTAGTAACCATTGTGCTACAGCTCTGTTTCTGTCTTTGGGTGTCTGCGCGCTGTCTTAGGCGTGCGCGCAGTGGCGCGCGCTGTAGCGATCGTTGCTGCGCGGCGCATAATAACGCGCGCAACTGCGCGTTATCGGTTACAATGTCCCGCCCATGTCCTTTTTTGGCTTTCCTTCCACTAACGCGGCTCCTAACGCGAATTGCACTAACACAGTTTAGTAAACATACCCCCAAGTGTTCTGTTAGCATGGAGTTTCTATGTAGGATCTGTAGTAATCTGGCTTGTTCAGTTTTCCAAATAGGTGAAAGGATGTTCTAAGGCCCATTGAAATATTTATAGTGCTGCTCTTTTCTGGGTAGACTCCTTGCGTTAATTAATTTCATTATGGTATGGTAGATTTGCATTATAGGTCTTCAGTGACTTTTGTAAGGTTTTGTATTAGTTCACAATCTGCCTGGTACGGAGAGGCTAATGAGATGAAACTGAAATCAGATTTTTTTCTTGTATGTTGGGTTCTATGATGAAATGTTCTAGTTCTGCTCTGCACCTACTGTTGGAGAAGGGGTTTGGTTGGATGCAAATACATGTTCAAAAAGAAAAAGAGAGAACCATAGCACAGTTTCTAATGCTAAAATAAAATTAATTATAATTTATATTGGTGTTAAAAACTGTGCTGTGGTTCTCTTTTTCTTCTTGTCCCTTGGTGTGAAAGCACCTTACATCGCCTTTTTTTTGGGCAGAATATATATTTACAGGTGTCAATAGTTTTTAAATCTTAGAGTGCCAGGCTTAATAACTAAACAGCTACCATTTTTGTTGCATTTTAATTATATGGCCTGGGAATATGTTGCTTTCCCCTGTCTTTGGCAAAGCCACTAAATGAGAGCCTCTGCTCCCTCTTTGAATATCTTGGGGGCACCAGCTCATCCCTCACTTGTTTGTTATACTGGCTTCCTATCAATCTAGTATTTTTTTTTAAGATAACCAGAATGAATATGCAAATATGCTGTCCCATCCTTCGCTTCCCCCCCCCCCCCCAAATGAAGCAGTCAAACTATGGCCATGTGTTTTATAAAATATAATAATTAAACTAGCCTAATTAATCTTACCCACTGACATACATATATACATCTGTATACGTATACATATACAAATTAAATGACTTTTATTACCCCTTTTTTGGTGTAGACCTTGCAACCCAGGGGCTCCCTAAATTGTTTGTTACTGGTGGGTTTTCAAGCTCGTGATCGAGGGTTGTACTTGACTCCCAATTGAATATGAAAGCTCATATACCGAAAGTCACTAAGGCTGCTTTTTGCAAGCTGCATTTACTTCGCAAACTTAAACCGTTTTTGTCAGCTGAGAATTTGCATATTGTGCTTCAAGCTTTGGTTTTGCCACCACTTGACTATTGGGCTCCCTTCGTATACCATTCAGCCTTTGCAGAACGCAGTGGCACATCTTCTCATTGATAGTAAATGGTTAGAGCATATTTCTGTTGATTTATATAAGTTACATTGGTTGCCAATTCAATTTTGAATTTTATATAAAGTCATCATGTTGGTATTCATATCTCTTAATCATAAAGCTCCACTCGGGTTCTTTGCAAGTTTACTGCCCTCCTCGTATTTTATGTATGCAGGACACATTATTAGATGTTCCATCATTTCTGCAGATTCATTTTCAAGTGTTTCATAACAGGATCTTTTCTATGGCTGTTCCACATATTTGGAATGCTTTGCCTGCATTACATTTCAGCTCAATATGAAAAAATCACTCAATTTATGTTTATTTCATATTGAGCTGTAATTTTTCACTCTGATATTGACCCTTTACTGTTCTTGCATTGCATTTCGGACATTTTGGAGTTTCAAAAAAAATTGAAGGCACGTTTATTTTGACAAGACTTTCTGACTGTCTGCATGAATCAGTTTTTATGCAGATAGTGTCGGATTCTTTTAAGCATTGGTAAGCTAGCAGATTTAGGTGTTTTTCCGGCATGAGTATGTTATGCTATGTTACTGTTTTTAGTGTAACTTTTATGTATGCTTTGTTATCCACCTAGCTTTTAGTGTGGAATATAAATTTTCTTAAACAAACAAATAAATAAAAGTCCAAGGTCAAGTTCCCTGCATGGGTGCTTCAAAGGAGGAAGAGGCTCTTCACTTCAAGGTTCAAGGCCTATTATTACTAGTCCAAGCAAAACAATAAATGCAGACGGGTTAAGGTGTAGTTTCATAGAATACAAGTAGAAAATGCAGAATAGGACTCAGATCCCTCTTCCACACACTTTGGAGATACCTTTCTTCCCTTCCTTTGGACATTTTGTCCGCTCTAGACTCTTAATGGTCTCCCTGACTTCTAAGGAACCCCTTTTATTATATGTTAAAGAACAAACCACTCATGAATGCAGCAAAATATGACCTTGAGAATATACCACTGGAATTTAAAGACTGCCTGCAAAATCGATTTGCTGCTTTAGATACAAATGACAGCACTCCAGAAGAGCTATGGAATGACATCAAGAAGGTTGTGATGGAAGAAAGCAAGAAGTCTTTACAAAACGTGAAAAAGAAAAAACGGCCAAGATGGATGACGGAAGAAACTCTGAAAATTGCCCAGAAATGCAGAGAAGCTAAAGCCAGAGGAGAAAGAAAAACAATCATAGAATTCAACAGAGATTTCCAACGTGCAGCAAGACAGGACAAGGAAAAGTACTAAAACGATGCATGCAAGGAAATAGAAGCGGAAACTATTAGAGGAAGAACAAGATCGGCTTTCCTAAAGCTACGAGAGTTAAAGAAAAAGTTCCAGCCTCAAATTGGAATGTTACAAGATGCTCAAGGTTCTATGTTGAATGATGCTGAGAAGATCAAGAAAAGGTGGAGGGAATATAAAGAGTTTTTATATGATAAAGATCAAATGGACCAACAGCCGTTTCAACCTGTACCTTATGATCAGGAACCATTGGTGATGAAAGAAGAAGTTGAAGCAGCATTGAAAGCCTTTTCAAAGAACAAAGCACCAGGCATTGATAGCATTCCCATACAAGTATTACAGCAATCTGATGCAGCTGTTACCGTACTTACAAGGCTCTGCCAAGAAATATGGAAGACAACATCATGGCCAACTGACTGGAAAAGATCTGTGTTTATACCAATACTAAAGAAAGATGATCCAACTGACTGTGGAAATTATCGCACAATCGCTCTGATCCCACATGCCAGCAAGATTCTACTGAAGATTATTCAAAAGAGACTACAACCATACCTGGAACAAGAACTACCTGAAGTGCAAGCAGGGTTCAGGAAAGGGCGAGGAACGAGAGACATCATTGCGGATGTGAGATGGATCCTTGAAAAGACTAAAGAATACCAAAAGGATATCTATTTGTGCTTTATCAACTATAGCAAGGCTTTTGACTCTGTAAACCATGAGAAACTCTGGGCCACATTAAGAAGCATGGGTATACCAGAACACCTGATCGTACTCTTGCACAATCTGTACATTGATCAAGAAGCAACAGTTCAAACGGAACAAGGAGAAACAGAATGGTTTAAAATAAGCAAAGGTGGAAGACAAGGCTGCATACTTACCCCCTACCTGTTTAATTTATATGCAGAACAAATCATCAAAGAAGCAGGATTGTATGAAGACAACAGAGGTGTGAAGATTGGTGGAAGACTCATCAACAACCTTCGTTATGCTGATGATACCACATTACTGGCTGAAAGTGAAGATGATCTGAAACATTTGCTTCTCACAATCAAAGAACATAGTCTCAAAATGGGCCTGCACCTTAATGTAAAGAAGACAAAGATCATGACAACTGGCATAATCAACAGGTTCATCGTTGAAGGAGAAGAAATTGAAATTGTGAACAACTTTAACCTACTTGGATCAACTATCAATAAAGAAGCAACAAGCAGTCAAGAAATTAGACGACGTATTGCTCTTGGCAGAATGGCTATGAAAGACCTAGATAAGATTCTCAAGAGCAGAGATGTCTCTCTCCATACAAAGATTCTACTTGTTCAAGCCATGATATTTTCAATAACATCATATGGATGTGAAAGCTGGACAGTGAAAAAGATAGACAGGAAGAAAACTGATGCCTTTGAATTATGGTGCTGGCAGCGAATACTGTGTATACCATGGACTGCCCAAAGAACAAACCTAAGCTTTCTTTAGAAGCTCAGATGAAAAGACTTTGATTTTCATACTTTGGAAACATCATGCGAAGAGATCATTAGAGAAAGACATCATGCTTGGCAAGATAGAAGGTCAACGCAAAAGAGGAAGGCCAGCAATGAGATGGTTCGATACAATAACAGCAGCTACGGGTACCAGTCTGTCAACAATCAGCCGCTTGACTGAAGACCGAACACAATTTAGGATAGCTATCCAGAGGGTCACCATGAGTCAACTCCAACTCGACGACACATAACAACAACAACTCCAATGTCAATCTTTTTTTCTTCTTTTCTCTTTTCCTCTGGACTACTTTGGACTCCTGGATTAGGTACCTGTTAGATAGCTTCGTCCTTTTCTCTCTTTCATGCGCAACACATTATTTTCACTATTCCTGTACACATCTTTGGCTTCCCCTGAAACTCATATCAGGGTTTTCTTACCACATAAGCAGCAGTCAATGTAAGAGATTTGCTCCCTCAGACTGGGAATACTTTACTTCATGGCAAGATTTCCAGAGGAAGAGTTACTTCACTGAAATGCCAGAGAGACCATCAGAGACTTTGGGGTTCTTTTACTAATAGATGCTAATTGGCAGCACGCATGTTCTAGCACACTGGGACACATGTTGCCAGCTAGTGCAAGGCTATGACAGGGCAGGACAATTCCCACGCTAAGAGTAGGCAAGTTAGGGGTGGAGAGTAGATGTAGTGGGCTCAGCACTGTTAGCTCTGGGTTCACACTGTGCATGCTAACTGCATTAGCATGAGTTCACCTAATACCACCTCAGTAGGTGGAGTTACATGAATAATGCTTGAATAAGGTGGATGATCTCACTGTTAGCCAGGTTTCAGTGAGACAGATAATAGCTGGATGGTGGTAAAGGACCAAATCTTGAATAAGATGATACATGTGCACATTCAGTCAGCCAATCATGAGACGTCTGACTTAAGTGGTTTTTCATGAGAAGGGGATAAGACAATAGTTCAGGGCAGACAGGGAGAACTTGAGGCTGTCTTAACTTTCTATGATAATGTCCTCAATAGGTCCAAGGATAAGAATTGTTGCATCCCTAGACTAATGGGATGGTGGAGGAGAAGCACATTGTAGAGGGTAAGAAACATGAGCAAGGCCTTGCCTCCAAGTATAACCTAGTGTCCTTCAGAAGCGCTCTCAGGAGGCACATGGAGTGCTTTAAGAAGCACGCCTACTCCTTGGTACATTACTTTTGTGCATGCCTGTGGTATGTGGCACAAAAGAATAAGTATTTCTGGTGATGATATCACTCATGATGAGTGGGAATGACCGGAACCACAATTGATAATGTTCATGGTGAGCATGGAGTTAGGAGCAGCAAGGAACAAATGAAACAAAAAAAGGCAGGATAAATATCACAAAGTACATCCAAATACTACAGTTAACAGCTCTACTGGTACTTGAACTGCAGCCCAGTGGGAGGAAGTTATAACCTCTCCTCCTCTTGCTGGACTTCTACACCAATTTTCACGGTTTGAGGGTAAGGTAAGAGGTAGAAATTTGCTGCCATTCTTCTTTTAAGGTAGAGAGGAGAAATTAAGCCACAGTACAATTTTTGGACTAGCTTGAGGGACAGGAGGAAGGGGATTCCCATTTTATTTTATTTAGTTAACATTATCTAGGCAACTTTAGCCAAGTATATGCAGTTGAACATTTTGCTTGGGTACTTTCCCACTCATTGACTTACTGAATGTAGATTTCTATTTATGTTTGCACAGATATATCAGGAGAGATTATATAAAAGTTAATGAGGAAAAAATGACAAGCAAAATTGATGGGGGTCATTTTAGTAGCTGTGTGTGGCATCTCCATGTGTAAATAGCAGCAAGCATACATGTACATTAGATATACCTATTGTCACAAGCCCAGCCCCCGAGCCACGTGCTTAAAGGATCAGGGTGGACATTATTGTTTTCATCAAAGGGAGAAACTTTTCTTAGCCCAGATGCATGCTGGTACTAGTAGTCCCTTTCTTGAAATAATTAGTTGTGAAAGCCATGTGTAAGGTAAAGGGTGAGGTTTATTCCCATAATGCACAAACAAAGGTTCAACGAAGGAAAACAGGATTCTCACCTCATTCAGGATTTTCAAAAAGGTATTTACAGAGTTCAAAAGTTAGACGTGCTTCACAGTCTTATTAGCCATGCAGGTGTTAGAACAAACCAGTTCATGCAAACAAAAGCAAGCTTCTTCTTTTAGCTTATCAAAACTGTATTTTAACGTATACCCTGTGAGCTATACTTCTGCCAAGGATTCTGAACTCCCGGCTAGACAAAGTGTACAATCCATGAGACAGTCAGGTAGCAATGAATCGGGTTCAGCAGGGTCTATTTGCATCTCCTCCTGTTCTGACGATATATCTGCTGGCCCTGAGCTTTCCTCATGTAATTCTGGCTTCACTTTAGAGTTTCTCTCTAAAACTCTCCAGCCTTGCTCTACCTGGTCTGGAAAACAGGTAACAGGACTTTTAGTTAGCACTTTTTGTACAGGTTCCCAAAACTCTCTCCAGCTGTGTTTTCTGCACCTACGGCTCTCTGGCTTCCATGCCTTTCTAGGGCTTGGCCACAGTTTCTGGTTCAGTGTTGTGTTTCTCAGACTCTTGGGCTGAGTCTTGTGCACCCACCTCTGAACTCCTTGTAGCTCACGGTCAGGAAAGGAAGTACGCAGGTACCTCTGCTCTCTGAGCTGTGCTTCTCTGGTACTTTCTTTACCAGGCACTTCCAGGTCCCTCTCCTTTCTCTGTCTTCCTTGAAGACTTCTCCCTGGAGCTTTCCACCGTGGAACTGTTTCTCTTGGAACTTGTTCCTTCTCTGTAAGGCCCGCAAGTCCAACTGCCTCTCCTTCTCTCCTCGGAGCCGTCTCCTTCCTCTCTCTTCTGCATCTGCTGCTGCTGCCCTTTCTGTCCTGTCTAAGCCATGCTTATAAAGCTGCTTCTCAGTTAGGGTTTCCCTCATCCTGACCAGGTGTGTCTGATTATCCCTTGAGTTAGTTATTGCATCATCCAAGCTTGGGTGTGTCAGTCTACCCTCTGATTCTTCGTGCTTGCTCCCTCTGGCTGCGCTTTGCAGTAACTGCACTTTAGGTCTGTCACTTTCTTTAAAGGGATCAGTGATTTTTCCTATCTCCATAGGTTCACTGGCCTCTGCTTCATCACACTATAAACGGTGTCTATAATCAACATGTGCCCCAAGGCCATTACCTCTGGCACCAAGTCCTGCATTCCACCAAGGGCTAGATCTAAAATGGTTCCCCCTCGTGTCATTTCCAGAACCAGCTGCTGCATGAAACAGTTGTTTATTTCATTTAGGAATTATACTTCCCTACCAAGTCAATTCTGGAGTAATTGAAATCACCCGTTATTATTGTGTTGCCAAAATGTTTTGCTTGCCTAATTTCTGTTAGCATTTCATCATCTATCTGTTCATAGGCAGATGATGAAATGTTAATAGAATCTCCTCCTGAAAATAAGCAGCAAAACTATTACAAAACTCACCCAATGCTTCTAATTTACCATTGCCCATTCTCTGAGAGAGAAGTCAATTTGTATCATAAGCCACTCTGAGATTTTTTGGTCGATATTTAAAGACACTCATCCAGATAGGGTACTTTCCAGCAGCACCGTCTGGTACAGTGCCACTGAAAATTATTGGGCTGATAGTTTACATAAATTAACCAAGCATTTACTTTCCTGAGAACAATTTTAGTGATCAAAGATGTAAACTATCTGCAGCCTACAGGTCTTGGATTTTAACAATCCCACCCACTACTACAGTGACATTACTGACCTATCTTCTCCTTGGATTTTAATCAGATGAGTTCACTCTATCCAATGTGTGTGCAAATAAAAGTGATTACTAACATCAAGCCTTCTGAAATGTTCTCACTGACTTAAAGCAGTAGAATATAAAAATTCAACCATTCATAACTTATGCAGGCATGTTCCTACCCATAGAAGAGGAGCTCTCCATAATAAGAACCAAGATTATCTAATCTGACCACCTAATTCATCTTTTCAAAGCACGTCAAATCTTTTGTGCAGGTGATATGTACCTAGACACATATGAACGGGAGGTGGGGTGAGGGGGAAAAACAGCCCATGTCTCATTTTCTCATTCAGTTCAACAACAAACCCCAAGCATCCTGGATCTGAAATAAATGAATTTTATAAATTGTACAACTCCCTGCCTCTCCGCCGCCCCCCAGATCTGCACTGTCAGTATGCAAACCTCTGGCTTCAGTGGAGGATAGCAGAATGTTTAAAACAATGGGTTAAATGTCTAGAAATTAGAACTTGGAAACTTCCTGTTTTATGCTCTCAACTCAAGTATGAGATTAATATCATACCTGCAATACTGGTTCCATCCTATTAAATTGTTTAGCTTATTTTGAAATAAAAGAAAAAAACAGGACAAAGTTATTACACTTTGAAGTTCTGAGTTTAGCTAAGTAATTTTTCTCTACTCAAAAAAAAGTTACACCACTCTCCAAACAATGCCATGCCCAACAAGAGGTTTGTATATGCTGCAAACATCTTGTGTCCCAGTTGGTGTCTTTGAAACCAATTTCTACCAGCTGGCGCTCAAGTTCAAAGGCCTCCACTCAATCCAGGGGATTGGCAGCCAACATTTCGTTGATCAACTGTTTCATGTGAGCATTCATAGACTTTCTTTATGAGAATAAGAAGCTCCATTTTAGGATTTTCTGAAAGAGCATCTCCAAAAGGCACAATTCTCAGTTCCTTGTTTTAGTTTGCTGCCTCAGAGTTCCTTCTTGGTCTCTGTGTCCACAATTGTGGTCTGTTCCAACATGACCCAAGTTATAATGCCTGATGCTTCCCTCATTATATCTGTCTACCACTTTTGATTTAATTAACCCTGCTATGCTTCTCCAGCAACTTTCTGATCTTTGTCTCTCTGGTACTGTTCTCTTTGTTTCAGTCATACCTTGAAGATAGATCATTTCAAGTGCACTGGTCTCAGGTTCATATTTCTCCGGTGATCCTTTCCTATGGGGTCCCATAGGGCTCAATGTTGGGACCTATATTATTTAACATCTTTCTAATCCAATTGTTGGGCTTTACCTTCTTTAGCTATGCTGATGAAATTCAGCTTCTTCTTTTTTTATTCTTTATTGAATTTTCGATTCTGACCAAGACAAAGCTTGTGCAGAAAAAGGAAGATCTGGAAAAGAAAAAATTACAGGAAAAAAGCAAAACAATTACAAAGCAAATCTCCAAAGAGCATACCTTACAGTACAATTAATGAGGGGGAATATATGGAAATAAACTATACAGATAGGAGGGTCAAATCTTAGTAGACTAGAATAACTATAAAGAAAACAGACAGTTGCAGAGAGTTCCCAGGCACTTAACATATAGCACGAGTATTACCTCATTCATCGGTAGTATTCCATGATACCAGTGATATTAAGAAAGACAAGCAGGTCCCTTGGTTGAAAATAATATATCTAACAGACTTATACACAATTCGGCATTTACAAGGAAATCGTAACAGGAATGTAGCTCCCAGTTGTCATCCCAGGTTTAAGGAAAATAAATTGCTTTTGAAGTTTTTGTGTCTCCCGGGCTATATCCGGAAACATTGATACTGAGAAGCCACAAAAATTGAAAGAATGCTTTTTAAAGTATATTTTAAGTATCCAGTATATATCCTACGCTAGAGCACATGAGACGAGCAAAGTTGCAGGCTTATAAGATTCCTGCCCAGAATCAGCCAATATTTCAGAAATGTACACAGCCTCCATGTTGGCATCAGTCAGTAAACTAGTTGGCTGTTTCTTCCCCACAGGTAAATAGTATGCCTTAGTCAAAGGTGGAATAAGATCAGAAGGAATCAACAAAACCTCCATAAGGTACTTCTCAAACATCTCCATCCCAGAGACTCCACTTGTTTTGGGAAAATTCAAAACTTGTAGGTTAACCACTCGAGCAGGGTTCTCTAAGGTTTCAAGTTTAAGTCTTAAAGCAGTATTATCTTTTATCAGAGCCAGACTGGCATTGGAAACAGTAGCTAACCAGTGCTCCTGATCTTCAGTTTTCAACCTTAAATTATCAACACCGTGAGCTTCTCTGAATTAAGTTGCACTCTTGAGACGATTTCTGCATTTTATTGAAAAACAGCGTCTGACAGATTAGTTATGGCCTCCCACATAGTCTCTAATGTTATCTTCTTAGGCTGCAGGAGAGACCAGGAAAGGGCGGTAGTAGACACAGCTGAAAGAGATCCAGGAGCCTGTTCACAAATGCCAGGGCTGCTTGCAATTGACATTCCACAGACACATCTCCCGGGGAGTCCCTAATTAATACCAGAGCTGTCTTCCCGCTCTTTTACCATCAGATCCCTCAAACTGAGCCCAGAACAATGCTGACATCCAATGGGGCAGGATTCAAGTCGATAGGTAGAGGAAGGAGGTCACATGGGTGTGGTGATGTCATCCATACTTCCGGAGATAATGATATATCCAAGTCAGAAATCTGCGGAGGTTCCTCCTCCTTACCAGCTACAAACAAGCCCGAGCATATAACCTGCATTACAGCCCTGGATAGCCCCACATAGCAAACCATAGGACCATCAATCACAGGCTTTCTTTTACATTTGGGCATCGAGAGAACGGGAATCACATTCCTGCAGCCATCTTGGAACCAACCCCCCCCCCCCCACACACACACACACACACTGATGAAATCCAGCTTTTTTTTGTCATGAACACACTCTTTGATTCTGTTGTTATGATCTTGGCTAAATTGGATAAGATTTCAAAATGGTTGGCTAGGAATTAATTAAAATTAAACACAGGAAAAAAATGTTGTCATCTTCTCGTAGCGCTCTTCAATAACTTCTCTGTTAATGCTCTTTATTAATGGTGTACAGCTCCCCCTAAAAGATTCCATGAAAATTCAGAGTTTCCTTCGATAAAAAATTTGGCCCTGATATTTAAAGGGATTAACACGGTTAGCAGACCTGTTAACCATGTTAATCCCCTTGTCCGGGATATTCAGCGGCACTAATATGGTTAGTGCCGTTGAATATCCGCAGGTGCCACCTTGATGCTAACTGGTTAGCCTTGGGGCATTCTAAGGGAGGCACCTGGTGATAACTGGGCAGTGTTGATAGACTGACCTAACATTTACTGCTGAAGCCTGGTTAGCTTCATCACTATCCAGGCCCCGGATATTCAATTCCGGGACCCGAATATTGCCCTGACATTGAATATCAGCTTCTAATGTTCAGCGGCAGCAGCTAGCTGCTTTAGCAGGCTAATCACCACCACTGAATATCCAGCTCCTTGACTTTAATCTGCACTAAAACAGATACATGCAGTTTGTTCCTAACTAGACACATCTCTGCATATTCTCATTCTTGCCCTTGTAATTTCTCAATTAGACTATTGCAATTCTCTATATCAGGGCTTAAAAGCTACTCAGATAAGACTTCAAACTATCCAAAATACATCAATTAAACTACTCTTTGGGGAAAAAATGAAATCATGTTACTCCCCTTTTTCATGAACATTGGCTTCCAGTTACTTAGATTTCATTTAAGATTCTCACCCTTGCTTACTGAGCTTTCACACTGGCCTTCTATCCTTTCTATCTAGTCTACTTATTTCATATGTCCCTCAGTGAATACTTTGTTCTTCTCATCATAATTTGTTAGTAATTTCCTCTCAACTTAACATCTCTTGATTGTCCCAGAAGCTCTTGTTTCAACATTGGTTCCATACCTTACTCCTTGACCTAAGGCTTGAAACTTTAAGAAACTTAAATGGTCCTTGAAAGCTTATTACTTGAATCAGCTTTTTCTATTAACATGAAGATTATTTCCACCCAGCTCATAGTGTGCTGCAACATAACCTGTTATATGTTTGTCTTCCTTTATCGCTCATATGTTTTTATGTTTTGGATGTTTTGCGTTGTAACATAGATCCTCTTGTTTAATTGTTAATTGGCATTATGCTTTTTTATTTTATTTTCTTTATCTACCATTTACATGTTTTTAATCATTTTCCTCTTATTTTATATAATATTTGTGGTATATTAAATATGAAATGTGAAATATATTATATTTAGCCACTATGGCTGGTGGGTTTTTTTTTACTTGTTTTGAAGCTCTAGAATATGTTGTTGCCATATCTGGAAGAAAGATTATTTTAAAAATATGTTCTACAAAGACATGAAAAGGCTTTTGTTAATTTCTACGTTGACCCATAGATACAACAGATGAAGATGGGTGGTCTCCATGGTCTGAGTGGACAGAATGCTCTGTGACATGTGGCTCTGGAACCCAGCAACGAGGAAGGTCTTGCGATGTCACTCGCAATACTTGCGAAGGTTCATCTATCCAGACAAGAACATGCAACAGTGGCAGATGTGATAACCGCAGTAAGTGTTCTTTCTTTCTGGACCTAAGAATAGCAGAATCCTAAACTACTGTATAATTCATAGTTTGTGCAGCAGGATTCAAGTTAACAAAACAGAATTGGGAAGGTGATTCCGTAATGTTAACTAAATGTTGCCCCCCCCCCCTACTTACTCATTTTTATGTGTCCCTAGGCAGAAGAGAGAACATGGAGTGGCACTGATCTTTGATGCCTCCTTTAGGAAAGTTCAAAGCTCATTTAACTAAATTTTAGGGGGTTTAATTGATTGTTGGTTTAATACTCCTCAGGTCCTCTGATCTGTTTTTATTTTGCAGGGCTCTGTCCTCCCCCTTAGGGTTCCGGAGGAATTCTTGTAGGCTATTAGAGATCTGGCATTAGAATATAGTCACATATTTTATGGGATTTTGTTTGGAGCTGCCTGGGCACATTTCTTTAACAACCTTAGGGTTAATGTTGGGTTAATGTTTAGCCAGCATAGTCACAGCATGTCAGCACTTAAATTCATAATTCCTTATCATCCTTCCAGTCCAGTCCAGATGTATAGGTTATGCCCTATCACCAGCAGATGGAGACTGAGAACTACTGGTTTTGATGATGTCATCCTATAAAGAATCTGTGCAGAACTGCTCATACCAGTATTTTTGTCTCCAGCAGATGATGATGAGCTCCTGTACAGATTGGACTCCATTGTAGGACTTTGCATTTAAAAGAAAAAAAAGGGAAAATTAGAGGAGAGAGATTGATACTGCTCCACAGAGGGCCCAGTGCTGAGTGCAGCATTTGTGGACTTAGGGTGCAGAAACAGGAGGTCTGGGTCCCTCTCCCAGAGTTCTCCACTTCACATCCCAGGGTATTCTTAGCCCTTTGGGGAGTGTCCCAATCCTTCTCTCCAACTTCTGAGAGAAGGCTCAGGATACGAATCTACAGCTGAGGAAGGCCCTTTAAGAACTTTAAAAAAAAAAAGAACCAGCAGTCAGGCTTTTCCCTTTCTTTGTTGACACGGCATCGAGGGATCACTGGTAGAGCATTGGAGGGTATGATCAGGCGGGTTGGCTAAGTGAGGTGAGAGAGCGGGCACAAGCTGTTGGAGCGAGCATGGGGCCATGGCCGGCAAATGCCATCAGGCCACATGGCCTGTTGGAGCCGTCACCGGCAGTTGTCAGAGGATGGATTTTGCCATGGCTACGAGGCTGAGGGCTGCACCATGGAGGATTTCCTCTGGGGGAAGCAGCAGAGTGCAATAGAGTCCCTGCGATCCCGAGCAGTGATTTTGAGCGGCAACCCTTTTCTCCACAGCCATGGGCGCTTGTGGTTTTGGCAGGAAATGGTCATAATATAGGCAGCCAGGCCAGAGGCAGAGGAACCCACAAGGGACCCAGTAACTATTCCATCAGGCCCTGGGGGACAGCAGAGGCTGGCAGACAATCCTGGAGAGCTGGCTGAGGAGCAGCAGATTCCCTTTTCACCAGAATTCATGTTACTTTGCAACAGGCCTTCTGCATGAAGAAGGGCTTGATGTAAAGTTCTCCTCTCAGTGTCAGTGGCAAGAGCAGAGGGAGGACCCTAGGTTGCGAGTCAAGATTCTGGGGGAGCCTGAAGCCAAGTGCCGGAGAATGGAGGAGGAAGCCTCGGAAGACCAGGGCTCTGTGTGTATGGTAGAGTCTGAGGACCCTCTAGAAGGGCCATCAGGACACTGGGACCTTTCCGGGAAAGAGCTGGAGGAAGGCAAGCTTCCTCTGGGAGAGGATCTGTCTCTAATTAGTCTTTTGGCATGAAGAATTGACAGCTCTTATTTCCCAATTGTTGGCAGCTCTGAACATTGTGGAAAATTGCCCAGCGAATGAGGGCATTGAGAACCTCTTGTTACAGGGTATTCAGAAGCCTTCAAACTTTTTTCCACTGCATAGTGCTATTAGAGACTATGTTTCAGTGGAATAGGAGGTCCCAGGGGCTGGTCTACATGTTAGATGTTCCATGGCGCATCTGTATCCCATTCTACTAGAGGAGAAAGACCTCTTGAGGCTCCCCAAAGTAGATGCTTTGGTTTCAGCTGTGACAAAGAAGACAATTATTCCGGTGGAAGATGGAACTGCCTTAAAGGAGCCCAGGACAGGAAGTTGGAAACTGTGTTGAAGCAGTCCTTTGAGGTCTCTGCCCTTACTTAGCCTTACAAGCATCAATTTGTTTTTCCTATGTGGCTAGGGCGTATTAGCGATGGGCTCAAGAGTTTGCCTGCATCTACTACAGAGCCTCCACAGAGACTTTCCGAAGCAGCTAAGCTAGAGTCAGGGTCAGCTTATCTGGCAGATGCACTTTACTATCTGGTAGTGGCCTCGCCTAAGAACATGGCCTCAGTGTGATGGCAAAGCATCTCTTGTGGCTCCAGAACTGGGCTGTGGATGTGACTTCCACGACTTGGCTCAGTAAGCTTCCCTTTAAGGGGAAACTGCTTTCTGGAGAGGCATTGGAAAAGCTAGTGAAGGATCTCAGAGAGTCTAAGGTTCCGAGGTTACCTCCTAGAGGGCTTATTAAAGATGTTTGAAGATTCAGAGAGCCTTGTTTTGAAAACTTTCAGTGATCCCGTATCCCTCTGAGGAGTCAGCCCTTTTGAAGGGATCATGGAGGAGGAAGGAACCATTCAGCTGGGGTCCAGGAGGCTTCAAGAAATCCTAACGAAGAGTTGTGGGCCCAGGAGGGGTTGGTTCCGGTAGGTCATCTGCAGACCTTTTACTCCACCTGGGTACAGATTACATCTGACCATGGGTCATTCACAAGGGTTATGCACTCATATGGCCCATCTCAGATGCCTTTATGCGGTCTCCCTGCAAAGCTCTAGCCAAGGCAAAGGCGGTCACAGACACACTCGAAAGGCTGCTTCAACTTGAGACGGTAGTTGAAGTTCCCCCAGAAGAGTTCATGCTCAGTCGGTATTCAATTTATTTTGTGGTTCCCAAGAAAGAAGGATCCTTTTGGCCCATTCTCAATTTGAAACATCAATCAAGCCTTGAGTGTGTCGCATTTTCACATGGAGATTTTGCAATCTGTCGTCATGACTGGGCATAAAGGCAAATTTCTAACTTCTCTGGCTCTTTTTGAGGCGTATCTACACATCCTCATTCAGCCAGACCATCAGCACTACTTACGCTGTGCAGTTCTGATGGGGCTTTTTCAGTTTTGAGCTCTGCCATTTTTCCTCACCACAGCATGAAGGTGATGGTGATAGTGGCAGCTGCTCTTCGACGTGAGGGAGTGTTAGTCCATCCCTACCTGGACGACTGACCGATCAGAGCTAAGTCAGTGCAGGAGAGTCAAGAGACAAAGTGGTGTCGTTAATCCAACAATTAGGTTGAGTCATCAATTTCTTCAAGAGTCATATGCAGCTGACTCAGGATATGGACTATTTGGAGGAGCATTTCAACACCAAGTCTGGTTTTGTTTCACTACCTCCAGAGTGGATCCAGAAGGAACAAGACCAGGTGTAGAGGTTTAGCAAGATGCAGGCTCATTGGGAATGGGACTACCAGCAGCTGCTGGAGTCCATGGAAGTGACATTTCAACTTTGCTTTGGGCAAGAAAAAAATGATCCACATCTTTGGCATATGTTCGTGTCTGGTGAGTGTTTGAGAGTTGGTGCGAAGAGAGAGGTCTTTGATCTCTCATCTTCGCTTACAGATGTCCTGGCCTTTCTTCAGGTGGGCTTGGATAAAGGTCTTGCCTTAAATTCATTGTGTGTTCAGGTGACGGCCTTAGCCTGTTTTAGAGGTCGAATGCAAGGAGTCCATATCCATAAGAGCATAAGATATGCCATACTGGGTCAGACCAAGGTCCATCAAGCCCAGTATCCTGTTTCCAACAGTGGCCAATCTAGGTCATAAGTACCTAGCAGTCTCCCCAAAAGACACGGGTTCATCAATGCTTGTATTGGGTCAAGCAGTGATATTCTGGGTCCCTTTTAATAATGGTTTATGGACCTTTCCTCAAGGAACTTGTCCAAACCCTTTTTAAACCCAGCTATACTAACAGCTTTTACTACATCCTCCGGTAACAAATTCCAGAGTTTGATTACATGTTGAGTGAAATAATATTTTCTCTTATTAGTCTTAAATAGGTTACCCTGTAGCTTCATTGCATGTCCCCTAGTCTTTTTATATTCTGATGATGTAAACAATCGATCTACGTTTACCCGTTCCATTAATTTATAGACCTCTATCAAATCTCCCCTCAGCCGTCTCTTTTCCAGGTTGTAAAGCCCTAACCTTTTTAGCCTCTCTTCATAGGAGTATCCTTCCATCCCTTTTACCACTTTGGTGGCTCTTCTCTGTACCTTTTCTAATAACGCTATATCCTTTTTAAGATACGGCGACCAGAATTGCACACAATATTCAAGGTGCGGTCGCACCATGGAACGATACAGAGGCATTATAATATCCTTTTATTCTTCATTCCTATCCTTTTAATACCTAGCATTCTATTTGCTCTCTTGGCCGCAGCTGCACACTGAGTGGAAGGTTTTAACATGTTATCCACAATGACGCCTAAATCTTTTTCCTGGGTGGTGGTTCCCAATGTGGAACTTTGCATCGTATTACCATAGTTTGGGTTTTTCTCTCCTAGGTGCATAACTTTGCACTTGTCCACATTAAATTTCATCTGCCATTTGGATGCCCAATCTTCCAGTTTATCAAGATCCTCTTGCAATTTTCAACAACCCTCATGGGTTTTAACAACTTTGAATAGTTTTGTGTCATCTGCAAATTTGATAACCTCACTCATTATTCCCATTTCTAGGTCATTGATGAATGTGTCAGAAAGCAGCGGACCCAGCACAGATCCCAGGGGTACTCCACTATTCCCCTTTTTCCATTGGGAAAATTGGCCATTTAGCCCTACCCTCTGCTTTCTGTCTTTTAACCAGTTCCTGATCCACAATAGTACACTGCCTCCTATCCCATGACTTTTTTAGTTTTGCCAAAAGTCCAGATACACTATATCAACTGACTCATGTTTGTCTACCTGTTTATTCACACCTTCAAAAAAACATAACAGATTAGTAATACAAGATCTTCCTTGTCTAAAACCATGTTGACTTTCTCCCATTAAGCCATGACTATCTACATGTTGAGTAATTTTCTTCTTTATGATGGTTTCTACCATTTTCCCCAGTACTGACATCAGGCTCACCGGTCTGTAGTTTCCCGGATCACCCCTAGAACCCTTTTTAAAAATTGGCGTTACATTGGCGATCTTCCAATCTTCAGGTATTACAGATGATTTTAATGATAGTTCACAGATTACTAATAGTAGGTCTGTAATCTCATATTTCAGTTCTTTCAATAGCCATGGATATTTGTTTATGTTTATGTTTATTAAAACTTTATATTCCGCCCAATACGATTACATACATAAAATACATAAAATCGTTAAAAAGAGAGAGAGCTGCGAAAAGAGAATCAGAAAAGGAATGCCATAAAATCTTAAAGAAAAAGAGATAGAGTCAGAGAACAGTCAGGGGACAAAGGTGGCTAACATGAGGGGAGAAAGGGAACACGTTGACAACGCAGGAGGGTGAAGGAAAGAAGGGGATAAGGATCTAGCGTACTAATACTAGGGAGGGGAGGAGGGTGGAGCAGGAAAGGGGAGATTAAATGCAGAACAGAAAAGATGGGTTTTCAGTTTGGCTTTAAAGGATAGGTAGGAGGTTTCTAGACGTAGGGAGTGGGGAACTGAGTTCCAGAGCCTTGGACCAAGAAAAAAGAAAGCTGAAGATCGAGTGGATTCTAGGTGAGCTTGGGAGGGAGGGGGAAGAAACATATGGTTGGCATGGATGGAATGTAGGTGTCGGTGAGGGGTATGGAGGTAAACTTGGTTTGCAAGATACAAGGGGATACCGGAGTGGATCACCCTGTGTACATAAATAAGGACTTTAAACTGAACACGAAAGATAACAGGAAGCCAGTGACAATGTATTAACAAGGGAGTGATGTGATCGAAACGTGAAGCATGGGCGAGAACACGGATGGCAGTATTTTGAACCCATTGAAGGCGACAAATTTGGGATTGGGGAAGCCCGGCAAGACAAACATTACAATAGTCGAGACGAGACATAACAAGAGAAATAATGAGAGTGGCCATAGAAGAGGGGGTGAGAAAAGGATGTACAGCACGAAGTTGTCTTAGAGTAAAGAAAGAGAGTTGAACAGCTGAGGAGATATGTTCTTTAAAGGAAAGGGAGGAATCAAGAGTTACACCCAAGTACCGCAAAGAGGAAACGGTGGGGATGGGTGAGGAAGAGAACAAGGGAGTGAGGGTAGGAGGGAGATTACCGAAGGTGAACCAGATAGCCGAAGTTTTCGAGAGATTGATGTGAAGAAAGTTAGTCGAAAGCCAGGAGGCTACAGAAGAAAGACAGATGTTGAAGGCGGTGATGTCAGGTGCAGCAGAGTCAGTGTGAAAGAGGAGAAAAATGTCATCAGCATAGTAGTAAGCGGAGACACCGTGCTGTTGAATAAGAAGAGCAAGGGGGGCCAGAAACACATTAAAGAGAAGAGGAGCAAGAACAGAACCTTGGGGACACTGTTCCCTCTAAGCTGTGCGCGTCTGCGCGCGCACACATCTCGCCGAGTGAGCGCACATACTTTACAACAGAGCGCACAAAAATTTTGGTTCTGATTCTGATAGAAAACAACACAGATGTTTTAAAATTTAAAAGTTGTTGTGTATTTATGGTTTTCACAAGTTCTACAATATTTTCTAGTGCAATCAATGTGGTGTACATACTGTATTCTGACGTGTAGTCAAATTTTAAAGTATAGAACTCCGAGTGTCATTATGTGGCACACAAAAATTTAACCTTCCTTCAAAAGCTGCACAGCTGATATTTTATGCGCACACAGCCTACAGAAAATTAGAGGGAACATTGCTTGGGGAACACCACAGGGGAGAGGAGTAGATGGTGAAGACCCTGAACCAGTATGAACTGAAAAAGTACGACTAGACAGAAAAGAGTGGAACCAGCGAAGAACCAAACCGGAGAGGCTGGCATCCTGAAGACGAGATAAGAGAGTACGGTGATCAACCAAATCGAAAGCAGCAGAGAGATCTAGAGAGACAGCAAGAGAGAGTAAACCACGGTCGCGAGCAATGTGCAGATCGTTAAGAAGAGAGAGAAGAACAGATTCTGTGCTATGACCCGGGTGGAAACCTGATTGACGGGGATGGAGAGTGAGAGAGACCTCGAGGTGGGAAGAAAGCTGAGAGAAGACCAATTTTTCCAAGAGTTTAGAAAGGAAAGGAAGGTTAGAGATGGGACGCCAGCTGGAGGGAGAGGTGGGGTCGAGAGAACTTTTCTTAAGAATAGGACGGACAGAGGCGTGCTTCCAGGGAGTAGGAAAAATACCAGAAAAGAGACTAGAATTGAAGAGTGAAAGAATAAAGGGGGACAGAGCGAGGGAAGATTCCAGCAGCCAAGAGGAAGGAATAGGGTCGGCAGGGCAGGAGGTTTTACGGGTGGATGAGAAAACCTTAGTGAGAGCAGTAGAGGTGATAGGCTCAAAGGTGGACCAGTGATGTGAGAGAGGAGGGAGGGTAGGGAGAGAGGAAGGGAGAGGAACAGGAGAAGAGGGTGCTACCAAAGGGGGAGGGAAAAGAGGGGGAGGGCAGGACGGAAAAGAGAGACGAAGGGACTGAACTTTGGAGACAAAATAGGTAGCCAGGGAGGAGGGATCGTGAATAGAAAGGGAGGAAGGAGGGATAGGGAAGGAATGTGGGGCGGAAAGAGAGCTGAGGATGGAATGTAATTGGCGAGAGGAGTTTGAAGAGATAGTGTTGAGATTAGAAAAATAGTTCCGTTTGGCAGAGTAAAGAAGGGAACGATAGTGACTATGAGCAGAACGGAAACAAGATAGAGTAGAGGGATTTGGACGTTTGCGCCATAAACGCTCAGCTCGACGAAGATACCTACGGTGGAGAAAAAGCCCCGAATGAAACCAAGGGTGACGGGTAGATCAGCGAGAGAGATGGGGGGGTCGTAGAGGAGCAATAGTGTCAAGGGCAGTAGAGAGGGTCGTGAACCAGGAGTTAGCCTGAGAGTCAGGTGAAAGAAGATGAAAATCTGGAGGGAACAGAGCGTCAGACGCGGGAAACTGATGGAGAGTAGCGGGGGTAATATGACGCGATGGAGGGGAAGGAGAGTTTAAGGAGGAGATCAGGGAAGGAGAAGGACAGGGAAGGGAGAAAAGAAGACAAGAGTGATCGGTCCATGGAAGGGAAAGGGGGAAAAGGGAAGAGGGAGGGAAAGGGAAGGATCCAGGGAAAATAAGTAGGTCCAGAGAGTAGCCAGCGGAGTGAGTAGGAAAAGAGACGGATTGGACAAGGTGATTTGGTACTCTTTAGTTTATCAAATAATTGTAGTACATATTTTTGGTGTATTGATATTTCTTTCAATTCTTCCACAGTATCACCTTTAAATACCACTTCAGTCATGGGTAACATCCCTATATCTTCCTCAGTAAAGACCGAAGCAAAGAATTCATTGTCTCTCCACTATAGCCTTGTACCCTCATACTGCCCCTTTCACCCCTCTATCATCTAATGGTCCAACTGACTCTCTCACAGGTTTTTTGCTACGAATGTTCTTGAAAAAGTCTTAATTACACGTTTTCGCTTCCACAGCAAGTTTCTTCTCAAATTCTCTCTTTGCCTGCCTTATCAATGCCTTGCATTTAACTTGCCAGTGCTTGTGCTGTTTCCTGTTTTCGTCATTTTTCTCTTTTTTCCATTTCCTGAAAGATGCTTTTTTGGCAACAGCCTCTCTGACCTCACCTTTAAACCATGTTGGCAGCTTTTTGGATTTCCTTCCATTTTTCTTAAAGTGTGGAATACAGCTGGTCTGTGCTTCCAAGATAGTATTTTTAAACAACTCCCAAATCTTTAACTTTTGCAACTGCTCCTTTTAGTTTTTTCTTAATTATTTTCCTCATTTTATCATAGTCTCCATTTTGAAAGTTAAAAGGTAGTAATGTGGATTTCCTTACCATCCTTCCTTCATTTATTAATTTATCCCCACACAAAATAGCAGCAGAGAAGGAAGCCAGTGAAGGCCTCCATGAGATCCTGACAAAACTACGAAAAGTGAAAGAGCTTGTAATGTCTAACGCTACTGCCCTAGGACAAGTGCAAGAAGACCTAAATGAAGTTAAAGATAGCCAGCAGCTATCACAATGCGAATAGACTCACTGGAGATGCAAATACTGTACAGTGACACGATAACCTCCTAGCGCAAATAGGCCCACTCCCAAAGCATCTTACACAAATAGAAAATCAGAAGACCAGAACAACTATGTGAGAAGAAACATCAGAGTCCTAGGAATTCCAGAAGGAGCGGAAGGCTCTGATACAATCGGTTACTTGGAAAAAACAATACTGGAGATACTACAAATAACCTTCCAGCAACCGCTTGAGCTGGAGTGGCCCCATAGGGTTCCCTTGCACAAAACTAACAATACCAAATACCCAAGGCCCATTGTGATGAAAGTACTGCGATATCCACAGGCAATGCAGATCCTACAAGTGGCTAGAGAGCGTCCATCACTTCTAGTCCAAGGCCATAAAATCACTGTTTTCCTAGACTTGTCTAAGCGAACAGTCAAACAGCAAAAGCAACTATTAGTCTGCTGACCGCTGATGCAAAGACTGCAGGTGCGATATGGACTCTACTATCCGGCGAGAATGCGGGTCACTATTTACAACATGACGCACACATTTGAGGACTCCACTGCTTTGCAGGCCTTTCTGGCAGAATACGTTCATAATGAGACCTGAGAGTATAAAAGGACAATGTTTACCTGAGTTACATAATACCTTTGACTATAAATATTGACAGCGAAATAAACACAACCCGGGAAAATAGAGATAAAGAACACTGAAAATAACATACTGGTTTTGTATTTAAATCCAGAGGACTACCGTTAAGCAACAAGAATGGACAGTCAGAAACAAAAGGTGATAATGACTAAAGAAAACGGTTATATACAATATAGATTTTCAATTGTATAGGTTTGTAAGTAAAAACTGTTTATTTAGCTGTATTTGTTATAAGAGAAAAGGGTTCAGGAGGGACGGACGGAAAGGAAGACATATTTAAAGGGACTAAAGTAAATGGGGACCTTTGGGCAAACTTCTGCTCACTGCGGGGGTAGACTTCACTAATCTTGTTAATGTTTAATAGTGGTATAAAAATGTTTTTGGATCCTCGAATCCCATACACTCAGGAAATAAAGAGCAGGGTAGGAAGTCAGAGAGGATAGGAAAACCCAAAGAATAATATACATTAATACAAATGGCTAACAAGATTTTAAAAATATTATCATTAAACATCAAAGGGATTACAAACCCCATCAAATGGAAAAAAAAATTAAATTCTTGGATACCATTTGGATTCTAAACTTACTTTTAATGATCCAATATCTTCACTTGTATAAACATGTTTTGCGCTTCAACAGCTCCTGTCTATCTGGTCTCTATCAGAAAATTCAGCCTAGCAGGATTCTTATCCCCTCATTTGTTTTAAATGGCTTGGATTAATGTAATGCCCTTCGTTGAGGTCTTATTGTTTCTAATCTGAGGCAAATACGAATGGTTCAAAACATAGTGGCGAATGTCAGACTCAGCAAGTTACCTTCTGTTTTTAACATCCTCATTCTGGAATGCATTACCACAAAACCTCAGATCTGAAGTGTCTCTTTCCAAGTTTAGAAGGAGCCTCGAGATTTTACTTTTCAGTAGCCTCTGAGGTCCAGGGGTGATATCTGCGGTGGATGCCGGTTGGACTAGCACTACACAGTGCTCATTAACCTCTCTCTGTATTTCTCTTTTTAACTTACTACATTTACTGCTTTGATATTCCCAATGAAAAGCAGTACAGCAAATTTTAAAATAAACATAAGCATTAAGGGCCCGATATTCAGTGCCTGCAGCAAGCACGATTACAGTGTCTAGCCGCTGGTGCTGTATATTAAATGTGGATATTCAATGCCGGGGTCATATGTGGCCCCAGCATTGAATATCCAGGGTCAACCCACAGCTGCAGACACTGCAGAAGCTAACCAGGCAGTGACGATATTGGGTTCCGCCTCTGCTTCACCCCAGAACCCCATGACACACCCCAATGCTACACAGTTAACATCGAAGCATGTAGCGGTGGAACCCACGGATATCCCTCTAAGCAGTATTTACACAGTTTAGAGGTCTGTAAACCATGTAAATGCCTTTGTATATCAGGCTCTAAGTTACTTTACTCAGCTAAACAATCTAACTATGCTACTTCTTTGTTAGTACAAGAGACCTGGTTATCTGTAATTCATCACGTAAATTTCAAAATACTTCTTTTGGGCCAACAGCCTTTTTTGTGGTCTTCCCTTTTATTTTGCTAAATACCTACCTATTAAGTCTGTTTTTCCCACCCATTCACAGTATGAAAGTCTCTAGCGCCTTCCCCCTGAGTCATGAGTAGACTATGAAGGCACTCATAAGACTGCTTGCTGTTTTGTGGCTCCCTTGCTTTGGAATTCTTTACCAACTTATTTGCATAAAGAAACTTCATATTCAAAAGTCTAAGAAAGGTAAACGTTTTTATTTCTCCCTAACCTATGGCAAGAAGTTGGATAAAGGTTCAGCTGCATAGTCCGCCTTCCCTTTTTCTTTTTCCCTTAAGTCTTTTTGTTCGTTTTGATGAGTTTTTATACATATAATTGTGTTCTTGACCCCCTTCTCTCTTCATTCTTAATATTTTATTATAAACTGCTTTGATATACTAACTGTGGAAGGCGGTATATCAATTAAAGATAAACTGAAACAAGGAGCAGTATGCGGAGGATAATAAGGAAAAAACTGAAATACAAAACAAATACTTCTTTGCTGTTCATGAAAAAAGATCCAGTAGAAGGATAGCAAATGACTGACAACTACATACCGGAATGGAATAGACGCCGCAATGTTCAAAAAATATGAAGAACTTGCAAAACCAAAAGAGATGAAAGTGTTGAGGTTGAATGAGATACATCCCAGAATATCTGGAGGGGAGTTTTATAACAGGGTTCCTTGGTTAAGGGCTGAGTCGATGCCTACTTAGGGACTATTTTATAAACACACAAATGTGTCTATGGTGGTTATTTTAGAAGGCCTATACAAGATTTGAATGTCTGAGCATGGGAATGCAGACTCAGATCACAGAGATGTCACTGAGCCATTTTACAACACGGGCATATAAAAGGCTCAGGTAAAGGCACATCCATATAGGATGGGGCATGGCGGAGGTGTGTTTGGGGATTTCCTTTGAACTTGGACATGCACACCCAGTTTTGGAAATCCCCGACATGTCTCCACCCTTGTCCATATCTAGACCTGCTGTTGGGCACCAATAGGCATCAGGAAAGTGCTCCTTCTACCAGCAAAACATCCATAGAGTGTATAGGAAATGGACCTCTCAGATCCCCAGTACTATCCACAACTGTAAAGAGAACTGCTAAGAAACAGGGACACTTGCGGTGCCGGACGTTCCCCATATCCTTTTCTTATCTCTCGATCTAGAAGGATTACAGTCATAGCCAGCAGTCGTATATATTTGTTGCATGTCCTTTTGCCCTTCCTGAATTGCAGTCCTGCTCTAGCCTGTGAAATATGGAGTTCTTTTTAATTTTACAATTTGCTTTAGTATTGTAAACTTCTCTGGCACCTGGACCCATGTGGTCCATCCTGGGATGCACCACACGGGGTAAGACTGCCATATAAGGCATTTTCTACCTTATATGGCAGTCTGACCCTGCCCGGTGCCTCCCAGGATGCACTTGCAAGGCCAGGTGCTGTCATTTTTCAAGATGGCGACACAGGGGCAGGAGCACATGGGCAATGTTCCTGCTTCATCGTAAAGGTATCAGGTGGGAGGGGTTCAGAACCACTGGGCCACCAGGATTATTTTAAATTGGGTGGGTGGGTGGGTGGTTTGGGACTGCTGGTCCACCAGGGATTTGGCTTCTGTCAGGGGTCGGTGTCAGGGGCAGCGGCCCTCTGACAGTATTTTGATGACATTGGGGGCTTTCCCTGATGCCTGGATCATCTGAAGGGATGAACATTTTTACAGACTGATGATGGTGCTTTTGGGCATGTATTAGTGCTGTGTGCACTGTTGAATGCTTTCATTCTGAGGGTCCCTTATTATTGACAGGGATATGCTTTGACCTTACCTATAGAGAGCCTTTTTAGATTTTTTCTGCCCGATCACACTGGCATCTGGTCTTGCTGCGGCTCACCCTATGGGCCAGGTACTGGCCAGGCATTCATGTCCCCCCAAATTGTAGATGAGCACACCAGATCCTCCCGTGCAACACTCAAACCACACACACACACAGGCACTCTCACTTGCAGTCACAAAAAACATACTTCTGCCAAAAAGAACATAAGATATGCCATACTGGGTCAAACCAAGGTCCATCAAGCCCAGTATCCTGTTTCCAACAGTGGCCAATCTAGGTCATACGTACCTAGCAGTATCCCCAAGAGACACAGGTTCCACAATGCTTGTATTGGGTCAAGCATTGATATCCTGGGTCCCTTTTTAATAATGGTTTATAGAACTTTCCTCCAGGAACTTGTGCAAACCTTTTTTAAACTCAGCTACACTAACAGCCATTACTACATCCTCCAGTAACAAATTCCAGAGTTTGATTACACGTTGAGTGAAAAAATATTTTCTCTTACGTGTCTTAAATAGTTTACCCTGTAACTTCATTACATGTCCCCTAGTCTTTCTATATTCTGATAGCATAAACAATTGATCTATGTTTACCTGTTCCACTTCATTCATTAATTTATAGACCTCTATCATATCTCCCCTCAGCCGTCTCTTTTCCAGGTTGAAGAGCCCTAACATTTGTATCCTCTCTTCATAAGAGTAGCCTTCCATCCCCTTTACCATTTTGGTGGCTCTTCTCTGTACCTTTTCTAATAACGCTATATCCTTTTTAAGATACGGCGAGCAGAATTGCACACAATATTCAAGGTGCAGTCATACCATGGAACGATACAAAGGCATTAAAATATCCTTTGTTTTATTTTCCATTCCTTTCCTTATGATACCTAGCATTCTATTTGCTTTCTTGGCCACCGCTGCACACTGGGCGGAGGGTTTTAACATGTTATCCACGATGACACCTAAATCTTTTTCCTGGGTGGTGGTTCCCAATCTGGAACCTTGCATCATGTATCCATAGTGTGGGTTGTTCTTTCCTAGGTGCATAACTTTGCACTTGTCCACATTAAATTTCACCTGACATTTGGATGCCCAGTCTTCCAATTTATCCAGATCCTCCTGCAGTTTTCCGCAATCCCCTTGGGTTTTAACAACTTTAAACAGTTTTGTGTCATCTGCAAATTTGATAACGTCACTAGTTATTCCCTTTTCCAGGTCACTTATGAATATGTCAAAAAGCAGCGGACCCAGTACACATCCCTGGGGTACTCACTATTCACCTTTTTCCATTGGGAAAATTGGCCATTTAGCCCTACCCTCTGCTTTCTACCTTTTAACCAGTTCCCAATCCACAATAGTACACTGCCTCCTATCCCATGACTTTTTAGTTTTGCCAAAAGTCTCTGATGAGGGACCTTGTCAAAGGTTTTCTGAAAGTCCAGTTACACTATATCAACCGACTCACCTTTGTCTACCTGTTTATTCACACCTTCAAAAAAACTTAAAAGATTAGTAAGACAAGATCTAAATCCATGTTAGCTGTCTCCCATTAGGCCATGACTATCTATATGCTGAGTAATGTTTTCTTTATGATGGTCTCTACCATTTTCCCCGGTACTGACGTCAGGCTTACTGGTGTGTAGTTTCCCGGATCACCCCTGGAACCCTGTTTAAAAATTGGCGTTACATTGGTGATCCTCCAATCTTCAGGTATTACAGATGATTTTAATGAAAGTTCACAGATTACTAATAACAGGTCTGCAATCTCATATTTCAGTTCTTTCAACACCCTTGGATGTATACCATCCGGTCCAGGTGATTTGCTACTATTCAGTTTATCAAATAGTTGTAATACATCTTCCCACTGTAGCGATATTTCTCTCAATTCCTCTTCAGTATCACCTTTAAATACCACTTCAGTCTTGGGTAACATCCCTACATCTTCCTCAGTAAAGACCGAAGCAAAGAATTCATTCAGTCTCTCCTCTATAGCCTTGCCTTCTCTTACTGCCCCTTTTACCCCTCTATCATCTAATGGTCCAATTGACTCTCTCACAGGTTTTTTGCTACGAATGTACTTCAAAAAGTCTTTATTTCGCGTTTTTGTTTCCATAGCAAGTTTCTTCTCAAATTCTCGCTTTGCCTGCCTTATCAATGCTTTGCATTTAACTTGCCAGTCCTTGTGCTGTTTCGAGTTTGTCGTTTGTTGGCTCTTTTTTCCATTTCCTGAAAGATGCTTTTTTGGCAGCAACAGCCTCTCTGACCTCACCTTTAAACCATGCTGGCAGTTTTTTGGACTTTCTTCCACTTTTCTTAATGTGTGGAATACAGCTGGTCTGGGCTTCCAGAATAGTATTTTTAAACAACACCCAAGCTTGATGTAAGTCTTTAACCTTTGCAACCGCTCCTTTTAGTTTTTTCTTAACTATTTTCCTCTTTTTATCATAGTCTCCCTTTTTAAAGTTAAAAGATAGTACTGTGAATTTCCTTACTATCCCTCCTTCACTAATTAAATCAAACGCGATCATGCTATGATCACTATTGCCAAGTGGCCCCAACACCCTTATCTCCTGCACCAGATCTGGTATTCCACTAAGGACTAGGTCCAATATGGCTTCCCCTCTGGTCGTTCATGAACCAGCTGCTCCAAGAAGCAGTCATTTATTTCATCTAGGAACTTTATTTCCCTAGCATGTCCTGCCATGACACTGACCCAGTTGATACCAGGGTAATTGAAATCACCCATTATTATTACTGTTTGGTTTTGGTTTTGGATTAGGCATTTGATATACCGCCCTTTACTTATGCATCAGAGCGGTTTACATGTATATATTAACAGGTACATTTTTATTCCCTTGTCCCCGCAGGGCTCACAATCTAAGTGTACCTGAGGCAATGGTGGGTTAAGTGGCTTGCACAAGGCAACAAGGAGCGGCCATGGGACTAGAGACCCCAGTCCCTTCGGCCTGAGGTTACTTGTCCCCATGCGGGAATTGAACCCCTGGCCCTCCGGCCTGAGGTAACCTGTCCCAACCACTGAACCACTCCTCCCTACTGTGCTGTGACTTTTGTTAGCTTCCTTGATTTCTTTGAGCATTTCATCATCCATTTGTTCATTCTGGCCAGGTGGTCAATAGTAGAACAGATACCAAGACTGGCAGATATTCAGGTTTGACCAAACCCCTTTTATTAACCCCTATGCCTTTCGGCCGAAACGCGTAGGGGTTAATAAAAGGGGTTTGGTCAAACCTGAATATCTGCCAGTCTTGGTATCTGTTCCTTTGTCCCTACGTATCCTACAGATACTTTGTTACTTCTTTTTGTTCTATCTCAGGTGGTCGATAGTACAACCCCACTGCCATCACCTTCCCCTTCATACATGGAATTTCAATCCATAGAGATTCTACAGCAAATTTTGTTTCCTGCAAAACTTTAATCCTTTCTGACTCAATGCCCTCTCTAACATAGAGTGCAGCCCCTCCACCAATTTGATCAGCTCTATCATTACGATATAGTTTGTTCCCAGGTATCACAATGTCCCACTGGTTGTCTCCTTCCACCATGTCTCTGAGATTCCAATCATATCTAATCTCATTTAGTGCTATATATTCTAACTCCCCCCATCTTATTGTTTAGACTTCTAGCATTTGCATACAAGCATTTTAGAGACTGTATTTTATTAATATTAATCTGGCTATTGGTAGGCATGGGTTATTTGGAATCTTTACGCTCTGTCTGCACCATACTCAAGGGCATTTGGGCTACTTTACACTTTTTTAGAATCTCTCTGCTTTTGGTAGTATCCTTCAAGGATACCTTCTTCCGAACCATGCGCTCTTGGGCGACTGTCGGCTTTCCCCTATTTTCTAGTTTAAAAGCTTCTCTATCTCCTTTTTAAAGGTTAATGCCAGCAGTCTGGTTCCATCCTGGTTAAGGTGAAGCCCATCCCTTCGGCTCAGCCCATCCCTTCGGCTGAGCCCATCCCTCCTTTCCCCAGAATGTTCCCCACTTCCTAACAAATCCAAAACCTTCATCCTTGCATCATTATCTCATCCACGCATTGAGACTCCAGAGCTCTGCCTGCCTTTTGGGTCCTGCACGTGGAACAGGAAGCATTTCGGAGAACGCTACCCTGGAAGTTCTGGATTTCAACTTCCTACCTAAAAGCTTAAATTTAGCCTCCAGAACGTCCCTACCACATTTTCCTATGTCATTGGTACCGACATGTACCAAGACAGCAGACTCCACCCCAGCATTATCTAAGACCTTATCTAGGCGGTGTGTGAGGTCCGCTACCTTCGCACCAGGCAGGCATGTTACCAGGCGATCCTCACGTCCACCAGCCACCCAGCTATCTACATGCCTAATGATCGAATCACCAACTATAACAGCTGTCCTAACCCTTCCCTCATTGGCACATGGCCCTGGAGAAACGTCCTCAGTGTGAGAGGGTTTTATATTACCTGGAGGATAGGTCCTAGTTACAGGATCACGTCCTGCCACACCAGGGTGATGCTCTCCTGTTATGTGCCGTCTCTCCTCCATGACAACAGGGATGCTGCCAGACTGGAGGTGGGACTTCAGAACTATATTCCTGTAGGTCTCGTCCTTCTACCTCTCTGTCTTTCTTATGTCTTCCAGGTCTGCTAATCTAGCCTCTAGAGAACGGACTTGTTCCTTGAGAGCAAAGAGCTGCTTGCACTTAGTGCATACGTAAGACCTCTCACCAACTGGGAGAAAATTATACATGTGACACTCAATGCAAAAGACTGGAAAGCCCCCATCTCGCTGCTGGACTGTTGTCTGCATCTTAGTTTAAAGCTTGTGTTTAGGTCTTTAAATTCTGTGCTTACTAAGGTTTGGTGTGGATGCTTATACTAATAAAAGTGTATCTAATACTTTTAATATACCTTGTTTACCTGAAGCTTAATTAATCTCAGGTCCTCAATGTATGACTGATTTGGATAAAGAGCTGCACCTGAGAGCAGCCCCTTTCCTCTAAGACGTGTAAGTACCTATAAAGCTACAATTACCCCAGGGGTGAGTGGGTGTCGGGGAGGGAGGGAGGGAAATAAGACCTATTAAAAGAGGGCTGTTACAAGGTACCCTGTCCTGTAACCTCAGCAGGGGGGGAGGGGGTTAGTCCCTCAGGTAGACTAGAGCAGGAAAAAATGTTTAAAACGCAGCACGTTCTGGGGACAGAGCAGGGAGAGATATTTAATTTAAAGTAACAGTTAACCTGGTTACCATACAAAGGCCAGATAGTTGAAAGAGGTAGGGTAAGTTACACAGCTGAGAAAGCTGAAGTGCAAAACTAAAGGGAACAGGGAGATGAAGTAGCACACCAATAAAGACAAACAAATAAATAGACAGCTAGAACTCACAGCAAGTCGTCACAGGAGTTAAATATCCACCTCTCTAGCAGAGCACTGTGAGGGCACTGCTCTTCCCAGAGCATAAAGATGCCCTGCACTATCAACAGCTCATCTGCATTTCTCACCCAAACAAGAATCTTTTCCATACTCACTCACATAGTATCCCTACATCAGCAGTCCCATTTTTCAGAACATAGGAATGTTAGGGAACCCTAGATTAGCTCATTTAGCACAAACAGCAACTGCGTCAGCATAGCCAGAATAAACACCATTACTCTTCTTAATATTTCTGTAGGGGTGTTTACCTTACAACCTTCCCTCATCTCTGTTTTCTGTTCTTTAAAACTGCATCTTGTGGTTTTCCAGACTGCAGACATACCAGTTCAAAACATAATTGTCACAACCATTCTTCAATATTGGACACATTGAAGAGCACAGCAGTATATTTTCGAAGTCCAGGCCTTATTCCATGTATCTGTAGGAATAATGGGGATGTCTGTGGGAAACATTGAAAACATACATGGGCCTTTCCTGAATATGCTTTATACATCTCCATGGCTAACCACACCCCTGTTCCACCCCATTCTGAGATCCTCGTGCTAGCACCATAGACATGCAGGGCCACAGGGGTTTCAGAATACGGACTTAGATGTTTTTGCTTGAAAAAGATTTATGGCACATGTCCAAATGGCTTATTCGTGTTATGGAATGACCTCCAGAGCATCAAGGTGGTCAGAAAAAATATTCAATGGCACTATCCAGATATTAAATCTGATGATAAGCGGTGGTCTCATAATTCAAAACAAGGACAAAATATTTTTATCATATCATGCCACCTAAAAACAATATATACGCACCAAAATATAAAATCTGACATAAAACTACTGTATATCATTACCATACAGACAAATCCAACATAAAGTTTTCATAAAATTCCCATAAAAGACCTAACTTGTTGCAGCAACCGCCTGCCTCAGGGGTCCATTCACAAGAATTACATACACATAAAACCACATATAAACAAAGATATATGTATATAATGAAGTGTGTCTAGTGTTCCTGGAAAAACTAGTACAGCTTGTAAAAGAAGCACTTGGGAAGGAAAACCAGAAGAGACATGAAAATAAAAACCACCAGAACTAAAAATAATTAAATATGACATAACTGAATTAAAAAATGCCTACCACACTTGACTGATGGAATTTGTCCATACTTCAAACCCTAGATTTCAAGGAGCAGGATCTTTATGATAAAAAAAAGCATAGTATAAAATATTACATAAAACCTCCCAAAACTTTGACATATCTAAAAATAAATGGCAGAGAGGCCAAGCCCATCTACTTAGTACAACAGATAAAAACCACCCATATAACCAGAGCTCATCATCCTTCCAAGCCTGGGTGTCCTTCACAAGCCTATGCCAAGCTGCTAGTGTCGTCAGCAGTTCTGGACAAACAAGACTTGTTAACAGACATAATAATCAGAAGGGCTAGATGCGGAACATTAATTAACAGCCTTACGCATAACTTGTATTAAGAAATAAAAATTTCCTTAAGTAAAAGATATTCCTTAAATTAAAAACATCCTTTAAATAAAGAAACTAGAAATATTCAAAGGCGCTGGCATAAAGCAGAATTACCTGTAACAGGAGTTTTCCGTGGACAGCAAGATTATTCAGCCACACCTGGTGATGTCATCTGACAGCACCATGGACACGGAAGTGCTCTTCTAGAGCTCAGAAAGGTGAGCCTTTCTGAGCATGTGCTGTATGTCCCCACCCCTGGCCCAGCCCCTACCTGGCTCAGTTCTGGTTCTTCTACCCTGCCACACAGACGGAATTCTAGCTGTCCACAAAAATCACTCCATCATGGATAAAGAAAAATCTAAGAAGAACCAAGAGAAACCATCAAACCAGGTTTTAAAAAATGCCCGAAATTCTCCAAAAAGATGAACTCTACAGACGCCCACGATCATTGCGTGTGTTGCCTGGGAAAGGATCACAGGGTGGAACACTGCCCTGTCTGTGTCCGCATGTCCCCCAGGGCCCGTCGATCCCACAGCCACACACTGCAAGACTTCATTTCTGGCAAGGACTCACGTTCAGAGCGTCACACTCCAGTTCCCAGCAACGGTGAGAAGAAGAGGAAGAAACAGCCTGCAGAGACGGGGGCAAGGGACCGTATGGCTTCCCCAAGATGGCCACCACCTCTATAGGTCCCCTGCCTTCAACCGCTGCCCGGGATGTGCCTCCAGAGGCCTCCATACTTGAAGCGGTCTCAAAAATTTAAAATAACTAAACATAAAATGGCAGAGAGGCCAAGCCCATCTACTTAGTACAACAGATAAAAGCTGTCCATGTAACCAGAGCTCATCATCCTTCCAAGCCTGGGTGTTCTTTATAAGCCTATGCCAAGCTGCCAGGGTCACCAGTAGTTCTGGACAAACAAGACTTCTTAACAGGCATAATAAGGGCTAGATGCTGAACATTAATGTTGCTGTTAAGTGCCGTCGAGTCGGAGTCGACACATGGTGACCCTCTGGATAGCTATCCTAAATTGTGTTCAGTCTTCAGTTAGGCGGCTCATTGTTGACAGACTGGTACCCGTAGCTGCTGTTATTGTATCGATCCATCTCATTGCTGGCCTTCCTCTTTTGCGTTGACCTTCTATCTTGCCATGCATGATGTCTTTCTCTAATCATCTCTCTACTTGCATGATGTGTCCAAAGTATGAAAGTCCAAGTCTTTTCATCTGAGCTTCTAAAGAAAGCTTAGGTTTCATTTCATCTAGTACCGACTGGTTTGTTCTTCGGGCAGTCCATGGTATACATAGTATTCGCCGCCAGCACCATAATTCAAAGGCATCAATTTTCTTCCTGTCTATCTTTTTCACTGTCCAGCTTTCACATCCATATGATGTTACTGAAAATACCATGGCTTGAACAAGTCGATTCTTTGTATGGAGAGAGACATCTCTGCTCTTGAGAATCTTATCTAGATCTTTCATAGTCATTCTGCCAAGAGCAATGTGTCATCTGATTTCTTGACTGCTTGTTGCTTCTTTATTGATAGTTGATCCAAGTAGGTTATTCATGATTTCAATTTCTTCTCCTTCAACGATGAACCTGTTGATTATGCCAGTTGTCATGATCTTTGTTTTCTTTACATTAAGGTGCAGGCTCATTTTGAGACTATGTTCTTTGATTGTGAGAAGCAAATGTTTTAGATCATCTTCACTTTCAGCCAGTAATGTGGTATCATCAGCATAGCGAAGGTTGTTGATGAGTCTTCCACCAATCTTCACACCTCTGTTGTCTTCATACAATCCTGCTTCTCTGATGATTTGTTCTGCATATAAATTAAACAGGTAGGGGGAAAGTATGCAGCCTTGTCTTACACCTTTTCTTATTTTAAACCATTTTAAACCTTGTTCCGTTCGAACTGTTGCTTTTTTATCAATGTACAGATTGTGCAAGAGAACGATCAGGTGTTCTGGTATACCCATGCTTCTTAATGTGGTCCAGAGTTTCTCATGGTTTACACAGTCAAAAGCCTTGCTATAGTCGATAAAGCACAAATAGATATCCTTTTGGTATTCTTTAGTCTTTTCAAGGATCCATCTCACATCCGCACTGATGTCTCTCGTTCTTCGCCCTTTTCTGAACCCTGCTTGCACTTCAGGTAGTTCTTGTTCCAGGTATGGTTGTAGTCTCTTTTGAATAATCTTCAGTAGAATCTTGCTGGCATGTGGGATCAGAGCGACTGTGCGATAATTTTCACAGTCAGTTGGATCACCGTTCTTTAGCATTGGTATAAATACAGATCTTTTCCAGTCAGTTGGCCATGATGTTGTCTTCCATATTTCTTGGCAGAGCCTTGTAAGTACGGTAACAGCTGCATCAGATTGCTGTAATACTTCTATGGGAATACAATCAATGCCTGGTGCTTTGTTCTTTGATAAGGCTTTCAATGCTGCTTCAACTTCTTCTCTCATCACCAATGGTTCCAGATCATAAGGTACAGGTTGAAACGGCTGTTGGTCCACTTGATCTTTATCATATAGAAACTCTGTATATTCCTTCCATCTTTTCTTGATCTTCTCAGCATCATTCAACATAGAACCTTGAGCATCTTGTAACATTCCAATTCAAGGCTGGAACTTTTTCTTTAACTCTCGTAGCTTTAGGAAAGCCAATCTTGTTCTTCCTATAATAGTTTCTGCTTCTATTTCCTTGCATGCGTCATTGTAGTAATTTTCCTTGTCCTGTCTTGCTGCATGTTGGAAACTTCTGTTGAGTTCTGTGATTGTCTTTCTTTCTCCTCTGGCTTTAGCTTCTTTGTGTTTCTGGGCAATTTTCAAAGTTTCTTCCGTCATCCATTTTGGGCGTTTTTGCTTTTTCACCTTTTGTAGAGACTTCTCGCTTTCTTCCAACACAACCTTCTTGATGTCATTCCATAACTCCTCTGGAGCTCTGTCATTTGTATCTAAAGCAGCAAATCGATTTTGCAGGCAGTCTTTAAATTCCAGTAGTATATTCTCAAGGTCATATTTTGCTGCATTCATGAGTGGTTTGCTCTTTTTCAACTTTAGCTTGAGTTTGCATACTAGTAGTTGATGATCTGTACCACAGTCAACTGCAGGTTTTGTCTTTGTTGATGTTACAGAGCTTTTCCATCGTTGACTTCCAGAGATGTAGTCAATTTGATTTTTATACAATCCATTGGGTGAAGTCCATGTGTACAGTCGCCGCTTGTGTTGCTGGAAGAAGGTGTTTGAGATGAATAGATCGTTGGTCTTGCAGAATTCTATCAGTCTTTCTCCAGCTTCATTTCTGTTGCCAAGTCCATATTTTCCAACTACTTGGCCTTCTTCTTTGTTGCCAACTTTTGCGTTCCAGTCACCCATGACTATCAGCTTGTACTTGTTCATAGAACTCTTCAATTTCATTCTCTTCTGCAGCTGTTGTTGGGGCATATACTTGAATTATATTTGTGTTTATAGGCATTCCTCGTAGAATAAATTGAGATTAAGCGTTCGCTGACTGCATTGTATTTCATTACAGTTCTTGCAAGTTTCTTCTTTATTATAAATGCAACACCATTTCTTCTTTGTCTTTCATTTCCAGCATAGTAGACCATGTGATCATCTGATGCTAAGTGCCCAATGCCAGTCCATTTCAGTTCGCTGACATCCAACAGATCAAGTTGTACACGTTCCATTTCATTCTTGACCACCTCCAACTTCCCTTGGTTCATGCTTTGTACGTTCCATGTTCCAATGTGTAAGACATCTTTACAGCTTCTGACTCTCATTTCATGTGCACCTACATCAGCAGTCAGACGTCCTGAGGACTTTGATCCAATCATATCATAAATACTGGCTTTACTCTGAAAAGTCTTCAGCTCTTCCCCAGTAGATACTTGAGTGCCTTCTAACCTAGGGGTCTCATCTTCCAGCACTATAGCACAGTTTGTTTTTTTGTAACTATCCATTGGGTTTTCATGGCAAGATACAGAAGTAGATTGCTGGGCCTTTCCTCCGCGCTGTTTAAGTTTGGTATTGTTGCTGTTGTCATACAAATGTGATCCTCCGCCGTCAACAATATCCCATTCTGCTGCTGCCCAGATGGGTGGTTTGTCTTGGTCTGGTACTTCAACTGAGACCTGTCCATCTTGGGAGACCCTGCCAGTAGTTAAACTACTGATAGTTTAGCTCTCAGCATCACTGATGCACACAAGCCCTCACAGCATGACAAGCTGCAAACCAAGTGAGGGGAACATTAATAAATAGCCTTAAACATAACCTGTATTAAGAAATAAAGGATTCCTTAAGTAAAATATATTCCTTAAATTAAAAATATACTTAAATAGAGAAACAAGAACTATTCAAAGGTACTGGCATAAAAACAGTCACCCAACACCAATGACAGTAGCCTAACTTCGCAACTTGAAGCTGTCAAAAACTTCATGGGAAACTTACCCTGCAGGCATTTCTAAAGAGCTCACAGCTCATTGAGCTTAAAATGACTACAGACAGATGACAGCACAACCAAACCCAGCTTTCAGTGGTAATCATACTAACTTACATATCATGCATACTGCCAGCTAACAGAAACACTATCATTATTCCAAAGAGGGCATGAAAGTGTGGGTAATGCAAATCCTATATAAACTTTAAGCTAACTCCAAAGCACTATACATGCCACAAAAGACAAAAATACAACATATTCAGAACTGTCAGCACAGACTGCCCATAAAGCTTACTTTAATTTTTCTATCAAACCGCATCAAAATCACCACAGCAAAGGCTCAAAAATGCCAGATAAGTGCTTTTAAATATCGGCTTCAGTAGCGTCCACAAATTTGATTTAGCATGCATTGATTTATGAATTTACAAACATACTATTCATTTGGATACATTAAAAAGTCCTAATAAATGTTAATTTTTTTTATTAAATCAAAAGTCTGAAACTAACGAAAAAAAACACCCATAAATCTAGAAAACTTCCAAAACCAAATTGATTTTTTTAAACTATGTACAACCCTAGCATCCTCTCAATCTAAAATGCCTAAGTCAACATTCTGAAATAAAGGAATGCCACTCAAATGCTCAGAAGGGAAATACTTTAAAAGGGTAATTTTATACACCATATTTGCACGTAGTATGCTTCTTTACGCTTGTAGAGGGGCTCTTATACGAGGTGCAATCAAAAAGTATCCAGACTTGTACAATAACTTGTACAATGTCAGTTATTGCCTTCAAGTTTCCTTCAAAGTAGCCCTCTTCCCATAAAACACATTTTCTCCAGCGTTCCTGCCACTGCTGGAAACAATTTTGAAATGTCTCTTTTGTTGTGCTGTGAAGCTACTCTGTTGAATTTTGCTTAATGGTCTCCAAGTCATCAAATCTCCTTCCCTTCAAGGTAATTTCAGTTCTGGAAACAAGAAAAAAATCACAATGGGCAAGATCAGGTGAATACAGAGGCTGACGGGTTTGCTCGATTTGATGTTTGGCCAAGAACTGCTGGACAAGATGTGGTGCGTTAGCTGGGGTGTTATCATGATGAAGCAACCATTCACTATTCCTGTGTAACTCTGGCCTCTTACGACAAACTGCATCTCTCAAACAAGTCAGAACTTAAACGTAGTTCTCCTTATTGATGGTTTGGCCTTTTGGAGCATATTCTTGATGAACAATACCCTGGTAATCAAAGAAAACTGTGAGCATGACCTTGACATTGCTCCTCACCTGATGGGCTTTCTTGAGTCTGAGAGAATCTGGAGTCTTCCATTGTGAGGTCTGAGCCTTAGTTTCTGGGTCATAACCATAAACCATCACCAGTAATAATCTTTGATGAAATCTGAGTCATTTTCAATGCATTCCAACAATAATTGCTGGGTGGGCCAATGGGTCCCTGGCCTTGGGGGGGGGGGGGGAGATGAGGGTGCACATGCGTTCTGGGATCTGGGTGGTTTCTTCAAGGTTTTGTTTTATCTGGTACAAGGTATGGCGGGGCCTCAGGGGGATCTTTCATGCCTCCGGGGCTGGCATGTGCCAGTGAGTCTTTTTTGTTGTCTTGTTTCTTTGTGGGGCCAATGGATTGTTGGCCCCCCTCATATAACTACATTATTAGGGGCTGTTTTGCTTAATAGAGTTGATTAGTCTCTTCACCATTCATGCAGAGATTAGTCTCATTTGATTTAATACCCGTCCTTGTTTCATCTAACTGTTTATCAAGTTGTTTAAGGCAATACTGTGATAATTTGATGCTGTACTGGGCTATAAATTATGAGGATTACACACAAAAACATATCAGTTGCTGTACTGTCAAGAGGTCATATATTGCCATCCACTATGGCTAGGACTGCAATGAGGGGACAATCTGTCAAGTTTCTTTCTCTGAACATTAGAGGGGTCAACACCCCAATTAAAAGAAAAAAGTTTACTTTACTGCCAACAAGCAGCGGCAGACATTATTTATCTCCAGAAAAACCACTTGTCATTGTCAGAATCCCTAAAGCTGGACATGGGACGGTATCAACATATCATTTCCTTTCCTGCAGTAAAAAAAAGGGGTTAGTATCCTTATATGGAAGGCTATGCTCCCCACAATTCTTCAAATCCACTTAGATGGAGCTGGGAGATGGGCTGTAATGACTATACAACGCGGTTCACTGGTTATAGTCTTGGCGACCATATATGCACCTAACCAGAAGGACCCGGAATACTTTCACATCCTAATACGGGATCTCTTGGAGTCTTCCTCCCACCCTATAATACTTGGGGGGGGGGGACTTTAATACTACTGGATTGTTCTCCTTATAGAACCCCTCAGAAGGTGAAAACCTGATCGGCACTTAACACCTTTATAACATCTTTAGACCTCCTAAATATCTGGTGGTTGCATCACCTGACCACAAAAGATTATATCTTCTTCTCGCTCCCTCATAAAACTCACTCTAGGATAGACTACTTTCTGACATCTTACTTCTCACCTTCAGGCCCCGACATCAAAAGCATCACTATCGCAGATCATGCAACTCCTATCTTTCCCTTAGAATCCTAAAGCCCATTTCAGCACTCTCTGCCATTTATGTTCGCTGTGTTACAGCCCTGCTGTGATGTCAGCCATGGGATCTGCAGAAGTCAGACACAGAGATAGGTTTCTCTGGCTGTCTGTCAAGCGTTTGAAGCAGGATTGGCTCAAGTGCCTTATGCTGGCTGTTGATAACCACTCCTCAACCTCTTCACCCTCTCAGATTGGCTTCAGTGTGTCTGGGTGTGGCTGTAGTTACTAGGAGAATTTTCTAAGCATGTGCATTTGGTTAACTAACACTGAGATGAACCAAAAAATTGTGATTTTTGTCGATTTTTCCAATCTATTGAAAACGAATGCATATGCCTATTAGAAAAGGCTGTGTTTACAAAAGGATGTGCTTACAACGTAGAAGCTGCAAGGGGGCATGTTAGGGGTGTGCTCAGAGAGTGGCCTGGGTGGGTCAAAACTCTATATACGTATTCTCCATTTCATATAGAGGCCGATTCTGTGCGGGCCGTCCAGACATCCAGAAAATGAATGAGTCACATTTATACCCGATTCTGCATACATTCCCGCGGTTGCAGAATCAGGGCACTTAGATAGCCCAGCATGCCCTGCATTCTGCTGCGGGGGAAGGGGGGGGGACGTACAGGGATTTGCACACCCAGCCCTCCCTGCACTCCAGCTTGTGTGCCGGTGTCGTGGCATCCCGTCACGATGCGCTGGCACAGCCAGAATGAGTAGCAAATGCCTGCCTACAGAAAAAGGCCCTTTTCCCACCGCCTGACCCTCAATGGGGGCAGCCAGGGCTGGGGTCGGGTGGTGGGGGCTCTCCCACAGTAGGCCTGTTTGTTTGGGGGGCTGCATGGCCTGATCACACTGGTGCCCGGCACTTATTTCACTTTCGAGGTGGAAGAAGCCTGGCATCTAAGCTACAGTCTGGACAACCAGAGGCCCGACTTGAATGGCCTTTGTATGTCGTTGCACTAGGACCCACCCCCGCTCTGCCTCCATGACACCCACTCCTTCCCCCGTCCAGATCTCCCCACACAAATACCTTGTGTGTGCGTGGAGAAAACAGAAAGGAATTGGGAGCAGCAGCTTAGCATGGGTTGTATGTCTCAACCCAGACGTACAACCCCGCTAAACAAGGTACAAAATCTACCTCATAGAGAATACAATACATATGTATGGTCAAAATTGTAAGCATTGAAATTTACACCTGCTTCCTGGCATGTTTAGGTTTTACAAAAGTGCTTGGTTTGGCAAACCCTTTACAGGAGGCAAATAATGATATTATCTTCCTTAATCCCCTTGTTTCTTTGCCCCTCGATAGTTAAATTAGACAGATATAGCAGCATCTGTTGTAAATTGGCAGCCTTTATAGATGTAGGCTTGTAAAATAGCTGCCATACAAATCTAAGTGCCAGAAGTTACCTATGTTAAGTTATGAAATCCGGCACTTGCACTTGTATGGTGGCTATGTTTATCTTCTTAATTTTTCCTACATGGGCTTTTGCAAAATGACTCCTCCAGCTCCACTTACTGGTGCATATGTACACTCCTGCAGCTCCTTATGCTACATTTCCGAAAAGGCTCCATGTATAAGAGTATCCTTCACCAGAATTATGAGCATTGTGACCTCAGCGTCTCAGTTCTACTCTTTCCTAAAACGTGCATCCCTGCATGCCTCATGTGTTAACATTTACCCTTGCTCTCGAGCAGGTGTAATGCCCACGCTTTCAATCTAGCTTCAATTGCTGCAGGATTTGTGCTCATATTCTATAAAGAAACATAGGTGCCTATAAGCCTTTATCGAGTAGGCAAAAAATTAGCACCTTCCTGCCCTATTAACCTAGGTGGTTATTTATAAAATCACTTCCTAAAATATCATAAATACTTTAACAAATAAAGGACTCTGCTAAGTTAGCAATACCTGAACAGGTAAAATATTTTTAAAAGTCTGGGAAAACTAGGTAGGCCAATTTTTTATCTGGTGTGTTATACAATTTTGTATGTTACTTTTATTATTCTAATTTCTATAAGGAACAGAAGCTTATCAAATTGTATTGAATGTCTATGGGGCCCTTTTAGGAAAGTGAGCTAAGCAGCTGACACATGATTAATACATGATAGCCATTAGCACAGCCCCAAGGTAACAACTATCATGCGTTAAAGCAGGCTTGCAGTTAAAATCCTGATTTAACTGCTTAATGCATGATGGGGCAGAGACTCAGTGGGTTGTGGCTGGAGAGTGGGTGTGGACTGCTTATGTTGCTGTTTATTTTACTTCATCTACCTCCTTCACTGGGTGCATATCAAGGCAGTGTACAAAAGGACATTTACAGTATATTTAAAGATGGAAAGGAACTACAAATATAAACAAGACAGCTAGAAAAGAATTAAGGAATCAGAAGGGCTATAAACAATTAAGAAAATAAAAATAAAGCACATGGTACCTATTGCATATTGTCAATTTTGCTATTAATGCTGGCGCACTAGACCGCAGCTCAAGAGGAGGCATTCAGTGCATCTACGCTAACTGCTGTTGCTCTTGCGGTAAGGAACATTTCCATGTGATAACTGCAAGGGACATGTTTGGCACTCCCCTAACAGTTAAGCAACTTACCGCACACTGGGTTTTGCTCCTAGCCCCCAGTAAGTGCAAACACTTACTGCACTTTAATAAAACGGCCCCTGTATATGTTGCAGTTAGTGTTTATGTGTCTGTCCTCCCCTTTTATAATTCAGAAATGGTTAAACGTTGGTAAACCAAACTTGGTGTATGGCTAGGATGTTGGGGGGGCCATCCAACTTTTGTAGCTTTCATAGTTGGTGAGTGGTTTGTGTGGGGAAGGAGAGCAAGTGGAAGAAATGACAATTATCTAATAAGAAAAACATGGGGATAGAACAAAGATATCTAGAACTGTAGTTCTCAGACATGTCCTTGGGACCCTGAGCTACGCATAATTTTGGGATATGCACAATGAATATGCATCCATAGAACCATGGCATGCACATTTATCTCATGCACATTCATTGTGGAGATCCTGAAAACCCAACAGATTAGGCCTCTAGCTATCTAATGTCTGAAACAACATTTGCCAGCAGTATACTTAAGCGTTATTATTCTTTATACTAGTACTTCAAAATGGTGGCTGGAGTTACTGGTCTCCTTGGTCATCGTGTTCTGCGACCTGTGGTTTTGGGAACATTACTCGTATTCGTCTCTGCAACTCTCCAGTTCCACAACTGGGAGGGAAAAGCTGCCAAGGACCTGGCCGTGAAACCAAGCAATGTGAAGGAATTCCATGTCCAAGTAAGCCTTTATTCATTTACCACAGATAAGCCAGTAAGAGTCTATCTTCAGCAAATTCTAACTAGATTAATGCAACTGAGACATTCAGTGGCACCGTACAATCAGTACCACAGAATATTCTTACAGACCACCTCAGCGCTAACTGCCTAGTGCCAGGACAGTCCATGGGTGGAGCGAGGTCGAAGTCAGAAATTCTGTATAGCTGTGAAATTAATGCAGCACTTACTGGGGGGTATAGTGGGTTAGTAGTGGGGCAAGGTTGATCCCTGGATGCTCTTGCCCCCCATTGCTGACCAGTCAAAAATGGCAGCTCTGGTAATATCTTGGGGGAATCAGGGGTGAGGATAGAAATGTTGCATGGGGGAAGGGGTGGGAGGATTGGGAAGGATGCTGCACAGGGGGGGCATGGGAACTCAAGGTGGATAAGGGAGGTTGCTTGCCTCTTTGGGGGGGGTTTGAAAGGTGATTGGGTGCCCCTTTAGAAGATTGAGTGCATCATCATGAGGTGGCAGGAGGGGTAGGAATTCTGATTGGGGGGGCCAGCTGCCTCATAGTTGGGGTGGGAGGTGGGTCGGATGCCTCACTAGGGGGATCGAGGCTAGAGTAACTGCGGCCTGTAGTGCGTGTGCACTTATTGCCTTCTCTTGCACCAATCACGTCTAATTTATAAAGTCTAGTGTTTACTTACTCTTTATAAAATAGGCAAGTAGGTAGTGGGAAATATGAATGAATCTATGCACCATCATTTACACCAACTCTATGGGTGGCGTAAGTGACTGCACGTATCTTGCATGCGTAAACCCCTATGTTATAAAGCACCTGTGTAAATTCACACACCGCCCAAGCTCTGTCCATATACATGACCACATTGAAAGTATGGCCTGAAGCATGTACTTACAAAATAGTGCCTGGTTAAAGTATGCACATAAATGCCTATTCACAAACAAAAATCACTGAACACAGCTGATGTGCACGTGTTGATGGTGCTTCTTATAAAATCCCTCCCTATCAGCAGCTTTGCGAGTTAGTGCATGGTAAAGTACTGTGCGCCAACTCAATATGCTTCACGTCCGTAATGCAACAATGACCCACCCAGCTCCCACTCTGTAAGATGGCATGCATTTAATGCACAAATTAGCATGCACTATCTTGCTTGCATGTCAACAGTTACCACACTCATGTCCTAATAGTTCATGCTAAATGCTAATTGCTTAGGGCAGTTCAGTAAACAGGGCCCTTAAATCTATATATAATTTATCTGAATGATGCCCTCAGTGAATTTATATTATTGGCAATCACAGTCCTGCAAAACTTGCCAATGGTTAAGGGGGTTATTTTAGAAGCCCTACTTGTGTTTTACATGTCTAAATGGCAGCCATGTGTACATAGCCAAATTTGAAAGGATTCTATTTACACGTGGCTGTCCCAATCACTAAGTTACATGGGGGCATGGCAGGGATGTGGATAGGAAGTGGCCAAGGTGACTCAGAACGCTACATGCGTATGCCCATTTCAGCCTAGGACCACAATAACTCGCGTCTGGATTTACACTTGCCCCTTGTCACATGCAGGTGTTTAAGAAGTGCTTGATTCACCCAGCCCTTAACAGGAAGGATTAAGGGGATTATCCCCTCAATCCTTCCTAGTTTATTGCTGACCATAAATTGTATGTACAGTAGTTAGATATAGCGTCCTCTGTAATTAGCCCGCAGCAGCTCGATGTCTGTTTTTGCTAGTGCCAGCATTTGCATGCAGTGGCAGCCCGAGAGTTTCTGCCAATCTAGGCAGACCCTCTGTGCCACGCTCCCCCCCCCCAAAGACTGCACCTTCGTCCAGCCTGCCATACCACCCACCCCCCCTTGCGCTGCACTGGTGACTGAACTACCGCTTCAGCACTGCATTGGGCCTTAAAGCGCCTGCGCGCATGCATGTTCACAGCATAAAACTCTTGCTTCCCTGTTTGATGCAACTTTCTTGGAGGACAGACAGGAGCAGCAGGCCGGAACTGTGCGCACATGCGTGGGCATTTTAAAGCCCGCCATGGCGCTGAAGCAGCAGTTCAGTTGCCGCTTCCCAGGGGGTTGTGTTAGTGATGCCGCTCACCGGGGTCTGCGTCCCTAGGTGACTGCTTCGTTTGCCTAGTGGACGGGCCACCCCTGCTTGCATTGAGTAAATCCTCTGGTTCCTTCTGTTGATATTCCCCATGTGTATATTTGTAAAATTCCTCCTCCTGCTACACGTGAATGTGTATTTTATAACTGATCAACTTTTGAATGTTGATCCTTTTTCTGACCTAGATCACTGATATAAATTTGAGTTTCACATATGATATCACCAGCATATTTTTCCTAGCAAAAACGTTGCCGGTATTCATATACAGCACTCTTTCATTTATACACGAGGACCATGGGCCAATTTTTAGCAGATCAAGATCAAGGAACATAGTCTGTAAACAAGCCTGTACCTTAACATAAAGAAGACAAAGATCACAAAATCAGTAAGTTTGTTGATGGAGAGGAAAATGAAATAGTGTGCAACTTTAGCCTGCTTGGATCAATCAATAATGAAATGAAAATCATTCAAGAAATTCAGCAATGCATTGCTCTTGGCAGAATGGTTATGAAAGACCTAGACAAGATTCTCAAGAGCAGAGATGTCTCCCTCCAAAGAAAGATTTGACTTGTCCAAGCCATGGTATTTTCAATAACGTCCTATGGATGTGAAAGTTGGACAGTCAAAAATATAGACAGGAAGAAAATCAATGCCTTTGAATTATAGTACTGGTGAAGAATACTGTATATACCATGGACTGCCCAAAGGAGCAGGAGAGCCATGCCACTGGAGTAAAGTGCTTTATTAATAACAGGGTCTGCCCAACACATGTTTCGGCCGAAGCCTTCTTCAGGGGACTAAGAACTTTCACAACACTGAAACACATTAGGACAGTTATCCAGAGGGTCGCTATGAGTTGACACCGACTCAACAACACTTAACACCACATGAAAAAGGTGCCATTACTTACTACCACTGAGTATCTCTTCAAAATCCTTGGACATCACACTGGAAATAATTGTAACCAATATTTTATCCTAGAAACATGACAGTGAATGAAGACCATACGGCCTATCCAGTCTGCCCTTCCATGCCAACTACTATCTAATATTGTGTTTCCTGTTTTGCAGTTCATGGTAAATGGAGTCCCTGGTCCCCATGGTCTACATGTACAGTCACTTGTGGGGGAGGCTTGAAAGAAAGATCCCGCCTTTGCAATAGTCCCGAACCACAGCATGGAGGAAGGGAATGTGCTGGAGATTTGAAAGAACTTCAGATGTGCAATAAAAAGGCTTGTCCAATTGGTGAGTATAAATATACGTCCTTACAGAATTCTAAATATGTACGAAATGCTATAATGGCTTAATTCTAGGGGATGAATGTTTAATGGATTAAGGTGCCTAAATTTGGAATTATATACTTATATTGGCACTTTTGAAAGTTAAATAGGCCTGAATTTGTAAATTTTAGGTGTCTATTCTGACTAGACACTCAAAAGTATATGGAGTCAAGGCAGGGACAAAATAAGTTATACACTAATGACTATTTTTCAGTGTTAGGTACCAGCATTAGCAGTTGTAGTCTAGGTAATGCAATAAGTGCCATACCTAGCCATATGCAAGCAGTGTGATTGCACAAGATGCAAAGAAATAGCGGCGCATTTGGGACTGCTGGCCTCAGTTCCCCCATGCTGCCTGCCCTTGTGCTGCCACCACTGCTTTTACTGTTGCCTTGGTTGTGACAGCGACAGCAGCGGACATCCAATTCTAAAAAAAAAAAAAAAAAAAGCATGTCTCTCTGACTCCATACTTGCCTGCAAGTCTGATCCCTCCCTCTGCTGATATATGCACGCTTCAGAGGAGGGAGGGACTAGACCAGCCATTCAACACGGAGTCGGAAAGACCCATGAGTATGGTTTTCTTTTTATTGGATGTCCACTTCACTGCTTCCACCACCACCTCCAAGGAACGACAAAGAGTGGCGATAGGGCAAGGGCAGGCAGTGCAGGGAGCTTGCTGGACATGGAAGTGTGAGGTAAGACAAACCCTGGAATTTGTTACCTGAGGATGTAGTAAAGGCTGTTAGTGTAGCTGGGTTTAAAAAATGTTTGGACAAGTTCCTGGAGGAAAGGTCCATAAACCATTATTAAGAAGGGACCCAGGATATCAATGCTTGACCCTGTACAAGCATTGCGGAACCTGTGTCTTTTGGGGAAACTGCTAGGTACGTATGACCTAGATTGGCCACTGTTGAAAACAGGATACTGGGCTTGATGGACCTTGGTCTGACCCAGTATGGCATATCTTATGTTCTTATGACAAGATGTTGGGCATGAGACAAATGGTAAACCTGTGATAGGGAGGGGGCGTGCCAGATGTGCAAGTCACATAGGGCGCATTTATTGCTTGAGTACAGCCCTGACTGCAATAGCAGATCTAGATCTGTCTGGCCTGCCTTAGTATCTTTGGATAGGAAGGACGTTTACTCCTCCCCCTGATGCCTCGAATTCCAAGTACAACCTGCAGGATTTCCTGGTGAACGTAGCTTTAATGGCTGTTGAAGCTCCACCCAATTAACAGCACATAAGGCTGATTCCTGCTGGACCAAAGTTCCTGCTTAATTTAGGGCTCCAGAGACAGGTTTAGTTCTAGAATCTCAATGTGTGTATGAGATGATAGTGCACAAAGGAGAGCTTTATGTTTGTTAGGAAATGGGCAACATTTTGGAGAAGGGAGAGCCTATTCCAAAATAGAGGTGCACATGATTTCATGAATTCAGAATAGAGGTGCACATGAGCATGAATTCAGTTGGACACCAACAAATTTAAAATGTTTGGAAACCACCTGTGGCATGTAAACCTACAAATTAACATGCGTACATTCAATGTGTGTGCTTCAAGCTCTAATGCACATAGAATACAAGTACAACAAATAAGGGAGATGAACATGAAAAAAATACCCCAAAACTGTGAAAAATTCAATAAAATGTGTACATCCCGATTCCAAAAGGATAGGTTCCAGCTTCACCAGGTTGAAGGCATTAATATTTGAAAAGAAGATAGCATATGCTAAGTAACATTTTGTCTTCTACCCTCTTAAGCTTCGCCTTTCTCTTCCTCTCATTTAGCAATATCCACTCCCTTTGCAACAACTCACCCTCGTTAACAACATGTTTATTCTTCTCTTCCCCATACTCTCTCCCCTTCTCTCTTCTGGGGATATCAGTCCCGAGTGGGGCCTCCATAGGCATTTCACACTTTTACAAACATCACCTCTCAATCTTATTCATATCCCTCTCCTCTCCTTCCTCCCTCTTCTCTCCCTTTCTCATTTGGCCTGTGGAATGTCCACTCTGCCTCCAATAAACTTACCAGTTGATACAGTGTATCTGGATATTCAGAAAGCCTTTGACAAGGTCCCTCATGAGAGTCTCTTGGCAAACTTCAAGTCATGGGATAGGAGGCAGTATACTATTGTGGATCAGGGATTGGTTAAAGGATAGAAAAGAAAGTAGGACCAAATGGCCAATTTTCTTTTAACATTCATAAATCACCTGGAAAAGGCAATAACGAGTGAGGTGATCAAACGTGCAGATGACACAAAATTATTCAAAGTTTTTAAAACACATGAGGATTGTGAAAAATTGCAAGAGACCTTGATAAATTGAAAGACTGGATGATAAGATTTAATGTGGACAAGGGCAAAGTTATGGACATAGAAAAGAACAATTCAAACTATGATTGTACAATTCAAGGTTCCATTAGGAACCACCACCCAGGAAGAGGATTTAGGGCATAATTGTGGATAATTTATTTATTTTATTTTATTTATTTACATTCTCTTATATACCGCGCTATTCTGCATCAGTGCGGTTTACATTGATAATACGTTGAAACCCTCTGCCCAGTGTGCAGCTGCAGCCAAGAAAGCAAATAGAATGTTAGGAATCATAAGGAAAGGAATGGAGAATAAAACCAAGTATATTATAATGCCTCTGTAGCGACCTCACCTTGAATATTGTGTGCAATTCCGGTTGCCATATCATAAATGATATAACAGAATTAGAAAAGGTAGAGAAGAACAACCAAAATAGTAAAGGGCATGAAAGGATATTCTTATAAGAAAAGGCTTAAAAGGTCAATTTGAAAAAGAGATGGCTGAGGGGGTGGGGGGGGATATGATAGAGGTCTATAAATTAATGAAAGGAGTGGAACGGGTAAACGTAGATCAGTTATTTACACCATCAAAAAGTAGAAAGATTAAAGGACATGCAATAAAGCTACAATGTAACCCATTCAAGACTAATAAGAGAAAATATTTTTTCACTCAACGCGTAATCAAACTCTGGAATTCATTACTGGAGGATGCAGTAAAAGCTGTTTGTGAAACTGTGTTTAAAAAAGGCTTGGAAAAGTTCCTGGAGGAAAGGCTCATAAACCATAGAAACATAGAAATATGACGACAGAAAAAGACCACATGGCCTATCTAGTCTGTCCTTCCATATCAACAACTACAACAGTCCCCTTTTTTCCTTTAGAGATCCTCTGTTTATCCCATGCTTTTTTGAATTCAGTTACTGTCCTCATCTCTACCACCTCCACTGGGAGACTATTCCACGGATCCACCACTCTTTCCGTAAAGAAATATTTCCGCAGATCACTCCTGAATCTATCCCCCTTCACCCTCATCCCATGTCCCCTTGTAACAGAACTTGCTTTCAATTGAAAGAGGCTCTCCCCCTGAACCTTTATGCCACGGAGGTATTTAAACATCTCAATCATATCACCTCTATCCCGCCTTTCCTCTGAGGTGTACATATTAAGATTCTTAAGTCTGTCCTTATATGCTTTATAATGAAGACCACTAACCCCAGACCACTAATCCCAGACCCTGCTGTGTGTTCAAACTTTTCCTGCCCTAGCCTGCTTGAGTGAATCCTCCCCTCCCCCCCCCTTTGCTGAGGTACTGTGTAGCCTTCTTCCTGTTTTCTCCACGTGTGCATAGTCTGTTTTAGTTTGCTTCTTCTGATCAGAGAGGAGCAGTGCTTTTTACAGTGCTCTGCTAGAAAAGTGGATTTTGCCTCCTGAGAAACTTTGCTGTGAGTTCTAGCTGTTTATTTAACTATTTATTGTTTGTCTAACTGTTTATTTAATTATTTATTGTTTGTCTTAGTGCTAGTTCAGCTGTTTTCAGCTGTAATTTACCTTGCCTCTCTCAACTAACTGGGCTTTGTGTGGTAGCCCCCTGCCCCCCTCCCCCCCTGCTGAGGGTCCAGGACAGGGTACCTTGTAACTGCCCTCTTTAATAGGACTTATCTCCCTCCCTCCCTCCCCAGCACCCACCCACCCCTGGGGTAATTGTAGTTTTATAGGTACTTGCACATCTTAGAGGAAAGGGGCTGCTCTCAGGTGCAGCTCATTATCCAAATCAGTCACACACAGAGGACCTGAGATTAATTAATTAAGCTTTAGGTACACAAGGTGTATTAGGGGTATTAGATACACTTTTATTGGTATAAGCATCTACACAAATCCTTATTATATACAGAATTTAAAAGATCTAAACACAAGCTTTAAACTAAGATGCAGACAGAAGTCCAGCAACGAGATGGGGGTTCTCCGGTCTTTTGCATTGAGTGCCACATGTATGATTTTCTCCCAGTTGGTGAGAGATCTTACGTATGCACTAAGTGCAAAGAACTCTTTGCTCTCAAGGAACGAGTCCGTTCTCTAGAGGCTAGAGTAGCAGACCTGGAAGACATAAGAAAGACAGAGAAGTACATGGACGTGACCTTCAGGGATATAGTCCTGAAGTCCCACCTCCAGTCTGGCAGCATCCCTGTTGCCATGGAGGAGAGAGGTCACGTGACAGGAGAGCATCACCCTGGTGTGGCAGGAAGTGATTCTGTAACTAGGACCTGTCCTCCAGGTGATGTAAAACCCTCTCGCACCGAGAGCGTTTCTCCAGGACCATGTGCCCATGAGGGGAGGGTCAGGACAGCTGTTATAGTCGGTGATTCAATCATTAGGAATGTAGATAGTTGGGTGGCTGGTGGACGTGAGGATCGCCTGGTAACATGCCTGCCTGGTGCGAAGGTAGCAGACCTCACGCACCGCCTAGATAGGATCGTAGATAGTGCTGGGGAGGAGTCTGCTGTCTTGGTACATGTTGGTACCAATGACATAGGAAAATGTGGTAGGGAAGTTCTGGAGGCTAAATTTAAGCTTTTAGGTAGGAAGTTGAAATCCAGAACTTCCAGGATAGCGTTCTCCGAAATGCTTCCTGTTCCACGTGCAGGACCCAAAAGACAGGCAGAGCTCCGGAGTCTCAATGCGTGGATGAGACAATGGTGCAAGGATGAGGGTTTTGGATTTGTTAGGAACTGGGGAACATTCTGGGGAAAGGGGGGGGCTCTTCCGAAGGGATGGGCTTCACCTTAATCAGGATGGGACCAGACTGCTGGCATTAACCTTTAAAAAAGAGATAGAGAAGCTTTTAAACTAGAAAATAGGGGAAAGCCGACAGTCACCCAGGAGCGCATGGTTCAGACAAAGGTATCCTTGAAGGATACTACCAAAAGCAGTGAGGTTCCAAAAGGGGGTATAGTAGCCCAAATGCCCTTGAGTAAGGAGCAGACAGAGCATAAAGATTCCAAATTACCCCTGCCTACCAATAGCCAGATCAATATGAATAAAATACAGTCTCTAAAATGCTTGTATGCCAATGCTAGAAGTCTAAACAATAAGATGGGAGAGTTAGAATATATAGCACTAAATGAGAGGTTAGATATGATTGCACTCTCAGAGACATGGTGGAAGGAGGATAACCAGTGGGACACTGTGATACCTGGATACAAACTATATCGTAATGATAGAGCTGATCAAATTGGTGGAGGGGTTGCGCTCTATGTTAGAGAGGGCATTGAGTCAGAAAGGATTAAAGTTTTGCAGGGAACAAAATTTGCTGTAGAGTCTCTATGGATTGAAATCCCATTTATGAAGGGGAAGGCGATGGCAGTGGGAGTATACTATCGACCGCCTGGCCAGAATGAACAAATGGATGATGAAATGCTCAAAGAAATCAAGGAAGCTAACAAAAGTCACAACAGAGTAGTAATAATGGGTGATTTCAATTACCCCGGTATCGACTGGGTCAGTGTCACGGCAGGAGAAGCTAAAGAGATAAAGTTTCTAGATGGAATAAATGACTGCTTCTTGGAGCAGCTGGTTCATGAACCGACCAGAGGGGAAGCCATACTGGACCTAATCCTTAGTGGAACGCCAGATCTGGTGCAAGAAATAAGGGTGTTGGGACCACTTGGCAATAGTGATCATAGTATGATCATGTTTGATTTAATTAGTGGAGGACAGATAGTAAAGGAATCCACAGTATTACCTTTTAACTTTCAAAAGGGAGACTATGATAGAATGAGGAATATAGTTAGGAAAAAACTAAAAGGAGGACTTACAGCAAGCTTGGGTGTTATTTAAAAATACTATCCTCGAAGCCCAGACCAGCTGTATTCCACGCATTAAGAAGAGTGGAAGAAAGTCCAAAAAACTGCCAGCATGGTTTAAAGGTGAGGTCAGAGAGGCTGTTGCTGCCAAAAAAGCAACCTTCAGGAAATGGAAAAAAGAGCCAAATGATGAAAACTGGAAACAACACAAGCACTGGCAAGTTAAATGCAAAGCATTGATAAGGCAGGCAAAGCGGGAATTTGAGAAGAAACTTGCTACAGAAGCAAAAACACGAAATAAAGACTTTTTCAAGTACATTCGTAGCAAAAGGCCTGTGAGAGAGTCGATTGGACCGTTAGATGATAGAGGGGCAAAAGGGGCAGTAAGAGGAGACAAGGCTATAGCAGAGAGACTGAATGAATTCTTTGCTTCGGTCTTTACTGAGGAAGATGTAGGGATGTTACCCATGACTGAAGTGGTATTTAAAGGTGATACTGCAGAGGAATTGAGAGAAATATCACTACACCGGGAAGATATATTACAACTATTTGATAAACTGAATAGTAGCAATCACCTGGACCGTATGGTATACATCCCAGAGTGTTGAAAGAACTGAAATATGAGATTGCAGACCTGCTATTGGTAATCTGTGAACTTTCATTAAAATCATCTGTAATACCTGAAGATTGGAGGGTCGCCAACGTAACACCAATTTTTATAAAAGGTTCCAGGGGTGACCCGGGAAATTACAGACCGGTGAGCCTGACGTCAGTACCAGGGAAAATGGTAGAAACCATCATAAAGAACAAAATTACACAACATGTAGATAGTCATGGCCTAATGGGAGACAGCCAACATGGCTTTAGACAAGGAAGATCTTGTCTTACTAATCCGATATGTTTCTTTGAAGGTGTGCATAAACAGGTAGACAAAGGTGAGTCGGTTGATATAGTGTAACTGGACTTCCAGAAAGCTTTTGACAAGGTCCCCCATCAGAGACTTTTGGCAAAGCTAAAAAGTCATGGGATAGGAGGCAGTGTACTATTGTGGATCGGGAACTGGTTAAAAGATAGAAAGCAGAGGGTAGGGCTAAATGGCCAATATTCCCAATGGAAAAAAGTGAATAGTGGAGTACCCCAGGGATCTGTACTGGGTCCACTACTTTTTGACATATTCATAAATGACCTGGAAAAGGGAATAACTAGTCAGGTTATCAAATTTGCAGATGACACAAAACTGTTTAAAGTTGTTAAAACCCAAGAGGATTGTGGAAAACTGCAGGAGGATCTGGATAAATTGGAAGACTGGGCATCCAAATGGCAGATGAAATTTAATGTGGACAAATGCAAAGTTATGCACCTAGGAAAGAACAACCCACACTATAGTTACACGATGCAAGGCTCCACATTAAAAACCACCACCCAGGAAAAGGACTTAGGAGTCATCATGGATAACATGTTAAAACCCTCCGCCCAGTGTGCAGCGGCGGCCAAGAAAGCAAATAGAATGCTAGGTATCATAAAGAAAGGGATGGAGAATAAAACAAAGGATATTATAATGCCTCTGTATCGCTCCATGGTACGACCGCACCTTGAATATTGTGTGCAATTCTGGTCGCCGTATCTTAAAAAGGACATAGCGTTATTAGAAAAAGTACAGAGAAGAGCCACCAAATTGGTGAAGGGGATGGAAGGCTACTCCTATGAAGAGAGGCTAAAAAGGTTAGGGCTCTTTAACCTGGAAAAGAGACGGCTGAGGGGAGATATGATAGAGGTCTATAAATTAATGAATGGAGTGGAACGGATAAACGTGGATCAATTGTTTACGCTATCAGAATATAGAAAGACTAGGGGACATGTAATGAAGCTACAGGGTAAACTATTTAAGACAAATAAGAGAAAATATTTTTTCACTCAACGTGTAATCAAACTCTGGAATCTGTTACCGGAGGATGTAGTAACGGCTGTTAGTATAGCTGGGTTTAAAAAAGGTTTGGACAAGTTCCTGGAGGAAAGGTCCATAAACCACTATTAAAAAGGGACCCAGGATATCAATGCTTGACCCAGTACAAGCATTGTGGAACCTGTGTCTTTTGGGGATATTGCTAGGTACGTAGGACCTAGATTGGCCACTGTTGGAAACAGGATACTGGGCTTGATGGACCTCGGTCTGACCCAGTATGGCATGTCTTATGTTCTTATGTTCTTAACCATTTTAGTAGCCACCCTCTGTACTGACTCCATCCTGTTTATATCCTTTTGAAGGTGCGGTCTCCAGAATTGCACACTATACTCCAAGTGAGGTCACACCAAAGACTTATACAGAGGCACTATCACCTCCTTTTGTCTGCTAACCATTCCTCTCCGTATGCACCCAAGCATCCTTCTAGCTTTTGCCATCGCTGTTTCTACCTGTTTAGCTACTTTAAGATCATCGGACACAACCACGCCCAGGTCCCGCTCTTCTTTAGTGGACAAAAGTACTTCACCCCCTATACTATGTTGCTCCCTTGGATTGCTGCAGCCCAAATGCATGACCTTACATTTTTTAACATTAAATCCCAGCTGCCAGATTCTAGACCATTCTTCAAGTTTAGATAGATCCCTCCTCAAGTTATCTACACCTTCTTGGGTGTCTACTCTATTGCAGATTTTGGTATCATCCGCAGAAAGGCAAACCTTACCCGACAGCCCTTCTTCTATATCACTAACAAAAATGTTAAAAAGAATCAGACCAAGGACAAATCCCTGGGGCTTACCACTGGTAACATCCTTCTCCTCAGAGTGAGTCCCATTTACCTGTACTCTGTCGCCTCCCACCTAACCAATTTCTAACCCATGCAGTAACTTTAGGGTCCATCCTTAGGGTGCTCAGTTTGTTTATAAGTCACCTGTGAGGAACAGTGTCAAAGGCTTTACTGAAATCTAAATAAACCACATCTAGGGCTCTCCCTCGGTCCAACTCCCTGGTCACCCAGTCAAAGAAATCAATCAGATTTGTCTGACAAGACCTGCCTCTGGTGAATCCATGCTGCCTCAGATCCTGTAATCCGCTGGACTCCATAAACCTCACTATTTTCTCTTTCAACAGCGTTTCCAATAATTTACTCACCACCGAAGTTAAACTAACCGGCCTGTAGTTTTCAACCGCATCCTTACTTCCGCTTTTGTGTAAAGGCACCACTTGAGCCTCTTTCCAGTCCTTTGGCACCACTCCTGACTCCAATGAGGCACTGAAAAGGTCAGTCAGTGGAGCTGCTAAAAAGTCCCCAAGATCCCATTATTAAACAAGACCTGGAAAATCCACTGCTTACCCTGGGACAGGCATTGTGGAACTGATGTACCTTTTTGGGAAGATGCCAGGTACTTGTGACCTGGATTGGCCACTGTTGGAAACATAGAAACATAGAAATATGATGACAGAAAAAGACCACATGGCCTATCTAGTCTGTCCTTCCATATCAACAACTACAACAGTCCCCTTTTTACCTTTAGAGATCCTCTGTGTTTGTCCCATGCTTTTTTGAATTCAGTTACTGTCCTCATCTCTACCACGTCCACTGGGAGACTATTCCACGGATCCACTACTCTTTCTGTAAAGAAATATTTCCGCATATCACTCCTGAGTCTGTCTATCCTGAAACAGGATACTAGGCTTGATGGACCTTAATCTGACCCAGTATGACATTTCTTATGTTCTTACCTACTTTCCCAACCTTTTTATTTGTAATTCTCTGCATTTTCTTGCTGTAACTGAAACGTGGCTTCTCCCTGAAGACTGCTTCAGTTGCTTCCCTCTGTCATAGAGGCAACCTTTTCTCCCAAACAGCTCATCCAGCTGACTGTGGTGGTGGTTTTGGGTAGCTACTGTCTCCTGCCTGCCAGTTTCAACCCCTTTTTCCACCTTATTCTCACTCCTTTTCTTCCTTTGAAAGGGAAGAAAATGCCTCAAAAAATACAAAACAGGTAAAGCAGAACCATCAGTGGAATGATGATCCAAGGCACCAAGAAAGGTACAAAGCAGCCAAGGGAGGATGACTAGCATCTATATGCAAAGGCACAAAGTTTTGGGGCCACTTAATAATAGTGATTGTGGAAGAAGGATGGCAAGAAAATCCTTAGTGCTACCTTTTAACTTTCAAGGAGACTATGATAAAATGAGGAAAATAGTTAAGAACAAACTAAAAGGAGCAGCTACAAAGGTTAAAGATTTACATCAAGCATGAGCATTATTTAAAAGTACTATCTTGGAAGCCCATAACAGATGCATTCCATGCTTTGAGAAAAGTGGAAGGAAAGCCAAAAAACTGTCAATATTGTATAAAGGGGAGGTCAGAGAGGTTGTTGTTGCCAAGAAAAGCATATTTCAGGAAATGGAAAAAGTAGCCAAATGATGAAAACAAGAAACATCATAAGTATTGGCAAGTTAGATGCAAACCATTGATAAAGCAGGCAAAGAGAGAATTTAAATAAAAGCTTGCCGTGGAAGCTAAACCACATAATAGAAACATTTTCAAGTACATTCATAGCAAAAAACCTGTGAGAGAGTCAGTTGGACCATTGGATGACAGTGGTGTAAATGGAGCACTAATTGAGGACAAGGCCATAGCAGAGAGACTGGATGTTTTGCTTCGGTCTTTACTGAAGATGTAGGGAATTTATCCATGCCTGAAATGGTATATAAAAGTGATGTATCTGAAGAATTGAAAGAAATGTCGATAAACCAGGAAAATGTATTACAACTATTTGATAAATTGAAGAGCAACAAATCATCTGGACCAGATGGTATATATCCAAGGGTGTTGAAAGAACTGAAATATGAGATTACAGACCTACTATTAGTAATCTGTGAACCATCATTAAAATCACCTGTAGTACCAGAAGATTGTAAAATGGTCAATGTAACACCAATTTTAAAAGGGTTCCAGGGGTGATCCAGGAAACTACAGACCAGTGAGCCTGACATCAGTACTGGGCAAAATGGTAGAAATAATTATAAAGAATAAAATTACTGAACATGTAGATAGTCATGGTTTAATGGAAGAAAGCTAACATGGATTTAACCAAGGAAAGTCTTGTCTTACTAATCTGTTATATTTTTTTGAAGGTGTGAATAAGCAGGTAGACAAAGGTGAGCCAGTTGATATAGTGTATCTGGATTTTCAGAAAGCCTTTGACAAGGTCCCTCATGAGAGACTCTTAGTGAAATTAAAAAGTCATGGGATTGAAGGAAGTGTAGTATTGTAGATCAGGAACTGGTTAAAAGTTAGAAAACAGAAGGTAGGATTAAATAGTCAATTTTCTCAGTGGAGAAAGGTGAATAGTGGAATAGTGGAGTACCACAGGGATCTGTGCTGGGCCTGCTGCTTTTTATCATATTCATAAATGACCTGGAAATGGGAACAACGAGTGAGGTGATCAAATTTGCAAATGACACAAAATGATTCAAAGTTGTTAAAACACAAGAGGATTGTGAAACATTGCAAGAGGACCTTGATAAATTGGAAGAATGGACGTCCAAATAGCAGTCGACAAGTGCAAAGTTATGCATCTAGGAAAAAACAACTCAAAACTATGGTTATTCGATGCAAGGTAGCACCTTAGAAACGATTATTAAAGAGGTCAATAGACCATTATTAAAGAGTATCCGGGAAATCCACTGTTTACCCTGGGATTAGCATTGTGGAACCTGTGTGCCTTTTTGGGAACCTGCCAGGTAATGGTGACCTGGATTGGCCACTGTTGAAATAAGATACTGGGCTTGATGGACCTTGGTCTGACCCAGGATGGCATTCTTATGTTCCTATGTGCAGAATATGTAAACTGGTGGCATGGTTCATAGAATCAGGATGATGGGTCATGTATAAGCAATGTTAGGAAGAGGCAACAATGTCAGAGAGCAGAGAAGAGCAAAACTTCATACAAAGAACTTTCTAGTCCCACAGGTGCTTCTTGTGGTCTTGGGCAAGCCACTTAACCCTCCATAGCCCATGTTCCCTGTGAAATAGTTATCTCCAAGTTATAATGCCCTGTTCAATGTAATTTCAGTTTGTTCAATGTAAACCGCACTGATGCAGAATAGCGCGGTATATAAGAGAATGTAAATAAAAATAAAGAAGGAACCTCCCTAGTAACATCAGCAGGAGGCAGCATAAATATAAATCCTGTCTGCCACATATAAGTGAAAGCATAGCTACAACATTGCATTTAATGGTCTGTCAAATCATTTTTTCTTCTTCTATAACATTAACAGGAATATTAGTTGAAGCACATATAATAACTTTCATAAGTAAACAAAGATTTTAGGCTGCATTTGAGGTATCAGGAGCAGATTCTCTAAGGCAGGAATCTCCATCTCCAGTCCTGAAGGAATGCACACCAGTCAATTTTCAGGAAATCCCTATAGGATATGCATGAGATAAATTTGAATACAGTGGTGTATTGCATGCAAATATCTCTTGCATATTCATCAAGGACACCTTGAAAACCTGACTGCTTTGCAGCCCTCCAGGACTAGAGTAGAAGACCGATGCTCTAAGGCTATGTATTAGTGCCCATCTTTAGAAAACTTTAAAAAAAAAAGCTGACTGGCTTGTTTTAGCTACGTGCCATCAGGTCAATGATGACTCCTGGCAACCCAGCAGCCCCTAGGTTTTCTTGGCAAGGTATGACCTGAAGTAGATTGCCAGGCCTTTTTTTCTGAGGCAGTGGAGGGTAAAGTGGCTCACCCAAGGTCAAAAGAAGTGCCAGTAGGAACTGAAACCTGATCATTTGAATCTTAGGCTGTTGCTGTAACCACTAGGATACTCTTCCAGTCTGTTCTAGTTAGGTGAAAAACATTGATAAGGAAAGCAAAGAGCAAATTTGATAACAGCCTTGCCGTACATGCAAAAACACAAAAAAAAACCCTTTCAGGTACACTCAAAGCAAGGAGACTATGAGGGTATCAGTTGGACCATTAGGTGATCAAGAGAGGTCAAGGTCATAGCTGAGACTATATGAAATCTTCATTTTAGTCTTTACTGAAAGATGGTATTTAATGGTGATGATTCAAAGGCACTGGAATAAATCTCAATGAATCTTTATGATGTAATAAGGAAAACTGACAAACTTTGGAGTAGTAAATCACCTGGATTGGATGATATACACTAGAGTACTTAAACTCAAAAATGAAATTGCACTTCCAATGTTAATAATTTGTAGCCTATCATTAAATTCTTCTATGGTACTTGAAGATTGGTAGGTAGCACTTATAGAAAGGCTTTGGGGTGATCCAAAAACCTACAGACCAATGAACTTGACATCAGTGCTGAGCAAAATGATAGAGACTATAATAAACAACAAAATTACTGAACACATGTATAGTCATGGTTTAATGGGATAGAGACAATATGGATTTAGCCTATGGAAGCCTTGCCTTATCAGTCCACTACTTTGTTTTGAAGGCATATACAAACATAGATTAAGGTGAGACAGCTGAGATAGTGTATCTGGATTTTCAGAAAGCATTTCACAAAGAGGGTCATTCTAAAATGTTTAGTTGTGATTTAGACACCTGAAGATGAGCACGTGGATTTCGAAATCAGACATATCTCTGTAGCCATTCCACAAATGATGTCCGCAGATATCTACGGTGCTGGGACATCCATGAAGGCACGGGGGTGTGGCAGAAGCATTGCCAGGGAAGGGCAATGTAATTACACGTACCCATTCAATCTCAGTAACATCAATGTTTATACCTGCTCCAGACACAGATAGGCATCGGGAAAGTGCATGTTTTAACCTTAAAACATCCAGAGAGTGTAGAGAAGATGGAGAAGTAAGTGGCTAGCTTTAGATCACAAAGGCCTACACTGGGATTTGAATCCTGACCACTCTGATCTTAAGTCATTATGCTATTAGTTGTCTTAGTTCTGAAATGCTATCCTGGGAACATTTATGTAGATGTTTGATACACATGCGTATCGTACTTGCCCACATTTCTGAAATCATGCCTGAACTTGCAGACGCCTGCTGTTTTTTTCCAGATGTTCTGGCTTTGAAATCCCAGATTTCACTTGGATATCCCATTGTGAAATGTGCCTCCAATGAAAGACTTCTAACAAAATTATAAAGTGATGGTATAGGAGGCAATGTGCTATTATTTATTTTGAAACAGACTAGAAGCTGCTTAAAAGGTAGAAAACACAGGAGAGTTAAATGGTAAATTCTCAGTGGAGAACAGTGAATAATGAGCACACCAAGGATATGTACTGGAACTGGTGCTTTTTAATAGGGTTGTGCATTTGTCAGTGTATATTTGAGTTTGGCACCTAATAAATTTCTGTGCACATGAATCACTTATGCACAGGTGTATCTACAAATTGATGTGTGTACTATTACTAATCATTTGTATAGTGCTACAAGGCATACACAACACTATATAGAGATATGTAAGAGAGTTCCTGCTCAAAGCTCACAATCTAGTCAAGACAGACAACAACAACTGGGGACTAGGATAGGTCTAGCAAATTAGGATCCAAAAGCAGCTTCAAATAGCCTAGATTTGAAAAGGTCCAGAGATGGAGCCTGACATACTGACTCTGGTAATTTATTCCAAGCATAAAGAGCAGCAAGGTGGAAGGATCAAAGTCTGGAGTTGGCAGTAGAAGAGAAGGGCACAGATAGAAATGATCTGCCAGAAGAGCAGAGTTCCCGAGAAGGGGTGTAGGGAGAGATGAGAGGAAAGGTAGTGAGGAGCTGCAGAGTGAAGGCACTTATAGGTCAGTAGTAGAAGTTTGAACTAGATGCGGAAACTGAAATGACTTGAGAAGAGGGGTGACATGAAGATAGCAACACTGGTGGAAGATCAGCGTGCAACTTGGTTTTGAACAGATTGAGCTGGGGAGAGAAGATCAGAGGAAGACCAGCAAGAAGGAGGTTGCAATAGTCTAGACAGGAGGTGACTAGAGAGTAGATAAGGAACTTAGTAGTGTATTCAGAAAGGAAGGGATGAATTTTGCTGATGTTACAGAGAAAGAAATGACAGGTTTTAGCTATTTATAGGATGGGCATAGTAAAAGAGAGGGAGGATTCAAAGATGACCCTAGGTTTCAAGCTGAGGAGACACAGTAGTGTGTTATCCACAGAAATAGATAAAGGAGGAAGGGAGGTAGGTTTAGAGAGAAAGATAAGAAGCTCAGTTTTGGCCATGGCCATGGTCAGGGTGGTGGGACATTGAGGCACCAATGTCAGATAGGCAGGCAGAGATCCGGGCCTGGATTCTTGCAACACTGATGTGGTAGTGATCACAGAGTTTACAATGGATGAGACATGCCACTCTGTTGGGCCTTTCTATATAGATATTTCTGCCACCAGAACTTTGCAGGCAGCTACAAGATGAATAATTGTTTCCAGCACTTTCTTGCATAATTTATACATGTCTGTTTTTGTCACTTTTTCTACGCTTGCTGTGAACCATCTCATTCATAATCCATTGTCCTGCGCTGCTACTATTAAATTTGGAGTTTGGGTCTTCTAGTTTATCTGGGTGTTGGCCCACTTTTGGTGTTTTAGAACTTTCCAACCTATCTGGGTGCTGCGTTGACCCTCTTGTAGTGCCTTGGGGCCTTCTAGCCATTGTCTTCATCGGCACAGGTCACAGAAACAGACACATGACAGAAGAAAAAGACAATATGGCCTATCTAGTCTCCTCTTCCATATCAATTATTATTGTCCCCTTTTTTCCTTTAGAGATCTTCTGTGTTGTCCCATTGTCGATGGAGTGACAAAATCTCTTTCAAGTTATTATTAGTATATAAACCAAGGATGTTCTTGGAAACCTCTGAATTTAGGATGGTAGTACAATTGCTAGCAATGCCCCATCTAGACTATTGCAGCATTCTCTATTTGGGACTACCTGCTTATATTATTAGACCATGCAGGTGGCACAGAATGCTGTGGCCTGGGTGATTGGTAGCCTGAAAAAAATACAATCATATAATGCCTATCATGCTTGATGTCCACTAGTTAAATTGTATCTGGTATGTGTCTGGTATTTCAATTGCTGCATACTATACCTCAGTGCATTTTTCATAGAAAAAAAAAGGTGCCGGTACTCATATGCAGGGTTCTCATTAATACACGAGGACCTTGGATCAGTTTTAGCAGGTAATGAAAAAGGTGCTTGTGTTCCATACCACCGCATACCCCCTCAAAAAAACTGTACTATAGCTCAAAATGAACTGTTTACATGCTTGAGAATAAGAGTGGGGCACCCCTCTGGTCCTGGCTGGCAGCCATCCCCCTTCCTGGAGCAACGGGACAGTCACAGTGAGTCCCCACCACCTGATCTGGGCCCCAATGGCCCCTGTCGGGCTGGGTGGCAGGGATCAGGGGCTCCAAAGGCAGTGGGCAGGTTGTGCCACAGGGAGGACGTCCCCACAGTGATGCAAGCGCATGCTGAGCTGTTCCAGGGCCCGATCCTGCACTCACAGGGCTGTCTTGCTCCCTCGGTGCAGAATCAGGTCCTAATGAGGCCATCCTGCCCGGGGGTGCCCAGATGGCTCGACATGCCCCTTAGGGAATCAGACTCTGTGTTTTGTATTTCTTATTTTTGTTTGTTGAAATTGTCTGTCTACCTAGAAGTATATGATTTATCAATGAAATAAATGAAATTAAATATAACCTATTCCCCCTGCCAAGGTATCATCTGGCCAGTGTTGTCGCTTTAGCTCTCTCCTAATGTCTTGGACTCTTCCTGCCAGTGTTGATGCCATTTTATTCCTCTTTGGTGTGTTCCTGTTGATGTTAGGCTGCTTTGTCCCTCTTCCAGTTCCGCAGGATCTTCGTTCCACTGTTTGTGCCACTTTGCCCTTTTGATGGTAGCTTGGATTCTTCATGCCACTGTTTATACCCTTTACCTTTCATTTGGTGCCATGGGGTCCTCATGTCACTCTTGATGTCATAAGTGATACTGCCTCTCTCAGGGGCGGTGCTATCATTAGGCAGAGTGACATGATTGCCTCAGGCAGGAAAGTTTTAGGAGAGGCCAAAATGCCCCCAAAAAACACCAGTGGCAGCTGTCTCATTCTGCCTTTTCCTTAAAAAAAAACCAAAAAGAAAAACCAAAGAAAACATTTTCTTAAAACGATTCATTGCCAGGTCTGTGGTAGCAGCGATATTACTCCCCCTCCTCCCCCCTGCTGCTGCTGATTCAGACCTGACGAGAAAGTCCATTCATGCGGTGAGAGGCAGAAGTAGCATTCCCCTGGTTTAAGATGGCTATAAAGTGATTCTGATCCGGTGGATCGTAGCACGATGTCAGTGCTTTGAAACTACCTCCTGATGCAGCTTACATTGTGAAACGCTGCCAGCGTGGGGTACTTGTCTGATATTATGAAGCTGTACCGAGGCATGTTTTTGAAGATAAGTGTGCTTTGTATATTTTAAGCTGAAGATGTAGGCACTTGATGTTTCACATGGTTCAGTTTATAGTGATTCTTTTATGACCCACGTTGAATTTGTATACCATCTTTTACTGATGCCTGTCACCTTCTTTTGTTGTTCTATTTTGGAATCTAGATTAGTAGTCACTTTTGATAGTATTGTTCGATTTTGTGTATTTTTCTGCTGTTTTTGAGGCTTTTCTTTGTCTGCCACCATTGAAAGGGCACAGAACCAAGTAACTTCAGTCCTTGCTGCTTTTGCTATGGGCAGCTGCAATAAATCTTGTGATACTGACCTTAGATTCCGAGACACATAAGGTAACAATAAGGATCCCAACTCATTTAAGACAGTCAAATGTAATAACAAATGTCAAACACACATCTAAGTGGAGCACGATATGACACAGGTAGCCAATGCAACTGGAACAATACTAATATAATGTCGCATTTCCTTAAACTCTGGATCAACCTAATAGCAGCATTCTATGCATGCTGAAGAAACTTAACACATTGCGGTAAACCAACATAGCATATTACAGTAGCCTATGTGATGTAAGACTAACATCTGCACTAACCGAAATTCCAAAGGATCAAGATACATTCTCAAATGATCAACCAGGAGCAGCTTACAATAAACACTCTGTACCACATTTGCCACCAGGTCATTAAGACATTCGTGAATCAAGAATTAAACCCAAATAGCATAATTTCTTTCTAATTGGAATAGAAACATAGAAACATGACAGCAGAAAGAGACCATATGGCCTATCTAGTCTATCCTTCAATGTCAACTACTATGGTCCCCTTTTTTCCTTTAGAGATCTTCTGTGTTTGTCCCATGTTTTCTTTAATTCAGATACTATCCTCGTCTCTATTACCTCCACTGGAAGACTATTCCACTCATCTACCACTCTTTCTATAAAGAAATATTTCTACATATCACTCCTATCCCCTTTCACCCTCATCATATGCCCTCTTGTAGCAGAGCTTGCTTTCAGTCGAAAGAGACTCTGCTCTTGTGCATTTATGGCACAGAGATATTTGTACATCTCTATCATATCTTCTTTATCCCGCCTTTCCTCTAATGTATACAAATTCAGGGTCATTCTGTGGTGCGAATATTGAAGAATCCATCCCCACTATTCAGACCCTCTTCCAGCCCCGACTAACTTTCCCACATGTTGTATCGGGAAGATAGACAGGGGCAGGAAAGGGGTGGAGCGGGGACGGCTTTAAGGCGTGCAGTGAACAGTCGGTGACCCCGGATGTACAGGACTAATTCCAATGTTGGCCCTGTACATCTAGAACTGGCTGCCTATACAGGGAACTTATTCTACCTCTGAGGTGAAATAAGTTCCTCTAGTCAGCAGGGGATTGTGGGCCTGGCCATTGGAGGAGGTAGTAGAGGAGTAGAGGGGATTCCCTGCAGCCCGACCCTGGCCTTGGAAGGCCACATCGGGGGTGGGGCTTCGGGTAATGAACAGTTTGTTCCAATGACCGGGGATCATGGCTTTTGAATGAAGCCACAGTGCCATAGCAACCAGATGCCATGGCGCTGCGGCTCCATTCAAAAGCCCTGACTGAGTTATCTGGGTAAGGCCTGTACGTGCAGGCCGACCTGAATCAGGGTCCTGGGCTGCACGTACAGGCCTGAATGCAATTCTGATCCCGCAGGGCTAGATGTGCCCCGTGGGATCAGAATCCCAGTTAACTCTTTGGGGTATGTTTACTAAACTGCGGTAACGTTACATAATGCGCGTTAACCTAAATTAACGATCGTAAAGTTCCGTGGCGCGGAAAAACACCGCAGAAGGTGGAGAGAGGGCGGAGAGAAGGGGTCAGTGGGTGGAGAGTGGGCGGGGAGAGGCTCCCTTCACACTAACGCGCTGATCTGAAGAGCTGAATCCTAATGCGATTGAAAACCTGCCGTTAGATGCACATTTGCAGGGGAGAGAAACCATTTCAGTGTCAGCAATGTACAGCATAGGCAGGAAACCTACAAAAAGTGATAAGTGTGATACATGTGCCCAGAACAAAAGGGCATAGAAACATTGAAAATGACCCCAACAAACTGGAAAAAAAAACATAACCAAGCTGGCCAATAGTGATATTAATGAGCATCAAAGCCCCCCCCCCCCCCGAGAAAGCTCCACAAAAAAGATATTACTCGTGGAAGGGTCTATGCTCCGTCCCCATACAAGGTGAATGAGCCCACAGTGAAATAGCGCTGTTCAGGGTTTTCACCTCCATTGAACAGGGTTCCTATGGTGTGCACATGTCCCACAACATCAGGGCGGGCATGTCGGAATGGCAACTGGACAGATGCCGGAAAAGGGGATACAGAGGGCCGCAGGCGGCACATGCTGTGGTGCAGCTGGGCCACAGTGCAGACCAGGGTGATGCCTAGATGGCCCATACGAATGCTGAAACAGCAGAGCAGCCAGATAGCAACTTCTGAAGGCCCAACATGGGCACGAGTGTGTTTCCCACAGTGTCACAGGGGATAGTATCCAACAGCTACCCCCAAGGGCACGGAACATTGGCAGGTGGGGCTGGGGGGCAGCATGGACGTCTATGCAGGCACCCCTACCCCAGAACCCGCACCATAGGCAGCTGCCTACCTGCACACTGGATGGCCTGAGACTGCGCACCACCAGCACCACCAGCAGAAGGGCATGTCAGCATGGTGGCAGAGGGATCCTGGTGGTGGAGGGGGCAGTGGCAGCTGCCCAGAGCAGACCGTGGCCTAGCCCTGTGTAGGTGGATGCCGTGTACTGCAACAGACGGGCCCTGTCTGATGAACAGTCATGGTATCACCAGGGAATGTGCTGACTCTGTGACAACAAGATGGTGCAGTGCACAAAACCAGTGTATTCAGAAGCAGAAGGTTACAGGTTCAAGTCCCAGCTGTGGTTCCTGTCAACCCAGTCCCCATATTTTACCCACTACTACAACGTGCTAATACAGACAGCACCTTTATTGCAGATGACATAAACATGCCCAAGACACCTACATTTTACCCTACAGAGCACAGACACCATAAACATGTGCATTACCTAGAGTAGAGTCTCCCAAATGCAGTCCTGGAGGGCCAAACACCATTCCGGTTCCATGCTGCCTCTAATAAAGATGCCTGTGCTGCATTTCTATGCGCCACCCCCATGGTATGCAGATGTATCTCATGCATATTCATGAGGGACAGCATGAAAACCCGAACAGTGTTTGGCACCGCAGGACTGGAGTTGGGAACCTCTGTCGTAAAGCAGCAGCCAACAGGGGCAGACACACCCGCACCCACAGGCTCCATTATCCAATGCCTCCTGGAGAGGCAGGATGTTGGGCCCTGCGTGCATCTCCCAATACTAGCACTTGCATACCTTAGCAATGCCACCCTAAACCTGGGAATACGGTACACAGCTATCAAAAGGTTGCTATGATCACTGGCAGATAGCAATTCCTAAGTTAAGCTCAATTCGCTGATTGAGCTGCATCATAGCAACCTTTCTGATGTCTGTGGAGTGTGCCTCAGGTCCTGAGTCTGACAGAGTGACCCCAACAGTATTGCATACCATAGCCATGCCTGCACTGTGCCCAGGACTGGTGTGGTGGCCTGGGCTGCCAAACACCTCTATAGTTGCACACTGCTGGCATAGGTGTGGGAAGTGTGTGTCTGTCTATCCAGTGTGAGGTGGCTGCCAAAGCCCTCCACAGCCCACACTGCTAGCACTGTTGCCAGTTTTGGCCTGCCAATGTGCATAATGAGGAGCATGGTACCGTGAGAATAGCCTGGATAGGGTGGCCTGGCCTGGATGCATCTGCACAGGGCATAGGGCAATGGCTCGGACATTGTAGTGCCCGGCCACCACCTGCACGGACAGGGTGGCCACAGCATGTCCTGCTGGGAGGTCACTCTCACCCTGACTGAGCAGTGACCATGGCATGGCTAGGTTCCCCCATAGTGCTATATAGCATTTCTCTCATGTGATATTTATGGGTTTTCTTTTGGGGCCCAATCACTGACTTATCTGCTTGGTGTGTATGCTGACCTCCCCGTTCTGGGTACATGCATCTTCTCCAGGACCATGCACTATGGACTAGCTAGCAGACTGTCTGCAGCTAGTATGTGTCTTGCTGGAACACCTTGCAGGGTGCAGCGGCTGGAGGCTTGCTGCTGGAGAATGTCAGATAATGGTGGGGGGCAGCTGAGCATTTCCAGGCCTACTGTCTATCTGCTATTGTGTTATGGATGTGTACTGCTCTGTCTGTTCCCCAGCAGGACTGGGGTTGATGGTCCCCTCTACTGTTACCATTGCAGGGAGGTAGAATGTGGATCTATTGGTGGGTGATCCTGTTTCCCACCTTGAGCCCCAGAGGGTGGGTTGTGTGGTGGTACATAATCTGCCTATGGGTCCAAACACCCCCCCCCCTTCACCTACAGCAGGTAACCATTGCACCAACACAGGATATGCACTATTCTGGGTGCATCATCACCCATAAGGGCTAGACATGACTGAGAAATACAGAAGGACACAGATGTATCCTAGGTGTGTCTAAAGGAACTACCTATCACACACTGATGGGGACCTGCAGCATGGCATATTTCAGCCATGAAAGGTGCTGTGGACCTGGTGCTGGGTGCCCCACCTCAACCTCAGGTTGAGCACAGTACCCGCACAATGTGACTGTCTGTGGCTACTCTGTGTCAGTACCACACACAGTCTGTTCCCCCTACCAGGCCGAGGTGCTGTGGGGGTGCATACTCCATCTTGTGCCCATCTGTTGACTGTGCAGTGCATCATGGGTACGGGTGGGTTAACCCTATCCTGGTAACCACAGCAGACAGTTTGTGTGGTGACGTGCAGTCCTTCTGCAGCCAGCCAGGGCTTTTTTCACAGCCTTATAAGGTGTCCTATAGGGGACATTATAGGGTGCCTTGGCGGACAGTACACTTTATAATGTGCCCTATGGAGTACATTATGGGGTGCCTTATGTTATGCCACCGTGAGGGTGTGTTTGCTGGCAGCACTAATTAAAATACAGGTCAAATGCCTCAACAATCACTACTTAAATGTAAAGGGTGATGCCTCAGCCAGCCTTATACATTAGGCCCACTGGGGAATTGAACCCATGACCCCTGTACCATCAGTCAGTCTAGTAACCATTGTGCTACAGCTCTGTTGCTGTGCTTGTATGCCTGCGTGCCTTCTTAAGATTAACGCGCGGTAACGTGCCATGTAGCGCTTGTTAATTTATGGCGCCTTGTAACGTGCGTTATCGGTAACGATGTACCGCCCATATCCTTATATGGGATTTCTGCTTCTACTGCGGATCCTAACGCGAATCACATTACCGCAGTTTAGTAAACATCCCCCTTTGTGTTTGATTCTGACCTGGTGCATAGAGGGCCGGGATGTCAAGGAGTGAATCGGGCCCATTAAGATCTTTGTCTGTCCCCATATGCTTTATAATGAAGGCCACTAACCATTTTAGTGACCCTGCAGGAGTCTTGGCAAAGGACCAAAGCTTCTGTCTTCTTAAAATTAATTGAAAGGCATCGCTGACATCCAGTCAGTTATTCTCTGAAAACATTGCAAAATCTGCAGCAAAGAAAGCCTGGTAAAAATGGAGAACTCTTCAAGTATTAAAATATCATCTGCAAAAAGTCTAAATCTCAAACCCAGGCTTTGTAAAAGTAAAAACAAAGGAAACATATACATATTAAATAAAGTAGAAAAGAGTGCAGAAACCTGTGGCACACCCCACTTTACCTTCTGCCACATTTATTTATTTAGTGGAGTGGAGGAGTAGCCTAGTGGTTGGGGCAAGGTACTTCAGGCTGGCAGGTTGGGGGTTCAAATCCCACTAGAGACAGCAACCTTGGGCTGGAAGGACTGGGATTTCTAGTCCCACAGGTGCTCCTTGTGGTCTTGGGCAAGCCACTTAACCCTCCATAGCCCATGTTCCCTGTAAAATAGTTATCTCCAAGTTATAATACCCTGTTCAATGTAATTTCAGTTTGTTCAATGTAAACCACACTGATGCAGAATAGCACGGTATATAAGAGAATGTAAATAAATAAATAAAATAGTGAGTTTTTCTATACCGCCCCTTCCCACGATCAAGGACGGTTTATATCAAACAAACATTCTACAGAGAACTTAGAACTATCATGAAACAGTTAGGTACAACAAGAGTTACAATAAACTGCTTATAAATTCTGTAAGAGTTGTACATCATCAAAGAGAACTATTTACAGCTTAGATATTTACAGTCTGTAAAGTTACAGTCTGCAGGGGTTGTAACTACTATGAAGGCTATTTACAGCAGAAGACATTTTTAATAGAAGGCTGCTTCAGGAAATTAGAGGGGATGTATGGTACAAATGGTGCAGGGAGGTAGCATGGTGAGCTCATCAGAGGGGTTTTAGGTCAGGTAAATTTCACTAATTTTGTGATTGTCCCCATAAATAAATATGTTTTAAGTTCCCTGAGTTTATCTCGCAGGGCATTCCAGAGAATGGGGGCAACGTAGGTGAACGCTCTATTGCTTGTTGGAACCCCATGTGGAAAACTAACTTGTTGCTCTCTGTCAGTAAGAAATTAAGTAAACCATTGAAGCACATGACCTGAAATCCTCCCAATAAGCCAGAAAATGCAATAAAATGGCAGGAGCTACAAAATCAAATGCTAACAACTAGAAATAAGCAGCCTTATGATGCTCCAACCCACACGATACTTCATCAGTCAAAGACACAAGCATGTCAGTGCTATGGCCACTCTGAAACCCAAGCAGCCAGTAATTGCATCTGTAAGGATTTTTATTTATACCGCTTTATCATGGCAGTCAAAGCAGTTTACACTGTAACTTAAACAGGGACATTGATAACGTGGATTTTTTCTGAGGCAATGGAGGGTTAAGTGACTTGCCAAAGGCCACAAGGAGTGCTAGTGAGAATCAATCCCTGGTTTCTTGGCTTTTAAGCCAGTGCTCTAACCATTAGACTACTCCTCCACTGGCTACACATCACCTATTCAATCATCCTAGATAAAAATTATAAACAAGCTATTGGACAAAAGTTGTTCATATCATGTAAGCTACCTGCCTTATTCATTATTACAGGAGTCACAGAATTATGTTTCAATAAAAATGGAAATTCACCAGTAGACAATGATTAATTTATTAGTGTGCATAAATACAACAATATAGATGCCTATGTATCTTAATAATGGAAACTGGTATCAGATCCAAAGGACAAGACGTTGACCGCATCTGAGTCAATAGTCACAATGTCTCATCCACAGACACAGGGACAAAAATCAGACCACTGACTATAAGACATCACAGAGACTAAAGCACTCGCAGCAGAGTCCAAAAATCATGAAGACAAACCATCAGGCAATAAATCCACCTTGCTTTCCAAAAAATTGGCAAACTCTTCAACCTTAAAGTCCCTCAACACTTGCATTCCATTAGAGCCCCTCAACAAAAATCACAGTTGAAAACAATCCTGCTAGTCAGGAAAATGAATTCATAATTTTAGTAGAAACATAATTACCATGTGTAGATTTCAATTTTGATTTATACTGTTGGTATATAAACAAGTAGGAACAACATGCTTCATTCGTCCAGTATTTTCGCCAAAAATGCTCAGCTCTACAGAGCTCTCTTTTCTGTTCCCAAAGAGTTTCATTAAACCAGGGAGCATAATTGGTCTTTAAACCAGAATGTATGGCAACTAAAGGACCACAAGCCATATCAAACTCTGCATTACAACATGCAACTAAATCATCCACTGACATATTAATAGAGGCTCGTTCAGCATAAAGCCAGTGCTCCTTAAAACTTTCCTGGAAACACAATCGACAAGGATGTTGACTATCAGAAATATCAGGAACCACTGACCTATGTCCAACTAAGGGTCATTGGTGCCATTTTGAAAAGGAACCATGTGCAAGTGGGCTTTGCTTCTGCTTCTCCTATACACCAATGACCTCAGTAGGCCCACGGTTGCCTATTGAGGGGGTGGGAAGTGGGTGTGGAAAGGTTCTGTTCTGTCACAGAGGGGGTCTTTTGGGGGCATCACTGTTTGGTATTTGATTAGAGGGGGCCTTTGAAGGGCTCTCTGGGTTGCCTTGGAGGGGAGGGAAGAGGTGATCAGCAGAATGCCTTGGGGGGAGTTAAATACAGGGTCAGGAAGTAGCAAGGGGGGATGAGGGTTCCTGTGGTTAAGGAAGCAGATAGGGAGGGACTCAACATTGGCATAAACATTTGCCCTTGTCAGCAGGCACTTATTCATGCCTGCGGGCAGGTGTAAAATGCAGACAACCACATTTTTAGCCAAACATGGATTCCATATATAAAATGGAGAATCCAAATTTGCATTGTAAGCCCTGCCCACATTATCACTCCCCACTGCCACCACTCCTTTGGCTGGGTAGACGTGGTGAGCATTCCCACGTCTGCAAAAAGCCGGTTCTAAAAGTGGCATTGAGACATGTATTTCACTCTACATGTCTCATTGCAGCTTTTTGGACATGGAAATGATGCTAAAATACTTCCCTAAGAATATAAAGAGACTTGAGGGGGTCCAGAGGAAAGTGACCGAATTAAGGTGGGGTCTGCACCAGAAGAGACTGGAGGACATAAATAAGTGTACCCTAGAGGAGAAAAAGTGACAGTGGATATATGATACAGTCATTCAAATATCTGGAAATTATTAATGCACAACAAACAAGCCATTTCCTAAAGAAAGGAAGCTATAGAACTAAGGGGCATGATATAAAGCTGCAAGGAAGTAGAAACAGGAGTAATATCAGAAAACAATTTTTTCATGGAAAGGGTGGTGGATGCCTGGAATACCTACCCAAAGATGGCGGTAGAAGCAAAAATAGTAATGGAATTCATACACAGCATTCCTAAATAGCAAAGAGGACAGAAACCAAGCATTAGCCGCTTGTCATATGATGGTAATCGTTTAGGTCTTACCCTCTTCTAGCAGTGATCTTTCCGTTTCCTCTCTGTGTGCCAGAGGCTGTTTCATCTCAAAATATCAAACTCGTGCAGGATGTTAAGTTCCTAAATCTTTTTAAGCAAGCACAGTTCCCTTGTTATTGGTCCTTTAGGTCCCAATTGGGGAAAAATTATTTCCCTATATTTGACTAAGGGGTATGTTTACTAAACTCCGGTAACGTCTTGTCGAATAGCGCGGTATAAAAGAGACTGCAAATAAATAAATAACGCGCGTTAACGTTACTTAACGATCATTGACGTTCCGCGGCATGGTAGACACCGCAGAAGGTGGAGAGAGAGGGCGGAGAGAAGGGGTCAATGGGCGGAGTGTGGGCGGGGAGAGGCTCCATTCACACTAACGCGCTGATCTGAAGAGCTGAATCCTAACGCAATTGAAAACCTGCGTTAGATGCACATATGCAGCAGAGAGAAACCATTTACGTGTCAGCAATGTACAGCCCAGGCAGGGAGCCCAAAATCTGTGATAGTAGTGCTCCATGTACAGCAATACCACAGTGCCAAAGTATGAATGGCCACTATGGCGATGGTGCAAATGGGGCATAGGGGGCCACAGGCGGGACATGTAGCATGGGCAGCTGGGGCATAGGGTGGACCAGGCGGGCGCCTAGGTGGCACATAGGAACATAGACACCGGAGATCAGCAAGACAGCAGTTAACCAAGGCCAAACACAATCCACCAATATCTACCTGGTCCACCCTAGCCAATAGTCGCTAGGGCACAAACCTGACATCCCCCAGCCATCCCGCCCCATGTGGAGGGGACATAATAGTTGTAGGCAGTGATAGGGGGATGTGAGTATGTCCATGTATGCCCCCCACCCCGGAACCCGCTCCCTAGGGGGGCGCCTACCTACACAGTGGAAGGCCTGGGACTGCGCACTACCAGCACTGACAGCAAATGGCCACGTCAGCTTGGCAGGGGGGGCGTGTGCCGTACTGGAGGGGGAAGTGCCACCTCCCTGCAGTGGACCCAGGCTATGCTTTGCATCAGTACGTGGTGTGCAGTGCAACATAAAAGATCTGGCTGAGGAAAAGTGCAGGTAGCCCCAGGGACTACCATGCATCTGTGGCAACAGTGTGGTGCAGTACACCCAGCCAGTGTGTCCAGGAGCAGAGGGTCACAGGTGCAGGTCCTCAGCTGTGATTCCTGCAGAGCATGTCCCTATATTTTACCCTACAGTGCAGATACAACAGCAACATGTGCAAAGCCCAAAGCAGCGGCCAACAGGAGTGCAAACACCCACTCACACAGGCTCCACAATCCAATGATGCATGGAGCGGCAGGCTATTGGCCCCAGCATTGGGATGATATCATCAAAGTACTACTACTACCCCCTGCACAGTTTAGCAATGTCGGCACTGTGCTCAGGACTAGTGTGGCGGGCAGGGCTGCTAACCACCTCTACCTTTGTATAATACTGCAAAAGGAGTGAGCATGTTTGTATGTCTATCCATTGTTCTGTGACTGCCCGCACTTCACTGGGCCCAAAATGTCCCACTGTTACCAGCGTTAGCCTGATTAGATGCATAATGAGGAGCAAGGTATTCTGGGTATGGCCCGGACAGGGCAGATTGGCCAGGATGCATCTTCACAGGGTGTGGGGCAATGGCTAGGACACTGTAGTGCCTGACCACCACCTGCATGGACAGGGTGGCCACAGCATGGCATGCTGGGAGGGCACTCACTCTGAACGAGCAGTGACCATGGCAGGTCTAGGTTCCCACATAGCGCTCCACACTATTTGTTTCTAGTGATATATTTGTATTTCTTAGTGCTGGGGTCCCAATCACTGAGATGCTTGCGTGCTGCACGTAGTTTCTGGTGGACTGTCTGCAGTTAGACTGTGCATGGTCGGAACACCTTTAAGGTACAGTCTGACTGTGCTGGTGACTGGCAGACAGTGGTGGGAGGCAATTGGGGTTTCCAGACCTAAACCCAGCATTGCTGCTGGTCTGCCACTGTCCTAGTCATAGGTATGGCTCTGGCCCACCAACCCTGGAGGGCTGTCTCGTACAAACAGGATGGAGGTTGCTTCTCTGTGGCGGGGGCACTGTTCTTTACCTACAAAAGGGTGATGTGGGCCCTTTGGGGTATGTAGTGTATACTACTGTGACCGATACAGGCACTGTTACACACACCTCATGCAATTCTAGGAACCCTTCTGCCCTGATAACAGTTGCCCATGTCAGCCAGACCCTCACTCAGGGTACACACTAATCTGGCTGGTGTCTGGTCCCACAGGGCCACATGTGACTGTAAGATACAGATGGACACCAAATTACCTTCAGCTGCACTGCACAGAATACCTGTCACACACTAGTAATGATGGGGATGTACAGCAGGGCCTATTTCTAGCACCACATGTACTGCGGACCTAGTGCTGGGCACCAATCCTATTCCTCAGGGTGACCACAGAACCTACACAATGGCATGGTCTGTAGCTACTCTGTGCCAGTATCACACATTGTCAGTTCATCTTTCCCAGCTGAGGTACCGGAGAGGTGCAGACCCCATTTGGTGATCAGCTGTAGACAGCTATTCAGCATGTGCATTGCATCATGGGTACTGTTGTGACATACACCATGGAGGTATAGCCTACTGGTTAATTCTTTGCCATTCTTGGCAGTGTTCATTGGTTCAGTTCCTCATTGTTCCCTCCTCTCATGCCTGTTCTACTCAAATAGTGTGCATGCCTGTAGAGGTCATATTTTTGCAGATCTGCGCTTCCAGCCCATAATACCCTTGCCACAATTGCCAACATTCCCTCGGTCCATCTATCTGTGTCTGTCAGCTGTGTAGAGTCCTGTCTGCCTGTGCAGGCTGCCAGCCCATGTCCTGCACTGCTGTCCTTTCCTGCATTGCGCTTCATCGTGCTTGCCTCGCCTGTGCCTGATCTGCATGGCACCACTACTCCTCTGTCCACCCATCATTGTAACTATCCTGCCACCTCCGCCTACACTGGGGGACACGTATTCCCATCGTCTGCCACCAACTGTTTTTCCGGTACTTTACATTGCCAACACCCTGTGCTTGGTAGAGATGCCCCACCATGTTTGTCGTCAGTACTGGCAAGCACATGGGATGCCCGCAGATATGGCAGGTCCAGTGGCTCCCACTTCTCCCTCCTTCACTCACCTGTTCATTGCCTTTCCTGAGTGCTCTATCTAGTGTTAGGGCTACATCTGTCTCTGTTCCGCACAGGTCATGCATGTCATCCTGAGGCACCTTGCAGTCCCTAGGGCACACTAACCTAGGACACCATAACTTTGTTAGGCCACCTTAACCTATGGTTCCATAGCCCAGGGTGCCTTCTGCGGTGACTTGTCCAAGGGTGCCTAATATGGTGCTTAGCCTAGGAGGCCCTCTGGGGCACCTTACTAGGCACCTTACAGGGCACCTTACAAGGCACCATACAGGGCACCTTACTAGGCAACTTACAAGGCGCCTTGCAAGGCACTTTACAAGGCGCCTTGTAACGCTCGTTGTTCTAAGGCGCCTTGTAACGCGCGTTCTCTGTCAGCTTGCTGTAACGATGCACCGCCCATGCCTTTATTTGGGCATCTCTACCTTTACCACGGAACCTAACATGAATGACATTACCGCAGTTTAGTAAACATACCCCTAAGTGTAGTCAGTCCTTCGGTTCTGCAGTAAGCTTTACCAACAGGGCTCCTAACAAAGGGCTCTAAGAAAGCACCAGAATTCTGTGCTTCCTCAATCCAGTTCCAAGCTATTGGGCCAATGCAGAAAACTAGCGCGGCCTTTAAGCACAGATAACACCACTTTTAGGCGCAATTACCACCACAGCCAAATGCAGAAAAGAGACGAGCGTGCGTATAAACAGTAAAGGAAAAGCTAGCACATAATTTGCCAAGAGGATTTAATTTATAGGGAAATGAGATGCGTTTATTAAAATACCATGCTAATATTGTTTGCTCCCAATGCAGAGAAACGTGTAGAGGATTTCATAACCAGCCTTAGCGCCAATATCACTACGCCTGGGTCTGAGGTGGCTTAAACATCTAGTGCGTGCCCCTGACAGCATTTTGATGGCATCGGGGGTTTTCCCCGATGTCATCAAAATACTTTTGGGGAGCCAGTGCCCCCTGACATAAACAAATTTTTGGTGGCCCAGCGGGGGCATTTTCTACCTTATATATCTCCAAGTTATAATGCCCTGTTCAATGTAATTTCAGTTTGTTCAATGTAAACTGCACTGATGCAGAATAGCGTGGTATATAAGAAAATGTAAATAAATAAATATATGGCAGTCTGACTCCACCTGGTGCATTACCAGACGGGGCTAGGCGCTGCCATTTTTCAAGATGGCAGCGCACGAGCAGGGGTGCGTAGGCAGCGCTCCTGCTCCTTTGTGAAGGTACCAGGAGGGAGGGGGGGGGAGGATTCAGGGCCATTAAACCATCAGGCTTATTTTTAGTTGAGCAGGTGGGTGGGGGGAGATCGGGGCCATTGGACCACTAGGGGTTTTTTTTGAGTTGGGTGGGGGAGGAATCAGGGCCACTGGGCCACCTTTTTGTTTTTTAGTTGGGCAAGTGGGGGGATGGGGGCTGCTGGGCCATCAGAGATTTGCTTTCTTTCGCGGGCATTGGCCCCCGACAGTAATTTGATGGCATCAGGGACTTTCCCTGATGTCTGGATTGTCTGAGGGGAAGTTTGACACTTCTCCTCAGATAATCCAGGCACCGGGGGAAAGCCCCCGATGCCATCAGAATACTGTCAGGGCTCATATGCAAATTAGCCATGCGGTGCCCCTACAAACACTAGCAAAACATTTTGCAGAAAAACTAAAAAACAAGACCACTACCCCAACTCCTTTATTATCAAACACGAAAACCACGCATGAATGGACAAGTTTCCAGTTGGTAGAACAAAAACAACTTCTCAAAATCATAACAATGATAAACACCACCACCTCCCCACTTGACCCATGCCCCGTTTCATGGATTAAGTGTGCGAAAGAGGAACTGGCGATAAATCTACAACACATAGTTAACCAATCCCTTTCACAGGGCATCATGCCTGATGCCCTAAAACTCACTACACTCCGACCAATAATAAAGAATAATAAGCTCGATTCAAAAGATCCGAACTCCTACAGACCCATAGCCAGCATTCCGTTCATAGCCAAAATTATAGAGAAAACAATTCAAATTCAGTTACAGGAACACATTGATGAATACAAACCCCTTGACTCACACCAATTTGGTTTCCGCCCATTCCATGGAGTAGAAACCCTACTAATCACTCTTATGGACTTCCTCATCAAGGGCACAGATGACAAACAACATGGCTACCTACTCCTATTTATAGATATCTCAGCCGCATTCGATAACATTAATCACCTGACACTGATCAACAGACTAGAATACCTAGGAATAGGCGGGATTGTCCTTAACTGGTTCAAATCCTACATTTCACACCGATTAATACGCGTCCAAATTGACCAACAAGCATCAGAAACATTCCCCCAAGGACAGGGAATACCCCAAGGATCAGCCCTATCAGCCCTCCTATTTAACTTGTACCTGCAACCGATAACTAACATATTTAAAAAACACAAGATTAATCACTTTATATACGCCGATGACATCATGCTAGCTATCCCCATAACCACAAAAAACCCTACATATGACCCGCTATCCAAATGCATGGCTGAGACCTCCTCCTGGATGGAAACTAGCCACCTCAGCATAAACTTCAAAAAAACCGAGGCAATGTTTGTGACAAGATCATCTATGACTGAGAACACCTACCCGGAAACAATCACTATCAACAAAACCTCCATACCTGTCAGAAAACAGGTAAAATACTTAGGAGTAATAATAGACCACACTCTCACCATGCTACCACACATAAAACAAACAGTAAAAACCATTTTCTATAAACTCAAAACAATTCAACAGCTAAGGCCACTCCTAGAAACACCAGACTTTAGATCCGTAGTAGGTACACTGATCACCCCTCACTTCGACTATTGCAATAGTCTCCTAATAGGCCTCCCGCAAAAAAGCACATACCTTCTTCAAAGAGCACAAAACATCTGTGCTAAAGTGATTGCTAAAGCTCGCCTAACAGACCACGTAACCCCTATACTGCTAGACCTCCACTGGCTCCCTATTAACAGCCGAATTAAATATAAAATTATCCTAACAACCTATAAACTCATAAACGACATAACCCCCTCACACCTATCTACATTACTGCAATCTCCAACCTCGACAAGGACCCTCAGACAAAACGCAGCCCACTCTCTCATCATACCAAAAACCATCCGCAAAACTAAGAACACCACCAGCTCCAGAGCATTCTCATTCGCTGCTCCTACACTCTGGAACGACCTCCCCATTGAACTTCGTACCATAAGAGACCTCTTCCAATTCAGAAAAGAATTAAAGACCTACCTGTTCACTGAACACTTCGAAGTCCCCTACTACCCCAAAGCTAGCTCCACAACAAACGTGGTCACACATGCACAAACTCCCTTAATCCAAACAATGTAAACACAAGCCTGCCCCCCCTCCACACACATGCCCCAAGACGACATAAAAAGGAACTAAATTCCAACACCTACACCAATATCTGACCCACACAACACACACACCACACACTGTAAATATACATTTGTAAAAAGTTAGATGTGTTTGTTTTAATACCTACAAAGTTTATATTACTGTTCAATGTAAATAGTTGAATTCTATTGTTCTATGTAAAATGTATACAAACTGTGTACAAGACTGTTAACCTGTTATATGTAAACCGCCCTTGATCTCTGGAAGGGGCGGTATAAAAGAAATAGTTAAATAAATAAATAAATAAAATAAATAAATAAAATTTCTCTGGGAGATCATGCCAAAGTTGCACGACTTCTGTGCACCTGTGTTTGACTTGCTCTCCCAGTTTAACGCTACCATTTGTGCCAAGTTTAATGCGTGGCTAATTTGCATATGTGCTCCTTTCTACATGCTGGCACTGAAGTCGTTCACTGTCAGTGCGCTGCAAAGAAGCATACAGAGCTGACAGCGTGCATTTTCAGCGCCGGCTTTCTGCATCAGCCGGATGTCTTTTTAAGGAGTCCATTCTTTCTGGCAGTCTTCTTACCGCACACCCCTTCCCCCAGTTAAAACAGTTCCAGAGCGCTCTCCCAAGCTCAGGTAACCTTTCAAGGCAGGATTGTGGTTGCAGTCTAGGAACTTTCAAACTTCACTGTAAGTCATAGGCCATTCTTTCAAAGACTATTCATAGTACAAAGCCCCCAGATGTCTTATACAGGCCTTTTAAACCACAGTTTCCAAAGCAAACAAAGCAACAAAAAGAAGAGTTTAACTAGTAGCTTATCTTTATCTTTATCTTTATTTGTTTGCTTGACCGCCCTTCAGTAGTAAGCAGAGCGGTTTACAATAACAAAAAATTTTCAAAACAGAGTGGCGTGAAGCCAGAAAATGAAAGGAAGGTTACAATGTAATAGTAAAAGAAGAGAGACAAAAGCGGGTGGGATAAAGGGTGAGGAAGGAGGGTCAGGGCTGGGAAGAGGGGAGGTCGAAGGCTAGGGAAAAGAGATGAGTCTTGAGGGAACGTTTGAAAGTAGGGAAGTGGGGTTCGAGCCGGAGGGCAGGGGGGAGGGAGTTCCATAATGAGGGGCCTATGAAGAAGAAAGCAGAGGAGCGTGTGGACTGCAGGTGTGCGCGAGAGGGGGAAGGCAATGCGAGGTGGTTGAGGTGGAAGGAGCGGGGAGTGTGGCGGGGGGTGTGGAAGTGGAGCAAATCAGCAAGATATTGGGGGGTAGAAGTGTGCAACGCCTTGTGAGCTAGGATGAGGAGTTTGAATTGTATGCGGAAGGGTATAGGGAGCCAGTGAAGACGAAAGAGAAGGGGGGTGACGTGATCTCTGGAGGAAGAGTGGGAAATAAGCCGAGCAGCAGTATTTTGGATTCTATGCAGCCGCGAGAGCTGCAGTTTGGAGATACCGGAGAGAACAGAATTGGAAAAGTCAAGGCGAGAAATGACAAGGGCTAGTAGCAAGGTAGCTAAGGCAGAGGGAGAGAGGAAGGGGCGGATAGCACGAATCTGACGGAGATGAAAGAAAGAGAGTTTGGAAATGTGGGAAACATGAGCCGAGAAGGAGAGGTCTGAATCGAAGAGAACCCCAAGATAGCGGAAAGTGGAAACCAGCGAGATGGGTGCGTTAGGGAAAGACGGGGTCAGAGAGGGGGGTGGGTGACCATGTGAAAACCAGATAGCTATAGTCTTTGAAAGGTTAAGATGTAGGCAGTTCTGTGTCATCCAGTTGGAGACGGCACCTAAGCAAGTGTTTAGTGGAGTCACGTCAGGGGAGATAGGGGAGGTGTGATGAAGGAGAAGAATGTCGTCGGCGTAGTAGAAGGCTGAGATTCCAAATTGTTGTATAAGTAATGTAAGGGGGGTAAGAAAAAGATTAAAGAGAAGAGGAGCCAGTACTGAGCCCTGGGGGACACCGCAGGTCAGAGGGAAAGAGTCAGAAGGTGCGAGGGATGGAGAGGGTGGGAGAACAGCACCAGAGCGGGAGTACAGGAAAGAGTGGAACCACCGTAAAACAGTGCTACGGAGGCCAGTGTCGTGCAGACGGGACAGGAGAAGGGAGTGATCGACCAGATCAAAAGCAGCGGAAAGGTCAAGTGCTACTGCCACCGAAATGTCACCTCGATCATGGGCAGTGTGCAGGGAGTTGGTGAAGGCAAGGAGGATAGTTTCAACACTGTGCCCAGGGCGAAAGCCGGATTGACGGGGGTGAAGGAGATTAGCAGAGTCCAGATGGTGAGAGAGCTGAGCAAAGACGATTTTTTCGAGCAATTTGGAAAGGAAAGGAAGGTTAGAGACTGGACGGTAGTTGTTAGGGTCAAGAGGGTCAAGGGAGGGTTTCTTGAGAAGTGGGCGGATGAGGGCGTGTTTCCAGGGGGTGGGAAAAGAGCCAGTGGAGAGACTAGAATTCATCATGGTTAAAATGTGGGGGAGGAGAGACAGAGAAGGAACGAGCAGCCAAGAGGAAGGGATAGGGTCAAGGGGGCAGAAGGTTTTGTTAGAAGAGGCAATAAGTTGATGGAGTTCAGCAGTAGTGGTCAGGGAGAAGGAGAACCAGGTATGGGAAAGTGGGGAGGTGGGGGGGGGGAGAGGCAACTGGAGGGGGGGAAGAGAGAGGCGGGGGGGTGGGAGGGCAGAGAGGCCCTCAAGGTGGAGATCTTGTTGTGAAAAGCTGAGGCTAAGAGAGATGGGGCAGGGAGAGGATGAGTGGGCTTAGTGGGAGCAGAAGGATGGAGAGAGGTAAGAAAAGTAAGAGTGGAGTATAGATGACGTGTCTGATTAGGGGCGGCGGCAATGGTAGCAGAGAAGAAAGTGGCCTTAGCAAGATGAACTTGGGAGCGATAGAAGGAGTGTTGGGATTTGAAGAAGGAGAGAGAGGCTGGCGATGGGGATTTGCGCCAGTGTCTCTCGGCTCTGCGAAGTTGGGATCGGAGCAGGAGAAGACCAGGATGATACCAGGGGTGTGAGGGTCGATGAGTGACTGGTCGTGGGCGAAGAGGGGCTATATGATCGAGAGCAGTGGAGAGAGAAGAGAACCAGGTGGATGCTTGAGAGCTGGGAGACAGGGAAAGGAAATCAGAGGGGAGCAGGGCTGAGGCTGGGGGAAAACGCTGGGCTAGGGAAGGAGTAATGAAGTGAGAGAAATGGCAGTTAGAGGGGGATGCAGGAATGGGAGTCGAGATTCCAGAGTGGCAGCAGGAGACTGAGAGGCAGAGGTGATCTGACCAAGGAAGAGGGAGAGAAGACAGATTGGAGAGAGTGAGTGTAGAGGACGAGGGGGTTAGAAAGAGATCTAGAGTATGGCCAGCAGAGTGGGTCGGAAAAGAGACATGCTGAAGGAGAGAGAGGTCGTGAAGGAGGGTGAGAAAAGCAAGGTCTTTGGGGGAAGAGGAAGAGTCGAGATGAAGATTAAAATCGCCCGCAATGAGCAGATGGGGAAAGGATAGGGAAAGGTCAGAAAGAGAGCGAAGGAGGGAGTCCCAGAGATCAGAACGGAGAGCAGGGGGCGCATAGACAAGGAGGATGTGTGTCGGCGGAGTGGTGTGCAGATGGAGGAGAAGGGCCTCAGGGTAGGAAAGAGATGGCGGAAAGAGTTGGGTAAAGGAGAGAGAAGGGGCAAGAATGGCAGCTACACCGCCGCCTGCGCGGCCGGTGCGGGGGACAGAGGCTGCAGAAAAACCGGGAGGAAGACAGCGGTTGAGGAGGGCGTCCTCCCCTTCTCTTAGCCAGGTCTCGGTGAGAAGGGTGAGATCGAATGAGGACTGGGAGATAAGATCTTGGATAAGTAAGGACTTAGTCCTGAGGGAGCGGCAGTTAATAAGACCAATTTTGAAGGTGGCTAGGGGGAAAGCAGGAACAGCGGGAGGCGACGGGAGGGTAGAGTGAGAGGGAAAGCAGGGGAGAAGGTGGGCGTGGCAACGAGAGCGATGTTTACAATGCGCGGCAGGGCGGCTTCCTATGTGATTTCTTAAATTTGTATATAATATCAGCAAAAATTCAATGTATTTAAAACAAAAAAATCAGCCCTTTACCTTGTGCATATCTGTGCAGACTGTAGCCTTTTCTGCCTTCAGCCTCCCAGGAGGCAGCTGTCAGCCTCTCTTTGGCATTTATATTACTGCTGATCACCCCTTTCTAGACCCTGCCCTCTTCTGTGCATATGGGAAGGGAGCCCACCCTGTTCCCAAGAATATTGAGGATACATAATTTTCTAGTTGTTGCTCCCTCCCTCACTCTTCTTACTTGAATGCTAAGGTCAATTCTCTTTTTGTTGTTCCCTCTCTCACTCTACTTGTTTTGAATGGCGTCACATATACGCTGTTAAAGTGCTTCAGCTCAGAACAGCAATGAAATGACTTCGCATTGACAGGGGGGGGGGACGACTAACCTGCATGGGTCAGCAGTTATAACCCTAAGCAAAGGCATGGGGTGTAACCTGCATTTAGAGCCAGATACAACACTAACCACCTGACTGGGCAAAGCGATGGGCCGTTTCAGTCTGTATCTATCGTCATATACCATGTTACTATGTAAAGTGAGCTTTTTCCCAACAAACAGATATGCCAAAATGATACAAGGTCTCATACCACAGAAAGAATGGTCTAAAACACTCCAATACTTGCCAGAAGAGAGATAGAAAAGGGGGAGACTGATATTACTACTACTACTTATCATTTGTACAGCGCTACAAGGCGTACGCAGCACTGTACAGACACATGTAAAAGACCATCCCTGCTCATCAGAGCTTACAATCTAGTCAAGATGGACAACACAACAGCTGAGGACAAGGACACATCTAGGGGAGTGGCAAGGAAATGACGTGATTCGTCCAAATAATTAAAATTTCCTGCATGCAGATCAGTTACATAGAAATATGATGACAGAAAAAGACCACATGGCCTATCCAGTCTGTCCTTCCATATCAACAACTACAACAGTCCCCTTTTTACCTTTAGAGATCCTCTGTTTGTCCCATGCTTCTTTGAATTCAGATACTGTCCTCATCTCTAACACCTCCACTGGGAGACTATTCCATGGATCCACTACTCTTTCCGTAAAGAAATATTTCCGCCTATCACTCCTGAATCTATCTCCCTTCACCCTCATCCCATGTCCCCTCGTAGCAGAACTTGCTTTCAATTTAAAGAGGCTCTCTCCCTGAACATTTATGCCACGGAGGTATTTGAACATCTCAATCATATCACCTCTATCCCGCCTTTCCTCTAAGGTGTACATATTAAGATCCTTCACTCTGTCCTCATATGCTTTATAATGAAGACCACTAATCATTTTAGTAGCCACCCTCTGCACCGACCCCATCCTGTTCACATCCTTTTGAAGGTGCGGTGTCCAGAATTGCACACTATACTCCAAATGAGGTCGCATCAAAGACTTATACAGAGACATTGTCACCTCATTTTTTCTGCTAGCCATTCCTCTCTGTATGCACCCAAGCATCCTTTTAGCTTTTGCCGTCACCTTTTCTACCTGTTTAGGTACGTTAAGATCATCAGACACAACCACGCCTAGGTCCCACTCTTCTTTAGTGGACAAAAGTACTTCACCCCCTATACGATATTGCTCCCTTGGATTGCTGCAGCCCAAATGCATGACCTTAAATTTTTTAACATTAAATCCCAGCTGCCAAATTCTAGACCATTCTTCAAGCTTAGCTAGATCCCTCCTCATGCTATCTACACCTTCCTGGGTGTCTACTCTGTTGCAGATTTTGGTATCATCCGCAAAGAGGCAAACCTTACCTGAAAGCCCTTCCACTATATCACTAACAAAGATGTTAAAAAGAATCAGACCAAGGACAGATCCCTGAGGCACACCACTGGTAACATCCTTCTCCTCAGAGTGAGCTCCATTTACTTGTACTCTTTGTCACCTCCCACCCAATCAATTGCTAACCCAAGCAGTAATTTTAGGGTCCATCCCTAGGGTGCTCAGTTTGTTTATAAGTCGCCTGTGAGGAACAGTGTCAAAGGCTTTACTGAAATCTAAATACACCACATCTAGGGCTGTCCCTCAGTCCAACTCCTTGGTCACCCAGTCAAAGAAATCAATCAGATTTGTCTGAGAAGACCTGCCTCTGGTGAATCCATGCTGCCTTGGATCCTGTAATCCGCTGGACTCCAGAAACTTCATTATTTTCTCTTTCAGCAGCGTTTCCAATAATTTACTCACCACCGAAGTTAAACTAACCGGCCTGTAGTTTTCAACCACATCCTTACTTCCGCTTTTGTGTAAAGGCACCACATGAGCCTCTCTCCAGTCCTGTCAGTTACATTTAGTTTAGACAACGGGTCTCAACGTTTTTCCATGTAGGGGAGATCAACATGCCAGAGGCATGGTTGAACTTTAACTGGATTGTGCTGATATTCAACACCACCCATTTAATGTTAATTGATTAAGTCAGGTCACTAAAATTGCTTGGCCTAAAGTTAACCAGATACATTATTCAGTTAAATCAAATTGGGCATATTCAGTACTTTGAATATCTAGTTAAGGCTAACTGCATAACCTATCTGTTTAATGAGAAATTAGCTTGCTGAATATCTGCTCCATTCATTTTAATTACATAAAGCTACAGTTATGAAACTGAAGTGAATGAAACTCAAAGTAGTAGATGGCTGGAATATACTAGCAACAGAGGTGTTGGAAATAAATACTAATACAAGACAAAAGCATTTCTGGAATAGATAGAGGTTAATGATGCAAAGAGAGCTGAGTGTTCCAGTAAAAAAATACAAAGTCTGAGTGATAGTTTATGAGACCTTGCATGTATATTTATCATGAGTGGTAGCAGACCAAAGAGAGAAGACCTGGATAAAAATTAATATTCTGCAGGTGCCCATGTTTGTATTGCTGATAGTTGGGTTATATTCTTGGCTTGGGCAATGTAGACATGAACAATTGAGCAGACTGAGTGAACCAGTTGGCCCAACATCTATTATGTTTCTTTCTTTTGTCAATTTTTACATTTTACTGTTCTGATGTCCTTAATTTTGAAAATTTAGTCAACAAAATTATGTAGCTGTTAACTTTGTAGACCTGTTTTTGCCTTTTCTTCTATTTCAGATGGGTGCTTGTCAAATCCTTGCTTCGCTGGAGCTGAATGCAATAGTTTTCCTGATGGCTCCTGGTCCTGTGGGGCATGCCCTAGTGGTTACTTTGGAAATGGTACATTCTGTGGGGATATTGATGAGGTATAATGAAGTTTTATTTTGTTTTATCCAGTACTACAATTGGTTCCCTGATATTACCCAAGAATTAACAATGTGTTTTCTTGATCTTTAATTTTAGTGTATGTTAATCCCTGATGTGTGCTTTATATTAAATGGAGTCCATCGATGTATCAACACAGATCCAGGTTTCCATTGCCTGCCATGTCCACCACGTTACAAAGGGAGCCATCCTTACGGGAGGGGACTGGAGGTAGCCGAAAAAGACAAGCAAGTAAGTGAAGTACTTCCAAGGAACAAGGTTGCCTAAGTGTTTATGTTTATGTTTATTAAAATTTGATATACTACCTTTAAAACAGGTTAGCAGAGTGATTTATAATAAAAACATAAGCAAAGAAAAAGAGACTGGTGAAAAGAATTACAAAATTATAAATAGGAGAGACTATCAATCATACCAAGGGAAGATGGAGGGAGTGAAGGGGAGAGAAGGTATTGACAAGGAGGTAGGGAGAGAGGGGGAGTCCATCTATAAAAACTGGAAGGTCAGGTAATGGGTACTTCGAAGGCATCATAAAACAGCAGAGTCTTGAGCTGTGACTTAAAGTGGGCAAGTGAGGGCTCTAATCAAAGGGCAGGCAGGAGATTGTTCCACAGATAAGGACCAAGAAAATAGAAAGCTGAGTTCCGTGTCAATTCATACCATGCATGGGAGGTTGAGAGCAAGTGAAGGCAGTTTGAGTGAAGTAAGCAAAGGGAACGTTGTGGGGCATGAAGGATGATGTTAGATGAGAGGTGGGAAGGGATACCAGAATGAATGACTTTGTGAACCAGGACAAGAATCTTAAAAGAGATGCAAAGCTGAATGGGTAACCAGTGATAATGAACCTGGAGGAGGGTGATATTATTGAAGCATAGGCAAGAAGGCAAACAGCAGTGTTCTGGATGAGTTGGAGACAGCGGAGTTGGTACTGAGGGAGCCCTACGAAAATTGCCTTACAGTAGTCTAACCTGGAAATCACAAGAGAAAGGAGTAGGGTGGTCATAGCAGAGTGGGAGAGAAAAGGACAAAGGGCTCTGATTTGACATAATGTAAAGAGGGATTTACGAATGATAGAAGTGATGTGATTGTGAAACGTGAGTGCTGAGTGAAGAATCATGACAAGCTAGCCAACCGAAGAAACAATAGAGATTGGAGCACCAAGGAGAGGAGCCAGAGGCAGGTGGAGGAGTGGAGCCAGACAGCCAGATCGCTGAGGTCTTATCTGGATTGAGATCAAGCCAGTTGGTAGTATGAGATAGGCAGATGTTGAGAGGGGAGAGATTGGGCGAGGAAGGTTTAGTGTGCAGGAGAAAAAGGATATCATCTGCAAAGCAATATTCAGAGATCCCTGGGGTACTCCACTATTTACCTTTCTCCTTTGGGAAAATTGGCCATTTAGCCTTACCCTCTGTTTTCTATATTTTAATCAGTTCCTGATCCACAATAATACACTGCCTCCTATCCTATGACTTTTTAATTTCGCCAAAGTCTCTCATGAGGAACCTTGTCAAAGGCTTTCTGAAAATCTAGATTCATTATATGAACCAACTCACCTTTGTCTACCTGTTTATTCACACCTTCAAAAAAACATAACAGATTAGAAAGACAAGACCTTCCTTGACTAAAGCCATATTGGCTGTCTCCCATTAAGCCATGACTATCTACATGTTCAGTTAATTTTGTTCTTTATAATGATTTCTACCTTTTTTCCCGGTAATGACATCAGGCTCACTGGTCTGTAGTTTCCAGGATCACCCTGGAACCCTTTTTAAAAATTGGCGTTACATTGGCCATCCTCCAATCTTCAGGTATTACAGATGACTTTAATGATAGTTCACAGATTACTAATAGTAGGTTTGCAATCTCATATTTCAGTTCTTTCAACACCCTTGGATGTATACCATCTGGTCCATGTGATTTGCTATTCTTCAGTTTTTCAAATAGTTGCAATACATCTTCCCGGTGTATCAATATTTCCTTCAATTCTTCTGTAGCATCATCTTTAAATACCATTTCAGCCATGGGTAACATCCCAATATCTTCTTTAGTAAAGACCAAAGCAAGAATTCATTCAGTCTTTCCACTATGGCCTTGTCCCCTCTTAGTGCCCCTTTTACCCTTCTATCATCTAATAGTCCAACTGACTCTCTCACAGGTTTTTTGCTATGAATATACTTGAAAGTCTTTATTATGTGTTTTTGCTTCCACAGCAAGCTTCTTCTCAAATTCTCTTTTTTGCCTGCTTTATCAATGTCTTGTATCTATCTTGCCAGTGCTTATGTTGTTTCCAGTTTTTGTCATTTGGCTCCTTTTTCCATTTCCTGAAAGATGCTTTTTTGGCAACAACTGCCTCTCTGACCTCACCTTTAAACCATGCTGGCAGTTTTTTGGACTTCCTTCCACTTTTCTTAAAGTGTAGAATACAGCTGGTCTGGGCTTCCAAGTTAGTATTTTTAAACAACACCCATGCTTGATGTAAATCTTTAAACTTTGCAACTGCTCTTTTTAGTTTTTTCTTAAATATTTTCCTCATTTTATCATAGTCTCCCTTTTGAAAGTTAAAATGTAGTACTGTAGATTTCCTTACCGTCCTTCTTCCATTTATTAAATCAAATGCAATCATGCTATTTATTTATTTATTTAACAATGATTTATTAACCGGGTAGCTGGACCCCCCGCTCACCGTTATCCAATTCTTAACGCCCCCCCCAACCCTCCCCCACCTTCCATTCCTTCCCAGCTCATATGAAGCCCCACCTACTCTCCTAGCCCCTTTTTACCCCCGAATCAAGCACAGAGACAGTAGTTGGGCATAAACTGGTCGCAGTTTTATTGAACATAACTTCCATAACAGTTATAACATAATAACTCAATCCCTGTGCCCCCCGGCAAGATCGGCCACCCGCCGTGTGATTAGTAAGGTGACTTCTCCGCCGCCCCCCGCACAGTAAAAGCACCGGCCAATTGGCAATAACCCTTCCCCGACTTGGCCGTCTCAGTAGCACAAGCCGACCCGGGTTTAACCATGCCGAGGGCCCCCGCCCTCATGGCCTGCCGCTCCGGACCCCGGAAACCTCTGGGACCCCGCAACCCCCCCAACTGCGACAACCCATATCTTACCCCCAACCAACTGGCCAAAGGGTGGGGTGGGTGGGAAGCATCCAGCGTGCACCTCTCACCGCGCCACGATGCCGACAGGCTCGGGCGCATGGGGGTGCAAGCTGATGGATCCCCTGCACGCGCTCCCGCGCAAGGGGATCCAATCAATTTAAATGATTCTTCTTTTGCCCGCCAGTCCTGTCTGGCCTTCTCAACCCGCTCCTGCCGCACCCCCCCATCCCCCCCCCTCTGCTTCCTCGTGCCCGCTGTCACCCCTTTACTGTGCAGCGCCTCCTGATGGTCACAGTTGGTACTGCACCCGGGTGTATAGTACTGGCCTTTCAATACTTATAGTCCTTGCCAGTATGTAAATAAGTTGTGACACCGAAAATCGGTTTAACTGGGTTTTATTCCCCGTCCCGTAGGATTCTTTTCCAAAAGTATAACAGTCAAATAAACATAACCCTCCTCGGGTAAACAAAAGAACTATAACAAAAATAGCTTTACCTTTCAGCAAACAAAAATAGGAATGAAACAGAAATACAGCTTGTCAGCTTTCCAGATGAAGGCTTCTCAGGAATAGTTCAGCCTTCTATCTGAGAGACTCAATATGGTCAGCTATTATAAAACTACAGTCCATTTGTTCAACAGGCAATTCAGCGTTGTCCTCAATTTCATAAGGCTCACATTGCATGGGAACACTGTCAGATACAGAGGCTTCGTTCGTTACTTCTCTTCTGAGGTAACTTGCTTAACAAACTTTCCAGCTTGTGACGTACTTGTCTTTCTATAGCAGGTATCTGTTTGGCTTTACCGTATTCTCTTGAGTTGCTTAGCCAGGAGCCTTTCCTCTGCCTCTGGTAATTAGGCAGAGTAAAGCAGTCAGCTGCCCAGCTATCAGAGAGTGGAACCTTTGCACGGGGTTTTGTCTTAACAGGAGCTTTGTAAACAGCTGTTGTCTCCAACGGCAGTTTCTGTGAAGGCTTGTGCCAACTATATTCCTCTGAAGGATTCTCTCCCAAAGGTAACAAGCTTTGTTCCCTATTCTGTTTGTAACCCAGATTCTGGAGCTTTCCTGCTTTCCTTAAATTAGCATTATAAGGCTTTTGTCTTTCATACAAATGCCTCTCATAGATTAGCTTAGCATTTCTCCTATCTGGTTCAGAATAGCTTTTCCTAGCTTGTTGCTTGTGTCTTAAGGCATAGCTTCTATCAAGGCTGCTGCATACACTGTCCCTGTCTGAATTCAGCTGCTCACTTATTTCACTTAAATGTTCATCAGACTCACTCAGACTTTCATTCAGCCAGTGCCTGCCTTGCTGTGGAGACCTGGGATATCTGTATCCTTCCCAGTCTGGATATCTCCTTCGTCTCTGAGGTTCCTCAGCTCCTCTCCTAGCTCCTTCGGCTCTCTCTGCCTTCCCCCGTAGCTCCTCTTGTGAGCTGTGCTGATTATTTACGTAATCCCCAGCTGCACCACACCCTAGCCTATTGGGGTCAGGTGGGACCTTCCTTGCTTCCCTACTGGCTGGGTGATAATTCCTGGCTTGTGACCTCATTCCCTTATACTCATTCTGATACCCTTGTGTCATGTGCTCTCTCCTTATGTCAGTGTTTACTTGAGGAGTAGTATTTTTTAGCTCCTCAGGGGGCTCTAGAGAGTCTGCTCTGTGACATATTCCCCCCCTTAAAATCTTACGTGTTGTCTCAGTTTCAGACGGACAGCTCGTAAGACGCGACAGCGCATCTGCATTGCCATGGGTTTTGCCTGCTCTGTGCTGAACAGTAAAATCATAGGCCTGTAGCGCAAGGTGCCACCTTGTCAGCCTCGCGTTGTTGTTCCGCATGTGGTGGAGCCATTTTAGGGGCGCATGATCCGTTATTAATAAAAACTTGCGCCCGGTCAAATAAAAACGGAGTGCTTCTACTGCCCACTTTATCGCTAGGCACTCGCGTTCAATGGTCGCATAATTTCTCTCAGCACGGGAGAGCTGTCTACTGAGGTAGGCTACTGGATGTTCGACACCCTGAAAAACTTGGGATAATACTGCTCCTAGACCTGTGTCAGATGCGTCCGTTTGGACTATGAATGGTAAGTTAAAATCTACACCGCGTAGCACAGGGGCACTACATAACCGTCCCTTCAAAGCTTCAAACGCGGCCTCTGCCTCCGGAGTCCACTGGACTCGGGTTGGCGCGTTTTTCTTCAACATTGCTGTGAAGATTATGCTCTGCTCTGCAAATCGGGGAATAAAACGTCGGTAATATCCCAGTAGCCCTAAAAAGCTCCGGACCTGTTTCTTTGTACTAGGTGGAGGAAAGTTCCTCACACTTTCTATTTTATTGGCCAGTGGTTTCACCACCCCTTTACCTATCATGTGCCCTAAATATTTTGCCTCTTCTGTGGCAAAAACGCATTTTTCGGGATTGAGGGTGAGGCCAGCCCTCCTTAAAGCCCTTAATACAGCTTCCACTCTGGCCAGATGTTGAGGCCACGTGGTGCTGTGAATAACCACGTCGTCCATATAGGCGAGGGCGTATTCATGGTGTGGCCGCAGGACCTGGTCCACCAGCCGCTGGCATGTGGCGGCGGCTCCGTGCAACCCAAACGGCATCCTTTTAAATTGGAACAGCCCTATTGGTGTTATGAATGCTGTCTTGGGTTTTGATTCTCTGGTTAAGGGAATCTGCCAGTATCCTTTATTAAGGTCAAGCGTGGTCAGATATTTGGCCTGGCCTAACTGGTCTAATAGGTCATCCATGCGGGGCATAGGGTACGCGTCAAACTGTGAGATTGCATTGACCTGACGGAAGTCAATACAAAATCTCAGTGTTCCGTTTGGCTTTGGTACCAGGACAATGGGACTGGACCACGGGCTGTGGGATTCCTCAATTATGCCGGTGTCCAGCATTTCCTTTACCTGTTTTATTACTTCACGTTTTCGGGACTCCGGCATTCTATACGGCCGTTGTCTGATAACACGACCGGGGGTTGTGAGGATTTCGTGGGCTACAAGATGTGTCTCGCCCGGCCGGGTGGTAAGTATATCTTTGAATTTCCCCATCATGTGCATTAACTCTTTTCGCTGTTGGGGCGACAGCTCCGTCCCTATCTTTGGAGTGGGTTGTTCTCCCCAATCCCCGACCTGTGGGCCTAAATCCTCCTCCCTCTTTTCTTCTCCTATAGCCGTTAGGTTTTTTTACTTCGCGTTCCCCGGTGGAGCCAAACCCCGCCATGCCCCGCTCGGATGGTGGTAAGGAGGGTACCTCCTCCACTTTTGGGAACCCTACTCGTTCGCACAATAATTGCGCAATCCGATCCCCTGCATGTATCTGGAAGTCCTGGCTTCCAAAGTTAAACAGCAGGACTTTTAGAGGGCCTCGGTAATCGGGGTCAATAACCCCCGCTCCCACATCTATAGCATGTTTTACCGCTAGTCCTGACCGGGGTGCGATGCGCCCATAGCAACCTTCCGGTAATTTTACCTGGATCCCTGTATCTATCAGGGCCTGTCCTCTTTTTGGGATCAAGATGTTTTCTATACTGAAAAGATCATACCCGGCGGCTGCCGCCGTAGCCCTTACAGGACCCTTAGCCTGTTCATTACTTTTACAAAATTGTAGTAGAAATTTCGGTCTATCAGGCGTTACTACCGGGCGAGAGGACTGTTTTGGGGACTTCGGCTTATTTTTTCCTTCAAATAAAGGACTTGGGATACTGGCTGCTAAAACCTCAGCGCCTAACTCGGCGGGCTGGTTGTTCGTGGGTGTAGGGGCTACTGATTCTGGAGGACCCTTCCTTGTTTCTTGACTGAGGGACGACCAATCCCTTCCCAGGATGACTGTATAGGGTAAATTGGGTACTATCGCTATTGCCATTCGTCGGGTGACCCCAGAACCCTTTATGTCAACCATGTGTAAGGGATAACAGGAAGCTTCTCCATGCACACAACGTATACGCACCTGGCCTACTGCTTGATTCGGGGCCACGGATGGTTGGTCCCCTAGGGTTTCCCAAAACTCTTGGGAAACCATGCTTTGATTGGCGCCTGAATCAAGCAATGCCAGGGCGTCGACCCCCTCCACCTGAACTTCCTGGAGAAAGTTTTCCAGGTCTGGCTCATCATCCCCTGTTACTAACACAGTTCTTACCCTACAAACTTTCTTGTGGTGTCCTATTTTACCACATTTATAACATCCCACATTCTTAGCCACAGCCTCACCAATATTACCATGCACACTTCTTTTACCCATAGCATTCCTGTCCCCTTTTCTCATGCTACCTGGACTTTCTTGTCCATTTATTTTTAACCCGCCAGTCCTTAAGGCATTTGCCCCTCTGGCTTCAAAATAAGCCTCTGCCATGTTTGCGGCCTCTTCCGGATCATGGCAGTCCTGTAACATGAGAAAAGTTCTCAAATCATCAGATACTGAATGCATGAATTGTTCCATTATAATATCCTTCATAACAGAATCTATGGATCTCCCTTCAGGGTTAAGCCACTTGTACGCGAGGCTTTTTAACCTTTGATACAAGGCTCGGGGAGTCTCCTTGGGTTGTATGCGTGCCTCCCTAAATTGGTGCTTATACTGTCTGGGTGTAAAACCCAGCCTATCTTTTATGGCCTTCTTAATCTCTGTATAATCCGTAACTAAATCAGCAGGCATCCCTCTAAAGGCTGACAGAGCATCTCCGGTCAAAGTTAAGGTAAATTGCCTGGCCCAGAGCTCTGGCGGCCATTTGAGGGTGGCGGCCATCCTCTCAAACGATTCAATATGATCATCAATGTCATCATACTGTGTTAACTGTCTTACAGAAAAATTAGAAGCATGGTTCATGGCTACTTGCGTCAGTATTGGCACAGTCATTGCCTCATTGTCCTGAGGTTTGGTAACCAGAGCCTTCAATGCTTCCACCAACGGTTGCTGTTGCTCCTGCATAGCGTCCATATACTGTTTCTGCACTTGTTGCATAAGCTTGGCTTGTTCGTTCCACTGCGTTTGCATCCATGCCTGAACATCACGTACATCCATTCTTCCTGGCACTTGAGGACCTGCGGAAAAAAGAGAAAAAACACACCAAGTGCGGCACCTTTTTTTTTTTTTTTTTTTTTTTTTAATTCCCCCTTAGGAACAGTGCCCTCTTTCTCACTTATCCATCTACGGTTTCTCCCAGGTGACTGTTACCTGAGTTTTGTGTAGATTCCAGCGTGTGAGAAAGTTTTTCCTTTCCTTCCTTTTCTGGCCGACCTGCCAGCGAAAATCCTCTCTCAGCAAGTACCTCCGGGTGAGTCGTCTCTTCCAGCACTGCTCAGCACTTGTCTTTTTCCAGGGGAAGTCACGTGGTATCAAAATCCTAAAACACTACGCCATTATGTCACCCCTTTACTGTGCAGCGCCTCCTGATGGTCACAGTTGGTACTGCACCCGGGTGTATAGTACTGGCCTTTCAATACTTATAGTCCTTGCCAGTATGTAAATAAGTTGTGACACCGAAAATCGGTTTAACTGGGTTTTATTCCCCGTCCCGTAGGATTCTTTTCCAAAAGTATAACAGTCAAATAAACATAACCCTCCTCGGGTAAACAAAAGAACTATAACAAAAATAGCTTTACCTTTCAGCAAACAAAAATAGGAATGAAACAGAAATACAGCTTGTCAGCTTTCCAGATGAAGGCTTCTCAGGAATAGTTCAGCCTTCTATCTGAGAGACTCAATATGGTCAGCTATTATAAAACTACAGTCCATTTGTTCAACAGGCAATTCAGCGTTGTCCTCAATTTCATAAGGCTCACATTGCATGGGAACACTGTCAGATACAGAGGCTTCGTTACTTCTCTTCTGAGGTAACTTGCTTAACAAACTTTCCAGCTTGTGACGTACTTGTCTTTCTATAGCAGGTATCTGTTTGGCTTTACCGTATTCTCTTGAGTTGCTTAGCCAGGAGCCTTTCCTCTGCCTCTGGTAATTAGGCAGAGTAAAGCAGTCAGCTGCCCAGCTATCAGAGAGTGGAACCTTTGCACGGGGTTTTGTCTTAACAGGAGCTTTGTAAACAGCTGTTGTCTCCAACGGCAGTTTCTGTGAAGGCTTGTGCCAACTATATTCCTCTGAAGGATTCTCTCCCAAAGGTAACAAGCTTTGTTCCCTATTCTGTTTGTAACCCAGATTCTGGAGCTTTCCTGCTTTCCTTAAATTAGCATTATAAGGCTTTTGTCTTTCATACAAATGCCTCTCATAGATCAGCTTAGCATTTCTCCTATCTGGTTCAGAATAGCTTTTCCTAGCTTGTTGCTTGTGTCTTAAGGCATAGCTTCTATCAAGGCTGCTGCATACACTGTCCCTGTCTGAATTCAGCTGCTCACTTATTTCACTTAAATGTTCATCAGACTCACTCAGACTTTCATTCAGCCAGTGCCTGCCTTGCTGTGGAGACCTGGGATATCTGTATCCTTCCCAGTCTGGATATCTCCTTCGTCTCTGAGGTTCCTCAGCTCCTCTCCTAGCTCCTTCGGCTCTCTCTGCCTTCCCCCGTAGCTCCTCTTGTGAGCTGTGCTGATTATTTACGTAATCCCCAGCTGCACCACACCCTAGCCTATTGGGGTCAGGTGGGACCTTCCTTGCTTCCCTACTGGCTGGGTGATAATTCCTGGCTTGTGACCTCATTCCCTTATACTCATTCTGATACCCTTGTGTCATGTGCTCTCTCCTTACGTCAGTGTTTACTTGAGGAGTAGTATTTTTTAGCTCCTCAGGGGGCTCTAGAGAGTCTGCTCTGTGACACCGCGTAGCACGCGCCGGTTCGCCTCGGGCCAGGCACCCGGTTACTAGCCGGGCGCTCGGTACCTGGCCCGCGCCCTAGTTTATACCGCATCTTCCATAGATCAGTTGCAGTTCACAATAAACAACAAATAACAAATCAGAGTTTGTTTTACATATAACATCATATAACCAAAAGCAATAAAATAAATAAACAACCAATGTTAAAACTGAACAGCACGGAACAGTGCAAACTATATACATCATATACAGATACACATTATGTAGGGCTTAAGCATTGTGCAAAGTACAGTATCAGCTATAAAGAATTGCATGCTTAGGTCATTGGGATATATTAGACGAAAAACTGGTTAGCCTTTACTGTCTATTGAGGGATGATCTGTGTTGTTGTAATGCATAGAAAATAGATGGGTTTTCACCTTTTTGCGGAATTCAATGATCTTGGTTAACATTCTTAGATCATCTGGGAGGGAATTCCAGATAGTTGGAGCTGCATGTGAAAAAGCTCTATTGTTTGTAAGTTTATTTGCTTTTATGAAGTCTTTGGGGGGTTTTAGTTTATTTACTTGTCCTTTTCTTTGAGTAGATTTTGAGTGTTCTTTACTGATTAAGTTACTTAGGGTGACTGGGGCCATATCATTTAGAGTTTTAAATGCAGTTATTAATGTTTTGTATACTATCCTACTTTGTATTGGCAGCCAGTGAAGGGATGCTAGTATTGGTGTTATATGTTGATGTGAGTGTACTTTCGTTATTATCCGAGCTGCTGCATTCTGTGCAAGTTGAATTCTTTTAATGTTTTGTTTTGTTATACCTAATAAAGTTAGGTTAGCGAAGTCAAAGTGGGGGTTATGGTGGCTTGAATTATGCTGATGAAATCGTGTATGTATACAAGGGGTCTTAGTTGTTTAAGGATTTTGAGCTTGAAATAGATTTTCTTTGTGGTATTTCTAATATGGGTGTCCAATGTAAGGTGTTTATCTAGAATAACTCCTAGATATCTATCTTCATTTTTTATTTTAATTTCTTGGTTTTGAAGCATTATGTGTGTTGGTGGAGTATAGGATTGATTTTTAGTAACAATTAGCACTTCAGTTTTAGAGTGGTTTATTTGGAGATTATGGGCATTTAGCCAGGATGTAGTTTCATTGAAGCAATCTGACAGAAGTTGCATCGGTAAGTTGGGGATCGTGAACGGAATGTACATCATGATATCATCTGCGTATAGATGATAGAGTACACCAATTTTTTTAAAGATATTGCAAACTGGTTTTCTGTATATGTTAAATAGAAGTGCTGATAGCGCTGATCCTTGTGGTAAACCCGTTTCAAGTTTGTATGAATCGGAAGTTTGATTGCCTATTCTTACATTTTGGGTCCTATTATTTAGATAAGAGGAGAACCATTTATGAACTGTGGCATATCTCCAGGAACAAGCAGGAATAAGTCCTCACATATGGGTACGTCGGTACCGACGGAGCCTGCGCGGGAAAGCTCCCCAGCTTCCTAGAATGGAAGCTTTTGGGACCTCCCACTGCACATGCGCACTGCCTTCCCGCCTTCCTGAACAGCTCTCCTCAGTTTCTCTTTTTTTCCGCGGAGCCAGCAGGTCGTGTATCCTGTCACCGCTGAAGAAATTGTAGTTTTTTGTTTTGTTTCTTTAGACCGCGTACCTGCCTTCCCATACCGATACCGGTATCGCCGGTCTTCCTTTTTCTTTCTTGAAAAATTATTTTCTTTTATTATTTTTTCAGCACTTGGTCACTTCAGTTAGGCCTTCAGGCCTACTTTAATTCTCCACATGGAGAAGCCAGCCCCTGGATTTAAGAAGTGTACCAAGTGTACTGCTGTAATATCAGTCACAGACACCCATGAATGGTGTCTTAAATGTTTGGGGCCTGACCACTCCATTCCGGACTGCCCTTCCTGCTCCCAAATGTCTAAGCGTGGGCTGCAGAACCGGGCCAACAAATTCCATGTGCTGTTTGCTTCAGAGAATCCAACATCACAGTCATCCAGGTCATCATCCCCGGATGGATCTCAGGTAACCAAACCTTCTGTGGGCAAGTCCTCAAAGAGCAAATCTCCTTCAAAGCATCGAGAGGCTCTTAGTTTTGAGGACCCTGCCCCAGCCAAACAGCCCCGGCGGGAAGCCCTACCTTCCAAAACGCCAATACAGGGGCTACAGGTTGACATCGATGGCACGGCCTCGACAGATCACCTGTTGGACTGCTCTGGGGTACCGGCCCATACCGGTACCGACATCCAGGCAGCCGTGGCGTCTATGGGCAATACTGTCCAATCCATGCAGCAGGCCGTCATGGCTTTCATTAAAGCTGCAACGCCATCGGTACCGCTTCCAGCGGTTCCGGGCCCGGTTCCGGTATCGTCCGCCATGCCGGAACCCAGGCCTTCCTCTTCTAAACGCAAATCGGTACCGTATGGGCTTTCGCTCCATACCGCTTCCATACCCGGTATGCCCGATGTCGATACCGATCGGTATGCGTATCGTGCGTTGGAGGAAACTAGAGAATACACCGATTCCTCTGAGGATTTTGTCTCCTCTGATGAGTCTGCAGAGCTCTCCCTTGACCTTCCTGAGGAACCTTCTTCTCCAAAAAGGAGAATGTCTCCTCCAGAGGATTTGTCCTTTCAGGACTTTATTTTAGAAATGGCTAAAGGCCTTTCTATCACTACCTCCTCTGAAAGGGAACCAAGGTCAAAAAGATTGGATATTTTAGGATACTCTAAGTCTCCTAAAGAAGCAGTTACTCTGCCTATCCATGAAATCCTTCAGGAACAATTGATGGATTTCTGGGAGAACCCTTTAACTCTGTCTCCTTATTCCCGTAGGTTGGACACCATGTATCGGGTCCCTCCTTCTCCTGGTTTTCAGAAAACTCAATTGCCTCACCACTCCATTGTGGTAAAGTCTGCAATGAAAAAGATCAAGAGTACTAAAAGGCACTCTTCTACACCTCCAGGAAGGGAATGTAAGACACTAGACTCTTTTGGTAGGAAAATCTTCCAGGCTAGTATGCTTATAGCCAGGATTAATTCCTACAGCCTCTATATGGGCATGTTCCTAGGGGAACTTGCCAAGAAAGTACGGCATTTTGCCTCCCTTATCCCTGAGGATAAACAGGAGGACTTCCTTTCTGTTGTGAAACAACTTTTAGATGTTTCTAAGTTCTCCAACAGAGCTGCCTTTGATTCCTTCGAAGGAGCCAGCAGAGCTTCTGGCATTGCTATCGCAGCCAGACGTCTGGCCTGGCTCCAGGCTTCTGATCTGGAACCCTGGCTTCTAGATGGCTTACGGAATCTGCCCTGTACAGGTGAGAACTTATTCGGTGCAGAGTGGCAGGTTAAGGCCACTCAAATGGACGCTGAAAATGCCACCTTAGAGAGACTTTCTAAGTCCACTTCTACTCCCACTAAGAAGAAGTCTTTCAAGAGGCCTTATTATAAGAAGGCCAGATATGCTTCCAATACTGGCCAGCAATCTTCTCAACCTCGTTTTGCGGCTAAACGTCAGCAAACGAAACAAGCAAGAGCAAAGCCTGCAGCAGCTACTGCAGCTCAACAGGCTCCACCCCCTCAGGGGTTTTGACTTGCCCCTAGAGAACTTGCCATTCCTGGTTCTGGACCAACCAGAACCTCTCACCATACCTGGAAGGTTAGCTCACTTTGCTCCCAGATGGGAACAGATCACAACAGAGCAATGGACCCTCTCTATCATCCGAGAGGGTTACAAACTTCATTTCTCCAGCCTTCCTCCTCATCTCATGGTGAGACCCTTCAATTCTCCATCTCCTCTCCTAGCCCTGTTGGATCAGGAGATCTCTTCTCTGCTTGCCCAAGGGGCCATAGAAGAGGTTCCTCTTCATCAACAGGGGTCAGGTTTCTACTCCCCCTATTTTCTCATTCCAAAGAAGACAGGGGGATTCAGACCAATCCTAGATCTGAGAGAATTGAACACATTTCTGTACAAGGAGAAATTCAAAATGCTCTCTTTGGGCATTCTCCTTCCATACCTTCAGAGTCAGGACTGGCTTTGTTCTCTAGACCTGCAGGATGCGTATACACATCTACTCATCCATCCCTCCCACAGAAAATATCTTCGCTTTCTGTTCAGGGGAAGTCATTACCAATACAGAGTACTTCCCTTCGGTCTCGCCTCTGCCCCAAGAGTCTTTACCAAATGCATGGCAGTCGTAGCCGCATTTCTCAGAAGCATGGGGATTTTCGTATTCCCATATCTGGACGACTGGCTCATTCGAGCTCCAACTCAGTCGCAGGCCCAGATTTCCCTAGACCGCACAAGGAACCTTCTGCAGTATCTGGGACTGGTGGTAAACCTTCCCAAGTCTCAACTCAGCCCTACTCAGTCTCTAGAATTCATAGGGGCCCGGTTGGACACCACCACTGCAAGAGCCTACCTTCCACTGGTTCGGGGTCAGCGTCTGCTGAGCTTGGCCTCCCAAGCCCAGTCCAGTACTCACTTGACAGCCAGGGAAATGCTACGCCTCCTGGGCCATATGGCCTCCACAGTACATGTGGTGCCCTATGCTCGTCTTCATATGAGAGCAGCTCAATGGACCCTGGCCACCCAGTGGACTCAGGCGTCGGGAGCACTCTCAGACCAAATACAAACCTCAAACCGTCTGTCTTGGTCCCTCCATTGGTGGATATCCACCAAGAATCTGTTGTTGGGGGCTCCCTTTCAGCCCTTGCTACCCCAAGCAACCCTCACAACAGATGCCTCCCAATTGGGGTGGGGAGCCCATCTGCTAACTCTCTCCACTCAGGGCACTTGGTCTCCACAGGAGGCCACCCTTCATATCAACCTCCTGGAACTGCGAGCAATTTACCTTGCCCTCAAGGTCTTCCATACCCTCCTTGCCAACCTGACTGTCCTGGTTCAGACAGACAATCAGGTGGCCATGTTTTACATAAACAAACAAGGAGGAACGGGCTCTCTGTCGCTTTGCAACGAAGCTCTCAGATTATGGGCCTTCGCCAGAGAGCACCAAATTCATCTGCTAGCAGTGTACCTTCCAGGAATTCAAAACTCTCGAGCAGACAGGCTCAGTCGAGTTCTGCTGCCACACGAGTGGTCCCTACACGTGGACCAGATAACCAGAATCTTTCAGGAATGGGGGACCCCGGACATAGACCTCTTTGCAAGTCCGTGGAATGCCAAACTTCCCCGGTTCTGTTCCAGGACTCCATGTCAGGAAGCTCAGGCCACGGACGCCTTTCTCCTCCATTGGGGTCAGGCGTTCCTATATGCCTTTCCACCCATTCCGCTGATTCCCAAGACTCTGTTCAAACTCCAGAGAGATCACGGCTCTATGATCCTCATAGCTCCACGCTGGCCACGCCAAGTGTGGTTCCCTCTGCTTCTACAGCTCTCCCAGGGATCCTCCCTGGACTTAGGAGCTGCACCAGACCTTCTGTCTCAGGAGGACGGGACTTTGTGGCACCCAAACCCCAAATCCCTACATCTCCGAGCTTGGTTACTGAAGGCTTAAGTCTTCAAGACTTTAATCTTTCTCAACCTGTGAAAGATATCCTTCATGCCTCTAGGAAACCTTCCACGAGGCGGTCTTATGCTTTCAAATGGAAACGTTTTTCCATTTGGTGTGCTCAGCAGGGCCTTGACCCTCTGGCACTTCCTTTGAATTCCCTCTTAGACTATCTCCTGCATCTTTCCAATGCAGGCCTTAAGACGAATTCTGTAAGAGTCCATTTAAGTGCTATTTCAGCATCCCTGAAACCTGTAAATGGACAACCTATCTCCTCTCATCCTCTTGTTGCAAGATTCATGAGAGGCCTGACCCTCACTAAACCTCCCATCAGACCCCCCCCGGTCGCATGGGATTTGAATCTAGTGCTTGGTCAGCTTATGAAGCCACCTTTTGAGCCGTTATTTTCTACCTCCTTGAAATTTCTTTCCTGGAAGGTATTATTCCTAATTGCAGTCACTTCCGCTCGTCGCATCAGCGAACTGCAGGCTCTAGTGGCTAATCCACCTTATACAAGATTTCATCATGACAAGGTGGTCCTTAGGACGAATCCCCACTTTATGCCTAAAGTGGTCTCGCCTTTTCATCTTAATCAAGAGGTATATCTACCTGTATTTTTTCCGGCTCCTCATGCCTCCAGTGCAGAGAGGAACCTTCATACTCTGGATTGTAAAAGAGCTCTAGCCTTTTACCTTAATAGGACTCAGCCACATCGAAAGTCTTCTCAACTTTTCGTGGCTTTTGATCCTTCACATTTGGGACTTCCAGTCTCCAAGCGTACACTTTCCAATTGGATTGCTCAGTGTATTTCCTTTGCTTACCAGAGTAAAAACATTTCTCTGGAAGGCCATGTCACAGCTCACAATGTGAGAGCCATGGCAACTTCTATGGCTCATCTGCACTCTGTTTCCATTGATCAGATCTGTCGAGCCGCTACCTGGGCCTCGGTTCATACCTTCACAGCCCATTACTGTTTGGACAAAGACTCCCGCCGGGATGCCTTGTTTGGCCAGGCTGTCCTCAAACACCTGTTCCATTCTTAGACAACTCCTGCCCACCTTCCCAGGATGGATGCCTGAGATCCATACGAAGATGGCGAACCTTGACAGGGGATCCCACGCATCTAAGCTAGGGAGTCCCCATATGTGAGGACTTATTCCTGCTTGTTCCTGGAGATAGCACAGTTACTTACCTGTAACAGGTGATCTCTGGGAACAGCAGGAATTAGTCCTCACAACCCACCCACCTCCCCTAGGAGTTGTATCTTTTATCTATCTATCTTCCTGTCCTCTCTCTATTGACTCAGCTATAAACTCGAAACTGAGGAGAGCTGTTCAGGAAGGCGGGAAGGCAGTGCGCATGTGCAGTGGGAGGTCCCAAAAGCTTCCATTCTAGGAAGCTGGGGAGCTTTCCCGCGCAGGCTCCGTCGGTACCGACGTACCCATATGTGAGGACTAATTCCTGCTGTTCCCAGAGATCACCTGTTACAGGTAAGTAACTGTGCTTTATTCCTATTTGACTCAGGTTGTTGAGCATTATGGTATGGTGGACGCTATCAAAAGCAGCTGAAATATCAATAAATAATAGGATAAATCAATAAATAATGCTATGATCACTATTGCCAAGTGGCCCCAACACCCTTATTTCTTGCACCAGATCTTGTATTCCACTAAGGACTAGGTCCAAAATGGCTTCCCCTCTTGTCGATTCATGAACTAGCTGCTCCAAGAAGCAGTCATTTATTTCATCTAGAAACTTTATCTCCATAGCATGTCCTGTCATGACATTGAAATCACCCATTATTATTACTTTGCTGTAGCTTTTGTAAGCTTCCCTGATTTCTTTGAGCATTTCATCATCTATTTGTTCATTCTTCCAGGTGGTCGATAGTACACCCCCACTGCCATCGCTTTCCCCTTCCTCTTTTTACATGGAATTTCAATCCATAGAGATTCTACAGTGTATTTTGCTTCCTACAAAACGTTAATCTTTTGTGACTTAATGCCCTATCTAATATAGAGTGCAACCCCTCCACCAATTTGATCTTCTCTATCATTACAATATAGTTTCTACCCAGGTATTACAGGGCCCCAATGATTGTCCTCCTTCCACCTTGTCTCTGAAATACCAATCATATATTCTAACTCTCCCATCTTATTTTTTAAACTTCTAGCATTTGCATACAAGCATTTTATAGGCTGTATTTTATTCATATTAATCTGGTTATTGGTAGGCAGGGGTAATTTGGAATCTTTAAACTCTGTTTGCTCTGTACTTAAGGGCATTTGGGTTACATTTGTCTTTACTGGAGCCTCTCTGTGGATATGCCTTAACTTCATTCTTTTGCTAGTATCCTTCAAGGATACATTATTCCAAACCATGCGCTCTTGGGCGACTGTCGGCTTTTCCCTATGATCTAGTTTAAAAGCTACTCTATCTCCTTTTTTGAGGTTAATGCCAGCAGCCTGGTCCCATCTTGGTTAAGGTGATCTTTTTTTGCCTGAATTATCATGGTCCTGTAAAGATGGTGGTGATGTTTGAAGGTAGCCAAAGAAAAGAGAGTGTGCCATTTTCACCAGATATGCTGGACATATTTGGTGGGAGCATTGCACAAGCAGATTGGAATAATACCAGGGGTGGAAACGCTTGAGCATGTAGTTTTACATGCTCATGCGGATGCTTTTAAAATTACCCCAGCAAATAATAAATAATAGCCCTTGCTTTCATGTGATATACACATAGGTATTTCCAGGGGTGCAGGTTGTGCTGAACAGGGATGGGATTGGCACTTTATCTAGTAAATCACTGTTTATCTGGGTGAATGTTCAGGAGGGTAGTGTTCCAATGGATTTTCCTGGATAAATGGGTAGCAGGTTACCAATCAAAAAAAAAAATTTGAAATCCCCCTGCCCACAATGTAAGCTGAGCAGTCAACAGAGCTATAATATAAATAGGTCAGAGGAAGCAGAGTATGCATGGGACTGTCACTGTGAAAGCCCTTTGTGTGCCTTCAGTGTTTCAAAATTGGTGCAGATGTAATCACCAAAACATGGTCACATATTCAAAGAAAAATCCCATGCAAGGTTTGGAGACTGACACATATGCATGTAGATAAACTCTGAGAATCTGTGTGTGCTAAAGACTGGCAGTAAATGTAAGGACGTAAATTCTGTGGAGTACCTTTAAAAGCAGAAGTATATATATATATATTAGCTTTCAAACTTTGAGGAGGCCTGAACAGGAAAAAATAAATGCATACTATTTATGCATTAGTGCATTTATGAAATTCTCCCCTTAATATTTTTCTGGATCTTACTGGGTCTACTCAGGTTACTAGGAAGTGTTTTGTTGGAGTAGCAGTCACAGATTAAGAGTACTAGGCCATATTTTTTGTTATATTTCCTTGTAAAGGTATTGTTGTTTTTCAATGTACTGATATGTCTTTTATTATTTTGGTGTTATCTGATAAATTGCAATATTGGAAAAAAAAAGATCTTCTGAAATAAGGTGAAATTAAAGACTATAAGGCTCAAAATATAGCCCATGCAATTCCATACTAATTGTCTTAAACACTCTCAGCCGCATTTAAATACTGCCGTTACTTTTTTGTAAACACAGGCAGTGGCGCTTAAAATAAAAATGCAAATTCAGCACTGCTGTCTAGATAGCAGGTGGTGCTGAATATACATGCTAAGTAGTGAGTTCTATAGCAATATAAGTTTGCTATACAGATATCTTTGGAACAGCAAAAGATTGCCCTAAAGTTATCTGACCAGTGGACTTAATATTGCCGCTATCCAGCTAATTTGAAGGAATGCTGATGCTCCACTTTCGCTTAGCCCTGAGAATTTCCGGAAAATGCAGGTGCAATCTATAATTATTTTTGGTGGCACTATCTGGATAGTACTAATGAAAAACAACAGATAGGACCAGCCAATCACAGTTGTCTATTAGGTACTCCTATCCAAATAAGTGCTTTAAATATCAGGCCCCCGGGTTTCTGCCAGGGAAGAACAAATGAGAATTCCTTCAATATTATTTTTAATCACATTAGAGTGGTATGTTTCAGAAAAACTGACAATTGGTCTTGTTAAAAAATACTTCTATATAGTAGAAGGTAAGGATATGCATTGGTTTTTCAACTAATGGTAAAACGAGACAAATCACATTTTCAGTAGCCAAAAAAATATTTCCCTGCCTGAGTTTTCCAAATACAATGGGTCATGATGTCAATAAAGAGCTGAAAGACAGCCAGCTTAAACCTGAGAAAACCATTTTGTGTATGACTTTAAGGGAGAGAGGAAGGGGTAAATAGTGGCACTGGATCTGTCATTCTACTTGTGCAAAAAATAGCACTTTAAAGCAGAAAAAAAAATGGAAAAACATTTGCAGGCAGCAGAACGCGTCTGTGTTTTAACCAGAAAAAGCGTAGTTACTCACCTGTAGCAGGTGCTCTCTGGGAACAGCAGGAATCGATCCTCACATATAGGTGATGTCACCAATGGAGCCCAAGCAGAAAAGCTCCCCAACTTCCATAGGAAGCTTTCGGGAGGTCAACCACGCATGCGTGCCCGTCTTCCTGCCCAAAGGAGCCATCTTACCTCAGTATGATGACATAGCTTTATCAAGCCAAAAGAGTAAACAACTCCACGGGGAGGAGAGAGGGAAGTGAGGACTGATTCCTGCTTTTCCCAGAGAACACCTGCTACAGATAAGTAACTATGATTTCTCTGGGACCAGGCATGAAGTCAGTCCTCACATATGGGACTCCCCAGCTACAGGCTACCAAAAAACCTTTAAAAACAAGCCCAATGAGGCAACCAGAAAATGAACCAAGAAAAACAGCATGAGAAATCACTGAAAGGTTCCAGGAGTCAGATTTCAGCATGGATATCAAAAGCAGGTCAACTCTACGGTAGCCTTATGGACAGAAAGGCCGGAGGGAAGGAATTACCTTAATTCCAAAGCAGGTGCCGGAGTATGGTTTTGCCAAAGTTGCTGTCATGCTGGGAATCTCCATCGAGACAGTAATAGGCTTTGAAGGTGTGGACCGAAGACCAAGTAGCAGCCCTACAGATCTCTACCATGGAGACCGAGCGCAGGTTTGCCACCAAAGCAGACATAGCTCAGACGTTCTGAGCCGTGACATGGCGCTCCAAACTCAGACCAGCTTGAGCATAAGCAAAGGAGATGCAGTCCACAATCTAAGGTGAAAGGGTGCATTTCGAGATCACCACACCCAGCCTACTAGGGTCAAAGGAGACAAAGGGCTGGGAGGAACGGCAGTGGGCTTTCATTCATTCAAGTTAGAATGCTAGAGCTCTCTTACAATCCAATGTGTATAGAGAGGCCTCAGCCCTGTTGGCGTGAGGTCTGGGAAAAAAGGTGGGCAGTACCACCGATTGATTGAGATGAAAAGCGGAGGCCACCTTAGATAAAAACTTAGGGCAAGTCTGGAGGACCACTCTTTTCTGATGGAATCTTGTATATGGTGGATGCGCCCTTTTCTGATGGAATCTTGTATATGGTGGATGCGCCATGAGCATCTGCAAATCACTGACTCTGCACGCAGAGGTGACTGCCACCAGAAAAATGACTTTCCATTTGAGAAAATTGAGCAAGCAGGAGCTGAGTGGCTCAAAGGTCGGAGAGAGAAGCTGCCCCAGCACCATGTTAAGGTCCCACATGACCAGTGGTGGCTTTATTGGGGAACATGAGAGCAACAGGCTTCTCATGAAGTGGCCAACGAGTGGATGAGTGGAGATAGATTTATCATCCGAGCCACGATGGTAGGCCACTATCACATTCTGACTGTTTGATTTGAGACCAGAGTCGGAGAGGTGGAGGCGGTAAGTCAGCAGCACCTCCACAGAGCAGGAAAAAGAGTCCAGTGCCTTGTCTGCACACCAGATTGAGAACCTGTACCATTTAAAAGCATAGGCACATTGCATAGAGTCTTTGCGCGATGCGAGAAGCACAGTCTCCACTTCCGCCAGCAGATGGAGGTTCACAAGAACTATCCACTCATCATCCATGCCATGAGAGCCAGGGTCCAGATGTTGGGATGAAGAGGTGATCCCCCTTCCTGAGAGACCAGATCTGGGGTACAGCTGAGTCAGAGATGCTGCCTTTGGAACAGCTGAAGAAGAAACCATGGCCATCTGGGCCAGTGCAGTGCTATGAGGCTCATAGGGGCACCATCTGCCTGAAGCTTCAACAGGGTTTTGGCCACCAGAGGAATTGGTGGGTAGGCATACGGGAGGCCTTTGCTCCAGTCCAGGAGAAAAGGATCAGAAGCTATCTGATTGCTGCATAGAACAAAACAGTGGCAGCTGGGCATTGTGCGGTGTCACAAAGAGATCTATCGACAGTGTACACTATATTTGGAAGATGCAGTGCACAAACTTGTTTGCTGAGGGTCCACTCATGTGGCTGAAAGACTCTGCTGAGACAATCTGCCAGGACATTGAGTTCTCTGGGCAGATATACCACCCTGAAGGGCATTCCATGTGAGATGGTGAACTTTCAGAAGCAGACTGCCTCCCAACAAAGGAGGTACGAGCCCGTGCTGTCCTGCTTGTTGATGTAGAACATGGCCACCTGATTGTTGTCCATTTGGATGAGGACCACCTGGTTGGTCAGCTGTTGCTGAAATGCTCGGGCTCTCCCACACTGTCCAGAGCCCTTTGTACATATGCCATCAAGATGATCCACCCAGCCCATCTTAGAGGCATCTGTCATTAGAATATGCTGCTGTGGAGGGGCCTGAAAGGGGAGCCCCATCAGTAGGTTTGGAGGCTGAAGCCCCCAGGAGAAGAACTTCTTGATTGGAGGAGTGACCACCACTTCATCCTGGAGATGGCCGGTGACCAGACGCCACTGTTTGCAGAACATCCACTGCGCCTGCCGCATCTGGAGCCGTGCGGATGGGGTGACATGAACCATGGAGGCCATGTGGCTGAGGAGGCATAGCATCTGCTGAGCTATCATGACCTGGCAATTTTGGACATCATGCATCAGAGCAACTAAGTGCTGGGCCCGATTCGACGGCAGATAGGCGCGAGCTAGAGTAGTATCAAGGAGGGCCCTAATGAACTCTAGGCTTTGAAAGGACTGCAGATGAGACTTTTAGTAGTTGATTACAAAGCACAGATGTTCCATCACCTGAATGTTGAAGTTTGCAGAATGCCAGACCTCATCTGGCATCTCACTCTTTGTCAGCCAGTCTTCCAGGTAAGGGAAGACAAAGACTCCCTGGGTCTAGAGAAAGATGGCAATGACTGCTAGACACTTTGTGAAGACTTGTGGAGCAAAGGCTATTCTGAAAGGCAGCACCCAATATTGATAGTGCGTTCCGCTGAGTATGAAGTAGAGATACTGCCGATAAAGGGGGTGAATGGGGTTGTGAGTGTAGGCTTCTTTTTAGATCCAAGGAGCATAGCCAGTCTTCCCATTGAAGATAGGGAAACAGCATTCCCAGGGAGAACATCTTGAACTTTTCCCTCACCAGGAACCGATTGAGGTTCCGAAGATCCAATATGGGGCTAAATCTACTAGTTTTCTTGGGAACTAGAAGTAACTTCCAATTTGAGATGGAGAGAACAGCTTGATGGCCCGGTTGGTCAAGAAAGCCTGAACCTCCTGATGGAGGAGCTGTCGATAGTGAGGATCGAGGGGGTACTCCTCTGAAAAGAATGGGGGAGGAAGGTGATCAAAGTGCAACAGGTACCTGTCCTGGACTATCTTGAGGGCCCAGGAGTCTGTTGTTATTATTGGCCACCTGTGGGCAAAGTGGATCAATCTTCCTCCTACCTGTGGGGGAACCGTGCTGGTACAGAAAGCAAAGCCATGCTCCTAAGGAAGGAGTCAACAGCCACCCCCAGTTGCAGTTGTGGCATTGGCTGGGGCTTTGGAGGCTTCAGCCAGTGCTGCTGGCATTGGTCTGTCCTTATTGTTGTTGACCTTGCTGAGGGCCCTGATAGGACTGATATGGTGGGTAACTGCTGTAATATTTCTTCTTCTTACGAAAGAAGGGCTTCTTCCCCAAAGACTTGCATCTGGAGGGATCAGATGTTTTCTTGGAGAGTCTGTTCATAGTTAGCTGCTCCCTCTCCAGCTATCCGGCCTTGTCCTCTAAGGGCTTTGCAAAAAGGTTTCGCCCCAGCAGGGGACATCTGCTAGCTTGTCTTGCACCCAATGCTCCAAATCTGTTGACTGCAGCCAAGCCAGCGGTGGGCTCTGATGCCTACAGCAGCCACCTGGGCCACTGATTCAAAGCCATCATAGACCTCCCTGGTCATATACTTTGAGCATTCCTTGGTCTTGGAGACAATGCCTTGGAATCGCTCAAGGTGTTCTCTGGACAGTATGGCTGAGAAATCAGCCAGATCCCCTGCAAGATCTCTGAGTTAAATACCCATATAAAGCTGGTAGGCCTGGATGTGGGCCACCAGCATTTAACCCCTGTTAACATTTCCTTCCAAAGCCATCCAGGGTCCCAGCCTCCTGGCCTTGAGGTACCAAAGAGTTCATCTTAGAACTCTTAATGTGCCGCATGTCCGACTCCACAACCATGCAGTTGTGCGGGAGCTGCGGCTTCTCAAAGCCAGGGCTCTTCTGGACTCAATTCATCTCTGGCCCTATTCAACTCTGGAAAAGTGAGAACTGTTTTAATAAAAGCAACACATTCTTTCTCTTCTTCTATTTCGATAATGAGTGAGAAGGGTTAAAAGCCTTGATGGTCAATCCAGATGCTTAAATTGTTGGATTATTTTAGCTACAGTATCCAATATATTCATTTTTGACTTTTTGCTTTGTTTTAGGTGTGTGAACCTGAGAATCCATGCAAAGACAAAACTCATCACTGCCACAAATATGCAGATTGTATATACCTGGGCCATTTCAGTGACCCTGTGTACAAGTGTGAGTGCAAGACAGGGTATGCTGGAGATGGACTCATCTGTGGTGAAGATTCAGATTTGGATGGTTGGCCCAACAACAACCTAGTATGTGCAGCAAATGCTACTTACCACTGCAATAAGGTAGGTAAGAGGAATACAATAAAATTATTTGTAATAATATATTGGTAAACATGGTACTGTCAATATTCAAAAGCATAAGAACATAAGAATTGCCATACTAGTACAAATTGCCACATTTCTGTGAATAATATAATTAAACTTCTCCTTTTAAAAATGATGTCATGGTGAGGCCAGAGTGGACCGGTAATTATTTACTTACTCGGAGCGTGACTGGAGCATAGAATCAACGTCCCCCCTGGAATACCCACACTCCCAAGGTGTAAGGAACAACAGGCAAGATAAATGAATTAACTAAAGGATTAGACTTATAGATTTTTAAAAATGTGCAGTTTAAAGTTACCCATATGTGTAAACTACAGGTAAGTATAAATATGGTACATGACAACTTATGTGCATAAATATTACAACAGTCAAAATATCACATTTATAATGGGTCAAATTCTGTGTATGCATTAAATAAAGTTTCCTTTGCAACGAGTCTTTCTTCCTTCAAATTGCTGTTATATTTGTAACTCCTATAGTGTATTTGAGCTCAAATATAAAAAATGTGTGTGTTAAAAATAAAGGGCTCGGTTTTCATTTGGACAGGCTATGAGCACATAGCCTGCCCACTGACCCTCTTAACCCAGAATTGCACTTCCGCGGCGACGGAAGTGAAACTCTGGGTTATCCTGGATGCACCGGCAGCCACCGAGGCTTAGCGGGTAGCAGCGATTTTCAATGCTACCCGCTTAGCCCCTGCGCCTGAAAGATAGGCGAGGAAAAACCTCCCCTATTTTTAAAATGTCGAGGGCTAAGCGGGTAGCATCAAAAATCACTGCTACCCACTTAGCCTTTTCCTCCACCCCCTGCTCTGCCCCTGAATGCCCCCAACATGCCCAGATTCTAACCACATAGCATCTGGGCACATTAGGGACTTATCCGGGATTTTCGAAAGGCACTACCCATGTACCCCAGATAAGGCATTTACACGTGTAACTAGGGCAGATTCCCATGTAAATGCCTTCGAAAATGCCACGCAGAGTCTCTACTTATCCACCAAACGTCTCCGTTTTGGGGCCCAAATGTCTTTCACCAACTTCTCAGCTTGTTCTGTTCAACTGGTCTTCTGAATGGAGCAGGAATTCTTGCAGACTCAAACAGGAATCTGGGACTACCTATATTCCCTTTCTACCTAGATGTTACTTAACTGAAATTACTCTGAGTTCCCTATCTTTCTCCACAAACATTCTGCCCTACTATAGCTAACAACTCTCAACCTCAAATACTTCCTCAAATACTATCCGGAAGACAACGCTCCAATAGCCCCTCCCCCATCTAGTACAGCCACAGCAACATACCTGCAAGCCATCCATGACTACGATTACTTTTGACACGACATAACGTGTCGCCTAGATGTAGTTACCCCAGTTTTATCCAAGTTGTAGTACCTGTTCTTTGTAAACACAGATCAGCTTGCTGCACTGTGCTAGTCATTCTGTTTCATGTAAACTGCACTGATGTTGAATAATGCGGTATATAAGAGACTGTAAATAAATAAAATAAACCTCTCTCTCTTTGCCTAACCTCCAATCACTCCACTACTCTCTCTCTTTCTCTCTCTCTCTCTCTCTCTCTCTCTCCACTCACTCTTCCAGTAATTACATATAATTAGGGGTTTATGGATTATTACACATTCTTTCTTATACTGTTTTATATATCTCTGCACTATAGGGTTCTTTCATGAAGCTCCTTTAACAGAGACTTTCTGTAATGGACTGAGATCAAGTATAAATTCTCAGTTTATTTATTTTCACTTCCTTATTTCCCGCCCCCCCCCCCCCCCCCCCGGGTTTAGTGGACTCACCTGAAAACTTCACGTCCTCTTACAACACTTTTCTCTCAACATTCACTCTGTGTCCCTATCAACAACTAACAAATCACTTAGCTCCTCATTCACTTCACTTAAACTCTCTCAAACTTCCTTTTCAAACACCAATTTTTCAAATATTCATACAGTTGGAAGCTTCCACAGAGCCATCCTCAAACATACTTCCTCACTCATTCCAGTTCAAGCAGCAACTGACAGTCTCAAATCCACCTCACTCCTATTCCACTAACATTCTATTCATATTCTTACTATCGCTGACATCACCAAATAAACCCATTCTAAACTAAATAAAATCCTTCATTTCCATTAAAACCCAAAATAAACCCTAAAAATGTAATCTCCAATCCCAAAAGATATTTTTATTTATTTATTTATTTATTTACATTTTCTTTTATACCGCGCTATTCAACATCAGTGCGGTTTACATGAAACAAAAATATACACGTTGCATATACTGAACTGTGCTTACAAGAAACAGGTAATAAAACTTGGATAAAATGGGGTAACTATTTACATCTGATTTTCATGGAAGTCGTATCACACTAGTCATGCTCATGGGTGTCTTGTAGGGTCAGATTTGATCATACGACCTAGTCTAGGCTGTGGACGAAACTACTGTATCCTCTTCTACCTGGTAGTACATGAGGAATAGGTAGTGTTTTACTGCCTTCCTAAACTGGGCCAGGTCAGAGATTGCGCGTATGCTGGGTGGCAGAGAATTCCAGCATCTAGGTGCACATAGTTTGAAGGCTCTGTTTACTGTTGCTTGGGAGCATTGGGTTATTTCTTTTGGGACTACTAGTGTGTTGATCGCTACCGATCTTCTGGACCTGTTGGGGCGAGTGATTTGGATAAGCTCTGCTAGTGATGTGGAGGCGAGCCCGTTGATGGATTTGAAGGTAAGCAGCAGGGTTTTGAATGTGAGTCTGGCCTGTATAGGAAGCCAGTGGAGATGTTTCAGGATGGGCGTGATGTGGTCTTTCTTGGACATTCCCATTAGAACTGCAGGGTCTGCTCTTGTAGTATCATTTTTCCTTCAACTGTGTCAGTTTTTTCAAACAGCTGGGCAGCCTTGTAACAAAGTAACTTCTCTTAGGAAGCACTCTACTCCTCCTCTCACATCCTGGTATTTTCATACATAAAAATAAAAGTAAAACATTATTAATAAAATTTCTATACGGAATATGGATCCCCACAGGCTCAGCGCCTGAATTATACCTTTCTTAATCTATTTTTGACATTTAAAACAGCTTTTATTTATTTATTTGTTTAACAGGTTGTATATACCGCTTTATCGTTTCAATCAAAGCTACCCTTAGCTCAGGTCACTTCTCAGTTTTGATTATTGTCCCCCACAGACCTGGATTACATCTCTACCCAGCCCTTCCAGAACCCATTTACAAGTACTGTTTTTATCACTGGCAATGAATTCCAAAGCTTAATTATGCATTGAGAGATATGCCTGGATTCTGGAAGGGCTGGGTAGAGATGTAATCCAAGCCTGTGGGGGACAATAATGAAAACTGAGAAGTGACCTGAGCTAAGGGTAGTCTAGCCTGTTCAGGAAAGAGGAGGGGTGAGGGGAAAAGCCAAGCCTACAGTATTGGGAAGCTGAACAGGAAGAGAGTCTGTTTGGGGAGCAGAACAATCCAAGTCAAGAAGAATTAGGGATTATAGGAGACTAGGATGTGGGAGTGGATCAAGCAATAGGATATTAAACCATTGTCCCTTGGTTAATGGAGCAACATTGACTCCCTATATGTGGTAGGCTTAAATTGAAAATTTGATAATAGTACATCATGCCTTCTTTACAGGTCAGGGTCAAAGGGAAGCACAGCATAAAATGCACTAGCTGTGATTGGTGAATAGTTGTGCATTTCTGCTGGGTAGCTTCATGTGGTGACCCTGTTATACAAAATGTATACTAAATCCCAGCCAGACAACACTACAATTGAGGTATGGTAGGAAAGAAAAAGATAAATACATACTGGCTGAAAGTCGCTCAGGATAAAAAGGTGCCGACCCGTAGCCTCTGCACTAAGGTTAACAATGCTGGTAGTGATAGTGTAGACACTGCAGATGCAGGTAACATCCATGCCACAGATAAAGGCCATGGTGTGTGTGTTCATGGACCCACAGTGGTGGGAGATAAACCACAGAAATTAATGAAAAGGTTAAGAAGATTAGTGGACTTCTGCAGATAAAGAGATGATAATGTCCTACTACTTTTATGCTATATTTAAAACACAATGACATACAAAGAGAATCCACCAAAACCTGGAAGAAAGAGGAAAATTGCCACATGAAAAACTGCAAAAAACAACAAATGCAAATTTAAGATCTTTAATTTGACAGATCAAAGTAAAGAAGTATGTGAATGATAACATCTTGAAGCAACTAAGAGCTCCCGTGGAAAAAGAAATACAGGGAGGAGGAGGAGACCTAGGTGAGAGCAGCAGAAGAAAGGAATACATAGAAACAGAAAGAGCAGTTGAGGGGAGATGGAGCTTAGAGATCTGTAATTGCAGGAGAGTGCGATAAATAGAACAGGTCAATAAGTCAACTGAAGAGGAGGAAGAAAGGGGGGGAGAAAGGTCCAGAGGTAGAGGAATTCAAGTTCAAACTCCTAGGCCACATGGAAAAAGATGAATATGTTGGGTTCCAGATAAGGGAAAGATTACCCAAGTTAAATTTAACACCTGAGGTTAAAAGTATGGCAATTGAGATGAGCAAGGCCATATCCTGTATAAACGGATCATTTATTGACATCACTAGAATAAATCAAATACAATATTGTGCAGCTAAAATTATTACTGCAAGAAAACAACCGAAGTGCAGGGCCAGAAGAAAAAGAGAACACTAACAGTTCCTCCTTGGAAAAAGCACATCAAAGGAAAAATACAATCATTGCATGTGGAGATATCCCTGATAGATGGGCATCTAAAAGGATTAAGATTATCAAAAATATTGAAGAAGATGCAAGATATCAAGCTGAAGCATTCTGCATTAACAGAAGACCTGAAATTTATGTTCCAACAATAAATTGAAAGTAGCAGCAGAAGTGCAAAAACTGTGACGATTTGAAGAAAACAGAAAAGAAAGATTCAAAATGAACTATTTAGAGAGAACCCAAAACACTTCTACAGGGAATTGGGAAAGAGCATTAATATGGTAAAAATACCACCAATAAAAGTTGAAACAGAAACCTTCTGGAGAAGGCTATACGAAGATCCCATAGAGCACAATCAAGAAGCAGAATTGTTACCCTGCATATGGGAACATTTAGAAAAATCAAACATCAAACCTATGGAATGGCCTGTAGTAATAATAAAAGAGCTAAAAAGCAGGCTAAAACAAGTCCTAAACTGGAAGAGCCCTGGTCAAGATGGAATGACCAACTTTTGGCTCAAATAGTTAACATCACTCCACCAAGACTTGGCAAATGTCAAAAACCAATTGATCAAGCAGCCAAACTTAACACCACGATGGCTTATAATAGGAAGAACATTTCTCCTTCCAAAGGGAGACCCAAGTGACATTCCCAAAAATTACAGACCAATAACTTGTCTACCTACAATCTATAAGATGTTCACTGTAATAGATGCAGACAGAATATGTGATCATTTTGAATCCAATAACATGGCAATAGAGCAAAAAGACAATAAGAGGGGAGCATATGGAACCAAAGACCAGTTAATGTTACATAAAGTCATCATGGCCAGAGCTGAGAAAAGCAGAAATCTCAGTATAGCATGAATTGATTATAAGAAAGCTTTTGACAGTTTTCCACACTCTTGGATAATAAATTGCCTTGAGATTGATAAGATAAATCCTGGTTTGACAGAGTACATTAAATTTACATTGGCAATTTGGCAAACCACCCTATTTTTGAAGTATGAATATGGTCAGTACATCATTCCTAACATCAAGATCCAGCGAGAAATATTTCAGAGAGATCCCCTGTCACCACTTCTATTTTGTATGATGCTTAATCCAATGAGGACTCTCATCAACTCTTTGGCATACGGATTTAGCCTGAATCCTAAAGAAGGTAACAACACAGAGGTAACATCCCATTTACTATTTGTAGGTGACCTGAAGCTTTGCAGTTCCATTGACCAACAATTAGCAGAGCAACTCCGTGTAGTGAAAAGCTTTTCTGATGACATCAGGATGACCTTTGGCCTAGACAAATATGCTAGGGCAACTTTTTTTTTAGAGGAAAATAGAGCAAAATGGAAAACATCTCCCTGGGTGAGGGCTGTGACATCAAGAAACTTGAACAGTTAGGCATATATAAATATCTTGGAGTACAGAAAGGAATGACATTCAAGCAGAAATTACTGAGAGAAAAGATCAGTAAAGAATAAGAACATAAGAACATAAGATATGCCATACTGGGTCAGACCAAGGTCCATCAAGCCCAGTATTCTGTTTCCAACAGTGGCCAATCTAGGTCATATGTACCTAGCAGTTTCCCCAAGGGACACAGGTTCCACAATGCTTGTATTGGTTCAAGCATTGATATCCTGGGTCCCTTCTTTATAATGGTTTATGGACCTTTCCTCCAGGAACTTGTCCAAACCTTTTTTAAAACCCAGCTACACTAACAGCCTTTACTACATCCTCCGGTAACAAATTCCAGAGTTTGATTACACGTTGAGGGAAAAAATATTTTCTTTTATTAGTCTTAAATAGTTTACCCTGTAGCTTCATTGCATGTCCCCTAGTCTTTCTATATTCTGATAAGGTAAACAATCGATCTACGTTTACCCGTTCCACTCCGTTCATTAATTTATAGACTTCTATCATATCTCCCCTCAGCCGTCTCTTTTCCAAGTTAAAGAGCCCTAACCTTTTTAGCCTTTCTTCATAGGAGTATCCTTCCATCCCCTTTACCATTTTGGTGGCTCTTCTCTGAACCTTTTCTAAAATCGCTATATCCTTTTTAAGATACGGTGACCAGAATTGCACACAATATTCAAGGTGCGGTCTCACCATGGAACGATATAGAGGCATTATAATATCTTTCGTTTTATTTTCCATTCCTTTCCTTATCATACCTAGCATTCTATTTGCTCTCTTGGCCGCTGCTGCACACTGGGCCGAGGGTTTTAACATGGTATCCACAATGACGCCTAAATCTTTTTTCTGGGTGGTAGTCCCTAATGTGGAACCTTGCATCGTGTAACCATAGTTTGGGTTGATCTTCCATAGGTGCATAACCTTGCACTTGTCCACATTAAATTTCATCTGCCATTTTGATGCCCAGTCTTCCAATTTGTCAAGATCCTCTTGCAATTTTCCACAATCCTCTTGGGTTTTCACAACTTTAAATAGTTTTGCGTCATCTGCAAATTTGATAACCTCACTCGTTATTCCACTTTCCAGGTCATTTATGAATATGTCAAAAAGCAGCGGACCCAGCACAGATCCCTGGGGTACATACTATAGAATATTAAAATCATTATGGAATAGTGTCTATACATCATGGAATAAGATACAAGCCATCAATCAGCTGGCAATTCCTGTACTCTCATACCTAGTTTACTTATAAACTGTGAGATATTATCTAATCATGTTTTTTTTCATTTTCTTTGTCTGTGATGTTGTTGTTTTGGACTTTTATTGCTTTATGAATGTATTGTTAGTAGCTTAATTTTGAACATTGTAATGGGCCACTTTTCAGAACCCTTAGCCATCCAGATAAGGGTGCTGACCAAGCTATTCAGCAGCATGATTCGGCACTATTTTGTTAGTATGCTTTTTCAGTCAGCACTTATCCAGACAACTTAGGCTGCACAAAAAGTGCTGTCTGAAAAGTGCACTAATTGGATAAGTGCTGGCATTTATCCATATAGAGCCACTCAGCCTGGATATTCAGTGACCGCTCCTATCTGAAAATTGCTGTTAAGTATGCCTCTGATATTTAAGCACTGTAGCTGACCACTGTGGCATTTGCATATCGGCCTTTTTAGAAATAGGAACTAAGTTTGAAATTTAATTAAAGCAAACATTATTCCATAGTTCAAAAATATAAGAAAAATATAGCGTGAAGAAAAGAGAAAACAGAGGTCCAGTATTGCAAGGGTAGATTAGTTCATCTATGTGCAAAAGATTCCATCTCCTACTCTGTTCAAAGCCTCCTAGATAGAAACGTGGAGATTGCTGGGGGGAGCCAACTGTCATGGAAAATGCTGAGTACTGTGTCAGGACAGTGTCTCTAGATTAGCTCTCCAGTCAAGAATCCAGCAGTCTTCCCTATATTGTTGGAAATCCCAAGGCCGCGGCCGATGCTAACCGGGCGTGCGGCCCGGCGCGGGGACCCTGCGCCCGGTCTGGACGGGGTGCGCGCGCTCGGCCCTGATGGGCGTGAGCGCGCGTCTTTTAAATTGATTGGCTCCGGTGGGTCGCGGCCCCACAGGAGCCAATTAGCGCCTTGGAGGTTGGGGGTGCGGGGGGGGGGGGTTGGAGCCGAGCCGCCACCCCGTGGTCAGTTGAGCGGAGGCTGCGTCGTTGCCGTCGTCCCTCCCTCCCTCCCTAACGTTAGGCGGTGGGGGGGGTTGGGGTGTTGCAGCTGGGAGTGGGGGGGCGGGATCCCGGAGGTTTCCGGGGTCCGGAGCAGCAGGCTACAATTGGGCGGGGGCGGGGTGCCCCTGAACCGGTCAAACCCTCGGACGACTTTTGCTTAGCATGGCGAAGTCGGGGAGAGGGGTATGGTAACTTGCCGGGTGGCGAGTTATGGCATTAGCGGTGGCAGGCACTTTGCTGAGGTATGGCTGGTGCAGCCGGGTGCCGCTAATTGAGGGGTTTTGAAAATTTATTGTTGGATTGTTAAATTGTTGGCTAATAAAAGCTGCGACCAGTTTTGTTCCATGAAATTTTGGTGTGTTGTTTTTGTGGGGGTGGGGGACGGGGGGGGGGGCGTGGTTGTTGTGGAGCGGGTGGGGGGGGTGTAAGGTAGGGGCCTGCAGCGCCGGGTCCGCCTGCCTCGGTTATGCTGCTGAAAGAGAAAATAGTGAGGTTTCTGGAGTCCGGCGGATTACAGGATCCGAGGCAGCATGGATTCACCAGAGGCAGGTCTTGTCAGACTAATCTGATTGATTTCTTTGATTGGGTGACCAGGGAGTTGGACCGAGGGAGAGCCCTAGATGTGATGTATTTAGATTTCAGTAAAGCCTTTGACACCGTTCCTCACAGGCAACTTGTAAACAAACTGAACACCCTATGGATGGACCCTAAAGTTACTGCTTGAGTTAGAAGTTGGTTGAGTGGGAGGCGACAAAGGATACAGGTTAATGGAGCTCACTCTGAGGAGAAGGAAGTTACCAGTGGTGTGCCCCAGGATCTGTCCTTGGTCCAATTCTTTTTAACATCTTTGTTAGTGATATAGCGGAAAGGCTGTCGGGTAAAGTTTGCCTCTTTGCAGATGATACAGAAATCTGCAATAGACACCCAGGAAGGTATAGATAACATGAGGAGGGATCTAACTAAGCTTGAAGAATGGTCTAGAATTTGGCAGCTGGGATTTAATGTTAAAAAATGCAAGGTCATGCATTTGGGCTGCAGCAATCCAAGGGATAGGGGGTGAAGTACTTTTGTCCACTAAAGAAAAGTGGGACCTAGGCATGGTTGTGTCTGATGATCTTAAAGTGGCTAAACAGGTAGAAAAGGCAACAGCAAAAGCTAGAAGGATGCTCGGGTGCATACGGAGAGGAATGGCTAGCAGAAAAAAGGAGGTGATAGTGCCTCTGTATAAGTCTTTGCTGCAGCCCCATTTGAAGTATTGTGTGCAATTCTAGAGACCGCACCTTCAAAAGGATATAAACAGGATGGAGTCAGTACAGAGGGTGGCTACTAAAATGGTTAGTGGTCTTTATTATAAAGCGTATGTGAATAGACTTAAGGATCTTAATATGTACACTTTAGAGGAAAGGCGGGATAGAGGTGATATGATTGAGACGTTTAAATACCTCCGTGACATAAATGCACAGGGGGAGAGCCTCTTTCAATTGAAAGCAAGCTCTGCTACGAGGGAACATGGGATGAGGGTGAAAGGGGATAGATTCAGGAGTGATACGCGAAAATATTTCTTTATGGAAAGAGTGGTGGATCTGTGGAATAGTCTCCCAGTGGAGGTGGTAGAGATGAGGACAGTATCTGAATTCAAAAAAGCATGGGACAAACACAGAGGATCTCTAATGGAAAAAAGGGGACTGTTGTAGTTGTTGATATGGAAGGACAGACTAGATAGGCCATGTGGTCTTTTTCTGTCATCATTTTTCTATGTTTCTGTTTCATACTGGAGGCAGGACACAAAATTGGATTCCATTTCATTGTGGGCTTCCAATCAGCAACTTTCATAGTTGACATCTAGTTCCCCTGAATTTAATTCACAGTGCATTTCCAACAGGCAATAAAGTTCCCTCTCTTAGTTGGTCTAGCATTCTATTGAACAGCCAGCAGCCTATGGGTTTTACTGTATTATCTTATCAGATTTTCCGCTTGTACTGTAAATGTTGCTCCATAAATCAGGCAATAAAGATCTCACTCTCAGCTTATGGCTTTAGTGTGCCATCCAACTTACTACAGCTCTTGGCTGGTCTGTATAGTATAAATTCAACCTCTTGATGTTAATTTACCAGGAGGAGTCTTCACCACGGATTTCTTGTTCAAAAACATTTCCAACCAGCATACAGCTTTATTGCCCAATTATAGCTAAAGTGAAGCTCTAAAGGTAATAATATACCCACACTCAGCTGGTTTGACCCTCTGTGATAGGAATAGCCTAGTTTTTAGAGCTTTGAGCTGGAAACTACACTTCAAATCCCACTGACGCTCCTTGTAGCCATTGGTAAGTTACCAACCCTCTCATTGCCTCAGGTACAAACTTAGATTGTAAACCTTCTGGGGACAGGAAAATGCCTATTGTATTTGAATGTAGGTTATCTTGAACAGTTAATGGAAAAGTGTGAACTAAATAAGTTTTACTTATAAATATATGCTTTAATTTTCCATTTAGAGACATTGATCCATTTTCTGATGAATGATAAAATATGATAAGTACAGGGTTTTTTTATATTCCTTTAAATGGACTGCCCTATTTTGAGACTAATTTTCATTCATTCCATTCATTTTTTGGATCAAAAAATGCCCACTCAGAGAAGGGAGGACAGACAAACCAGAACCAGAGAGGGTGGACAAACCAGAGCCACTTTGGGCAAAAGAGAAGGCGGAAGCATGAGGCACTTCTGCAATCGTGCTGAAACTCTTGGACAACAGCTAAACCAACCCCCCCTTTTCTCAGATCCCATGGCTGATGATGTCATCGGCACCTGACTAGGAAAGTGAAAGAAAACAGAGTGGGCACTATTTTCTGTCTTGCACTGAGACAGACAGGATGAGAAAGAAAAGTACTAGGTAGAATCAATTGTGCTGAAGTCTGAAAAGAGAAAAGAAATATAGAAATCATACAAAGATCAATTTCTGGAACAAGCTTTTTGTTCTAGTTGATTTCTTCTGTGAATTTGAAAGTTCCTTAGATATTGGATAGTGTTCAGGGACTAGAGGTAGTGTTCAGTTGGGATTATGATGTGAAATTAAGATCAGGTCGATGAATATTGTTTTGTTGTGTTTTATGTTGCATGATTTCTATTGATTACTGAGAATAAACTGTATTAGGATGGAATATGTGAGCGGGTGTTTTCTTCATAACATATTTAATGTATTTATGTTTATTATATCAGGCTTTGTACTAATTGCTGAAGGGTGTAATCAAGTTTGTACACTACATTACATTCAATAGAAGTCACCATAAAGTCAGTGGACCTACAGCAAAATACTAGAAAATCCTAAAAACTCTTCTATCTTACCTCTCACCCTTCCTCCTACTCTCTTAGCTGTATTCCTACCAACCTTCTCCTCCTACCTACCCCTGTTGTTTTTCTTCTCTTCTCCCATCTTCCATCTGTTCTATGGTTTTGCCTATCCCTCCTCTCCACTTCCCTTCCTTTTCCCCTCTGGTTTTCACTGGCCTCAATTTTTGAGCTTTTATCCTACAATCTTCTCACTTCTGTGCCACCACTCAATTCCTCTTTCCTCTCTGATGTCTTTTCTTGCTTTCTTTCTCTATCTCACTTTCATCCTCCTACCTCTCCTTTTCACCATTTACCTCCGTGCTATTGCCAAGCAGGAGTAGGTATCAGAGAGCAATGACCTGATGATCTGGTTCTTCTCTCCACCCCTGGGTGTGGGGAGAAGAATCGGATCACCAGCTTTTTCTCATGTATGTCAGTCGCAGTTGTTCTAAGAGACAGAAAGGAGAACAAACCCTACATACAACCTTAGAAAAAGTGACAATAGTTTCAGCAGCAAAGCTGCATAACCTCATGGGGGTGTAAGGACAGCAGATTTCCCTCCTCCCCTCTGCAGCAGTGCTTTTGTGGGGGCTTAGAAATGAACAGAATTCTTCTCTTTCCACAGTGACAACCATGGCTCTAAAGGCTCCAGATTTTTCCAGGCACAAAGGAAAGAAAAATACTCTTTCCCTGAAGCACAAACTCAGTCAGTTCCACAGTGCCTTCTCCTTTTTCCACCACGTGATAGGATTAATTGACTGAGAAGGGAGAGTTTATGGTGCAATAGCATCTTCATACAAATAGAACAGAACAGAAGTGTTAGTGGGGGTGGAAGGCGCAGCTAGAATTAGGTGATAAATGTTGGCACTAGAGGGAGAGAGAAGGTGGAGAAAGTTACAGTATTTGCAAATGAGAGCAGTAATTTGGGCTTGTTCTTCAAAAGAGGTTCTTAAAACTGCTTCAACAAACCTTGGTAATATTCTTTTAAGTGTGACAAATTGTTCATTAATCTATTTTTTAAAAGTTAATTTATCTCTAGTTCTGAGCCACGATGAATTAAGCCCACAAATGACACTGCAAAGTCATTTTAGAAGCATATGCATATGTATATAATGTCATTTACATGTGTAAATTACGTACACATTAAAATGCCAATTTCAGGAAGTTGCTATGCACACGTGTAAATGGCTGAGATGCAGAGCTTTTAAGAAAGAGTGTTATGGACATGGTTTGGGCAAGGCATAAAAGTATACATGTATTTTCCATTTCACAAGAGGAATACACATAGACACATATACTTTTAGACACTGCTGCGCTGACTTTTGTACCTTTTCTGAGACACTTCCTCCAATAAATCGGGGAGCAATTATGTATGCCTCTGTGATAGCTATCAATAAAACATTAGACAGAATTATTTTGGGCAGTTCCTTAATTGGCTCCTTTTGTTCTTCATAAAATGTGTCATATACACGTGGAAGTGCTGGGAAACGTACCCCTATATTGCACATGCAGCGTTCACGTACATAAATCCCTGAGCGATGTCCTTCTTTTTCTTCACATGTGTATTTGCCCCTGAACATGCTGGCAAATACACATGTATTTGCTGCATAAATATTTTACCAAAGACTCTGCGTTCAGTGCCTTGGGAAATGCAGACATTCCGACCTAGATGTCCAATATTTCACTTGGTGCTCTCATGCAAAATGGGGCATCATATACGATTAGCCAATACTGCCACATGTATTAAATAATTGAATTCTACATCTTTTATTCACTAGTATCACATTTGATTCCTTAACACATTTTTCAAAGCATAAAGTAAAATTCCATTACAGATTTTTTTAATGATATGTTTATTTAGCTTCTCAATTAATTTTCAGTATAAATAAAAGTGATGTTCTTGAATCCTAAATTTCTGAAAAAATAAAACTTTTTTGTGGAACATACATACATGGTACCCAAAATTCTTGATATAGCTGCAACTGCATTGCATAACAGTTGCTTCTTTCCTGATTGTAGTAATTCTCAATAAAAGAATGAAGGTCTTGGAAAAGTCAAGTATCTGAGGCTTAGGGGTATGTTTATTAATGGCAGTAGCGGCTTCCGTGCGATATCAGAGCCGAGACCGCCATTTAGTAAACATATCCCTAAATTTCAGTTTGAGAACACATCAAATGAATACTAGTTTTGGCAGCAATAGAGGTTACATAAATCAATTCCAGTTAAATTTTTAAATAAGCTGCACCCTGACTGGCACATTTTCGAAAAGGCTTGGAGATCAGAATTGAAATACTGAGACTGCGGCATTTACAATTTTGGTGACATTTTAGAAAGGGCTTTACTAAATATTGAGCTGTTCCTAAAATACCAAAACAGGAAGTTCAGGCATGCTCATGGATAAACAACAACTTCCAGCTGGAGAAGCCATTTTATGAGCCTAAACGTGGAAAAGAGCAACAGAAGAAACAATGGGGACGTACACGTCTTAGTGCCGACACTTACACATGTAGACCAGCATTTTGCAATCCTACATGTGTAGATGTCACCAGTTGCCTACAGATGCTGCTATCTTTTTCTAATTTCAATATGGAAGGAGGGAATAAACAACAGGGGATTCAGGAGAATAACCCCCTTCATCACCCTGTAAAGGGTTGGCTGAAACAAGCACCTTTAAAAAAATGAAATATTCTAGGGAACAAATATAAATCCCAATGTGAACATTTTTGGTCATACGCATGTAGACTACATATGAAATGGGGAATAGATCTATAGATTTTTGTCCCGCCCAAGCCTCTTCATAACCACACCTCTGAAATTCCCCTTTGTAATTTCCACATAATAAGAATATCCATATGTCCACTGATCCCTTTCTAAAATCACCACTTCCACGTGAATGCCATTTCCATGTGTAATGCTTGCAACTACACAAGTAAATCATGTCTAGGATTTCTAAAATAACCTCCTGAATTTTATGCTACCAAAATGTCCTCAGACCAAGAGTTTTCAATGTGAACTATTTTTGTTTTGACAGGATAACTGCCCCCTGCTTCCTAATTCTGGACAAGAAGACTTTGATAAGGATGGCATTGGTGATGCCTGTGACAAAGATGACGACAATGATGATGTAGATGATGAGAAGGTAAATTAAAGAAGCAGTGTAATTTTACCATTCTTGGCATGTTTGACCAATGCACTGTGCATCACTGTTAATGGATTGAACAGTAATTATTTACTGCATTTCTAAGACTCCCATTTACTAAACTGTGTTAGATGTTTAGCATGGGAATTACCACAAATTCAACAGCATAGGCCCACAGTAACACTCAAAACAGCACTTTGACATTTAGAGGATGGGAATTTAAGAGCACAGAGGTCAATGCTAAAATGGGTTTATGCGGTTTGCAGCACCTTCCAACTGTATACACCCTGGTGATGCGTATATTCAGCAGCACTATCCAAATAGTACCACTGAATATCCCTACAGACTGCAATAAAAATAAGAACATAACGTAAGAGCATAAGAACTGTCATACTGTGTCAGATCAAGGTCCTTCAAGCCCAGTATCCTGTTTCCAACAGTGGCCGGGTTAAATCCAGGGTCTACGGGCAGCATGGGAAGCTATCCATTTAGTGCCGATATTCAATCTCTAACCAGCTCCAGTTATTGGCAATATTCAATCTCTAACCAGATCGCTAAAACACATAAGGCCCGATTCCATCCCACACATCCAGGCCCTCTGTGCTGGGTTAAATCCAGGGTCTACGGGCAGCATGGGAAGCTATCCATTTACTGTCGATATTCAATCTCTAACCAGCTCCAGTTAATGGCGATATTCAATCTCTAACCAGATCGCTAAAACACATAAGGCCGATTCCATCCCACACATCCAGGCCCTCTGTGCATCCGGCTGGAACCAGACGCAGAGAGGGAGTCGTGATTCTGATCCCGTGGGGCATGTTGAGCCCCATGGGGTCAGAATCACAAACAGGCCTGTACGTGCATGCCGGGACCCCAATTCCATCTGGCCTGCATGTACAGGCCTTCCCCAGCTAACTCAGTCAGGGCTCTTCAATGGAGCCGCAGCACCATGGCATCTGGTTGCCTGGGGACGGTGGCTCCATTGAAGAGCCGCGATCCCCAGCCGCCAGCTCCAGCAGTGATTTCCCCACAGCCCCACCCCCGATCTGGCCTCCTAAGGCCAGGGTTGGGCTGTGGGAAATGTCTTTGGCCGCCCCCTGCCCCATCTGTGCCCTGGACCCACCAATCCCTGGTGACTAGGGGAACCTATTCCACCTCAGAGGTGTAATAAGTTCCCCGTGCAAGTTGCCGGCCCTGGATGTACAGGACCGACATTAGACTCTTCCCTTTATGGCCAGGGCCAACAACCGCCCACTGCCCGCCCTAACACCACCCCTGCAATGCCCCTTTCCTGCCCCCATTTACCTTCCCTGTACAAGACGCAGAATAACCCCCATAAAGTTTGGACAGGTCAATGGTTGTCCTAATGTTTTGTGATTTTGCTATTAGTTAGCAGCTGATTATCACTGCTAACCAGATAGCAAAACTTCTGGCTGGCGAAACCAGATATTCAACTCCAAACACCAGATAGATTCAGGTGCTGAATATCCAGATTTAGCTAAAGTGGCAGGAGCCAGTCACTTTACATATGCTAACAGCAGCCTCTAAATATTGATCCCATAAGAAAATAAGATTTGCCATATTGGGTCAGACCAGTAGTCCATCAGGCTCAGTATCCTTTTTCCAACAGTGGCCAATCCAGGTCACAAGTACCTGTCAGATTTCCAAAACATAGATTCCATGTTGCTTATCTCAGGGGTCAGCGGGGGATTTCCCTGTCCTCTTTAATAATGGTTTATAGACTTCTCCTCCAGGAACTTGTCCAAACTTCTTTTAAACCCAGCTACCCCAGCAGCTGTTATTAAATCCTCCGGCAACGAATTCTAGAGTTTGATTACACATTATGTGAAAAATACTTTCTCTGATTAATCTTAATGTTCTTTATTGCATGTCTTCTAGTCTTTCTACTTTTTGAAGGAGTAAAATCTGATCTACATTTACCTGTTCCATTCCACTCATTATTTTATAGACCTCTATCATATCACCCCTCAGCTATTTCTTTTCCAAGCTGTAGAACCCTAACTTTTAACTCCTTTCCTTTCCTTGTAGGGGAATAGAGGGACAGGGCTGTATAAGGTAAGACTACAATGAACTACAGATCTGGGAACCTAGCTAATATTTGTTTGAAATCTCACAATTTTCATCTGTAGGATAACTGCCCACTTCTGTACAACCCACGCCAGTTTGACTATGACAAGGATGAAGTTGGTGATCGTTGTGATAATTGCCCATATGTACACAACCCTGCTCAGATCGACACAGATAACAATGGAGAAGGTGATGCTTGCTCTGTGGATATTGATGGAGATGGTAAGTATATAATTCATCAAAAGAGAAACATATTTTAAAGTTGGCAGTGATAAATTCTGCAGGTAGACAAGAGCAGTGCTAAGCCCCACTTTATATAGAGCATCTAGGGCGGAAATGGACTGTCCAATTTGGAATGTTCACAATTTCCAGCTTATTTTAGAGAAAGCTTGAACTATTTGTAAAATATATACAGAGTCATGAGAAATATATATGTATTTCCCTAAACATGTAGCAAAAGCAGGCATGTTATTAAAACACACATATATAAAAGAGCAGCACCACTCAATGCCTTGTATGTCCCAGTTTTCCCTAATATTTAAGTAGAAGAACTCACATGTATAAGGACTAGATTTAAGAAAATTACACATTACAGGACCACCAAGTAAGGAGCCAGGCTTCTAAATGCAATTTTTTACATGTTAAAGGTCACTTAAAATGCCAGAGGGCTAAGCACAATTGCCCTGTCAATCACTCTTCTAAATCCCAGGCTGAAACAATCGTTTTGTTGTCACTTACATGTGCCTAAAGGAGGTGCAAAAGCGGATGGGAAAATTTATACAAATGCAAGATTGGGAATACCTATATAATTTTTTCAACTGCTCTAACCACATCCAGAACACATTCTTGAATGTTTACTAAAGGTTAAAACACGTTAATGAAGTTTACGTGCATCAAGTGCCACTGGTGTGGGCACTTAGTGCACATTAATTTCATTAATGCACATTAAAACCATTAGTAAACATGCCCGTATGCATTTCATGGCAATTATATATGTAAATAGTTCATTTTATTTATTTATTGTTCCCTGTAAAATAGTTATCTCCAAGTTATAATGCCCTGTTCAATGTAATTTCAGTTTGTTCAATGTAAACCGCACTGATGCAGAATAGCGCGGTATATAAGAGAATGTAAATAAATAAATAAATAATAAATTATTCAGTTACATTTATAAATCACACAATCGAGAAACCACCCAATGTGATGTACAAGATAAAGCAAACCAAAGATACAATAAAGTCCCCAAACCAACCACATGTAATTACACGAGTATGCCATCTACACATGGAAACGTCACAATTTAAAATGGAAATGCCATTCTAAGTTTTGAAAATGACCTCCGTAGAAGGTAAGGTTAAAAGAAAACCAGAAGTCCATCATGTCTTTAACTGCTGGGGCAAATTAGTGGTGAAGAATTCTCCCTGGTACATGCCTCTCAGCTGAGACATGAAACAGATAAGAAGTTTTTAAATACTGCCATAGTTATGCTACTGTAGTTACTGCACTACTTTGTGAGGGGTTTTTTTTCAAGAAAAGAAATGCCACTGTTATACTGCCTATAAGTAATACAGAAGCTTTGAAATTAAAAGGTCTGTTTTGTGGTAAACTGCTTTGATATGGAGCTGGGCGTCTCAATTACTAACATACATGGGAAGACCTGAGTGTAACATACTTTTATCAATTCCCCCTGGTACTTGGCTATAATAGATATGCTGGTTTTTGCATGAGTTTACTTTCAGGAACAGAAATGTGGTTTCCATGTTAGTCCAGGCGAATATAAAGAAATAAGGTTAATAAACACAAACAACTTTGAGAGTTATGTTCTTGAACTGATCTCTTTGAAGCTTTACTTGGCCTGAATCCCTAAATTCATACTCAAAATTTCACTAATCTCCTAAATTTAGGAGCATAAAAAGTGGGTGACAGAGGAAGATTTAAGACAGGAAAAGAGTTAGGCACTTAGCAATGATTTTCAGCACTAGATTCAATAACCAATACTAGCCAATACTGCTCAGTATCCCCACAGACTGCCTTGGCACAACCCAGATATTGCTGGGGCGGTCCGTGGGCAGGGCTAAATATTACTGCTAACCAGATAGCGACTGAGGTCGCTGCTGAAACTGGATATTCAGTATACAGTGCTCAATATCTGCTTTCATTTCTGCCTGTGGTGATCAAGAGATCTGTTATCCGAATGGCAGCAATTTTCAACCACCACTTCTATAACTTAGGACGACTGAAAAGCAGGCCTAAGTTGCTATCTGGTTAAGTGCCAAGAGAAAATCGCCACTATCCAAAAAAAGTTGGCACTTACCCGAATAGTGTTGCTCAATCAGGATATTCAGTGGCAGCTACTATGTGGATACTGCCATTGAATATCCTGCTGATATTTAAGTTTATAGGGCCTGATTTTCAGCAGCAGCCACCAGCACTTCTAAAGCACATAGCCATCGCCGCTGAATACTAACCCCAAATATTCAATGCTGGGCCATACCCAGAAGCTAGCCAGGCAACTTTAATATTGAGCCACTGCCTGGTTAGCTCCCGTGGGTAAAGAAAGGCTAGTCTTTGTCGCGCCTATCTTTACCCATGGGTCGCTAACTGGGCAACGGCTCGATATCGCTGCTGCCTGATCAGCACTCGGTGCCACCTCCGCTCCACCCTGGAACACCCATGGCACACCCGGATGCTAACCAAGTAACACTGGGGCATGTAGCAGAGGCACCAGCGGATATCCAGTGGCATTAATCATGTTAGCGCCACTGAATATCCCACTAAATGGCATTTACATGGTTGTAGGTCTACAAACGAAATAAATGTTTTTGAATATCCCTGCCATAGTTTATTAAAAATTTGCTACGCTGCCTTTTGCTGTAGCATCAAGGTGGTTTACAAGATTTAAAATCAAGAAAATATAATAGGTAGTAGATAAAAGAAGATGGAGAAAGAAAGAGAAAAGAGGAGAGATAGAAAAAATGTCATTGTGTCGCCTTCAGCTCACATCCCTTCCACCAATATGTCTAAAGACCACCAAAGCTACGGTAATTCAAAAAATAAGTTTTAAAACTTTTTAAAACTCTTTTTAATAAAAATGTACTTCTTATCTAACATGAAACAGAATTCCAAAGGGTAGGGGCTAGGAAGTAAAATGCAGATTGGCATGTAGAGTCATGAGGGGCTATATTATTGGAAGAAATTACTAAATGGTTTTGTCCCTGGATGGGAAAGTTCCAGATGAGGGTATATGGAATAAGAGAGGCTGAAAAGTAAGTGAGAAGGTCAGAATTGAAGGTTTTATGAGATAACAATACAATTTTGAATTTTATATGGTATGAGATGGGAAGCTGATGACAAGGGCAATAACTAAGGTGGTCAATGCTGATTTATCTAAAAAAGATCAAATTGCATGAATGGTTCCAAGTGCAAAAAAGCAAGATTTAGTTACTGCAGAAATTTGAGAGTCAATGTAACATCTTAATATCTTCATGGAGGAAACCAGAGGACAAGTGTGCCCAAAAAGGAAAGAAGCAACTGGAGGTTCTAGTGGCCGTCCTGTTACATTATCTCTGATTTGGTGGGGTTGACCTTTAAGCGATCATCTTCCAGTCAATGTGAGATAGTGGAAAGGCATGTGTTAAGAGGCTCAAGGTCAAGCATGTGAGGTCAGCAAAGAAATGACCTGAAATACCAAGAGATTGAACTGAGAGAGCTAGCGGGCTGAGGAATAGATTGAATAAAATGGGGGAGAGGATAGAATCTTGGGAGGTTTCACAGTGTAATGGATGAAAGAGAAATATAATAGAACTGGTAGTAACTGTGAATGTTTGATAAAAATAAAGGTGACACACCAAAGGAGTGGAAAGACATGGATAAGAGAGTTCTTTTATTGCAAAGCCCAGCTCGGCCAACTTTCAGCAAAAATAGCTTTCGTTGGAAGTCTATAAAGTTAAATGCAAAATATAAAAACATTAAAAAAAATAAAACATAATTTAAAAGAATAAAACCAAAACTCATAAAAGGAAACATATACAGATAAAGTAGACAAACCAGACTCATGTGAACTATGTTGACAAATGTAGAGTTTTGGCAGGGGCAGCTGTATAATGAGGTGAAGTGAGGCTGCTGCCTCAGGCGGCAAAGTTTTGAGGGCGGCAAAAAATGCCCCCAAAACAGCCGCCTCACTTCGCCTTCAAAAGTTAACAAAGAAACCCCACATAAGTTGCTGCCTCTGTCGAGTCCACTTCTCGGCAGTGGCAAACTCATTGCCTCCTTTTCCTGCAGCCGCGGCTCTCTGCCTCTTAGAGAACCGCGGCTGTGCTGGTAATTGTAATTGAAATAAAAAGAATAAAATAAGCCGGTGTGGAGCCTTCCAGCCACCCGAATGACTCTGTGCATCTTTGCCCCACCCCCAAAGGAAGTTTTTACAACTTTTTGTGGGGGCGGGACAAAGCTGCACGGAGTCCTTCCAAAGGCGGGATTCTGGCTTACGTGGGCGTAAGAAAAACAACTATCAGTTCAGGTACGCAACACAATACAAGACATTTTTTTGTACTGGACTAACATCTGTGACCACTTTGAGGAACTTTGAACCCCACGTTGTCAAACCACCATAGCGGTCTGCATACGTAAGAGTATGTGCAATGTAGGAATCGCCGTGCCATCTTCAAAATGGAGACACGGAACAACATGGAAACATTTATTGAAAGGTCAGGAAACAGCAAACGTAGATACAGGCACGGAACCATCAGACTCTGCCACCGAAGGGCCACCAGAGGGATCTCATCCCCTGGTAACCGAGAAGCCAGGAGACCAACCGAGGAGTTACGTGAGGGATTCCACGACTTGGCAACCAAAGAATTGGCAAACGAGAAGTCGCCAGAAAGGAAGCTTCCCGACGGACCCCGGGTCTCCGCTGGTGAAGAATCACCTGTCTCAGCTAGCGAGGAGGCGCCCAATGTGGAAAAGCAGGAAATCCCGGTTGCGAGCTGTAATTCTTGCTCCCTGTCGGCAAGCCTTTCCTCGGAGGCTGTGGAGGTGGCTTTGGCTTGGGTGCTGGACTTTATGGTGTCTTGCCTGTGACAGTACTTCAAGGAGGGCCGGATGATGGAATTTGCCAGGAGCAGAGACTCCACTGAAGGTGAGCTGATCAGCTAGGGCAACTGTAGTGAAAGGGAGAGGGAAGAACGGCAGGGAATTCTTCGAGCCTTGTGATGCGTATACAGAGGGAACTGGAAACTCTGGGCTCGATGCAGCAAAGTGGTTAGCACAAGCCATAGCATAGTCACGTTCAATGCAGAAACTAGAGCCCAGTGCAATAAGACAGGTTTAGCTCAGAAGCTTTGTGTAACAAATGGCATTTAAATAAGCTCTGTGCAAAAAATGTGCATTAAACAAGAAAAGTGAGCCTGACACATGCCCACAGGGGTTTGCATTAATAGTCTGGCACCTGTGTCCATGGGCGGCTCTATAATGAGGCGGTTGCCTCAGGCAGAAAACCTTTGGGGTGGCAAAAATGCCTCACTCCGCCTTCAGTTTTACAAAAACAACACAAAAGAAAGTGGACTAGTGGCTGCAATTGCAGTAATTTAAAATGAAAAGTTAAAATGTAAATAGTTTTCCCTTAGTTGAAGCCCATGTTATGCTCCCTGTTCTTTGTAAACTTAAGACAGGTTTTATCTGTCTGAGTAAAATTTTGTTGTATGGAAACCGCACTGATGACAAAGAGCGCGGTATATAAGAACTGTTAAATAAATAAATAAATAAAATAAATAAAAGGAAACTGGTGTGGAGCCTTCCAGCCCTTTGGAACACCTGCTGCTGTATCCCGCTCCAGTGTCACTTCCTTTAGGGGGTGGGACGCAGCAGCAGGGGTTCCATAGGGCCAGAGGGCTACGCACCGGTTTCCTTTTCATTTGAAATTACTGCTATCGCAGCCACTGAGGAAGGGGAAGGAGCAGAACGGAGACAACATGGGAAGCAGGAGAGAGAGTGGAACGGAGTTACTTGGGGGGCGGGAAGGAGAGAGAGCAGACGGAGTTACATGGGGAGGGGAGAAGGAGAGAGAGCGGAACGGAGTTACACGGGGGGAAGGAGAGAGAGCGGAATGGAGTTACACGGGAGGAAGGAGAGAGAGTGGAACAGAGCTACATGGGGGGAAGGAGAAGGAGCTGACAGAGGGGGAAAGAGAGGGCTGGAAGGGAGCTGACAGGGGGAAAGAGGACTGAAAGGTAGCTGACAGAGGGGGAAGGAGAGAGAGTGGAACGGAGCTGAAAAGGGGGAAAGAGATGGCTGGAACGGAGCTGACAGAGGGGGAAAGAGCATTTCATTCCAGCCCTGACATGGCGGGAAAGAGGGGGCTGAAAGGGAAGTGATACCTGAGGATGGTACTGAGGGTGACTGGAAGGGTGATGACACTAGGGAAGGGAGGAGGGGGTAGAAGGGAGCTGACACCTGGGGGTGGGACTGGAGGAAGCTGACACTTGGGGATGGGATTGGTAGATGGTTGGTTAATGGGGAGGAGGCTGGCAGAGAGGATGCACTTGGGACTGGAAGGGAGCTGACACATGGGAAGGGTTACTGGGACTGGAAATAGGCTGATGGAAGGAAGAGAAGAAAACAAAGGAAAAGACAAGAAATGTCAGATAGAGTGCTAAGAGAAGACAGGAAAGTAGAAGCCTCAGATCAGGACCAGCATGACCAAAGAATAAAATGGTCAGACAACAAAGGTAGAAAAAATAATTTTATTTTCAATTTAGTGATTGGACTTTGTGTTATCTTTATATTTTATACAGTAGTGGGAACTGCATCTCTTATTTATTTTATTTTATTTATTTAGCATTTCTTATATACTGCCCCTTCCAATGATCAGGGGTGGTTTACATTGAACTGAAATTACAGAAACTTGGTTACAGGGAACATTTCAACTATGATACAATAAACTATGTACAGGTCAGCTAGCCCATTACAGTATACAGAAGTATCGTGGCAACTGCGTTTAAGATATTTACATGGTATATTGTGAACAGTGTATGATATATTGCATACAGTTTAAGATATGGGGTGTGGTAATATTAGGGCTCTTTAACCTGGAAAAAAGACGGCTGAGGGGAGATATGATAGAAGTCTATAAATTAATGAACGGAGTGGAACGGGTAAACGTAGATCAACTGTTTACGTTATCAGAATATATAGGAAGACTAGGGGACATGCAATGAAGCTACAGGGTAAACTATTTAAGACTAATAAAAGAAAATATTTTTTCACTCAACGTGTAATCAAACTCTGGAATTTGTTACCGGAGGATGTAGTAAAGGCTGTTAGTGTAGCTGGGTTTAAAAATGTTTTGGACAAGTTCCTGGAGGAAAGGTCCATAAACCATTATTAAGAAGGGACCCAGGATATCAATGCTTGACCTAGTACAAGCATTGCAGAACCTGTGTCTTTTGGGGAAACTGCTAGGTACGTATGACCTAGATTGGCCACTGTTGGAAACAGGATACTGGGCTTGATGGACCTTGGTCTGACCCAGTATGGCATATCTTATGTTCTTAGGGGTGAGTGGGGGTGGTAAATAGAGAAGTAGGATGAGGGGTTGGGGAGGTAGGTGGATTATAATATTCTGAGAAAAGTACAGTTTTTAGGATTTTACGAAATGCTTCCTAGGTCCTTGGTTGATCTGATGGAGTCTGGGAGGGAGTTACAGAGGGTCGGGGCAGAATATCTGAAGGCTCTGTTGCTGGTAGTTTTCTTAGTTTTCCTTACTGAAGGGGGCAAGGCTAAGAGGTCCTTTGTACATGCTCTTCTTAATCTGACATCAGATTGCGGCTGGATCAAGGTAGATAAAAAGGAGGGGGAGATGCTATTGTGTAGTTTAAAGGTTGTGACTAACATTTTGTATCTTACTGTGGAAGTGATGGGGAGCCAATGAAGGTTACAGAGTATCGGGGTGATGTGGTCCGTAAGTCTTGCCTTGGTAATAATCCTAGCCATTACATTTTCTGCAAGTTCCTGAGGGTAGATTGTCTTTTTAGATAGGCCCTGTAACGGACAATTGCAGTAGTCCAGGTGAGGAGTGATCAAAGCCTGGACTACTGTCCTGAAGTTTTGGGTGTCAAGGATCGGTCTGAGGTGTTGTATGGTTTTTAATTTAAAAAATATTGTCCTAGCCATTTGTTTGACTTGGGCATTCATAGTAAGTGCTGTGTCGATAATGACACCTAAGTACTTTACTTCCTGTTTGACTGGCAGTTCAACATTATGGAGTTTGACGGAAGAGGGGGGTGTGAAGTTCTAGCTTCTAGTTGTGAATAAGATTTCAGTTTTCTTGAAATTTATCTGCATGTTTGCATTTAACCATGATTCTGCTTCAGTTATGCAGTCGGTGATGTCTTTATATTCGGGATTTTTGATGTCAAATGGAGCATATACCATAATATCATCGGCATAGATGAGATGTTTGATGTTGTATTTTCTGAAAATTTCGCAAATAGGTATTGCACTGCATGCAGAGGCTGGCTTCTTGAGGTTTCTGTTTAATTTTTGTCTTCATATTTTATTTTTACTTTAGGTTGTGATCACTTATTCTGTACTTGGTGAGAATCTGTGTTCTGACTGTGTGACCAAGGCCTTGTGTTCTGTTAACATGAAATTTATACGCAGGGATCTGTACTGTAGTAATTTGCCTTGTTCACATTTTCAAATAAGTGTTAGATGTTCTAGGGCCTGCTGCAGTATTTATAGTTCTGCTTTTTTCTGGGTAGGCACCTTGTATGAGTTTTGGAAGTTTATGCTGATAATGATATGGCAGATTTGGCCTTGTAGATCTTTGATGACTTTTGTAGGGTTTTATATTAGTTCCCAATATGCCTGGTACTGGAGAATGTTTGTTAGTGAAATGGGGGGCGCCATCTCATCCCTCGCCTCAAGCAGCAGATTGCTTTGAGCCGCCCCTGGGTTTTGGATTTGTGCAAATAGTATTCCTTGCATAAGAACATAAGATATGCCATACTGGATCAGACCAAGGTCCATCAAGTCCAGTATCCTGTTTCCAACAGTGGCCAATTTGGTCATACGTACCTAGCAGTTTCTCCAAAAGACACAGGTTCCACAATGCTTGTATTGGGTCAAGCACTGATATCCTGGGTCCCTTCTTAATAATGGTTTATGGACCTTTCCTCCAGGAACTTGTCCAAACCTTTTTTAAATCCAGCTACACTAACAGCCTTTACTACATCCTCCGGTAACAAATTCCAGAGTTTGATTACACGTTGAGTGAAAAAATATTTTCTTTTATTAGTCTTAAATAGTTTACCCTGTAGCTTCATTGCATGTCCCCTAGTCTTTCTATATTCTGATAACGTAAACAATCGATCTACGTTTACCCGTTCCACTCCGTTCATTAATTTATAGCCGTCACTTTTCCAGGTTAAAGAGCCCTAACCTTTTTAGCTTTTCTTTATAGGGGTATCCTTCCATCCCCTTTACCATTTTGGTGGCTCTTCTCTGAACCTTTTCTAATAACGCTATATTTATTTATTTATTTATTTATCTCTCTTATATACCACGCTATTCGACATCAGTGCGGTTTACATGGAACAATAATATTCTTACGGTGGGGGATTACACCGTAAGTTACAAGTAACAGGGAGCTCAACTTGGATAACCAGAGTAACTATTTGCAGATATATATGTGTAAATATATACATATTGTGATGAGGAGAGTATGATTGAGTCTATGGAATTGGAAGAAAATCAGACATTTACCTTTAAAGAAAGAGACAGGCAAGGAATCAGTAGCTCTCAAACTGCAGGTAGAGAAAAAAAACACGCAGCTACTGAGGACAGGACACACCCAAGCTCTGCTAATCCAAGGGCAGGCTTGGAAATTAATGAGGGACACCTGGGTGAAGGGGAGTGCACGGTAGTTCAGAGACACTCTTATAGACCCAGGGAAATATTGGAGGAAAGGACAGAGAGAGAGAACAGCCAGAGAGAAGGCAACAGGAACAGGAGTACCAGGACGAGGCAGCACATGCAGCAACATACTGGAAGGAAAGATACAGGAAACCAGCACTCGAGAGAGCTGACCAGTGAGAACACTGAAGAATTCAGTGGGGAGAGAAGCACCAGAGAAAGGCCCAGAGAGTTCACCGTGGAGGAGAACGGTGGAGACTTCCAAGGGAATCTCAGAGGTGAAAGCCCTAGTCAGAAGGAAAACCAGGATTGCAGGGAAACTGAAATTGGTTTTAAAACTAGGAGAGCTGTGCCAGAGAGAAGTGCTGATAAGGGTCAGGCTGCAGTGCCAACCATTCCTGAACCAGCTAAAGAGCTGCAACTTCCAAAAAGGTGTGTGAATAAAAGGGTAGCCAAAAGTGCCGTAAACCAGTTAGAGGCATTGTGTCATTTGATGCAAGAAAAGAATCTCCACGTTCCTGGTGGAAACCCTGTGCATAGGGAAAAGCCTCAGTGGAGAAAGGTTCTGGAACTTTTAGAGAATATTAAGCCTGAAGTTTTTCATGTTGGCTTAAAGCCAGATTTACCGGACACAGGTCCTGAGGAAATGCAGATAGACTATTATGAATCTGATGAGGGGTCTGAAGATTCAGTTATGGATTGTTCTCTGTGCCAGAAGGCAGAGTAAAAAGTTCTTGGATAAAAGAAGGGAAAAGCCTATAACCTGAATGTCCTAGAAGGCAGTGTGAAAACAGGGAGAAAAGTGTTTAGCCAGGAATGCTAAAGAACCCTGTTGCTGACGAAAGGATATTTCTTTTGGGTTTGAAGAGAAGAGAAGCCTTGCTTGATTGCTGAATGATTTGAAAAACAGCGACACATGTTAAAAAGCTACATAAAGCAGTTTCATTGTTTGGTTTGGTATAAATGCCTATGGATTATTATTTGGAGAAAGAATCCTGTTTGTTTTGCGTTGAGCCTTAATGCTCTTTAGAAAAAGAAATAAATTCCTGTGTTTTGCCTTGTAAACCCTCGGTCTCCACACAACTTGTTTTTTTTCCAAACAACATAACTACAAATCCCAGCAGCCCCAGCGCTGGATGAGGAAGAAAACTCTATAATTAAAGGACTAACAAGTGCAGCCCTAGATTTATAGGCTGTTGCCTGGGCCAGGGGCCTCCACAATATACATAAATATTTACACATATATATGTCTAAATTTCAGTTTGTTCAATGTAAACCGCACTGATGCAGAATAGCGCGGTATATAAGAGAATGTAAATAAATAAATAAAATTAATAAATAAATATATATCCTTTTTAAGATACGGCGACCAGAATTGCACACAATATTCAAGGTGTGGTCTCACCATGGAACGATACAGAGGCATTATATATCCTTTGTTTTATTTTCCATTCCTTTCCTTATGATACCTAGCATTCTATTTGCTCTCTTGGCTGCCGCTGCACACTGGGCCGAGGGTTTTAACATGTTATCCATAAACACGCCTCAATCTTTTTCCTGGGTGGTGGTTCCTAATGTGGAACCTTGCATCGTGTAACCATAGTTTGGGTTGTTCTTCCCTAGGTGCATACCTTTGCACTTGTCCACATTAAATTTCATCTGCCACTTTGATGCCCAGTCTTCCAATTTATCAAGATCCTCCTGCAGTTTTCCACAATCCTCTTGGGTTTTAACAACTTTAAATAGTTTTGTGTCATCTGCAAATTTGATAACGTCACTCGTTATTCCCTTTTCCAGGTCATTTATATGTCAAAAAGCAGCAGACCCAGCACAGATCCCTGGGGTACACCACTATTCACCTTTCTCCATTGGGAAAATTGGCCATTTAGCCCTACCCTCTGCTTTCTATCTTTTAACCAGTTCCTGATCCACAATAGTACACTGTTTCCTATCCCATGACTCTTTAGTTTTGCCAAAAGTCTCTGATGAGGGACCTTGTCAAAGTCTTTCTGAAAGTCCAAATACACTATATCAACCGACTCACCTTTGTATACCTGTTTATTCACACCTTCAAAAAACATAACAGATTAGTAAGACAAGATCTTCCTTGTCTAAAACCATGTTGGCTGTCTCCCATTAAGCCATGACTATCTACATGTTCAGCAATTTTGTTCTTTATGATAGTTTCTACCATTTTTCCTGGTACTGACGTCAGGCTCACCAGTCTGTAGTTTCCCGGGTCACCCCTGGAACCCTTTTTAAAAATTGGCGTTACGTTCCCCATCTTCCAATCTTCAGGTATTACAGATGATTTTAATGATAGATCACAGATTACTAATAGCAGGTCTGCAATCTCATATTTCAGTTCTTTCAACACCCTTGGATGTATATCATCCGGCCCAGGTGATTTGCTACTCTTCAGTTTATCTAATAGTTGTAATACATCTTCCCGATGTATCGATATTTCCTTCAATTCTTCCGCACATTTAAATACACTTCAGTTATGGATAACATCCCTACATCTTCCTCAGTAAAGACCGAAGCAAAGAATTCATTCAGTCTCTCAGCTATCGCCTTGTCGCCTCTTAGTGCCCCTTTAACCCCTCATAAATAGTCTGATATGGATATACGGTTTCTTCCCCTTTTGCCTTTCCTTCCTTCTCCCCTTTTCCCCTCCCTTCCCCCTCTCCTCCTTCACCCCCTTTTCTTACTCTTCCCCTCTTTCCCCTTTCCCCTTCCCCCTCCCCTTTTTGTTTGTTAATTTCTGGTTTTTATCTTGTAGTGCTCTGTTGAGATTCTTATTTGTATCTCCATTTTGAAAGTTTCGACAATTCACATGAGTCTGGAATGTCTGCATTATCTGTATATGCATCCTTTTATGTGTTTTGGTTTTATTAATTCTTTTAAATTATGCTTTATTGTTATATTTTTGTTTTTTTATGTTTTTATATTTTGTATTTATTTTTATAGACCCCTGATGAAAGCTATTTTTGCTGAAACTTGGCCAAGTCGGGCTTTGCAATAAAATGGTTTCCTTCCACTCCTTTGGTGTGGCTGTTGTTCCTATTGCAGAAGTTCCCTTCAGTTTTTGCTTTTGGCAAAAAAAATGGCCATTTCAAAACTGTCCCAGAGATATCAATATCTAATAAGTGGTGAAAATCGATTATGGTCAACTAAATCAAAGACATCTTCTAAGTTTAATGAAACAATGAGTGCCACTTTTCCTGCATCTAGAAACTTGTGAATTTCACAAACTACAAACATGGTCAGTGCTACTATTAGGCAAACTAGGCTGTTGCCTAGAGCATCAGCCCTCCAGGGGCACTCATTGCCGCTGCTGCAGTTGCCTAGAGCATCAGCCCTCCAGGGGCACTCATTGCCACTGCTGCAGTTGCCTAGAGCATCAGCCCTCTGAGGGTGCCCATTGCTACCACTGCCTGCCCCTCTCGGGACCTACAGCAGCAGCAATGGCCGCAAAAGGCCCCATGGCACTTACCTTAAAACGTCAGTATCACTGGGCTTTTTGCTTCCGCCCCCCTCTAATGCCCGATGCTAACTTCCTGTCTGCAGACTGTAAATCAACATCAGGCATCAAAGAGTGCAGAAGTAAAAAGTTCCACGGCACCAAAGTTTTAAGGTAAGCGCCACGAGGCTGTTTGTGGCTATTGTCATCACTGTAGGTCACAGAGAGGGGTGGGAAGCAGTGACAATGGGCACTGTGGGGGAGGGGTGCAAGGGATGAGGTCCTCCCTTTGCTCTGGCCCTGACTAAAAAGGCTGAGCAGGTTTCTGTGCTATAAAGAGCACTAAATCCAGACTGACAAGGGTGTAAGATGTTCTTGTCAACAAAGGGGTATGTTTACTAAACCGTCTTAATGTTACCGGCGCTAGTTGCAGTGTTAATGTGAAGAATGCCATATAAGGTAGTGGGTGTACTGGCAGCAAGGTAGCAAGAATCTGTATCGCGCGATAGAGGGCGCCTTGGCTTGTTAACGCGCGTTAACCTTAAGTTCATGCCAGCGCTGTGTTAGACGCTATAGAGATGTAGCCTGCTGGTTATTGCAATGACTGTGGAGGCAGAGGTCATGAGTTCAATCCTACAGTGGTGTTATTTACTAAGGCTGTCTGAGGGATTTCCTTTTAATTTAAATAAGTGCTGCCAGCAAAAACACCCTCACAGTGCCGTAATCTAAGGTGCCTCATAAGGCGCCCTATAGGGTGCCCTATAAGACGCCCTATAGGGCACATTATAAAGTGCCCTGTCCTCCAAGTGCCCTGATTGACAATGAGCATGCGCTGGCGTCTCTGAGAGATGGAGAAGCTGAATATTTGTTTGCAGTAGAATTGAGCGTTGAAACAGGGCATCACGATTTTATTTGCCCGAAACGCAGTGCTGTGTCTTCAAAAAACTGCTGCTGGACTCCTGTGAGTTTAGGTTAAAAGTTGCCGACTCCAGTGGGTTAAATCTGAGTTTGAAAATTATCAAGACTCAGAGTTGTCGAGACAGCAGACAAGATAAGTGGCTTTTTGGCAGTCTTTCTATTTGGATCTCGTCATTAAACATGGAATACAAGGGGAAGTAAGATTTTTTAATATATTATGGTGTAGGTATCACTAATTTATGGTGTTTTTGTCTATGTTTTGAAAGCTCTGATTGTGGCTTTTTAATTTGAGTAAAATGGAAGTTTAGCCTCAAGAGGTAGTTGTATCCTCACTGCATATCTTCCGACATTAACATACTTACACACACGTTTGCTCACTTTTTTCAGGTCTACTCTATTTTTGCTTTGGGTGTTTATTTTATCTGCAATAAAGGTTCCTTCATTATTATCATGTTTAGTACTGGGTAAAATAATGTAACATGGTCTGCAGGAGCCACAGCTGGGACCTGAACCTGTGACCTTCTGCCCCTGAACACACTGGCTGTGTGTACTGCACCACACTGTTGCCACAGAGGCAGGTCATTTCCTGGGGATGCCATTACTATTCGCCAGACAGACCTTGTCTTTTGCAGTGCATGGCACCCACCTAAACAGGGCTTGGCCTTGGTCTGCTGTGGGCAGATGCCACTGCCCCCTCCACCACCAGCACCCCTCCGCCACCATGCTGACATGCCCTTATGCTGGTGGTGCTGGTGGTGTGCAGTCCGAGGCCATCCAGTGTGCCGGTAGGCGGTTGCCTATGGTGCGTGATGTGGGGTAGGTGTGCCTGCATAGACATCCACGCTTCCCCGGCACCGCCTGCCAATGTTATGTGCCCTTTGGGGTACTTGCTGGGTAATGTCCATTGTGGCACTGTGGGACACACACTCGTGGACATGTTTGCCCTTGGTCAGGTGCTGTCTTGCAGGTTTTCCATTTCTACATTCCTATGTGTCACCTAGGCATATGCCTAGTCTACCCTGTGCCCCAGCTGCCCCACTGCATGTCCTGCCTGCAGCCCCCTGTACCCCATTTGCAGCCTCACCATAGTGCCCTTTCGTACTTGGGCACTATGCTGTTGCTGCACATGTATCACTACTATCACTTTTCTTGGTCTCCCTGCCTTTGCTGTACATTGCTGACTGAGATGGTTTCTCTCTCCTGCAAATTTATTTATTTATTTGTACATTCTTTTATACCGCCTCTTCCAGAGATCAGATGCAGTTTACATATAACAGAACAAAATAATAATGAACTTATTATTATTTTTACAATGAACGTTTTAGAACAATTTAGTTAAATATATAATAAACTTTTAAACTTTTAAAACTATTAAACAACTGAACTATTTACAGAAGGTAATGTATATGGTTCCATTTCCTGAATGACTGGGTGGTACAGAGATGTGGGGAATTGTGCATGTGTGCATTTGTGTGTGTAATGTGTCTATGTTATGTCTAAGTAGGGTCAGTGTATGGATGCTGATCAGTGTTGACCTATGAATTCAGGACATCATTGTGTTGTAGAATGTAAAAATGCTGGGTAAATAGATACGTTTTTAGATCTTTTCTAAATGACTGTAGGTTCTTAATCTCTCTGAGTTCAACTGGGAGGTTGTTCCACAAAGTAGGTGCAATGAACGAGAAGGCAATGTTGCTTGTTTTCTGCCCTGATTTTCTAATGGAATCGGGAACTAGCAACATGTGGAGATTCGCTCTTCTTCTTGACCTACTTTCCTGGGGAGTATGGATTAGCGTTGCAAGATATAACGGGGCTATATTATTGATGAGCTTGAACGTGGTAATCATTAGTTTGTATAGGATTCTACACGAAACTGGGAGCCAATGCAGGGTGTAAAGAATAGGAGAGATGTGGTCAGATAATTTTGCTTTGAAGATCATCCTTGCAGCAACATTTTGAGGCAATTGTAGAGTATGCAGATTTTTCTTAGAGGTTCCTTGAAGTATGGCATTGCAATAATCTAAATGTGGTGTTATCAGAGTTTGTGCCACAGTCCTGAAGTCGTTACTGTCTAATATCGGTCTGAGCTGTTGGATTGTCCTTATTTTAAAGAATATAGTTTAAGCAGTTTGCTTTATATGAGGGGTTAAGCTGAGCGTTCTATCAAGAGTGACCCCCAAATATTTAACCTCTGTCTTCACTGGTAGGGTGATGTTTCCAATGTTGATAACTGGTGGTGGGGAGAAGTTAGGGTTTTTCGTTATAAATAGCACTTCTGTTTTTTTGAAGCTGATATTCATGTTCATTGATTTAAGCCACTTTTCTGCTTCGGTGAGACAACATGATATACTGTCATAGTTGGGGTTGGATACATCAAATGGCATGTACAACATAATGTCGTCTGCATAGATGTGGTAACTTATTTTATGGCGTTGGAAGATGCTGCAGATCGGCTGAAGATACAAATTAAAAAGTAGCGCTGAGAGGGCGGAGCCCTGTGGGATACCCTGTTCTTGCGGGAATGGCAATGAGGAGACGTGGTCTATTTGAACATATCGGGTCCTGTTAGTGAAATAGGATTTAAACCATTCAAAAGCTTTGTCCTTAATGCCTAATTGGGAGAGTCTAGATATGAGCATGACATGGTTTACATTGTCAAAGGCCAATGAAATATCAATGAAAATGCGTATGAAGGCTCGCTTGGTATTATCGATGCCCCTGATAATAGTGTTGAATAATGCTAAGAGGAGTGTTTCCACACTGTGGAAGGGGCAGAACCTATATTGATGTTTATCTAAGGGTGCAGTTGAGTCAATATAATCCTGCAGTTGTATCTGCACAACCTTCTCAATTATCTTAGAGAGAACGGAATACTTGTGATGAGGCGATCTGAAGCAGGGTCATTGCTGTCCAGGGATTTATTCGTTAGTAATGGGTGAATTGTTGACTTTTAAGATCCTCTACTATGGATCCTTGAAGTAGAAATTGGTTCCCTATGTTCAGTAAATCTGGGGCCAGGTCAGCCTTAGTTGCTTTGATCCACGCCACCGGACAAGGATCTAAAAGTGAAGTGGTAGTATTGAGTTTAGTGATAGTATGGAGCAATTGTTTGTTTGTAATAGGAAGGATAGTGTTCCATTCAAAGTGGCTATTGTCTGTTGGAGATAGGAGTACTGGAGTGAAATAGCTATTCTGTTTAAGTTTGCTAGCAAAATGGTCAGCTATGTCTTGTGGGTTGATAGGAATCTTGTTAGGGTTATTTGCGGAGATTTTGTCAGGGATTTAACAATGTCAAATAATTCCCTAGGACGGTTTATGGCCTTTGTCAATATTTTAGTACAGTATTGCTTCTTAGCATTATTGATAGTTTCCTTGTAGACGTTGAGCAGTGAAAAGTAATGAGTCCTGAGTTCTTGGGTTTTTTCCTTCTCCATGTAGATTCCAGTTTCCTGAGTCCCTTTCTTAGTGTTGCTAGTTCAGCTGTGAACCATCTCTCATTTGTTTTGTGTTTGTAACGCCTCTGGGAAGGTAATGGTTCCGAAGCTAACTTTATAGTTGAATTCCAGTTTGATACTGTTTCGCTAAGGTTATTAGAACAAGAGTCTAACTTAGTTAATACTGTTTCAAGAAACATTTCCTTATCAAATGGTCAAAATCTCTGGCTTTGGTGTGTGGTGTCAGGATGAACACTGGTAGGATGAGGGTAATGAAAGGAGAACTGTATCATAAAGTGGTCAGACCAAGGCACCTGAGTTATAGAGTGTGATATATGTCGTGGTGGCTCAGTATACTGAGTTGGAAGGAATATCAAGTCGAGGATGTTGCCTTTGGAGTGTGCTGGGTAATTAATTATTTGCTTAAAACCCATTTCTTCCATTGCCTCAATGAAGGATGCTTCTTGATTGCCGGGCAGAGAAGGCAGGTTAAAGTCACCTAGCATGATAAGGGGTTTCTTTACAGAGTAGCTGCAAGCAAATTCAAATATGGTGGCTACATTTTGATTATTTGCAGTAGGGTGCCTGTATATATGGCAAATTGCTATATCTTTATTTTCAACCTTGAGGATGTTCATATCATCTTGGTTCTCACAAATGGTGGGTGTTACGTTGAGACCTGATTTTGCTAATATGAGAGCACCCCCTCCTTTTGTGCGGTCCCTATTGCAGGTGAAAATAGAGTATCCCTGTACTTTTATCTGGTTTAGAAGTACTGAGTCAGCTGCAGTTAACCATGTCTCAGTGACGCATAGGAGGTCTGGGTTTTCTTCCTTGACCAGGTCAGCTAGGAGTGGGATTTTATTTCTAATTGACCTGGCGTTGATGAGGATGAAGGAGATTAGAGTAGGGACGTTGTTTATGTTCATAGGGTTATTCTTATGTGTAGGGTTTATATAGATCAGCCTGAGGTTTGTCGGAAGTGTTCCTCCCAAGAATACTTGTTTAGTGTTTTGTCTTGGTTGGACTTGTCTTTGTCGGTAAGGAATGACATGGATGTAAGAGGATTCAGGGAAGTTCAATGTAGGGGAGAGAGTGTGGATATGAGGGACAGAGGAGACCAACAGACTAAATACAAATATGATATTCAAGAAGAATAGAATCATTTTCTTAAGGTTCATTCTAGACAGTTCAGAGACAGAAAATTACAGGAAATGCAGTATATGGAATACAGTGACCCAGTTATAGTATAGACTCAAAAAGAAACAGTGTTATGCTACAACAATTTAGAGACTTTTCAACTTACAGAGGGTCGCTTGGTTTAGTAAGGTTATCAGAGTTTGTGCCACAGTCCTGAAGTCGTTACTGTCTAATGTCGATCTGAGCTGTTGGATTGTCCTTATTTTAAAGAATATAGTTTTAGCAGTTTGCTTTATATGAGGGTTAAGCTGAGCGTTATACTTCCTACCTCGGTTCCCACCGAAGGGCCACACCAAAGGGCCCTCTGGTGAGAGCTCAGGCAAGGGCCCGCAAGACGCGGGCACGCTTTAGTTAAGCTGCCTTTTAAGTAGTTCTGTGCCGGTCTGCGATGATGCTGCAGGAGGCGGAGCTTAGTCGGTCGCGTGGTGTAAAGAGGAGCAGGAAAGGAGCCGATCAGCTTTAGTAGAAGGGCTGGCTCACCTTTCCCTTGCCGATCAGGATCTGCTGCTGTTGTTGATGCTGGGGCAGGCTGTCTAGAGGCTGATGCTGCCCTCAGGGATCGGCGATTGCACTCGCTGAGTCCGATGGATCAGAGGGAGAGAGGGAAGTCCTCGGTAGAGCTGCCTTTTAAGTAGTTCTGTGCCGGTCTGCGATGATGCTGCAGGAGGCGGAGCTTAGCCGGCCGCATGGTGTAGAGAGGAGCAGGAAAGGATCCGATCAGCTTTAGTAGAAGGGCTGGCTCACCTTTCCCCTTGCCGATCAAATGTGCCTATAACGCGAGGTTTTCACTGGCGTTTTCAGACCCTGATTTCACAGCGTTAGTGTGCCTGGAGCCTCTCCCCGCCCACTCTCCGCCCATTGACCCCTTCTGTCCGCCCTCTGGCATGACTTACTCCACCCTCTGTGGGCCTTAATGCCACGTTATCACGCGATAAGTGACGTTGTCGCACAGTAATCGCGCGATAACGTCACCGCTGTGACATTAGCGCTGTTTAGTAAACATACCCCAAAGTCTCTCGGTTATAGAAACACTGCCTTATTAGTGACTTATGCTAAGAAAGGAAGAGAGAAAAAAGGTTTGCAATTTTCTGGTCCTGCGGGATTTTAGAGACACTTTTTTTAAAACAGGTTTGACTGAAGCTAACTTCTTTTTAGGTGGAAGGTCACCAGATTCACCATAGATATAATATGCAAATGCAAAGCTTGAAGTTGAGTTTTTAGGAGTTTAGAGGGAAGGAGATCAGCAGGAGAGATAGTAAAATGCAATTGGGGGACCAGCAGTTTACTTGAGATAGGCATAATGGATCAAATGGGTTTGGACTGGATTGGTAAATGAGTGGTTAGGGGGATAGTGAACTAGATAGTGTATTTCCTTTAAATGTAATGTACTGTATGATGACAGATCTTCAGCAGAAGGAATGGTTGTTGAGGGAGTAGAAGGCTACCCTCCAAAACTGCCCTACCATCCTGCAAAATGCCTCAGCACTTCAAAACTAACCCTTGCAAATGCCCCACCATCGCCAAAATGCTCCATACTCATAAGGTACCCTCCTACAACTTCCTCCCTTTTGCCTTTTTCTCTTGTGTTGCAGTATTAGAACTACAGAGGGTGATGCTACTGCAAATAATCTCCTTTCCCTTAGGAAGAGAGCTGGGAGAAAAGGAGTGGAGGTAGGGAGGATTAGAGACTGACAGAAAATCTTTACAGCCAGGAGAGGGAAGGGAAGTGAAAGATGTAGTGGTCTAAAGAGCAACAGCTTTGGGCCAAAGGCCCAAAGACACTGGGGCATCTCATTCGGGTTTATGAGCTATTGAAACAGCTGGAGCTGTGCTCAGTGCCAGAGCAGCTCAGCTGAGAAGATGAAGGGCTTGGTGCCTAGACCAGGCAAGCACATTTTTAAAGACCAATTATTTGATTAAAGAGACTCTTATGAACTGAACTTATGCTGACACTTTAGAAAAATTTGCATGAAAGTTTTATTCCAAGCTACAGCGGGACATCTGTTGACTATGAGGAGTCCTTCTGAAGCCACCTAGCTAGAGGTGGAACAATGGTGCAGGCAGTTCAGAAGGAATGTGTAGCCCCTCTCAAGATATTATCTAGAATGATTTGTAAATAATTATGGAGTCTTTTGTGGGTATAAGCTTGCATGCCATTTAAGGAAAATAGTTTATTCTGACCTTGCTTCTAGAGAACTAAATAGCAGATGATTTTTGGGGGGTTTAGAATAAGTTTGTGGTTTCTGATCCAATCTCTGATTTTATCTAGATAATCACTCAGGGTGTTTTGAAAAATAAAGTCCCAAGGTTCATATGCAATCAAAATCTGGATGTCATCCACGTACATGTATACACTAATCCAAAACCCAGTATGAAAGTGGCAAGTAGAGCAATGCAGAGCCGGCCCGTCCATTGAGCAAGAATGTTTTTTGCACAGGGCCCCGCGTTTCAGGGGGCCCCACGCAAAAAACATTCTTCATCATCCCAAGTTAAAAAAAAAAAAACAGCTGCTTCTGCCGCGGCAGCATCAAGAGTGCCGCCGCGGGGCCCCCCCTGCCCGGCAGAGCCTCCCTGCATCGTAGGCTAGCGTTGAATCCCCGAACGCGGGCTTCTTTCAGAGCCGCGAGAGTTTCCTTTCTCGCGGCTCTGTTAATCCCGCAGCTGGTTTTTTTTATTTTTTACTTTGGGATGATAGGGGGGAAGGGGGTTTAGGACTGGTAATGGGCTATGGGGGGGGGAGGCTAAGACTGGAAGTGGGCTGATAGGGGAGGGTTAGGACTTGTAATGGGCCATGGGGGGGGTGCTAAGACTGGAAGTGGGCTGATGGGGGGGGATTAGGACTGGTAATGGGCTATGGGGGGGGCTGACTGGAAATGGGCTGATGGGGGATTTAGGACTGGTAATTGGCTATGGGGGGGGCTAAGACTGGAAATGGGCTGATGGGGAGGTTTAGGAATTGTAATGGGTTATGGGGGGGGCTAAGACTGGAAGTGGGCTGATGGGGGAGGGTTAGGAATAGTAATTGGCCAAGGGGGGGTGCTAAGACTGGAAGTGGGCTGATGGGGAGGTTTAGGATTAGTAATGGGTTATGGGGGGGCTAAGACTGGAAATGGGCTGATGGGGGTTAGGACTGGTAATTGGCTATGGGGGGCTATGACTCGAAATAGGCAGATGGGGTGCTATCACTGCAAAAAGGGTGATGGGGGGGTTAGGACGGAATGGGCTGATGGGGAGGTTTAGGACTGGTAATGGGTTGGGGGGGCTAAGACTGGAAGTGGGCTGATGGGGCAGGTTCGGACTCTTAATGGGCCATGGGGGGATGCTAAGACTGGAAGTGGGCTGATGGGGAGGTTTAGGACTGGTAATGGGTTATGGGGGGAGTTAAGACTGGAAATGGGCTGATGGGGGTTAGGACTGGTAATGGGCTATGGGAGGGGTTAGGACTGGTAAGGGGTTATGGGAGGGGTTAGGACTGGTAATGGGCTGATGGGGGATTAGGACTGGTAATGGGCTATGGGGGGCTAAGACTGGAAATAGGCTGTTGGGGGGGCTAGGCCTGGAAATAGGGTGATGGGGGGTTAGGACGTAATGGGCTGATGGGGGGTTAGGACTAGTAATGGGCTATGGGGGGCTAGGACTGGAAATGGGCTGATGGGGGGTTAGGACTGGTAATGGGCTGGGGGGCTAAGACTTATAATGTGCTGGGGGGGTTGCTAGGACTGGAAATGGGTTATGGGGGGGCTAAGACTGGAAATGGGCTGATGGGGGTTTAGGACTGGTAATAGGCTGGGGGGGGGCTAAGACTGGAAATGGGCTGATGGGGAGGTTTAGGACTGGTAATGGGTTACGGGGGGGGCTAAGACTGGAAGTAGGCTGATGGGGGAGGGTTAGGACTAGTAATGGGCCAGGGGGGGTGATAAGACTGGAAGTGGGCTGATGGGGAGGTTTAGGACTGGTAATGGGTTATGGTGGGGCTAAGGCTGGAAATGGGCTGATGGGGGTTAGGACTGGTAATGGGCTATGGGAGGGGTTAGGACTGGTAATGGGCTGATGGGGGATTAGGACGGGTAATGGGCTATGGGGGGCTATGACTGGAAATAGGCTGATGGGGGGTTAGGACTGGAAATAGGGTGATGGGGGGGTTAGGACGTAATGGGCTGATGGGGAGGTTTAGGACTGGTAATGGGTTGGGGGGGCTAAGACTGGAAGTGGGCTGATGGGGGAGGGTTAGGACTAGTAATGGGCCATGGGGGGATGCTAAGACTGGAAGTGGGCTGATGGGGAGGTTTAGGACTGGTAATGGGTTATGGGGGGAGCTAAGACTGGAAATGGGCTGATGGGGGTTAGGACTGGTAATGGGCTATGGGAGGGGTTAGGACTGGTAATGGGCTGATGGGGGATTAGGACTGGTAATGGGCTATGGGGGGCTAAGACTGGAAATAGGCTGATGGGGGGGCTAGGCCTGGAAATAGGGTGATGGGGGGGTTAGGACGTAATGGGCTAATGGGGGGGTTATGACTAGTAATGGGCTATGGGGGGGGCTCGGACTGGAAATGGGCTGATGGGGGTTAGGACTGGTAATGTGCTGGGGGGGCTAAGACTGTTAATGGGCTGGGGGGGTTGCTAGGACTGGAAATGGGCTGAGTGGAAGGAGGGCTTGAACTGCAAATAGCTGATGGGGACGGGGGCTTGGAATGGAAATGGGTTGTGAGGGGGAAGGAGCTAGGACTGGAAATGGGTGAGTGGAGGGGGGCTAGGACAGGAAATGGGCTGATGGAGGGGCTAGAATAGGACTGGAAATTGGCTGTTGGGGGGGTGCTAAGATTGGAAATGGGCTGTGGTGGGGGTTTGGATTGAAATGGACTCATGAAGGGGCTAGAACTGGAAGTAGGCTCATGGGGGTTTGGATTGGAAATGGGCTGAGTGGAGGGGAGCTAGGATTTGACATGGGCTGATGGGCTCATGGGGGGCTGGGATTGGAAATGAGCTGATGGAGGGACTCGGATGGGACTGGAAATAGATGGGGGAGTTAGGACTGGAAATAGGCTGATGGTGGGTCTAGGATAGGACTGGAAATGGGCTTATAGGGGGCTAGGGCTGGAAATGGGCTGATGTGGGGACTATAAGGGAGTGGATGCTGGGTGGGACTGGAACTAGAATGGAGCTGATGTTGGGGGAGGATTAGAATGGGATGGAGCTGGGAGAGTGAAATGGAGAGGGAAAAAATATTTTGTGTGGGAGGGAAGACAAATCTACAATTGGCCGGATATTGGGAGAGTAAGTGGGGATTGAGAATGGAGGGGTAAAATTTGAGTAGATGAAATAGGAATGAGGAAAGAGCAAAAGGAGAAAGATTAGTATGTTAAAGCAGATGTAGAGAGAGAATGGAAAAAAACTAGAAGAGAGAAGAAAAGACAAATGGACAGCAGACGATGGAGAGTTAGCGGAAGACACAAAGAAACCAGAAGAAAGTGACTGGAGCAATTGCAGCTGAAAAAAAATGCACAAAAGGCAGAAAAATATCTCTTTATTTTGAATTTATTAATTGGAATACGTCAGCTCTGGTAAATGTGCATCATTAACGTCTGCGCTTTGTTTAGTACAAGAGCAAATTAATGTATAGTTTTATTTCTACAGTGTTGTACATTCCAAGTTTGGCTTTTGGGATTCCCAGTTTAATTATTGTCTTCCTGTTTCTAAATTGTGATTCCTTGTTTGGTGATGGTCTATGTTCTGCATGTGTAACTGAGCTGAGGTATTCTGTTTATGTAATTCCTATTTGACATTGCCACTTGTTCTCTTTCCTCAGTAGGTCATGTATTGTTGTTCTCTGAAATGTATTGGTTTAATATTTGCAGCGTTTCCTTTTGATAGTTAGGGTATGGTGCTTTATGAGTCCTGGTAGTGCTGTTAGGATATGGCGGGTTTGCTATGGGTTCTAAATGGGCAGTGTTTGTAGTAGTTCCTAATCTGTCTGGCGGTTGGCACTGGATTATAGTAATGTAGAAGTCTTTTAGTCTTTCTTTATTCATACACTCATTAAGAGGCATGTTTACTAAAAGTTAGTGTATGGTAACATTATGCAAATATTTATGCAAATGAGGCCCCTTATGCAAATGAGGCCCCGCACCGAGTCTCCGCACATGGCCCCGCACCCCCCTTGGGCTGCCCCTAGAGCAATGAATATTTTAAAAAGATTGGGGGCTTCAGCCCGACAAGACCTCCCAGGAGGGAGAGAGATTCCCGCCGAGCCGGGCTGCCTCTGCACGCTCCTGCTGCCCAATCGGGGCAGCCGACACCTTTTAAAAAGGAGCACGAGGCCTGAATAGCCCTCTCTTCAGCCCGACAAGACCTCCCAGGAGGGAGAGAGATTCCCGCCGAGCCGGGCTGCCTCTGCACGCTCCTGCTGCCCAATTGGGGCAGCCGACACCTTTTAAAAAGGAGCGCGAGGCCTGAATAGCCCTCTCTTCAGCCCGACAAGACCTCCCAGGAGGGAGAGAGATTCCCGCCGAGCTGGGCTGCCTCTGCACGCTCCTGCTGCCCAATCGGGGCAGCCGACACCTTTTAAAAAGGAGCGCGAGGCCTGAATAGCCTTCTCTTCAGCCCGACAAGACCTCCCAGGAGGGAGAGAGATTCCCACCGAGCTGGGCTGCCTCTGCACGCTCCTGCTGCCCAATCGGGGCAGCCGACACCTTTTAAAAAGGAGCGCGAGTAGGCGTGCCCGCGCCTGTCGGGCCCGTGCCTGAGGGCCCTTTGGCGTGGCCCTTAGACGGGAGCCCTAAGACGAGGGCCCATAATCGAGTAGCACGCCAATCAGCCAAGCACGAAAATAGATGCCTCATCACACAGTGCTCTTCACACAAGATCGAGCTCGCCCTATCCAGCAGCCACGAGCCTACAAGCTAAGACCCAGAAAGACCAACTAAATAATACAGATAGAACTTGGCGAGATACTGCAGCCCTGAACAGGACATCACCAAGATCCCCGGTAAATATTGTTGAACTCAATAAGACTCCCAAAAGGCGGGTCGCAACCATATCCTGCTCTATCCCACTCAGGTATTTGCTGCTGTCTTAACTTGATGTATGAGCTATTATTTATAATTCTAAATAGCTACTCACTTGGGAACTAACAAATCATGTACAATCCATGATCAACACTAATTGTAATTTAAGTAAGGAGTCACTTTCAAATGAATATTGTTTATTGAAAAGTATATATTCAATTTGCAGAGAGAAAACAAGTTTAAACCCTTGATAGATACATTTTGGCTACAAGTAACTCACAAAATAACAAAGTCCAATTACTGATACAAAGTTTATACAAAGTATCAACATCAATCTATTTAGCCTCGCAACCCTAACTGCTACACAATCAAATCATGGAACTCCTCAAAATAATACTAATCTCTCTACTATGTGTTTTCTTATATGCAAAGACATCTTCAGCATACCTATACACATACCATATTTATGCTTCCCCAAGCTATACTCATATTTATCAACTAGCACAAAGTACTCAGTGGCCAATAAATAACAACAAATCGTTGATACACCAACATAACCCCAAAACAACGAAACCACGCTCAAGACTAATCACAATTAAAACTACACATATGACCACACCCTACAAACCCAACACACAAATCCCCCAAACATGCATATTAATAAATACAAGGTCCATTAAAAACAAAATACATATTATACACGACCTAATCACTGACAAAAAACCAGATATTCTATGTATCACAGAAACGTGGTTGTCCGAAACAGATACTACCCATCTCAACACACTAAATGCTCCAGGATACAATATATTTAACTGCCCTCGTTCCAATAGAAGAGGTGGGGGAGTGCTAATTATTGCAAGTGACAGGCTAACTCTAACATACAGTGCTCATAAATCATTTGAAGGAATAGACATACTCAAGGTGGAGAATAAAACCTTTGCTATCTCCCTCATCTACAGACCGCCTTCTTCAAAACATGAAACCCTAGCAACAGCACTTGAAACAATATGTGAGACCTCAATAAAAAAAATATCAAATGATATTGGGGGACTTAAACCTTGTATCTCTTCCCAATACACACACTAACACATTCATCGAAGCCATGGATCAAATGGGTTACCAGCAAATAATCAAAGCACCCACGCATGACAAGGGAAATGTCCTAGATATGGTATTCCTTCCCAAAAAACACACAAACAACTTAGTAACAATCTCATCACCAAAAATAACGCATGTACCCTGGTCAGACCACCACTTAATACAATTCACATTTGACATACCAAAACAGTCATCTAATTTAGAAACTAATACCAATGCACAAAAAAGCCTATTTAAAACGCTAGATAAAGAAATGCTAATAAAATCATTATTTTCCCATGTAAACACAGAAACTTCAAACCTAGATGATTTAATCAAACAATGGAACACTGGAATAGAAACAGTATCTAAACAATCTCCCAAAATCACAAACAAAGAAAGTAACAAACTAAGAAGAAGAACTGAACCATGGTACACATCAGACATAGCCAAAGCAAAGAAGGATCTCAGAAGAATAGAAAAAAAATGGAGATCTAAGAAATCAATAGAGGTCAAAGAACAATACATGACATTACTCAAATCCTATAAAGAAATAATAAACTCAGCAAAAAAGAATTACCACACAAACAAACTAAACAATGCATTAAATAGACCAAGAGAATTATTTGAGCTTGTAAAATCCCTTACTAAACCCCCAAGTGAAGCCAATACAAAATATCCGATAAATGCACAAATACTTGCAGACCACTACGCTAAAAAACTAAACCCTAATGAAGAAATAACCACCCTCAAAACTGAAATCAACACAACTCAAAAGGTAATACAGAATATTAATTCCATAATATGGGATGACTTCCACATAATAGATAGTAGACAATTACTGAACATAATTACAAACATAAACACCACGACTTCCCCACTAGACCCCTGCCCAGTTACCTGGATCAAGTCTACAAAAACAGAAATTGCACCCATAATACTAAACATAGTAATCAATCACTACTCCAAGGAACCATGCCAGCAGAACTAAAACGATCCCTTATACGCCCTATACTAAAAAACAAATCACTAAACAAAGCAGATCCTTCTGCCTACAGACCAATATCAAGTATACCTTTTATAGCCAAAATCATTGAAAAAACTGTACAATACCAATTACAAGATCATATAGATATCACAAACGCACTCGATGCTCATCAATATGGTTTTCGACAATCACATGGAGTAGAAACACTCCTACTCGTACTATTCGATAAACTTTATAGAGGCTTAGAAAACTGCAAGAAAATGTTCGTCTTAATATTCATTGACATAACTGCAGCCTTTGATTCAGTGAATCATAAGACTCTTTTAACAAGATTGGAATCAATAGGAATAAAGGGAACTCCCTTAAAATGGTTCTCTTCCTATATATCTAATAGGTTACAACAAGTACACTTTGACCAAAATCTATCCAATACCTTCCCACAGACACAAGGTATTCCTCAGGGCTCGGCACTATCTGCCATGCTATTTAACCTATATCTAAGGCCTATCTGCACAATATTCCAAAAACACAAAATTGACTATCATCTATATGCAGATGACATAATGCTGTATACACAACTCGATATAGGCAACCCAGATTACAGCCACATTGAAGCTTGTCTCAAAGAAGCACAACAATGGCTCCAAAGTAACAGCATGAATATCAATCATAAAAAAACAGAGATAATGTTTATATCTAAAAACCCAGAATTTATACACCCTCCAACAATCACTCTAAATAACACAGCTTACAACGTTAAAAAAAAGAGCTAAAATACCTAGGTGTCACCCTTGATACAGCGCTTAACATGGAAACCCATCTGAGACTATTAAATAGAACGATCTTCTACAAACTAAGAACCTTACAACCTTTACGCACCATTATAGAACTTCCAGACTTTAGATCAATAATACAGGCACTCATCACTCCACATTTGGACTATTGTAATGGCATCTTACAAGGTCTCCCTAAAAAAACAACCAATATACTCCAGTTGGCCCAAAATGTAACGGCGCGAATCCTAATGAATGTACCACTCTCGGATCACATCACACCCATACTAAGAGAACTTCACTGGCTACCCATACAAGTGCGCATAAGATACAAAATAATAATTACAACATTCAAATTAATACACAATATTGCCCCATCCTACCTTGCCACACTTATTAAAACTCAACCTCCCGACAGAAAAAGACGGACACACAATTTAAATACACTACAAATTCCATCTTCTATCTGCAAAGTAAAAATGAACACCAGCAATAGAGCATTCACATACTTAGCGCCTACACAATGGAACAAACTACCTGACACACTAAGAGCTAACAAAGACCTCTTATCATTCCGGAAAAACCTTAAAACACACCTTTTTCAAGAATACTACAATCTGTCCGAAATAACATAGAGCAAAAGGTACACACAAAACAAAATTGATGAAGTTTAACACATCCATTATCATATAAAATTACAAACTACCACTGAACTAACTGTAAATCCTACTTGTATGTAATTCATATACTGTACCAATTCAAATATATTGTATATAGTCTTTAACCATATGTATCACCATATGTGTTCCTTATTATGTAAATAGTTTGAGTTATGAAGTTAATGTTACCTTTTTTACACGTTCAATGCTCCACACTACTGTTTTATGTAAACTGCTAATTTTTGTTTTATGTAAACTGCTAACTTTGCAGAGTTAAATGTTTGATGTGAACCGCTGCTGATCACCGGAAGGAGCGGTATAGAAATGAGTTCAAATAAATAAATAAAATAAATATTGAACTTTGTGGGATACCACAATATAGTAGAAATTCCGAGGATAAATTATTGCCAGTATTCACTGTGAATACAAAAGATGAGATATATGACTTGGATCAATCCAGAGCAAGTACTGTCACCCCTGTCTCTTCTAATCTTTTTAATAGAAGATGGTAATCTATGAATGCATCCAAAAGACTATTTTTCCATCATCCAAATATAAAAGTATCTTATTCAGCACGGCTAAAAGAAGTGTTTCAGAGCTATAACCTGTTCTTTATCCGAATTCTTTAGGATGGAAGGAGTTGTTGGTATTGAGAAATGAAACTGATTGCTTTGTTAAAACTTTTTCTATATTCTTAGATAAAAATGGGAGATTAGAAACAGGCCTGTAGTGGGTGGGAGAGGATGCGTCAGATTTTGGATCCTTTAAACAAGGTCAAATCACCATTTTTTTCCAAGGAAAGGCTTGACTTGATTAATTCCAAGGTGAAATCTGAAAACTGCAGCAATATGCCCTTCAACAGAAAAGGAGGTATAGGATCAATAGAGGAACTATGAAGATTCATTGAGGAGATATTTGTTCTAAACCTACACCTGTCAAAGGCTGAAAATTGTTAAAAAAAATTTAGAGGTAACAATTTAGAATCTCTTAATGAAAAAATAGGGGTGATGTCTACCAAACTGTGAGTGTTTGGATAATTTTTAGTGATTTCTGATTTTTTTCAGAGAAAAGGCTCCAAACTGGTAAGGTGTTTATCCTGGTGAATGCAAATTATCTTTTATTATTGGAGAGAATTTGGTCACTTTTCTAAAAAGCTGATGTGAGAGACTTCTCTGCATAGATGAATTTAGAGACAGGAAGTGGGATTTTAGAAGGGACGTCTAAAAAGAATCTGCAATGTCCAGAGCAGAATGTTCAAAAACCTGAGGGAATGGCAGCAGTGAAGGTGCCTTCTGAAATTGCTACATTTTACTCCAAAAAATGCATGTTCTGGTAACCAGTTTTTAAGACGGGCCTCATGCATATAGCAAGGCTGGGTAAGTGCTCAGATTTAGGCCATTTTACAAATGCGGATGTCCCTGAATTGCACAGTCTCAGAATTGGGTACTTGGATATGCCGAAAGAGGTATTTCAGAAGGGAGGCAACTATTCTATGGAGACTTGCAAGTCCTGGCCTGCCATTTCAGGTATATAGACTGCTTCAGGCAGGAAATAATACTTGTGGCAGAAAAGCATATTATGCACGTTCCCCTGGAAGATTTAAATCCATGAAACAATCACTTTTTCACCTTATTCATGGTCAGAATCAGGTACAGGCATGAGCATCTCACCAACCATGCTTGTGCGATTCTGAAATCTCACCACAACGTGCATCTCCCTTGCTCCACCCAGGCTATGCTTCTACTATGTCCCCATGCTACATGAACATTCTCGTGCTGGAGATGTCTGTATAGCCAGCTTCTAAAATGGCTCTGGGAATGTCTCCTTGCTTTGCACATCTAAGTGCCTATTTTCAGATGTCCAATTCATGCATAAGGCTTAAAAGATTCCGCCCTACCCCCCCCCCCTTCCCCCGCTCCCATATTCTTTCTTCTTCTAATCAATGCTTTATATTTAGTCTGAAGAGACTTGCATAGTGTCAAGTTATCTTTGCATTTATCTTTATTGCACCTACAGTTGTGGTCAACATTATTGCCATCCTTGCAGTTCAACCTCTTAATGTTCAGTGTCTCCTAAAAAGAAAGTGTCCAGTTAAATGGCTTTGGACTATATTAGAGTCATTGCAAACTGTGAATAGAAGGGGTGAATCTCAGGTTTGGAAGTCCAACCCCCGCTATTCGCAGTAAGTGAATCATGAACACCAGGCTCTCTGCATGTACATCGGTGTTGTGCAGGAAGCTCTGTACAGGGGTGGGAGGGGGAGGGCTGGAGGAAGAGCGAGGGCGGGGTGGAGGCAGAGGCAGAAACCTGACCCTGTTCATCCGGGGTTGACTTCCTAGATGGGGAACTTTTCAACATCGGAGGACAGCACGGTGGGACCATCACCAGCAAGGTGAGTGGTGCAGGAGGAGCCCCGCTGCCCGATCCCAGGCTTAACCGGCCCAATTGGTGATTGGTGGCAAGGAACGGGTGACTGGACCTGCTTGTGGCCAATCGGGGCTCCTGCATGTCATCCCAGTGCCATGGCAATGGGACACCACAGCACTGGGATGACATGCAGGAGCCCCGATTGGCCACAGCAATGGGGCTACATGCAGGTCGCCTGGCTGGCTTGGACAGGAAGTTGGATGGATGACCGGGCCCTCAGAATCAGGGCACAGCCTGCCTGCCTGGGCCCTCTGCACCTGATTCTGATCCCACAAGGAATGTTTAGCCCCCACGGGATCAGAATTGGATGCAGATCCAGCTCATTCAGATTCTGGGCATCCAGGCGGGCCCCAAACATGATGGGACCCTATATGTACACATATTTGACACATAAAAGAATTGAATAAAACAAGACCAATTTAAAAAGGAAACAGTATAAAAATTAGAACATTATCAGGACATGATTATTGGCACCCTTATAAACAATTCAAATCAGTTTGAACAGAAGAACCACATTCCCATTGCTGTAAAACCTATGATCAATTGTCAGCATTCACATGACTTGAATCAACCAATGAATGATGGCTCTAATGTTTAAAATGGCCACATTCACTCCCTGTTCCATGTTCACATTATTAAAGACAAAAGAACTGCCTGAGACCATCAGAAAACCCATTATCACCAAACATCAAACTTCAAAGGGGTACAAGGCAATCTCCAAAGACCTTAGGCTTTCTGTGTCTACAGTTCACAATGTTATTAAGAAGTTTTCTGTTCATGGAACTGTAAAGAACCTCCCAGCATGTGGTGGGAAGAGGAAAATTAATCCAAGAAGTCTTTGAAAGTTAGTGCAAACTATTAGAAAACACCATGTACAACATCCAAAGAGCTTAAGGATGACCTGGAAAATGTGGAGTGGTGGTTTCAACCCGCACTATACACCATGCACTAAACAAAGAAGGACTTCATGGGCAAAGGCCATGGAGGACCCCGCTGCTCAAAGACAGACATGCCTGATCTTTGCCCAAGCCCATCTTGAGAAACCACAATCTTTCTGGGAAAATGTTCTGTGGGCAGATGAAACTAAATTTAGTTCTTTGACATTGCAGACCAGTGATACATTTACAGGAGAAGAAATGAAGCTTATAAGGAAAAAACACACTCTTCCTACAGTTAAATATGGTGAAAGTTCTATAATGTTGTAGAGCTGTTTTGCTGCCTCAGGAACTGGAGGCCTGGAACATATTAAAGAAATCATGAAGTCAGAGGACTACCAAGGCATTTTGGAGCGAAATGTGCTACCTAGCATCAGAAAGCCGGGTCTGTCGAAGGTCATGGGTCCAACAGCAGGACAATGAGCCAAAACATACATCTAAAAGTACAAAAGAATGGTTAAAAAGGACCAAATTAACTGTTTTAAACTGGCCAGGAATGAGTCTTGATATCACTCAATTGAAAACCTTTGGAAAGAGCTGAAATGTGCCATTGATAAAAGGAATCCTGGAAACATTCATGAGCTGGAACAAATCGCAGTCAAAGAGTGGGAGACATTACCAGCAGACAGATGTACGAAACATATAGATGGCTACAAGAAACATTTGGAGGCTGTAATCACTGCCAAGGGTTGTGAAACCAAATATTATTGAAGGGTGCCATTAATCATGTCCAGGTCATATTTTGGTTTTTTTTTCTTATAAATTACTATGCCTAAGTTGCACAGACATCTTTTTTTATTGTATAACTTTGAACATACTATTAATATATTATGATGACATACAGTTGGAATATTTCCAATTATTTCTGAAGATATTGTACACAACGTACCTAAAATGCAAGGGTGCCAATAATGTAGACCACAACTGTATGTTCAACTTGACATATTTGTTTCTTAAGTCCTTTTAGTTCTTCATCAAACCAAGGCTGTCTCCATAGATTTTCCTTCACATTTCCTGAAATGAAGGCACTTGATCTATAGAATTCTGGGCAGTGTTATTCCAAACATTATTTTTTTTCATCTGGGGGGGGGGGCTCCTGAAAACTATTTAGAAGAGAAGAATAGTTTAGGGCAAAGACATTTTTATCTAGAGATTTCAAACTCCTAATTTCAAATTTCTTAAATTACAAGAGGATTATGAACAAGTGCAAGAGGACCTTGAGAAATTTGGAGAATGGACATCTAAACGGCAAGTGCAGTTTAATGGGAACAATGCAAAGCTAAGTACTTTGGGAAGAACAACCCAAACTACAGTTACACAATGAAAGATTCCACATTAGGAATCACCACCCAGGAAAAGGATCTAAGTGTCATTGTGGATAATATGTTGAAACCCTTTGCCTAGTGTGCAGAGGCAACCAAGAAAGCAAATAGAGTGCTAGGAACCATAATGGAAGGAATGGAGAATAAAACCAAGGATGATATTATAATGTCTCTGTATCACTCCATGGTGCAAATCTTGAATATTGTTTGCATTTCTGGTCGCCATATCTAAAAAAAATATAGGAATTAGATAGGGTACAGAGAAGAATGACAAAGGAAATGGAAGGATACCTCTATGAGAAAAGGTTTAAAAGATTAGGCTTCCTCAGCTTGGAAAAGAGACAACTGAGGGGAGATATGATAGAGATCTATAAAATGAGTGGTATGGGTAAAGGTATATCAGTGGTTTACTCCTTCAAAAAGTAGAAAGACTTGCATAAATAAAAATTTTTTTAAAAAAAGTCTTTTGCAGTACAAGTTCTTACTTGTTTATATTGTAAAATTGCATAAATAATTTTTTTTTTAAAAAAGTAGAAAGACTAGGAGACACCCAATGAAGCTTCAATATAACACATTTAAAATTAATGGGAAAATATCTTTTCACTCAGTGCATAATCAAAATCTGGAATTCATTGCAGGAGAATGTACTAAAAGCTATTAGTGAAGCTGGGTTTAAAGCAATTTGGACAAGTTCCTGGAAGAAAAATCCATAAACCATCCTTAAAGTGGACTGAGGAAATTCACTGCTTACCCTTTGGTTAAGCAGCATGGAATTCACCTACCTTTTAGGAACCTGACAGGTAGTTGTGACCTGGATTGACCACTTTTTGAAACAGAATACTGGGCTTGATGAACCTTTGGTCTGACCCAGTATGGCATATCTTATGTTCTTATGTTAATTTACTAAAATAAACAACAGTAACTGAAAGGGAGGTCGTAGCTATTCTAAATCACTTTAAAATGGTCTGATCAAGAGATTGGAGTTATTCTTAACAAACTAATAGAAACATAGAAACATGACGACAGAAAAAGACCACATGGCCTATCCAGTCTGTCCTTCCATGTCAACAACTACAACAGTCCCCTTTTTACCTTTAGAGATCCTCTGTGTTTATCCCATGCTTTTTTGAATTCAGTTACTGTCCTCATCTCTACCACCTCCACTGGGAGACTATTCCATGGATCCACTACTCTTTCTGTAAAGAAATATTTCTGCATATCACTCCTGAATCTATGTCCCTTCACCCTCATCCCATGTCCCCTCGTAGAAGAACTTGCTTTCAATTGAAAGAGGCTCTCTCCCTGAACATTTATGCCCTGGAGGTATTTAAACATCTCAATCATATTTATTTATTTAACAATTTTTATATACCGCACTATATGTTATCAGCGTGGTTTACATATAACAAAGGTTGCACAGTCAGAAACTGTTCTGTGTTTACATTATAACAGGGGTTTAAACTTGGAGCAACAGGGTAACTCTATACATATGTACATCAAACATAGCCTTTCCTCTAAGGTGTACATATTAAGATCCTTAAGTCTGGCCTCATATGCTTTATAATGAAGACCACTAATCATTTTAGTAGCCACCCTCTGCACCAACTCCATCCTCTTCACATCCTTTTGAAGGTGCAGTCTCCAGAATTGCACACTATACTCCAAATGAGGTCACACCAAAGACTTATACAGAGGCATTATCACCTCCTTTTATCTGCTAGCCATTCCTCTCCGTATACACACAAGCATCCTTCTAGCTTTTGCTGTCGCCTTTTCTACCTGTTTAGCTACTTTAAGATCATCAGACACAACCACGCCTAGGTCATGCTCTTCTTTAGTAGACAAAAGTACTTTGCCCCCTATACTATATTGCTCCCTTGGATTGCTGCAGCCCAAATGCATGACCTTACATTTTTTAACATTAAATCCCAGCTGCCAAATTCTAGACCATTTTTCAAGCTTAGCTAGATCCCTCCTCATGTTATCTACACCTTCCTGGGTGTCTACTCTATTGCAGATTTTGGTATCATCCGCAAAGAGGCAAACCTTACCCGACAGCCCTTTCGCTATATCACCAAGAAAGATGTTAAAAAGAATCGGACCAAGGACAGATCCCTGGGGCACACCACTGGTAACATCCTTCTCCTCAGAGTGAGCTCCATTTACCTGTACTCTTTGTCGCCTCCCACCCAACCAATTTCTAACCCAAGCAGTAACTTTAGGGTCCATCCCTAGGGTGCTCAGTTTGTTTATAAGTCGCCTGTGAGGAACAGTGTCAAAGGCTTTACTGAAATCTAAATACACCACATCTAGGGCTCTCCCTCGGTCCAACTCCCTGGTCACCCAGTCAAAGGAATCAATCAGATTTGTCTGACAAGACCTGCCTCTGGTGAATCCATGCTGCCTCTGATCCTGTAATCTGCTGGACTCCAGAAACCTCACTATTTTTTCTTTCAGCAGCGTTTCCAATAATTTACTCACCACCAAAGTTAAACTAACCGGCCTGTAGTTTTCAACCACATCCTTACTTCCGCTTTTGTGTAAAGGCACCACATGAGCCTCTCTCCAGTCCTTTGGCACCACTCCCGACTCCAACGAAGCATTGAAGAGGTCAGTCAGTGGAGCTGCTAGAACATCCCCAAGTTCCCTCACTATTCTAGGCTGTATCCCATCCGGTCCCATCGCTTTGTCTACTTTAAGTTGAGCTAGTTTCTCACAAACACAGTCTTCTGAAAATTGTTCAAGATGTCCCTCGCTTCTGTTCCTGTTTGTGGGTGTTTTCTGAGGTCCTGCTACTAGTTCTTCATCTGTGAACACAGAACAGAAATATTTGTTAAGCAATTCCACTTTATCCTTATCAGTTTCTACATATTCCTCCCCTGCACCCTTGCATCTGAAAATACCACTTTTGCCCTTCCTCTTCTCACTAACATATCTGAAAAATTTCTTATCCCCCCCCCCCCCCCCCATTTTATTGCATTGGCTATTTCCTCCTCCTTTTGAATCTTTGCCTTCCTGACTACTTTGCTAGCTTCTCTAAGTTTTTCCAAATATAGATGCCTGTCTTCCTCTCTCTGATCTCTTGTATTTCATGAAGGCCTCCCTCTTTTTCTTCACTTTTTCAGCTACTTCTTTCGAAAGCCATAGCGGTCTCCTTTTCCTTTTACCTTTATTTACCATTTTAACAAAAAGGTTGGTTGCCCTTAAAATATCCCCTTTCAGTTTTGCCCACTGTTTTTCTACATCCCCCAGCTGTTCCCATCCCACTAACAACTCCCTGAGGTATTGGCCCATCTTGGCAAAGTTAGTCTTCCTAAAGTCTAAGAATGGATTCTAACAGCCCTAGTCCTAATACTGAACCACACCATCTGGTGAACACTGGATGCAAAATGATCTCCCACTACATCAGAAACACTTTCACCATTGGTAAGCACCAAGTCCAGTATGGTCCCTTCACGTGTGGGGTCTGTTACCAATTGCCTGAATAGTTCTCCCTATAGAGAATCCAGGATCTCCTTACTTCTAGATAATACTGCAGCAGGAATGTGCCAAACAACATCTGGCATATTGAAATCTCCTATCAGTAGCACTTCCCCTTTCCTAGCAATGCTGCGTATGTCTTCAATTAACTCTCTGTCCACCTCTTCCTCTTGTGAGGGAGGTCTGTATATCACACCAATGCAAATAGATTTCTCTTTCCCTCTTTCTAGTTTAACCCACAATGCCTCCTCTCTCCCTTTTAAGCTCTGTAATTCCAAAGCTTTAATAGTAGTTTTTACATATAGTGTCACTCCTCCTCCCCTTCTTCCTACCCTGTCCTTTCTGAATAAAGTATAGCTGGGTATAGTTACATCCCAATCATGGTTTTCTGTGAACCATGTTTCTGTAACTGCCACTAAATCCAAGTCAACCACTCCCACCAAAGCTTCAACATCAGGGATCTTATTCCCCATGCTACGGGCATTTATACACACTGCTTTCCATATGTTACCCCTATTACCCATTTCCATAAAGATATTTAATGTATCACTTACCTGGGGGCTTTCACTTACCTGGGGGCTTTCTTCACCCATCCCCAACGAATCTAGTTTAAAGCCCTTTTCAGTAGTTTAGCTAATCTACTACCAAAGACACGTTGACCTTTCTTGGACAGATGGATGCCATCTCTGCTCTGCAATCCTTGGAACAGCATCCCATCGTCTAGGAAACCAAGACGCTCTCGATGACACCATCCATGCAGCCATGCCACTAGCCACTAGGCCACTCCTCCATGAGTGGAGGAGTGGCCTAGTGGTTGGGGCAAGGTACTTCAGGCCGGAAGGTCGGGGGTTCAAATCCCACTAGAGGACAGCAACCTTGGGCCGGAAGGACTGGGGTTTCTAGTCCCACAGGTACTCCTTGTGGTCTTGGGCAAGCCACTTAACCCTCCATAGCCCATGTTCCCTGTAAAATAGTTATCTCCAAGTTATAATGCCCTGTTCAATGTAACTTCAGTTTGTTCAATGTAAACCGCACTGATGCAGAATAGCGCGGTATATAAGAGAATGGAAATAAATAAAAAAAAATAAATGCATTCATCTCCAGGATGCGAGCCTCTCTGCCTTGGCCTTTACCCTCAACAGGGAGGATTGAAGAGAACACCACCTGTGCACCTAACTGCTTCATCCTCTGTCCCAGAGCCATGAAGTCACTTTTGATATGTTCCGAGGGATACCTGGCAGTATCATTTGTTCCAACATGGATTAGCAACATTGGGTAATAGTCAGTGGGCTTGATGAGTCTCGGCAAACTCTCCTTAACATCTTGGATTTTGGCACCAGGCAGACAGCGTACCTCTCTGGACATCAAGTGTGGTCGGCAGATGGACGCCTCAGTACCCTTCAGAAGAGAATCTCCAACCACCACTACCCTTCACTTCCTTGTGGTCACTGATTCTGAAACTTTGGGGTACTTGAGCTCTGGTTCTTCCCTTTCCAGGGCTGCTTTCACCTCCTCCACTTCCAGGGCTGCCTAATGGTTCTTCAATTCAAGGTAGTCAGGCCCACTAATAGATCTACAGTCACTTCTAAAGAATATAGTATCCAAACAATGGCCAGGAGAGTGTGTGGGAACAGACAATAGAGGAGAAAACCAAGATCTAATACAAGTGCCAAGAAATTCTCATCTACTGATGATGGATCATTGATGTGTATATTGAGATCTCCTAAAAAAGTTAAGTCCCCTGCTATTAACAAACTTAATTTATCCAAAGATGTGGTGAAATCAGTGGTAATAGATTAGTAAACAGTGTAGAGGAGTGTTAGCTATAAAACTGAATCAAAATATTTATATCCTGCTTTTCACCAGGTCAAAGCGTTCAATTGGGAGATACATTTAACACGAGGGGATATGACACACATACACTAATATGTACAGGGAACATGGGCAATGGAGGGTTAAGTGGCTTGCCCAAGACCACAACGAGTGCCTATAGGACTAGAAATCCCAGTCCCTCCGGCCTGAGATTGCTGTCCCCAGGTGGGACTTGAATCCCCGGCCCTCCGGCCTGAAGTACCTTGTCCTAACCACTAGGCCACTCCTCCCTTCAAGATAACATCCAAAACTCCAGCTGTCTGATAATAAAGTTCTTTGTTGTGAAGATAATCAGCTGCAAAGATTGCACACCTCCCCCTTGCTTGAGAGGACAATGGGAAGAAAAAATATAATTGGCTGGCCATGACTGAACTAAGTAAGATGGCTACCCCTCCTTGAGCTAAGACTCTGTCACTGCCAAAATATCTAATAAGTCTTGAGAGACAAGATCAAATACTAGTTGGCATGTATTCCTTATGGAACGCACAATAAGAATACCCACCTGAAGATGTCTGTTCAAGAAATCTGAACCAGCTGTGGCAGAATTATGCATACTCACATTTAATGGAAACCAAACAAAACCGTGGATGTCATAGGCTGAAAATTGTATCTCAGTATTGCAGTGTCACTTGATTTTTAACTAGAAGTAAAAAGCTATCTCCATCTCTGATGAACCAGGATGCAGGGCCGGCCCGTCCATTGAGCGAGAATGTTTTTTGCAAAGGGCCCCGCGCAAAAAACATTCTGATCTTAAAGTCAAATTTAAAAAATAAAAAAAAAGCTGTCTTCTCCCGCTGCCGGGGCCGCCGCGGCAGACTCGAGTGTGCCGCGGGGCCCCCCCTGCCCAGCAGAGCCTGCCCTCCCCTGTATCCGCTCTCTCGTACAGCAGCCTGCAGTCTCACGCGCCGACTTTCAGAGCGCGAGGGGAGAGTTTCTCCCTCGCTGCTCTGTTAAGCCCGCGGGGGCTGATGGGAACTTCCCATCAGCCCCCGCGGGCTTAACAGAGCCGCAAAAGGGAAACTAGTCCCTTCGCGCTCTGAAAGCCGGCGCGTGAGACTGCAGGCAGCTGTACGAGAGAGCGGATACAGGGGAGGCCAGGCTCTGCTGGGCTGGGGGGGCCCCGCGGCACACTCGATTCTGCCGCGGTGGCCCCGGCAGCGGGAGAAGACAGCTTTTTTTTAAAAATAATTGTGGCTGGGCTGGGCTGGGCTGGGGGGGGGTTAGGAGTGCTGATGGGGTGGGCTGGGCTGGGCTTGGGGGGGGTGGTTAGGAGTGCTGATGGTCTGGGGGGGGTTAGGAGTGCTGATGGGCTATGGGGGACTATGGGGGGCTGGGGGGGTTAGGAGTGCTGATGGGCTGGGGGGTAGGAGTGCTGATGGACTATGGGGGGCTGGGGGGGTTAGGAGTGCTGATGGGCTGGGGGGGTTAGGAGTGGTGATGGGCTATGGGGAGGCTGGGGGGGTTAGGAGTGGTGAATGGCTATGGGGGGGCTGGGGGGGTTAGGAGTGGTGATGGGCTATGGGGGGCTGGGGGGGTTAGGAGTGGTGATGGGCTATGGGGGAGCTAAGTCTTTATATGGGCTGATGGGATTAGGACTGGAAGTGGGTTGATGGAGGGGTTAGGACTGCTAATGGGCTATGGGGGGCTTACACTAAAAATTGGGTGATGGGGGATTAGGATTGGAAATGGGCTGGTGGGATTAGGACTGGGAGTGGGCTGATGGGGAGGTTAGGACTGGTAATGGGGTATGGGGGGGCTTAAACTGAAAATTGGGTGATGGGGATTAGGACGAAATGGGCTGATGGGGGGGTTAACACTGGAGGTGGGCTGATGGGGTTAGGACTGGTAATGGGCTGTGGGCTGATGGGGGGTTAGGACTGGTAATGGGCTATGGGGGGGGTTAGGACTGATAATGGGCTATGGGGGGGCTAGGACAGGACATGGGCTGAGGGGGAGGGGTTAGGACTTGAGGTGGGCTGATGGGTTAGGACTGGTAATGGGCTGTGGGCTGTTAGGGGGGTTAGAACTGGTAATGGGCTATGGGGGGGTTAAGACTGGTAATGGGCTGTGGGCTGTTGGGGGGGTTAGAACTGGTAATGGGCTATGGGGGGGGTTAGGACTGATAATGGGCTATGGGGGGGCTAGGACAGGAAATGGGCTGATGGGGAGGGGTTAGGACTTGAGGTGGGCTGATGGGGTTAGGACTGGTAATGGGCTGTGGGCTGATGGGGGGGGTTAGGACTGGCAATGGGCTATGGGGGGCTGACTGGAAATGGGTTGATGGGGTTAGGACTGGAAGTGGGTTGATGGGGGGGCTAGGACTGGTATTGGGTTGGGGGGTTGCTAGGACTGGAAATAGGCTGATGGGGGGTTAGGACTGGTAATGGGCTATGGGGGGGTTAGGACTGATAATGGGCTATGGGGGGCAAGGACAAGAAATGGGCTGATGGGGAGGGGTAAGGACTTGAGGTGGGCTGATGGGGTTAGGACTGGTAATGGGCTGTGGGCTGTTAGGGGGGTTAGAACTGGTAATGGGCTATGTGGGGGTTAAGACAGGTAATGGGCTGTGGGCTGTTGGGGGGGTTAGAACTGGTAATGGGCTATGGGGGGGTTAGGACTGATAATGGGCTATGGGGGGGCTAGGACAGGAAATGGGCTGATGGGGAGGGGTTAGGACTTGAGGTGGGCTGATGGGGTTAGGACCGGTAATGGGCTGTGGGCTGATGGGGGGGGTTAGGACTGGCAATGGGCTATGGGGGGCTGACTGGAAATGGGTTGATGGGGTTAGGACTGGAAGTGGGTTGATGGGGGGGCTAGGACTGGTATTGGGTTGGGGGGTTGCTAGGACTGGAAATAGGCTGATGGGGGGCTAGGACTGGAAATGGGCTTATGCAGGGACTAGAAGGGAATGGATGCTGGGTGTGGCTGGAACTAGAAGGGAGCTGATGTTGGGGGAGGATTAGAATGGGATGGGGCTGGGAGAGTAAAATGGAGAGGGAAAAAATATTTTGTGTGGGAGGGATAAAAAATCTACAATTGGCCGGGTATTGGGAGAGTAAGTGGGGATTGAGGATGGAGGGGTAAAATTTGAGTGGATGAAATAGGAATGAGGAAAGAGCAAAAGGAGAAAGATTAGTATGTTAAAGCAGATGTAGAGAGAGAGAATGGAAAAAAAAACTAGAAGAAAGAAGAAAGGACAAATGGACAGCAGATGATGGAGAGTTAGCAGAAAACATGAAGAAACCAGAAGAAAGTGGCTGGAGCAATTTCAACTGAAAAAAAATGCACAAAAGGTAGAAAGATATCTCTTTATTTTGAATTTATTAACTGGAATATGAAAGCTCTGGGAAATGTGCATCATTAACGTCTGCGCTTTGTTTGGTACAAGAGGAAATTGATTTATAGTTTTATTTCTACAGTGTTGTTGTACATTCCAAGTTTGGCTTTTGGGGTTACCAGTTTAATTATTGCCTTCCTGTTTCTAAATTGTGATTCCTTGTTTGGTGATGGTCTATGTTCTGCATGTGTAACTGAGCTGAGGTATTCTGTTTATGTAATTCCTATTTGACATTGCCACTTGTTCTCTTTCCCCAGTAGGTCATGTATTGTTGTTCTCTGAAATGTATTGGTTTAATATTTGCAGTGTTGCCTTTTGATAGGTAGGGTATGGTGCTTTGTGAGTCCTGGTAGTGCTGTGAGGATACGGCGGGTTTGCTATTGGTTCTAAATGGGCAGTGTTTGTAGTAGTTCCTAATGTGCCTGGCGGTTGGCACTGGATTATAGTAATGTAGAAATCTTTTAGTCTGTCTTTATCCATACACTCATTAAGAGACATGTTTACTAAAAGTTTGTGTATGTTAGCATTATGCAAATATTTATGCAAATAAGGCCACTTATGCAAATGAGGCCCAGCACCGAGTCTCCGCACATGGCCCCGCACCCCCCTTGGGCCGCCCCTGCCAGGATGTAAGAAGTTATGGTCATGATGGGTGAAAAGGTTAGCTGTCAAGAGAAACAGACAGAATAAGCACCATTTGAGGCATCATTGTAAGTGCCTGAAGGAGTGCCCAATAAAAAGTGTTTTGAGCTGTGCACCATAGAGAAAACTGTTAAATAACTGGTGATGGACATTACCTTCCTGTGACAGTATCTTGGTGGGCAGGTCTTCTAAATGGAGCTACACTGGCACATTTAAAGAATAAAACTATAAGGACACAGATGTAAAAACAATTAACAAAATTATTTTTAAAATACAATAAAAAAATGTTCTGAGCTGCATACTGCAGAGAAGGTTGTTAAATAACTGGTGATGGTATGGTGGCTTCTTTATTTATTTATTTTGCCGCATTTCTATCTAACCCATCTCATAGTCTAAGCAGGGTACAAAGAATAAATACATACATAATAAAAATATATAGAACATACTCAAAATAAACATGACAAAGTACATAAAATATCAACAACCTCGGCATGACTTTAGTGCCATCAATGGAATTCATGCTGACAAAATAAACTTTTACTTCAAATTTTATCAGTGATCAAGGATTGGGAAGGCTAGCCTAAATAGATGGATGTTCAGCCTCTTCCTAAACTCCACATGATCTGTTATATTTCCTAATTCAAGGACAGGACATTCCATAGTATCAGACCCACAACAGAAAAATTACGTATTCTTATCTCTTCAAGATGTACGTGTTGGAATTTGGGTATGTCATGCAAACTCTGACCAGCTGACCTTAAAATACAAGGAGGATGCTATAGTTTTAAAACAACCACAGTGTAGCTTGGTATATTATTATTTAGAACTTTATGAATCATTGTATTCTCCAATAAAGAGGGCACCAATCAGGGGCGGTTCTATCATTAGGCAGGGTGAGGCGGCTGCCTCAGGCAGCAAATTTTGGGAGCAGCAAAATGCCCCCCAAAACAAGCTAGTGGTAGCTGCCTCACACTGCCTTAAAAAATGTGCAAATCATAATCCCTTCTGCCGCTGCCGCCGCCACTGCTGCTTTTTCTCTGTCTGCAGCAGCAGTGGACATCTGATTTCAAATACTCAAAAAAGAAAGTATAGGTCTCTGCGACTATGCACTGGGAAGGACTGCAAATGCCCGCCCCTTTTGACACATCATTTGCATCAGAAAGGGCGGGCGTTTGTAAGCTTTCCAAGCACTTCCTGGAGTGTTGCAAATAGGGCCAGTATATCTGGTAAGCGCAGCAAGGGGCGCCAGCACTAGCCCCCTTCCCTCTTGACAAACCCAAAAAGGATGCGCTCTGCTGCCTGTGGAACTTCCTGTTCCCGCAGGCACAATCTTCCTTTCTGAACCGCGATTGCCTCTGCATCACTATTGCAGCCCAGACAGGAAGATCATGCCTGCAGAAACAGAAAGTCCTGCAGGCAGAAGAGTTGCAGGCCAAATCAAGCCTTTGTAGGCGTTGAGAGAGGAGTGCAAGCAGACTGCAGTGGTGTATGGTCAGGGCCCAAATGCCATCAGGGCTGTGAGGTGGCCCTACTTTCCCTAGCACAATTTGTGCTGACTGTGATTGCCATGGTCAGCTGCTTCCCTCCTTTGCCACATTTTGCACTTTTAATGGCAGCTGCAAGGCTGTAACCCTGAGCTGACAGCTATTTCCACCCCAAGTCAGCCGGTTCAGGGCTCACGGTGTGCATTGCACTTACCACAACTTCTTTAAGTGCTGCTCCCCTCCTCCAGGATCAAGTCATTGGGCCAAGAAATTAAATACACAGTCTGGCTTTTCATTGGGAGGTAGGAGGAGAAATTTAAGTGAAAAGATTGTGTTGAGGAGTCTTCCTGACCTTTTGGGAAGAAGACAGAGTGAGGACTCAGAGTTTTTAAGGTGCACCTGGAAGAGAAGGTGCAGAGAGAGATAACTAACTATGGTGTGGGGTTGAGAAGCTAGGAAAGAAGGGAATGGGGACAAAAAAGAAGGAGGATGATTGGGATGGCAGGAAGGGAAGTGAGAACATTTGGGGGAAACAGAAGGGGAGAGGGGGTAAAAGGAGGAAAATGGGCTGGAAGAAGTAGAAACCAGATCCGTCAGTTAAGATGTAAACTATTCTACCCTCAAGTAAGCAAGTTGGGTTAAACAATCTGGTACGTCTGTCTGGTGCCATCTGTTCAGTGGCCCAATATATTACCTCCCACCGCACAGAAGCAATAAAAGAGGAGCAGCAGCCCCCACATATCACCTATATGTTGGTGTGACTTTTTGCTGCTTCTATTGGGGTGGGACGTGATATGTTGAGACCACTGAGCCCTTTTTGTTGCTTCTCTGAGGGTGGGAGCCTCCCATTCCCACAGAAGCAACAGGAGGGGCTCGGTGGCCCCAATATATCTCCACTGGAAGTTTATGTGTTGGAGCCACAAAGCCCCTCTTGTTGCTTCTGTGGGGGTGAGAGGTGATATGATGAGGCTGCTGACCCCCTCAAATTGCTATACTGAATCCCCTATTCTAAATGTCACCACTTAACACAGAGTGCAAGAGCAGTTGTTGGAGGCCACAGAGTGAAGAGCAGAAAAGTTGGGATAAATTTAAAGGGGTGGTGATTGACAAGAAGATAGAGGGGGGGGGGCAAATGGAGGGTAGGGGGTGAGAATGCAAAGGGGAAGTGAGAAACGGATAAAGTCTGGGATGGGGAAGAGAGAGGTGGGAGAATGGTGAGAAGATACTAGACATGGGGATGGAGGGCTAGTGGGGTGTAGCCAACATTGATAGCAATTAGGGAGGGGAAGCCAATCTATGGCAGATGAAATTTAATGTGGACAAATGCAAAGTTATGCACCTAGGGAAGAACAACCCAAACTATGGTTACACAATGCAAGGTTCCACATTAGGAACCACCACCCAGGTAAAGGATTTAGGCGTCATTGTGGATACCATGTTAAAACCCTCGGCCCAGTGTGCAGTGGCGGCCAAGAGAGCAAATAGAATGCTAGGTATCAAAAGGAAAGGAATGGATGGGCTCCTTATGTGGGTTTTGGAAGTTTGTGCTGATTTGGTATGGCAGATTTGCTTTTTGTTGTAGGGTTTTGTATTAGTTCACAATATGCCTGGTACTGGAGAATGTTTGTTGTTGCTGTTAGTGAGATGATCAGAATCAGATTTTTTTTATTTTAAAATATTGAGTTCTGTGGGTGAATGTCCTGGTTCTGCTCTGCACCCACTGTGGATACAAAATATATGTTGAAAAAAAAAAAAGCAAGGACCATAACGCAGTTTATAACAACAACATAAAAACGAGTTATAATTTAGTTTTATAAACTGTGCTGTTGGTTCTCGCTCTTTTTTAGTTCCTTGGTGTGCAAACATCTTGCATTTCCTCCATATAATCTAATCGGCTTTTTGGATTGGTTCAGTCCCTGACTGGAGTTCTGAAAAAGCCCCACCCCTCTCTATGGGGGGGGGGGGAGGCACCATCTCATCCTTCGCCTCAGGCAGCAGATTGCCTTGAGCTGCCCCTGGCACCAATGTAAGGATATGGTCAAACCTACTTTTGTGTACAGCACCCTGCACCACCCACAGGGAGGAAGAACATCTTTTCAGGAAACCTAGGTATAGTGCGTTACAATAACCTAACTGTGGCATTATCAAAAGCTTGAATTATGAACCCAGAATTCTCAAATGATAAAACTGGTTTGAGGAAACGTATCATCCATAACTTTAGCATTGCTTTCTTCATTGCATGCCTTATGCACTTAATCATCAATAACGAGGTATCCAAAATAACTTCCAAATTCCTAGCTTGTCAATCCACTAGAATTATCTGATCATCAAAGGAGATATGACTGAGACATATAACCAATGGTCTCATCCCCAAAAAAATAATTTTCGTTTTTCTAACATTTACGCATAATCTTCTAAATAGAGTGGGCAATGGCACATTAAGAGAATAAGACTTATTGCAACAATAGGTGGGGCTTCTAAACAGAATTACAGTGACACATTAAAAGAAAGAGGGGTATGTTTACTAAAGTGCGGTAAGTGTTAGCGGTTTCCACACCTTAACTGGCAAAATTAAGGTACAGTAAATGCAAAGCTGCATGGTAAATGTAGGGAACATCTGCTATGCATTTATTGCACAGCATCTGGCCTGCATTTACCCTGCAGCAGGGCACTTACTGCACCGGTGGGGCTATTGCTGATGCAGGGAACGTGGGCCTGGCACCACAATGTCAAGCAGTATTGGCTGCAGTGTTGCCTCCCCACCCCCCAATTCTCCCTCTCTCCATAGCAGAACATCTCTAATCACAATCCCTCTCCAAGTAATGAGTCCTCCCATCAGAACCCTTCCAGGTGAGTACAACTCCCCCAAGGCCCCCCCCCCTTTTCAGGTCCGCCTCCAGAAAAGGAAACTACTGTAATGTCAGCTCAAAGTCCTTTCCTAGATCACCCCCAAACAGACTCCTCCATACCCACTGCCATAAGGCTGACTCTTCTCCCAAACTCCCCGGGGTCTTACTGGATGATCCCCCTCCTCTCTCCACTGCTGCCCCAGCTTGCAAGAGATCCAAACAATTGATCTTCACCCTTAAATAGTCTCAGGGTAACTTGCCCATCCAGAGGCTAGCCTGAAGAGGGTGCTCAGATGGGGTGGTTGTGCTGACCTGGAGGGGTTCTAATGGGGGGAAATTGTTGGGGGAGCGATGCTTGGAGGGCGAGGCTGTGATAGGGGGATTGTGCTATGTGAGGATAAAGATCAGGCTGTCTGTTGTGATTGGGGGGGGGGGGGGACTGTGCCCCAGGGGCCGCTGCTGCAGCTGCAGGAAATTGCTTTTAGTCCTAGACAGAAGCCATTCTAGTGGACTGCATTAAATGCAGCCATGCTATCGGCAGTCGTGACAGCTAGTCCACCCCCATCTCACCCCATCATGCTGAAAGTAGTTAGCAGGGAAATTTTCTTTTAGCAGGCCGTAGCATTTACCATGGTATGTTGGCGGGAGGGGCTTCTAAACAAAGTGGCAGTGACTCATTAAAAGAATAAGACTTCTTATAACAGTATGTTGGTGGGTGGGGCTGCTGAAAGGAGCAGTAGTGGCACATTAAAGCAGGGGCTCTGTCCTCGGGACACATGTAGCCAATCAGCTTTTCAGGATAACCGCAAGGCCTCCATTGTATGAAAATCTCTTTGATACATATTCATTGTGGTTATCCTGAAAACCTGACTGGCTAGGTGCGGCCCGAGGACTGGGTTGAGAACCCCTGCATTAAAGGAATAAAACTATAAAGAAACAGACATAAAAGCAGAAATTTACTTTAACCCTTTCCAGGCCGAGCCGAAAACTCTTGGGATCCAAAATTCTGACTAAATATTCCTATCAAATAGTATATAATCCATGACCATGGCAGAAGGAAAATCACTATTAGAACATATTGAATAAGACGGGTACAATTTTCCTGAAATATGCAAAAATTAACCAGGCTGCAGATGTGGATTAAAAATTTAAAGTAGGCCTTGAAAGGGTTAAAACATACAAAATCGGTAAAAAGTGTTCTGAGCTATGTGCCACAGAGAAGGCTGATAAATAACTAGTGGTGGACGTCTCCTTCTTACGATGAAGTGGGCAGTGGTACATTAAAAGACTTCTTGCAATGGTAGGTTGGTGGGAGGAGCTTTTAAATGGAATGATAATGTCACGTTAAGAGAATAAAATATCTTGTGAGGGTATGTTGGTGGGTGAAGCTTACAGATAGAGCAGCAGTGGCACATTAACAGAATAAAACTATTTTGAAACAGACATAAAAACAATAATTAACTTTAAAACATTTACAAGATGCAATAAACAATATAGAAATTCCCTATCCCTGATGGTAAGCTTTTTAATTATTATGAGCTGTATTATATTTTCTATTTCTTTGTTATTGTTAATTCTACTGTGAAAACTACTGACAGAACCATGCAGTTTTCTTATTGGTTGCCATGTGCATTGTCAATTCATATCTGTTGTCATGGGTGGGGTGGGGCTAGTTTAATGCATTGGCAATCTGCATATATACTGTGGGTCCAAATGTTTTTTGGGGGGGCCCTCTGGGAAATGCTCAGGACTCTGCCTGCCCTACCTGCTTCCAGTGTATCTAGCAGCAAAGTCTGTGGATAGGGTCCAAACAGTGGGAAGACTGTGAAGGCAGAGCAATCAAGGTCACAGGAAGGGAGGAGGAGAGCTAAGGGAGCTTCCTGTATTGTAGAAGCAGGCCATGCTCTGCATGCTTCTCCCACTTGTTTGTTTATCATGTGCCCCTTTGTGCATATTTAAGGGACTATTCATAATTTAATCACTAGGTAATTTTGTATTCTACGACGTATTAATTTTACCCTTTGATTTGATAATTGCCCAAAAAGCATGTTATTGACAAATATTTTAATTATTGTCATGGCATAATGAATGAAAAATAAATCCAACTACGATATGAGTATGCAGTGCAAAGTGTAAGGTGTAAAACAGTTTGCATTTGTAATTGTAGACATTCTTAATGAACGGGATAACTGTCCATATGTTTATAACACTGACCAGCTGGACACAGATAAAGATGGTGTTGGAGATCAATGTGACAATTGCCCTTTGATGCACAATCCTGAGCAGGTAAATAGAACAGGTAAAAAAAGGAAAAGGATTTTCTGCACCTATATGTCATCCAGAACGTGATGATTTGTATTTATTATTGAAAATTATTCAAATGGTACACAAAAGATGTACTATCTGAGTTAGGGAGCCAGGGAAGGACTGGGGAGGATTACTTTACTTGTGTGTATGTGTGCAGAAAAGAAATGCTGAAATGAAACTAATAGCAACAAGTAACTAAGAGGGTGTACTTTAAGGGGTTAATTTTATAAAGCACTTTATGTGTGTAAGTCATGTTTTACACACGTAAAAAGTAAGTACACTGAAATATTACACCTTCTTTTGTGTGATGGGGCATAGTTTGGGATGAAAAGGAGTGGTGTTGTGATGCTCATGATTGCAGACCTGCTAACCATGTTAATCTCTGTATCCAAGATACTGTATTCAACAGTACTAATAGGGTTAGCATCAGGACATTCCGAGGTCGGCACCTGGCCATAACTGGGGAGTGGCGATATTGAGCTGTTGCCCGTTTATGTCAAAGGCAGAGCAAAGGCTGGCCTAACTTTCACTGAGGAAGCTAACCGGGCAGCAGCTGAATATCGCCACTGCCTGGCTAGCTTCCTGCCGTTTGGGCAACCTGGCTATTCAGTGCAGGGGCTAGATATCCAGGTTTAAGTTTCAGCGGTGGCGGCTAGCCACTGCTGAATATCCCCCCTCTTCCTCTGCCCCCCCCCCCCAACATGCACATATTCACACCTGCTTAGATCAGGTGCAAAATTATGCGAGAACATTGTGTACTGCTTGGTATAGCTCTGAAAGCCAGTTTTATAAAGCAGTGCTTCTCAACCCAGTCCTCGGGACACATCTAGCCAGTCAGGTTTTCACAATAAACACAATGAATGCGCATGAGATAGATTTGCATACATTGCCTTCACTGTATGCAAATCTCTATCATTCTTATTCATTACCCTAAAAACCTGACTGGTTAGGCGTGTCCTGAAAACCTTGTTATAAAGGCATAAAACTGTCACTTTTTAGAAATGTTTGTAGGTGCCCTTTTATAAAACGAAACCCCTAAGTTTCCTAGTGTACGACAGATATCTTTTATTTACTTCCTAACTCTCTAATCAAAGCTTTTCATTCTCAACCTAAATAGAGCCCAATTCTGCAAGACAAGAGAGAACTAACTGGTAGTCAACTAGATCGAGATCTTGCTATGATCCAGAGAGAGAATGACAGTGGAATACCCTGAATCAAGATGAGACCCGATTTCATTCAGCATAGCCATTAAGACAGACTCAATACTGTATTCTTGCAGAGACCCGCTTGTCTGGAATATAAGGAATTAGTACACTTGAGGAACTTGCAGAGATTGTTCAAGACAACCTTTTCAAGGGTCTTAGAAATAAGGGCAAATTGAAGACAAGATGGAAATTGGATAGCATTCTTAATCAATGGACAGATAATTGCCTGCTTCCATGGAGAAGGAAACTGGCCCCAAGTGATTAGCACCAGTCATTAGGAGCTGGACTGTACAGTCAAGGAGGAAACCGGCGAGGTAGACATTTCCCTGAGGAAAGAATCTTTCTGAGGCTGAAGGCAGTAGGATTATATATAGACTAGGAGTATGAACCAGAGATTGGCGGTGAGTGAAGGAGCATGGGCACAGGAGGGTCACTGCAAGGAGGAAAAATTCACTTCTTGAATCTTGATATTTAGTGGAAAGGAATGTTGTGGAAAGGAATTTTGTGGAAAGGAATGTTGTGGCTGTTCTTGAAGTTGTTGGTCAGGCAGCTTAAAGAACTTAGAAAAGATAGTATAGAGCTTTTTTGGCTGATTATCCTATGAGTGGATCATTTTTCCATAATAAGCCTTCTTGGTTAGGATTATATTTTTCCTGTAGAAGACATAATGCTCTTTACAAAGAGTAGGATTTGCAGCAGACATATCCTTCTGCTTTCTGCCCATTTGACTTGTCTCTTAAGCAGGCACAAGCTTTAGTGCCACCAAGAATGGTCATGTTTTGCACCTGTGCAGGTAGTTTATAAACCATATTCATGTGTAAAATGCTGATTTATGTTTGTAAATGGGCTCTTAGAAAATTAGGTTATGTCAAAAAGTATGCACAGTAGGATGTGCTCATGGGTGGAGCATGGACACAAGCTCAATTTATGATGCATTTTATGTGCTAATATTTACACCTGCTCTGGTGATTATTTTTTATTGTAAACAACTGTTGGGTCCCAAGATTAGGGTAGTATATAAAGTGCTGTAAAAAAGTAAAATATTTATTTATTTTGCAGGGCTTTTATACCGCTTTATCATTTAGTCAAAGCAGTTTATATTATAACGTAAATTTGTTAATGCACATTAAATGGGGACATTGATAACTTCAATTCTTCTGAGGCAAGGGAGGGTTAATTGACTTGTTTAAGACTACAAGGACTACTAGTGGGAACTGAACCCTGGTCTTTTGCATCCCAAGTCAGTGCTTTAACCATTATGTTATTCCTCCAGTCATGCAAAAAAAGTAATGTCTGGTCTTCAATCTAGGTGCAATTGCTACAGGGTTTGTGCTTGTACTTTAAAACTATGTGAAGTGGCATTTTAGACAGTACATCTAAGTGCAGCATGGGGAGCAAAATGTGCAGAAAAACATGGGATGTCAATGTTTCAGACTGATTATAGAAACATAGATATCCCTGATGTGGACGCTCATGCCGATGTTCACTTAGAGATTCCCACTATAAAAACTTGGGGCGGGGACGTCCATCATATACTAGTTTGCATGCAGAGATGCCCATCAGCATGGCAAAATGTCACTATTAATATTCATTGTCAACATGAAAAATATAGGAGATATGAGTGTATCTCTTTATCCACACTCTCCAGATGTTTGGCTGGAAAACAAGCACTTTTCCAATGCTATTTGTGCCTGGAGCAGGTGTAGCCTTTGCCTTGACTCAGGACATTCAGGGTGTTTCTGAAATCAGGCGAGGACATCCAAGTTCTTGGAAATGCCCTGGACATGCCTACACCATGCCCCCATCCTCACACTGGAGATGTCTTTAAATCTGTTTTAAGAAATGGCTCCAGGGATGTCTCTGTGCTTTGGATATCTCTAAGCCCATTTTCAGACATCCAAAACACAAATAGAGCTATTAAAATAACTCTCATAGATTCCTATGTGTCTTTCTAAAATAGATTAAAAATAGCTGCCTTCTTGCCCTCGTGGAGGAGTAGACTAATGGTTAGAGCACTGGCTTGGTAATTAAGCAACCAAAGTTCAATTAGCACTTGTTGTGGCCTTGGGCAAGTCACTTAACCCTCAGTTGCCTTGGAAGAAAGGCCTGGTAGTCTACTTCTGGTCATGCTGCCAAGAAAACCCAGGAGTTGCTGTGTCACCAGGAGTCAGCATTGACTCAAAGTACCCATTGCATCGCCCTATTAACCTAGGTGCCCTGTTATAAAAGTGCTGATGTAATGGATCAAGAACAACACCCTGGATAGTATTACAACTAGTGGCTTGATCTCAAGGGAAGGTCACCAAAATCACCTAGAAAGCAGTAGATAAAACAATTAGATCAGGGATGGGCAATTCTGGTCCTGGAGGGCCGCAGATCAGTCAGGTTTTCATGATGTCCCTAATGAATATTCATGGACCTTTTTCCATACAATGGAAGGCAGTGGATGCAAATAGATCTCATGAATATTCATTAGGGACATCATGAAAACCTGACTGGTCTGCGGCCCTCCAGGACCAGAATTGCCCACCCCTGAATTAGATAATCAGGTCTTACTTTAAGGCCTATGAATCATGAGTCATGCATGGGATGGTGAGCTGGTTGGTCTATCAAGAAAGGGATGAAGTAATAATTACAAAGGGATTGAAGAGAAGCTCTAATAGAGGAGTGGCCAACTCCAGTCCTGGTGCACCACAATCCAGCCTGGTTTTCATGAAGTCCTTGATGAATATCCATGAGATATGTTTGCATACAATGGGAGGCAGTGGATGCAAATATATCTCATGAATATTCATTAGGGATATCATGAAAACCAGACTGGATTGTGGTGCACTATGACCAGAGTTGGCCACCCCTGCTCTAAGACAACAAGTGACTCAGAATAGAACAGCGCTATCCGTATACCTGCCCTGCCTACCCCATCCTCGAAGAAGGAAAAGCTATAGGGGGAAGAGAGGAAAGACTGATAAAGGTAGTAGGTCTTGCCATTTCTCACTGAAGATTCAATCATGCAAAGAAATTGAAGATCATCAAATAATGTCACTGACACTGAGCTCCATCCTACACTGTACCTCTGGCTCTCCACAGCCATGCTGTTAAACACAGTTTTAAAAGTACACTGATAAACATGGGAACAGAAACTCCTGCCCCTTTCCCATACTCCAGCCTTGGCATCTTTAGAGCACAGTCTATAAATCTCCCAAAGCAGGTCTGGCAAAACAGTTCTGTCAGTCTCTAACAAAAGAAGTGGCAGTCCCCCACCTCTTCACTGAAACGCTATATGATAATATTAGTTCTTTTTAAATCTCATTAACAAGGTTTCTACTCTACTGCAGAGTCCTGCTCTCTCTCTCTCTCTCTCTCTCTCTCTCTCTCTCTCTCTCTCTCTCTCTCTCTCTCTCTCTCTCTCTCACTTTGGTCATGATGGCACCAATTACAGAAACTGCAATTCCTAAATGTCTTTGTTGCCTGCCACAATTCATCGTTGGTTTTGCTGAGATTTCTGTTCTTCCTTCTCCTCTGGCAGTACTAGGCTTGCTCCTCCACTGCCTTCTCCTTGGTAAGACCATAAGATACTGGAGTGGAGTGGAGTGGAGTTGAGTTGCCTAGTGGTTGGGGCAAGGTGCTTCAGGCCAGAAGGTCAGGGGTTCAAATCCCACTAGAGTACAACAACCTTGGGCCAGAAGGACTGGGGCCTCTAGTCCCACAGATGCTCCTTGTGGTCTTGGGCAAGCCACTTAACCCTCCATAGCCCATGTTCCCTGTAAAATAGTTATCTCCAAGTTATAATGCCCTGTTCAATGTAAACCACATTGATGCAGAATAGCATGGTATATAAGAGAATGTAAATAAATACTGGGTCAGATCAAGCCCAGTATTCTGTTTCCAATAGCAGCCAGTCCAGGTCTCAGATTCCCAAAGTGGTACACAGATTCCATGTTGCTTATCCCACTGTGATGGCAAAATAACCTCTGCCCTTTCTTTAATGATCACACTTGTGCCTGCCCAACTCTCTGAGGCTTCTCTCCTCAGAGCGCCTTTCATCCTCCCACCCCCTATGTCCTCTTGGAGTAGTTTCTTCAGTCTCTGTTTTTCTCTTCTGTGGGAGCTAGTATCTATCTACTTCTGATTCTCAGTGATGAATACTAGATCCTTTTGGCTCTTGTAAATCTCAGAGTGAATGTGCATCTGTGAGTATGCATTCAGTTTCTTTGGGTGTCTGAAAGTTTAAGGTGCATGCATATCACTTATGTGCACATATACCTATGTATTAACCTGCTTATAACTGATTTGCATGCCTAAAAAAAAGTTCTAACAATAAGATCAATACTTTTGCAAATAACAAACAAATGAAACAAAATGAAAAATGCCTGAAAACTGGGAAAGCTTATTTTGAAACAAGCACAAGGCGAGCTTTTTTTTGGCTATATACATCCTTAGCGTTTTCCTGCTGAAATTATGTTGTCAACTTTTTTGCAGACTGATGTAGATAATGACCTTGTTGGTGATCAGTGTGATAACAATGAGGATATAGATGATGATGGCCATCAAAATAACCTAGATAACTGCCCTTACATTGCCAATGCAAACCAGGCTGATCATGATGATGATGGTAAAGGTGATGCCTGTGACCCTGATGACGACAATGATGGGATTTATGATGATAGGGACAATTGCCGGCTTGTGTTCAACCCTGATCAGAAGGACGCTGATGGTAAGCAACACGGCCTAAAACCTATTCCTTAGTTAATGAAAAATACATAGCATGCTCTATATGACTGAGTTGTATATCACAATTAAATGAACTTGAAGAACAATATAATTTGATGGCCTGAATGGGGTTTCATACAAATATGTATTAAAAAAAACAAGGAGACAACAGTAAAGCAGCCAGGCTTTAAGGGTGTAATTCTATAAGGAGCCGCATAAAGTTATGTGTCATCTACATACATACATCATAGTATTTCAGTGATTTGCGCAAGTAAATGGGACTTTATGCGTATATCCTAGCCAGTCACTATTCTAAGAGAACACATGTAGACCAATGGCGCATATTTTCATAGTGGGTGGAGTACGGGCGCAGCGCCCCAGTACACACATACACTATAAAACTTTATCATTTATGCACATTCATGACAAATATAGGCATGGGCATTTTCATCAGTCATAGGGCTGGTTGGAGCATGAGCAGTGTCATGGAGTTCATGCATTGATTATGAAATAAACATGTACATGAAATAAACATGTACATGCACACTTAATGCATGTACGTTTATGCCTACTCTCAAGCAATTTTGGCTGCAATTTCTGTAGGTTTTGCAAATGTATTTTATAAAGACACATAAGAGACTATGGACCTGATTCTGAGTCGCAACTTACGGGACGTGCAGCCCCACAAGCGGTCCTGCTGCAATTCCCCCTCCGACTGACCCCGTACGGCTAGAGCATCAAGACGGGGAGAGCTGACAGGGGGCAGGAGGGAGTGCAGTCTGGGCAGAGTGGAGGCGAGCTGAAGTGGCAGGACATACAGGGCCAATTCTAGTCATGGTCCTATATGTCCTGCAAGGTCAGGATGAATGTGCTAATTATTCCACCTTGAAGGTGGAATAATCAGCACAAACTGGGCAATCATAGCTTAACACCCTGCCGCCCGATCCGTGGGTTGGCCGGGGGGGGGGGGGAAGAAGAGGGGTGGCACTGCGGGAGCCAGGGGAGCCTGTGGGAAGAAGTCCCCACAGGCATGCAGGGGCATGCTGGGCTGTCCTTGGGCCCGATTCTGTACACCGCGGGAACATCTTGCACCTGCAGTACAGAATCAGGTCCTAACATACCTGTTCTGCTCGGGACCGTCCAGACAGCCCAGACATGTCCCTTTCAGAATCGGGCTCCACATTATATTTATAAAATAGTCCCAAATATGCATTTGTGAGCATGCATTCAGTTTGTTGGGACATCTAAAAATGTAAAATGAAAGCATGGAGGCTTATTCCCTTCTGGATGTCCAGCCCCTTGTGCAGCCGGGCAGAATCGGGGCTTACAGTGGTAGACCCGATTCTGATCCTGCAGGGCTAGATGTGCCTGTGGGATCAGAATCAGGTCTACTGGCCTGGATATGCAGGCCGAGCCCGATTCTGATTTGCCGCATGCCCAGACACATACCCAGCTAACGCAGCCAAGCGCTTGAATGGAGCCACAGAGCCATGGCCTCCTGTCACCATGGCACTGTGGTTCCATTCAGGAGCCACAAATGCCAGCCACCACCGAGAATGACCTTTCCCTGCAGCCAGACTCCCCAATCCGGCCTCCCATGGACAGGGTCCGGCTGCAGGGAACCTTCTGTAGGCCTCCTGGTTTTGTCCCTGCTGGCATTCGCTGCTACCCTGCATCCAGGGGGACTTATTCCTCCTCTGAGGTGGAATAAGTCCCCCGTCTAACTGGCCTACCTTGGATGTACAGGGCCGACCTCAGAATCGTCCCTGTACATCTTGGGTGATGGCCAGCCCATAGCCCGCCCTTGCTCTGCCTTCCGCCTGCCCCCTCCCACCCCTGTCTAAGGCTTCCCGTACAGCTCTGCTGTTCGTACAGGATCAGCAGGGGGGCCACTAGCAGGGATGTACATCCAGGCAGGGCGTACATCCCCACTATTCATGGCTCGGAATGACCCCCAAATTGTCTATAAACATGTATGCCTATAAAGTAACATGGATACAATCAGTTTGAACTCTTAAAATGTTTTAGTGTGTATACAATGTGTGCCTTAAGAATGAGTATGTAAAACGAACATGAAAAAATGCCTACATTTTTTTTTTTTTGCCGAGCACACCCTATCCCAAAATTGGTGTCTATTTGTTCTACACACAAAGATAACCTGTTATTAAATTATCTTCATCTGCAAACAGATGTGCATCTTTGCAAAGGATACCAAAATTTGCAACAAAGTAGACACCCTGGACATCCAAGATGGCAGCGGAGTAGGATGCTGAGGAGTGAGCTCCACTGAGGATTGCTGTCCCACGCCATTGTCCCTATGGGGAAGAAGATAAAGCAGCAGAGCCAAAAGCCCTCGACTCACTGCTGCCTCCGGCGGGGTTGTCACAGCCATCCATCGCAAGGTTTTGCTTTCTTTCGGCGTCTGTCATGGCTTCGGCAGATCCGCTGAGCCTTTCGACGGATCTGAGCAGTGGGGTGGATCTTAGCCCTGTTCAGAGATCACCACCGCAACCTGGAAGTGCTCGCGCGAAGGAGGGGGAGCGTTCGGCGGTGCTCTAGAAATTGGAAACCTCCAGCATTCCTGAGGGCACAGTGGGGGTGGGCTGAGGCGGCCGGACATACAGGGCCAATTCGAAGCACGTATTGGTGATTTCTGCAGCTGGGAGTGGAGCCATGGGGTTTTTACCTGAGGGAGCTCCTCCTGCTGTGCAGGTGAAGACCAGTTCCCCGACAGCTCCAAGGTTTGGTGGCTTGGAAAGACCAGCGTTGGTTACATTAGATAGCTTATGGAAGGCTATCTCTTCACTTCAGCAAGCCCTTCTACCTATGTTGGGAACTTTAACTCAAGAACTTGCGTCTGTTAAAGGACAGCGTATATCGGTGAAGGCAGATATGGCTCAGCACTCTGTATGGATGACCCAACTGGAAACCCAGGTTGAAGAACTCCACGCTCTTGGAGGAGCACATATCAGGGAACGGTTGATCCAGGCAGAGAAGATCGAATTTATGGATAATCAACTACGGTGGAATAACTTGAGGTTCCTGAATTTTCCCCAGTCACCTTTGATGTCACTGTCAGACCTGGTCCTTAAGTTCTTCATAGATGTCCTGCAAATGCCCATTGAGGCATTTCTCCCTATTGTGAGGACACAGTATGTTGTGGCTATGTCACCTGCTCCAGGCATGAATCTGGACTCTTGGGAGCTTCCAGCCTAGGGCAATTGGATCTTTCAGGCTTTTTGGAAAGCTCCCTGGAGGTGTTGACTAGTTGTGCCACTCTGTTAGTGGGCTTTGCCTTCAGGTCTGACCCCAACTCTATCCTACGATTAATATTTCCAGAATAAGTCTGCTTCTCAGTTTATGGGGTCCAAAATTTCTATATTTCCTGACTTGGTTAGAGACACTCAGAAAAGACGGAGGGACTTTTTGGCTGTGCACCAGCAAGCATCCACTCTGGGTGTGCAGTTTAGATTAAAATATCTATGTAAATGTGTTATTTTGTATCAGTCTAAGCAATTTCTTTTTTTTTGAACTTCAGCAACTTGTTCAGTTTTTGCAAGATAGGGAAAATGTGGAGGAATGAGCTTCCTGTACTGGCTGCCGTGTTATCTATCATGCTCATGGTGATATTATTTTTTCTTAGTACCTTGTTTAGTACTTTTCTGTTTTTTTCCGATACTTGGATCCTTATTATGGTTCTTATTGTGGTCTAATTCTGCGTAACTTGTTTCTTTGTTTTAGGAGTGGACAGTGTAATTTTTCTGCTATTTCTATATTCAGAGGTTTTCTTGATGTGATTGTTAAAATGTTATAAATAAAAAAAATTAAGAAAGAGTAGACACCCTGGAAGTTATGGATAGTATGAGTAGGGATTTAGTGTAGCTTGAAGCATGGTCAAAAATTTGGCAGCCAAGATTTAATACTTAAAAAATGCAAAATCATGCTTTTTGGCTATAAAAACCTAAGAGAGCAATACATTATAGGAGGCTGCTCCGCACATTTGACACCCTTTCCATAAGGGAATATTTACTCATATTACTCTAGAGTCTATCCCTTTCACCTTCATATCACCCCTCTCCCTCCTTTCCTTCAAAGTATGCATATTGAGATCTCTAAGTCTATCCCCATATGCCTTATGATGAAGGCCACGGACCATTTTACTGGCCACCCTCTGGACCAACCCCATCCTGTTTATATCCTTTTGAAGGTGCAGTCTCCAAAACTGTATACAGTACTCCAGTTGTTGCATCCTCTATTCCTGACTGCCTGGCTGGGAGCAGCAAACACAGGAATCCTTCCTCATCCCTTGGTATTTTATCTCTGGTCCCAGGACAAGTGAGAATAAATGAAAACACAACACACATTTAATTATTCCATAACATGTAGATATAGATAATTATATCTATACACACACATAATTATACTATTTCCGCACCCTTTCAACCTTATCCTGCTGACCTATAAGTGCATTCACTCTGCAGCTCCTCACTACCTTTCCTCTCTTATCTCTCTTTACACCCCTCCTCTGGAACTCTGCTCTTCTGGCAAATTGCTTCTATCTGTGCCCTTCTCTTCTATTGCTAACTCCAGACTTCACTCCTTTCACCATGCTGCTCCTTACGCCTAGAACAAACTACCTGAGTCTGTACATCAGGCGCTACTGATTTGTCTTAACTAGATTATAAGCTCTGATGAACAGGCGCCGTCTTTTACATGTGTCTGTGCAGCGCTGCGTATGTCTTGTAGCGCTATACAAATGTTTGGTAGTGGTAGTAGTAGTAACAAAGTCTGCTTCCTTTAGGAAGATAGTCACGGAGCAGTCTCCCATAATTCCATTAATTTTCTTGGTCACAGCATCCACTTTTATTAGGAAAAACTGCCATATTATAAAATTTTGTCTTATCACTGCATCGAGCTTTTAGCTTTACTTTTTGTTTATCTATATCTACATGTTACAGGTCATGCCAAGCACAAACATATTGCTCACACTTAATCAGGACAAGCTTCCTGCAAACAGAAGCTCCTGTCTTGCAAGATGTAACGTTGACTGTCTCACTTATTCATAAGTACCTCCTTGAAACTGTCAGCATATTCAGAGCTGTTCTCACATTGTAAATTTTCCCCATGAGGCCCTAGCCCCCTTTTAAGTCCCTTTCTACATAAATGAGGCACTATCACCTCTTTTTTTCCTGCTGGCCATTCCTCAACCTACATACCCAAGCATCCTTCTGACTTTTGCTGTGACCCTTTCTATCTGTTTGGCCATTTTAAGATCACCAGATATGATCACCCCACCTCCCCCCATTTTTGCAGCATTGCTTACAAAAATGTAAAAAAAAGCTAGGACCAAGGACTAATCCCTGAGGCATACAAATGGTAATGCCCCTATCTTCAGAATGAACTCCATTTACTACTACCCTCTGGCACTTTTTACTCAACCAGTTTCCTACCCAGTCAGTCACTTTAGGATTCATCCCAAGGGTGCTCAGTTTATTTATAAATCGCTGATGTTGAAAGTATCAAAAGCTAAAAAGTGTTCTCCCCCTATCCAATTCTCTGGTTACCAAGTCAAAGAAATCAATCAAATTCATCTAACAAGACCTATCTCCAGTAAAGCCATGCTGTCTCAGAACCTGTAATTCCTTGAATTCCAGAAACCACACCATTCCCTGTTTTATTAGTGTTTCCATTAATTTACTCACCACAGAGGTCAGACTAAGTGGTCTCTAGTTACCAACTTCTTCTTTATTTCCACTTTTGTGGACAGAAACCACTTTGCCCATTTCCAGTCCTCTGAGATCATACCCAACTCTAAAGAAGCATTGAAAAGGTGAGTCAGCAGAGCTGCCAGTACTTCCTTAAGTCCTTTCAATATCCTCAGATGAGTCTCATCTGGTCATATTGCTTTGACTTCTTTTAGTTTTGCTAGTTCCTCATGAATACAGTCTTCTGAAAATAGTTCTAGTTCTACTTCACCTACTGTCCTATTTGTATTTGTTTTCTGATGTCCTATTTCCAGCCCGTCATCTGTGAACACAGGACAGAAATATTTTTTAATCGATTCTGCTTTACACATTCCTCCCCTTCATCCTTGAGTCTCACAATGTCACCTTTTCCTCCAGTCACTAGCACACCAAAAAAAAGTATTGTCCCCATGTTTTACTGTATTTGCTATTTTTTCTTCCATTTCCATCTTTGCTTTCCTGACTACTTTACCAACTTCCCTTTGTTTATCTAGATATTGTTGTTTGTCTTCCTCTTTCTGTAAGCTCTCCCAATTTATGAAGGTTACCCTCTTTTCCTTTCTTTTTCAGCTACTTCTTTTGAAAACCATAGTGGCCTCCCTTTTATTTACTTTCCTAACAAAAAGGTTTGTTGCCTTAAAATATCTCCTTTCATTTTTGCCCACAGTTATTCTACTTCCATGTGATGTCCCATCCAGCTAATGACTCCTTGAGGTATTCCCCTATCTTTGCTGTTAGTTTTCCTGAAGTCTAGGACCCTTGTTTTTCAATTATCTCCACCCATGTCCTAATGTTGAAGTGCACCATCCTATGATCACTCCATGCCAGATGATCACCCTTTACAACATCGCTTTCCCTATTTGTAAGCACCAAGTATTGCACCCTCCCACATGGGTTCCATTACTAGTTGCTGGAACAGTTCACTCTGTAGAGAATCCAGGATCTCCCTACTTCTAGATGCACCACAGTATGTATATAACAATCAACATCTGGCAAATTGAAACCTCTTACCAATAGTATTTCCCCTTTCATAGCAATATTGAAAATGTCTTCAATTAAATCTCTACCCCTTTCTTCTGCCTGCAAGGGAAGTCTATATATCATACCCAATGTAAACAAATTTTCCATTTCATCATTCCATACTAAACCATGGTGTCTCCTCCTTCCCTCTAAAGGCCTGTAGTTCTATGGCTTTAATATTATTTTTTACATATAGCACCATTCTGTCCTTTCTTCTTACTCTGTCTTTCCTGAATTGATTATAGCCAGTTATAGCTATTTCCCAGTCATTGTTTTCTCTGTACAATGTCTCCCTGACTGCCACTATGGCCAAGTCAGCCTTTTTCATTACAAATTGAAAATCTGGAACTTTATTTCACAAAACATGGACATTAATTTATGCATCTCTCCAGATGTTGTCTTATTGTAGTTGATATGGAAGGGCAGACTGGATAGGTCATATGGTCTTTTTCTGCTGTCATGTTTCTATAGTTCCATACTACTTTTTAATGTTTTACTTACCTGAGAGCTTTTAATTACCTGGGGGCTTTGTTCATTTATCCCTGATAATTCTAGTATAATGATCCTCAGTACATTAGCTAGTCTTTGTTGGAAGACACTTCTTCCCTTCTTCGATAGATGGATGCCATCTCTGCTCAACAGTCCTTGGAAAATCATGCCATTGTCCAGGAAGCCAAAACACTCTTGATGACACCATCCATGCAACCATGCATTCATCTCCAGGATGTGAGCCTCTCAGCCTTGGCTCTGACTCTTGACAGGGAGAATGAAGGAGAATACCCCTTGTGCATCTGCTTCACCTTCTCTTCTAGAGCTACAAAATCATTTTTGATGTGCTCAGATGGGATCCAAGTAATCCTATACAAATGATAATTAGAAGTAGTACTAAGTAGTATCATCTGATAATAATCAGTAGGCTTGAAAAGTCTCGGATAACTCTCTGTAATGTCTTGGATCTTCACATCAAGCAGACAGCATGCTTCTCGGGATAGATATTATATCTGGATGGCACATGGACACCACTGAACCCCTCACAAGGGAGTCATCAGCCACTATTAGCATTTGCTTCCTAGTGGTTTGCTGATTTTTCAGCTTTGGGATTTTTGAGCTCTGATACCTCTTCTTCCTGGGATGTTGTCACTTCTTCCACTTCCAGAAATGCCTACCAATTCCTCAGTTCTAGAGAGGGTGGAGTCTTGATGATCTGTGTCCAAGAGTCATCTTATAGTAAGTACAGTATCATCTTCCCTTCTCTGGAGATCTTAGATATCTCTTGAAGAATTTCTTCAATCTACCTCTCACTGTCATCAGTGCTTCTTAGCGTTTCCACCTCCTCCCTCAATTCAACTTGTTTCCTGAGGGATTCAACCTGCAAGCATCTGCAAGCACACTGAACCAGTTCCATGCCCTGGATCTGGTTCTCTGTCTGGATAGAGGTAAAAGTGGTAATGAGAATGATAGCTTTGGTACCATGATGTTTCCCAGCCATATTTCTCTGGTCAGAGCTTTGGTATCTATGGGAAATAAATGGGAGAAATAACTACCAAAGTCCCTCCCTGTCCTGTCAGTAGAAACTAGCCTTTTTATCTGAAAACTAAAACCTTTGTTCAGTTTCCCTATGTGCAGTCCTACTTATTTGCTCTCCTATTATTGGGGTTCGCAGTAGCTTACCTTATCTCGCCAGATTGCAAAATGTGTTTATTTATCTGGGGTTATGTAGTATAGTGTGTCCCCTTCATAGAATTACTTCAAGTATTTCTTAAAAATATTATTAATCAAAGACCCTTGAAATATACCATATTGAATTATTTCCACAGAGAGGCTAAATTTGGACTATATTTTTAACTCCCGAATTTTCCTACTTAAAAATACAACTACCTATTCTAACCCTTTAATTGCAGTTTCTAGTCTGTATAGCAAGGTTCAACACTGGGATAGATAGGACCTGGGGTGGGAAAGGAGAGATCAAGGGAGGGATCTAACACTTCAACAGTGCAGTGGCTTCAAAGAAAATTTGCCACCTTCCCTCTTCTTCGAACCTTAAGGCTTGAGGAAAGAAAAAAAACAAAACAGTAGCAAAACAAAAAGACCTACCTAAAACTAAAAACTCCCCTTCTATAAGCAGGTACAAAATGTAAGCCAGTAACTTTAAACAGCAAAAAAGGTTACCTAACAAAAATAGCCCTCATTTTAAAGAACTTTCAGGCAGAGAATTTGTAGCAAAGGTCACAGAATTACCTTGCTTGAAATGGATGCCTGCAAAGTAGTGTAGTCGAAGGTATTTCTCCCCATTTTTTGATAGGAGAATGCCATCTCTGTTCAGCAGCTCTTCAAAGATCATCCCATAGTCCTGGAAGCAGAAATACTCTTGATGACACCATCTTTGCAGCTTGCATTCATCTCCAGTATGTGAGCTGCTCTTCTTCAGCCTCAACCCTCTACAGAAGGATTAAGGAGAACATCTCCCAAATCCATGAAGTCATTTTTGATAGGCTCAGAGGGATATCTCCCAATATCATTTCCACCAGTATCAATGAGCAACATCAGGTAAGTAAGTATGCTTGATACATCTCAGTCAACTCTCCATAACATCTCCGATTTTGGCACCAGGCAGACAGCACACTTCCCAGGATATCATGTCTGGTTGGCGCATGGATAACTCTGTACTACTCAGAAAGGACCAATCACCATTTACTCGTGTAGATATCACACAACCCGTCTAAAATGACCTCCTAAATGCAATGGCCCCCGAGTCCTTGAGAGAGAAATTCCTAGTAGGGAGGAGCCAGTTCGGGAGAAAAGAAACTAAGATTCATATTCCTAATGACAAATCTTATCTAGCCACAAAAGAATGAGCTTAAAAAAATAAAATGATTGTTTAAACAAGCAGGACAGCTAAACTGCAGCACAAGTTTAAACAATGAAGAAAGGTTTATGTTCACCTGCAACAGTCAGTATTATTTTTCAAAATCCTAGCAGTTGCAGCTAAATAAAAAACAGATATTTAGTGCTGGGATCTGGATAGTGGTTGTTAGACTCAGCCGCTATCTGTACAGCGGCAAATTTCAGTGCTGCTATATGGAGGACAATTTAAGACAGCATTTTTCTCTCCTAAGCTGCCTCTATGGCTCTGTCCAGTGGCACCGAAAATCACCTCTAGATGGATAACTTAGTGCTCCACTCTAACTCTGCCCCTGACTATCCAGACATTGTCTAGAAAGTATGGTAACTATCCAGATAGTGTCAAAGTGGTCAGTGGCTAGTGCCATTGAATTTAACTCTGGCTGGCATGTATCTTATTAGCAAGTACTGCTAAGCAGATAAGTGCTTATTGACCCAAGTAATTTTAAACTAGTAAGATGACTGGATAAATATATGCAGGGCATTTGGACATTTAGAAGGTGAATTTATAAACTCCTGCACAATTAATGTGCATTGTCAGGCACATATTTGGGGCTTAATTTATAAGGTGAAGTATGCTCGTACTTTATTTTTTAAAATAAGGGCCTAAAGACACACCTCAATCTAGATGCAGCTGTTAGTCCTGCTCTAGAGCATGTGTAAATGCCTGGGCCTAGATTTTTCAGAAGTGCATATACGTCATATTATTTTGTAACTTACATGCATAAATTTCACTCTGCCCAAGCCCCGCCTCTGTGCTCTCGTACACTGAAAGTACACACGATAGGACTTATGTGCAAGCTTGTAGAATAGCGGCCGACTTCAGCACGCTTGTAAGTGCCCATTCACACATGTACTTTCTTTAGAATAGGGGCTTAAACGCATAAATAGTACATAACTATACGCTGCTGTTTTAGAAATTCAGCCTCTCAAGAACAGTTTTAAACATATACAGTGTGTATTACTATTCCTTTCTTACCCAGTTCATTTGTTCACTCCCAGAATTACTTTCTTCCTTTGGAAAAGCAGATTTTCCGCCCTCTGTTTTCATGTGGCCTTTACTGGCTACTGTCATAGACAGGACGCTGAGCTTAGTACACCTTTTCTCTGACCCCACATGGCAATTCATATGTCCTTATGCCTTGAATGCAGTCATTCATTTTAAAGGCATTGCTATACTTGCCATTGCATAGTAAATCTGAAGGAAGTTATGAGGGTAATTTTATAACAGGCACTTAGATAAAGTCAGCCAAAATGCACCTATTTTATAAAAACAAGTAGGCACCTGCTTGTTTTTATAAAATATTAGCATAAGTAGCAGAGATTGCGCCTTAAACTCAGGCACGGACATTCACATCTGCTTTACAGCGGGTGTAACAGAACGCATGTAAAGTTTGCAAGTATATGCGTAGATTAGGTGTGTTAGTGAGAATTCCATCTATCCTCCGCCCAGCCCATGCCTCTGGCTTTGCCTACCAGCAAAGTATGCCTATTCATCGCATAATGTGTACTTTTATGCCAGTTGGTATTTTATAAGAGGCTATTAACATGCTTATGTGGTCACATATGCACAGAAACGACTTTAGAAAATTACCTTCTACGTATATGTTGAACATGTATCTGTTTCAGACGTCCTTATCAAAATAGTTATGATTTCTTCTTGATTGTAGTGATTTGATTCTGTTTATTATGTCTTATCAAATATCTTATGCTATTGACTATACTAATTTTCTTAATCTATTTTATATTTGTTCTTCTTACGAGCTGTTGCTGTATCTTATTGTAATCCGCTTTGAAATGTGTGGGTAAAGGGGAACTAGAAATAACCAAATTAAATTAAAATTCTTGAAATTCTTCATATTATATTCCTGACAGAAGTCATTTTAAAACTTTGCAGTTTCCCATTCGCTACTCATAAAGGCTGCATACCTCAGGCAAATGTCTGTTCTTAAAAAATCTAATATGAAAATTTAATTTGACTGAATAATTTTGTCTTTCGAAGGTGATGGCCGAGGAGATGCTTGCAAGGATGATTTTGATAACGACAGTATTCCTGATATCTATGATGTATGTCCTGAGAACAAGGATATTAGTGAAACTGACTTCAGAAAATTCCAAATGGTTGCTCTGGATCCAACAGGAACAGCTCAGATTGATCCTAATTGGGTCATTCGCCATCAGGGCAAGGAACTGTTGCAGACAGCAAACTCTGATCCAGGAATTGCTGTAGGTATGTATGGATAGTCCATGAATCATTGAGAAAGGGGACCGCTGTTCCATTATAGCTATTTATTATGGGGATAATTTTATAGGTGGGTACCCAAGTAGAAAGTCCAAAAAAGCACCTATTTTATAAATGCACTATTAAGAAATCCACCAGCTTGGAAACAATTAAATCCACAAATAGAAATTGAAATTGAACTAGATTCACGAATAGTAGATAATTTCATAGAAATATTTTTTAGGACCATCAAATGTAGTTCATTATGGGCCTGATTCTGAGACACGGGTTGTGGGGCTGCACATCCCCGCAAGCCGTCTGGACCTGATTCCCCCTCCGGCCCTGCCCGTACATTCTGAGCAGCAGGACAGGGAGAGCCAGCGGGGGAGGGGGCAGGATCTGGGTGGAGCAGGGGCGGACCAACCCAGCAGGATGTACAGGGCTCGTTCAGATCACGGCCCTGTACGTCCTGCGGGTCAAAGGGGATGTGCTGCTTATTCCACCTCAAAAGTGAATAAGCAGCACTGACCCAGTAATTGGGCCCAGGAATCCCCCATCCAGGGCCAGGGCTGGGTGCAGGGGGTTCCCCACTGCCCAATTCAGGCCCCAGCAGGCCAGCCATGGATCAGGCAGCAGGGAAGAGGGGGCTTAAGCCGTGGGAGCTGGGGGCGCCTGCATGGAGGATGTCCCTGCAGGAGCTGCATAGATCCCTACAGGTGGCAGCGGCACGTTAGGCCATCCATGACCCGATTCTGTGCACCACAGGAATGTTTTGTTCCCTGCAGTCAGGTCCTAATAGGCCCATCTTACTTGGGTTCATAAGGACAGCCTGGACGTTCCCCTTCATGAATCCGGCTCCACATTTTCATATCATTATCAGTCTAGTTTTCTATCAGATTGCATAAGCTTTTCACATGGAGCCCCATGCAGAAAGGGGCATGTCCAGCCCGTCTGGGCATCCAAAATCTGGATGGGCCGGATCTGCACCCAATTCAATACCTGTGGGCTAGACATTCCCACGGGATCAGAATTGGGTGCAGAGGGCCTGAAGGGGCAGAATGTGCCCCAATTCTGACCCACTGCATGCCTATAAAACCCCCCATCTAGGCTGTCCTATGCTCCTGCATGGAGCCCAGTGACATGGTGTCCCATCGCCATAGCACCGGGATGCCAGGCAGGAGCCCCGATCCGCTGCAAGCAGTTTGACATAACTGTTCCCTGCCGACCGATACCCGATTGGGCCTGCCGAGGCTGGGATTGGGCTGCAGGGATCCTCCCTCTTCACCTCACCTCATTGGGGGGAGTCCTCCTCTGCCGATCGCCAACCCTGGGGAGACTTATTCCACCTCTAAGGCCATGCACGTCATGGCACCATGTTCCGAAAGATTAAACCACATATCTTTCTGCATGAGGGTATTTATATTTCAGCAAATAGGTCCCCAATTTCTGTCTCTCTACAGGCTCTACATTCATATTCCTTCTGCAAAAAATATCAGCATCTTTTAAACCCAATGTAACAGCAATCACACAACACAATAGGACAGGCAGTAAAGGAGTGATTGCCACTCAATCTCTATATTAAGACCAGTTGGAGCGACTGTGTTCAAAGTAAATATGCAAAACCATTCTTGTAGATTGAGATAATAGTCCCGATCAAAAATGCAATGTGTGCCTTTGAGTCAGTCCTGACTCCTGGTGACCCAGAAGCTCCTGGGTTTTCTTGGCAGTGTCACTGGAAGTAGATTGCCAGGCCTTTCTTCTGAGGCAATGGAGGGTTAAGTGACTTGCCCAAGGTGTGCTAGAGGGAATTGAATCCTGGTTGCTTGGTTACCAAGCCAGTGTTCTAACCACTAGGCTACTCCTCCACTCTGTGGTCCTGATCACCACCCCAATAATTAAGGGGAATGTGATCAATCACTCTGCTGTAAATCAGTAAGAGCATGATTTTGCTGAATCCAATGGAGAACTAATGGAGCAGGTTCATTCTTATGCACGTATGCTCGTTCAGTCATACTGTAATTTTCCTGAGGGAAAGCTGTTGGAAGGGAGAGGGGGGAAAGATGTTTTGTTTACTTAGAATTGATTGCTTTGAATATGCCCCCCAGTCGTTGTAACCATGCTTCGGTTTAATATTTAAAATGAGGTTTTATCTTCTAAGCTGCCTAACGCTGGCATTACTGGGGAGATTCCTGGCATAAAGCCTGAGGTTCTGCCAAGCCTTTTCTAGTCTCTGGCACAGCTGCTTTTTCCTAACATTGCTTACACATGATCTAAATCACAGGTTCCCAACTCCAGTCCTGGAGGGCCAAACACCATTCAAGTTTTCAGGCTGTCCCTAATGAATATGCATGAGATACATTTGAATACAATGGGGGCAGTGCATGCAAATGCATCTCATGCATATTTATTAGGGACAGCCTGAAAACCTGAATGGTGTTTGGCCCTCCAGGACTGGAGTTGGGAACCTCTGATCTAAATAATTTGCCATTTTGGTCCTACTAATCATGCCATCAATATGCACCCTCTGTGACTGATATCTTTGTATGTAGTTTCCAGTCTTCTTCCTCTGCCAGCTTTGTACCTTTCTTGGTGCCTTGGGTCTTGATTCCACTATTGCTGATGTTATGTTACCTTGGGGTCTTCTTCACTCCAGAGTACAGTGAGGAAAAGATTGTTTTTTACTGCCTAGCCCCACTTCCAAGTACCCTTCAGAATAACCTTTCCTCCTAGGCTAACAAATTTAATGCACCCAAGTACCTCAGGAGACATTGATGCCACTTCTAATGCTGAACTGCCCACTGAACTCCTATCAGGGCTGGTGCAAGGATTGGAGGCGCCTTAGACAGGTCCCTCAATTTGCCACCTCCTGTACCGTCATTGCCACCGCTGTCAGGCATCTGAATTGGAGGAGGGCGGCAGAGACAAATGGTAGAGGGCAGAAACCACAAGTCAGCATCAGCAGGTTGAGGTAAGCTCTACCTCACAGTTTCTGAACCATTGCCACCACTGCAGGCCTCAGAGAGGGGGGCAGCAGTGGCAATGGGCACCCCTGGAGGGCCAGCACTATAGGCGACCACTTAGCTTGCCCAATGGTAACACCCGTCCTGACCCTGATAACCAAATCTTTGTGAGATAATCCCCATCTCATTGAATACCAATGCGCCATCTCTTCATCTTCACTGCCTTTGCAATTTTTCATCCAATGTTAGCATAACTGTACCCCTCTTTCAGTGCTTCAGGATATTCATACCACTGCATTGTCACTCTCGAAGTGCTAGAGATATTTTCATTCCAGTGTTACGGTTGTGTTGTCCATCTCCCGATGCTGTCATTCCACTCTTCGTGCCATCTTGCCCCTTATATTTCTGTGGGCACAATGGTACTTAATGTGTGTTAACCTTTAATAAAAGGGCCTCTTAGTGTCCTTTGCTGCTCTTTTGGTTCAGTAAGTTCTTCATACCACTCTTGTAGTCTTAGAATGTTGTTGCCTCTGTGGCAGATGCCTGCCAGGAAGTTTTGAGCAAGTTTGAGTTTAAATGAATGGAAAACGCATTGTTAAGAGTGCAAAACTGCTTGCGCCATTCACTTTAATGACCCAAATCATCCAAATGATCTAAATAATTCAGACTCCAAAGAACTAAACTGATGATTAAATTGGTGCTAAATCAAACCAAAATCTCTATTTTGTATCCCTCTCTTTCAGTACGCCACACAAACTGTGCAATATTTTCTGCTCTTTAGTACTTTAACCTAGAAGTTTTCTGGGGCCAATATTGAAAGCTCTTAGCTGGCTAGCCAATGGGAGGCCGGCCGACTAAAGGAGCTCATCGCAATATTCAGCAGCACTGACCAGAGAGCGCTGCTGAATATCTCCACAGACTGCCACAGCACTATCCGATTAGTGTGGTCCATGGGCGGGGCATGGACAGTGATGGCGCTAACTGATAAATGGCAACTTAATCTACTTGGTGAGATTTTAAATTGGAAACCGGATAAGTGAGATCTGAAGATTGCCGCTAACCAGATAAGTTGATCATTATCCAATAAGTGCCGCTCAGTCTGAATATTCAGCGCCAGCTCCTGCCCGAATACTGCCACCAAATATCACACTGATATTTAAGCGCCATAGCTAATTTTGAAAACTGGCCCCGCTAGGTATAATGTCCAGGAAATATGAAGGCAGAATTTATGGGACTGATATTCAAAGGCATGTATTCATTTAACTTCAAATGGTTATTATTTATTTAGTTGCATAAAACATTTCTATGCCATATTTCACAATACAATCAAAGTGACTCACAAAGTTGCACAATGACCATAATAAAAAATTAGAAACTGATCTGAACTGCATTAATGGCGCCATTTTAGAGATCTATTTTTTGCAAGGCAATTTCATCTCCAACCCTAATGCACCTCTCTATAATCTTCCCATTGTACGACCACCTGCTCTTCATTCATCTCACTGAACGTCTAACTACTTTTCATCAGTAAGCACCATCCACGTCCATCCTACCTTATCCACATCCATCTCACACCAGAAAATCTTGGTCTGCTGAATGAAAAACCTTTGGCTGGTCCTATTGACATCCAGCCAAAAGTAATCCAGAAAAGTGGAGAAGGGCTTGGAAGTGTTCTGGGAGCATACCTAAAAGTTAATCAGACACAACCAATATTCAGCGCTATCAGGATTTCTTTATCTGGTTAAGCTGAACAACACTTATCTTGTTAACTTTTGGTTTAGTGGTCTGACTCTACTGGATAACGTTGAATAAATATTCAGTTAAAGTTAACTAGATATCTGGTTAATTTTAACCATATATCAACACTACATTTTGACCTGTTTATATTTTATTTGAATAAAAATAACAGAGCACATTGGAAATAATGGGTCTGATACTCAGTGGGGCGGCTTGCCATTCAGAGGCTAGCTATCACCTTTGAACTTTAGACCTGGATATTCAATGCCGGGGACATATCCAACCACCGACACTGGGTATCTGGGTCAACCAGATAGCAGTGAAAATAACCGGGCAGTGGTGATTTTTAAGTACTGCTCAGTTAGCTCAGTGGCGAATGTTAGGACAGCATTTAAGATGTTTAACTTTTGCTGCTTAAGGATATTGCTGCTGCTCAGTTATCCTGGATGCCACTCCCAGAACACCCCAATACTAGCCGACTAGCATCGAGACATGCAACAGCGACACCCGTGGATATTCGGTGGCACTAACTATATTAGTGCCGCTGAATATGCCAGCAACCGCAACTAATGCGGTTAGCAGGTCTGCTAACTACGTTAATCACTTTGAATATCCCCACCAATAAATATTAACCCAAATTATATTACTCAAGCACAATATGTAGCGAATTTCAGTTTGTTCGTAATAATAATTCACAGATCATTTTCACTTCTCTATTTATATATCAATAAAGTATTACTTAGTGAATAATTCTGCTGTTCCTCTCAGAATCCACTTTATGATTGGAAATGTGTGGGATGGTAATGAATTCCTGCAGATTAGATTCAGCCTGCACTATAGATGCGAAAAGTATGATTGCTCTAATGCAGCCCTGACTCCCAGGGGCATGTTTACTAAGCTGCGCTGTTTACATGTGCTTGAGCACATGCTAACTGGCACACTAACAGTGTGCTTGCAAAACAGATGATGCAGGGTTAATCTCATGCTATCTGCCTTGCATACGAAGAGATAGGGACAGAGAGAGGGAATGCCAGCTGATGAAAGCTAGTATGCAAGATGTTGCCACACACTAGCTGTCACGCCTGTCGATAGTGTGGCTGCACCATGCAATCTTGATAGGTGGTCTTAAGTGCAGTTGCGCTACGACAGTCTGGTAGTGCAACTGCAAATTGTTTTCTTGGGGTTCTCCCTTCCCCTCCCCGTGCACAACACTACCTGACATCCAACACCCCCAGTGTTTTATCCCACTCCCAAAAATCTGATTCTCCCCACCGCAGCATTCAGTGCTCCCCTGCAGCATCTGATCCCCACCCTCAAGAAGACCTGACCCTGGCATCCAATCTCAACCCGATCCAAGACCAGACCCTCCCAAAAAAAGACCCTCCCCTTCACCTCCCAACCACCCGACTATCCCTCAGGTACTCATGAGTAGCTGTCCCTAGTAGATGGCGTAGGAGTGATCCCCCTTCACTCCTGCTCTGTTGCTGCCTGGGTTCAAAATGGTGGTCCTACACCCTAGTGGTAATCTCATGCTACTGCTAAGGGTCAAAGAGGCAGTAGCATGAGATGTCAGCTACGGGTCGGGGACTCCATTTTGGACCCATGCAGCAATGACCAGGAACAAAGGGGATCTACTAGGTATCAGTAACAGCTACTAGTGAGTATCTGGGGGGGTTGGGGTTTGGGGGCTATCAGGAGGACCCTCTATGGCGAGGAAGCCTTGGATTGGGTTGGAGATTGGATGCAAGGGTTGAGTCTTCTTAGGGGGGGGATTGGATGGTTCATAGGGTCCGCATGGCACTTCTTTAGCTTAGATGGGGTCATCTCTGCCAGACCTGCCCTCCCTGTCTAAGCAGATAGCGCGTTTGGTGCCCTGTCCACTAAATGAAGGGCAGATGCTGAGCATGCTCACTGTATTTATAGGGTTAGCACTTACTGCATGTTTATTTTTGCTCAAAAAACCCATAGTAAGGGCAAAACCTTACTGCACTTTACTAAACATGCCCCTCAGCGTTTCACAGTGCTCTATCATATGAAAAATAACTTTATTTTCACTTATGCACAGGATTTGATGACTTCAGTGCTGTTGACTTCAGTGGTACATTCTATGTCAATACAGAGAGGGATGATGATTATGCAGGGTTTGTGTTTGGCTATCAATCCAGCAGTCGATTTTACGTCATGATGTGGAAGCAAGTCACACAGACCTACTGGGAAGACAAACCATCCAAAGCCTATGGCTATTCAGGGGTGTCCCTTAAAGTTGTAAATTCCACAACTGGCTCAGGAGAGCACTTGAGAAATGCCTTGTGGCACACGGGCAATACAGCTGGGGAGGTAAGAGAGCTACACTTCATTAGCTGCACTTAGAAATGTTACTATATAATTTTTATCCATCATTTTGTCTACTTTTAGTTCCTAATGCTATAGTTGTCTCTTAGATTATTATAAACTCTGTATTAAAACATTGATATCAGATATCAGGTCATAGTGGATTGAATTTCAGCAATTAAAAAGTTGTATTTATTCATTTTTATTTATTTAGCTAGGCTTATATACCGCTTTTCACCGGGTCAAAATGGTTTACATCGAACAGAGAAAATCATTTACATATAATGGTTAACTATGTACAGGAAATGGCTAACTAAATACAAACTATATATTAAAGCAACAGTTTAGATGCGATTAGCATATATATATATATACAGTGGGACTCAATAAAGATTGGGGTTAGATAGTGGGGCTAAAATGTTCAGTAAATAGGAAGGTCTTCAGGTGTTTACGGAAGGAGTGGAGATCGGGGATATTCCTTATTGAGTTTGGGAGTGAGTTCCAGATGGATGGTGCATATAGTTTGAAGGCCTTTCGGCATGTTTGCTGGTTATTCTTTGTTCTGGAATGGGGTATGGTCAATTTGTTGGTTGTGGATATTCTTCGAGTTCTGTTAGGGTAGAGTGTTTGGAGGAGGGTTTAGAGATGAGAAGCTGTGTGACAGTGGAGAGCTTTGTGTGTTGGCAGTAGGGTTTTGTTTTGATTCTACAGGGGAGCAACAGCCAATGGATTTGCTTGAGGATGGGGGTGATGTTGCCAAATTAAGATGCATGCAGCAGTATGGAGGGTGGTCTGTAATGGAAGGAGGGTAGATTGTGGTAAACCTTGATAGATTGTGTCGGCATGTGGGAGGATTAGAGTTTGGAGTGCTGAGTGGAAGTCTGATGGTTTGAGGAGGGGGTGCAGGCATTTTAAGGTTTTGGATTTGTAGTATATTGTTCTGGCTGCTGTTAATATTTGGGTCCTGAATAAGAGGCATTGGTCGAGGATGATGCCGAGGTACCTCAGTTCTTAGGTTATGGTGGTTGGAAGGGGGTGAATGTGGTGTCTCTTGTAATAAATAAAGCTTTGGTTTTCTTATAGCTAATTGTGAGGTTGTTGTTTGTTATCCAGCTGGAGACATTGGTAAAGCATTCTTGGATTCGTGTGAATGATGGTTGCCTGGTGTATAACAGACTGTATAGCATGATGTCATCTGCACAGATGAGTTTTGATGATCAAGCAGAGGGATTAGAGGTATAGGTTGAAGAGGAGCATGGATAGGGTGGATCCTTGGGGTACTCCTTGTGTCTGGTGGTAGGAGATAGAGATGTTAATTCCCAGTTTTATCTGTTGAGCCTGTTGGAGAGGTATTAATGGAACCATTTGAGCACTGTATCCTGGATTCCTGATGATTGCAGATGCTGAAGGAGGATTTTATGGTCAACAGTGTCAAATGCTGCAGAGATGTCCATGAAGATCATTAGGAAGCCTTGGGTTGTATCTTGTATGCCTTTTATTAGATTGGTGAGTGAGGTCATCATTGTTTCTACTCTGTGCATTGGCAGAATCCATGTTGTTAGGGGTCGAGGAGAGAGTTGTCAATATGGTCCTGAAGTTGGAATTGGATAGTCTTCTCAATGGTTTTTGCTAGAAAAGGGAGGCTGGCCTGTAGGAGGCAAGGTCAAAGGGGTTGAGGTCGGGCTTTTTAGGGTGGGGCAAATGGATGAGCGTTTGAGGCATTTAGGCATTAGTTTCTTGTTTAAGTGCTGCTTGTGTGATTCTGGTAAGTATAGGGCTGAGTTCTGTCTTTGCTGCCTTGATCCAGTTGGCTGGGCATGGATCGAAAGGGGAGGTGATTGTGTTGAGTGTCGTTAAGATGGTTTCAATGTTTTCCCTGGTAATGGTGTTAAAGAACGTCCAGCAGGTAGAGTAGGGATGTGGGGAAGTTGTAGGAGTAGGGGTGGAATTAGGATTTGGGTGGAGTTGTTTGTAATGTGCAGCTATCTGCTGATGGGTGATAGTGGAGTCTGTGTCGAGATTGGTAGGTGATCCTGTGAGCAATTGATCAATAAGCTCTGTGTGGCAGTCCCACTTGGCTTTGTCTGTGGCTGTATGGTAGTCTTGGAGTAAATTTGGATAATTGCTGTAGTCTTTGGTAAGGGTCGTTTTTCGCCACTTCCTTTCAAGTTTTCATAGTTCGATTTTGAGCTGTTGTAGGTTGTGGGTGTACCATGGGGGGGGGGGGGGGTTGGCATTTCGTGGTTGTTCTGGGTGGGTTGGTTGATATTTCTGCTGCTTTTCTAATAATGTAGCTCCAGTTGGTTGTGAGTATACTTGGTCGTCTGATTTGATCTCCAAGCTTGGCAGTATGTCTTTTAGAAAACTGTCTTTGTTGAAATGTTTGAAGCATCGATGTGTTTGTTGGTATGAGGTATGAGATATTGGGGAGCTGAGGGGAAGGAAGCTAATCAGTCTGTGGTCTGACCAGAGAACTGGGTATATTTGTATTGTATGGGGGGGGGGGGGGTCTTGTGTGTGTTGGGAGGTTGGCGGTGAAGATCAGGTCGAGGGTGTTGCCCTTGTTGTGTTTGGGGGATAGTATGTTCTGTGTGAAGTCCGTTGATGCCATGGCTGCAAGGAATGAATCAGCATGTTTTGATTACAGTGAGGGGAAGTTGAAGTCTCCTAGGATGAGAAGGCCCTTGTTGGTTTTTCATGTTGATCAGTACTTTCTCCTGTATGTTGGAGAGGTCTGTGGTTGAGGTGGTGGGGGTTCTGTAGTTGAGGAAAATGGTTAATTGATTGTTCCTTATGGTGAGAGTGTTTGTTTCATTTATGCTGTCTGTTGAGAGAGGTCAGAAGTGGAGTTGGGATTTGGTTATGAGTATTACTCCACCTCCTCTTCAGTGGTTTCTTGGACAGTTGAAGAGAAAGAATCCTTTGGGCCTAATCTAGTTGAAGAGAACATTGTTGGTGTCAGTGAGCTAGGTTTCTGTTATGCAGAGGATGTCTAATTCGTAGTCTGTGAGCAGGTCCTTGATAGTGGGGCTTTTACTCCTCACTGATCTTGTGTTTATAAGTGTGCATTTAAGTGTTTGTGTAGGGACCTTGAGAGTTGTGATGATGGCGGGGTGGTGGTTAGGGGTTGGTATTTTTATGATGTGTTGGGAGATGCATTATCTTGTTTTGTTGACTCTGGTGAGGTGGTGTGAGTTGGGGTGTAGAGGAGGCAGTGGGGGGTGGGGAGGGTATTGTGTTCAGTAGTTAGAAGGATAAGAGCAAGTAGAGTGCATAAGAACATAAAAAATGCCATACTGGGTCAGACCAAGGTCCATCAAGCCCAGTATCCTGTTTCCAACAGTGGCCAATCCAGGTCACAAGTACTTGGCAGGTGCCCAAAGTCCACAGCTTCCACAATGCTCATCCTGGGGTAAGCAGTGGATTTCCTGGGTCCACTTTAATATTGGTTTATGGACCTTTCCTCCAGGAACTTGTCCAAACCTTTTTTAAACCCAGCTACACTAACAGTTTTTACTATATCCTTCGGTAACAAATTCCAGAGTTTGATTACGCATTGAGTGAAAAAATATTCTCTCTTATTAGTCGTAAATGGGTTACATTGTAGCTTCATTGCGTGTCCTCTAGTCTTTCTACTTTTTGATGGCATAAACAATCGATCTATGTTAACCTCTTCCACTCCATTCATTAATTTATAGACTTCTATCATATCTCCCCTCAGCCTTCTCTTTTCCAAGTTGAAGAACCCTAACCTTTTTAGCCTCTCTTTATAGGGGTATCCTTCCATCCCCTTTACCATTTTGGTGGCTCTTCTCTGTACCTTTTCTAATTCTGCTGTATCCTTTTTAAGATACGGTGACCAGAATTGTGCACAATATTCAAGGTGCGATCGCACCATGGAACAACACAGAGGCATTATAATATCCTTTGTTTTATTCACCATTCCTTTCCTTATGATTCCTAGCATTCTATTTGCTTTCTTGGCCGCCGCTGCACACTGAGTGGAGGGTTTTATCGTGTTATCCATGATAATGCCTAAATCTTTTTCCTGAGTAGCAGTTTCTAATGTGGTACTTTGCATCATGTATCCAAAGTTTGGATTATTCTTTCCTAAGTGCATAACTTTGCACTTATCAACATTTATTTATTTATTTATTTATTTAACATTTCTTCTATACCGCGCTATTATAATCAGCGCAGTGTACATCGAACAAAAACATACTACAATGCATACAGGTAACATTGAGTTTACAATGAACAGGAAAATAAAACAGGGGATAACCGGGAGAACTATGTACAGGTTAACTTGATACTATATACAATACTCTAAACTCGTTTGGATATTGCATGTGCTTTCATGTGGATAGTACAGGTATGATGGTTAGCAGGTGGACTAGTGGATAGGCTAACCATTTTCTGGTTGTATTAAGGTGCTAAGGCGTCTGGGGCATGTGGGGAGCTTGCCAGTTGTGTGATTGCCTGGGATGGCTTCTGGGTAGCATTTTGTGAACAGATGGTGTTTCAAAGCTTTTCTGAATAGGATTAGGCTTTTGATGCCACGGATTTCATGGGGAAGGGCATTCCAGTTTAAAGGAGCGAATATAGAGAAGGCCCTGTTGGAAGTAGTCTTAGTACATGACGTCATCTTCTTGGGGACTATTAAGGTGTTCATTGCGGTAGGCCTCCTGTTTCTATTTTCCAGGGTGCTGTGAATTAGCTTGCTGATTGGTGTAGGTGGGTAGTTATTCAGGGCTTTGAAGGTAAGGACCAATGACTTATATTGGAGTCTGGCCTGTAAAGGTAGCCAATGCAGATCTTTCATGATAGGCGTTATGTGGTCAGATCTTGACGATCCAGAGAGGACTCTTGCAGCTGCATTCATAGCCAAGCGGGGCGGGTTTAAAGTTGATTGAGAGAGACCATGGAGGATAATGTTCGCGAAATCCAGGTGTGGGAGGACTAATGCCTGGAAGGTAGTTCGGTAGTCGGTGGAATCCAGTAGGGGGTGGAGGTGACGTAGTGTTCTGATTTTATGATATATAGTCTTTATAATGTTCTTCACATGTGTTGTCATATCCAGGTGCTCGTCCAATGTGATGCCGAGATATCGGATTGTGGGTTTGGATTTCAACTCTACATTGTTGACAAGTAGCGATGGAGGAGGTATGAACTTACGGTTCCTCGTAACAAAAAGAACATCAGTTTTGCTATGATTTATCCGTAGGTTTTGTGTCAGCAGCCATTCGGCTACAGCTCCGAAGCAATTGATTATTGGGGAGAACACTGGTTGGTCAATTTTGAACGGCATGTAGAGGAGGATGTCATCTGCGTAAGCCAGGCATTGTACTTTGAAAGATTGGATCAAATCACATATTGGCTGCATATAGATATTGAACATCGGTGCCGATAAGGACGATCCTTGAGGTACCCCCTGTGACTGCAGGAATGGTTCTGAGGATGCATGGCCTGTTTTGACTTGTTGCCACCTATTGGATAGGTAGGATTTACACCATTCTAGTGCTGTGCTTTGAATCCCATTTTCTTTCAGGCGTTGTAGAAGTATATCATGACTCACAGAGTCGAAGGCGGCAGAGATGTCCAGGAAGATGAGGACAAATCCTTGTTGGATGTTGTTTATTCCTGTAACCAAATCATTGAAGAGGGTTGTAAGGACTGTGTCGACTCCATGTGCTTCCCTGAAGCTGTGTTGTGATGGATCTAGTGGTGCTTCAGTGTCAATATGATGCTGGATTTGTTGTTGAGCAGCTTTTTCGATGATTTTTGCGAGCTGGGGGATGCTCGATATTGGTCTAAAAGATTCAACTTTGGATGGGTCAAGTCTGTTGTTTTTCAGTAGGGGTCTGATAGAGGTGTGTTTCAGACTCTGTGGGAATGATCCCGTTAAAAAGGACTGGTTCAGTATATTGCACAGGATTTGGCTTAGGTCATGTCGCATTAAATTTCATCTGCCATTTGGACGCCCAGTGTTCCAATTTATCAAGGTCTTCTTGCAATTTTTTACAGTCCTCTTGGGTTTTAGCAACTTTGTATAATTTTGTGTCATCTGCAAATTTGATCCCTCACTCGTTATTCCCATTTCCAGGTATAGGGCTATATACAGAGCAAGCATAGTTGTTATTGTCAGTAAGTCCAGGTTTTTAGTCATTTTGATCTCTTGAGGGCTGTCTCAGGGATGAGGGGTGTGGTTCTGGATGATTGTTGATTGGAGGGTTGAAGAGTACTGCAGGCAATTCACAGCTTTTGTGTAGCATGGAGCAGGGGATTGTGCATTTTGGAAGGAGCTTCAGCGTTCTTGTGTGAGTGTGTTTATAGAGGGTGGGGAATCATTGGCTGGAGTGCAGAGGAGGGGTGTTTTTCCTCTGCAGGTCTCTCTAAGTTGTGTCACTAAGCTGGTATAGTTGATCCGGTGTTGTGCAGGGCTTGCAGAAGGCTCTTCGATATATGTTGCGGATGATCCATTTGAGAATTGCCTTGATGTAATTACCTCTTTTGTAGCAGTGTGATTTGTGCATGGAGCGCTGAAGCTCTGGATTGGGAAAAGCACTCTGCAGGCCACTAAGGACCACGCCTAAGGCCCCTCAGCTGCAGACCCGCCTGCACACACCTGGGTTTAAAGGGCCATTGCCCATGTGACCATTTGTGCGGCTGCTTCTTCCCTACTCCTCTTTTCTGCTGCCGATCACTGGTGTGCCACAGTGAGTCTGCGGCCGCTGGAGTGATGGGAGAGCTGATCGGGGTGGAGAGAGGCTGATTCTCTACAGGAACTTGGCTTTAAAGAGTCATTGCCCACGTGACTGTTTGTGTACCTGCTTCCTCCCTGCTCCTCTGTTCTGTCACCAATTGCTGGTATGCCACGGTGAGACTGGGGCCACTGGAGTGAAGGGAGAGCCAATTGGGGTGGAAAGAGGCTGATTCTGTGCAGGTACCTGACTTTAAAGGGCCATTGCCATAAAGAGGCTTTTCCCACATATAAGACTGTTTTACACACATTAAAGGCCTTTTATAAAATTACCCCATGAGTTACGTGCATAATAATATGCCCAATGACAAGAAGACTTGTACTTTTATACAACCCATGGAGTTGCGATTTATGTGTGTGTTTTACAAAATATGCATATATGTGTGCACTTTACATGTGAGCATTTGCACCTCCTCTTCAGCAGGCGTAATGTCCACGGTTTCAATCTAGCCGTGATTTCCGCCTGTTTGTCCCTATTTTATAAAGATACACAAGCACTCTGCTTATTAGGCTCTTTACAAGACTGGAGCAGGAGTTTGCAGTCTAGCACAGCGAGGTGAGAAAACAGTTAAGAAAGTTTTCAAGCAGTAATAAAGATGTCCTCCCAAGGGTTGGACAGAGACAGCATATGCCATTCTTTGCTTGGGTGAATTTGAGGTGCACACCATTAGTGTCCTACCTCTGGACTGATTTCTAGCTGAGGACTATGTCCCTTGCTCCCTTTCTTCCAGCAATTCTGATGCAGAGCCTGATGTTTGCACACTTTGCTTTCCTTTTCTGGGTCTCTCAGCCTGTCTACCTGCATTATATAGTAAGATGTCATAGAGTGGAGCAGCAGCCCAGTACCCAGAAGATCAAGGGTTTAATTCCCACTGGTACTCCTGGTGACCTTGGGCAAGTCACTTTACCCTCTATTGCCTCAGAAGAAAAGGCCTGGCAATTTATTTCTAGTGATACCTTGCCAAGAAAACCAGAGGCAGCTGGGTAGCCAGGAGTCAGCACTGACTTGACAGCACTAAAAAAAAAAAAAAGAGATGACTTTAAAAGGATTACGTGTGTTTAAAAAAACCTTTACATATGTAAATTGCATGCATCTGTAAGTTGTGATTCTAGAAGTGGCATTAGATATTGTGGTAAGGAGAGTGCAGCACAGCCCTGGAAAACAGAAAAAAATGAAACTTTTTCTTCTGTGTGGGGGAAGGGCTCACCAAAACACACGTTCCAGAAGGAAGGTAGTGGAAAAAACCACACTTCAAAAGCCAGGCTCAGACCACACCCAGACTCCATTATTAGAGATAGGAAACACCTGTGGGTGGGGCCAGGAGAGGAATGTCACTTTCAAACATTTAAGCTCACACGAACACAGAGCAAGGGAGAAAGTGAAAGCAGAACTCGAGGTGAAGACTTCAGAGAGAGTTCAAGCAGGAACAGAAACGGAAAGGGAACACAAGGCAGCAGGTGCAGTTCAGGCAACAGATCCAGTTGGAGACACGGGAACAGCTTCAGAGACAGCAGTTGTGAAGGAGCCAGAACCAAGGCTAATCACACTCCTTCCAGGAGAGAGGAAGTGAGAAGGCTGGCTGTAAGTAAGCTAGAGCAAGAAGTCTCAGACCACACTGAAGAGGAACCAATCTTCAGTGCTGGAAAGCCTAGAGGGTCTGGAAACAGACACTGCAGTGATTCCCAAGGCAGCTCTGATTCAGACGACTCTACTTCCTGGAAAAGCCCATGCTGTAGGAGGTTCACAGCCAAGCTCAGAGGTAGGAGGGAAAAGTCTGTGGGGGTTAAGGAATATAACCCAGACTCAGAGATAAGCTTAAAAGATTCGGAGGAAGAAATTGTGTCTTGTAGAAAGCCTGCCAGGAAGAATGTTCCTAAAGATAAGCTGAGAGAGACAAAGCCTTTAAAGGGTTTATTAAAGGGGAAGAAGTCTCATAGCTATGCTACAAACCCAGAAGGGGAAAGGAAAGCTCAATGGGAAAGACTGTTCAGACTTTTAAAAGAAGTAAAACTTGAAATTCCCGAGCCTGTTTTAAACCCGGTGACATGTAATGCAGAGGAGGAAGACATGGAAATAGAACCTGGTGGAGAGGAACAGGATTCCACAGACTCATTGATGGAATGCTCTTTCTGCATGACTTCAGATTAAGGAAAGCTTAACGATTTAACTAAGAGGGAAATCCAGAAAACCGTTTATCCTGATTTTTGTATACAGGAAGCTTAGGAGAGAGAGAAAGAACTCTCAAGGTTAAAGCACCAACAATATCTGTGCTGAAGTGAATGTTTTAATGCAGCAATTTTCTAGTATTTGTGCTGACAAGCAGAAGATGTCCGGTAGCTAAAACTTTAAGCTGTTGAAGGAAGCTGTAGGTTTGCTGGACTCTGCTAATTGCCATTACTTTCAACTGTGTTTGTTTTTGGAAAAGAAGTTCTTCTGTTAAGCTGCTGGAAGAAACAGTTTGTTTATAGCACTGCTGGAATGCAGTTTGGTGACAAAGTTTTGATTTGGAGAAAATATCCTTCTTTCTGTTATGGTGTTCAGGACTGCAAAACGATAAAATTGAATAAATCTTTCCTGTGTTGGCCTGAAACCACTTGGACTGTTTTTACACACAACTACACCTCCAGAGGCCTAAACCCTGGAGTTCAAGTAAAAATATAAGATATGTGATGGCCCGCTGCCTTCACTAGGCAACTGCCTAGTAGGGGCGGCGCCACATTATACATGCATGCAGATGGCATACACAGTTTGGAAGTGGGTATCTGCTAGGTGAGGCTTGTGCAGACCTTAAAAATATGCATGTATTCCCTATTTTACAATGGCAATACCCATATACTTCAAAAAATTATCTTGTCAGAATTTATAGCTGCTCCAAGTCATGCATAACTGGACCTGAGGTGGGAGAAGTGATTGACAAGGGAATTGTACTTACTTCTCTGATGTTCAGACCTGCATCAAAAAGCAAAAAATAGTAAGTTTTGGACCTCAGTTCTACAATTTGCTCCCCCTGGCCAAGCAGTTTTGGAAAATCTAATTCTTTCAGCAGCCTAGGAAATATACCATCTGGTCTAGGTGATTTGCCCATCCTAGCACTTCCCTGTCCTCATCCCATTCCTTTTTTGTACAGAAGGTATTGAGTCATTTAGTGATTTAAAGAGCTTGATATTATCCATATGACTTTTGAAAATATATAAATACGCAAGTTATACATTCATTGGTGGCCAGTGAATATATAGATTACTTTGAATTTCAATCTGTGTGTTGTTAAATTAATTCTGCCCTGCAGTTTATTCATATTATTAGTGTCATCAGAGAAGAAAGAGTGCTGGGCGGTGGGTGATGGTTTTTAACGGTCGAGTTTGATTACGCATTGAGTGAAAAAATATTTTCTCTAATTAGTCTTAAATGTACTACATAGTAGCTTCATTATGTGTCCCCTAGTATTTCTACTTGTTGAAGGAGTAAACAACCAATCTGCATTTATCCTTTCCACTCCACTCATTATTTTATAGACCTCTGTTGTATCTCTCTTCAGCTGTCTCTTTTCCATGCTGAAGAGCCCTAACCTTATAAGTCTTTCCTTGTAGGGGTTTCCTTCCATCCATTTATCATTTTGGTTGCTCTAATTCCTCTATATCCTTTTTTAGATACGGCGACCAGAACTGCACACAATATTCAAGGTTGGGTCGCACCATGGAGTAATACAGAGACACCATGATATCCTTAGTATTATTCTCCTTTCCTTTCCTTATGATTCCTAGCATCCTATTTGCTTTCTTGGCCACAGCTGCACTTGAGCAGAGGGTTTCAAGGTATTATTCACGATGACGCCTAGGTCCTTTTCCTGGGTGGTGCTTCCTAATGTGGAACCTTGTATCGTGTAACTGTAATTTGGGTTGTTCTTCCCTAAATGCATGATTTTGCACTTGCCCACATTAAATTTCATCTGTGACTTCAATGCCCAATCTCCCAATTTCTCAAGGTCCTCTTGCAAATTTTTCACAATCCTCTTGTAATTTAACAAATGTGAATAATTTTTTGTTATCTACAGATTTGATCACCTCACTCATTTCCATTTCCAGATTATTAATGAATACATTAAAAAGCAGTGGAACCAGCACAGATCCCTGCGGTATGCTGCTGCTCACCTTTCTCCATTCAGAAAACTGGCCATTTAGCCTCATTCTCTGTTTTCTATCTTTTAACCAGTTCCCAATTCACAATAGTACACTGCCTCCTATCCCATGACTTTGCAATTTCCTCAAGAGTCTTTCATGAGAGACATGTCAAATGCTTTCTGAAAATCCAGATACATTATGGGCCTGATTCAGAGTTGTGGGTTGCTGGGACGTGCAGCCGCACAACTTGTCTGGACAACTCCTCCCCAAGGAAGACAGGGCTGTTAGGATCCGATTCTGGACCGCAGGAACAAAATGTTCCCATGGTAACCAGAATAGGGCCCGAGGATGGCCTGGCGTGCTTCTGCCTGCCTGCGGGGATGTCTTCCCTGCAGGCTCCCCTAGCTGCTGCGGCTTGCCCCCCCCCCCCCTTCCCCACCACCCAACCCATGGCTGGCCAGCCAGGGTCTGGATCAGATGGCGAGAACCCCGCACCCAGGCCCAATCGCCAGGTCAGTGCTGCTTATTCCATCTTTGAGGTGGAATAAGCAGCACATCCCCATGGGTACAGCAGGACATACAGGACTGTGACCTGAATTGGCTCTGTATGTTCTGCCAGGCTGGTCCACCCCCACTCCGCCCAGACACCATCCCCTTCCTCCCCCCACTGGCTCTCCCCACATGTCCTGATTAGTATGCATTTTAGTGGGGTGACTGAGGCGGTGGGGGGATGTGTGTGATTGTTTTGTGTATGTATGTTTATCAGTTTGTATTGAGTTCTATTTTGTTTAGGGTTATGTGGCCTATATATATTTCTGTGTGTGTGGTGGGCGGGGTAAAACCTAGAGCAGATAATGGGAATGTATAGTTGTGGTGATGTTTCTGCTTGGAGGGGTGAGAAGAGGATATGGGAGTAGATTAGTGTTAGCAGGAGGAGCACTAGAATCAGTATTTTTATATCTTTTATTGTGTATGGCGGTGAGAGGACCTGTGTCTCTGCTAGGGTTGTTGATACTGTAGAGGGTGTAGGATTTGATCTCGGGGGTGTTTTTGTGAAGTGTTATGCTGTGGAGAGACTTTTTAGTTGGGTGGTGATGGGGTTGATAAGAGGTGAGCAGTGAGATAATTAGGATGGTATATGGGGATGCTATTTTCGGCTGTTTATCCCTTGGGTGAACTACTTACAGTGTTAGTCAGTAGGATACATATTGTGGGTATTTTGTCACAGATTGACCAAACAAAACAAGGCGCGCCGCTCTTGCAAATGATCACAGGATGCACAAAGAGCAAGAGTCAAAGAACGTAAGGATGAATTGAAGTTCTTTATTAAAGTAATCCCCAACGCGTTTCGGCATACATTGCCTTCCTCAGGGGGTAACAACTGGAATATCAAAAATGAGAAAAACAAACCCATAACAATAATAATAATATTAAACCATAAACAAAAACATAATAAAAACTTTGAAAACATTAAGAACTTTGTAAAGATTAAAAACATAAAAATAAGTAAATTTAAAAACCATAAATTACTTGTGTCCAAATTAATGTATCACAGGACATGAAATGAAAAAAACTTAAATGTGTACAGAGAACTTATAATGTATAAAAATTAATTAAGTTACCGTTATAAAGAAAAAGACAGACAACCAAAGACAAAGAAGGAGGTATCAAAAAACATTATACATTAATAGATACTCACAGTGGACCAATTCAAAATTTCCTATTATAAGCATATGATGAGGTCAAACTACAAGATAAAATAGACAAACTAATACAATAATGTAACACAAGATATATACCAACAACATTGCAGCATATAAAACCACATCACTTAAAAAACACTTGTAAAGAAACTAGAGTTAGTCCCATTGGATCTAAGTTAATCGCCCACTTCAAAGGCGTGAAATTGAAATTGACACTATGAAACCATAGGATACGTGCCTACCATGTTAACTTACAAGTAACTGTATCTTATACATAAAAAGAGAAAATATTGAGCTGACCTGCTTCTGAGATTCTGACGTGTTATAGAAACAAGCATCTATTCACAGGAAGTAGTTCATCTTTATATGGCAGAAAATGTAAAACATACATATTTAGAACTATACTCTAAAATAAGATAATACCTGAAAGTAATATACAAAAGAGTATAAAACTGGTAGTACCTTTGACAAAAGAGAAAATAGCAAGGTGATGATCGACACACCCATATTATTGCCAAGAATGTAAACAAATTATCGTGTCAGTTGTGTAAATATATTCGTGGCTTACTAACATATATCATTAATTAAAACTTTTGAGATGCTACCTTAGAGGCTTCCTAATAAATTATTATTATAGAAACCTTGTTGATTAGTGATGTGGTAATACTCTTAATGGCTCAATAGACTTTTCATTGAAACTCTGGTATGATTCCGTCTGTAATTTACTAGGATGAATAGTAAAGAAGGTTATAGTAATACTTGTGTAATATTGATGGGAGCACATTGTATAACAATAAATAAACTAAATTTATATAAAATGTGTAATTTGTATAATGATGCGATGATTCCAAAGAATTTTTATTTATATTTAAGGAAACTGCGTACTATTGTTCCGCAGATCTACTTCATACAATCATATTACAGTTTCTAAAGGAATTGGCTAATAAAATGTAGAGAAAATAACTTATGGAAAGCTATCAAAATATCTATTCAAAAAAAAAAAATATATATATATTTTAAAATGTCCTAGCGCGAACTACTGTAAAGAAAAAGCTATATAGTTAATGTCCTAAAGGTACTGTGCTTGTCTTAGCGATCTATTTGTTAAACTTCTGATGTAGCACTAAAATCCATTTATGTAAATAAGGGGGATGTTTACTAAAAGCCGCAAATGTGCGCGCCGCAAAATAGCGCACGGAAACGCGGCACTGAAACGCGAATAAACGCGTTTAAATGCCCCGCACACGTGCGTGTCACCCCCGCACAGGTACGCGGCTCACTAACGGGCCCCGTACAAGTGCGGGCCCGCAAATGTGCGATAGAGGCGTGGAACGGCGAAAGGAGGGCGGAGGAAGGCTCCGGAGGGGCGGAGGGACGGGGTCAATGGGTGGAGAGTGGGAGGGGAGAGGCTCCCCGCACAGTAGCGGGCCCGAATTTGCATGTAAAAACTACCGCGAGTGAAACACTCGCGGTAGAAAGCATTTAAAGGGAAGAGAAACCATTTCCGTCAGCAATGTACAGGAAAACCGGGGAAACCAGCAAAACGTGAGCAGTGTGATACATGTGCACAGCACAAAAGTGAACATAAAAATAGAAAATGACCACAACAGAACTATTACAAATAGTAAGTCAGCTGGGGAACAGTTATAGTGATGGGCAAATACAGAAATCACACCCAGCAAAGGTCCAGAAAAAAGAAATGAAGTTTGGAAGGGTCTACTGAGAGGAGACTCTTCCAAAAACCATTTCCACGTTATGGAGCTTTCCTGGGAGTGTTCGCTATGGTTGCCCATTAATATCACTGTTGCCCAGCGTGGTGATATTTTGTCCCACAGTTCCCGTGGTCATTTCCGGGGTTTATGTGCACGTTTGTCACCAGACAGGGTGCATATGCCCACAGTAGAATTGCGTAGAGCAGGGTTTGTGACTCCATCCTGCCAGGCTTACTGCCTCCAGGGGCTGCACTGTCTCTGTGGCCAAAGTGTGGTACAGCGGACAGAGTTATTACCTCTAGGACCAGAGGGCAGAGGTTCAAAACCCAGCTGGGGCACCTGCCAGCCCAGTCCCTATATTTTACCCACCACTAAATAAAGATAGCGCAGACACCCCTGTATGCATGGGGAAAACACCCATATTTTACCCAACACCGCACACACCCCACAACAATGGGCATTACCTACAGCCAAGTCCCCCAAATGCAGTCCCATACTGCCACATTGCAATCAGGTCAACTGCTTTTTCTGAGAGAAGTTCATGCCAGCATGTTGGCGGACATGTACATGTGGTGCAGGGGGCAGTGGCTGCTAACCACAGAAGACAGAGGCCTAGCCATGTGCAGGCTGGCACAGTCCACTGCAACAGACAGGTCCTGCCGGATCCACAGTCATGGACAGTCCAGGGAATCCAACCAATCTGTGGCTACACAGTGGTGCAGTGCACACAGACAGTGCATACAAGAACAGAAGGTCACAGGTTTCAAAGCCCAGCTGGGGCTACTGCCAATCCTGCCCACATATTTTTCCCACAACTAAACAGTGATAGTAAGGACACACCTTTCATGGCGGGGACATATGCAATGGTAAGACATCTATCTTTTACCCCACTGAGCACAGACACCATGAACAGGGGCAGTACCTAGAGCAGAATCACCCAAATGCAGTCCTGGTGGGCCACACACCAGTCAGGTTCCATGCTGACACTCATACAAATGCCTGTGCTGTATATCTATGCACCACCCCCATGGCATGTAGATGTAGCCCATGCATATTCATGAGGGATAGCAGGAAAACCCGAACAGTGTGATGCAAACCTGGACTGGAGTTGGGAATCTGTGCCGTAAAGCAGCAGCCATCAAGGGCAGACACACCCACACCCACAGGCCCCATTGGCCAATGTCTCCTGGAAAGGCAGAACATTGGACCGTGCATGCAGCACCCACAACGAGCACTTGCATAACTTACCAATGTCACCCTACACCTGAGGTATACGGTACACAGCTCGGAGACGTTTGCTAGGAGCACAGGCAGGCAGTTATCCATACGTTACGTACATACTGCTAGTTGACCCCATCCAAACAATCTGTTAGGTGTTTGCGGGGCATGCTCCAGCCCTGGCCTCTGACGGTGCTTACCACCCTGGGGAGTGACCACCAGCTGTAATGCGTACCATATCCATGCCTTGCCGTGCTCAGGACCGGTTTGGTGGGCAAGGCTACTTACCCCCTCAATCGTAGCACCATGATGGCAGAGGTGTGGAACTGTGTGTCTGTCTATACAGTGGGTGTTGGCTGCAAGCCCCTTCAACAGCCCGCACTGCCAGCACTGTTGCCAGTATTGGCCAGTCAATGTGCATAATGAGGTGCAAGGTACCATGGGTATAGCCAGGGCAGGGTGACGTGGCCAGGATGCATCTGCACTGGGCATAGGGCCCTGGCAGGGACATTGGCTGGGATATTGTAGTGTCCGGCCACCACCTACACAGACAGGGTGGCCAAAGCATGTCCTTCTGGGGGATCACGCTCACCCTGACTGTGCAGTGACCACAGCATGGCTAGGCCCCCCCATAGTGCTGTATAGTAGTTCTCTCATGTGATAGATATGGGTTCTCTTTGGGGCCCAGTCACTGATCTATCTGCCTGCTGTGTATGCAGACAGCCCAGTTCTGGGTGCATGCATCTCCATTGGGAACATGCACTATGGACTAACCAGCAGACTGTTTGTAGCTGGTAAATGTCTTGCTATAATGGCTTGCAGGGTGCAGTGGCTGTTGGCTTGCTGCAGGGGAATAACTGGTGGTGGAGTGCAGCTTACCATACCCTGGGCTTATGTCTGTCTGCTATTGTGTTATGGCTGTGTATGGAGCTGCCTGCCTGGGGGTGGTGGTGTTCCTCAGCAGGACTGGGGTTGATGTTGCCCTCTACCGCCACCTTTGCAGGGAGGTAGAGTGTGGATCCCTTGATGGAGACCATGTTTGCCACGGGGGGGGGGGGGTGCCTGATGGCGGCAGACAGGGATATCCATGGTGTTTGTGCAGAAACTAGCTATCTTACACATTAACACTGCTTTGGAACGCCCACTTGGCCTCCATCAGCCATGGCAGGTGTTGTTGACCTGGTCCTGGCCACCTCATTGCACACTCAGGGTGAGCACCGTACCCGCACGATGTAACGGTGTGTGGCTACTCTGTGCCAGTGAAACACCCGGTCAGTGCCCCCTACTAGGCCAAGGTGCTGTGTGGGTGCACCCGGTCACTTCCCCCAACAGGGCCGAGGTGCTGTGGGGGTGCATTCCCCATCTTGTGTCCATCTGCGGACAGCTAATTTGCATGTGCAGTGCATCATGGGTACGGGTGGCCTAACCCTATCCTGTTGACACCAGCAGACTGTCTGTGCGGTGACGTGTAGGCTATCTGCAGCCAGCCAGGGGCCTGCTTACAGCTATGGAGCTGTAGTGCAATGGTTACATCACTGCCTGTGCAGCCAGAGGTCATGGGTTCAAACCCACAGTGGTGCCCTTTGGTAGGGCTGTCCACAGCTTTATTTATATTTACTGTACATATGTCTATGCCGGCAAGACCACCCTCAGCTTACTATACCCATTAGGTGCCTCTGAGGGTGCATCATAGGGCGCCCTGTAGGCCACCTTATGGTTGCCATCCCTATAGGGTGCACTATACATTATCCTGTGTCGCAACATACATGCTGCCCTATAGGGGTCATTCAAGGGTGCCTTGGCGAACAGTGCACTGTAACATGTGCCTTATGGGCCGCCGTATGGTAACATGCTGGGAGAGTGCGTTTGCGAGTAGTGATAACAAAATATAATTATACAGCCTCCTACAGCACTCCTCAACATAATACATACTGCCTCAGCAGGCATTTTTCACTGGGCATTGTGAGGAGTTGAACCCCTGATCCCTGCACCATTGGTCAGTGTTTTCACCATTGTGCTGTGGCTCTGTTCCTGTGCTTGTGCATCAGCGCGCCGCCTTGTGCCTCTCAGCGCGCCGCCTTCTGCCGCCCAAGGGGACCAGTGCGCCGCCTTCTGCTGCCCAGAAATAACTGTGCGCCGCCTTATGCCGCCCAAAAATAACTGTGCGCCGCCTTATGCCGTTCCAAATTAATTTGCCTCCTAAAACAATGTTAATCATTACAGTTACTGCCTCAGCTGACCTTTGTCGTTGCGCACACTGGGGGATTGAACCCATGGCCCCTGCACCATTGGTCAGTGTCTTCACCGTTGTACCACAGCTCTGTTGTTTTGTATACTCAGCAGCGCGCCACTTTGCCTTTCCACACGGTAATGTCGACCCCCGCACATTAGCGCGACGCACACACGTCCGGTTGCTTACTACCGTTTATTTTCTATTTACTGCCTGAACCGCCCACTCCTTATATGGCACACGCTCACTAGCGCGGCCCCGCACGTTAGGAATGTTTAGTAAACATGCCCCTAAGACTTAGATAAAAAGTGTATAACATGATTAAAAAACATCTTAACCAGAGCTGATTAATAACTCTAGAAGAATAAACATTAAAAATATTATATTGTTTCACTTTGGCCAATCGGGGCACCAGGAGCAATTTGCTAAAATAACAGCTTTCCTTAGAACATATTGTGGGTATTTTGTCACAGATTGTACATTTCAAAGAGTTATTTAAAAAGTTGTTAAATAGCAGTTATAGAGTTGAGAATTTGTAACAGGTTCTCTACATACTTAGGTTACTTACAATGTTGTTAAACAGTTTACAATGTGGCAGATTTGAAAATCGTTCAACTCTTGAGCAGATTAATATGTTGACCAGGCGAACTGTGCTTCAGTCTCATGAGGGTGATCAATGGTTTGGAGAATTGTTCCAGCTTGGTGGTCAAGTTTTGTGAGTCCGTTCAGAAACACTATAGCACGCCTCAGTTCACGCCGAAGAGCCAACGCCAAAGGGCCCTCTGGCGAGGCCCTCCAGTGCATGCTGGATTTTAAATGTGGAGGCAGCAGAGGAGCAGTCTTTGGCTCGATTGGCCATGTTGAGGTGGAGAGGGAAGAGCTTGATCACCCACTCCTCACTGGTGCTGCCGATCAGGTCAAAGGAGCAGAGACCAGGCTGCTGAGCACACTAGATTTAAATGATCCAGCATTATCCCCTCCCTCATGGGTTCCGTCGCCATTTGCCTGAACAGAGTTCCTTGAAAGGCATCCAAGACTCACTAGTTCTTTCAGATTCTGCAAATGAGAGGGTACAGTCCAAATCGGGTAGTTTGAAATCACCTAGCAACAGGACCTCCCCATTTGCATACCTATCATCAGATCTCTGTCCAGTTCCTTGGTGTGAGATGGAGGCCTGTAGTGAGTGTGAGGTTCGGAGGCCTGTAGTGAGTGTGAGATGGAGGTCTGTAGTGAGTGTGAGATGGAAGTCTGTGGACGTGGCATCGTCTCGTTCCAGGTGAGTCCATGGCGCTTCTTTCCCCATGCTCCCTGCATTCCAATTCCATTGATATCATTATGACACACAGTGCTACTCCTCCCCCTTTTCGGCCATCTCCATGCCTCCGAAGGAGATGACAACCTGTTATGGCTGGCCTGGTTGCCAGCGATTGGAAGCAAAGGTTTGATTAGGATGCATCTCGTTTGATGTGGATGAAGCTCCGGTAAAAATATTATAACCCCAATAGAGTTGTAAGATTCAACGAAACTCAAGTTGGGACAGGAAAGCTGGAGCTATATTGCGGCTATGTGCAGGTTCCATGATGTTATTTAATTTTTAAATGCAATTGAGAATTTAAAAAAAAGTTATATTGGGGATCAGTGACTGTATTATAGGATAATTAAATAAAAAACAAAAAAGGAAAATAAGGTGATACCTTTTTATTGGACTAACTTAATGCAATAAAGAGATATCACTTTATTTTCCTTTTTGTTTTAATGTAATGTAGCGTTCTCCGAAATGCTTCCCGTTCCACGTGCAGGACCCAAAAGGCAGGCAGAGCTCCGGAGTCTCAATGCGTGGATGAGACAGTGGTGCAGAGATGAGGGTTTTGGATTTGTTAGGAACTGGGGAACATTCTGGGGAAAGGAGGGGCTCTTCCGAAGGGATGGGCTTCACCTTAACCGGGATGGAACCAGGCTGCTGGCATTAACCTTTAAAAAGGAGATAGAGCAGCTTTTAAACTAGATAATAGGGGAAAGCCGACAGTCGCCCAAGAGCAGATGGTTCGGAATAATGTATCCTTGAAGGATACTACCAAAAGCAGAGAGGTTCCAAAAAAGAGCAAAGTAGCCCAAATGCCCTCGAGTATGGAGCAGACAGAGCTTAAAGATCCCAAATTATCCATGTCTACAACTAGCCAAATTAATATGAATAAAATACAGTCTCTAAAATGCTTGTATGCAAATGCTAGAAGTCTAAAAAATAAGATTGGAGAGTTAGAATATATAGCACTAAATGAGAGGTTAGATATGATTGGAATATCAGAGACATGGTGGAAGGAGGACAACCAGTGGAACACTGTGATACCTGGGTACAAACTATATCGTAATGATAGAGCTGATCAAATTGGTGGAGGGGTTGCGCTCTATGTTAGAGAGGGCATTGAGTCAGAAAGGATTAAAGTTTTGCAGGAAACAAAATTTGCTGTAGAATCTCTATGGATTGAAATTCCATGTAAAAAGGGGAAGGCGATGGCAGTGGGGGTGTACTATCGACCACCAGGCCAGAATGAACAAATGGATGATGAAATGCTCAAAGAAATCAAGGAAGCTAACAAACGTTACAGCGCAGTAATAATAATGGGTGATTTCAATTACCCCGGTATCGACTGGGTCAGTGTCACGGCAGGACTTGCTAGGGAGATAAAGTTCCTAGATGACATAAATGACTGCTTCTTGGAGCAGCTGGTTCATGAACCGACCAGAGGGGAAGCCATATTAGACCTGGTCCTTAGTGGAACACCAGATCTAGTGCAAGAGATCAGGGTGTTGGGGCCACTTGGCAATAGTGATCATAGCATGATCGCCTTTGATTTAATTAGTGAAGGAGGGATAGTACAGAAATCCACAGTACTACCTTTTAACTTTTGAAAGGGAGACTATGATAAAATGAGGAAAATAGTTAAGAAAAAACTAAAAGGAGCGGTTGCAAAGGTTAAAGACTTACATCAAGCTTGGGTGTTGTTGAAAAATACTATCTTGGCAGCCCAGACCAGCTGTATTCCACGCTTTAAGAAAAGTGGAAGGAAGTCCAAAAAACTGCCAGCATGGTTTAAAGGTGAGGTCAGAGAGGCTGTTGCTGCCAAAAAAGCATCTTTCAGGAAATGGAAAAAAGAGCCAAACGACGAAACCTAGAAACAGAACAAGCACTGGCAAATCAAATGTAAGGCATTGATAAAGCAGGCAAAGAGAGAATTTGAGAAGAAACTTGCTGTGGAAGCAAAAACACAAAATAAAGATTTTTTTCAAGTACATTTGCAGCAAAAAATCTGTGAGAGAGTCAGTTGGTCCATTAGATGATAGAGGAGTTAAAGGGGCACTAAGAGGCGACAAGGAAGATGTAGGGATGTTACCCATGACTGAAGTGGTATTTAAAGGTGCGGAAGAATTGAAGGAAATATCGATACATCGGGAAGATGTATTACAACTATTAGATAAACTGAAGAGTAGCAAATCACCTGGGCCAGATGGTATATATCCAAGGGTGTTGAAAGAACTGAAAAATGAGATTGCAGACCTGCTATTAGTAATCTGTGAACTATCATTAAAATCATCTCTAATACCTGAAGATTGGAGGATCGTCAATGTAACACCAATTTTTAAAAAGGGTCCAGGGGTGATCCGGGAAACTACAGACCGGTGAGCCTCACGTCAGTACCGGGAAAAATGGTAGAAACCATCATAAAGAATAAAATTACTCAGCATGTAGATAGTCATGGCCTAATGGGAGACAGCCAACATGGCTTTAGACAAGGAAGATCTTGTCTTACTAATCTGTTATGTTTTTTTGAAAGTGTGAATAAACAGGTGGACAAAGGTGAGTCGGTTGATATAGTGTATCTGGACTTTCAGAAAGCCTTTGACAAGGTCCCTCATCAGAGACTTTTGGCAAAACTAAAGAGTCATGGGATAGGAGGCAGTGTACTACTGTGGATCAAGAACTGGTTAAGAGATAGAAAGCAGAGGGTTGGGCTAAATGGCCAATTTTCCCAATGGAGAAAGTTGAATAGTGGTGTACCCCAGGGATCTGTGCTGGGTCCGCTGCTTTTTGACATATTCATAAATGACCTGGAAAGTGGAATAACGAGTGAGGTTATCAAATTTGCAGATGACGCAAAACTATTTAAAGTTTTTAAAACCCAAGAAGATTGTGGAAAATTGCAAGAGGATCTTCATAAATTAGAAGACTGGGCATCAAAATGGCAGATGAAATTTAATGTGGACAAGTGCAAAGTTATGCACCTAGGGAAGAACAACCCAAACTATGGTTATACAATGCAAGGTTCCACATTAGGAACCACCACCGAGGAAAAAGATTTAGGCATCATTGTGGATAACATGTTAAAACCCTCGGCCCAGTGTGCAGCAGTGGCCAAGAGAGCAAATAGAATGCTAGGTATCATAAGGAAAGGAATGGAAAATAAAACAAAAGATATTATAATGCCTCTATATCGTTCCATGGTGAGACCGCACCTTGAATATTGTGTGCAATTCTGGTCACCATATCTTAAAAAGGATATAGAGTTGTTAGAGAAGGTTCAGAGAAGAGCCACCAAAATGGTAAAGGGGATGGAAGGATACTCCTATGAAGAAAGGCTAAAAAGGTTAGGGCTCTTTAACCTGGAAAAGAGACGGCTGAGGGGAGATATGATAGAAGTCTATAAATTAATGAATGGAGTGGAACGGGTAAACGTAGATCGATTGTTTATGTTATCAGAATATAGAAAGACTAGGGGACATGCAATGAAGCTACAGGGTAAACTATTTAAGACTAATAAAAGAAAATATTTTTTCACTCAACGTGTAATCAAACTCTGGAATTTGTTACCGGAGGATGTAGTAAAGGCTGTTAGTATAGATGGGTTTAAAAAAGGTTTGGACAAGTTCCTGGAGGAAAGGTCCATAAACCATTATTAAGAAGGGACCCAGGATATCAATGCTTGACCCAGTACAAGCAATGCGGAACCTGTGTCTTTTGGGGAAACTGCTAGGTACGCATGACCTAGATTGGCCACTGTTGGAAACAGGATACTGGGCTTGATGGACCTTGGTTTGACCCAGTATGGCATATCTTATGTTCTTATAACTACCATTACAGTGGACTAACACGGCAACCACACTGGATTATAAGAGGGACTGAAAGCAGTTATATATGCTGTGACTATACTTCTTAGCTTACCTATTTCTACTATCAATGCGTGTGCAGATGAGCTAAAATTTGGAGTTGTATTTGATAATTGTTTTTGGTATTACTACACTCCAACACAGGGGCTTGTTGGTATTTATAGTTTAAACACCTAGCAACATACTGCCTGAACCTTTCTTCCTGCTATAGAAAGATGTCAGCCATCATTACCACATAGTCTTGTTTTTCCATACGTTGTTCCAGCCACTTATGTATCTAAAATTGACTTGTATACACCAGGGTTTGAGACACCCATTGAAGTTGTTATGTCCGATGTCTTTCTTCTCCCTTGGGACCCTAAATAGGAAATACTTCTGAGAATGCACCAGGTGCTTTAGGCCAGAAATCTTTCCAGGCTCCTAGGGTGCTGTTTCTGGCCAGGTTATTTCTTCCCAGATGGACTATAAAATCTGTTTTAGAATCCTTACAAATCAAATATCCCCATCATCAAAGAGGGACGTATTTCTGCTGACTGAGGCTCCTGGAAGGCATTTCACCCTTCTGTGACCTTCAGACTGTTCCCAGGCTAACGCCCAGCAGTAGTATTTTTCTCTTTAGAGTTGTTTTATTGGTGCTTTAGGGATTTTGTGTGCACTAAGTATCTGTTTTCCTCTCTGAAAACTTTCCATTTCAGTACTGTCATTAAATCTTGCAGTGCAGGAAAAGCATTTTGTTGTACTGTAGTATCATTTAAGAATTTGAGACAGTTTGTTCAAAGAACATTGTGAAATGTGCCCTAGAGATACAATTAAAATGGATAAACCTAATATTTTGATTAACAGAAACTTATTTGGAGACTCAGTTACAGTGATCCATTGATCATCATATGGTTCAAATCTGTCCAGTGGCCATTTATTTTGCAACCACTGTGATGGTAGTTCTGGCACAAAAGGTTGTAAGACTTTTTCCAGTTCCAATCATTTTTATTGTTATTGTTTTATCACTATACAGCCTTTAAATTGAGAATCAAGAAAGTATAAAGACCCAACATTTATCATGATAATGCTCTTAAGGAAAGAAAGGGGGAAAAAAATGGGGGGGAAAAAAGAAACATAAGGTAGCACAGCTCAAAGCTTTCTCCAACGCTGCTTATATCACAAATACTTATCATTATTAACTTCCAGATTTACATTTTTATGCACCAATACTTAATATTTATAGGGGGGTCGGTATCAACAAATATATTGTAGGCAGCACGAGACTACATCAGTGCCAATCAACCAAGGCCCCAAATGCCTTCCAAGTGTTTATGTGTTGCATCAACATTTACTCCACACCATAAACATTTTTAAGCAACACCACCACATGAAACACAATACTCATTCCCAAAAAGGTGTTTTTTTTAATTGAAAGTATAAGTCAATTTAGCTTATAGTCTCATAATCTTCAGTAGACAAACTTGAAAACATGATAGTGTTCAACCCTTCATCCAATGCACTGGCTAAAATTCTATTTTTTGAGCCTCACATCGATCAGCTTACTCTGCTGGCGCTACGGTGTTTCAGCAGACCCATGTCCTGCAGTGGGGGCTGTAAGTTAAATCTTTTTCAAACCACACACAAGCAGTGGGTCTGCTATAATCCCAGGCAAACCCGATATTCAGCACCCATCACCAGATAAGCGCCGGCGCTGAATACCCAGTGTCACTTTATAGCAGTGCCAGCGACAGCTGAGCGCTGGTCACTACCACTGAAAATACCCTCCTAGGAATTTTAAGAGCATGTTTACCCAGGTAGCCCAGACGCAGCACCCGTTTTTGGCAGCACGTTAAAAAGTAGTGAGGGTCCTTGTGTGAAAAAACCTGCACTACGCGGGCAGTGTGCCTCTGCGTAGCACCAGGACAGGGCATTGTCATTCCTGACACAGTGCCACTAGCCTGGGCCTTGAAAGCCTGTACTGTCCTTGGCATGCAGCAACTACCCGTCAGCACAGTGGGTGGCGGCAGCTGCTCCCCATGGCAGTATTAATGCTGCGAGCAGTGCTAAATTTAGGGGGAAGGCTGCATACATCAACTGGGCACTACTGCACCACGGGACTTAAACACAAAAACTGAGTGGGCAGCTTTTTACTGGTTTCAATTTTTATTCACTGTTCTTCATATTGAGTGAGCAGTTCAATGAACTGGTTTGTGTGCAAGTCTGCCCCGTGCAAAAAGTGACATGATTGTTCATTGGTCTTTTTAAATGACAGTAGAAGCAGCACTAAAAAAAAACACGGTCAGTTGAGCAGTATGGATGAATGCTGGACGTGAACAATAGTTGTATACAGCAAAACAGCCTTTGCTTAATATCAGTTTTTAAGGACACTGGGTGTGCATGCAAAAAAGATTTTTCACATAAACAAATGTTGAGAGTCATAGGAAGGAAAGAAGGTTCATTTGGGCTTAAATAATGCCATGTAAGTACTGTTACTGATGCCTCTTTTCCTAAATATACTCAGATATATATTAAGGAGATCATTTTAGAAGCCCTATTCATGCTTTGGACATCCAAAAATGGGTTTAAAAATGTCCGAAGCACAGAGACATCTCCAGAGCCATTTTAAAAGCTGGCTCTGGGGACGTCCAAATCTGAATGGGGTCAAGGAGGAGGATTTACCAGGATCCTGGAAATCCCCGTCTGATCTCAGAAACATCATGGAAGTCCGACATTTTGTCTAACATTGCACCTGCTCCAGGCACCTAAAAAGTGTTTCTTTTGGCTGAAAAACATCTAGAAGGTGTAGAGATGAAAGCCGCCCTTCATCCTCAGTACTCAGCACAATGGGATATGAGCCCTGACTGCCTTGTTGCTATGTCACTACTCTAATGATTAGGCTATACTTGATATCCAGGTTCTGAAATACAGTTCTGGGCCATCTATGTAGACACCCCCACAGATGCCATATCAGCATTCCACATTTGTGAAATCGGATGTTCCTGCTTTGGAACACCTGGATGTTCCTGCTTTTTTTTTTCAGATGTTCTGGCTTAGACGTCTCAGATTGCACTTGACTGTCTCTTCTAAAATTCCCCTCTAAATGAATATAACAAATTAAAATTAGAAGATTTTTTTAAAAAAATAAGATGTTTTTGTAAAATTCTTCTTGAATAACAGGGACTCTTTTGTGTGGTATTAAATTGTAGTTTGTAGTGGGTTATTCCTAATTGAAGTTTGGACTTTTATAAAATAGGCACAACATATCTGCTTATATACCTTTATAAAAGAGCCATCTCCAGGAACAAGCAGGAATGAGTCTTCACATATGGGTACGTCGGTACCGACGGAGCCTGCGCGGGAACGCTCCCCAGCTTCCCAAAAAAGGAAAGCTTTTGGGAGCATCCCACAGCACCTGCGCGCTGCCTTCCCGCCTTTCCTAACCGCCTCTCCCCAGTTCTTCTTTTCCGCGGAGCCAGCAGGTCGTGTTCCTGTCACCGCTGAAGAAGTTCTTTGTTTTATTTTATTTCTTTGGTCGCGCGTCTGCCTTCTCCGACGTTGGACTGGTACCGCCGATCTTTCTTTCTTTTCTTAAAAAAAAAGAAAAAAAAAAAGAACATATTTTTTCCCTCACTTAGTGTGTTTTTCCTCTTTTGGGCCTTAGGCCTCACAAACTTTTTTCCTCATGGAAAAACCAGCCTCCGGGTTTAAAAAATGCACTAAGTGCAGCGGTACTATTTCTGTCACCGACACCCATGAATGGTGTCTCAAATGTTTGGGTCCTGACCACTCCATTTTGGATTGTTCATCCTGCTCCGTGATGTCTAAACGAGGTTTACAGAACCGAGCAGCCAAGCTCCATGTTCTGTTTCCCTCTGATGCAGCTTCAGTGGCATCGACGTCTTCCAGGGCTTCTTCTTCCTCCCATGGATCTCAGGTAACCAAACATAAAACCAGCCGGTCCTCGAAGGGTAGATCTCCTTCCAAGCATCAAGATGCCTCCGGGCTTGCCCTCGAGGATCCTGCACCGGCAAAACTACCCCGGCAGGAAGCTCCGGCTTCCAAAGCTCCACCTATGGGGTTACAGGTTGACATCAATGGCACGGCCTCGACCGATCACCTGTTAGAATGCTCTGGGGTACCAGCACAACCTTCCAGTACCGAATTCCAGGCATTCATGGCGTCGATGGATCAGAATGTTCTATCCATGCAGCAGGCTATCACGGCCTTCATTCAAGCTGCGACGCTGCTGACACCACAACAAACTCCGTTGTCGGTATCGGCCCAGGTACCGGCACCAATGCCGGTACCGGTACCGACTGCATCGACATCGGCCATGATGTCATCTGCAGCGGTTCCCTGCCTAGGGATGCCCATCGGTACCGAACTGGTACCGATAACGCCCGATGTCGATACGGCTCGGTACGCGTATCGAGCTTTGAAAGAGCACCCTGATAGTCGATACTTTGATTCCTCCGAAGATTCTGATGCATCGGAGGCATCTGCTGAAGTATCCATAGCCCTTCCTGAAGAGCCTTCTTCTCCAAAAAGAAGAATGTCTCCTCCAGAAGACTTGTCCTTTCAAGACTTCATAAGAGAAGTGGCTAAAGGGCTTTCTATTTCAGTAACTTCTGAATCAGAGCCTAGAGCTAAAAAATTAGATATTTTAAGTTATTCCAAGGCTCCTAAGGAGGCAATCACCTTGCCAATTCATGAGATACTTTATGATCACATGATTGACTTATGGGAGACTCCTCTTACTATCTCTCCTCATTCTCGTAGGTTGGACACCATGTACCGTGTCCCTCCTTGTCCTGGTTTTCATAAAACACAGCTTCCTCACCATTCTATTGTGGTGGAGTCAGCTATGAAAAGAATAAAGAGTACAAAAAGACACTCCTCTGCTCCTCCAGGAAGAGAATGCAGAACCTTGGATGCTTTTGGTAGGAAAATCTTCCAAGCCAGTATGCTCATTGCCAGAATCAACTCCTATAGTCTTTATATGGGAATGTTTCTGAAAGAAGTTGCAGATAAGCTGCACACTTTCCTCCCTTTTCTTCCAGAGGATAAAAGGGAAGAATTTCTTATTTGGCTCAAGCATACTCAAGATATTTCAAAGTTTTCCAACCGGGCAGCTTTTGACTCCTTTGAGGGTGCCAGCAGAGCTTCCGCCATTGCCATAGCTGCACGCAGAATTGCTTGGCTCCAAGCTTCTGATCTAGAATCTTGGGTCCAGGATGGCTTGGGAAATCTTCCCTGTACAGGAGAAAACCTGTTTGGCAAAGATTGGCAAATAAAAGCCACTCAAATGGATGCAGAAAATTCTGCTTTGGATAGACTTTCAAAGTCAACCTCCATTCCTGCCAAGAAAAAACCTTTCAAGAAGTCTTTTTCCCTCAAGAAAGGCAGATTCCATCCTGCTTCTGGCCAACAATCATCTACAGATCGTTTTGCTGCTAAGCGTCAGCAACCTAAACAAGCCAGGCCTAAGCCTACAGGGGCTACTGCAACTCAGCAGACCCAGCCTCCTCAGGGCTTTTGACTTGATGCTAGAGAACTTAGCCTTTCTGGCTCTGAAACAGCCAGAGCCTCTCACCATTCCAGGAAGGTTAGTTCATTTTGCTCCCAGATGGGAGCAAATTACAACAGAGCAGTGGACCCTCTCCATCATAAGGGAGGGGTACAAACTTCATTTCTCAAACCTTCCTCCTCATACCATGGTGAGACATTTCAATTCTCCAACATCTCTCCTCGACCTTCTAGGTTAAGAGGTGGCTGCCCTTCTTGCCCAAGGGGCAATAGAAGAGGTACCTCTTCTTCAACAAGGGTCAGGGTTTTACTCCCCCTACTTTCTGATCCCAAAGAAAACAGGGGGCTACAGACCCATATTAGATCTCAGAGAATTGAACAAATTTCTATGCAAGGAGAAATTCAAGATGCTTTCTCTGGGCACTCTCCTTCCATACCTTCAGAGTCAGGATTGGCTTTGTTCTCTAGATCTCAAGGATGCGTACACCCATGTCCTCATCCATCCATCTCACAGAAGGTTCCTCCATTTCCTTTTCCAAGGAAACCATTACCAATACAGGGTGCTTCCTTTCGGTCTGGCCTCTGCTCCAAGAGTGTTCAACAAATGCATGGCAGTAGTAGCTGCATTTCTACGCACTCTGGGAATATTTGTATTCCCATACCTGGACGACTGGCTCATCCGAGCTCCATCTCAGTCGGAGGCCCAGACTTCCCTGGACTGCACAAGGCGTATTCTACAGTATCTGGGACTTGTGGTAAACCTCCCAAAGTCCCAGCTCACCCCTACTCAGTCCCTAGAGTTCATAGGGGCCTGGCTAGATACTACCACTGCAAGGGCCTATCTTCCTCAGGCCCGTTGCCTACGCCTAATGCAGTTAGCCTCCCAGATTCAGTCAAAGAGCCATTTAACTGCCCGGGAGATGCTACAACTGCTAGGCCACATGGCATCCACAGTGCATGTGGTCCCCTATGCTCGCCTTCACATGAGAGCAGCTCAATGGACTTTGTCCACCCAGTGGTCTCAAGCATCAGGGGGTCTGTCAGACAAAATAGCAACCTCCAGGCACCTCTTTTGGTCTCTCCAGTGGTGGAAGTCCACCCAAAATCTGTTGCTGGGGTCCCCCTTCCAACATTTGTTGCCCCAAGCAACCCTCACAACAGATGCCTCCCCAACAGGTTGGGGAGCTCATCTACAAGACCTCTCCACTCAGGCCACTTGGTCTCCACAGGAGACCTTCTACATATCAACCACTTGGAGCTCCGAGCAGTTTTTCTAGCTCTCAAGATCTTCCATACACTGCTCAGCTACAAGACAGTCCTCATTCATACGGACAATCAGGTAGCCATGTTTTACATAAACAAGCAAGGAGGAACTGGCTCTCTGTCGCTTTGCAACGAAGCTTTAAGATTGTGGGCCTTCGCCAGAGAGCATCAAATCCATCTCCTGGCCATATACCTTCCAGGAATCCAAAACTCTTGGGCAGACAGACTCAGTCGAGTTCTGCTTCCACACGAATGGTCCCTGCACATGGACCAGGTACTCAGAATCTTTCAAGAGTGGGGAACCCCGGACATAGACCTCTTTGCAAGTCCGTGGAATGCCAAACTTCCCCGGTTCTGTTCCAGAATTCCGTGTCAGGGAGTTCAGGCCAAGGATGCCTTCCTCCTTCACTGGGGTCAAGACTTCCTGTATGCCTTTCCACCCATTCCCTTAATTCCCAAGACTCTGTTCAAGCTCCAGAGGGATCAAGGATCTATGATCCTCATAGCTCCACGCTGGCCACGCCAAGTGTGGTACCCTCTACTTTTGCATCTCTCCCAAGCACCCTCCCTGGACTTGGGAGCTGCTCCAGACCTCCTGTCCCAGGAGGAGGGAACTTTGTGGCACCCAAACCCCAAGTCCCTTCACCTCAGGGCTTGGTTGCTGAAGGCTTAGACCTTCAAGGTTGGAATCCTTCTCAGCAGGTGAAGGATATCCTCCATGCTTCCAGAAAACCTTCTACTAGACATTCCTATGCTTTTAAATGGAAAAGGTTTTCCATTTGGTGTGCTGAGAAGGGTCTTGACCCTCTAGCACTACCTTTGAATTCTCTATTGGAATATCTCCTGCATCTCTCCAATGCAGGCCTTAAGACAAATTCAGTAAGAGTCCATTTGAGTGCTATTGCAGCATCCCTTAAGCCTCTCAATGGACAGCCTATTTCCTCTCATCCTCTTATTGCAAGATTCATGAGAGGCCTAACTTTAACTAAACCCCCCATTAGGCCTCCTCCGGTGGCATGGGATTTAAATCTGGTTCTTGGTCAGCTTATGAAGCCACCTTTTGAACCCTTAGCCACCACCTCCTTGAAATTTCTTTCCTGGAAGGTTATTTTCCTCATTGCAGTCACATCAGCTCGCCGCATCAGTGAGCTACAGGCCTTGGTGGCTAATCCACCTTATACAAGGTTTCATCATGATAAGGTAGTCCTCAGGACCAATCCACACTTTATGCCTAAAGTGGTCTCACCTTTTCATCTGAACCAAGAGGTATATTTACCTGTCTTCTTTCCAGGTCCTCATGCATCAAGTGCAGAAAGGAATCTTCATACCCTGGATTGTAAAAGGGCTCTTGCCTTTTACTTACAAAGGACACAGCAACATAGAAAGTCTTCCCAACTCTTTGTTGCTTTTGATCCCTCTCATTTGGGACTTCCAGTCTCTAAGAGGACACTGTTCAATTGGATTGCTCAGTGTATTTCTTTCACCTACCAGAGTAAGAACCTTTCTCTGGAGGGCCATGTCACGGCTCATAATGTGAGAGCCATGGCCACCTCTATGGCTCATCTAAATTCTGTGTCCATCGACCAGATCTGTCGAGCAGCCACCTGGGCCTCGGTCCATACCTTCACAGCCCATTACTGTTTGGACAAGGACTCCCGCCGGGATGCCTTGTTTGGTCAGGCTGCTCTCAAACACCTGTTCCATGCTTAATCAACTCCTACCCTCCTTCCCTGGATGGATGCCTGAGATCCATAGGAGGAGGTAGAGCCCTTCTCAGGGTCTCACAACCTTGGGGATCTCCCAGGCATCTCTAGTTAGGGAGTCCCCATATGTGAAGACTCATTCCTGCTTGTTCCTGGAGATAGCACAGTTACTTACCTGTCACAGGTGATCTCTGGGAACAGCAGGAATAAGTCTTCACAACCCACCCACCTCCCCTAGGAGTTGTATCTCTCTATCTATCTTTCCTTTCCTCTCTCTCTTTGTCTCAGCTTTAAAACTCGAACTGGGGAGAGGCGGTTAGGAAAGGCGGGAAGGCAGCGTACAGGTGCTGTGGGATGCTCCCAAAAGCTTTCCTTTTTTGGGAAGCTGGGGAGCGTTCCCACGCAGGCTCCGTCGGTACCGACGTACCCATATGTGAAGACTTATTCCTGCTGTTCCCAGAGATCACCTGTTACAGGTAAGTAACTGTGCTTTCCAAGAAGTTCACACACAAAATTATACCTGTTCTGAGGCGGCCTAAATTTGCACAGATTTTGCGCATCTTTTAAAGCTCTGCGCAGTCACTTCTCATGGGAATGTCTGTGGATGTGGGGGTCATTTTATAAACTCACACCTAATTAGTGCACATTTTCATGCACGGAATTCACCTTAAACTGCTACTGGAAAAACATGAGTTCAATACTACAGATAAATAAAGAACTGGATTGAGAACAGCCTGAAATGCAAGTAGGATTCAGAAAAGGGTGAGGAACAAGAGTCATCATTATGGATGTGAGATGGATCCTTGAAATGAAAAAAGAATACCAAAAGGATAAGTACATGCATTTTATTGACTACAGCAAGGCTTTTGAATCTGGTTCGCATTAGGAAGCATGGGTATACCAAAAAACCTGATAGTTCTCATGCACAACCTTTACATTGATCAAGAAGCAATAATTCCAATGGAACAAGGAAAAACAATGGTTTAAAATCAGCAAAGATGTATGACAAGATTGCATACATTCTCCATACCTGTTCAATTTATATGCAGAACAAATCATCAGAGAAACAGGACTGTATGAACACAACTGAGATGTGAAGATTGGTGGAAGACTCATCAACAGCCTTCATTATGCTGGAGATATCACGTTACTGGCTGAAAGTGAAGACAATCTGAAACATTTGCTCATCAAGGTCAAGGAACATAGGTGGGCATATTTAAAGGATTCACGCAGTTAACAGACATGCTAATCTCAGTTATCCCACTGAGTGGGATATTCGGCAGCACATACCTTATATTGCCCCTGAATATCCCTTCTTAGTGCCACTGATCACTTCCGGGGACAGAGCAGGGAGGCTGGTCAGTGGTGATATTAAGCCACTAACCAGTTACTCCTAACTGGCTGAATTTAGGCAAACGAAAGCTGGCCTAACTTTACCTGGTTTAGCTATCCGGCCAGCAGCTAAATATCATCATTGGCCGTATAACTAAATCACTGTCTGGACAACCTGGATATTCAATGCCGCTGGTCAGATATAGCCCTGGCTTTGTATATGCAAGCATAATTTAAAGCGGCAACAGCCAGCCGCTTTACTCAGAGTGGCTGCCGCCCCCGCTGAATATGTCCCCCATAAAAATGGGCCCGCACCTTAACATGAAGAAGACAAGGATCCTGGCAACTAGCAAAATCAATATTTGCATCCTTGATGGAGAAGAAATAGAAATAGTAGACAACTTTAACCTGCTTGGATCAATAATCCATAATCAAATGATAAGCAGTCAAAAAATCTGACAATGCATTTCTCTTGACAGAATGACTATGAAGGACCTAAATGAGATTTTTAAGTGCAGAGATGTATATCTGCAACCCCAAAATTCCATTTGTCCAAGCCATGGTATTTTCAATAACGTCATATGGTTGTGAAAGTTGGACAGTGAAGAAGACAGACAGGAAGAAAATCGATGCCTTTGAAGTCTGAAGCTGGCGAAGAATACTGTGTATACCATGGACTCCCCAAAGAACAAATTAGTCAGTACTAGGGAAGATCAAACCTAAACTTTCTTTAGAAGCACAAATGACAAGATTTCGACTTCCATAGTTTGGACACATCATGCGAAGGGAAACATCATAAAGAGAAAAATATCATGCTTGGCAAGATTAAAGGTCAATGCAAACAAGGAAGGTCAGCAGTGTGATGGATCAGTATAATAAGAACAGCTATGGATGCCAGTCTATCACCAATTAGCCACCTGACTGAAGATCGAACACAGTTTAGGACAGCTGTCCTCAGCTATCCATGAGTCGACATCAATTTGATGGCCCTTAAGAACAGCAAGCCCAAGTGGATTATATAAGTATATATATTTCCTCATAAACACTATTTTACACACAAGAAATCTTGCAAAATTACCCTTTTAAAAGTCCAGTTTTAAAAATAGACAAAAATATTGTTTGAAAATAAACCTAAAAAAATGCAGACACTACTACCACACTTCGCAGTCAGCATTTTTTTCAACACCAGCCCCTGCAGCTAAATAAAATACATATATTCAGCACCAGTATTCTGATACTGGCAGGCACTGAAAATGTAGTTACTCACCTGTAGCACCTATGGGTGATGTCTCCGATGAAGTCCTGTGTATGAATGCTCCCCATCTACTGGAAGCTTTAGGGAGGCTGCACCACACCTGTGTGTCTGCCTGCCTGCCCATCTGCCTCCATGGCACCATCTTCTCTAATCTGATAACAAAACTAGCAGAATACAACTCCTTGGGGAGGGTTATGAGGACCTATTCCTGCTGTCCACAGATAACACCTGCTTTAGGTGATTAACTACCTCCTCTTCGTGGACAAACAGGAAGTAAGTCCTCACATATGGAACTCCTAAGCTACAGGCTACTGAAAACCAAGGAGGTCGATAAACCCAACAGGGGCAAAATGGAACTGAGAACTAGAGAATCAACTATGTACAGAAGTGGTAGTTCACAAAAGGGAACTCATCTGTGCAAATTTAGGCCTGCCTCAGAACAGGTATAATTTTGTGTGTGAGCTTCTTGGAAGGCTCTTCTATAAAGGTACATAAGCAGATATGTTGTGCCTGTTTTATAAAAGTCCAAACTTCAATTAGGAATAGCCCACTACAAACTACAATATACAGTAATACCACAATAAATGGGTCCCTGTTATTTCAAAAATAATTTTACAAAAACATCTTACTTTTCAAAAAATCTTCTAATTTTAATTTCTTGTTGTACTCATTTTTTTTTTTGGTAGCCTGGACAGACAGTAGGGCCTTGGGGGGATGGAGTTGGATTATAATCCCCAAACAGATGTTGGAGTACCGACTGAACGAAGTTGCTGTCCCGTTGAACTGTCTCATGTGGATAGAAGACCACGTTGCAGCCCTGCAGAGCTCTTCCATGGAGACTGAGTGCGAGTTGGCCACCGACGCAACCATGGCTCTAATATTGTGAGCTGTGACAGGACCATCAGGCCAGCTTGGACATAAGCGAAAGAGATTCAGTCTGCAAACCAAATTGAAAGAGGGCATTTAGAAATGGCAGCCCCTAGCTTGCTGGGGTCAAAAGAAACAATCAGCTGAATGGACTTTTGGTGAGCCTTCATCCACGCCAAGTGGAAGTCTAAGGCTCGTTCACAGTTCAGCATGTGCAGGGCCACTTCCCCTCTGTGAGCATGAGGCCTCAGGAAGAAAGTTGGCAGAATGACTGACTGATAAACATGGAAAGCGGATACCACCTTTGGAAGGAATCGAGGATGAGCATGTGCAGGACCACACTATTATGATGGAAACTGGTATACAGTAGAAGAGCCATTAGAGCCTGGAACTCACTTACCCGGCATGCTGACGTAACCGCCACCAGAAACCAGATCTTCCAGATCAAGAACTTCATAGGGCAGGAATTGAGCGGCTCAAAGGGAGTTAACATAAGCTATGCCAGAACCATATTGAGGTCCCAAGCCACCGCTAGGGGCTTGAAGGGAGGCTTCGAGAGAAGCAAATCCCACATGAAGCGAGCCACTAACGGCTGAGCCTTCAGTTCCATGATGGTATGCCTTGGTTACACTGAGGTGAACCCTAACAGAGTTGGACTTGAGACCCGATTCCAAGAGATGTAGGAGATATTTGAGTAGTCTGTCAGTGCGACAATTAAAAGGATCTAGCACCTGTTTTATGGACCAGATAGCAAATCTCTTCTGTTTGAGTACATAAAGCCTTCTTGTTGAGGCCCTCCTAGAGGCCAATAGAACATCTGTTACTCTGTCAGAAAGGTTAAAACTCTGACAGGACTAACTTCTCAACATCCACGCAGTTAGGGCCAAGGACTGGATGTTGGGATGTAGCATCCTCCTGGTTTCTTGTAATATAAAGTCTGGAGCAGAGCCCAGCTGTAGAGGTTCCCACTGGTAGAGTAAAAGCAGAAGGGGAAATGATGGCTATATGGACCAATTTCACATCAAAACCAAAAAAGACCCCGGGGCTAAGGAATACCACCTGCCCCTGCAAATTCCAAAAATAGAAAAGTGTCAAATTCCAACAAATAAAGAATGACTTCCTTGATAATAAATTTTAATGACAGACAACAGCCTCCAGGCAAGGACAAACCTTAACTGGAGAAACATGTCCTTTTAATCATATGCAGTAAAACATTCTCAAACTGCCTCATGTATCATATGTCAATTTTACTTAACTGAAAGTTTGGCACAGCAATATAGAACTATAGGTGATCCGACGACACAGTCCTGCATTTCGGGTCTCAAAATATTTGACCCTGCTTCAGGTTTCATCTCACCATAAAATGAGCCACGCCACTCCCAAAAGAGCAACTCTCAAGGAAGCCATTTAAACCCGGCGTCTGATGTCACTTACCAACCACATGCTTACTACCTAGTCAACTGAGGGCAGAGAACAACATTGTAAATGCCACCCAGATGACCATTCGGTATCACAGTATCCAGTTTAAAAATCTATTGTTGTTCTGCAAACTGCAACCGAGAGAGTCTATTGCCACCTCGCACTGAAGGGGGAATCCAATCAATAACTCTCCATGAAAACTGAGAAAAAGAATGTTCATGTTGCAGTGCATGTTGTACAATTGGAGCTGAAATCACTTTTGTATGGATCCGTGAAGCATGTTCAGCCAGATGTTTTTTGAATGGACGAGATGTACGGCCCATACACTCAAGACCACAGGGGTAAAACAACAAACATACCACAAAAGTGGTGTCACAAGTGGTGTGATACTTAAACGACCAGATCCTATTGGATTTCGGATCAGTACAAGTGTCCCCAACCAGAGATCCGGAGCAGTATGTGCACCGCCCACAAGGGAAATGCCCAGCCTGCTCTACTCTACTCTGGATTCTAGGGGTAGCTCGTACCAACCAATCCTGCAGATTTTTTCCACAGGTGTAAGCCAAACAAAGACATCGCTGAAAACACGAATGAAGATGCAAAACATGCCAGTGTTTACGAAGAATAGAATGTACAGTTAAGGTTCTCTTTTGGCCAGTTTTTAAGGCTTCGACATATTTGCTCCTCAACTGAAGAATTTAAGCTTCATGCTCATGAATTATGTCAGCGTTTATATTTTCGTGGTTTCCCTAAATCCATCATTTGCAGGGCCTATAAATGGGCTTTATGCAATCATAGGGAATGGTTGCTGACTCCATCAGTTCAACATAAGGCTGCAACATCACAGGACACTCTGGTGGGAATTCTGCCCTTTAATAATAGAGCCTTGAACGATGTGGGCCACCATGCCCCTGTCCAGTGTCCATTCTTGCGGCTGGAGGATGCAACTCAGCTGGTCTGCCAGGGTATTCTGCTCCTCTAGCAGATATGTGGCCCTGAGCTCTATCCCATAGGTGATGGCAAACCTCCATAACTATACTGTTTCCCCGCACAGGAGATGTAAACCTGTGCCCCCTTGTTTGTTTATGTAGTACATTGCAACCTGATTATTGATCTGAATCAGGACAATCTGGATGGCTCTTTGTTCTCAGAAAGCCCTGAAGGCATTCGCTATTGCTCTCAATTCCAAAACATTGATCTGGTGCAGGCTCTCCTGTTCAGACCAGACACCTTGTCAACCAGATGCACTCTCCAACCTAGTCTGGATGCATCTGTTGTCAATGTTTTCTGAGGTTACACCTTCTGAAAAGGGAAAACCTTGAGCAGCTTCTGATAATCCAACCACCAATGCAGGGACTGGATGAGAGGGCCAGTGACAGCCAGCCAATCCCAAAGATGGCCGGTGGCCTAGTTCCACTCAGTGCCCATTAAACCTATCTCATCAAAACATGAGCCATGGGTGTGAGGTGTTCAGTAGAGGCCATGTGGCTGGGCACAATCAGCATCCCAAGAGTCATTGTCTGACAACTCCACTGGGTATCTCAGACCAAGGCCGTCAATCTCTGTGGTCGGTCTAGTGGAAGGAAGGCCTTCGCTTCAGTCATGTCGAAGAGAGCCCCTATGAACTCCAGTTGCTGGGTGGGCTAAAGGTGAGACTTTGGGTAATTGATTACAAATCCCAACAGCTCTAGCATCTGAAAGGTCAACTGTGTTGATTGCCGGACTCCATCTGGAGTGGTGCTTTTTATGAGCCAGTCTTCCAGATAAGGGAAGACAAAGGCCCCTAGAATTCTGAGATAGGCTGCCACCACTTCGAGGCACTTTGTAAAAACTTGGGGAGCTGAGACCAGCCCAAAAGATAGTACTCAGTACTGAAAGTGCTTTTCTGTTAGGATGAATCTAAGGTATCCCTTGGAAGCAGGATGGATCGGTATGTGGGTATACACATCCTTTAGATCCAGGGAGCATAGCCAATCATCTTTCTGAAGATGAAGGAGCAGGGTACCTAGAGATACCATCTTGAACTTTTCTCATACAAGGAAGGTGTTGAGGTTTCTGAGGTCCAGGATGAGCTGAAACCCACCCATCATTTTGGGGACTAGGAAGTACCAGGAGTAAAATCCCCATCTGATCTGCTCCTGCAGCATGGGCTCGATGGCAAGACTGGCCAGAAGGGTTGAGATTTCTCTCTGAAGGAGGTTTAGATGCAGAGGGGTGAGGGAATACACCCTCAGGGGGCAATGTGGTAGCAGCTTGGCAAAGTGCATCATGTAGCCGCTTTAGACTATTTGTAGCACTCATGAGTCTGAAGTTATAAAGGGCCACTTGTAGGCAAAAAAAGTGAGTCTTCTCCCCACTGGAGGGCTCCCCTTTGTGGACACTGGCAGATTGGCTATGCTCCAGAGGAACCAGTCAAACCCTGCTCCCGGCTTTGGTTGCAGGGCAGGCTGAGCTTTTTGAGGCTTCTCTCAATGCTACGGGCAAGGAGCCTATGTCTTCTACTGGGAGGTCTGAGGACTAGGGAAATACTTGCACCTATGTGGGTAATAAGTCTTCTGGCCTCCACTTTGATACCTATTACCATAGGCAGCTGGTTCAAACATGCATCTCAAGAGCCTGGTGAGAGTGACATCCACTTCTTTATGATGCCAGCCTTCTCCTCCACCTGCTCTCCGAAGAGGTTCTCTCCCTGGCATGGCATATCCACAAGCTTACTGTATTTTGTACCGACTGTTCCGGATCAGAAGACTGAAGCCAGGTGAGCCTGTAGGCTCCACTGCCACCTTTCTAGACATCATCTCAAAGGCATCATAAGTTACCCGGACCAGGAACTTCAAGCGGTCCTTGCCATGGCCCACCAGGGCATGATAGTGCTCTAGTTTTCCTGGGGGAAGGAACTGACACAAGTCGGTGAGATCAACCATGATGTCCTTCAAGAACATGCTCATGTAGAGCTGGTGTGAACTCAAGCCACAAGCATAGAGCTCTGGAAGCACCTCCTTCTGAAGGAGTTCAACATCTGAGCATCCATACCCAGGAGCATCATGGAATGAGTCTTAGTGCTCTTGATCCTCTTAAGAGCAGACTCTACCACCAAGGAGTGGTGCAAAAGGTGAGGCTTCCCAAACCCAAGAGATTTTTGGACTCTGTACATCCAGTCCAGTCTTCTATTGACTGGTGGCACCAGGATGGAGTTCTCCACATCCTTATCTGTAGCCACTGCAGTATGCAGTGCACTGGCACCATCACTGCTTCCTTAGGGACCAAGGAGTATTAGGGAATCTCCAACTCCTCCACCCTGGGCTCATCCTCCATCTCCAGTGAAAATCGGATGGCCTTCGCCATATCCCTCATGAAGTCCTGGATGGGCATGTCCTCTGCCTTTCATGTGGAGGGGAGGGGTCTGATGGGTGCTCAGGAGACCTGCCCTCCAACAAGTTCTCTGATTCCACATTTGTCACCAAGCTATCAGAGTCAACTCTGAAAGGAAATCAAAGTACCTCTGCCCGGAGCTCCCTCCTGCCCCAAGGGGAGTGAGAGCATCTATAGGATCGGTGATACATCAAGGGCTTCCAAGGTTTCATCAGGGCATTGGAATGTGAGACACTCAAGAGGGAGATGGCCATACATCAATGCCTCCACAGGCAGAGCGTGTGTCTTGAGGATCAGCTGCATAACACTCGATGATGATGCTGTGGGCACCAAGGCAACAGCCAGCTGTTTCCCCATGGCTGCTGATTCCAAAGGCCTCAGGGACTGAGCCGCTTTGGCCAATATCCCCAGCATCCGTGCAGTGGTATAGGCATGGTCTTAGCTATTGGGAGCCAGTCGGTGCCCCTGCAAAACCCTGGAGGTATAGGGGTCTTCCCTCTGGGGCACCTTAATGGGCCACTCGCACCCATCACTGTCAATGTTCCACTTGGAAGGGCTGTAATGCCAATGCACCCGGACTTTCGTCTAGTGCTCAGATGGATCCCCCTTCAACCAACAGAGATGAAATTGAATTCTTTCTCAAATCCAAGTGGGGACCGACCAATGGCCAATGCTCCAGGGCACTCAGGTGCTCAGCTCCAATTGAGTCAAAGAACTTCTCGATGTTGATGCACCCTCAGCGGATTACTGGGAAGCCATTGAGACCAACAGTGGTGCTGAAGATGCTGATTCAAACCTCTGGCCAAAGAGCAATTCTCTCTGTTTCTCTCGACCCCTCAGGCCTCTCCTTGTCATCTGTAAGCACAAATTGCAAGAGGGCTTTTAGTTGGGACCCAGGCATTGGAGGCACCAGTTGTGCCTGTCGGTCACAGAGATGGTCCTGGTACACTGGGTCACTTTTTTAACCCATTGGCTGGTTTCTGGGGCATGTCCAGGAAAATGGCCATGGCAAAATCAAATAGCTCGATGGTGACCACAGGTCCATTGGGCCACAGGGTAGAACAACTGAAAAAAGGAAACTTTACTAAAAAGTGCCAGAACCAAAGAATGGAACTGTGATCGACAGAACCGACATGACCAATGGCAAGCAATAACACGAACACCAACAGGATGTTTGTTCAAGAAGGGCCTCGAAGGGGAAAAAAAACGCGTTTACTGGTGGAAGACCAAATCAACATCCATGGGGCTCTGCAGAAAACAAAGACTGGAGAAGATGGTGCCACAGTGGCAGGCAGAAAGGCAGACATGCAGGCGCGGTGCAGCCTCCAAAAAGCTTCTAATAGAAGCTGGGGAGCACTCCTGTGTGGGACTTCATCGGAGACATCATCCATACATGAGGACTTACTTCCTGCTTGTCCATGGAGTATATCTGGATAGAGTGGTTGCTGCAGGCACTATCTGGATAGCAGTGATATTCAGGCTGCTTTCTAGATAGCTAACCATATACAGTAAAATTAGAACAGCCTTTTTCTGGCCTAAATTTATGTGCATAGTTATATGGTTAGTGATCTGAATATTGCTGCTAACTGGATAACTTTGAACCCTGGCCCAGCAGGGCTGGCCCATTAACTAGGCGGGCTAGGTGGCCACCTAGGGCGGCACACCACCCATGGCAGGCCATGAGTTTAAGCATACATGGCTTGCCGCCCCCCTCCACGCACCGAGCCACCAACCCTGTGCTGAGCTGCACCACTGCCCCCGCTGCCACTGATTCCAGTGGCAGGGTCAGATCAGCTCGGCAGCAGTGACTCTTGGCAAGCCAGGTGCTTTGGTACCCATGGCCTGTCATTTCTGACCCCCCAAAGTTGTGTTGGAGGGGGGTCAGAAATGGCAAGTCATGTGTGGCAAAGCACATGGCCTTTCGCCACTGAGCCGACCTTGCAGAGGCAGTGGGTGGCAGCAGCAAAGTTGTGTTGAAGGGGGGTCAGAAATGGCAGGTCATGTGTGCCAAAGCACATGGCCTGTCGCCATCGAGTTGACCTTGCCACTGGAATCAGAGGCAGTGGGTGGCAGCAGCACAGCTCAGCACATGGGGGGGGGGGGCATGGCCGGGACATCTGCAGAAACTCTTGAGCCAGCCCTGTACCCCAGTTCCACCCACAGACTGTCCAGCATTACTAAAATAATAACAAGGGGATCAGAGGAAATATTTAATGGCACAATACTGGTAGTGTTGCAGAATATTTCACTGGCTGGCACTAATCCACTTAGTAGGTGCTGCTGAAAGGAATATTCAGTGGCACTATCCAGACAGAGCTGGGGCAGTCCTGGAGCAGAACCAAGGCAGGGTGAGAAGTTCTCCATATAGCAGCGAATTTCAATACTGCTATATGGATAGCTTAGAACAGCAAAAAACTGCCTCCAATGTCTATCTGGATAACAGATAATGGCTGGCACTCACCCTATTCTCTAGATATGCGGCAGCCACAATCCAGATACTGGCACTGAATATCTGGTTTATATTTAGCCGTAGCAATCAGCATTTATAAAAGATATCCTGACTGCCCTGTCTAAATATCGACCCATTAATTTTAAATTTTGAATGTTCTGAAATTTGCACTATGGGGCATGTTTACTAAGTGTGCTAACAACACAGGGTTTAGTGCATGTTAAGTGCACTGTGGTAACTGTTATCATGCACAAAAAATGCAATTGTGCTAAAACGTCTACGCTAACCACCTAATGCGGCTTCGAGCATAGACTGAGTAGTTCAAGGGCAGAGCATACACACGTGGTTAGGGCGGGCATCTTTTAACGCATTCTAACCAGCAATGTTGCACTTAGCGCAGTGCATTTACTGCCACCTCAATTGGTGGTGTTGCTTGCACCTTTGTTAATTGCTGCAAACCTCTTGGCGTGGAATCTGCGCTAAGTACATGGGGACATGCTGGGCATGCCTCCATGTGTTAGTACTGGCATCTTCTAAGAAAGTACTAGATTTTCCAAAGTGTTTTACTGTGATAGCATGTGAAAACATGCATTATTTACCACAGGTCCCGGTTTATACAATCTGACGTATTTATAATAACACACGTTAATGGTGTGTGGCCCATGTAGTAGCGCCCTTTAGTAAATTTAGCTCAAAATAAGTAAGGAGCTAATAGCAATGGTGCTATAAGGAAAAAATCACAGTGTGTGTAGAATACATGGGAGACAGAATGTTGAATTATTGTGCTTTTTTCATTTCTATGTATAGGTGCGTACTTTGTGGCATGACCCTAAAAATATTGGATGGAAGGATCACACTGCCTACAGATGGCAATTAACTCACAGGCCAAAGACAGGTTTCATTAGGTAAGACATGATTTAAATCAGCTATTAACAGTTTCAATATTATATACCCTACTCTTAATTCAAAAACAAAGGGATCAATATTTGGTTCCAGCAGTCAATGTATTTAAAAAAAAACCGTCTGCAGTATTTTGAAAAAGAAAATGCACAGTCAGCACTGCTACATATGCAATGCACTAACTGACACTTTTCAGGAGCCCTAAAGCCTAGGCAAGTGATTCCCAAACCTATCCTGGGGGCTTCCTAGCCAGTTGCATTTTCAGGATATCCATAATGAATATGCATGAGAAAGATTTGCATACAATCAAGACAGTGTATGAAAATTTCTCTCATAAACATTCATAGTAGATATCCTGAAAACCTTACTGACTGGGGAGCCCCCAGGACAGGTTTGGGAACCACTGTTCTAGCTATATGTACGCCAGATAAATATTTCCACTGTAAGTATAGTTTTAAGTCCCACCCTTGCCCTGCCCTAATTCCGCCAAGCACTATACAGCAGTTAAGAGTAATTTTTGTTGGCACTATCCCTATCGGAGCCTGTTTATTAAAGTTAGGTAAGATTTTGCACTTACTGCCTTTAAATACAAAACTTAAGGTATAGTAGATGCAAGGCCTGGGTGGTAAATGTAGGGGATGTGTCCAGAATCTACCCTGCATTTATCACACAGGGCAGACACTTACCTCAAGGGCCTCAGTTACATGACTGCATGCATCAGCGCTATTAGTCAATGCATGTAACATGGGCTCTAGCACCAAAAAAAACCCAAGCTGTGATCAACCTAATCCCCCTGATCCAACCCTCTCCCCAATGACACTCTCCACCCTAATCCAATCTCCACATGACAACCTCCCTCAGGATGAGCACCCACTCCCCACAGATAGTATGCCTCCACTGAAACAGGGAACCCTCAAGACCATCAGCCCCCATCAGACCCCTCCATACCAAGCAGGTGCCCCCAAAAGGACCTCCACCCCCAACAGAAGCAAGCCATCCCAACAGACCACATCCCAGTCCTCCCCCATTCCCCAAGCCCCCAGGAACTCATCTGGAGGTTTTCCTGGTGTTTAGTGGTCACTGGACAGGAACGGCCCCACTCTGCTCCTGCCCGGTCACTGCTGGATGCCAAATGACCACTAGGAGGGTCAGTCTTCCATATTGGTACTATGAGACTACTACTTGGGATCATCGCCACCACTTTGGAATCCAGCAGTGTCCGGGAGGGATGATCTTTGATGGGGATCGGATTGGTAGAATTAAGGCTTCTTGGGTAAGCTTTCTGTTTGGGGTGGGAGGGTACTGATTGAGAAAGCAATTATCATCGGCGGGGGGGAGTTGGATTGTTGAAGAGTGTAATGGGGAAGAGTAGGGTATTGGGGGGATCAAGTAGTGCCACTGCGGATGCTGCTGTTTTTGTGTTTTGCACAGGGATGACATGTGCCATGCTACCATGCTTCTTGAGAGGGTGTTATCATGCTATCAGCATTTGTGACAGCTAGCATGTAATGTCCTGCATGTTAGTTGTCATTGTTGGCTGCCCCTGATCTCCACCCTGAATCATTCCTGATCCCACCACTTAGTGTGGAGTTTTACTGCGGTACAGTTTTTCGCTCATGGTAACCATTAACCCAGGCCCATGCTAACAATTAGTGCATGTTAAAACCTGCACTTAGTGCTTATTACTCTTTAGTAAACATGCCCCATAGTGTCTTCAAATATTTGTGGCTTAAGGAGATAGATTTGAAGGGGAGGAACTGTTTCCTTTTTTTCATTTCATGTATATGTGTGTTTGCTATGTTAAGATAATTATTTTAATTGTATGATTTTGCTTATGAATTGTGCTCCACTTTGTATTTTTGTATTGATTGAAAAGGCAGATACAAATAGAGCTACAATTAAATTTAATTAAATTAGATGTTTATCGGTTGCCAGTAAATGTATAACTCCTTATGAAAATCAGCTTAAAAACTGTTTATAAAATGCTTGAGGAAAATTGTGTAATGTATCGAGTGATGTCATTTGACCATGCTCTGAAATACTTTAGTTGTAAATACAGGAGTGATACATCATGTCTCAGTTTGATTTAACGTTTGTGTGTCATGGATGAATTAGCATAATAGAAAAAAAGATCACTTGGCAGGAATGATAAACATTTAGGTCAATATTCAAAAGCCACTGTCTGTGTTTTTTAAATGCCAGCTATGATATTTAATTATTTTGAGGATAATTGTATAAAGGTCACTTAGATTCATTTGCACATTTATGCACGGAAAGCATGGTATTTCAGTGGTTTCTGCCAGAATTTTCCTCTATAATTCAGCCTGTGCTCATGATCCACCACCATGCCAGCTCTTTGAAACTCTGTCAATCACACACCATTCTAAGTCAGCAATGGTATGCCCTTTCTGAACACAGTGTTAGACCAATGGGGCAATCCTCAGTTTTCGCTTAGTTCTCCCAACATGCACTAAAGGGCATGGGCATACTATAGTATGATACAGATCACAAATCAGAAGTAGAGCCAGTATCATTATGAGCTTTAATTACTCTTCCACCCAAAGGGTTAGTCCATTCTGAACCTGCTATTATAGATTCACACCAACCACATTGGCTGGGACATTTACCATATGGACAATGCTGTAAAGAAAAATGTGGAATGTCTAGTACTTTCCAACATCACCCAGAAAGCTGGCGGGATAGCTGTTCAGTTCTCAGTCTTAGCAGTGTTGAAGATACCTATGAGGTAATCTGCATAACTAAATAGAAAGGGGTTCCTTGATAGATCACTTTAAAAGTCAGAAATAATATTTTAAACTGAAGTCAAAATGCTACTTGTAGCTAATGCTGTTGTTTCAACAGAGGGGTGGCATGATCATATCTCCGAGCTTGAGAAAGGATCCCAACAGCAGTATTCTGAACTGTTTGAAGACTTTTCAATGAGATAACAGCAAAGCCCTGATAAATGCTGTTACAATAACCAACATGCAAAATAACATAACTGAGGATAAGCATTTTCTGTGCAGAGATATCAAGAAATGGATGGATAGCATGGAACTGTCCAAAAAAAGAAGCGACCAACTCGCAGATTACAGTACAGGAACCAAAGGGGCAGAGTGATGGCATGTAATAAAAGAGGTTTTTGATCCTTCATCATCCTGCTTCTTTGCTTTCTGAATGGCACGGAACTGACATATTGCTGAAAATGGCCCTTCACCACTGAACTAATTCGTAGGTCTTTTTTAGTTCCTCTCTACATGCATCTCTGGCACTGATATTTTCTTTTCAACTTTCTTCAATTAATGTTTCTGTCTCTCTCTCTATCCAGTCTTCAATCTCCCTCTTCTTCTTCTGTCTACCTACTGCATTCCATCTCTTTTCTTCACCCTAGCCTTCCCATTCCCCTTATTCTCCACTCTCTAAACCCCCCCCCACCCGCCCCAATCCAGCATCTCCCCTCTCTCTCTCTCTCTCTCTTTCTCTCTCTCTCTCTCTCTTCTTCTTCCAACATCTCATCTCACTCTCTCCCCCCTTTGTTGAGCATCTCCTTTCTCTCCCCTGCCTTTATTTAGCATCTCCTCTCTCTTTCCATCCTTAATCCAGCATCTCTTCTCCCCCTCCCCTCCATCTAGCATCTCCCATCTGTCTTCATACTTCCCCCAAGTCCAGAATTATTCTTCTCCCCTCCAATGTCCCCAAATGAATATCGGGCCTCCTGTGCTGAGTCATCTCCCTTCTCTCTTTCTACTCCACTTTGCCTTTGTCCAGCATTCACCTCTGTATCCCTATCACCTCCTATCTCCTTTTGTATCCAGAATCCCCCTTATCACCCTATTCCTCCTCATGTGTTCAATGTTCCCCTTCTGTATTTTTGTCAATCTTCTATGTCCAGGATCTCCCTTCTGTGTCCCTACTCCTCCATGCCCTTGGCCCAGCATCTCTGTGTGACCACAGTCCCTCCACCCATGTTCAGCATTCAGCCTTTGTGTCCCTATTACCCTCTGTCCAGTAGCTCCCCTATCACTCTATTTCCCCTCTGTCCAGCATCCCCTCATATCCGGCATCACCTCCTATTCTTTTTCCCCGCAACCTAGGCCAGAATATTTCCTCTTACTCACTCTCTCCTATATCCATCATCCACTGTCCCTAATCCAGCATCTCATCATCCCCATGCCCTCATTCGGCATCTCCCTCTCCCCTGCCAGTGCCCCCCTTCACTTCTGTCACTGGCCTAGAACTGTGGCAGAAGCATAGATCACAAAAAGGTACAGAGCCTGCAAGTTGATAGTGTTGCTGATGGCTCTGTCAGTCCCACCCCTCAGAAGCAGGAAGTCTACATCATAGGGGGCAGAACCATCAGAGCTATCAGCATGCATCAGCTTGCAGGCCCCATGCGTTTTTGTGTTGTATTGCTGATGCCCGTAAGCCCAGACATGCGGCATCAGTGGAGGCAGGCATGAGCAGGGGAAGGAAGATGCTGAAACAGGAAGTTCGGGCTGACTAGGAGCTAAGTGTGACTGCCACTATAGTGGCCATAGTAGATAATGTGCTGGCAGAAATGAGTGAAATCAAGGGTCAAAGACACGTGAGCTTGAGAATGGGCCGAATACATATCTCACAAACCTAATGCATGTGACTTGATATGTCTGTCAGTGGATCTCAAAGCTCTTCAGCTTTTTTTGGACTTTGCCAGCTATTATAGGCGATTCATCCAAAATATCTAAAATAATTGGTCCTTCTATAGTGCTAACATAAAAGAATACACCTAAAAACGCCTGGAACTCTGAGGCTCAAGAAGCTTTTCATGAATTGAAATGACTCTGCCACTGCCGCTGTACTATGTCATCCAGACCCAACCAAGCAATTCACTCTGGAGGTAGATACACTGCCTCTGTACTATGTCATCTAGACCCAACCAAGCAATTCACTCTGGAGGTAGATGCACTGCCTCTGTATTATATCATCCAGACCCAACCAAGCAATTCACTCTGGAGGTAGATACACTGCCTCTGTACTATGTCATCTAGACCCAACCAAGCAATTCACTCTGGAGGTAGATGCACTGCCTCTGTATTATATCATCCAGACCCAACCAAGCAATTCACTCTGGAGGTAGATGCACTACCTCTGTACTATGTCATCAAGACCCGACCAAGCAATTCACTCTGGAGGTAGATGCACCGCCTCTATACTATGTCATCCAGACCCAACCAAGCTATTCACTCTGGAGGTAGATGCACTGCCTCTGTACTATGTCATCCAGAACCAACCAAATAATTCACTCTGGAGGTAGATGCCACTACCTCTCTACTATGTCATCCAGAACCAACCAAGCTACTCACTCTGGAGGTAGATGTCGCTGCCTCTGTACTATTTCATCCAGACCCAAGCAAGCAATCAAATCTGGAGGTAGATGCACTGCCTCTGTACTATGTCATCCAGACCCAACCAAGCACTTCACTCTGGAGGTAGATGCACTGCCTCTGTACTATGTCATCCAGACCCAACCAAGCACTTCACTCTGGAGGTAGATGCCACTGCCTCTGAACTATGTCATCAAGACCCAATCAAGCAATTCGCTCTGGAGGTAGATGCCACTGCCTCTTTACTATGTCACCAAGACCCAACCAAGCAATTCACTCTGGAGGTAGATGCACTGCCTCTGTACTATGTCATCCAGACCCACTCAAGCAATTCACTCTTGAGGTAGATGCACCGCTTCTGTACTATGTCATCCAGAACCAACCAAGCAATTCACTCTGGAGGTAGATGCATTGCCTCTGTACTATGTCATCCAGAACCAACCAAATAATTCACTCTGAAGGTAGATGCCGCTACCTCTGTACTATGTCGTCCAGAACCAACCAAGCTATACACTCTGGAGGTAGATGCCGCTGCCTCTTTACTATGTCGTCCAGACCCAATCAAGCAATTCACTCTTGAGGTAGATGCACCGCCTCTGTACTATGTCATCCAGAACCAACCAAGCAATTCACTCTGGAGGTAGATGCATTGCCTCTGTACTATGTCATCCAGAACCAACCAAATAATTCACTCTGAAGGTAGATGCCGCTACCTCTGTACTATGTCGTCCAGAACCAACCAAGCTATACACTCTGGAGGTAGATGCCGCTGCCTCTTTACTATGTCGTCCAGACCCAATCAAGCAATTCAATCTGAAGTTAGATGCCACTACCTCTGTACTATGTCATCCAGAACCAACCAAGCTATTCCCTCTGGAGGTAGATCCTCTGCCTCTGTACTATTTCATCCAGACCCAAGCAAGCAATTCGCTCTGGAGGTAGATGCACTGCCTCCGTACTATCAGACCCAACCAAACTATTCACTCTGGAGATAGATGCCACTGCCTCTGTACTATGTCATCCAGAACCAACCAAGCTATTCCCTCTGGAGGTAGATCCGCTGCCTCTGTACTATTTCATCCAGACCCAAGCAAGCAATTCACTCTGGAGGTAGATGCACTGCCTCTCTACTATGTCATCCAGACTCAAGCAAGCAATTCACTCTGGAGGTAGATGCACTACCTCTGTACTATGTCATCAACACCCAACCAAACAATTCACTCTGGAGGTAGATGCACTGCCTCTGTACTATGTCATCAACACCCAACCAAACAATTCACTCTGGAGGTAGATGCACCGCCTCTATACTATGTCATCCAGACCCAACCAAGCAATTCACTCTGGAGGTAGATGCACTGCCTCTATACTATATCATCCAGAACCAACCAAATAATTCACTCTGGAGGTAGATGCCACTACCTCTCTACTATGTCATCCAGAACCAACCAAGCTATTCACTCTGGAGGTAGATGCCGCTGCCTCTGTACTATTTCATCGAGACCCAACCAAGCAATTCACTCTGGAGGTAGATGCACTGCCTCTGTATTATGTCATCCAGACTCAAGCAAGCAATTTACTCTGGAGGTAGATACACAGCCTCTGTACTATGTTATCTAGACCCAACCAAGCAATTCACTCTGGAGGTAGATGCACTGCCTCTGTACTATATCATCCAGACCCAACCAAGCAATTCACTCTGGAGGTAGATGCACTGCCTCTGTACTATGTCATCAAGACCCGACCAAGCAATTCACTCTGGAGGTAGATGCACCGCCTCTATACTATGTCATCCAGACCCAACCAAGCTATTCACTCTGGAGGTAGATGCACTGCCTCTGTACTATGTCATCCAGACCCACTCAAGCAATCAAATCTGGAGTTAGATGCACTGCCTCTGTACTATGTCATCCAGAACCAACCAAATAATTCACTCTGGAGGTAGATGCCACTACCTCTCTACTATGTCATCCAGAACCAACCAAGCTACTCACTCTGGAGGTAGATGTCGCTGCCTCTGTACTATTTCATCCAGACCCAAGCAAGCAATCAAATCTGGAGTTAGATGCACTGCCCCTGTACTATGTCATCCAGACCCAACCAAGCACTTCACTCTGGAAGTAGATGCACTGCCTCTGTACTATGTCATCCAGACCCAACCAAGCACTTCACTCTGGAGGTAGATGCCACTGCCTCTGTACTATGTCATCCAGACCCACTCAAGCAATTCACTCTTGAGGTAGATGCACCGCTTCTGTACTATGTCATCCAGAACCAACCAAGCAATTCACTCTGGAGGTACATGCATTGCCTCTGTACTATGTCATCCAGAATCAACCAAATAATTCACTCTGAAGGTAGATGCCGCTGCCTCTTTACTATGTCGTCCAGACCCAATGAAGCAATTCACTCTTGAGGTAGATGCACCGCCTCTGTACTATGTCATCCAGAACCAACCAAGCAATTCACTCTGGAGGTAGATGCATTGCCTCTGTACTATGTCATCCAGAACCAACCAAGCTATTCCCTCTGGAGGTAGATCCTCTGCCTCTGTACTATTTCATCCAGACCCAAGCAAGCAATTCGCTCTGGAGGTAGATGCACTGCCTCCGTACTATCAGACCCAACCAAACTATTCACTCTGGAGATAGATGCCACTGCCTCTGTACTATGTCATCCAAAACCAACCAAATAATTCACTCTGGAGCTAGATGCCACTACCTTTGTACTATGTCATCCAGAACCAACCAAGCTATTCCCTCTGGAGGTAGATCCGCTGCCTCTGTACTATTTCATCCAGACCCAAGCAAGCAATTCACTCTGGAGGTAGATGCACTGCCTCTGTACTATGTCATCCAGACACAAGCAAGCAATTCACTCTGGAGGTAGATGCACTGCCTCTCTACTATGTCATCAAGACCCAACCAAGCATTTCACTCTGGAAGTAGATGCACTGCCTCTGTACTATGTCATGAACACCCAACCAAACAATTCACTCTGGTGGTAGATGCACTGCCTCTCTACTATGTCATCCAGACTCAAGCAAGCAATTCACTCTGGAGGTAGATGCACTGCCTCTGTACTATGTCATCAACTCCCAACCAAACAATTCACTCTGGAGGTAGATGCACCGCCTCTCTACTATGTCATCAAGACCCAACCAAGCAATTCACTCTGGAGGTAGATGCACTGCCTCTGTACTATGTCATCAACACCCAACCAAACAATTCATTCTGGAGGTAGATGCACCGCCTCTATACTATGTCATCCAGACCCAACCAAGCAATTCACTCTGGAGGTAGATGCACCGCCTCTGTACTATGTCATCCAGACCCAACCAAGCAATTCACTCTGGAGGTAGATGCACTGCCTCTGTACTATATCATCCAGAACCAACCAAATAATTCACTCTGGAGGTAGATGCTGCTGCCTCTGTACTATGTCATCCAGACCCAACCAAACAATTCACTCTGGAGGTAGATGCCACTGCCTCTGTACTATGTCATCCAGAACCAACCAAGCTATTCACTCTGGAGGTAGATGCTGCTGCCTCTGTACTATTTCATCCAGACCCAACCAAACAATTCACTCTGGAGGTAGATGCCACTGCCTCTGTACTATGTCATCCAGACTCTACCAAGCAGTTCACTCTGGAGGTAGATGCACTGCCTCTGTACTATGTCATCCAGACCCAACCAAGCAATTCACTCTGTAGGTAGATGCACTGCCTCTGTACTATGTCATCCAGACCCAACCAAGCAATTCACTCTGGAGGTAGATGCACTGCCTCTGTACTATCAGACCCAACTAAGCTATTCACTCTGGAGGTAGATGTCACTGCCTCTGTACTATTTCATCCAGACCAAAGCAAGCAATTCACTCTGGAGGTAGATGCACTGCCTCTGTACTATGTCATCCAGACCCAACCAAGCAAGTCACTCTTGAGGTACATGCACTGCCTCTGTACTATGTCATCCAGACCCAACCAAGCAAGTCACTCTTGAGGTAGATGCCACTGCCTCTGTACTATGTCATCCAGGCTCAACCAAGCAATTCACTCTTGAGGTAGGTGCACTGCCTCTGTACTATTTCATCCAGACCCAAGCAAGCAATTCGCTCTGGAGGTAGATGCACTGCCTCTGTACTATATCATCCAGAACCAACAAAATAATTCACTCTGGAGGTAGATGCCACTACCTCTCTACTATATCATCCAGAACCAACCAAGCTATTCCCTCTGGAGGTAGATCCGCTGCCTCTGTACTATTTCATCCAGACCCAAGCAAGCAATTCACTCTGGAGGTAGATGCACTGCCTCTTTACTGTTTCATCCAGACTCAACCAAGCAATTCACTCTGGAGGTAGATACACTGCCTCTGTACTATCTCATCAAGTCACAACCAAGCAATTCACTCTGGAGGTAGATGCACCGCCTCTCTACTATGTCATCCAGAACCAACCAAATAATTCACTCTGAAGGTAGATGCCGCTACCTCTGTACTATGTCGTCCAGAACCAACCAAGCTATACACTCTGGAGGTAGATGCCGCTGCCTCTTTACTATGTCGTCCAGACCCAATCAAGCAATTCACTCTTGAGGTAGATGCACCGCCTCTGTACTATGTCATCCAGAACCAACCAAGCAATTCACTCTGGAGGTAGATGCATTGCCTCTGTACTATGTCATCCAGAACCAACCAAATAATTCACTCTGAAGGTAGATGCCGCTACCTCTGTACTATGTCGTCCAGAACCAACCAAGCTATACACTCTGGAGGTAGATGCCGCTGCCTCTTTACTATGTCGTCCAGACCCAATCAAGCAATTCAATCTGAAGTTAGATGCCACTACCTCTGTACTATGTCATCCAGAACCAACCAAGCTATTCCCTCTGGAGGTAGATCCTCTGCCTCTGTACTATTTCATCCAGACCCAAGCAAGCAATTCGCTCTGGAGGTAGATGCACTGCCTCCGTACTATCAGACCCAACCAAACTATTCACTCTGGAGATAGATGCCACTGCCTCTGTACTATGTCATCCAGAACCAACCAAGCTATTCCCTCTGGAGGTAGATCCGCTGCCTCTGTACTATTTCATCCAGACCCAAGCAAGCAATTCACTCTGGAGGTAGATGCACTGCCTCTCTACTATGTCATCCAGACTCAAGCAAGCAATTCACTCTGGAGGTAGATGCACTACCTCTGTACTATGTCATCAACACCCAACCAAACAATTCACTCTGGAGGTAGATGCACCGCCTCTATACTATGTCATCCAGACCCAACCAAGCAATTCACTCTGGAGGTAGATGCACTGCCTCTATACTATATCATCCAGAACCAACCCAAATAATTCACTCTGGAGGTAGATGCCACTACCTCTCTACTATGTCATCCAGAACCAACCAAGCTATTCACTCTGGAGGTAGATGCCGCTGCCTCTGTACTATTTCATCCAGACCCAACCAAGCAATTCACTCTGGAGGTAGATGCAGTGCCTCTGTATTATGTCATCCAGACTCAAGCAAGCAATTTACTCTGGAGGTAGATACACAGCCTCTGTACTATGTTATCTAGACCCAACCAAGCAATTCACTCTGGAGGTAGATGCACTGCCTCTGTACTATATCATCCAGACCCAACCAAGCAATTCACTCTGGAGGTAGATGCACTGCCTCTGTACTATGTCATCAAGACCCGACCAAGCAATTCACTCTGGAGGTAGATGCACCGCCTCTATACTATGTCATCCAGACCCAACCAAGCTATTCACTCTGGAGGTAGATGCACTGCCTCTGTACTATGTCATCCAGACCCACTCAAGCAATCAAATCTGGAGTTAGATGCACTGCCTCTGTACTATGTCATCCAGAACCAACCAAATAATTCACTCTGGAGGTAGATGCCACTACCTCTCTACTATGTCATCCAGAACCAACCAAGCTACTCACTCTGGAGGTAGATGTCGCTGCCTCTGTACTATTTCATCCAGACCCAAGCAAGCAATCCAATCTGGAGTTAGATGCACTGCCTCTGTACTATGTCATCCAGACCCAACCAAGCACTTCACTCTGGAAGTAGATGCACTGCCTCTGTACTATGTCATCCAGACCCAACCAAGCACTTCACTCTGGAGGTAGATTACACAGCCTCTGTACTATGTCATCCAGACCCAATCAAGCAATTCACTCTTGAGGTAGGTGCACCGCTTCTGTACTATGTCATCCAGAACCAACCAAGCAATTCACTCTGGAGGTAGATGCATTGCCTCTGTACTATGTCATCCAGAACCAACCAAATAATTCACTCTGAAGGTAGATGCCGCTGCCTCTTTACTATGTCGTCCAGACCCAATGAAGCAATTCACTCTTGAGGTAGATGCACCGCCTCTGTACTATGTCATCCAGAACCAACCAAGCAATTCACTCTGGAGGTAGATGCATTCCCTCTGTACTATGTCATCCAGAACCAACCAAGCTATTCCCTCTGGAGGTAGATCCTCTGCCTCTGTACTATTTCATCCAGACCCAAGCAAGCAATTCGCTCTGGAGGTAGATGCACTGCCTCCGTACTATCAGACCCAACCAAACTATTCACTCTGGAGATAGATGCCACTGCCTCTGTACTATGTCATCCAAAACCAACCAAATAATTCACTCTGGAGCTAGATGCCACTACCTTTGTACTATATCATCCAGAACCAACCAAGCTATTCCCTCTGGAGGTAGATCCGCTGCCTCTGTACTATTTCATCCAGACCCAAGCAAGCAATTCACTCTGGAGGTAGATGCACTGCCTCTGTACTATGTCATCCAGACTCAAGCAAGCAATTCACTCTGGAGGTAGATGCACTGCCTCTCTACTATGTCATCAAGACCCAACCAAGCATTTCACTCTGGAAGTAGATGCACTGCCTCTGTACTATGTCATGAACACCCAACCAAACAATTCACTCTGGAGGTAGATGCACTGCCTCTCTACTATGTCATCCAGACTCAAGCAAGCAATTCACTCTGGAGGTAGATGCACTGCCTCTGTACTATGTCATCAACACCCAACCAAACAATTCACTCTGGAGGTAGATGCACCGCCTCTCTACTATGTCATCAAGACCCAACCAAGCAATTCACTCTGGAGGTAGATGCACTGCCTCTGTACTATGTCATCAACACCCAACCAAACAATTCATTCTGGAGGTAGATGCACCGCCTCTATACTATGTCATCCAGACCCAACCAAGCAATTCACTCTGGAGGTAGATGCACCGCCTCTGTACTATGTCATCCAGACCCAACCAAGCAATTCACTCTGGAGGTAGATGCACTGCCTCTGTACTATATCATCCAGAACCAACCAAATAATTCACTGTGGAGGTAGATGCTGCTGCCTCTGTACTATGTCATCCAGACCCAACCAAACAATTCACTCTGGAGGTAGATGCCACTGCCTCTGTACTATGTCATCCAGAACCAACCAAGCTATTCACTCTGGAGGTAGATGCTGCTGCCTCTGTACTATTTCATCCAGACCCAACCAAACAATTCACTCTGGAGGTAGATGCCACTGCCTCTGTACTATGTCATCCAGACTCTACCAAGCAGTTCACTCTGGAGGTAGATGCACTGCCTCTGTACTATGTCATCCAGACCCAACCAAGCAATTCACTCTGTAGGTAGATGCACTGCCTCTGTACTATGTCATCCAGACCCAACCAAGCAATTCACTCTGGAGGTAGATGCACTGCCTCTGTACTATCAGACCCAACTAAGCTATTCACTCTGGAGGTAGATGTCACTGCCTCTGTACTATTTCATCCAGACCAAAGCAAGCAATTCACTCTGGAGGTAGATGCACTGCCTCTGTACTATGTCATCCAGACCCAACCAAGCAAGTCACTCTTGAGGTACATGCACTGCCTCTGTACTATGTCATCCAGACCCAACCAAGCAAGTCACTCTTGAGGTAGATGCCACTGCCTCTGTACTATGTCATCCAGGCTCAACCAAGCAATTCACTCTTGAGGTAGGTGCACTGCCTCTGTACTATTTCATCCAGACCCAAGCAAGCAATTCGCTCTGGAGGTAGATGCACTGCCTCTGTACTATATCATCCAGAACCAACCAAATAATTCACTCTGGAGGTAGATGCCACTACCTCTCTACTATATCATCCAGAACCAACCAAGCTATTCCCTCTGGAGGTAGATCCGCTGCCTCTGTACTATTTCATCCAGACCCAAGCAAGCAATTCACTCTGGAGGTAGATGCACTGCCTCTTTACTGTTTCATCCAGACTCAACCAAGCAATTCACTCTGGAGGTAGATACACTGCCTCTGTACTATCTCATCAAGTCACAACCAAGCAATTCACTCTGGAGGTAGATGCACCGCCTCTCTACTATGTCATCCAGAACCAACCAAATAATTCACTCTGAAGGTAGATGCCGCTACCTCTGTACTATGTCGTCCAGAACCAACCAAGCTATACACTCTGGAGGTAGATGCCGCTGCCTCTTTACTATGTCGTCCAGACCCAATCAAGCAATTCACTCTTGAGGTAGATGCACCGCCTCTGTACTATGTCATCCAGAACCAACCAAGCAATTCACTCTGGAGGTAGATGCATTGCCTCTGTACTATGTCATCCAGAACCAACCAAATAATTCACTCTGAAGGTAGATGCCGCTACCTCTGTACTATGTCGTCCAGAACCAACCAAGCTATACACTCTGGAGGTAGATGCCGCTGCCTCTTTACTATGTCGTCCAGACCCAATCAAGCAATTCAATCTGAAGTTAGATGCCACTACCTCTGTACTATGTCATCCAGAACCAACCAAGCTATTCCCTCTGGAGGTAGATCCTCTGCCTCTGTACTATTTCATCCAGACCCAAGCAAGCAATTCGCTCTGGAGGTAGATGCACTGCCTCCGTACTATCAGACCCAACCAAACTATTCACTCTGGAGATAGATGCCACTGCCTCTGTACTATGTCATCCAGAACCAACCAAGCTATTCCCTCTGGAGGTAGATCCGCTGCCTCTGTACTATTTCATCCAGACCCAAGCAAGCAATTCACTCTGGAGGTAGATGCACTGCCTCTCTACTATGTCATCCAGACTCAAGCAAGCAATTCACTCTGGAGGTAGATGCACTACCTCTGTACTATGTCATCAACACCCAACCAAACAATTCACTCTGGAGGTAGATGCACCGCCTCTATACTTTGTCATCCAGACCCAACCAAGCAATTCACTCTGGAGGTAGATGCACTGCCTCTATACTATATCATCCAGAACCAACCAAATAATTCACTCTGGAGGTAGATGCCACTACCTCTCTACTATGTCATCCAGAACCAACCAAGCTATTCACTCTGGAGGTAGATGCCGCTGCCTCTGTACTATTTCATCCAGACCCAACCAAGCAATTCACTCTGGAGGTAGATGCAGTGCCTCTGTATTATGTCATCCAGACTCAAGCAAGCAATTTACTCTGGAGGTAGATACACAGCCTCTGTACTATGTTATCTAGACCCAACCAAGCAATTCACTCTGGAGGTAGATGCACTGCCTCTGTACTATATCATCCAGACCCAACCAAGCAATTCACTCTGGAGGTAGATGCACTGCCTCTGTACTATGTCATCAAGACCCGACCAAGCAATTCACTCTGGAGGTAGATGCACCGCCTCTATACTATGTCATCCAGACCCAACCAAGCTATTCACTCTGGAGGTAGATGCACTGCCTCTGTACTATGTCATCCAGACCCACTCAAGCAATCAAATCTGGAGTTAGATGCACTGCCTCTGTACTATGTCATCCAGAACCAACCAAATAATTCACTCTGGAGGTAGATGCCACTACCTCTCTACTATGTCATCCAGAACCAACCAAGCTACTCACTCTGGAGGTAGATGTCGCTGCCTCTGTACTATTTCATCCAGACCCAAGCAAGCAATCAAATCTGGAGTTAGATGCACTGCCTCTGTACTATGTCATCCAGACCCAACCAAGCACTTCACTCTGGAAGTAGATGCACTGCCTCTGTACTATGTCATCCAGACCCAACCAAGCACTTCACTCTGGAGGTAGATGCCACTGCCTCTTTACTATGTCACCAAGACCCAACCAAGCAATTCACTCTGGAGGTAGATGCACTGCCTCTGTACTATGTCATCCAGACCCACTCAAGCAATTCACTCTTGAGGTAGGTGCACCGCTTCTGTACTATGTCATCCAGAACCAACCAAGCAATTCACTCTGGAGGTAGATGCATTGCCTCTGTACTATGTCATCCAGAACCAACCAAATAATTCACTCTGAAGGTAGATGCCGCTGCCTCTTTACTATGTCGTCCAGACCCAATGAAGCAATTCACTCTTGAGGTAGATGCACCGCCTCTGTACTATGTCATCCAGAACCAACCAAGCAATTCACTCTGGAGGTAGATGCATTGCCTCTGTACTATGTCATCCAGAACCAACCAAGCTATTCCCTCTGGAGGTAGATCCTCTGCCTCTGTACTATTTCATCCAGACCCAAGCAAGCAATTCGCTCTGGAGGTAGATGCACTGCCTCCGTACTATCAGACCCAACCAAACTATTCACTCTGGAGATAGATGCCACTGCCTCTGTACTATGTCATCCAAAACCAACCAAATAATTCACTCTGGAGCTAGATGCCACTACCTTTGTACTATATCATCCAGAACCAACCAAGCTATTCCCTCTGGAGGTAGATCCGCTGCCTCTGTACTATTTCATCCAGACCCAAGCAAGCAATTCACTCTGGAGGTAGATGCACTGCCTCTGTACTATGTCATCCAGACTCAAGCAAGCAATTCACTCTGGAGGTAGATGCACTGCCTCTCTACTATGTCATCAAGACCCAACCAAGCATTTCACTCTGGAAGTAGATGCACTGCCTCTGTACTATGTCATGAACACCCAACCAAACAATTCACTCTGGAGGTAGATGCACTGCCTCTCTACTATGTCATCCAGACTCAAGCAAGCAATTCACTCTGGAGGTAGATGCACTGCCTCTGTACTATGTCATCAACACCCAACCAAACAATTCACTCTGGAGGTAGATGCACCGCCTCTCTACTATGTCATCAAGACCCAACCAAGCAATTCACTCTGGAGGTAGATGCACTGCCTCTGTACTATGTCATCAACACCCAACCAAACAATTCATTCTGGAGGTAGATGCACCGCCTCTATACTATGTCATCCAGACCCAACCAAGCAATTCACTCTGGAGGTAGATGCACCGCCTCTGTACTATGTCATCCAGACCCAACCAAGCAATTCACTCTGGAGGTAGATGCACTGCCTCTGTACTATATCATCCAGAACCAACCAAATAATTCACTGTGGAGGTAGATGCTGCTGCCTCTGTACTATGTCATCCAGACCCAACCAAACAATTCACTCTGGAGGTAGATGCCACTGCCTCTGTACTATGTCATCCAGAACCAACCAAGCTATTCACTCTGGAGGTAGATGCTGCTGCCTCTGTACTATTTCATCCAGACCCAACCAAACAATTCACTCTGGAGGTAGATGCCACTGCCTCTGTACTATGTCATCCAGACTCTACCAAGCAGTTCACTCTGGAGGTAGATGCACTGCCTCTGTACTATGTCATCCAGACCCAACCAAGCAATTCACTCTGTAGGTAGATGCACTGCCTCTGTACTATGTCATCCAGACCCAACCAAGCAATTCACTCTGGAGGTAGATGCACTGCCTCTGTACTATCAGACCCAACTAAGCTATTCACTCTGGAGGTAGATGTCACTGCCTCTGTACTATTTCATCCAGACCAAAGCAAGCAATTCACTCTGGAGGTAGATGCACTGCCTCTGTACTATGTCATCCAGACCCAACCAAGCAAGTCACTCTTGAGGTACATGCACTGCCTCTGTACTATGTCATCCAGACCCAACCAAGCAAGTCACTCTTGAGGTAGATGCCACTGCCTCTGTACTATGTCATCCAGGCTCAACCAAGCAATTCACTCTTGAGGTAGGTGCACTGCCTCTGTACTATTTCATCCAGACCCAAGCAAGCAATTCGCTCTGGAGGTAGATGCACTGCCTCTGTACTATATCATCCAGAACCAACCAAATAATTCACTCTGGAGGTAGATGCCACTACCTCTCTACTATGTCATCCAGAACCAACCAAGCTATTCCCTCTGGAGGTAGATCCGCTGCCTCTGTACTATTTCATCCAGACCCAAGCAAGCAATTCACTCTGGAGGTAGATGCACTGCCTCTTTACTGTTTCATCCAGACTCAACCAAGCAATTCACTCTGGAGGTAGATACACTGCCTCTGTACTATCTCATCAAGTCACAACCAAGCAATTCACTCTGGAGGTAGATGCACCGCCTCTCTACTATGTCATCAAGACCCAAACAAGCAATTCACTCTGGAGGTAGATGCACTGCCTCTGTACTATGTCATCAAGACCCAACCAAGCAATTCACTCTAGAGGTAGATGCACCACCTCTATACTATGTCATCCAGACCCAACCAAGCAATTCACTCTGGAGATAGATGCACTGCCTCTGTACTGTGTCATCCAGAACCAACCAAATAATTCACTCTGGAGGTAGATGCCACTACCTCTCTACTATGTCATCCAGAACCAACCAAGCTACTCACTCTGGAGGTAGATGCCGCTGCCTCTGTACTATTTCATCCAGACCCAAGCAAGCAATCAAATCTGGAGGTAGATGCCACTACCTCTCTACTATGTCATCCAGAACCAACCAAGCTATTCACCCTGGAGGTAGATGCCACTGCCTCTGTACTATTTCATCCAGACCCAAGCAAGCAATTCGCTCTGGTGGTAGATGCACTGCCTCTGTACTATCAGACCCAACCAAGCTATTCACTCTGTACGTAGATGTCGCTGCTTCTCTACTATTTCATCCAGACCAAAGCAAGCAATTCACTCTGGAGGTAGATGCACTGCCTCTGTACTATGTCATCCAGACCCAACCAAGCAAGTCACTCTTGAGGTAGATGCACTGCCTCTATACTATGCCATCCAGACCCAACCAAGCAATTCACTCTGGAGGTAGATGCCACTGCCTCTGTACTATGTCATCCAGGCTCAACCAAGCAATTCACTCTTGAGGTAGATGCACTGCCTCTGTACTATGTCATCCAGAACCAACCAAGCTATTCACTCTGGAGGTAGATGCCACTGCCTCTGTACTATGTCATCCAGACCCAACCAAGCAATTCACTCTGGAGGTAGATGCACTGCCTCTGTACTATCAGACCCAACCAAGCAATTCACTCTGGAGGTAGATGCCACTGCCTCTGTACTATGTCATCAATACCCAACCAAGCAATTCACTCTGGTGATAGATGCACTGCTTCTGTACTATGTCATCAAGACTCAACCAAGCAATTCACTCTAGAGGTAGATGCACTGCCTCTGTACTATGTCATCCAGACCCAACCAAGCAATTCACTCTGGAGGTAGATGCCACTGCCTCTGTACTATGTCATCAATACCCAACCAAGCAATTCACTCTGGTGATAGATGCACTGCTTCTGTACTATGTCATCAAGACTCAACCAAGCAATTCACTCTAGAGGTAGATGCACTGCCTCGGTACTATGTCATCCAGACCCAACCAAGCAATTCCCTCTGGACGTAGATGCCACTGCCTCTCTTCTATGTCATCCAGACTCAACCAAGCATGTCACTCTGGTGTAGATGCACTGCCTCTGTACTATGTTATCAAGACCCAACCAAGCAATTCACTCTGGAGGTAATTGCACCGCCTATCTACTATGTCATCAAGACCAAACCAAGCAATTCACTCTGGAGGTAGTTGCATCGCCTCTGTACTATTTCATCCAGACCCAACCAAGCAATTCACTCTGTAGGTAGATGCATTGCCTCTGTACTATGTCATCCAAAACCAAACAAATAATTCACTCTGGAGGTAGATGCCACTGCCTCTGTACTATGTCATCCAGACTCAACCAAGCAATTCACTCTAGAGGTAAATGCACTGCCTCTGTACTATGTCATCCAGACCCAACCAAGCAATTCACTCTGGAGGTAGATGCTACAGCCTCTGTATTATGTCATCCAGACTCAACCAAGCAATTCACTCTGGAGGTAGATACACTGCCTCTGTACTATGTGATCCAGAACCAACCAAATAATTCACTCTTGAGGTAGATGCCACTACCTCTGTACTATGTCATCCAGACCCAACCAAGTAATTCCACTCTGGAGGTAGATGCACTGCCTCTGTACTATCAGACCCAACCAAGCAATTCACTCTGGAGGTAGATGTATTGTCTCTGTACTATGTCATCCAGAACCAATTAAAGAATTCACTCTGGAGATAGATGCCACTACCTCTGTACTATGTCATCCAGAACCAACCAAGCTATTCACTCTGGAGGTAGATGCCACTGCCTCTGTATTATTTCATCCAGACCCAAGCAAGCAATTCACTCTGGAGGGAGATGCACTGCCTCTGTACTATGTCATCCAGACCCAACCAAGCAATTCACTCTTGAGGTAGATGCCGCTGCCTCTGTACTATGTCATCCAGATCCAACCAAGCAATTCATTCTGGAGGTAGATGCCGCTGCCTCTGTACTATGTCATCCAGACTCAACCAAGCAATTCACTCTGGAGGTAGATGCACTGCCTCTGTACTATGTCATCCAAACCCAACCAAGCAAGTCACTCTTGAGGTAGATGCACTGCCTCTATACTATGCCATCCAGACCCAACCAAGCAATTCACTCTGGAGGTAGATGCCACTGCCTCTGTACTATGTCATCCAGAACCAACCAAGCTATTCACTCTGGAGGTAGATGCCACTGCCTCTGTACTATGTCATCCAGACCCAACCAAGCAATTCACTCTGGAGGTAGATGCACTGCCTCTGTACTATCAGACCCAACCAAGCAATTCACTCTGGAGGTAGATGCCACTGCCTCTGTACTATGTCATCAATACCCAACCAAGCAATTCACTCTGGTGATAGATGCACTGCTTCTGTACTATGTCATCAAGACTCAACCAAGCAATTCACTCTAGAGGTAGATGCACTGCCTCTGTACTATGTCATCCAGACCCAACCAAGCAATTCACTCTGGAGGTAGATGCTACAGCCTCGGTACTATGTCATCCAGACCCAACCAAGCAATTCCCTCTGGACGTAGATGCCACTGCCTCTCTTCTATGTCATCCAGACTCAACCAAGCATGTCACTCTGGTGTAGATGCACTGCCTCTGTACTATGTTATCAAGACCCAACCAAGCAATTCACTCTGGAGGTAATTGCACCACCTATCTACTATGTCATCCAGACCAAACCAAGCAATTCACTCTGGAGGTAGTTGCATCGCCTCTGTACTATTTCATCCAGACCCAACCAAGCAATTCACTCTGTAGGTAGATGCATTGCCTCTGTACTATCTCATCCAAAACCAAACAAATAATTCACTCTGGAGGTAGATGCCACTGCCTCTGTACTATGTCATCCAGACTCAACCAAGCAATTCACTCTAGAGGTAAATGCACTGCCTCTGTACTATGTCATCCAGAACCAACCAAGCAATTCACTCTGGAGGTAGATGCTACAGCCTCTGTATTATGTCATCCAGACTCAACCAAGCAATTCACTCTGGAGGTAGATACACTGCCTCTGTACTATGTCATCAAGACCCAACCAAGCAATTCACTCTGGAGGTAGATGCATTGCCTCTGTACTATGTCATCCAGAACCAACCAAATAATTCACTCTTGAGGTAGATGCCACTACCTCTGTACTATGTCATCTAGAACCAACCAAGCTATTCACTCTGGAGGTAGATGCCGTTGCCTCTATACTATTTCATCCGGACCCAACCAAGCAATTCACTCTGGATGTAGATGCCACTGCCTCTGTACTATGTCATCCAGACCCAACCAAGTAATTCCACTCTGGAGGTAGATGCACTGCCTCTGTACTATCAGACCCAACCAATCAATTCACTCTGGAGGTAGATGTATTGTCTCTGTACTATGTCATCCAGAACCAATTAAAGAATTCACTCTGGAGATAGATGCCACTACCTCTGTACTATGTCATCCAGAACCAACCAAGCTATTCACTCTGGAGGTAGATGCCACTGCCTCTGTATTATTTCATCCAGACCCAAGCAAGCAATTCACTCTGGAGGGAGATGCACTGCCTCTGTACTATGTCATCCAGACCCAACCAAGCAATTCACTCTTGAGGTAGATGCCGCTGCCTCTGTACTATGTCATCCAGATCCAACCAAGCAATTCATTCTGGAGGTAGATGCCGCTGCCTCTGTACTATGTCATCGAGACTCACCCAAGCAATTCACTCTGGAGTTAGATGCATTGAAAGTAGAGCTGGGGCAGTTTTATCACAAAGAACAGGTCCCAAAGTTTAGCTTCATCCTTGTCCAAGTGCCTCTATGATATGGGGAACCAGGAACTTATCGCCATGAAGTGGTCCTTAGAAGAGTGAAAACGTTTTCTAGTAGGTCTGTTCTTTCATTTGAAATGAAAGCAGAGATTTCAGCAACATTGAAAATGATGACTGTGTAATCATTTCGTGTTCCCCGTAAACGATGTGCCTTCTCACGAACAGTGTAATATTGAGCACTGTTCCAGATAGGGCCACTGAGCACAGACTGCATAAAAAATACCTAATTAAAACTGGGACAGTCTTTGGGTAGATTAGGGACAGTGCTGATCACTATCCAGTTACCAGAGATATTCAGCCACTAAATGGATAGCTTAACTGGTTAAAATTAGGTCAATTGAATAACTGTCCTAACTTTAAGCAGATTTTGCTAAACAGTTAGTGGCTGATGTTGCCATCTGGTGAACATGGATGTCCAGTGCTAGAAACTGGATATGTTCAGGTGCTGAATATCCAGATTTAATTCAAGTGACAGGGCTAGGTCTTTTAAATAGCTTAGCTACCGCTGCTGAATATGCCCCCCTTAGTTCATAAGGTTTAAAAGCTGGGTTATCCAATTGTTTATCTATGTTTACCTGAGGCAATGGAGGGTTAAGTGGCTTGCCCAAGTTACTTTAGAACAGAGGGCCAGGGGTTCAATTCCCACTCAGGGACAGCAATCTCAGGCCAGACAGACTGGGGTTCCTACACCTTGGGAAAGCCACTTAACCCTTGGTTGCCTCAGGTACACATGTAGATTGTGAGCCATTTGGAGATGAGGGAATATACCCACACCCACAAACAGGAACAAAAGTGAGGGACATCTTGAACAATTTTCAGAAGACTGTGTTTGTGAGAAACTAGCTCAACTTAAAGTAGACAAAGCAATGGTGCTGGATGGGATACACCCTAGAATACTGAGGGAACTTGGGGATGTCCTAGCAGCTGCACTGACTGATATTTTCAATGCCTTGTTGGAGTCGGGAGTGGTGCCAAAGGACTGGAGAGAGGCTCATGTGGTGCCTTTACACAAAAGCAGAAGTAAGGATGTAGTTGAAAACTACAGGCCGGTTAGTTTAACTTCAGTGGTGAGTAAATTATTGAAAACGCTGCTGAAAGAGAAAATAGTGAGGTTTCTGGAGTCCAGTGGATTACAGGATCCGAGGCAGCATGGATTCACCAGAGGCAGGTCTTGTCAGACAAATCTGATTGATTTCTTTGACTGGGGGACCGGGTAGTTGGACCAAAGGAGAGCCCTAGATGTGGTGTATTTAGATTTCAGTAACGCCTTTGACACTGTTCCTCACAGGCGACTTATAAACAAACTGAGTACCCTAGGGATGGACCCTAAGGTTACTGCTTGGGTTAGAAATTGGTTGTGTGGGAGGTGACAAAGAGTACAGGTAAATGGAGCTCACTCTGAGGAGAAGGATGTTACCAGTGGTGTGCCCCAGGGATCTGTCCTTGGTCCGATTCTTTTTAACATCGTTGTTAGTGATATACTGCTACTATTTTATTTATTTATTTATTTAACATTTCTTATATACCGCCTTTCATGATATCAAGGTGGTTTACTTTGAACAAGCTGAAATTACATTGAACAGGGCATTATAACTTGGAGATAACTATTTTACAGGGAAGATGGACAATGGAGGGTTAAGTGGCTTGCCCAAGACCACAAGGAGCACCTGTGGGACTAGAAACCCCACTACTACTACTACTGCTGAGCATTTGTATAGTACTACAAGACATACGCAGCGCTGCACAGACATATGAAAGGGCTGTCGGGTAAGGTTTGCTCTTTGCAGATGATACCAAAATCTTCAATAGAGTAGACACCCAGGAAGGTGTAGATAACATGAGGAGGGATCTAGCTAAGCTTGAAGAATGGTCTGGAATTTGGCATCTGGTATTTAATGTTAAAAAATGTAAGGTCATGCATTTGGGCTGCAGCAATCCAAGGGAGCAATATAGTATACGGGGTGAAGTACTTTTGTCCACTAAAGAAGAGCGGGACCTAGGCGTGGTTGTGTCTGATGATCTTAAAGTAGCTAAACAGGTAGAAAAGGCGACGGCAAAAGCTAGAGGGATGCTTGGGTGCATACGGAGAGGAATGGCTAGCAGAAAAAAGGAGGTGATAGTGCCTCTGTATAAGTCTTTGGTGCGACCTCATTTGGCGTATAGTGTGCAATTCTGGAGACCACACCTTCAAAAGGATATAAACAGCTCATTTCAAGATGGCTGCTGAGTTGAGCGTTTTGCAGCATGCCTAAACACAAGAGTAAACTGTGGGTTTTTCCCTCGGACCCACAGCCACTTTCCACGGGTCCAATGGATTGATTTGTGCTCCTCACGCAGGCACAAAAACAGGCGATTCGCTCCACTGGTGTGGTGGCGGCTGAGGAGAGTGACTCGTCGCCTGCGGAGTTGGAGGCATCGTTGTCTCCTGTTGAGAGGGAGCTTCTGCTGTGCCCTGCAGTGCTGACCATGAGTTCGGAGCCTTCAGCACTCCCCCCCCCCCCCACTCCGGAAGGTGGGAGTGGAGACGCCGTTAGAGGGGAGACGTCCTTACTCAGAGATCAGCCTCCCCCCGGTGATACCGGGAGGGTTTCAGGTGCTCAGCTTGTTACGGAGGACTTGATGGTTCCTGCTGCACCAGGTGAGGTTTTTATTCCTCCTTCTACATTTGTGCTGACTTCGACTACTGCGCTCCCTATTCCTTCAAGGCCGAAGGTTTTCACACTTGAATCAATAGGGGAGGCCATTACTTCTTTATCGATAGCGGTTCAGAGTCAGACTAGAGCTTTATCTGCACAAATTCATGATAACTCTGAAAAAATTATATCCTTGGAGAATGCGAGTGTTGCTGTTAAGTCTCACGAGGAAGGTCATAGTAGTCGACTGGTAACACTATCAAATTTGACTTCTACATTGGCTAAAGATAACGTGGCACTTAGGAGTAAGTTAGAAATTCTTGAGAATGCTGCAAGAGCTGTGAATCTAAGGATTTTGAATTTTCCAAAGATGAAGGGAATTTCAGCCCTTGATATGTTCAAGCAATACCTACATGAAATTCTTAAAGTGCCAGTGGAATTAACTCCACCCTTGACTAGGGTTTATTATCTACCCCAGGGGAAAAAAGAACCAGCGGTCTCTGAAGATCTTGCAAATATAGATATTTTAAATATTTCAGATTTTCTAAAAGATTCTGATCCAGGGACATGTGTTCCAGCTACATTGTTGGTGACTTGTGCACTTGCCACTGATAAGGAATGGCTCCTAAAAATGTTTTTTAAAAAGAGGTTGGAGACCTTCTATGGCCTTTCCATTTCAATGTTTCCAGATATATCCAAGGAAACTCAGAAGAGGAGACGGCTTTTCCTTCTTCATAAGTCTGGGTTCAGCAGATTGGGGGTTCTTTTTTCCTAAGATTCCCCTGTAAATGTTTAGTGATTTATGAGTCGGTTAGATATATGATATTTCAACCGGCCGATCTTGCGTCATTTATTAATCCTAAACTGAAGTATAAAGTCTAGACTCTGTGATAATTTCCCAAATTCTCTCATTTTAGAGCCTGTGTACTCAGGGCTTATCTTGTTTTCTTCTTATGCTGAATGATTTAAGAATTTTCCTTTAGGGCTACTAGAGGTTTTCTCCTGCCCTGGTATCCAATGTTATTCTCTCTCCCCTAGTTAAGTGGGCTACCAGTGATCTTAGGTTTATATTCTTTGGTTATTGATGTTTCCTGTGGTTTATACCTTTGTATCACTGTCTGCTTCAAGAAATGTTCTTGTTGTTTATGTATAATGCAATAAATGATAAATTAAAAAAAACAAAAAAGCATGGGACAAACACAGAAGATCTCTAAAGGAAAAAAGGGGACTGTTGTAGTTGGAAGGACAGACTAGATAGGCCATGTGGTCTTTTTCTGTCATCATATTTCTATGTTTCTATATCAAGTACCTGCTTGTAAACCACTCTAATTCCTTTCAGCCTGAGTGGCAGATCAAGAAATTAAATAAAGAGATGGATTGATAACTGGTAAAAGAAAACAATTTTTCTTTCATTTCTGATTCTCAATGTCAAATATTATTTAACCAAGTTTCCTGAAGACAGGCAATATGAACATTGTGATAATCTTATTCGTTTTACTGGTGACCCCACACCTGACACATTCCATAAAACCACTCCAAGACCCCTCCCTTTTAGTTTTCAACCAAAAGCCAAACATTTATTCCAACCATCATACCTTGCCCAGACACCACTCCACCACACAGACTGAGCCCAAATTACCCACATACTCCATTCTGAGTATCCAGTGCCACACTAAACTTGCCTGCCCAAACAGCCCAAATGTCCCAACCACCCCTAACGTATCCCCAACCCCCACCTTATTCTTCTCCCTCCAAAGCTAGAATCTTACCTATAGTAAGCAAGATTACATATTATTGCACCTCCATCCAAACAATCCCCCCTCAATAAGCTCCTACATTCACCCTCACGTAACCTACATAGCATCCCACAATCCCGAAGTCTAAAATAAGATTCCAGAAAGCAATAAAAAATAATAACAGTGCACACTAAGTAAGCCAGGAAGTATGTTAGGGCATCATGAATACTGTGAACACAGCAAATACACCAAAAACAGAGAGTCCAAAAGTCTCTGAAGTCCTTTTAGTAATTATGTAAATTCCTGTCCATTGGGAGGATCAGTATATACTTGATTAAATAAGAAAAAAATAGCTTTGACCCCTACCGAGACCCACTATAAGATGAGGGTAGAATCAAAAATTTTTTAAAAACCCAAAGCATAGCATAAGTGTACTTTCCGGAGAACAAGACTTGCTTATATCCTACAGATACAGGAGCACCCATGAAAAGCAGACTTGTCCATAGCTTCAGTTCACCCAAGGTCCTCACAATAGATTATAAGAGGGTCACTTTAGAAGCCTAATTCGTAATTTGGACATCTGAAAACAGCTATTCAGATGTCGCAATCACATCCATATCCCAAGAGCGATTCTACAATGCCCAGAGTTTACACATGTCCAGCACTATCACAACTCTGTCGCAAAGGGGCCTGCTAGAGGCAAGTCCAAGGCATACCAAAAAAGATGCACATGTCCAGTCAAGTTTAGATTACCACGGCATGTTTAAATCAGCTGGCAGACACTTCCTTGTCTATACCTGCTCCTGGGTACAAATAGACACTTGAAAAGTGCTCATTTCAGCCAGCTAATAACTATACGGAAGAGAATGGCCTCCCATTCCCTCAATATTTTTCGCCAGCTCAAAAATAACCTGGCAGATAAATACTGAGGCCCTATTCTCTACTGCTGTGCCACTGCATGTCTCCATTTCCAAAATAGCAAGCCTCCAAGACAGCCCAAAAGAGATCGGTGCTCCCCATCCAATACAAAAACCACTCTCCTCATTCTAAATCTCAATCAGTCAACAAATTTAGCGAAAGAGAAAAAGACCTCAGAGAGCTTGGTAGACTAAGGGGCTTGTTTACAAAGCTGTGGTAGCGGTTCGCGATCGTTATCGGAGCCACGACCCCATTAATTTCAATGGGGCCGCGGCTCCGATAATGATCGCGAACCACTACCGCGGCTTTGTAAACAAGCCTCTAAAACTCTTAAGCCATACTCCTCTCAAACATCATAGGCCAAGAAAAAACCTCCCAGTTTTAATTATTCAATTATTCAATAAACATATTTAAATATTTTCAATTGAAGAGAATTTCAGAAAGTCAATCCCATCATCTATAAACCTTTCTCCCCTTGTCAAACACTGTTATAGGACACTTTCCTGAAAACTGGGTGTTCAAATTTCCACCATCAGTTCTCCAGTGCTGTCAGCGTTTCACCCAAGCTATGTCAGGTAGAAATCTCTGTGGGAAAGCACAAACAGGACACGAAAATACCTACTGTACCTCAGTATAACTCACCTTGAACTTCTGAAAAAGTTGTGAGCTAAATCCAATCCCTTTACACATATATGATGATAACATATACCCATATAGGAGTGGAGGAGTGGCCTAGTGGTTGGGGCAAGGTACTTCAGGCCGGAAGGTCAGGGGTTCAAATCCCAGTAGAGGACAGCAACCTTGGGCCAGAAGGACTGGGGTTTCTAGTCCCACAGGTGCTCCTTGTGGTCTTGGGCAAGCCACTTAACCCTCCATAGCCCATGTTCCCTGTAAAGTAGTTATCTCCAAGTTATAATGCCCTGTTCAATGTAAACCACACTGATGCAGAATAGCACAGTATATAAGAGAATGTAAATAAATAAATCACATGCATTCCCCCACATCTACATGCATACCTTATGTGTAATTTACAAAAGACCCTGGGTTTGGCAGAGCACTTTCTAAAATACCAGAGGAAACTGTGTACATCTTGACCTTGACCTGAACATCTCCATTCTAATCTCCACATCCTATCTAAAACCTCCCTTCATGAGTCCTTGCTTAAATTCTTTTTCTCTTTCGGGCAGTTTTCCTTTCAGATCATTCACAACCACCTCTTACATCTACATTCTTCCCCAAGGTTGTCTCAATGAGGAATAAGTTCTCTCCTGGGACAGTTCTGGTAAATGTTGTTTCTTCCCAATTGGTGGAAGGAACAATTTCCCATCCAAAGTAGCACTGGTGGTTGGATTCCCTCCCTGGGTAGTGGAAAGGAGTAGGTTCATCTTCTGGGATGGTGCTAAGCATTAGGGTCCCTGCCCAATACTCTGCAAAGATGAGTAAGCTCACTTCCAGGATGGCGCTAAAGCTCAGGCACCCTCCTTATTCAGCAAAGCTAGGAAAGTTGCCAAGGTGGATGGGATCCCTCTCCAGTCAGCAGAAGCAAGTATAATCCCAGCCAATTCATCGCAGACAGATGGGATCATTTCCTGGTGAGTAATTGTGAGCTTTGTGAACCACAGTACATATCTCATAAGGGGTCCAAGATTACCAACTACAGCACTACAGTAAAATCCTCTCAGTATTTTAGTCCCACTGCTCGGCATGTTCTTATACAGAGCCCCTTTTGCGGTCTGATTGACTTCATTTTGTGAAGCACTTGCTAACCGATCTGCCTCCTATTCTCCTGGGATGCAACATGGTAGAAGAAAAGATAACCCCCCCAGCTCTACTTTAGCAGATGGTTTTATTATTTCTTTTGTTTTCCATCATAGGAAAGCAACAAGGTCCGGACAAATTAACTGCTAACTCTCCAAAAGTATGCTAGCACAAATGCACATTGGGGCATGTTTACTAAAGTTCAACACCTTAGCACCCATTAAGTGCAGAAAGTTAGCGTGAGAGGTGTGTCCAACCTGTGCTAACTGCCGGGGGTGTTCCTAGCATGCCCCCATGCAGTTACTAAGGGGAGAAGCACCTCACAGCGCTAAAATTGCTACCATAATTAGCATGGGTGCACATACCGCCCCCCACTGAGGTGCACTTGCACTAACTACAGCAGTCACGATTAGTACAAGCTAATGATGCCCATATCAACCACACTGTACAGTCAATGCTCACTCTCCACCCTAAACCTACCCTGCCCCTGTCCTGTCACACGCTAGGCAAGTAGATGGGATTATTACCATGCTGGCAGTAACGGTTACGACGGTACATGCTAACTGTATACCATATGCTAAAGGCTGCAGACACCATTAGAGCACTTTAATATTCATGCCCCATTCTTAGTAGGTAGATAGGGTTGATTTTAGATTTTACTCAATAAACCCCATTAAAACACCCTTCTAGTGGTCTCTCACCTCTCCCTGGCTTCTCCTGCATCCTCTACTCTGTTTATTCCATTTCTGCACTGATAACTCCTAAGTAACACAAACATACATATTTGATTCCACCAGAAAAGATACCAAGTAATAGTAGCTGTTGCACAAAAACACTGTTAAACACTGATTTTTTCAGGGCCTTCAAACCAATCAAAATTAGCTGCAAAATCAACTCCAATTTACAATTTATAAACAGCTAAGACTATAAACCCTGGGCCCGATTTTCAAAAGGCACTTACACCGTTTATAGCCCAGTAAACCGGGCAAATGCTTAAATGGGGATATTCAATGGCACTTGCACAGTTAGTGAGGTTGAATATCCCCTTCTAACTCCTCTACACGCCCCGATGCTATGCGGTTAGCATCAGGTCGTGTTGGGGACGGAGAAGATGCGGAGACTGTTGCTAACCAGGCAGCAGCAATATTGCATGCTGCCTGGTTAGCAACCTGCACCTAAAAGATAGACGAGGATATTCAATGTCTGGATATTCCCAAGATATTCAGTGCCAGGGCTGCATATGACCCCGGCATTCAATATCCGGGGTTAAGGGTCACCAGGCAGGGCTATGCATTGTAGAAGTGCACAGCCTGCCCAACTCAATATTGGGCCCCCATAAATAGATTTCATTGCATAAATGGAACCTACAATAAATAATGTCTGTTAATGAGTGTGTGCTCACACTAACATGATAGCGCCTTTTAGTAAATGTAGCAAGAGGCAAGGACCGCTCTTTAGAGAAAGGGGCATACTAGCAATTACAGTAATATACTTTACTTGAAATTGTTATTCAAATTACATATTAATGTCTGCTGCAATACAAAATAATACAAAGCAGCTGATTAATGTTTAATTATGTGAGAAAAAGTGCATGAAAAAGGCTTTTGGGACATATCTTCATGAAAAAATCATAAAAAGGATATAGCAGAATTAGAAAAAGTACAGAGAAGAGCTATCAAAATGATAAAAGGTATGGAAGGATACCTCTATAAGGAAAGATGTAAAAGATTAGGGCTCTTCAATTTGGAAAAAAGATGGCTGAGGGGAGATATGATAGAGATCTATAAAATACAGTAATGAATGGAGTGGAATGGATAAACATAGATTGACTATTTACTCCTTCTAAAGGGAAAAAGACTAGGGGACATGCACTGAAGCTATAATGTAGCAGATTTAAGACTAATCGGAGAAAATATTTTTTCACTCAAGCCAACACATAAACAAACTCTGGAATTTGCTACCAAAGGATGTAGTAAAAGCTGTTACTGTAGCTGGTTTTAAAAGAGGTTTGGACAAGTTCCTGGAGGAAAAGTCCAAAAAACCATTATTAAAGAGAGCCACGAAAATCCAGCGCTTACCCTGAGATAAGCAGCATAGAATCCGTGAATCTTTTCAGAAACCTGACAAGTACTTGTAAAATAGGTGTAAGACTGCACATTGATCTATCCCCATGTCCAGCAGAAACAGCAATTTTAAAAAGCTGCATATGGGAGAAAAATGTACAAATACCCATCACGTATTAATGGGAGCAGCTTTTTAAAATTGCTGCTCTCACTGTGCACAAATGCCCCAAGCCAGAAGCACCATGTCCCTCATCATTTCCCCTGGCTTTGACAATCCACCTTCCTCTTCATCACCCATCCCAACCTCAATCCATCCCTCAATGACCTCCCAAGCTACTTGATCCGCTTCTCAATTCCCCCTCCTAACAGGCAATCCACCCCCCCCCCCCCACACACACACACAAAGCATCTGATCCTCCCCACAAACAAATCCCCTGGCACAAAGACTCCTACCCGACATGCCCCCAGCAAACCCTCACAAACCCCATTCCCAATACCCATCCATGGACTTATCGACAATCCTTGGTGTCTAGTGGGAACAGGAGCAATCCCCAGTAACTCCTCCTCTTATGATGCTGGGTTCAGAAATGGTGCTGATTACCCCTGGTGATAATATAATGGTAGTGCCATAGTACCACTTGACATGCGAAAATTACGCTGGCTTCCTGTAAGGGAGATATGTAGTTTTAAATTACTAGTGTAAGTATCTAAAGCTATAAGAAACAGAAAACCTCTGTATTTAAAAAAACTGATTTCTAGAAGATAGCTATGTTCCTCCCAATGTAATTTCTTGGAAATCCTTGGTACTGCATGTACTTGTAAGGCAAAATTAATTCTGAATGTTGGAATGCCTTACCATCTTATTTAAGAGAGGAAATTAATTTATTGAGTTTTAGAAAGTGGGTAAAAAATATATTGTTTCCAGTTGAAGAATAAATTGTGTTCTGTAGAAAAATGAATTTTTTGTAGAATGATATATTTTTGACTGATTAGATAGTAGGACTGACTATAACTAATGGAACTGCTCTCTTGCTACTTTTATTTTGGAGGGTTATAATCTGTCTTTTAATCTCTGCTTTTTTTAACTCTGATTGTCTCTTTTAATATGTAAAGCTTTTGAATGAGATACAGTATGTCACAAAGATGATGTATAGAACTTCTAAATAAATAAATAAATAAGAACATGCCATGAGATTACCACTGGGGGTCATCAACGCCATTTTGGACGCTAGCACTATAAAAGTAGGAATAATTGCTCCCATTAGACACCCTGGGCCAGTGCAAGGACTAGAAGCACCCTAGGAAGCAGGACCAGTGCAGGGAGATAAGGCACCCTAGGTGGCCCTCATCCCTTGCACCCCACCCTCCCTGTAGGACCTATTCCACTCTCCGGGACCTGCAATGGCTGTGACAATGGCCACAAACAGCCCTGTGGCAACTTTGGTGCCATTGGGCTGTTTGCTCTGCCCCTCCAATGCCCGATGTGACTTCCTTTGCAAACAGGAAATGAACATCGGATGATCTGAGAGGGCGGAAGCAAATAGCCCCGCAGTGCTGAAGTTTAAAGGTAAGTGCAGTGGGGCTGTTTGAGGTCATTGCCATAAGTACTGCAGGTCTCGGAGATGGGCAGCAGCAGCAGTGGCACTGGGCGCCCTGGAGGACTGGAGCTCTAGGCGACCATTTAGTTCACCTAATGGAAGCGTCAGCATTGCTAGGAGGGCCCTCCATCCAGCTGCCCCTCCCCATGCCCATTGCCATCACTGCTGCCTCTCTCTGTGGGCGGCAGCGGCAACCCTACAGCAGACTTCTGATTTATAAAAAAATGGAAGTCCAGGGTGGAAGTGGCAGATTGGAAAGAGTAAAACTGCGAAGGAGCCCTGGAGACAGAGAGTAAGTTCTGCATTGTAGTTTTAGGGACAAGTGCCGCCACTGCCAGCCCCGGAGAGGAGCACCAGTCACAGGAATGGGCAGTAGTGGGCGCCTCCAGAGGGCCAGCGCTCTAGGCAATCTCCTAGTTTGTCTAATGATAGTGCCGGCCCTACAGTGATGGGACCAATTTAATCCCATCATCACTCCAGTCCCATGGTCAGATCACAGCCTGATATCATTTCAGGTCCCTTCTCCTCTCAACAATCATGACCGACCAAAACCAGAGAATGTTTCAAACCTATGCCGCTTCAGACCATTTGATAGGGAGGTGCTGGCTAAACATGTCATTCCAAAGCTCTCTCAACCGTCGAAAAACCTCAATGATATGGTCTCCACTTGGAATGACACACTAATGCAGTATGCTCACCAACCTCCATTGAATGATCACGTCAAACACAAGAACAATGCCACCAAAAGGCGAACAGCCCCCTGGTTTTCTCCTGAACTAAAGAAGTCCCTACTTCACCTGAGAAAACTCGAGAGAAGCTGGAGGCACACCCATAGTACAGATGATCAAACCACCTACCTAGCCTACTTGACAATCCACCGAGAAGCAATTTGGAACAGGAGGAAGGAATTCCACTCAGATCTCCTTAGCCGTTCGCTAAACAAGCCACGAGACCTCTTCAACTTGTTAAAATCGTTAACCAAAGAACCTTCCCCACCTCAGGTGGAGCAAATACAACCCCAAGCATATGCCAACTATATGCAATCCAAGACCATCAAAGCAACTAATGCCACCTGTCCAGGAATACCTCAACCTTCCCTACTTCTACAACCACTCGACACGTTCTCTCCACCTTCAGCGCTCAACATTAAAAACATTATTGCTAGCATCAATACCACTACAGCACCAAATGACCCCTGCCCAGCGCACTGGATCAAAGCAATGCGATCAGAACTCAGCCCAATCATAGCAGAAATCGCACATCAATCCTTCATAACAGGAAAGTTTCCAACAACACTCAAGCAGACCTTTATTCGTCCACTGTTGAAAAACAACCAGCTTGACCCAGAGAAAGTAGATTCCTACCGGCCGATTTCCAGAATCCCGCTGCTAGCCAAAATCCTAGAGAAAGCAGCCCTGATACAAATCCAACAACATATAGACACCGCATGCCCTCTAGACCCCTGCCAACACGGGTTTAGAGAAGCACACGGTGTTGAAACACTCCTGACTTCACTAATCAACACTCTAGTCTGTGGCTTAGACAACATCAAATCTGGCTTTGTTCTGATTTTCCTGGACATTGCAGCAGCATTTGACTCAGTCGACCATGCACAACTACTAGCTCGGCTCCATGATAAGAGGATTCATGGCCTAGCCTGGGATTGGTGCAGATCTTATCTCGAAGACCAATGGCAGCAAGTCAGGATTGGATCTAATACTTCAGAACCGTTTCAACAAAAGCAGGGAGTACCCCAGGGCTCCTCCCTTTCCGCACTTCTCTTCAACATTTACATGCAGCCAATCTGCGAAATCACTCGCTCCTTCGGTATATCATGCCTTATCTATGCAGATGACGTTCTGATGTATTCACCTTTCAATGTCGCACTCCCAGATTACACGAACCTAGTTAATTGCTTCAACGCAGTAACAGACTGGCTCCTCAACCAGAACCTAAGGATAAATTTCAAAAAAACTGAGGTTCTAACCATCACAAGAAACAAAAATTTCTCTCCTCCCACATCCCTAACTGTAAGAGACACAGAGCTACCAGTCAAATCAGCTATACGCTACTTGGGAGTAATATTCGATCAGCAGCTAAACTTTAAAGAACACATAAGTCGCACAGTAAAAACTGTTTATTACAAGATCAAGACCCTTCGCCACCTCAGACCCAACAGCTTCCGCACAATATTTCAAGCTCTAGTCATACCCCATTTCGACTACGCCAACGTTGTACTCCAAGGGCTCCCCAAAATCACACTTAACCCTCTTCAATTAGCGATGAATGCCGCTGCCCGTGTATTAGTTGGGACACCAAGAAGCGACCACATATCCCCTGTCCTAAGGGATCTACACTGGCTACTGATAAGTTGTAGGATCTCTTTCAAGGTTCTACTAACCACATTTAAGGCTATAAACAACATAGCTCCCCCATCAATTTCCATGCTCATCTCCCAACCCACCAACAACAGATCCAAGAGGCTGCATCACACTAATACACTCATAACCCCAAAAGATTCCACAAAATGGGCACAATCCACCAACAAACGAGCATTTGTGTCCTACGCACCCAGTTCATGGAACAACCTCCCACATAATTTCAGAGCAATTAAGGACATCACTCAGTTTAGAAAAGCCCTCAAGCACCACTTGTTCATCACACACTTTCACAGTGCTCCAATTCCCCCAGCGCTGCATAGCATCACAAACACCACCCCACAACCTGATAAGTAAAGCTTACTCTAGTTAAGTGAGAAGAAGTAGTCCGTAATTGGAATGCACACTTATTCTCAATCCCTTCTCCCCTGTGCAACATTATCATAACATCAGTATGTAATTTGTACATAGTTTTCCCTGTTCTCTCTCCAAGTTGTTCTCCCTGTTCAATGTAAACTCAAGAATGCCTTGTGGTCCTCGATTCGTTTTGTTAATTGTAAACTGCACTGACGATAAAGAGCGCGGTATAAAAGAAATGTTAAATAAATAAATAAATACAGACAACAGGGACCTCTGGTAAGACCAGAGATGGGGACTAGGGATGGAGAGCTGGAGGGCTGCTGGGGAGGATTTGGGTGAGTATTTCTGCCCTGTGGTTTGATTGAAAGACGGATTGATTGCTTTGGTGGAGTAAGGGGGAGATCAGATGTGTTGGGGGAATGGCTTATTGGTAGGGTTGGGGAGGGATTGGATGGGTTTGGAGGCCATTGGGAGAGGGATCAAAGTCAGAAGGGTGACTGATGGGGGATCAATGCTAGTGTGGAGGATCAGGGAGGCCAGACCTTGGCATTGACAACTGCTCATTCCAGCAGGCACTTATCCATATCTAATTTTTCCTAACAACAAAAATTCCCACTGTAAAATGGGAAATCCATATCTGTATTATAGGCCCCCCAAACCACTCCCTCTCCCTTTTCTCGCATTCCTTCAGGGAATTTAAACATAGTAAGCATCCCCATGTTTACAAAGCCCCCATCCTAAAGTGTCATTTACATGTGTATGCTTCTAAAATAACCCTCAAAGTGTGGTAAGAGATTGCAGTTACCACATGCTAATTGCCAGACTTACAGTGTAGTAAATGCAGAACCTCTGTGTTAGCTGTTGTGGCTTCCTCAGCAGTCTTCCATGCAGTTAACACAGAGGAAATATCATTACTATGCACAGGTCCAGCCCATCCACTAGGCAGGCTAGGCAGCGTCCTAGGGCGGCAGACCTCAGTGAGCGACACGGCGCATGCAGCAGGCCATGTTCTTCAGCACTCATGGCTTGCCTCTTCTGACCCCCCTCAGACAGGACATTGTGTTGGAGGTGGGATAGAAGTGGCAGGCTATTGTGCCCCAGGCAGAAGCCCCGGCCGCACCTCCCCCCACCCCTATCTGGCTGTGCCGCCCCCTCTGGATGTGCCACCGAACCACTCCCCTTGCCGCCAATTCCAGCTTGGTGGCAGCGGCAGTTTACAAACAGTGGCTTTGTGCCACCACCGATTCTGTTTTCGGAGTGGGAGGTCTGCTTGGCCCAGCTGCTGCTGCCAACTAATTGATCCAGATGATTTCCGTACTGTCTACCAGGCTTTAATTATCCCACACTTTGACTTCGCAAATTGTATACTACAGGGGCTCCCCCAATCAACCCTCAACCCGCTTCAACTAGCATTAAACAGTGATGCAAGAGTGCTCTTCGGGGTACCAAAAAGAGAACATGTAACACCTCTCCTGAAACAATTACACTGGCTCCCTATCCAAGCGAGAATCACCTTCAAGACCCTGCTAATAGTCTTCAAAGCTCACAAAGGACCTGCTCCCTCCTCTCTATCAGAGTTGATACAACCTATCCCCTCCAACAGGCTTAGAAGAACCTCGGAACTAAACATGCTTAAAGTTCCAAAAGAATCCTTAAAATACATCTCTGCAACTGTGAACCGATCATTCAGCTTATGTGCTCCAAAACTGTGGAACACCCTCCCACCACACATTAGGGCCATCTCTGATATCCCCCAGTTCAAAAAGGCCTTGAAGCATCACCTTTTCATCAAATACTTTCCAGAGAACACAATAACACAAGTTCATCCAAATAGCTCTAATCCCGTTCCTATCTAACAAGATGCCTTTTCATGTAATATTACTATCATATGTATATAGCTCAATGTCTATTATCCTTTGTTACAATTACCCCGGTTTTCCAAGTTTTTCTTCCTGTTCCATGTAAAAACAGATATATGTATCTTATCTGATGTTTTGTAGTTCTATGTAAACCGCGCTGATAATAAATAGTGCGGTATATAAAAATGTTAAATAAATAAATTAATTAAATAAGTATAGAGGCTGAGTGGAACGACCTAACAGCAGAGTTTTGCAATTACAGCAGTTCTTTCATGCTACTCAGTTTCAGGCTCCAGCTGGCTGGCTGATGACCAGAGTATGGATTAATGTGCATTAACTGTAAGACACTATGTCCCTGCCCATATTTTGCCCATTCTCAACACCCTTAAACACTAACTGTTAACAGCTAACGTTATCACACTAACTGTCATGTTTATTTATTTAACATCTTTTATATACCATCTTTCATGATATCAGGGTGGTTTACATCAAACAAACTGAAACTACATTGAATAGGGCATTATAACTTGGAGATAACTATTTCACAGGGAACTTGGGCAAAAGGGTTAAGTGGCTTGCCCAAGACCACAAGGAGCACCTGTGGGACTAGAGGCCCAGTCCTTCTGGGCCAAGGTTGCTGTCCTCAAGTGGGATTTGAGCCACTGACCTTCTTCCCTGAGGTAACTTGCCCCAACCACTAGGCCACTCCTCCCTCTTATTGGTGGGCCCCTTATAGAATAACATTCAGATTCCTCCTAAATGTAATTTTGATCCCACTTTGCTTGTAGAGAGTAGTAGAGTAACCTAATGATCAGAGCAACAGGCTGAAAATCAGAGAAGCCAGGTTCAGTTTCTGCTGCCCCTCCTCTTGATCTTAGGCAAGTCACTTAACTCTTCATTATCTCAGGTACAAACTTAGGGGTATGTTTACTAAACCATCTTAACATCGTAGCGGTGGTATTATCGCGCGATAATGTAACATTATCATGCGATAACATCACTTATCATGCAATAACGTCACTTATCACACGATAATGTCACTTATCGCGCGATAACGCAGCGGCAGCATTAAGGCACACTAACGCTGTGAAATCCGGGTCTGAAGGGTGGAGTAAGGCTTCCCAGAGGGTGGAGAGAAGGGGTCAATGGGTGGAGAGTGGGAGGGGAGAGGCTCCAGGCACACTAACGCTGTGAAATCCGGGTCTGAACACTAACGCCAGTGAAACCTTCGCAGAGGCACATTTGCAGGAAAGAGAAACCATTTCAGTCAGCAATGTGCAGCAAAGGCAGGGAAACCCAGAAAAGTGATAGTTGTGATACATGTGCAGGGAACAAAGAGGCAAATAAACATATAAAAGGACCAGAAAGAAGCACATCTAAAATCCCAATAACCAAGCTGGCCACTAGTGATATTAATGATAAACATAAAGCAACACTACTGACAAAGCGCATAAATTAAGATATCATGTTTGGAAGGGTCTATGCTCTGTCCCCCTACAAAGTGAATGATCCTACATTGAAATAGCGCTGATCAGGATTTCTGTCGTTTAGATTGGGTAGGTTTGTTATGGTGTGTACATGTGCAGCAACAGCAGAGTGGGCATGTAGGAAACGGCAACTGTACTGATGCTGTAAATGGGATACAGGGGGCTGCAGGCGGCACATGCTGTGGCCAGCTGGAGCACAGTGCGGGCTAGGCAGATGCCTAGGTGGCACATAGGAATGCCAAAACTGTAAAGCAGCAAGACAGCAACTGACAAGGGTCCAACATGGGCACGAGTGTGTGTCCCACAGTGTCACAGGGGAGATTACCCAGCAGGTACCCCCAAGGGCACAGAACATTGGCAGGCGGTGTGGGGGGAGGGGGGGGGAAGTGCGCATGTCCATGTAGGCACCCCTACCCAAGAACCCACACCATAGGCAGCTGCCTACCGGCATACTGAATGGCCTGGGACTGCGCACCACCAGCACCACTGGCATAATGGCATGGCAGCATGGTGGCAGAGCGGTGCTGGTGGCAGAGGGGGCAGTGGCATCTGCCCACAGCAGACAATGGCCTAGTCCGTTTAGGTGGGTGCTGTGCAATGCAACAGACAGGGTCTGTCTGACGAACAGTCATGGTATCCCCAGGGAATGAGCTATCCCTGTGGCAACAGTGTGCTGCAGTACACACAGCCAGTGTGCTCAAGAGCAGAAGATCACAAGTTCATGTCCCAGCTGTGGCTCCTGCCAACCCTTACCCCATATTTTGCCCAGTACTAAACCATGGTAATAAAGACGGAACCTTTATTGCAGATAAAATAAACATGCCTGAAATGCCTATATTTTACCCTACAGAGCACAGACACCATAAACATGTGCAATCCCTAGAGCAGAGTTTCCCAACTGCAGTCCTGGAGGGCCAAACACCATTCAGGTTTCATGCTGTCCCTAATAAATATGCCTGTGCTGCATTAGTATGCGCCACCCCCATTGTATGCAAATGTATCTCATGCATATTCATTAGGGACAGCATGAAAACCTGAACAGTGTTTGGCCCACCAGGACTGGAGTTGGGAACCTCTGCTCTAGAGCAGCAGCCAACAGTGGCATAAACACCCGCACCCACAGGCTCCATTATCCAAAGTCTCATGGAGAGTCAGACTGTTGGGCCCTGCGTGCAGCAGCATCTCCCAATACTAGCACTTGCATACTTTAGCAATGCCGCCCTAAACTTGGGAATATGTTACACATATATCAAAAGGTTGCTATGATTAATGCCACATATTGTTTTGTAAATTTAATTAGTTCTGCCAGCAAACACACCCTCACAGGGCCGTAACCTAAGGTGCCGCATAAGGTGCCCTATAAAGCACTCCAGAGGGCACATTATTAAGTGCACTGTCGGCCTAGGCACATATACTGTTGCCTATAGGGCACCTTATAAGGCGCTTCATAGGGCGCCTTATGAGGCACCTTGAGGTTACAGCACTGTGAGGGTGTTTTTGCTGGCAGCATTACTTTAAATTATAAAAGGTAATGCTTCAGACAGCCCTATCAAATGACACCACAGTGGGATCAAACCCACAACTTCTGGCTCCACAGGCAATGAGGTTACCAGTGGCCTACAGCTCTGTAGCTGCTACTACATGCCTGGCTGGCTACAAAGGGACTGCAGGTCACCACACAAACCATCTGCTGTGGTTACGAGGATAGGGTTAAACCACCCATACCCATGATGCACTGCACATGCAGATCAGCAGTCTACAGATGATCACAAGATGCGGAATGCACTTCCCCCCCCCCCCCCACCAGCACCTCAGCCTGGTAGGGGGTACTAACCATGTGCACCCCCACAGCACCTCAGCCTGGTAGGGTGTACCGACTGTGTGTGTTACTGGCACAGAGTAGCTACAGACGGTCACAGTGTGCAGGTTCTGAGCTCACCCTGAGGGTGAGGTGGGGTGCCCAGCACCATTTCCGCAGCAACTGGCTTTGCTGAGATAGGCTATGCTGCAGGTCTCCATCAGTGCCAGTGTGTGATAGGTGGTCCTTGCAGACATACCTAGGATATGCCTGTGTCCATCTGTATTTCACATCTAGCCCTTGTGGACTATGATGCACCCAGAATAGTGCATACCCTGTGTGGGTTCCATGGTCACATGATTTAGGTGAAGGGGGTGGTTGGACCCACAGACGGATTCCCTCCCTCTCTCTCTCTGTCTCAGGGTTGGGGACGGAATCTCCCACCAACAGATCCACAATGTATCCCCCTGCAATGGTGACAGTAGAGGGGACCATCAACCACAGTCCAGCTGGTGGTAGGACACCCTACAGGGCAGTCAATGCAGATCTGTATGCATCCATAAATAGGGTAATGGCAGACAGACAGTCACCCTAGAAATGCACAGCTGCCCCCCACCACCATCTGACATTCTCCAGCAGCAAGCACAGTGAGTCACCAGCCGCTGCACCCTGCAAGGTGTTCCACCCACACACATACTAACTGCAGACAGTCTGCTAGCTAGTCCATAGTGCATGTTCCTGGAGAGGATGTGCGCACACCCACCAAGCAGATAAGTCAGTGATTGAGCCCCAGATAACAGAACCCTATATATCACTTACGAGAAACACAGCACTATGGGGGAACCCAGCCATGCCGTGGTCACTGCACAGTCAGGGTGAGAGTGACCTCCCAGCAGGACATGCTGTGGCTACCCTGTCCGTGCAGGTGGTGGCCAGGCACTACAATGTCCGAGCCATTGCCCTATGCCCTGTACAGATGCATCCAGGCCAGGCCACCCTATCCAGGCTATTCTCACGGTACCATGCTCCTCATTATGCACATTGGCAGGCCAATACTGGCAACAGTGCTAGCAGCGTGGGCTGTGGAGGGCGTTGGCAGCCACCTCACACTGGATAGACAGACACATACTTCCCACACCTATGCCAGCATTGTGCAACTATAGAGGTGTTTGGCAGCCCTGGCCACCGCACCAGTCCTGGGCACAGTGCAGGCATGGCTATGGTACGCAATACTGTCGGGGTCACTCCCCAGGGTGGAAAACACTGTCAGACACAATACCTGTAGAACACACCACAGACATCAGAAAGGTTGCTATGATGCAGCTCACTCAGAAATTTGTGCTTAACTTTGGAATTGCTATCTGCCAGTAATCATAGCAACCTTTTGATAGCTGTGTACCGTATTCCCAGGTTTAGGGTGGCATTCCTAGGATATGCACGTGCTAGTATTGGGAGATGCACACAGGGCCCAACATCCTGCCTCTCCTGGAGGTTTCGGTTAATGGGGCCTGTGGGTGCGGGTGTTTCTGGCCCTGTTGGCCACTGCTCTAGGGCAGGGGTTCCCAACTCCGGTCCTGGTGGGCCACACACTGTTCGGGTTTTCATGCTGTCCCTCGTGAATATGCATGGCAGATATCTGCATACCATGGGCGCGGCGCATAGAAATGCAGCACAGGCATCTTTATTAGCGACAGCATGGTACCTGAATGGTGTTTGACCCTCCAGGACTGCATTTGGGAGACTCTGCTGTAGATAATGCGCCTGTTTATGGTGTCTGTGCTCTGTAGGGTAAAATGTAAGTGTCCCAGACATGTTTCTGCTATCTGCAATAAAGGTTCTGTCTTTCTTACCACGGTTTATTACTGGGTAAAATATGGGGACAGGGTTGGCAGGTACCACAGCTGGGACTTGAACCTGTGACCTTCTGCTCCTGAGCACACTGGCTGTGTGCACTGCACCACTGTGTTGCCACAGGGACAGCTCTATTCCCTGGAGATACCATGACTGTTTGTCAGACGGAGCCTGTCTGTTGCAGTGCACGGCACCCACCTAAACGGGGCTAGGCCATGGTCTGCTGCAGCCAGCTGCCACTGCCCCCTCCGCCACCAGCACCCCTCCGTCACCATGCTGCCATGCCCTTCTGCTGGTGGTGCTGGTGGTGCGCAGTCTCGGGCCATCCAGTGTGCGGGTAGGCGGCTGCCTATGGTGCGGGTTCTGGGGTAGGGGTGCCTGCATAGACGTCCATGCTTCCCCCCAGCACCGCCTGCCACTGTTCTGTGCCCTTGGGGGTAGCTGCTGGGTACTATCCCCTGTGACACTGTGGGAAACACAGTTGTGCCCATGTTGGGCCTTCATCAGTTGCTGTCTGGCTGCTCTGCTGTTTCAGCATTCATATGGTCCACCTAGGCATCACCCTAGTCCGCACTGTGGCCCATCTGCACCACAGCATGTGCTGCCTGCGGCCTCTGTATCCCCTTTTCCAGCATCTGTCCAGTTGCCCCTTCCAACATGCCCACCCTGCTGTGCGCAACATGTGTACGCCATAGGAACCTGTCCAATGACAAGGGACAGCCCTGATCAGCGCTATTTCACTGTGGGATCATTCACCTTTTCGGGGAACAGAGCATAGACCCTTCCACAATTAATATCTTTTTTTGGGAGCTTTCTCAGTAGTGTTTTTTGCTGTTTCCCAATATAATCACTATTGGCCAGCTTGGTTAGGTTTTTTTCCAGTTTGTTGAGGTCATTTTCAATGTTTATGTTCCCTTTTGTTCTGTGCACATGTATCACACTTATCACTTTTTTGGAGGTTTCCCTGACTATGCTGTACATTGCTGACACTGAAATGGTTTCTCTCCCCTGCAAATATGCATCTAACGGCAGGTTTTCAATCGCGTTAGGATTCAGCTCTTCAGATCAGTGCATTGGTGTGAAAGGGGCCTCTCCCCGCCCACACTCCGCCCATTGACCACTTCTCTCCGCCCTCTCTCCACCTTCTGCGGTGTTTTACTGCACCGTGGAACTTTACGATCGTTAAGTTACGTTAACGCGCGTTATGAGACGTTGACGATCGTTAACGTCTCATAACGCGCATTAACGTAACTTAACGATCGTTAACGTTACATAACGCGCATTATGTAACGTTACCGTAGTTTAGTAAACATACCCCTAAGATGGTTTAGTAAACATACCCCTTAGATTGTAAGCCCCCTCCCCCACAGAAAATACCTCCTGGACCTGAATGTAGCTCCCCTTCAGCTACCACTGCAAAAGTCATGAGCTAAATCCAAAATGTCCCTAGTGAACTCTCCCTAATAAATGAGTGTTTTTCATCATGAAGAAAAGACACAAGAAATAAGACTATTTGGGAATCCGGATGGAACATTTAATTATAATTTCTGAAAGCTGTTGTAACCTGGTTCATTGGATGTCTGTTAGTGTTTTTTATCTCAACTGATATATCCCAATTTAAGGAACACATTCAGAACATCACCAAGTCAGTCTACAATAAAATCAGAACGCTAAGGCACCTCAGACCCATGCTACCTCACAACAACTTCCGGACCATCTTCCAGGCCCTCACACTACCTCATTTTGATTAGGCAAATGTCGTCTTATACGGTCTCCCCAAGAACATCATTAATCCACTACAACTTGTGATGAACGCAGCTGCTAGAGTGCTCTGTGGTCTAGCAAGATCAGACCATATCACCCCGACTCTCATGGAACTCCACTGGCTACCAATTCATTGCAGGTTAACCTATAAAATCCTCATCATCACTTTCAAGATCATCAACAACCTTGCCCCCACGTCTCTCAATGATCTCATCTCCCTCACCCCAAAAAACAGAACAAGAAGGACAACAACGGACAACACCCTGATTATCCCCAAGGAGTCCATCAAATGTACCCAATCAACCAAGAAAAGGACCTTTGCCTTCTATGCACCTAAATGCTGGAATGACCTCACACCTGAAATAAGAGCAATTAAAGACCTCACTCAATTTCGCAAGGCAATCAAGCACCACATTTTCCTTCTCCATTATGCACAAGCATCCAATCCACATCTGATCATCAGCACTCCTAAACCCACAAACTCTCACTCTTCACTCCCAATTCCCTCATAAGTAATTCCGTTTCAAGTTCTCTTATGTCCTGCCTTAGTCCTGCCTTAGTCCTGCCTTAGTCTTCCTGCGAATACTAAAGAATCCAATATGTTTGTACATAGTTACAGTTTTTACCCTGTTGTTCCAAGTTTAAGTTTCCTGTTATAATGTAAGCACACCAGGTCCAAGGTGTTTGTACATGTAAGAATCCAATATGTTTGTACATAGTTACAGTTCTTACACCTGTTGTTCCAAGTTTAAGTTTCCTGTTATAATGTAAGCACACCAGTGTCCTCTGATTGTGCAGCTTCTGTTACTTGTAAACCGCACTGAAAACAAATAGCGCGGTATATAAAAGATGTTAAATAAATAAATAAATAAATAAAAATATTCATATTTTACGATTTTTACAGAGTGGTAGTTTATGAAGGGAAACAGATCATGGCTGATTCCGGTCCTCTATATGACAAGACTTACACTGGTGGACGGTTGGGACTCTTTGTCTTCTCCCAAGAGATGGTCTTCTTCTCCGATCTCAGATATGAATGTAGAGGTTAGTTGGTTATTGTTAAAATATTTTGTCTTGTATGTGCTCTGTAGTGAAGATGTTATCAGTATTTATTCACTCATCTTTTTAAGGTCTGATACCTCAGGTTGCTTGAGAAATTTTGTTCCCAAAGAACAAAACCAGACATTTTGTAAAAATAAGAGCTATTATCTTGGCTTTCCCATGTAATTGGGGTTTAGGTTGATTTTTACAGTGGCCTCCATTCTGAACTACCGAAATATTATAAGCCTCATAATATCTCTTCCCCTTGTTATCCTTTTTTGACTATGTACTTCCTCTAAATGATATCTTGCATTTCTGGAAGTAGGGGAAGACCAAAAAAAATGATCGTGCTCAAGCCATGATGACATTAACGGGTATGTTTACTAAAGCATACTACCATTAGTGCAGGGTTTAGTGCGCAGTTTGGGCACCATGCTAAAAAATAGCATGGGCCCCAAACTAAAAACCCATGCTATCTTGATAGTGCACATCAGGGCAGCAAGTAGGTGGGATGGGGGTGCCCCATGGTGGCATAGCTAATGTGGCTGTTTGTAGCAAGTAGTGCATTTGCAGCAAGTAGCATGAGTGCAGCTAACACCACCTCAATGGGTGGCGTTAGTTGCACGCATGCTGTTTTGCCACATTGAAGTGCAGTAATTGCAAGGAGATGGATGTACCCGCCCCCCACCCCCCCCCCCCCAGCGGTTACCCACAGCACTGCATTGGTAATGCAGCCCACACACGCGTTACCGGTGCAGAGCTTAGTAAACATCCCCTAACTTTGGCTAAGATTACACATTGCACTAATATATTTAGGACATTTATTGAATCCCCTCCTGTTATTGTCACCGCACAGCACTGCATGATTTAATGGAACAAAGACAACACAGATTTGGCCTTGTCATTTTGTGTGATCAATCACAACATTGCTTTGAAGGCATGTGGGTAAAAGTGAAGGAGTTGATATAGCGTATCTGGATTTTCAGAAAGCATTTGACAAAGTCCCTCATGCCAGACTCCTAAGGAAATGAAAATGCCTTGGGACAGGAGGCCATATTCTGCTGCATATTGGGAACTGGTTATGAGAGAGAAAACAGAAAGAAGGACTAAATTGTAATTTAATTTAATTTCAGTATCTCTATTCCACTGTTACCCCAAAAAGCTCTAGGCAGATTACAATGATAAAATATCCAGAATTACAAATATCCACAATCATAAATATCCTTTTAGGCAATATACATTTCAGTTCCTATTCCATCATGCATATTATTTACATCAAAAAGGGAGCGTGACATCATGCATTTGGAGGTAGGGAGTTTCAACGGCTTGGTACTTTCCCTAAAAATGCGGTGCCCAATTTTTAAACTCCATGATTGCTGAATTTTTAAGCGCTGACCATGGCATGTAAAATGAAACCAGATATTCTGCATCAGATTCCAAATTTCCTCCAGCACTAAATATCCAGTGTCACTGCTGACTGCTGGCGCTATGCAGATTGCAGCGATATTCAGCCATTCTGTGGATAGCGGAAATGGCATAAAGTGAAGCCTGCTTTTGTTCAGCCTAACTTTATGCGGTTTGTATGCCAACCGGAAAACTCCAAACTCTTCCCTGGCTCTGCCCATGGGCCACCGTGGCATTATCATGCTAGTGCTGAGGCAGTCAGAGGAAATATTCAGTGACGCTCTCCACTGACTACCATGATGGCCAGCAGGCTCTGCTAACTGGAGGAGTGCTTTCAAATATCAGCCCAGTAGTTTTTAATGAACATTTCATTTTAAATGATTTTGCTGCTGGAACACAAATTTTCTCTAAATCAGCTGATCTTAAAATTATTTGGGTCAAAAAAATATAACTTTCAGAATGTCATTTAACTAGGCATTTACAAGGCAATTTAAGAAAAAATTGACCACCCAACTGGGCAACAGCAGGTTTGTAGAGCAAAATCTCACACTACCGTTTCTGGGTTTCACGGGCTAAATCAGGATAAATTCTAACTTGAAGCCCCCTAAATCATATAGAGTGCTTATGAAAATATATCTTAAAAACCACTCCCTATCAGTGGGTAATGCAAATGTGATTAACATTGTAGCAAGTACAACCACAGCTTCAGAATCTGAGGTTTCTAGTAGCTCAAATACATTTAAAACGTCCATTTGTTGGAAATCAGAAGGAGAAGACTGTGGTAATGCAGCAAAACCTTTCTTCCCAGTAGGTCTAGAATACACTTTAGACAAAGGAGGCAAAGATTCTTTAGCTATTCCCAAAATCTCAATCATATAACGTTTCAACATGTCCCTCGCAGAAAACAGAGATGAACGAGGAAAATTCACCAAAGATTAAAGAGCGGACCTGATTTTCCAAAAGTTCCTTCTTCAGTTTCATCGCAACCATATCCTTAACCATCAGGGAATAGTAATTATCACACTTTACTCCTTCTGATTGTAGACTCTTAGATTGTGAGCCCTTCGGGGACAAGGGAATAAAAAGTACCTGTTAGTATATACATGTAAACCACTTTGATGCGTAAGTAAAGGGTGGTATATCAAATGCCTAAGCCATAACCTCACCAAGCTCACAGAGACACCAGACACTGAAGCAGCATTAGGCATTATTTGTGAGGCTAATTTATTTGATTGTTGAACCAATACGTTACCCAGCGATGAAATAGCAGCCCAAATGGAATCCAAAGAAATAACTGCAGGCTTTTCCGGGTGAAAAGAAAAGGAAAAATCCTGTCCAGCCACTGCAGAACCCCCTGAAGATGATGCAGGCTCCTCTACTCCAGCTGTAAGTTCATCAGCTACTTCAGACTCCATGCCCACAGGAAGAGAAACCCCTCCTGTAGCAGACTCCAACATCCCCAGCATCTGCTAGCAGCTGGAGCCAAGACAGGAGAGCTGCCCCCAGCTGAGGCCACAACCCCTTCCCTATCGGGACCGGCCGCCTCAAACGCACCTGAATCGGACGATCCAGCGAAACAATCAAGAGAAGCGCGTAGCACTGGTGAAAGCTCACAACCTGAGGACGACACCGAGCTCTCCAGCCCCGGTGTGGTCAAGCCCGGTAAAGTCCCCGTTCCTACCTGCTGGCTCCCTGGGCAGAAGCAGCGATCCAAAGAACCTGTGGAAACTGAAGGTAAGGGAGTTCCCACCACTGAGAGAGGCTTCCAGTGGGTTTTCCCTTTCCTTTTTGGCATACTAGAAACAGCCCAGACAGAACGGCAGCTTAGTCAGCCCGACAAAATCTCTTTTTTAAGAAAACCTTGGAACCATCTCCAAACAGTTCCAAAGATTCCAATTCCATTTAACTTCCACGGCAGAATATCAAGAGCTAGCAAATCAAATGCTGCAGTCAGGTGTGTCTGCAGTAGCAACATGCACGTCGCCCTGTCATTCACCAAGTATGGAATCTACTGTGCTACTGTACAGTTTCAATATTATGCAGGGGCCTGAACCTGTTTGCGATAGATCTAACAAATTGTAATTATGAAGACATTGCTGTAACCAAAATGCAGCTGCTGTATCCACCAGTTTCATTGGAATGGTCACCACAGGATGATAATGTAAGCCTTCTCTTAGATCTAGATCTTTCCCATTTAAAATTGGAGTCAAGATCAGATCTCCCAAACTGGGGGAGTAAAAAGCTCTTTTTAACATGTGATTCACAAACTCAGTGAGCCACCTTACAATTTCCGCTGCGTCTTTAAAGTTCCAGGGCATGAGTCAAAAATACGCCCCTTCCCCAATACTTCTTTAATAATGTTGAAATTTCCTGTGTTGAAACCCACATGAAATCTTACCATAGACAGTCTGTAATTACCAGTCCACTATCTCTTCCCTGTACTTAAGAATGTCTTCACTTCAACTGCAATACTTCATTTTCCTAGATTTTGAACTCTAGTTTTTAAGATCATTGCCAGATTCTCTCCTTGGAACATCCCTGATTTTAAATTCTGTAGAACAATAGTAGCATTTTGCAGATGTTAAACTAGTTTAAATAATTCTTGAGAATTATTTTGACTTTTTACTATTAAGTTTGCATAATAGAATTTCTTCACTGATTTAATACTCTATACTTTTTAGTTGTTTTCTCTAACACATTTTAACTTTCAGATCTTCCTGTTTTCTCTATTTTCATTCTAATTTCCTATATTCTTGTTTTTCTCTTGCTAATTGCACTATATACTATATACTATAGACATTTCCTAGATCTCCCTAAATTATGTTTTTTCTTAATGGAGCCTCTTGATTTAAGGCAAGATTTATTGTTTCATCCAAATGCTCAACATAGAAACATGACAGCAGAAAAAGATTATATGGCCTTATCTAGTCTGCCCTTACACATTAACTTCTATAGTCCCTTTTTTCCTTTAGAGATCCTCTGTGTTTGTCCTATGCTTTCTTGAATTCAGATACTGTCCTCATCTCTACTACCTTCACTGGGAGACTATTCTACGCATCTACCACTCTTTCTGTAAAGAAATACTTCCACATATAACTCCTGAGTCTATCTCCTTTCATTCTCATCCTTTGTCCCCTGTTGTAGAATTGCTTTCAATTGAAAGAAACTCTCCTGTGCATTTATGCCATGGAGGTATTTAAACATCTCTATCATATCTCCTTCATTCTGCCTTTCCTCTAAAGTATACATATTAAGATCTTTAAGTCTGTCCCTATATGCTTTATAACAAAGACCACTAACCATTTTAGTAGCCACCCTCTGCAATGAGTCCATCCTGTTTATATCCTTTTGAAGATGTTGTTTCCAGAACTGCACACAATACTCCAAATGAGGTCACACCAGAGACTTATACAGAGGCACTATCACCTCCTTTTTTCTGCTGACCATTCCTTTCCCTATACACCCAAGCATCCTTCTGGCTTTCACTATCATCTTTTCTACCTGTTTAGCTACTTTAAGATCATCAGAAACAATCACGCCCAGGTCCTGCTCTTCTTTCGTTGATAGAAGTACTTCGCCCCTTACACTGTACCACTCCCTTGGAATTTTGTAGCCCAAATGCATTCAATCTCGGCTGCCAAATTCTTGACCAATCTTCAAGCTTTTCTAGATACCTCCTCATGTTATCTACTCCTTCCTGGGTGTCTATTCTATTGCAGATTATGGTATTATCCGCAAAGAGGCAAACCTTACCTAACAACTCTTCTGCAATATTGCTAACAAAAATGTTAAAAAGAATCAGAGCAAGGACAGATCCCTGCAGCACACCACTGGTAACAGCCTTCTCCTCAGAATGAGCTCCATTTACCTGTACCCTTTGTCGCCTCCCATTCAACCAATTTCTAATCCAGTCAGTCATTTTAGGATCTATCCCTAGGGCGCTCAATTTATTTATGTTATCTGTGCGGAATGGTGTCAAAGGCTTTACTGAAATCTAAGTACACCACATTTAGGGCTCTCCCTTGATCCGACTCCCTGGTCACCCAGTCAAAGAAATCAATCAGATTTGTCTGACAAGACCTGCCTCTGCTAAACCCATGCTGCTTTGGATCCTGCAATCCACTAGACTCCAAAAACCTCACTATCCTTTGTTTTAGCAGTGTTTACATTAATTTACTCACCACAGAGGTCAGACTAACTGGCCTGTAATTCTCAACCTCATCCTTCCTTCCACTTTGGTGTAAAGAGACCACATATGCCTTTCTCCAATCCTCTGGGACTACTCCCAACTCTAAATAAGCACTGAAGAGGTCAGTCAGTGCAGACGCTAGAACATCCCCAAGTTCTTTCAATATTCATAGATGTATCCCATTCAGTCCCAATCACTTTGTCTACTTTTAGTTTAGCTAGATCCTCACGAACACAGTCTTCTGAAAATCGTTCAAGATCCTCTTCACTTCTGCTCCTATTTGTGGGTGTTTTCTGAAGTACTGCTCGTAGCCCTTCATCTATGAACACAGAACAAAAATATTTGTTAAGCATTTCCCCTTTATCCTCATCAGTTTCTACATATTTATCCCTTTCACCCTTGAGTCTGACAATACAACATTTGCACTTCCTCCTCACACTAACATATCTGAAAAATGTCTTGTCCCCCCATTTTATTGCATTAGCTATTTCTTCCTCTTTTTGTATCTTTGCTTTCCTGACTACTTTACTTGCTTCTGTTTTCCAAATATTGATGCTCATCTTCCTCTCTCTGTGATCTCTTGTATTTTATGAAGGCCACCCTCTTTTTCTTCATCTTTTCTGCTACTTCTTTTGAGAACCATAGTGACCTCCCTTTTCTTTTACATTTATTTACCTTCTAACAAAGGTTTGCTGCTCTTAAAATATCCCCTTTTGGTTTTGCCTATTGCTTTACTATATCCCCCAGCTGTTCCCATCCCGCTAATGACTCTTTGAGGTATTGTCTCATCTTGGCAAAGTTAGTTTTCCTAAAGTCTAAGACCCTCACTTTTAATGGATTTTATCAGCCTTAGTTCTAATACTGAACTACACCATCTGGTGATCACTAGATGCGAGATGATCTCCCACTATAACATTGGATACACTTTCCCCATTGGTAAGCATCAAGTCCAGTATGGCCCCTTCATGTGTGGGTTCTGTTACAGGTACCAGTTGCTGGACTAGTTCTCCCTGCAGAGAATCCAGGATCTCCTTATTTCTAGATGACACCACAGCAGGGATGTGCCATTCAATATCTGGCATATTGAAATCATCTATCAGTAGCACTTATCATAACCCAAATTCCGTTCTTTCCTTAAGGCTCATCTATTCTCCCTAGCTTTCCCCCCCTGAATTTCATTTCTCTGTCTCTTATCTTTTGGTCTACCTGATTGTTCTGTCTTTACTTTCTTCTCTTTCTATCATTTATTGTAATTTCTTTTTCTCTTTCTATAATTATTAATTTTATTTTGTAAACCGCCCCGATGTTATGGGAGGCGGTATATTAAGTGTGAAATAAACAATAAACAATAAACTTCTCCTTTCATGGCAATACTGTGTATGTCCTCGATTAAATCTCTGTCCACTTTTTCTCGCTGTGAAGGAAACCTGTATATCACACCAATGCAAATGGATTTCCTGTTCCCTCCTTCTAGTTTAACCCACAGTGCCTCCTCGCTGTCTTTTAAGCCCTATAATTCCATAGCTTTAATATTATTTTTTACATATAGTGCCACTCCTCCCCTTCCTATCTTGTCCTTCCTGAAAAAAGTATAGCTTGGTATAATTACATCCCAGCCATGGTTGTCCATGAACCATGTCTCTGTAACTGCCACTAAATCCAAGTCAGCCTCTTCCATTAAAGCCTCAATATCTGGGATCTTATTTCCCATACTACGGGCATTTATGCACACTGCTTTCCAGATGTTGCCCCTTTTACCCATTTCTACAGAAGTATTTAGGTCCCGATTTTCAAAAGGCATCTACACGGTTTACAGCCCAGTAAACCATGTAAATGCCTTAGATGGGAGTATTCAATGGCACTTACATAGTTAGTGCCGTTGACTATCACCTTCTAAGTCCCCTACGCTCCCCAATTCTATCTGGTTAGCATTGGTGTGTGTTGGGGCATTCTGGGGCGGAGCTGAGGCAGAGACTATCGCTAATTGGACAGCAGCAATATTGCCTGCTGCCGTGTTAGTGATCTGTGCCTTAAAGATAGGCAAAGAAAACCCTCGTCTATCTTTAAGGCGCAGGAGCTAACCAGGCAGCATCCAATATTGCTGCTGCCTGGTTAGCCCGCTTCCTGTCTCTGTGGCAATCACCAGATAGTCCATGCAATCGCTGCAGCATTGAATATCCAGATTAGAAGTCAGCAGGGAGGGCTATGTGCCAACGATGCACGTAGCCCTTCCAAAATCCGGATGACTCAAAATTGGGCCCTTAATGTTTTACTTACCTGAGGGCTTTCACTTACCTGGGGGCTTTCTTCATCCATCCCCAATGAATCTAGTTTAAAGCCCTCTTTATTAGGTTAGCCAATCTGCTGCAGAAGACACTTTGACCCTTCTTTGATAGGTGGAAGCCATCTCTGCTCTGCAGCCCTTGGAAAATCATCCCATTGTCCAGGAAAACAAAATGCTCTTGATGACACCGTCCACGGAGCCATGCATTCAGCTCTGCCTTGGCCTTTACTCTCAACAGGTAAGATTGAAGAGAACAACACCTGTGCACCAGGCAAGCAAATTACACTGGTCAACATTGAAATCGTTACTGATTTTAAAAGGCCCTAATCTGTAGTATCTTGGTGAGCTGAACACGAATTGAACATTAAAAAAATTTTAGTGGCTCTCGTTTTGAAGATATTGCATGTAGTTCATTTTTGACGTTTCACCGTGTAAATTTATCCAGTAGGACATCAACAACATCCCAAATAAGCCTTGAATGATGTAATATTGCATCACATTGCATAATACCAGCATGCACACATCATCCAGAGTTGATTGCCTCATTTTCTGATGCAATGCAATACTACTGCCAGATGGCTGCTGAAGCCATCTGACGTCAGCAGTATACTATACGCAGTCGGAAAGGAAAGTAATCTGGTAATCTGTTCCGATATTGAAAGCCTCATGAATGCCTTAAAAATCACTCATGACCCACAAGACTGGAGACTATTTATAGACTCTTCGAAACTGAATCTGAAGGCTGTGTTTTTGAACAATGGAAACCGTCTTCCATCTATTCCAGTAGCGCATGCCGTCCACATGAAAGAGACATACGATAACTTAAAGCATCTACTGACTTCCACTAGTTTCGCACTCAGTTTAAGTTACTTACTCTAGTTCACAGGGCTCTTCACACTAGTACTCCACAATACCTGGCAGACCTTATTACATTCCACACCCCCAGACACACTCCCCGCTCCTTCCACCTTAACCGCCTTAATCTCCCTTCCCCCTCCCTCGCTCACCTTCAATCCACCCACTCCTCTGCTTTCTTTTTCATCGGCCCCGCACTCTGGAATTCACTCCCCACGTCCCTCCAGTTAGAACCCCATCATGCCACCTTCAAGCGAGACCTAAAAACCCACCTCTTTTCCTTGGCCTATGACTTTCCCTCCCCTCTTGTCTGATCCTTTCCCCTACATATAGTCCTGTATCCTTTCTCTCGTTCTATAATATCTAGAATTGAAACTTCCTTTCCTCCTTTCTGGCCCTGTGCCTGTTTCTAATTGTTTGTGAATTGTAAACCGCTCTGATTGATAAAGTAGGGTGGTATATCAAATAAATAAACATAAACATACAGCTGGCACCTCTGTGGTGACTTGAAGGTAGTTGCTCTTTTAATGGGACTGCAGCAGGTATATATAAAATACATGTGTTTCTTATGTGAGTGGGATAGCCGAGCAAGGGATTGGCACTACTTGCAGAAGGAATGGAATCGCAGACAAAATGTAACAGTTGGAGAGAAGAATATCCAGCACCCAGCTCTGGTTGAGGCTCACAAAATCCTGCTACCACCCCTTCACATCAAACTAGGTTTGATGAAAAACTTTGTGAAAGCCATGGACCGCACTTTAACAGCTTTCCGATACCTGCATGAAAAATTCCCTCAACTCAGCGAAGCAAAGATTAAAGAGGGAGTTTTTGTGGGTCCTCAGATTCGAGAGCTCTTCAAAGATGACCGATTCAACAACTTGCTGCAGGGTGATGCGAAACAAGCATGGAATGCTTTTCGCCTAGTGTCAACAAACTTTCTCGGGAATGTTAGGGCAGAAAACTACAAGGAACTAGTAGAAGACATGCTAATGCAGTATCAGAAACTTGGCTGCAATATGTCTCTAAAGATCCATTTCCTTGATTCCCATCTCGATTTCTTTCCTGACAACTGTGGTATGGTTAGTGATGAACAGGGCGAACGTTTTCACCAGGATATCGCAACGATGGAGCAAAGATACCAGGGAAAATGGTCCACTACAATGCTGGCTGACTACTGCTGGACACTCCCCAGAGAAGCTCCCGAACAGCTGTACAAGAGACAGGTGAAAAAATCTAAGAAGTAGTCTATGACTTGGTTTTTTACAGGTATTAACCGAATGCCTATTATATTTACTACTGACATGCATTTCGTGATGTAAATATTAATTCTTGTAGATTACAAAAAAACTAGAGCCAACTTTGAAATTTCACTGTCATATTCGTGTTCAGCATATAAAAATTGATAAGAAATGACTATTTTTATTTCAGTAACATGACTTTTGTAAAAATTTGTTGACCACCAGGCAGTCCTCACGTCCATCCGCCACCCAGCTATCTACATGTTGAATGATTGAATTGCCAACTGTTATGGCCCATATGGCCCTGGAGACACCTCGGTGTGAGAGGGCATTTTACCTGGAGGACAGGTCCTACCTACAGGATCACTTCCTGCCACATCAAGTGGATTCTTTTCTTTCAAGTGACCTCTCTCCTCCATGGCAGCAGAGAAGCTGCCAGACTGGAGGTGGGACTTCTCTACTATGTCCCTGAAGGTCTCGTCTGTATAGCTCTCTGTCTACCTCAGCTTCTCCAAACTGCTACTCTAGCCTCCAGGGATCGGACTCATTTCTTGACAGCAAGGAACTTTTTTTTACAGCTAATGGAGTAAAAAGGCAGATAGAGTGGACTTCAAAGCAGGGAAAGGAGTGAGACTGAGGCAGCAGGAGGGGTTGAAATTGGCAGGAAGGAGAGAGTAGAAGCCCAACACCAGGTCTCAGTTAGAGCAAGAAGATGGAGAGGATTAGAGATAAAAAGATCATGAGTAAAGGCAAGTTTATTTGAGAAAGAGTGAGAAAGAGAGGGAGGAAGGGGAAAGGAGAGTAATATGAATAAGATTTGAGCTGCCACAACTGGAAGATAACCATACACGTGACATTCAGTGCAAAAGACTGGATGGCTCCCATCTTGCTGCTGGACTGCTGTCTACATCTTAGTTTTATTGATTTGTTTAGCTTTTCAATGATGATCAATTATTTAAAGTTGGTAGGGGAATAGAGATACCTAAACTAATAGAAATATACCTCTCTCTCTCTAAAACAACCTCACCATCATTACCGCCATACTGTCTCCTCTCTGCCCCACACTCTTCTACTCCCTCTTCCAGAGATAGCAACCCCAACCCTAGCCCCCTAGACTTTTGTCACACTCCCAGAACAGATCTTCATGCGACAGCTCAAATCTTATTCATATCCCTCTCCTTTCCCCTTCTTCCCTCCTTTTCTCATGTGCCTTGTGAAACGCACACTCTTTCTCAAATAAACTTGCCTTTACTTATGATCTTTTTATCTCTAATATTCTCCATCTTCTTTCTCTAACTGACACTTGGCTCCTCCCAGAAGACTCAGCATCAGACTCTGCTCCCTGTCATGGCGGCTATCAGTTCTGCCACACCTCGTCCCACCAGACGTGGTGGTGGTGTTGGACTTCTACTCTCTCCTTCCTACCAATTTCAACCCCTCCTGCTGCCTCAGTTTCACTTCTTTCCCTCATTTGAAGTCCATTCCATCTGTGTTTTTACTCCATTACCTCTCCGGTTAGCTGTTATTTATTGACCTCCTGACAAGTCCACCTCTATCTTTCTCACTGACTTTGACTTGTGGCTTTCCTTCTTTCTGGATTCATCTTCCCCCTCCCTTATTCTCAGAGATGTTAACATTCCTCTTAATAACCGCTCTGACCCTTATGCTTTAAAGCTCCTTTCCCTTACATCCTCATTTGACCTCCAGCTTTGTTCTACTGCCCCCACTCACCAGCTCGGCCACTGCCTTGACATTGTATTCTTCTCTAATTGCTTACCTTCAAACTTCTGTACTTCCTTTCTTCCTGCTAAGCTTCACTCTTCATCACCCGCCACCTCAACCTCATTCTGTCTCTTCCAGCCTCTTTAGAAATCTTCATACTATTAACCCTTTGGCCCTCTCCTCCAGTGTTTCATAACCTCTTTCCTGCGCTATGTCATCTGAATCTGTTGATGAGGCAGTAGCTTCCTATAATGCTGCACTCTCCTCTGCTCTGGATGTTCTTGCTCTGCCCATGCCACATCCTATGAGGAATGCTATACTCTAGCCCTGGCTGTCTTCCACTACCCACTATCTGTGTTCCTGTGCCCATTCAGGTGAATGCGCTTGGATCAAATCCCACACCCTTGCAGACTTTCTATACTTCAAATTCATGCTTGTCTCTTTCCAGTCAGCCATAGCACTGACTAAACAAGACTATTATGTCTATCTGACTAACTCTCTTGCCTCTGACCCTTGCCGTCTCTTTACAACTCTCAACTTTCTCTTCAAGATGTCTCTGCCTCCGATCCCTCTTTCACTTTCTGCCCAACCCCTGGCTGACTATTTCTGTGACAAAATCCACAAGATCATACTCCAATTTCCCACAAGGTCGGCTACTTCCCCTCTTCTCTCCCAACTTTCCTCCCCTACCTCTGCTACCCTTTCTTCCTTTTCTTTGATCTCTAAGGTGGAAACCACACACCTTTTTTGCTCCTCCAAACTCACTACCTGCTCCTCTGATCCTATTCCCACCCATCTCCTAAGCTCTATCTCCTCCACTGTTGTCCCTGCCATCTCTCATATTCTCAACCTATCGCTCTCCACTGCAACTGTCCCTGCAGCCTTCAAGCATGCTGTGGTCACACCTCTCCTCAATAAAACCTCCCTAGACCCTACCTTTCCTTCTAACTATTGACCCATCTCCCTCCTCCCCTTCATTTATAAATTACTTGAACATGCCATTCACTGTTGTTGCTCAACTTTCTCTCTTCTAAAGCCCTCCTGGATACTTCACAATCTGGCTTTCATCCTTTACATTCTACTGAAATGGCTCTTGCCAGAGTCTCCAGTGACCTGTTCCTGGCAAAATCCAAGGTCCTTCTTGATGTTTCTGCTTGTCCTCACTTGGTTTAAGGACTCCCACTCTCAGTTGGTGTACTCCAAGGATCAGTCTTAGGTCTACTCCTTTTCTCTCTATATACCTAGTCCCTTGATGCACTCATCTCTTCTCAGGGCTTTCAGTACCATCTTTTACACTGATGACTCCCAGATCTACCTCTCTGCACCTGAAATCTCTCCAGCAATCCAGGCCCAGATCTCTGCCTGTCTTTCTGACATTGCTGCTTGAATGTCTCACCGCCACTTGAAATTGAACATGGCCAAAACTGAGCTTCTTATTTTTCTCCCTAAACTCTCCTTTCCCCTTCCTTCTTTCTCAGTCTCTGTGGATAACTCTCTACTCCTCCCTGTTTCCTCAACTCGCAACCTTGGGTCATCTTTGACTCCTCCCTCTCCTCCAGACACATCCAACTGATAGCTAAAACTTGCCGTTTCTTTCTCTATAACATCAACAAAATTTGCCCATTGCTTTCTGAACACACTACTAAAATACTTATCCACTCTTAGTCACCTCCTATCTAAACTACAGTATTGTAACCTAATCCTTGCTGGTCTCCCTCTGAATCATCCCTCTCCTCTTCAATCTGTTCAACACTCTGCTGCATGGATAATCTTCTGCCAGCTTTGTCATGGTCATATTACCCCTCGTCTCAAATCACTTCATTGGCTCCCTATCCATTTCCACATCTAGTTCAAATTCTCCTGCCGACCTATAAGTGCATTCACTCTGCAGCTCCTCACTACCTTCCCTCTCTTATCTCTCTCAACACCCCTCCTCGGGAACTCCGCTGTTCTGGCAAATTGCTTCTATCTGTGCCCTTCTCTTCTATTGCTTAATCCAGACTTTGCTCTTTTCATCTTGCTGCTCCTTATGCCTGGAACAAACTACTTGAGTCTGTACATCAGACTGAAAACTCACCTCTTTGCTACTGTTTTCGGATCTTGATTTACCTGGTCTCCTTGTGTTTCTTTACCATTCCCCCTAAATGTATCCCATGTCAACAGTTACTGTGGTTATTATTATTATTATTATTAATGAGTATTTATAAAGCACTGCCAGGCATATGCAGCACTGTACAGACACAGAAAAGATAGTCCCTGCTCGTCGAGCTTACAATCTAAAAGGATGGACATACATTAGTATGAAAAGAGAAGGACAAAAGGGCAGTAAGGACCTGTATTGTCTGTCTTGACTAGATTGTAAGCTCTGATGAGCAGGTATCATCTTTTACATGTATCTGTGCAGCGCTGCATACGTCTTGTAATGCTATACAAATGTTCAGTAGTAATAGTATATCTGAGAGGTTTGAGGGACTTTGTTTAATGTTCACTTCAAGATGAATTGCAAGGACCTAATTAATCTATTCCTAAGGCTCAATAACTTGCCCATGAAGATAACCAAGTAAACCTAAAAGGATATAGACAGGACAGAGTTGGTCTTTATCATAAAGCACATGGGTACAATTTGGACTGGACATCCAAACGGAAGATGAAATTTAATATGGGCAAGTGCAAAGTTCTGTACTTAGAACAACCTGAACTATGTTTACACAATGCAAGGTTCAACATTAGGGAAAGGATCTGGGTGTCATCATGGATAATACATTGAAACCCTTGTTCTGTGTGCAGTAGTGGCCAAGAAAGCAATTAGGAAGGAATGGAGAATAAAACCAAAGATATTATGGTGTGTCTGTATTACTCCACGGTGCTGCCATATCTTGAATATTGTGTGCAGTTATGGTCCTCATATCTAAAAAAGGATATAGCTGAATTAGAGCAACCAAAATGATAAAAGGGGTGAAAGGATATTCCTACAAGAAAAGGCTTAAAAGGTTAGGGCCCTTCAGCTTGGAAAAGACACGGATGAGAGGAGATATGACAGAGGTCTATAAAATAACGAGTGGAGTGCAATGGGTAAATGTAGCTTGGTGTTTACTCCTTCAAAAGGTAGAAAAACTAGGGGACACACAATGAAGCTACAATGTAGCACATTCAAGACTAATCATAGAAAATAATTTTTCACCCAACGTGTAATCAAACTCTGGAATTCATTGCTGGAGGCTGTCATAAGAGCTGTTACTGCAGCTGGGTTTAAAAGAGTTTTGGACAAGTTCATGGAGTAAAATCCATAAGCCGTTTTTAAAATGGACTGGGGAAATCCACTGCTTTCCCCTGGGATAAGCAGCATGGAATCTGTCTTTCCTTTGGCAATCTCGTAGGTACTTGTGACCTGCATTGGCCAATGTTGGAAACAGGTTGCTGGGCTTGAGGGAACATCAGTCTCACCCAGTATGGGATTTCTTATGTTCTTACGTTCTAGCTGCTGATAGGATTTAAACTGTGAAAAATGTAAAAAAGGCAGACAGTTATTAATTATAACCTGAATCCTGATTACATCTGATGGAGCCTCCCTAAACTTTAGACTCTAGGTATGTGCCTAGTGTGCTGGTGCTTAAATCTAGCACTGCTCATGGTAACCCATATTAGTCAGCCGCACACAAGGCAATCAATAAGAAAACTGTATGATTCAATCGCTGGTTTTCACAGTAGAATTAACAACAAATAAAATCAAATATGCATCTGAATAACTTAAAATGCAGAAGCTCAGAGCTAGGGAATGATTTGTACTCCCTGTATGTGTGTACCTCTGGTGCGCGGTGTGACAGTGTTTGTGTGCACGTGCGTTCTTTGTATTGTGCATGTGTTGCATGGGGAAGCAGGGGTGTGTCTGTTATTTTTGTTGGGTAATTTTGGGGATGGGGAGTTTGGTGGCATGAGGAAGTTGCATGGCAGTAGTTTTGAGGGACTGGGGCAGTTTGGCACTGTTGTGGCAGTTGCAGGGGTAACATTTGTGGGTGGGACGGTTTGCGGGGTGTTGTAGCAGTTGTTTTTGAGGGTAGGATTAGCTTTCAGCAGGTATTTTATGTGTAGGGACATTTTTTGTAGGCGGAGTATTTAGCGGGATGGTGGGGCAGGTGCCAGGTTCATATTTTTGCGGATGAGGGTGGAGCAATTTGTGGAGTGATAGGCGGCTGCTGCTAACTCCGCTATATTTCTGTCTATCCTTTTCTGAGGAAGAAAATTATTTGCTTGAGTTAACCTATAAATTCCAGTTAAGGTACTCAAGTGCGACTTGGGATAATTTATGATGAGCCCCCTACTAACTCCGATGCTTGGGTGGTTGTATTGACTGATCCTGTGGCATCTTCCTGAACTGCCAATCATCCAGCTAGGGAAACATGTGTACTCCCAGTTTTCATAAGTATGCTGCCACCATGACTAGGCATTTTGTGAAGAGTCATTTGGTGATGCAAATCCAAAAGGCAGAACAAAAGGAGGTAATATTTCCTTAGTACAAATCTGAGATTCTTCTCGTGACTTAGATGTTTTCTTATGTAGGTATATGCTGCTTTTAGATCCAGAAAACATAGCTTGTCTCCATTTTAGAGGAAAGGTATCAAGATGACAAGGAAAATCATCCTAAACCTTTTGTTTATAAGAAGCTTATATAAGGCCCTTAGATCTAGGATGGGATGGAGTCCCAATTTTTTTTTGGGGGGGGGGGATCAGTAATTGCTTGGACTTCTAGACTATTGCAACCTCTTCCTTGCTGGTCTCTCTCTAAATCATCTCTCTCCCCTTCAATTTGTTCAAAACTCAACTACGCAACTAATCTTTCACCAGCCTCGTTATGCTCATATAACCCCTCTTCTCAAGTTGCTTCACTGGCTCCCTTTCCGTTTCCGTATCCAGTTCATACTTCTCTTACTGACCTATAAGTGCACTCATTCTGCTGCACCTCACTACCTTTCCTGTCTTTTCTCTCCCTACACCCCTCCTCGGGAACTCTGAAGGGTGCCCTTCTTTTCTGCTGTCAACTCCAGACTTCAATCCTTCCACCTTGCTGCTCCTTATGCCAGAAAAAACTACCTGAGTCTGAGCAATCAGGCTTCGTCTCTGGGTCTTTTCAAATCCAGGCTGAAAGCTCATCTCTTTGAGACCGCATTTGGATCCTGATCCACTTAGTGTCCAATGTGTTTCCTTGCCATTCCCCTAGATGTATCCTTGTTCTTAGCTATTGTGCTTTCTTGACTAGATTGTAAGCTCTGATGAGCAGGGATTGTCTTTTACATGTGTCTGTACAGCGCTGCATATGCCTTGTAGCTTAACCAAGAAGCTCTCGGTGGCAATTTGGTAATAATCTCAATTTGTATTCTCTTCGACCTGTGCTGAGAAGTCATGAGTCAGAGGTTATAGCTGGCCAGAAGTTTACATAAATCCTTAGTCTTCCCCCTACTAGAAGATGCTCTGGCATGGATACTGGAATTCTTGCTGTGTACTAGATCCACTTAAAACTCTAGCCAACGTTTGACTTGGGACTTCTGAGCCCTTAGATGTCTGAGACGAGAGCGAGGACCCTGTTGAGGTTGATGGGATTGAAGGGGTAAAGTATAATGCCTCATCTGAGCTACAAGCACTTCCTTGCTGCCTGCATTCCTCCAACACATTATGTTTTTAATGTTTTTGGTGAGTTTTATAGTATGCCAGGTGCCTAGTGTGATTAGTCTCTTTTTGTGGTTTATATATTGGTCTTTTTTGTCTTCTTTTATTGATGATTTATACTTATCTGTGTAACTTTGTAATCCCCTTATATGTCTTAATGTGGAGAATAGAAATCCTTTTAAATAAAAAAAATGGTGAGGAAGCTAGATCAGAAGTGACTGCCAAGAGATTTGGGTTAAGCCCTCTGGTACTCAGAAGTTGCTAAGACTTAAAACATGAGCCTCAAGGTGTTCTACACAGAGGTTAGCATTAGTTGTCAGCTGCTGGAAAAGTACAGGAATTAAAATTATAAATATGGTCAGACAAGCCAGAGCAATTCGCAAAAAGAGCCAGCACAGCTGCTAGATAGGCGGGAGGGCTGTACCACCAAAACAGAAATACCTGAAGGCACTAAGGCGTCCTATATTGAAAAGAAAAACCCTTGCATCTCTTCATAAGGCATTTTGAAAGGATGAGGAAAACCAATGTCATAGGAATTGAAAAATAAATACAGCAACATTTGGATGAAATACCTGGTCAATTTGAAAGGGTTACAGTGACAGTGACAGCACTGCAAATAGAAGATTTCAGGTACTATATACCAAGAAAGTTACACAGCAGGAAAATGAAGGAGGACTACTACAGTGTGTCTCACTAAGACATCAATCATAGAGCACTGCAGCAAGAAAAATGACAACAAACCCTCCAGGCATAACAAACGAGCGCAAATGCTAGAGTGAAAACCAAAAGGCAGTGAGGCACCACAAAGATGCAAGCAGGAGGACGATGAAGTGTGGCCCAAAAAAAAAACAAGGGACACCAGTTGCAGAGCAACAAAAAAAGAAGGTTGGCAAGAACCTCTTAAATCATCAGGGGAGGAGCAAAGTGCAGCAAAGAGACAGACATGAGAGCAGTGCCAGCAGAGTGAGGCAGCTGCAGCTGCAGAGAGAGGCAAGGGGAAAGGACCCACTGCAGGCGAGACAGCAGGCTACAGAGCAGCTCTGCAGGCAGCAGTAGGAGCTTCAACTGCTCTAATACAGCAGAGTTCAGATCATGAGAGCAGGACTGGCAGCAAAGAGACAAGACGTGACAGAAATGGCAGCACAGTGACACAGGCACCAACAGAAGAGGGTGACTTTTGAAAATGTCTTTCTTTTATTTCATTTTTTTATTTCTTTTTGTTGTTTATATTTTGCTTTCTTCTTTTAAGATTTGGCATGGGGGGACTCAAAGGTACCAACTGGAAAGGGGGAAACACAGCAAGATACTAAAGGCAACTTCCCTTTAGCAGGGGTTGCCCAAGGGGGGGTGCGGGACCATGTGCGCAGATGTTTGTGGGGCCTCATTTGCATAAGGAGCCTCATTTGCATAAATATTTGCATAATGTTAATATGCGCTTTTAGTAAACATGCCTCTTAATGAGTGTCTGGATAAAGAACGACTACCAGATTTTTAAATTACTATACACCAGTGTCAACCGCCAGGCCCATTAGGAAGAACTATAAACACTGACCATTTAGAACCCATAGAAAACCCGTCGTAACATAACAGCACTACCAGGGTTCACAAGGCACCAAACCCTACCTATCAAAAGGCAACACTGCAAATATTAAACCAATACATCTCCTACTGGGGAAAAAGAACAAGTGGCACTGTCAAATAGAAACTACATAAACTGAATACCTCAACTCGGTTACACATGCAGAACATAGACTGTCACCACCCAAAGAACAAGGGATCGCAATTTAGAAATAGGAAGATAATTAAATTGGGAACCCCAAAAGCCAAACATGAAATGTACACCATCACTGGAGAAATAAAACTATAAATTAATTTCCTCTTGCACTAAACAAAAATGCAAAGATGTTAGCAATGCACAGTTCCCAGAGATGACATATTCCAGTTAATAAATTCAAAATAAAAAGTATTTTTCTACCTTTTGTTTGGGCATTTTATTTTTCAGTTGCAATTGCTCCAGTCACCTTCTTCCGGTTTCTTCGTGTCTTCTGCAAGCTATCCATTTGTCCTTTCTTCTAGATTTTTTCCTTTCTCTCTCTATATCTGCTTTAACATACTGATCTTTCCCCCTTTTGCTCTTTCCCCCATTTCTTTCTTTATTCCTTTGTCATCCACTCAAATTTCACTCTTCCATTCTCAATTCCCACTTACTCTCCCAATACCTGGCCAATTGTAGCTTTTTCTTCCCTCCCACACAAAATATCTTTTCCCCTCTCCATCCTCATTCCTCATCCCCTTCGTCCTCCCCCAAAATCAGCTCCCTTTTAGTTCTAGACCCACCCAGCATCAGCTCCCTTCTAGTCCCATTCTACCATGCCCCCACATCAGCCCATTTCCAGTCCTAGAACACCATATGCTCCTTTCCAGTTCTATTCCAGCCACCCATAAGCCCATTTTCAGTCCAAGCTCCCCCTGATCAGCCCATTTCTAGTCCTATTCGAGACCCCATCAGCCCATATCCAGTCCAAGCTCCCCCCATCTGCCAATTTCCATTCCTAGCCCCCCCCAATATCAGCCTATTTCCAGTCCTATTCCAGCTCCCTTCAGCCCATTCCAGTCCTATTCTAGCACCATCAGCACATTTCCAGTCCAAGCTCTCCCAATCAGCCAATTTCCAGTCGTATTCCAGCCCCCCCATCTGCCCATTTCCAGTCCAAGCTTACCCTCCCATCACAGCCCATTTCAAGTCCAAGCTTCCCCCATCACAGCCCATATGCAGTCCAAGTGCCCCCCATCACAGCCCATTTCCAGTCCTAGCCCCCCCCCCCAATCATAGCCCATTTCCAGTCCCAGGTTACCCCCCCCCCATTACAGCCCAGTTCCTGTACAAACTTCCCCCCATTACAGCCCATATGCAGTCCAAGCGCCCCCCATCACAGCCCATTTCCAGTCCTAGCCCCCCCATCACAGCCCATTTCCAGTCCCAGCTTACTCCCCCATTCCAGTCCATTTCCAGTCCAAGCTTCCCCCCCCATTCCAGTCCTATTCTAGCCCAATCAGCACATTTCCAGTCCAAGCTCTCCCAATCAGCCAATTTCCAGTCATATTCCAGCCCCCCCATCTGCCCATTTCCAGTCCAAGCTTACCCTCCCATCACAGCCCATTTCAAGTCCAAGCTTCCCCCATCACAGCCCATATGCAGTCCAAGTGCCCCCCATCACAGCCCATTTCCAGTCCTAGCCCCCCCCCCAATCATAGCCCATTTCCAGTCCCAGGTTACCCCCCCCCCATTACAGCCCAGTTCCAGTCCAAACTTCCCCCCATGACAGCCCATATGCAGTCCAAGCGTCCCCCCATCACAGCCCATTTCCTGTCCTAGCCCCCCCATCACAGCCCATTTCCAGTCCCAGCTTACTCCCCCATTACAGTCCATTTCCAGTCCAAGCTTCCCCCCCCCATTCCAGTCCTATTCTAGTCCAATCAGCACATTTCCAGTCCAAGCTCTCCCAATCAGCCAATTTCCAGTCGTATTCCAGCCCCCCATCTGCCCATTTCCAGTCCAAACTTACCCTCCCATCACAGCCCATTTCAAGTCCAAACTTCCCCCCCATCACAGCCCATATGCAGTCCAAGCGCCCCCATCACAGCCCATTTCCAGTCCTAGCCCCCCCCCATCACAGCCCATTTCCAGTCCCAGCTTAACCCCCATTACAGTCCATTTTCAGTCCAAGCTTCCCCCCCATCACAGCCCATTTACAGTCCAACCTTCCCTCCCATCACAGCCCATATGCAGTCCAAGGGCCCCCCCCCCATCACAGCCCGTTTCCAGTCCTAGCACCCCCCTGCCCTCCCACCGAAGAGTCACGCTTCCATCTAAAGGTCTTCAGAGGGAGCCGGGGAAGCCTGCACAAGGCCCCGGCTCCCTCTGCACAGCCGCCAGCATGAAGAGTGTTTCCCTCACGCTGGCGGCTGTTTCAGTGAAGTGCGCTGAGTGCCAGGAAAGGTTAAAGGTCATTTCCCGGCACTCGCACGCTTTACTGAAACAGCCACCAGTGTGAGGGAAAACTCTTCATGCTGGCAGCTGTGCAGAGGGAGCTGGGGCCTCGCACGGGCTTCCCCGGCTCCCTCTAAAGCTGTCCATTGTGCGAGAATGGAGTTCGCACAGGGCCCCCTGAAGCTTTTCCACTAAATCCATTGCTAGTCGTGAATGATGGGGACCCGCAATATCCCCTGCCATGGAGAATATATGTTCACTCAGCATACCGGTTGAAAGCAGGATAGGAAATGTGTGCAAACCCAGTATGCCATGGAATCTGTATCCATGGCTTCAATGGGCTCTCCAAGTTAGCAAGTCACTGCAAGAATCTGACTAGTAGAAGACTGATTTCTGCTGCTTAGCATTTAGTTAGATTTTCCTGTACTGGTGCACATGGACCTCTGGCATGTTAATATGAGGGGACATGGTAAATGACAGAGTGGTGCCCATGTTACCACTACTGCTTGCCAGCGTGCCTACTATTTCCCCTGCTGCATCACCACTGCCCTCCTGCCTCTGGCATTTCCTTGTATCCACATGAATCACCAGCTTCTTATTCTAATAATTCAGTGCTTTGGGCTTCAGAACAATAGTTCCTTTCAGTTGTGGATCAAAAAGACCACCTAGTAAATAAGTGTCCTCCCCTGAAAGAGGTTGCAACCTTTTATCTACTTAACTGTGCAAGAAGTCCACCATTAGCTAAGCCTCTGCTGTGAATCCTGGTTGCTGTCAAAAATTATATATATATGCCTGTAAAATTCAGGGCAGCTCTTGTGGAACAAAGTTCCTCCATGTGATCCTTAAAGAGCTTTAGGACTTTCTGTGTGATATTTGTCCAATCCTGACAATGGAAAAGCTTTTGATCCCAATCTTGGTCTCCAATGATATTTGATGCAAGGCTGCCTGTTTCTCCACTAAGCTCTCCAGCATTTTATAACTGGAATTCCACTTGGTGCCAACACCCTGGATGAACTGGTGCATGGGTGCCTCTGTTGCTTCCTCCTCTTCATACAGTTCACGTCTAGCCTTCCCATTTCGGTGAAAATTCACTGTTATTTTTCAGCACATCTCAATCAGATGCTCCAGGACAGGGCTGCCACTTCCCTTGCACCCCAGGCCTAGGGAGTCTCTTACATCCAGGTGCAGGAAGTGTGCAAAGCATCTGATCCTGTGAAAGCCATCTTTCTTCACTACGTTAACCGTGTTCACTTTACCATCTCTTATAAAGGAACTAGGAAGCATGGTGCTCTGTCTTGCCCTGTCTCCCAGCCCAAAACATGGGTCCAGGTATGGCTATCGTCCATCACCTGGGTGTGCAGCACACACACACACACCCCGGTACCCTCCTCTTGTTACCACTGCCCCCCTTGTTCAGCTGCCACCAGTGTGCTGTCAGGGAGAGGTAGGCATGGGTGGCATTCTGGCTAATCCAGGTATCAGTGCTGCAATGCATGCTACTACCAGCCTCTGTCTTTGCCAGCTCTGCCTGCAGCTGGTAAGATGACTGATTATACAGACTGGAGATCACCTGCCTACTAAAACCTATCCCACAGGGCATTCCGTAATTTGGAGCTAAGAGATGCAGCAGCTTCATAAACCCCACATTCTCAACTACCTGCAGGGGCTGGTAATCTAGGGCTATCATTTCATCTGTGTATCATGTCCTCATCTTGAAGCTGCCTTCTGCTTGCCCTGCGACAGTGCTGCTAAACACCACCCTATCTCCTCCATGGTGGCTTGCTTGGATGCACGTCAGGGCTCACGGCATGCCACCTCACTGGGGAAAGAGGCTGAGGGACTGCTTGGGAAAAGATTCCTTTGATCTGTACCTTTCCCATCACTGTTCTTTGCACTCCTGGATCAAGTGCCCAGCCTAGGATCAGCAGTCTCCTTTGTAGAGCTGGAAAGGGTGCTGCTTCTGCAAATGATGCTGCATGCCAGTTGATAAGATAATTGATCATCATCTTCCCTCTACTAATCCGTAAACCCAATATTTACACGTGCAAATCCTGAACAAGGGTTCTAAAATGAGTCCACTACAAATAGCGTCCTAATTTAAATGAGCTTCTTTTCCATTTAACTTTAGGATCACTTATTCAGTGGGTTGATTTGGTATTCCTTATAACTTTGGACAAGTCACTTAACTCTTCATTGCCTAAGACACAAACTTATATTGCATGCCCTCTGGCAACAGGGAAATACAGTATCTATTGTATCTGAATGTGACTTACCTTGACTATTGCTGGAAAGGCCTGAGCTACTATATACAAATAAAAATAAAATGGATGCGGTGACTGAAAATCTGTTTAGTGATGAGTGGATAAGTCATCCAGTTAACATTAAGTGGAGTTTCCCTAGCTGAATATTGATCCCATCCATATTTATTCCAATTATGTTTGAACAGTTCTGTAAACTGGAAGAAGACTATTTGATCAATAGACCTTTGCTTTTTTTATTTTTTCTCGCATAATAAACCAATGTATTCAATATATTTTTAAGATGTATGCCATCTAATTTCTCCAGCTCGGCTAACATAACGATATTTGCTTTTGCTTTGTTTTAGATTTCTGAGCTGGATTGCCAGCAAAGGCATTGGTGAACAACCTAGAAACCTCACTCTGTCCTGGCAATCCCAAGCACTTTCTCGGCCTTTTCCTTCTGCCCTTTTCCTTAACTGGTAGCAGTGATCCAAACAATCATAGCTGCTTCTGGGAGCTAGTATCAAAAAGACCTGAATGTGAACGTCCATCCCAGCAGACATGCACAACAGAGCTGATATGGTGAAAACGCAATATTTTGGACCTGATTCACAAAGCTGTGTGTGATTCCTCTGTGTGGGAGAAAATATTTTCCGTGAATCAGGCTCTCTGTTTTAACATAATTCTTTGCAAGTTGTTGTAAAACTTTTTATTAGACCATTGTAAGAATAATCCAAATGTTATAATATATGAAAATTTGAGTGTGTGGGAAGGGGTTTGAATCACAGAGAGTGATATATTAATCTACAAAAATTTCTACAAATGGACCTATATGCACCAGAATGCACAAACCTTTTAGAGTTTCACGTGTTTTTATGCATGAGAACCCATTTATGAAATTTCATGGACTGTCTGCTTCAGAGTTGAAAGGTTTTGTGCAGTGTGTTAAATTATATTTAATTTCATTACGAATGATCTGCTGTGGACCAGAAAGGTTTCACAAAAAAAGTACCTAGGCTTCATTTTAGCAGTTTCTCCACTGCAAAATTTTGCATGAAAGGTTGCTATGGAGATCATTTGTATCAATAGCAGATTTTCATGCACAAATGGACAAAACACGGAAGAAATTCTGCAGACTGATACATTGGCCTCACGGAAAAATTGAAAGTGTTAAGACAAATCTTTCCATGTGGTGTTGTCAATCTCTTTTCTTCAGAACATAGCACATTATAGATTTTACATCAGATCTGTAGCCTCACCACTAAAGACATGATCATGGCCTACAAATTATTTTGCAAGTATATTCAGCTGTCCACCGTAAGAATTACACCAATAAATTGTGCATATTATCAACAAATGAAACAATAGAGTAAGGATTAGAATTATATATTGCCTCATATGTATAGTGAAAGTAAAAAAAATCACAATTTGGATTTAGATTTTAGATTTATTGCTCATCTTTTCCAAATCTGAGCTCAAGATGAGTTACATTCAAGTTATTTCCCTGCCCACACGGGCTCACTGTCCAAGGTGTACCTGAGGCAGTGGAAGATGAAATGACTTGTCCACTTTCAAGCTGGAGACTAATTGAAGCATTAAGAATTGTCCCGAACAGTATTCTAGTTGCATTATTAATGTATGATTTTCTAGAAACTGAATTCAGTTTTATATAGCAAAATAGAACATGTCAATTGAAAGCATATGGTGCAGAGTTAGCTGGGGATATATTATCATTTCAAAATGACAGAGATAGAACAATAGCTTCTGTTGCTTAATTATTTTGTCATTTCCCATCCAAAACAACACCAAAAAAACAAATAAATTATCTTTTGTTTCTGTCATTTAATATATGCAAAATTATTTTGTCCATGCTAAAATGACTTAGGTGCCTGTTTACTAAGTGCAAAGCCTCGATAAATGCAAAACCTTGCGGTAACTGTTGGGAGTGTGCCCAGATCTAGCCTGCATTTATCACACTAGGCAGACATTTACCACATAGTAATTGCATCAGTAAGAATGTCCGTGCTTACCTCTGCCCCTTGCATTAAGAATCCCGATGCTCGAGTATGACCCCACACCTTCCTGATCTGGATCAGCATCCCCACACCTACAATCTGCCCCTCAATCAGTGCAGCAGCACCCTCTCACCCTGATCTCCTCCTCAATCAGCATAGAAACACCCCTTGCACCCTTTTGTTGGCCTGGATTCAAAATGGCAGCTTTGACTCCTTCGTGGTAGTCTCACGGTTGAGTTGCCAAGAAGAGATGTTAATTGTACCCCCACTATTAGCAGGCAGTTCGTGTGGACACAAAAAAAATACTAACCGCAATCGGGCAATGAACATTCTGAACTGCCCACCCTTCCCGATCTCCATTAGCATCCCCTCACCATATCTCCTGTCTCCTCCCTGATCAGCATAGCATCACCCCCCCCCCCCCCCCACTCAGATCTTCTCCTCAGTCAGCACCACCCCCTGTATTTGATCTCCTCCCCTCTCCGGCACTTACTGGGAGTTTTCCTGGTGGGTATTAGTGATGGGGCAGGATCGATCCCTGAATGCTCCTGTCGCTTTCTGGCCTGAGTTCAAAATGGCCGCTCTGATCCTTAGCAATAGTCTTGCAGTACTACTGCTAGGAGTCAAGCTGCCAAGTAAGGGAAAAAGCACTTAAATCCCACACTAACTGCTTAATGTGCTTAATATCCTTTAGTAAAAAGGCACTTTAACATGATAAAATGACAGATATCAAACAAAATGAAAATGAAAGAAAAAAAAGATTAAAAGGCCAATATTCAGTGGGCCTCTACCTGGGTAAAGTTATAACTGACTATTCAGCAGACAACTGCATAGGATAGTATAATCAGTTAAAATTATTTGGATAAATTTCTCCATATAACTTTAAGACAGCTATCTCATCAGCAGAAATTATCCAAATATGTTTAGCCAGATGATGCTAATATTTAGTGCTGAGTTCTTATATTTTTATTGAATCTAATATACAAAGAAATAGCCATTATGTAATTAGTCTCTATTAACTTAGATTTTTGATGCAAAATCATCTAGAGATGCCCAGTTCTTTTTACATTGAGCTATCCTGCCCTCTTTCTCTGCCAAAATTAATTCATATTTATGTGCTGTACATACTAAATTCCACCACTTATGGACAGTTATCTCTGTGGCATTTTCCAGTGGTTGACAATCATCTTTAAGACCAAGGTAAGTTAGACTTCTATCAAAAAAGACTATGGGGTCTGTTTACTAAACGGCACACTTGTACGGGGCGCACATGAGCGCTCTAAAAGATGTATTTAAGTGCTCTTAAGCGCCCCGTACGAGTGCGCGGCACATTAACGGGTCCCGCAAGCGTGCGCCGACAACGCGCACATTTGCGGGGCGGTAATGTGCGAAAGAGGCGTGCCAAGGCGAAATGAGGGCGGAGGAAGGCCCCCTAGGGGCGGAGAGACGGGGTCAGTGGGCGGAATGTGGGAGGGGAGAGACTCGCCGCACAGGAGCGTGCCCGAATCTGCAAAGAAATTTACCGCCAGTGAAACACTCGCGTTAGAGGTGCTGTGCAGGGAAAAGAAACCGTTTCCGTCAGCAATGTGCGGCACAATAGTGGAAGCCCAAAAACCGTGAGCAGTGTGATCTATGTGCACAGATCAAACGCCGTAATGTCACAGGGCACTAACCACACGGGCGCCGCGCACCTTAGCGCATCTGTCAATCACAGCTTCTGTTCTTCACGACGGAACGCCCACTCCTTATACGGCACCCGCTCGGTACCGCGGACCGCACAACACCGGCCTTTAGTAAACAGACCCCTATGATTCTGTTTGGTTGCCAATCCTAGCAACTTCCATATAAGAATTTAACTATTCCTGTGTTCTGGTAACCCTGTATATTCGTTCCTATACTGACCTCAATATGCCATTAGATTAGGGCAATGAAGTATAGTAATATTGTACCCAACTCGGTTTTACATGACATTACATTTTTGTTGAAACTCTTGGAATGGTAACAACTGACAGTCACTTATAATATGATTGTGTGTCCATATGTCGCAACCCTGCCACTCACTCCCCCCCCCCCCCAATTTAATGTTCTTTTTTTGTATTTGGAACAGACCACTGTGCCAAATTGACAGCATATTAGAATGTAACTCATCCTCTCCTATACAGGCTTCCAAATAAGGCAGTTTGTGTGTAATACCCTGTCCTCATCAAATTGAGATGGCAATTCCATATCAGGAACCAAACTGAATGGGGTGTGATGCAGAATTCCCTTTCAATATACAAAAAGGAAAAGATAAAAACACTGTGAGTGAGCAACCCTGGGACCCACCCAACCAATATCCATGCATAATGCAATCCTGAAGCCAAATAGAGGCTTAAACTCAGACCTCATTCACTACTCACTCACCCCCATCATACCCTGCACCCAGCATATACTAGCATCCCCCTCTTATCCTTAACCCGGATACCTAGTAAGCAACCCATGATGGCACCCATAGACAAAAACTCATCCCAGTCACAGCTGCCCTTATCCAGGGCCTTTCCCTCCTCGCTATCACACATAAAGAAAACAAAAGAGGTACACCCTTCTGTTATACCACAGCCAATCCCACAACGATCCATTAGACCTCAACACTCAATCAACTCAACTTCAAAACTCATATGCACAAAATCATTCATGCTACTAACCAAAACCTAACATGACCTAAACATGCAACAACACCTGGACATGCACCACCATGCATCAAGAACACATTTGACAGAGCCTGCAACAATGGAAAAAGTTCTCTACACCCGGCAGAGACCAGACCGTTCAAAATGCCTCCAATCGACAGCATAGACAGATTGAAGTCGATAAGATCACCACACTGTATAGTATAGCTCCAGAAACAGTAGCTTTACACAACCACTGTCCCACTGTCAACCCATATACTTAGTAATGAACAGCAAAGTTATTATCTAGTCCATAATATTTATTGCTAAATGGATAAACTGAAGTCGTACTACCATCATATCCCAAATGCTACCTCTGGATAACCAGACAAAATTTACTCAAGCAACTGTTTTCAATATCGGCCTCTAAATAAATAGAAAACAAAACAAAATACAATATTTTCCATGCACACTCTTAGAACTAAGATCATGACACTTGGAAAGTGTTTTCATGGCCAAAAAATGGACTTGATTGCCTTTAGCCCAACCAGGAATATTCACGGTAGTTTAGAACCGTTTTATTTTGGGGGGTTTTTTGTTTAGCAAACAGAACATCATTTTTTTTCTAAATTTCACTAAAAGCACCTTGGCTTCTTGTTGAAATGTTTGCATAACAATAGGATTTAATGTTGTTACCTAAATTTGCTGTACATAGAATGCTCTTTTTTAAAAGCCTGTGGGATACCAGTGTTTGATATATCCAGAAACAGCAATTATTCATTGATGGTATACAAACATTTCTTAACTGTTTGGTTTTAGAAGTTTTCTCCACAGGTGAAACCTTTGCTGATATTCTTTCTTTACAGACGAAATTTATGAGAAGATATCTCATGTTTGACTATAAGGCAAAGAGAGATAAATACTATGCTTTCTCTCCAGGACTGCACATTGTCTTAGTTTTATTGCAAATGCTATATCACTATTGTTTTCCTAAGATTTCTTTTTGAAACAAAGTTTCAAGTTTGCTGTATTCATATTTTTGGTTGTTTTTACAATTGCATTCCCAGGTATAAATGGGAAAGACTTCATTAAATGTGAGCAGAGATATGGATGTGTTTTTTGTTTTGTTTTCAAATCAGTAGGAGATGAAGATGTTAATATTGAGATTATACAATATTTTCAAATGTAAATAAATTGTAATATTTTCCATTACTCTGGAATTCAATGAAAATTATATTGTTTTGCCAAACATTGTAAATAATTTATTTGTTTACCCAGATAGCTTCATAGCTGGAAGTCCTCCATTTAATCAGATCCTTATTTCTCTGCTTTGGAAGAATAATGCTAGGAAATAAACTATTGTAAAGGTTTCAAAATCATTTTTCCTTACCTTTTTTACTCTAAGCAAAATGGGAAGGCGCATTTTAGAGAGTACGTGGAGATCGCAATTGAGCAGTCAAAGTCAGGATATATTCAGTTCCAACGGTATTTTAGACACGGCTCTGTTAAAGAAAGTACTGTTTCTAAAATACGTAGAAGGAATTGTAGGAATGTATTTGGACTGACGTTCACATGCAGAGAGAGGTGCCGTTTTGCTCATTTACGTGTGGGAAATACCAACGAAGGAAACCCACTTAACACATGTAAATGTTGGCACTTCCTCGTGCATCTGAGGCATTGCACAAACATAGACATGTAGCTGCTGCTAGTTTACTACAAAGGACACTATCATTTCAATTTGGAGGAGGAAATAAATTAGGATAGGTTAAGGAGGATAACTCCCTTTATCCATCCTGTGAGGGGCTGACCAAACCACACACATTTTAAAAGCCTACATGCACCAGGAGTAGGTGTAAATCCAGACATCGAAACTTTTGGGCTTACATATGCATTCCCTGTATGAAATGGGGACTACATGTTTAGATTTTTGTCCTGCCCAGGCCGCACCCCCAATGCACCCCCTGGAAACTTCCACATCCAAAAGACATCCGCGTGTAAACTGGACTTTTTCTAAAGTGGCCATTTACACATGGCTGTGATTTACATGTGTATATGCCTGATTATACACGTGTAAATTGTAAATAGTTCTTCTAAAATATCCCCTAATGGTGGGTAATTTTAAAAGGCATTGCTTTGGGTGGAACAGTGTTTTATGCACAGAAATGAGCTTTTATTAAATTGTCCTCTTGATATGCATCTAAACTTGTATGTATACAGCCTATATGTGCATAAGTATACCTGAACTGAGCAGAATTCATTTTTATGTGAATGATTTTAATGAAATATGTACATATACATCTAAATTAACACAGAAAATGTATGCATGCCAAGTTAGATATAAATATATCTGCATAAAGTCCCTGGGGTAATAACATAGACAGTCATATAACTTCCTCACACCTTTGCTTAAATACAATCCCCTTGATGGCAGAATTTTGGCCACCGCTTTATTCAAACTTCCAGGAACAGACACTCAACAGAGACAACCTTGCTTAGCACACCCTTTCCCCATCATTTCCCAGATTAGCCCACCACCCCTACTAACCTCTTGGGCATCATCTCCCACTATACTGTATGAATTCCCCATCGTTCCACTTCCATCACTTCCGCTTGTAGCTGCTCAGCTAGTCAGTCCTGACCTAAACCATATCCCTCGAGGTTATAAATCCAGCACGTTAAAGTGAAAGTCCACTCATCATACTGTGCATAGCCTGTAGTAATACCAATCTATGCTTCATGGCTCACAGTAGGGTCACCTGCTAGTCTTTGAATCCTTCTCACTTCTCAGCCTTCAGTCCAGTCCCCCATTACTGCTGGCCAATTCTGTTAGGAAAGCTACACCCCCAAAATCTCCCACCCCCCGCCACAAGCAATGATAACCTTCAGTTAGTCACTGCTCCCCCGGCCCAGTGGCTAGGGCCTATCTTCCACCCTAAGGAAAATGACATCTCAACAGCAGCTACTGCATCTCCATTACCTGAATTAAATCTTCCCCTTTGGCAAAAGGCGTGATTCTCCTAGCTTGGTGTGCACAGCAATTGCAACCACCAGCTACATCCAACAAAGAAGGTGCCAAGAGGTGCTTGTTTTCGATCTAGGAAAGAAGGTGCTAGATCCTATGTATGCCCCGAATTCCAAGCCATCGCATCTGAATGCCCAGGGTTGCCCAGCCCAAATGAACACATATTGTAAATTCGCAGCCTGTTTTCAGGCTCAGAAGATTGATTGATTGATTTACCCAGATTTATATACCACCTTTTCCTTCAATCAAAGTGGTTTACATTAGGGGTTACATTAAGGGTTATTACAATTACAAAAGAGGAAATAAAGAAAAAGAAAAAAGAAAAAAGAAAAGAACTGATAAATGAGCATCCACCCGTTCAACACACACTTCAGGAGGCAGGCTTTGGAGGAGCACCTAATACATAAAGAACAAACAGCATAAGGCACCTCCCCATTAGAATCCATAGTACCAAGGACTGATTGCATCACCAGGGCCCTAATACAGAATAAATAAAGATAAGCCCCTTCGATTCGTGGCACCTCGCTATCCACCTTTGCCAGCAGCACCACTAGACCTAACTGCTGCCATAAGCCCATTGCCTGGTTGGACACCATCCCTGTCCCCCACACCCTATTTTATCCCTAGCCAGGTCAAGCAATGCCAAGTCCCCTTTAAGACCCATACCAGAGCTGAAAAGGGAGAAGGAGAAGGAGTTTTTTCCAGTATTCCTGTCTGTGCAGAGGAGATTGCCAGCATCACATCAGCCCCTTAGTGAAGTCAGCAAGGCATCTGTGACTATAAAAGCTTGCTGGAAATCTGTTAAAACCCATACCAGAACCAAAGAGGGAGAAAAAGGAGTAGTTGCTTTCCAATAGCCCTATCTGTGCAGAGGAAATTACTAGCATAACCCTTGCCCCTGAGTGACATACCCATGACTATAAAAGCTTGCTAGAGCCACAGTACATAGCCCATGGTTGTGAACCCATGGTCATGTGCCTGAAGGGGCACGATCAAAAGGAAATGCCTCTTTGACATCCCTTTGTAGCCATCTGAGGAGCCAGCTAAACAGTGTTTTGGAATTATTGTGTCACCCCACCCCCATTTTGGTGCTGTCCAAGCAGCTGCCCTTCTAGCCGCTTGGCAGACAAGGGGGAACACTAATCCAAGAGCCTTTTTGCAATCTTTCAGTCTTTGGCTCATGGAATTTATTTATTTATTTATAGTCTCTTATATACCGCACTATTCAGCATCAGCGCGGTTTACAATAAACAAGGAGTTACACAATTCAACGGTACTTTGTGTTTACAGAAAAAACAGGAAATACAACTCGGATAACAGGGTAATTAATTAATATAACAGACATGATCTCATCCTGGCTTCAGTATTGTGTATGGGAGGTCTGTAGGGTGTCTGTATTGAATTTGTATGTTTGGAAGGTCTGTGGGTAGGTTGTGTTATCTGGATTGTTTAATGGATAAGACAAGAGGAAGAGGTAGTGTTTCAAAGCTTTTCGAAACTGCAAAAGGTCTGGTATTGATCGGATGTTTTGAGGAAGGCTGTTCCAACACCTTGGTGCACAGAAAAAGAAAGCCCTGTCAGTAGTAGTTTTGGTGTATTGTGTTATTGATTTAGGGACTAACAGAGAATTGAGTGATACTGACCTTCTATCCCTATTGAGGGGTGTTGTTTGGATCATATCTGATAATGATGCAGATGAGAGCTCTTTGATGGCTTTGAATGTAATTAGTAAAGTTTTGAAAGTGAGTCTATTTCGTATCGGGAGCCAATGAAGATGTTTTAGAATAGGTGAAATATGTTCTTTCCGGGATGCTCCATGAAGGACTCTTGCTGCAGCATTCATTGCCAATTGAAGTGGATGTAATGTGGCTTGAGGGAGACCTTGTAATACTGAGTTCGCTTAATCAAAATGAGGTATGATTAGCGCCTGATAGATGGTTCTAAAATCGTCTGGCTCTAGCAAGGATCGTAGATGTCTAAGGGAACGTATTTTGTGGTATACTGCTCTTACAATATTTCCTATTTAACATCAGATTCTTTGCTGGGGACTGGCAAACACTGGGAAGCCCTTATCATTTGACCGTCTCACACCTCCTTCTTCTCAAATGAATGCTAGCCAGAAACTGTTCTAAACCAAGGCTTTATTTAAACTTTAGGGTCACTAAGTAATAATCATAATTGGCAGGAGCATCAAATATGAACTATACTGCAGGCAGCTAGCTCCTTCTGCTTAGTCAAAATTGGCTACATGTAGATTGTTCCTTTCTCCTTTCAGTTTGGTATGTTACCACATTCCCTTCAAATACTCTTTATCTTCAGCTGAACAGTTATTCCACTTTTCACCCACTCCTGAATCGTTGTTACTTACTACTACTACTAATAATCATTTATAAAGCGCTACAAGGCATATGCAGCGCTTGACAAGCATAGAGACAGTCCCTGCTCGTGAGAGCTTTTCCGTGAGTGGAAACCCCTCTTTCTAGTACTCTTTCCGACTGTACCTGAAGCCACGGGTCCCAGGTGCTGTGCTGGACTCATTCCTGGATCTGGTGTCATTGGTGTATAGTGAGTACTTAGGTTTCTTTCTTTTTCAGAACTGTTAGCTTTTGTAGATGCAGGTTCCCAAACCTTCTCTGCAGTGCTCCTGGCTCTAATGGACTAAAACACTGAGTTGCTGGTACAGTTCTTGGAATCTCTCTCACAGGCAGAGCTACTCTCCTTTGAAACAGGCGGGTGCTGACCTTCTGATAGACATCACAGCCCTCTACTCTCTTCTCTTATGCTGCTGCTTTAAGCCTGCTGCTCACTCTGTGTGAGTGGCTGTGTGTCAAAAAGACAACTGCCCCATAAGGGCAGAGACCTGCATGGTACGGCTGGGTGCTGAAGATAGACTTTTGTCTTTGTAGTACTTTATATATAATTTGGATTTTCCCTCCGAAAGGAATCTCCTCTCAACATGATATAACTGGCAGCAAGAACCTCCCCTGTTCTGGAAAATGTTATGCTTTTAAGAACATAAGAACTTAAGAAATGCCAAACTGGGTCAGACCAAGGTCCATCAAGCCCAGTATCCTGTTTCCAACAGTAGCCAATCCAGGGCACAAGTACCTGGCAGGTTCCCAAAAAGGTACACAGGTTCCACAGTGCTTATCCCAGGTTAAACAGTGAATGTCCCTCGTCCTCTTTAATAATGATTTATGGACCTTTCCTCCAGGAACTTGCCCAAACCTTTTTTAAACCCAGCTACACCAACAGGTTTTAGTACATCCTCCAGCAACGAATTCCAGAGTTTGGTTACACATTGAGTGAAAAATTATTTTCTCTTGAGGTAGTAGAGTATAGTTGAAATCACCTCCTAAAGGATCTGGAGGCAAGAAGGCGGCAGGAGCTGGTGCCGGTGGAGCAGCTCTGCTCTGATCGGGTCCTTGTCTGGCTGTGTGGTCTTCTGTGCTCATTCTTGTGATGGGGAGGAGGAAAAGGAAACAGGCCAACCTACCCTTGGGTTCAGCGTTTTCTTCTACCGCCGGCCAGAGGACTCTTGATTCGTGTGGGTTTGTTCCTGCTGGTCCTGGAGTAGCGTCTTTGGCGGGAATTCTGGATGAGGTTTCGGCATTGCTGGGCGCATCGGGGGTGGTTCTTTCCCCACAGCAGCATACTCCCATGTTTCGACCCAGATGTTTTTCGTCGCCTGATGGAGTGCTTCCCCCTGGCTTTCCGAAGAGTATGCTGGTGCGGGGAAGTGAATAGGGCTCATCAACGTTTCCATCTCTGCCTTCCGGATCACTGCAGCAGTCGGTTGTGGCTCCTGTAATTGGTGAAACTATCCCCATGGCTGAGCAACAGCTAGTGGGGATGGGAGGAGGGCATTTACTGGTTTGGGCTGGAAAAACCTGCTGTTATCACTTTGGACGTGCTATGGGAAGCCATTGCCACTTTAACTTCTTCCTTATCAACTGTTGTGGGCATTGTGAATACTGCAATATCATCTGTGAAAATGACTGTTTCTGAGGTTTCCATGGCTCAAGAGCAGTAGGCTGGTCTTATTTCTCAATTTACTGCAGAATTTGGACACCTTTGAGAGGCTCAGGGGGCCCTAATCAAGGACAAGACTTTGTTGGCCAGGAAGATAGAATATCTGGAGAACCAAGTCCGGAGGAATAACCTTTGGTTATTGAATTTTCCTAAGTCTCCTGTTTTGTCCCCCCTGGAAATGGTGAGGAAATACTTCTGTGAGGTGTTTAAGATCTCGCAGGAGCATTTGCCTCCCCTGACCAGGGTTCAATATCTGTCTTTGGGTACTGGGGCTCTTGGTGGGGGATTGGGCCAGTCCAATGTGTCCTTTGGGGTTGGGAAGCTAACTAGGTTTCTGGAAAGTTCCCTGGAAGTAATTACTGTAAAAACCAACCTGCTTGTTACTTTGGCGTTGGAATCTGATAAGGCTCTAATTCTTCGTTCATAATTTAGGAATTTAAAGGAGCAATTCTTGGGCTCTCAGGTTTGTATTTTTCCTGACTTGTCTAGGGTTACTCAGGCTAGGAGGAAGGAGTTACTGTCCTATAGGGCCAGGACCTTGTCCTTGGGGGCCACTTTTTTGTTAAAATTTCCTTCTCGTTGTTATGTTTCTTTTCAAGGTAATAATTTTCTTTTCTTTGAGCCCAAGCAGCTTCTGGAATTCCTTATTGCTAGGGAAGATATTGAAGTTTCTGTGATTTCCCGTACGGCTCACGTATAGAAACATAGAAATATGATGACAGAAAAAGACCACATGGCCTATCTAGTCTGTCCTTCTCTACCTACCCATTGTATAGTATTTCTTTTTCTTTCTTTTAGTTTTTTTCCTGGAGCCTCCTTGTCAATGATTGTGGTCTAAGATATTTGGTGTATCTCTTTTTTTCCTTCTGAGATATTTCTGTCTGCTGATTTAAGCCATGTATTTCTTTGTACATTCATAGAATGCTTGAATGTTTATCTGTAAATGCAAATAAAAATTAAATAGTAAAAATTATTGTCTCTTATTAATCTTAAATGGGTTACATTATAGCTTCATTGCATGTCCCTAGTCTTTCTATTTTTTGATGGAGTAAACAACTGATCTACGTTTACCCATTCCACTCCATTCATTAGTTTATAGATCTCTATCATATCTCCCCTTAGCCGCCTCTTTTCCAGGTTGAAGAGCCCCAAACATTTAAACCTTTTCTCATAGGGGTATCCTTCCATTCCCTTCACCATTTTGGAGGCTCTTATCTGTACCTTTTCTAATTCTGCTATATCCTTTTTAAGATATGGCAACCAGAAATGTACACAATACGTAAGGTGCAGTGGTTCAATAGGAAGATTTTATATTATCCTTAGTTTTATTCTCCATTCCATTCTTCATAATGCCTAGCATTCTATGCTTTCTTGGCCACCGCTGCACACTGGGTGGAGGGTTTCAAGGTATTATCCGTGATGATCCCTAAAACCTTTTCCTGGGTAGTGGTTCCTACTGTGGAATCTTGCATCGTGCAACTGTAGTTTGGGTTGTTCTTCCCTAAGTGCATAACTTTGCACTTGTCCACATTAAATTTCATCTGCCATTTGGACATCCAGTCTTCCAATTTATCAAGGTCCTCTTGCAATTTTTCACAATTCCCTTGTGTTTTAACAACTTCGAATAATTTTGTGTCATCTGCAAATTTGATTGCCTCACTTGTTATTCCCATTTCCAGGTCATTTATGAATGTTAAAAAGCAGTTCACCTAGCACAGGTCCCTGGGGTACTCCGCTATTCCCCTTTCTCTATTAAGAAAACTGGCCATTTAGCCTTACTCTCTGTTTTCTATCTTTTAGCCATTTCCACAATAGTACACTGCCTCCTATCTCATGATGTTTTAATTTTGCCAAGAGCCTCTCAAGAGGGACCTTGTCAAAGACTTTCTGAAAATCCAGATACATTATATCAACTGGCTCACCTTTTTCTACGTGCTTATTCAGACCTTCAAGAAAATATAACATATTAGTAAGACAAGACTTTCCTTGGCTAAGTCCATGTTGGCTTTCTCCCCTTAAACCATGACTACCTACATGTTCAGTAAATTTATTATTTATAATAGTTTCTATCATTTTGCCCGGTACTGACATTAGTCTCACCGGTTTGTAGTTTCCCGGATCACCTCTGGAACCCTTTTAAAAAATTGGTGATACATTGGCCATTCTACAGTCTTCAGGTACTATAGATGATTTTAATGGTAGTGCACAGATTACTAATAGTACATCTGCAGTCTCATATTTCAGTTCTTTTAGCACCCTCAGATGTATACCACCCAATCTAGGTGATTTGTTACTCTTTAGTTTATTAAATAGTTGTAATACATCTTCCTGATTTATCAATATTTGTTCCAATTCTTCTAATACATCACCTTTAAATACCATTTCAGGCATGTGCAACTTCTCTACATCTTCTTCAGTAAAGACCGTAGCGAAGAATTCATACAGTCTCTCCGCTATGGCCTTGTCCTTGCTTAGCGCCCCTTTTACTTCTCTATCATCTAATGATCCAATTGATTCTCTGATAGTTTTTTGCTACAAATGTACTTGCTTCCATGGCAAGCTTGTTTTCAAATTCTCTCTTTGGCTGCTTTATCAATGCCTTGCATCTAACATGCCAGTGGTTATGTTGTTTCCCTTTTTTTCACTTGGTTCCTTTTTCCATTTTCTGAAAGATGCTTTTTTGGCCAAAACAGCCTCTCTCACCTCACCTTTAAACCATGATGGCTTGTTTTATCTTCTCTCAACTTTTTTTAAAGCATGGAATACATCTGGTCTGGGCTTCCAAGATAGCATTTTTAAACAATGCCTATGCTTAATATAAACCTTTAACCTTTGCAGCTACTCTTTTTAGTTTTTTTCTTAACTATTTTCCTACAATGCAATGTGTGCCTTTGAGCCAGTCCTGACTCCTGGCAAACCAGAAGCTCTTGGGTTTTCTTGGCAGTGTCACCAGAAGTAGATTGCCAGGCCTTTCTTGCAAGGCAATGGAGAGTTAAGTGACTTGCCCAAAGCCACAAGGAGTGCTAGTGGGAATCAAAGCCTGGTTGCTTGGTTACCAAGCCAGTGTTCCAACCACTAGGCTACTCCTCCACTCCCTGTGCACTATTTTCCTAATTTTATCATAATCTCCCTTTTGAAAGTTAAAAGCTAGTACTGTGGATTTCCTTGCTGTCCTCCCTCGATTTATTAAATCAAATGTGATCATGCTATGATCATTATTGCCAAGTAGCCGCAACACTCTTTTGGACCAGATCCTGTGTTCCACTAAGGACTAGGTCCAAAATAGCTTCTCTTCTTGTCAGTTCATGAACCAGCTGCTCCAAGAAGCAGCCATCTAGAAACTTTATCTCCCTAGCATGTTCTGCTGTGACATTGAACCAGTCGATACCGGGGTAATTGAAATCACCCATTATTACTGTGTTGTAACTTTTGTTAGCTTCATTGATTTCTTTTAGCATTTCATCATCCATCTGTTCATTCTGGCCAGGCAGACGGTAGTATACCCCCACTGCCATTACATTCCCCTTTTTACATGGAATTTCTATCCATAGAGATTCTACAGTGTATTTTGTTTCCTGCAAAACCTTTATCCTGTGTGACTCAATGCCCTCTCTAACATAGAGCACAACCCCTCCACCAATTTGATCTACCGTATCATTGTGATATAGTTTGTACCCAGGTTTCATGGTGTCCCATTAGTGTCCTCCTTCCACCAAGTCTCTGAGATGCCAATTATATCTAATCCTTCATTTAGAAACATAGAAACACAGAAGCATAATGGCAGAAAAAGACCACATGGCCTGTCTAATCTACCCTTCCATATCAACCACTACAACAGTCCCCTTTTTCCTTTAGAGATCCTCTCAGTTTGCCCCATGCTTTTTTGAATTCAGATACTGTCCTCCTCTCTACTACCTCCACTGGGAGACTATTCCACGCATCTACCGCTCTTTCTGTAAGTAAATATTTCCGCATATTATTCCTGAGTCTATCCCCTTTCATCCTCATCCTATGTCCCCTCATAGCAGAGCTTGCTTTCAATCAAAGAGGCTCTCCCCCTGTGCATTTATGCCATGGAGGTATTTAAATGTCTCAGTCATATTACCTCTATCCCACCTTTCCTCTAAAGTGTACATATTAAGCTCCTTAAGCCTGTCCTCATATGTTTTATAATATAGACCACTAACCATTTTAGTAGCAACCCTCTATACTGACTCCAACCTGTCATATCCATTTTTAGGTGCGGTCTCCAGAATTGCACACAATACTCCAGATGAGGTTGCACCAAAGACTTATATAGAGGCACTATCACCTCCTTTCTTCTACTGGCAATTCCTCTCCCTATGTACCCAAGCATGCTTCTAGTTTTCACCATCGCCTTTTCTACCTGTTTAGCTACTTTATGATCATCAAAGTGCTCTTTTAGTGCTATATATTCTAGCTCTCCTATCTTACTTTTAAACTTCTAGCATTTGCATACAGGCATTTTAAAGGTTAGATTTTATTCATATTAACAATCTGGTTATCAGTTGACAGGTGTATTTTGGTGAAACCCTTCTGCAATGGCTGGAAATTTGTATGTTCCTTATTGCAATAAGATTTCTGCAAAAGAGATGCTGAATCAATATTCTCTTGAAAAATTACATGTTCATTCCACTTGTCTCCCATTTATTGTTAAGGCTTACTATGCTCCAGCTTCTTTTAAAAATATTTAGTGGGAGGAAATGTGCAACAAAATCAGGAAGTTAATTTGACTTCCTTTTTGGAGATTTTTATACAGGAGACAACCAACAGAGGTAAAATGGTAGCCCAGCTTTCAGAATGTCTCAGAAAAAGATATGACACTGCTTTCTTCTTTTCCAAGAGCGATTAACAACATTTCATGGTCATTTAATACATGTATACCCTGGATGTCTCTCCAAGAACTCCAGACCTTCGGAGAGGTTTTCTTCAATTGAAGCCTAGAGCTTTATCTTTAGGAATGGCTTTTTTTTTAAATTCCGTAGAAGAGGCTTGATTATGTAACTTGGGAAAGAATATGTGTTTTTTTGATCCCTTGCAATTAAAAGTACTGCCTCACTCTCAACAGGAGATGTTATTACATGTTCCAATAACTGATGGTTTGTGAAAAGGAAGTTTATATTATATTGGGTCTGTTGTAGCATGTGACTGCTTGTTGCTTCTTTAATTTTATTGAGATGGGGGTATCGCTTCTCCTCCCTAATAAGTGTTATTAGGAGACTGTGGATTTGTATTATATTTTTTCTTGTCATATATTATTATCGATTATACTGTTTTTGTGCCACTTTCCTTTTCTTGTGTACTTTTTGAATGTTTAGTTATAGTATATAATGCTTTTCCTTCTACTACTGTATGGTAAAATACCTGTATCCTTTCTGGTGTGTTAAGAGTCTCCATCCTCTCTGCATGTTATACAGTCCAACCGTAAAAACCCAACAAGACCTTACACTTACAGCGAAGATTGCTGGGAGCAGTTATCAAGACTCACATTTGTCTAGTTTGGAATATAAGAACATAGGAGGGGATATTCAATGGCGGTAGCTAGCCGCTCTAACACAGTTAGCCACTGCCACTGAAACTCAATCCCGGAAATTCAATGAGAGGTAAAACCTAGCTCTTACTGCAGATATAAAGAAGAAAAGAAATGGAGAAGAAAGGTGAAAGGAAACAATAAATATCAGAGACAGATGTAGAGAAGGAAGGGAAGACAGGGGAAGAGAGAAGAAATGAAAACAATATCCTGGAAAAGAAAATAAATGAAGACCAACATAATGAAAGTGGAAAGGAAAGATTGGGACAAATCCAATTAGAAATATAAAATTTCCAGACAAAAAAAAGAAAGGAAAAAAAACATATTTGCACTTTTTAGGGATTGGGTTATATCAGGTTTGGGAAATATGCATCACTTCTGTTTTTGTATTTGTAAACTAGAGAAGGAAATATATTTCTCTTTCTCTTTTTCCAATATTGCTTGGCTCTCAGCCTGGCTTTTTGGAGGTTTCAATTTTAGTTTTTGCTGCATATTTCTGTTTGTAATTTGTGGTCCCTTATTCTATATTAGGGGAGAATCTGTTCATGTCCAGCATGATTCTGCTAGTGTAGAGTTCCTGTGTAGGAATCTGTAGCAGTGCAGGTTATTTTGTTTTCTTATAGGAGGGTTTTCATGGTTTATCATCTCTTACAGTATAACATCATGTTTCATAGGTTCAGTTGTTGCTGTTTGATTCCTTGCAATTAATGCTGTTTTGGTATATAGGCTCTACGAGGGTCATTTTGGAAGCATTATTCATGCTTTGAGCAACCAAAAACAGACCTAGAGGCATATAGAACATAGAGATGTCTCCAAGGCATACAGAACATAGAGATGTCTCTAAGCCATTTTAGAATCTGGCTCTGGGGATGTTCCCAAGTCTGAATGGGGGTGTGGTGGAAACACGGCCAGGGCTTCCCAGGAACCTGGATATCCCTGCCTGATCTCACAAACATCATAGACATCCAGCATCACATCTAAGTTTAGACCTGCTCCAGGCACAAGCCTCTGAAAAGTGCTTGTTTTGGCTGAAAAACATCTAGAGGGTACAGAGAAGAAAGCATGCCATAATTCCCAGCACTCAGCACAATGAGATTTGAACCCTGGGCTGCCCTGTTCCTAGCCCACTACTCTAACCATTAGACTAACCGAGACATCCAATTCTGAAATACTATTCTGGGGATGTCTATGGAGACATCCCTGCAGACGTCCATATCAGGTATGACCACGTTTGTGAAACTGTGTCTGCACCTGAATGTGCCTGCTTTTTTTTCAGACGTTATGGCTTAGACGTCCCAGATTGCACTCGGACATCTCTTCTAAAATTCTCCTCTAAATGCTCTTAGTAATAGAATGAGTTTGTATTACTGTTACTAAGCAGGCATCAGAATTTGAATTTTTTTCATGCTAAGTAATAAAGGGAAAAAAATCTAAGTTCTGTTCTGCACCCACTATGCGGGGGTCTATATGAATATAGGACTAAATCTACATGGATAGTTAGAATGGTTAAAGTATCTAAAATCTATTTGCCCTAGCTTTATTTAGTTTTCTTTCCCACCCACTCTTACCAAGTCCACCCACCTCAGTCACATTCCATAATTTATAGCCAATTATCTCAGACTCAGATGAGATAGTGGATGAGAGAAAAGATGAGACAGCAGTAGAGAGAGCTGAAGAGTGAATAGCCTGAAGATTCCTAAATATGTTGGTGGAGAATGGATGAAACTGTGATGGAGAGTGTTTAAGAGTGAAAATTAACAGATGATGATCAGATAGGGGAACAATCAAGATAGAGAATTTTGAGAATGAGCAGTTGGAGAAAAAGACAAGGTTGAAGTGGTGAGTTAGGGTAGAACATAGCTGAATGTAAAAACAAGGAGCTTAGAAGCATAAGAGTCAAAGGGGTCAACATGAATGACAAAGGAAAGAGACAATGGTTTGAGGGAGAAGAAAAGCCAGGAATCAAAGGGGGGTTGATAAATGACAGCTACTGGCAGAGGTAGTGGAATAAATAGGCAGATGGAGTGGACTTCGAAGGAAGAAAAGGAGCAAGAGACTGTGGTGGAAGAAGGTGTTGAAACCAGCAGGAAGGAGAGAGTATCAACCCAATACCATTGTCACAGCCAACCGGGCAAGATGTATAGGAGAAAGGTAGCCGCCATGACAGAGGGCAGCAACTGAAGCACAGTCTTCAGGGAGAAGTCAAGTTTCTGTTAAGGCAAGGAGGTGCAGAGTATTAGGAGATAAAGGGATTGTAAATATAGGTAAGTTTGCTGGAGGCAGAATTGCATTCCACAAGGAATATGAATTAAAAAACTTATGTTTTTAAAAAGTTTAATGTAATTGTTCTGCTTTTTGTAAACCACCCCTGATCACCGGAAGGGGCGGAATAAAAAACCACCTAAATAAATATAAATAAATAAATAAGATTTGAGAGCTTGTGGTTGGCCTTCATAGGGAGTAAGAGAGATGCCTTGGGGAGGGGGAGGGGCAGGATTGCTATTGATATCCCCAGATGAAAGAAGGTGAAGGAGCAGTAGAATACAGGGAAGAGAAAAAGAGGAATGACAGTGAGGAGAGTGTTCTTAGAGAGAGTGGATATGACTGAATGAGAGGAAGAAAATGTTGAAGCTCAAGAACAGATGATAATGTAGAAGATAAAATGTCTGGAGAGGTGAAGAAAGAAGGGAATGGGTGATATGAAGCTGTTTCCATGAAGGGAAAAGATTGAGTAAAGTTAGTATCCTGTAGAGAAAATGATGTGAAGCCACACGAATAGATGGGGAAGAGAGACTGCAGATCTGAGAAGAGATTGATAAAATATGGTAAGGCAGGAGGGGATGCTCTAGCAAGTTAGGGAGCACATGGGAATAATGGTTTGGTTATGGTTATGGTTTATTGTGCTTGATAAACTGCCCTTGAAGGGGTCTCTAGTGTTGATGAGGCAAGAATGGCTATATTAGACAGTTAGACCATGGAGTTGGTGATTAAGGTGGTAAGGAAATAAAAAAATTAACAGGTCAGAAAGGAGATATCAAGCTTAGGATATCTATGTGTGCTTTATTGACTAAAGCAAGGCTTTTGACTGTGTAAACTATGAGAAACTCTGGGCCACATTAAGAAGCATGGGTATACCAGAACACCTGATAGTTCTCTTGCACAACCTTTACATTGATCAAGAAGCAACAGTTCAAATGGAACAAGGAGAAACAGAATGGTTAAAATCAGCAAAGGTGTATGACAAGGCTGCATACTTCCCCCTCTCCCCCCCACACACACCTGTTTAATTTATATGCAAAACAAATCATCAGAGAAGCATGGCTATATGAAGACAACCGAGGTGCGAAGATTGGTTGCAGAGTCATCAACAACCTTCGCTATGCTAATGATACCACATTAGTGGCTGAAAGTGGATGGTCTGAAACATCTGTCTCTCAAGATCAATGAACATAATCTTAAAATGGTCCTTACCTTAATGTAAAGAAGACAACGATCCTGACAACTGGCAAAATCAATATGTTCATCGCTGATGGAGAAGAAATTGAAATAGTTGAGAACTTTAACCTACTTAGATCAACTAACAATAAAGAAGCAAGAAGCAGTCAAGAAATCTGATGACACATTGCTCTTGGCAGAATGACTATGAAGGACCTAGACAAGATTCTCAAAGATTTGACTTGTTCAAGCCATGGTATTTTCAATGTCAGATGGATGTGAAAGTTGGACAGTGAAAAAACAGGAAGAAAATCAATGCCTTTGAATTATGGTGCTGGCAATGAATACTGTGTATTTATTTATTTTATTTATTTATTTACATTTTCTTATATACCGCGCTATTTTCCATCAGTGCGGTTTACATGGAACATTTTACATACACATTTCAAATGACTTGATTTGTGTTTACAAATAACAGGAATAGGAACTTGGAAAGAAACAGGGGTAACTATTTACATCTGTACAATGCGAATTGATTGGACATTTGCGTAGATTTGCCTAGCTGGATGGTGAGTGATCAGTGGTGCTGTCATCCGGGTAATGTAAGAGGAAGAGGTAATGTTTCACGGCTTTTCTGAACTGGGTTAGATTGGTGATATCACGGATACTGTGTAGAAGGGTGTTCCAGCATTTAGGTGCGGCGAGCTTAAAAGCCCTGTTCGTTGTGCTTTGGCAATACTTGGTCATTTCTTTTGGGACTACTAGTTTATTGGCGGCATGAGATCTTCTAGATCTATTAGGGGGGGTTATCAGTATGAGATCGGATAAGGAAGATGGGGCGAGTCCGTTTATGATCTTGAAGGCCATTAGTATGGTCTTGAATGTGATCCTGCCTTTTATAGGGAGCTAGTGTAATTGTTTCAGGATGGGTGACATGTGTTCCCTCATGGCAGCGCCCTGGAGAACTCGTGCTGCTGAGTTCATTGCTAGCTGTAATGGAAGCAAAGTGGATTGTGGTAGACCATGGAGTATTGCGTTGGCATAGTCGATATGTGGTAAGACCAGAGCTTGATACACTGTCCGGAAGTCATCTGGTTCAAGTAGAGAGCGTAGGTGTCTGAGGGATCAGATTTTATGGTATACGGCTCTTGCTACATTGCTTATATGGGTCTTTATGTCTAGTCGCTGGTCAAGTGTGACTCCCAGGTATCTGATGGAGGGTCTGGTCAGACGTTCTGCATCTTGGACCTTCAAGTAAGGAGGAGTGATGAAATTTGGGTTCCTTGTGATGAAAAGGACTTCGGTTTTCTTATGTTGTATCCGAAGATTTCGCGTTTGGAGCCAGCTGGATACTGCATCAAAACAGTCTGTCAGTGGGGAAAGGTCAGGGTTCTCAGTAGTAAATGGCATATATAGGAGAACATCGTCAGCGTACAACAGACAGCTCACCTTGAAGGACCGGATGATCTCGCAGATAGGTTGCATATATATATTAAACATGAGTGCAGAGAGAGATGATCCTTGTGAGACCCTTTGACTCTGGTGGAAAGGTTCTGATGTTGTTTCTCCTGATCTTACGTGTTGCCAACTATCGGAGAGATACGACTTGCACCATTTAAGTGCAGAGTCACATATCCCCTTCTCCTGGAGGCGGTGTAGGAGGAGATCATTAAGAAAAAAAAAAAAAGGTAAACCCAACCGGAATTAAATAAATAACAATAACTAAAGAGATTCCGGTACCAAAAAGCACCCCGTGTTAGAAAAAAACTTTTTTTGTCGGAGAATGGCCTCCCAGTGCTACGTTATATAAAAAGTCAGCACCGCCGGGATTTCTCCATTTTAATAATAAAGACCAAAGTACAAAACGTAGTACTTAGCTTGGTAAACCAATGCCATAGCTGCCAAAATCGACTGTATATCGACAAAGTCTTCGTTTCGGGTTCAGTATAGAAAATCCCTTTTGAACCCTGCATCAGGTATGTCCTTAAGCTGCTGTTGGCAATGTAGAGTACTAACACCAAACCGCGTAAGCAGACATTTAAAAACAGAACGTTTGACGTCAGCCAGAAACGTGAAGCAACCAACCAATCCAACAGTTCCACCAAGGAAGGAAACACCCACCAACAGGGAATCCCTTCTGAGTGAGGAACCTAATATCAGCTGAGAATGGTATGCCAATCTATTTGTTGATTTAACCCTTTCGGTGCCACTGAATCTAAAAGATATATCCATCGTTGTTCCCGATACTGTAGGCGCTGCTCCCGATCTCCTCCCCGAGGGTCCGATGGTACAAAATCCAAAATTCTCCATCGCAATGAAGTAAACGAATGTCCGAGTTGTATACAATGCTCTACTATAGGCGCTGAGAGAGACTTTGTTCTCAATCGCGACGCATGTTCCGCAAGCCTAACCCGAACCGGGCGTTTGGTCCGACCCACATAATACAAGGAGCAGGGACAGACCAATAAATAAACAACAAAAGAGGTAGTACAGTCTGTATGCCAAGCAGTTGTATATGTGCGAGAAGTATGGACATCAAGCCAAGCAGGGCCAGACAAAGATAGGGCACAGTAGACACAGCCTGCACAGATGTAATGACCTTTATCAATATGGGATGTCAGTGGGCGATCATGAACTTGCGTGGTCCGCACAAGAAGGTCGCGGAGATTAGTTCCCCTAGAATATGCTATCTGTAAACTTGGATTTTGTACCATCGGACCCTCGGGGAGGAGATCGGGAGCAGCGCCTACAGTATCGGGAACAACGATGGATATATCTTTTAGATTCAGTGGCACCGAAAGGGTTAAATCAACAAATAGATTGGCATACCATTCTCAGCTGATATTAGGTTCCTCACTCAGAAGGGATTCCCTGTTGGTGGGTGTTTCCTTCCTTGGTGGAACTGTTGGATTGGTTGGTTGCTTCACGTTTCTGGCTGACGTCAAACGTTCTGTTTTTAAATGTCTGCTTACGCGGTTTGGTGTTAGTACTCTACATTGCCAACAGCAGCTTAAGGACATACCTGATGCAGGGTTCAAAAGGGATTTTCTATACTGAACCCGAAACGAAGACTTCGTCGATATACAGTCGATTTTGGCAGCTATGGCATTGGTTTACCAAGCTAAGTACTATGTTTTGTACTTTGGTCTTTATTATTAAAATGGAGAAATCCCGGCGGTGCTGACTTTTTATATAACGTAGCACTGGGAGGCCATTCTCCGACAAAAAAAGTTTTTTTCTAACACGGGGTGCTTTTTGGTACCGGAATCTCTTTAGTTATAGGAGGAGATCATGGCAGACTGAGTCGAACGCGGCTGCGATGTCTAAGAAGATGAGCACATATCCCTGGCGTATGTTATCAATTCCTGTTATTATGGTACTGAAGAGGATGGTGAGGAGAGTCTCCACGCCGTGAGCAGCTCTAAAACCGTGCTGACATGAATCAAGTGGGGCAGAAGCATCAATATATTCTTGGATTTGTGTTTGAACTTCTTTTTCGATGATTTTCACCAAGAGTGGGATGCTTGATATCGGCCTATATGAGTCTGGCTTCTTAGGGTCAAGCTTACTGTTCTTTAGTAGTGGCCTGATAGAGGTACATTTGAGGGATTGGGGAAAGGTCCCATTTGTGAAGGAGCAATCCATTAGCTTGGATAGAAAAGGGCTGACAGTCGATCGTAGCTCTTTTATCCAGAACACCGGGCAAGGGTCGGTTTGTGCAGTGGTTGTGTTGATTCCGGCAATTATATCTTCAATTTGTTTTTTAGATGGCTTGGAAAAAATGGACAGTGGTGCTAGTGATCCTGGTTTGATTGGAGTGTTGGGAGCAGTGAACTTTTTGGTCTGGCACAGCTTCATTTGTAAGAGGTCAGCGAAGACTTGAGGATGGATCAGGCTAGGTTTCTCAGGTGCTGGCTCTTTTGTTAGGTTCTTTACCAGGGTGAATAGGTCGTGTGGTTTGTTTAGGGACTGCTTTAGTGTGTCTGTGTGGAATCTTTTTATGCTCTCGGATATTGCTTGTATGCCATGGACTGCCTGAAGAACAAACCTGTCAGTAGTAGGAGAGATCAAAGCTAAACTTTCTTTAGAAGGTCAGATGACTTTGACACTTTGGACAGATCATGTGATGAGAGAGATCAGTAGAAAAAGACATATAGCTTATTTACTTGATATACTGCCTATAGTGAGTAGCAGCTAGGTGGTTAAGAAACTTACATTCAGGTACTGTATGTATTTCCCTGTCCCCAAATGGCTCACAATCTACGGTTGTACCTGAGGCAATGGAGAGTTAAGTGGTTTGCCCAAGACCACAAGGAGGACCAATGGGACTGAAATCTCAGTCTCTTCAGCCCAAGGCTGCTATCCCCCACTTGGATTTGAACCCAGGTCTCTCCATGCTGAGGCTGCTGGCCCAACCACTAGGCCACTCCTCCCTCCCCCATCATGCTTAGCAAGGTAGAAGGTCAACACAAAAGAGGAAGGCCAGCAATGATATCAATCGATACAATAACAGCAGCTATGGGTGTCACTCTATCAACAATAAGCCACCTGACTGAAAACCAAACACAGTTTAGGACAACTATCCAGAGGGTCACCATGAGTCAACACCAACTCAACAGCACTTAACAACTACAACATTTGTCTATATGCAACTTTATTATGAAATTATAAGAGTTTATTTATTTATTTATTTTAACTTTTCTATACCACGCTATTTGACATCAGTGCAGTTTACAGTTAACAATTTTGCACAGGACAGGGGGAGGTGCCTTGTGCTTAGGATGCCTCAGGATTGCTTGGTTCTAGTAGTCATTTGCTCTTTTGTGCTGCATGCACTTCTTAGAGGCATAGTGACATTAAAACTTATCTTGACCAATCCTAGTTCTTGTCTTGTTCTTGTCTAATATTCAAAGCCTTGGGAGTCCTGGTTTAGTAGCCGCTTACACTCCTGCTAGAAACTCCATGACAGAATGAACAACCCTAAGCAGTGCTTCCAAGTTACCCAGTTCTAGGAGGGAGACTTTTTGGCCAGTCCTGGTTTTGAACTTACATTCTGAAATGAATATGGTATTTGTAGTCCCTGATTCTATCCACTGAAATCAGTGCTGCAGGTCCCTTAATGCATTAGGATAGGATTTCCTGAAATCCATGAATGCCTTAAAATTTCCCTCTTGCAGTTTCCAAGTTACTCAGTTCCAGGAGTGAGATTTTTTTGCCAGGTCTGGTTTAAATTTGCATTGCATTGGCTGAGTTGATGGCCATTTTAGATATTTGGAGATTAGGTTGTCTACTGACTCCAGTCAATTGTATGCCCTTAATATTTCACCCTTGTTACTAGATGAACTGAGTCAATGGCAGTCCTTGCCGTTGTCGCTTGGGGTTGGGTGGCCCCATACCATTTGGTTCTTTTCCCACAGCTGCTTTATATCCTGCAAATTTTGTCAGTATTGCTGAAGGACACAATCTTAGGCATCTTAACCGGGCCCTTGCCTGCTTTCTGTGGAGTGGACGATAGGCGTAGATCCCTTTGCTATGATTGGTTCTTGGGGCTCTGATAGAGGGCTTGGGGCTCAGTTAGAGGGCTTTTTGCTCTCTGGTGAGGTGAAGAGAGGGCGTATTTTGGTCATACAAAAGGGTTTTCAGAAATTGGCAATAACTGTTAGCGACATCCTTTTTAGCAAAATGGAATTTGGAATTGGATGTTCAGTTGACGGAGGAAGATATCCACAAGGCCATTGAGGTAATCTCTACTCTTACCTCAAATGTGGGGCTTTGGGATGTTCATTTTAAATTCTTATTTTGGACTTCTCTTTCCCTCGTACGTGCTTTTCATGTAGGTAATATTCTGCACCCTAAGGGGGTTATTCTGTGCCAAAAATAGCGGGCATCCCCGCTATTCGTGCCTTCTCCTGGCCACAACTTACTTCCCCAATGGTTGTGCAGGGAGGTTAGACGGGGCAGGGAAGGGGTGGAATCTGGGCAGTCACCAGCCCTGGACATACAGGGCCTCGGCCCTGTACGTCCAGGGCCAGTGACATGTGTGGGAAAGTTATTAACTTCCTTGGACATTTTTAAAGTGTGTGCCCGGGATACGGATGGGGCAGGGGAGGCCAGAGGACATTCCCTGCAGCCCGACCTTGGCCTTAGGAGGCCAGCTCAGGGGTTGGGTTGCGGAGAATATGCTTTATTTTGCAGTGGCCAGCATCGTGGCTCTTCAATGGAGCTGCAGTGCCATGGCAACATGACGCCATTGTGCCGTGGCTCCATTGAAGAGCCTTGACTGAGTTAGCTGGGGACAGTCCTGCATGTGCAGGCTGGACTGAATTGCAGTCCAGGCCTGCACGTGCAGGACTGTTCACAATTCTGATCCCACGGGGCTAGACGTGCCCCGCGGGATCAGAATCATGATCCCCTCTTACATCCGGTTCAGACCGGACATTCAGAGTTGATCAACGTCCGGGACAGAATCGGGTCCTAACTGTCTAAAGTATGAGGAGCTGCAGGCCATGGTAGGACATATGGTTAGATCCTCTCCTAGAGTGCATAACGTTTGGGTCCAGTTTCACAGTTATCTGGAATATGTTTGAAGGCAGCAGTTCCCTCTGTTGCGCGGCAGGTGCTCTCTGATGGGCTTGATCAGGAGGAGATCCTCTCAACGGGGAAACACCTTTGGGCAAGAAGAGCATGGCTCCTGGGGAAAAAAGTGATACTCTCGGTCTGGATGGTTGGAGATGCCCCCTCATATTGGCATTGGAGGAACAGTCTGCATGAGCTTTTGATAATGGATCACATCTGGGTTAGGGGTTCCCTGCAAAGGTTGAAGTGATTTTTGGCTATTTAGGGCTATCATATTGACACACTGCCCACACAGAGATGCAGCATAATTTTGAATTAGCTGTGATTGGAGAGGGGAAGATAGGTTCTTCCTTTCAAGGTGGGGGGTCTGGACTGCACAATAGCAACAAGATGGATGGTAGCTCTAGGAGATTGGAGGTGGGTTAGGGAGGGGGGAAGTTTTCTGAGTTTTTGGCTGGTGGCATGTGTAAGTGTTCCAGCATGCCAGCGGTTGCTGTATCTTGTTCATCTTTTTGGTCCAAGTACTGATGTGGTTCTAGTGTCCATTGGTATGTGAGAGGGGGAGGGACTGAGGAGGGAGGATCATAGGATGAAAAATGTAAAAATGCAAAAATGTATAAAAGAGTTCCCAGGGGCGGCTCTATAATGAGGCCAAGTGAGGTGGTGGCCTCAGGCAGCAACGTTTTGGGGGTGGCAAAAAATGTCTCCAAAAAGGCCGCCTCACTCGGCCTTCAAAACCTAAAAAAAAAATAACCCTGGCCGTTGAATCTGCTGCTGCTGCTGCAGCGGCAGAATGAAGTACCCCGCGGCTCCCCGCCTCCCCAGAAGAGCCTGATATTTTTTTCCCCGCGCCGGCTCAGCTTTGCAGAACCATGAAGGGAGAGCATTTCCCTTTCCCATGGCTCTGTTAATGTTGAGCCCGCCGGCGCTGATGAGGAACCGGCATTTCCAGCGCCAAGGGTAAGCAGTGGAAATAGCAATGGGCTAATGGGGGAGGGCTAGGACTGGAAATGGGCTGATGGGGGGTTAAGAATGGAAATAGGCTGATTGGGAGGGGGCTAGGACTGGTAATGGGCTATTGGGAGGGTTAGAACTGGCAATGGGCTGATGGGGGTTAAGAATGGAAATAGGCTTATCGGGAGGAGGGCTAGGACTAGTAATGGGATGATCGGTGGGGTTAGGCCTGGAAATGGGCTGATTAGGGGGGCTAGGACTGCAAATGGACTGATAGGGGGCTAGTACTGGAAATGAGCTAGGACTGGTAATGGGCTGATTGGGGAGGCTAGGACTGGAAATGGGCTAATAGTGGAGGGGAGGATAGTGCTGCTGGCCCTGGAAGAAAACTAGGGGCTAGGGCTACAATTGGGCTGATGTGGGGTGATGGGAGAATAGAACTGGAAGGGAGTGGATACTGAGAGGGTCTGCCAGGGGAAGGAGGGGGCAGGAAGGGAGCTGACACGGGGGAAGGAGGGGGCTGCAAAGGAGCTGATATGGGGAGGAAGAGGAGGTTGGAATGGAGCTGACACCTGGGATATACTGAAGGGGCACTGGAAGGAAGAAGACACTTGGGGATGGGGGTGGTAGGTGGCTAGGTAATGGGGAGGAAGCTGGAAGGGAGCTAACATGTGCGAATGACACTGGAAGGGGGATGGACAGAAGGTAGTGTGACAAGAAGGGAGCTGACTGGAGGGAGGGGTGGCACTGTGGACGTGAGCTGATACCTGGGATGGAATTTGGACTAGAATGTGCTGGACAGTGGGGAAGGAAGGGGACTGGAAGGGAATGAACACCAGTGGCAGTCATGGGAATGCAAGGCAGTTGACATTGGAAGGTACTGGGAGGGGAGGACTGGAAAGGGGGCTGATACTAGGGAGGGTTACTGGAACTGGAAATGGACTGATAGAAGGAAGTGAAGAAAACAAAAGAAGAGATAAGAAATGGCAGATGGACCATAGACCACAGAAAGAGAGCTAAGAGAAGGCAGGAAAGCAGAAGCCTCAGATCGGGATCAGCTTGATCAGAGAATAAAATGATCAGACAACAAAGGTAGAAAAAATAATTTAATTTAATTTTAGTGACTGGAGATTGTGCTATCTTTATATTTTACACAATATGGGGGAACTGCACTTCTTATTTATCTGATGTTGCACTGCATGCAGAGTCTGGCTTCTTGGGGTTTCAGTTTAAATTTTATCTACATATTTTTATTTTATTTATTTACATGCTCTTATATACTGTGCTATTCTGCATCAGTGTGGTTTACATTGAACAAACTGAAATTACATTGAACAGGGCATTATAACATGGAGATAACTATTTTACAGGGAACATGGGCTATGGAGGGTTAAGTGGCTTGCCCAAGACCACAAGGAGCACCTGTGGGACTAGAAACCCCAGTCCTTCTGACCCAAGGTTGCTGTCCTCTAGTTGGATTTGACCCCCTGACCTTCCAGCCTGAAGTACCTTGCCCCAACCACTAGGCCACTCCTCCACTCCATTTTTACTTTAGATTGTGGTTACTTATTCTGTACTTGGTGAGGGTCTGTGTTCTGAGTGTGTGACTGAGGCCAGGTGTTCGGTTAACATGGAGTTTGTACATAAAGATCTATACTGTACTGTAGTAATTTGACTCGTTCAGCTTTTCAAATAGGTGTATGGATGTTCCAGGGCCCACTGTAGTATTTACAGTGCTGCTTTTTTTGGATGGGCTCCTTATGTGAGTTTTGGAAGTTTGTGCTGATATGGTATGGTATGGTATGGTAGATTTACTCTTTGTTGTAGGGTTTTGTATTAGTTCACAATATGCCTGGTACTGGAAAATGTTTGGTGTTGTTGTTGTTAGTGAGATGATCAGAATCTGATTTTTTTTAAAGGTATTGAGTTCTGTGGGTGAATGTCCTGGTTCTGCTCTGCACCCACTGTGGATGCAAAATACATGTTGAAAAAGAAAAAGCAAGAACCATAACACAGTTTATAACAACAAAATAAAAATGAGTTATAATTTAGTTTTATAAACTGTGCTTTTTTAGTTCCTTGGTGTGCAAATATCTTGCATTTCCTCCATATAATCTAATTGGCTTTTTGGTTTGGTTCAGTCCTTCACCTCAGGCAGCAGATTGCCTTGAGCCACCCCTAAGGGTTCCTGCTTTATTAGCTTGTTCTTGGAGAAATGTTTTGAATGCCATGGTTTGCCTTAAAAAGATTCAAACATAAATTAGCATTGCAATGCAATATGGTATTTGCAGTCCCTGATTGTACCCATTGGAAACAGTGCTGCATGTCCCATAAGGCATCAGGACGGTTGTGAGAAATCCAAGAGTGGCTTAAAATCTCACTCCTGAACTGGGTAACTTGGTAACTCTGGTGACTTTTGGAACTCAGTAACTTGGTAGCTTTGCCAAAGTAAAGACCCTAATAGATTGATTCAGTCACCTAAACTGGTAAGAGTTTAAGAGAGAAAGCTACATGGTCAAGTTGCCTGAAGGGTTTTCTCTTCTCTCTCCTTCTGCACAGCTAGTAGGCAGGCGCTTTTCCTTACAGCTGGAACAGAGTGCTAATCAGAGTGTTTGCGGTGTGTATACTGAATAAAAGTTCTTTGTCTGGTCCTGAACTCTGTGGAAAGTCCTTCCTTTGCCTTGCAAGGACTCCTGCTCTAAAAATTACTCCAGTGACTTTTCTTGTGCCAAGTTCTTAGCCCTCTAAGCTCTAGGAGAAGTATTCTGGAGCCCTTGTTAAGATTTTGTTTCCTTATTGAATTCTTGGACATACAATCCTGAATCCTTGTGTGAAATTCCCTGTTTCTATTAAACTGTCAGAGACATTTACTAAACATACTCAAGATCCTGGTTAATGATCCATCTCAGAAATTCTGTGAAACCATGTGTAAGAAAGTAAAAGCTGCATTAGCTTCTGTGCCTGGAAACATCTAGTAACCTTTCAGGAACCTGCTGAGCTTTTCTCTGAAAAGTTTGATGGCATCCAAGAAGCATTAGCAGAGTTGCCAAGTTACCTAGTTCCAAGAGAGGGATTTTAGGTCAGTCCTGGCTTTCTGACAATTTCATATTTCATTTGTATTTGATATACCGTGTATCTAGCAAATCCTATCATGAAGTGTTATGGGACCTGCAGCATGGATTTCAATGGGTAGACTATAAATCCCAGGCTGCTTTGGGGTAAGTTCAAAACCAGGATCAGCCAAAAGTCTCCCTTCTGAAACTGGGTAACTTGCCATCTCTGCATTAGAGAGTTTCCTTATGGAGTGCTTCCAGTGGTTCCTGGCACACCCTCAGAAGTTTCTTACAGAAGAGGCCCAGATGCGTTTTACAGTATTTGCCTCTTCAGACTGCATCATAGGAAAAGCCTTACGCTAGGAACTCTCCTGTTGGATGGGAAAAGCCCACTTCTGTGCAGTCTGAAAAACTTGGTAACCATTATGACTCTGAGTTACCAAGTTACCCAGTTCCAGGTGTGAGATTTTAAGTCAGTCCTGGATTTCTCACAATCTCATCCTGATGCATTATGGGATCTGCAGCACTGATTTCAATGGGTAAAATCAGGGACTACAAATACCATACCACATTGCAAATTTAAAATTGGAACTGGCAAAAAATCTCCTGGAATTGGATAACTTGGCAACTCTGAACTCAGTTTGGGGTATACTCACCTACTTCAGAGATTTCTAAATCTGTGCCTTCAAGCCGTATTTCAAAGCCATCTCTTCCAAGACTTCAGCTCCTGGCATTCCAGTCCAGGTTATGCCTACCATTGCATCAGTGTTTCCTGCTTCATAATGTTCCAGCTCTTGGTCTTCTAGTACAGACTGCAGCTACCTTTGCTTCAGTGCTCCTGCTCCCAAGATTTCAACTCTCATGCCTCTAGTCTTGGTTTCAGGGATTCTCATACTGCAGACACCAGTTCCAGAGACTCCAGTCTTGGCTATTCCAGAGAGCCCAGCTCCAGAGACTGATTTCCATGGCTGTTCTGTGCAAGAGATTCTGATTCCAAAGACTCCAATTTCCATGGTATCAAACCTGGCCTCAAGGGATCTTGCATTCCTACATTCAGCCTCCATGATCTCAATAACTCCAAATACACTTATTTGGCCGCTGGACCTTTAGTTTTAGTACCAGGAGATTGTCACTAGGGGTCAGAGCTGAGCTGCCATTTTGAACTCGAAGGCTGGAAGCAAAAGGGGATCACACCTGTCCTGACACCACCAATGATACCCCTGGTAAGTGCCTGGAAGGAAGAATCAGCTGCCTCTTCAGTGGGGGGGAGGAGGTGGTGCTGACACCTGGAGAGGTGCTGGTGATACATTGCTTAATGCTGATGCCGTGGTTGGGGGGGGGGGTGAATCGAAGCAGGTCATGTAATAGTCTTAGGGGTATGTTTACTAAACCGCGCAATTGTGCGGGGCGCACTTGAGCATGCGGTAAGGTATCTTAGCACACGCTAATAGTGCGTTTTTGTGCCCCGCACAGGTGCGTGCTGCACTAACGGGCCCGCACAAGTGCACGGCGCGCTGATGTGCGATAGAGGCGTGGAAAGGCATTCTGAGGGCGGAGGAAGGCTCCCGAGGGGCAGAGGGACGGGGTCAATGAGTGGAGAGTGGGAGGGGAGAGGCTCCCCGCACAGGAGCGGGGCTGAAATTCAAGCTAAAAAATACCGCGAGTGAAAACCTCGCTTTAGAGCCGATTTAAAGGGAAGAGAAACCATTTCCGTCAGCAATGTACAGCAAAACCGGGGAAACCTCCAGAACGTGAGCAGTGTGATACATGTGCACAGTACAAAAGGGCAAATAAACCTCAAAAATGACCTCGAAAAAAGGGGAAAAAAACATAACCAAGCTGGCCAATAGTGATATCAATGGGCAACATTAAAAATCACTCCCAGGAAAGCTCCAAAAAAAAGAAATTATTTTTGGAAGGGTCTACGCTCCGTAGACCCTTCCAAAAATCATTTATTTTTTTTGGAGCTTTCCTGGGAGTGTTTTTTAATGTTGCCCATTGATATCACTATTGGCCAGCTTGGTTATGTTTTTTTCCCCTTTTTTCGAGGTCATTTTTGAGGTTTATTTGCCCTTTTGTCTCCATACAAGGTGAATGAGCTCACAGTAAAATTATGCAGAGCAGGGTTTCTGACTCGTTCGGCCAGGTTTCCTATCTCCAGGGACTGCACTGTCTCTGTGGCCACAGTGTGGTGCAGGGGACACAGCCAATGCCTGCAGAACCAGAGCATCACAGGTTCAAATCCCAGCTGGGGCTCCTGCCAACCCCATCCCCATATTTTACCCACCACCAAACAGAGATAGTAAAGACACTCCTTTATTGCAGAGAACATAAGCATGATTCAAACACCTATATTTTACCCTACACCGCACACACACCATAACAATGGGCATTACCTACAGGCGAGTCCCCCAAATGCAGTCCTGGAGTGCCACAACTCAATCAGGTCATATGCTGTTTCCAAGATAAGGACATGCCAGCATGTTGGCGGAAGGGTACAGGTGGTGGAGGGGGGAGTGGCTGCTAGCCACAGCAGACAGTGGCCTAGCCCTGTGCAGGCTGGCACCGTCCACTGCAACAGACAGGCTCTGTCGGATGTACAGTCATGGTCTCCCCAGGGAATGCAGCATATCTGTGGCAACACGGTAGTGCAGTGCACACAGACAGTGTGTACAAGAACAGAAGGTCACAGGTTCATAAACCCAGCTTGGGCTACTGCCAATCCAGTCCACATATTTTTCCCACAACTAAACCGTGATAGTAAGGACAAACCTTTATTGCTGAGAACATACGCATGGTTAATAAGCCTATATTTTACCCCACCAAGCACAGACACCATAAACAGGCGCATTACCTAGAGCAGAGTCTCCCAAATGCAGTCCTGGAGGGCCCCACACCATTCAGGTTCCATGCTGCCTCTAATAAAGATGCCTGTGCTGCATATCTATGCACCACCCCCATGGTATGCAGATTTAGATCATGCATATTCATGAGGGACAGCATGAAAACCCGAACAGTGTTTGGCACACCAGGACTGGAGTTGGGAACCTCTGCCGTAAAGCAGCAGCCAACAGGGGCAGACACACCCACACCCACAGGCCCCATTGGCCAATGCCTCCTGGAGAGGCAGGACATTGGGCCCTGCCTGTATCTCCCAATACTAGCAGTTGCATACCTTAGCAATGCCACCCTACACCTGGGTATACAGTACACACCTATCAAACGTTTCCTATGATTACTGGCAGATAGCAAGTCCTACGTTAAGCACAGTTTGCTCATTGAGCTCCATCATAACAATCTTTCTGATGTCTGCGGTGTGTGCTTCAGGTCTAGTCTCTGACAGTGTTTACCACCCTGGGGAGTGACCCCCAACAGTATTGCGTAGCATATCCATGCCTGTACTGTGCCCAGGACTGGTGTGGTGGGCAGGGCTGCTAAACTCCTCTATAGTAGCACAATGCTGGCATAGGTGTGGGAGTGTGTGTCTGTCTATACAGTGTGTGGTGGCTGCAAACACCTTCCACAGCCCACACTGCCAGCACTGTTGCCAGTATTGGCCTGACAATATGCATAATGAGGAGCAAGGTACCATGGGTATAGCCCAGACAGGGTGACCTGGCCAGGATGCATCTGCACAGGGCATAGGGCACTGGCTGGGACATTTTAGTGCCCGGCCACCACCTACACAGACAGGGTGACCTCAGTATGTCCTGCTGGGGATCACTCTCACCCTGACTGTGCAGTGACGACAGCATGGCTAGGCACCCCCATAGTGCTATATAGTATTTCTCTCATGTGATATTTATGGGTTTTCTTTTGGGGCCCAGTCACTGATTTATCTGCTTGTTGTGTATGCTGACATTACAGTTCTGGGTGCATGCATTTTCACTGGGAACATGCACTATGGACTAGCTAGCAGACTGTTTGCAGCTGGTATGTGTCTTGATGGAGTGGCTTGCAGGCTGCAGTGGCTGAAGGCTTGCTGCAGGAGAATAGCAGAGAGTGGTGGGGTGCAGCTTAGCATATCCAGGCCTAATGTCTGTCTGCTATTGTGTTATGGATGTGTACAGAGCTGCATTGACTGCCCTGTAGGGTGTCTGTTCCCCAGCCAGACTGGGGTTGATGGGTCCCCTCTTCTACCACCATTGCAGGGAGGTAGAATGTGGATCTGTTGATGGGAGACCCTGTTTGCTACCCTCGGCCCTGGGGGGGGGGGGCAGTGGTGCATTGCCCACCTGGGGGTCCATGGGGGCTACACCTGACTGAAACATCCAAGGTGTTTCTGCAGAAACTACCTATTTCACAGATTAACACTGCTTTGGACTTCCAACATGGCCTCTTTCAGGGAGGGATGGTGCTGTGGACCTGGTGCTGGGCGCCTCACCGCACCCTCAGGGTGAGCACAGTACCCGCACAATGTGACGGTGTGTAGCTACTCTGTGCCAGTAAAACACATGGTCACTTCCCCCTACCAGGCCGAGGTGCTGTGGGGGTGCATTCCCCATCTTGTATTTATCTGTGGACAGCTGATTTGCATGTGCAGTGCATCATGGGTACGGGTGGGCTAACCCTATCCTGGTGACCACAGCAGACTGTCTGTGTGGTGATGTGCACTCCCTCTGCAGCCAGCCAGGGGTTTGCTAGCAACTGTAGGGCTGTAGCACAATGGTTACTTCACTGCCTGTGGAGCCAGAGGTCATGGGTTCAAACCCACAGTGGGGTTATTTGATAGGGCTGCCCAAAGCATTATCTCTTTTTAATGTACATTTTTGCTGCCAGCAAAAACACCCTCAGTGTACTGTACCCATAAGGTGCCTCTGAGGGCGCTTTATAGGGCGCCCTATAGGGCACCTTATGGTTCCCGTCCATGTAAGGTGCACTATACATTATCCTGTGATGCAACTTATAGGGTGCCCTTTAGGGGACATTTTAGGGTGCCGTGGCGGACAGTGCACTTTATAAATTGCCCTATGGAGTGCCTTATAGGGTGCCTTATGCGGCACCTTCAATTACGGCACGTGAGGGCGTGTTTGCTGGCAGCAATTACTAAAATAAAAATAAAGTGCTGCAGGAAACAAAACATACATTGCAAAGCTGATGCCTCAGCCAGCCTTACGTATTAGACACACTGGGGAGCAAACTCATGACCCCTGTATCAGCAGTCAGTGCCTTAACCATTGTGCTCCACTGCTGCTTCTCCTTGTCTGGCAGCGCACCTACTTATGCTTTTCATTCCTTAAACTGCACAGTGCTGCCATAACGAACAGTACTCTGACCTTGCAGTACCTCATACGGCACCCTATAAAGCGCCCTATAAGCAACATTCTAGGGTGCCTTGGTGGACAGTGCACTTTAAAATGTGCCTTATGGGGCGCCTTATGTTAACACGCTTTGAGAGTGCATTTGCTAGTAGTGATAATTAAAATAAAACTAAAATGCCTCCTAAAGCAATCTTCTCCATAATACGTAATGCCTCAGCCAGCCTTGTTCATTGGCTACTGTGGGGGATTGAACCCCTGATCCCTGCACTATTGGTCAGTGTCTTAGCCATTGTGCTGTGGTTCTGGTCCTGTGCTTGCATATCAGCGTGCCGCCTTATGCTGCCCAATATTAAAATGCCTCCTAAAGCAATAGCACACTGCCTTATGCCGCCCAATATTAAACTGGCTCCTAAAGTAATGCCTCAGCCAACCGTCTTCATTGGGTACTGTGGGGGATTAAACCCCTGATCCTTGCACCATTGGTCAGTGTCTTAGCCATTGTGCTGTGGCTCTGCTCTTCTGCTTGCACATCAGCACGCCACTTATGCCTCCCGCGCAGCTTTCTCATGCGCTAATGTGCGGGGCGCACATGGGCGCTGCACACCTTAGCACATATTTAAATCCCGGTTTTTCTTTTTCAGAAAGAAATGCCCACTCCTTATATGGCACACGCACACTAGCGGGCCGCGCACATTAGCGGGGTTTTAGTAAACATACCCCTTAGAGGGGATGTGGGTTGTCATTTTGGCTTCATGTTATGATCAGGGGCGTTGGGGTGGTCTCAGTGAGCATTTTTTGTTAGGGCAGCAGCCATAGTCACCTCTTAATGAAATGTCCCTGAAACAAAAAAGCCAAAATAAACAAAATGAAAATGTATAAAAATAATACAAAAAACCTGTAAACAAAAGTTTTTTCCTGCATACCCTTACTTTTTCCTAAAAATAAACCTCTGGCTAATTCTTAACTTTAGACCAGTTAAGTCACTAAAAAGCCAAAAGTATCAATTTTAAATTTGGGCAGATTTGGGGTACACTGGGATAGCATTAAAATTTATATAGTGAGAAACAACATTCAGCTGCTCTCCAGCTATCTTAAATACTAACTCTGAATGCACAAATAAGTATAACTTTAAACAGATAACATAACATAACATAAGAAATGCCATACTGGGTCAAACCAAGTACCCTCAAGCCCAGCTTCCAGTTTCCAACAGTGGTCAATCCAGATCACAAGTACCTGGCAGGTTCCCAAAAAGGCACACAGGTTCCACGATGTTTGTCCCGGGGCAAGCAGTGGATTTCCCAGGTCATCTTTAATAATATTTTATAGACCTTTCATCCAGCAACTTGTCCAAACCTTTTTTAAACCCAGCTACACTATCAGCCTTCACTATATCCTCCGGTAACAAAATTATCTGTTTATATCTACGAGGTGTGATCAAAAAGTATCGAGACTTGTCGTGTAGCTATATAACAATACGTTGTCCCATAATGCTATTAAGCATGCAGTAACCTAGTTATGTGCTCTGCATGTGCAAAGTGTAGCATGGCTGCAGCACACCTGTACTTTTTTTAATCACATGCTGTTTGGTATCATAGAAAAGCAGTTGATCAGATTTACGATGAGTGAAAAAACTGAGCAGCAAATTTGCATTAAATTCTGCCAGAAACTTGGAGATTCATGTAAAGAGACTTATGACAAGTTACAGCAAGTATATGGCAATGAATTCATGAGTTATGCTCAAGTTTTGACTGGTACAAACATTTCCAAGAGGGCCGCCAAAGTGTTGACAGTGATGAACGTTCTGGAAGACCATCCACAAGCAAGAATGAAGAAAAAGTTGAAGCAGTGCATGCCGCAATACGTTCAAATCGTCGATTCACTATCAGGGAGCTTGCTGAGGACATGGACTTTCTTACTGACAATTTGGGGATGAGACGTATGTCTTCAAAATTTGTACCGCAAATCCCTGACCAAAAAGATCGACTGTCTGCAGCCAGGGAGTTGTTGGAATGGTTTGAAAATGACTCAGATTTCATCAAAAAGATTATTACTGGTAATGAATCATGGGTTTATAGTTATGACCCAGAAACTAAGGCTCAATCCTCACAATGGAAGACTCCAAACTCCCAGACCCAAGAAAGCAAGTCAGGTGAGGAGAAATGTCAAGGTCATGCTCACAGTTTTCTTTGATTACCAGGGTATTGTTCCTCATGAGTATGCTCCAAAAGGCCAAACCATCAATAAGGAGTACTATATCCAAGTTCTGACTAGCTTGAGACATGCAGTTCGTCGTAAGAGGCCAGAGTTGCACAGGAATAGTGAATGGTTGCTTCATCACGATAACGCCTCAGCTCACACATCACATCTGTCCAGCAAATCTTGGCCAAAAACCAAATTGAGCAAGTCTATCAGCCTCTGTACTCACCTGACATTGCATCCTGTGTGCCCCAGGGATCTGTCCTTGGTCCGATTCTTTTTAACATCTTTGTTAGCGGAAGGGATGTTAGGTAAGGTTTCCCTCTTTGTGGATGATATCAAAATCTGCAATACAGTAGACACCCAGGAAGGTGTAGATAACATGAGGAGGGATCAAGCTAAGCTTAAAGAATGGTCTAGAATTTGGCAGCTGAGATTTATTGTTAAAAAATGCAAGGTTATGCATTTGGGCTGCAGCAATCCAACTGAGCAATATAGTATAGAGGGTGAAGTACTTTTGTCCACTAAAGAAGAGCGGGACCTAGGCATGATTGAGTCTGATGATCTTAAAGTAGCTAAACAGGTAGAAAAGGCAAAAGCAAAAGCTAGATGGATGCTTGGGTGCATAGGGAGAAAGAATGGCCAGCAGAAGAAAGGAGGTGATAGTCTTTGGTGCGACCTCATTTGGAGTACAGTGTGCAATTCTGGAAACCGCACCTTCAAAAGAATATAAACAGGTTGGAGTCAGTACAGAGGGTGGATACTAGAAATGGTTAGTGATCTTCATTATAAAGGTTATGAGGACAGGCTTAAGGATCTTAATATGTACACCTTAGAGGAAAGGCGGGATAGAGGTGATATGATTGAGATGTTTAAATATCTCCATGGCATAAATGTTCAGGGGGAGAGCCTCTTTCAATTGAAAGCAAGTTCTGCTACGAGGGGACATGGGATGAGGGTGAAGGGGATAGATTCAGGAGCGATTTGTGGAAACATTTCTTTACGGAAAGAGTGGTGGATCCGTGGAATAGTCTCCCACTGGAGGTGGTGGAGATGAAGACTGTATCTGAATTCAAAGAAGCATGGGACAAACACAGAGGATCTCTAAAGGAAAAAAGGGGACTGTTATTGTGGTTGATACGGAAGGACAGACTAGATAGGCCATATGGTCTTTTTCAGTCGTCGTGTTTCTATGTTTCTTGTTTCCGAAATGGAAATTATCCCTGAAAAGAAGGAGATTCGACAACTTGGAGACCATTAAGCAAAATTCAGCACAGCAGCTTCACAGCATAACGAAAAAGACATTTCAAAATTGTTTCCAGCAGTGGCAGGAACGCTGGAGGAAGTGTGTTTTATCAGAAGTAGACTATGCTGAAGGATACTGAGGGCAATAACTGTCAGTGTTATACTTCCTGTATTATTGTACAAGTCTCAGTACTTTTTGATTGCACCTCTTATTAATGAATTTTCAATAATCCTACTTAAACATTAGCGATCACTGAAAATTATAAGTTATCCATTTAAAGTAATGCTTTAGCCATCTACTGACTCTTGGCCTTCTAGATTATAAGATATCTTGGGCAGAAAACCATATTTAGGTCAATATTCAAACTCCATGGTTATATTTTTTAAGCAGCAGGGGCAGCTTCAACTCCAGAATCCAGATATCCTCCACGGCTGAATATCTAATTTCAGCGTCAACCACTGTTGCTATTCGGATAGTGGTGATATTCAGCCAGTATCCAGATGGCAAAATCGCATAAAGTTAGGACAGCCTTTTTCTTGACCTAACTTTATGCAGTCATTTATCCAGTCAGCAGACTAAAAATCAGCACCTACGGACCGCCCTGGCACTATCCGGACAGTGCTGTGGCAGTTAGAGGGGATATTTGGAGCTACCATCTGGTTAGTGCCTCTGAATATCCCTCTCGGTGGGGTTTATCTGCTAAGCAGATCCTGCTAACTGGATAAACCCTTTTTGAATACTGGGCCCATTCTACAGTGGTGGGATTCAAAACCTCCTAGGAACCGATTCGGTTGGTGAAGGGAATCAGCTGGGTCGCACTGAGTCACGCCAACCGGTTCCTAGCATTTTTCACATTCACCAAACCAGTCCCAACAGGCCGTGTCACTGCCACATCTTCACTGGCAGGATTCAAAACACCCGACAATATTTTGATGGCATCGGGAGGATCACGGCATCAGGAGAAGTCCCCGATGCCATCAAAATACTGTCGGGTGTTTTGAATCCCGCCAGTGAAGATGTGGCAGTGACACGGCCTGTTGGGACCAGTTCAGTGAACGCAGAAACGCTAGGAACCGGTTCATGCGAACGAGTGCGACCTGGCTGAACTCCACTACTAACATTATACCGGAATATAAAATTCCTTCTGTTCAGAATTTGATAGGCAAGTAAACAAATCCCGTTTTCAAACATTCCTGCAACAAAATATAAAACTATAACATTGTATATATTTTCAAAAAAACAAGTTTTCTTTTCAGAATGGATTTCGGATTGATGAAAAATGAAGGGTTTAATTTATCAGTTCAAACCTGTTCTTTTACAAGTTAAAATTCTTGTTAAGCTATCTCAATCAGTCCTTGTAGTCTGCCTTTCGAAGCTTTTGAACTTCAGGATTTTGCTGCCTATGTATGCATCCATCTGTCCAACCACATCCTAAGGGACCCAGAAAGTGAGAGAGACAGTCTGTTTAGTGTCTGTGTAAGCAGTTGCTCTCCATCTAAATCTCCTCTTCGCCACACTGTAACTAAAAACCTACTCATTTCATTTAAAGTATTCATTTAAAACTTGACTGATTCGGAATGTGTTTTTCCACTCAATTGACCACATTCTCACTGGCCTATTGAATCCTCAGCACTGGATTCCATTTGGGCAGATAGCAACTCGCTAACTTTGTTCCTTTTTGCTAATACAAACACATTCTTCAGCATGATTACAGAAGGAAAAAATCATAATACCTATAATATCAGTCTCCTAACTGGAACTGAATGGTATCAAAATGTGAACATCAGAGATGTGCATGGCAAAAAATGGTCGGTTCGTTTTCACATCATTTGGCTTTCCTCTGATCTTTCATTGCTTTTTTGGGGGGGAGGGAGGTCATACATTTGTTTTAATTTTTAAAAATCTGCACATTGCATTCTGACGAACGCACATCCGTAATGAGCAAGAACACAGCCCATGATTACATTCTTTCATGAAGAGCTAGCATTTCCTTAGCCGTTTCATTTTCCAAAAGGACATTTTCATATAAAGGCTGAGTGTGCTCAGTTTGGCTCTTTTCATTGGAATACTTCAGGAGAGCAATTTTCTAAACCATTTAACCTGGTATACAGCTGTCTGAAAATAACCCTCATTCAATTCAGTTAAAAGCACCATGGGATTCCATAGTGGGCAAATGTTCAGCTGGATTGATGGAAAGTATTCCTGTGGAGGTGTTTTGGGCAATATCTTCTTTTTTCAAATCTAGGTGAGATATGTTCTATAGAAATTTTGCTCAGTTATAAAAGTCTGTGGTACTTTGTACCCATGGGAATTTGTAAAAGTAAAAAAAAGATATATTTTCCCTTTGAAAATTAGATATAAGACATACCTGTGGACTTTGCATGTAGGCAGATGGTTTGAACACTGTCCCATAGCTATTGCTTCTGTAAGTATTTCTGGAGTTACAACAGGTCCCATTCTATTTTTTGACATGTTTACCCCATACGGTCATTTATATTATAAGACAGTATAGGGTATATGTGCTGAAGTTTAATAACAGTTTTATCACATGTTAAAGCCAGAGTCTATGGTCTTGTGATTCTGCTGCCTTGATCAGGGCTGCAAAATTACATCTTTCCCATGGAACCGGCTAGTGGCTGCAGAATTGTTGCGGGAGGCTGGGGATCCAAACTGGGTTGTGGATGCAGAGGACTCTGGTGGCCATTCATTTGAACTTCTCAAACCACTGTGCTACTCCTCTGCTCTGGGTGGAATGAAGCTACAAATTATATTGTTTCCTAACCCACCTTGGAAGAAATGTCTTCCCACAGCAGGAAGAAGATGAAAGTAACAGCAGTGCTTCACCTTTTGTTGTTGACCAGGTGCAAATGGATTGTTTGAAGCATGTGGTTGTATGGATAGCAGAGAGTGAGGGGGGCGCACCTTGAGACACTGACACTGCTCTTCTCCTTTTGTTCAATTATCATGGGGGTGGGACACAAGAAAAAAGAGAAGCTGGGGGATGGTGGGGTTTATTTTGGAGATGGGCTATGAAAGAAGAGTTGGTACATGGCCAAGGTTTACAGGGAGGACTACGAAAGTAGAGCTAGAATATGATATTTTTGTTGGGAGTAACAGTGAAAGAGGAGCTTGATGATGGCATTTGAGGGGGGAAAGGAGGGGAAGCCTGCAAAAAGAGACAGCATATAAGACCTTTGGCAGAGGGGAAGATGAAACTGTACTATGAAATGACATCTGAACACACATCACCAAAGCTAGTAAAATCACCCAGACTCTGTCTTCACTTGAACAGAGAAATCAGTATGGAAGTGAAAGAGGCGAAAACATCCCAGGATGAGGAGAAACCAAAACTTGTAAACCTCTAAGCTGTAGGATCAGCAACCACTCTGCCTAGGAAGCAAAGAGTTGATGACTCCTTTCTGAGGGGTACAGAGATCTCCTTCTGCTGACCAGACATGATGTACTGGGAGGTGTGTGTCTGCTTTGCCAAAATCTCAGATGAGCTTTTCCTTGCCAAATCCAAGGGCCTCTACTCACTCCTCATTCTTCTTGACCTATCTGCTGCTTTTGACACTGTCAGTCACCACCTTCTCCTTGATATGTTGTACTCTGTTGGATTTCAGGGCTCTGTTCTGTCTTGTTTTGTTTTTTTTCTTTTTTTTATCTCTCCCATTGCATAGATCCTCCTCTACTGCTATCCCACTGTTGGTTGGTATACCTTGGGGCTCTATCTTGAGACCTCACCTCTTCTCTCTCTATACTCATTCCCTTGGCACCCTAGTTCCCTCCCATGGTTTTCAGGATCATCTTTATGTTGATGACTCCCAGATATATCTTTCAGCATCAGAAATTTCTCCAGGAGTCCAGGCCTGAATCTCAGCCTGCTTGAATAATATTACTGCCTGGAGGTCCCACCGCCACCTGAAAACAAGCATGACCAAAACGGAGCTTCTTATCTTTTCCCTTAAACCCACCATCCCACTTCCTCCTTTCTTTATGTCTGTGGATAACACTGCTGTCTCCCTGGCCCATAACTTTGGTAATCTTGGGATCATCTTCAACCCATCTTTCTCTTTCTCTGCACATATCTAACAGATAGCTAAAACCTGTTGTTTCTTCTCTATAATGTTGAGGCCGCGGGGCAGGGTCCCGGGCGGCCGAAGGTAACCAGGCGCTCGGCCCGGTGCGGGGACCCTGCCCATGGCCTGTGTTTTGGGGCGGGGGCACGCAGGGCATCATTTGGATTCATTAGCTCACCCGGGCCCGGAGCGGGCACGAGCCAATGAGAAGAGCTGACTGTGGGGGGGGGGGTTTAAAGGAAGCGCGCGGCGTCGTCGGTCTCTTTCGGCAAGACCGGCAGCGGGTGCGAGGGCTCTGGCTTCGGGCTTGACGGGCTTACCTCTTGGCTGGAGCGGCGTGCATTCTGGGTCCTCGGCGTATTTCGGGTGGAGGAGTCCTTCGGCCGGGGTGCCCTGCAGATCCGGAGCCTGCTTTACCGGTAGGGTGTGGGATTGCGGGGCTGTTTGCGGGCCCGCGGCTAACTTAAAAAAAAAAAAAAAAAAACGGGGGCAAGACGAAGACGAGCGGGTGAGGCAGCGGGAAGAGGGGAGGAGAAGGTTTTGTGGCGTTCTTTCTGTTGTCGTCAGCTGCGGGTGAGCGGGGCCTGTGAGGGGAGAATGCCGCCGCGGAAAGGAAAGCAGGCCAGTGTTGGGGGACGTGGCAGGGGAGAGATTGAGGTGGATGGCAGGCCAGGAGGGCGGTCGGGGCCATCGGGGGGGCAGTCTGATGGGGCCAGTAGGGGAGCTGCTAGAGATAGGCCTGGACAAAGGGTGGCTCTTGGGGCCAGGGGCAGGGGTGCTATCGGCAGTAAAGGGGTTGGAGGAAGGAGGGGCAGGGAGGCAGCCTCAGTGGGGAGGCAAAGGGGGAGGTCTCTTATCAGGGGGCGCAGGGGGGGGGTGGAATTGGACCCAGTGCAGCGGGTAGGGGAAACCGGGCCGCATGATCGAGGGAGGGGTATGGCAACAGATGGGTTATCCGGTGTGGAGGTGATTGGTGGGGGGGATGGGGGTGGGGCGGTGCAGGGGTTTGCTGGGGTTGGGGTGGCGGGGGTGGGGGCCACGTTTGGGATGGACAAGGGCTGGTGGGGTGGGGTGGGGGCCAGTATTGTCAGGTTGGGCCGCTCCGTGGCATGGGGCCCATAATTTTGGGCAGGGCCCCCCGTTACAGAGGGGGGTAGATGGGAGTGTTGGAACCCCGGGTGGGTATGCACCCTGGGAACACTGGCGGGGTGGGGGCCAAGGCTCTTCGAGGGCCGAGTGGTTGTCTCCTTGGCAGCCGTGTGGCTCCCCTTTCATCCTCTCTCCCCCCTCTTCTTCTTTTTTGTCTTCACAGGTTTCCCCATTGGCTCAGACAGCAGGGCAGATGTTTGGTGTCCAGCACGCAGCAGTAGAAGATGGGTCTGGGGTGGCATCAGGAGGATCCCAGATGCGCGAGGCCAGCCCAGCGAGCCTCACGGGAGCGCAGTCATCTGGCTCTGGGACGCGGGAGCCCGAGGTGCGGACGGAGGATATGCAGGCTGGTGTCGGTGGAGCTGTGGGTGAGTTGTCAGTGGGCAATGGGGGTGGGGGTGGGGTGAATCTGTCGGAGGGGCAAGGGGGTGGTGGGCGTAAGGCTAAACGAAAGTGCAGGCATTCAAGTCAGCGGCATCGCAGTTCGGAGTCTTCCTCGTCGTCCACCTCTTCTGCTTCTTCATCCTCGCTTGCGCCTTCCCGCTCTGGGCAAGGGGTTGACCAGGTGCCAGTCGGGTCCTCCGGAGGGAAGGGCGTGCCTACGCTGGTTGCATTCGCGGAGTTATGGGAAGGGGTCCCTCGTCATTTGCGGCGTAAGATATGGAAGAGGCGGTACATAGATATATTCAGATTGCTAGAGGGCAGGAGGCGGTCGGGTGAGAGTAGGAAGAAGCGAAAGGAGAATGAGAAGGCGGGTCGGGTCAAAAAAGTATCGTGCAATGTTCTCAATTGGGTTAGAGCTTTTTTAAGGTTAGCGAACGTCTGGGGTCGCCAGGCTCCGGAGGATTATGGAATGCTGTTGGCATATGCGGACTCTATTTTGGAAGCCGCGCAGTCTCATGGCGGTTTTGCGTGGTTGAATTACGACAAGAAGTTTCGGGACAAGATGGAGGAGAGTAAGGGGCTGTCCTGGGGTACGCAGGATATCAATCTATGGTTAACCCAGATGTCGGCTGGGGCGGGTGGTAGTGGTGGGGCGGGGGTGCGTCCTGGGGCGGGTAGCGCGGTGGGAGTGGGGCGGCCCTTTCGTGCCTACGGAGGTACTCTGCCGCAGAAAGCAGGGGGAGGGGGTACAGGGGACATCTGTTGGCGTTTCAATAGGTCCTCGTGCCCTTTCCCTGACTGCAAGTTCCGGCACGCGTGCTCGGCCTGTGGGGGCGGACATTCTGCCCTCAAATGTTTCAAAAAGGGCGGCGCACCTCTTACTACCACGGCCCCCAAGCAATAGCGATTTAATGGGGTTGTCTCCCACTCCAATTTTACGGAAGGTGATATGCGAATGGTTGAGAGCTTATCCGCGGAGGCGGGAGAGGGAGGTGTTGGAGCGGGGGTTTTCGGAGGGGTTCATTATTCCGGTGCAAGGTACTATAGTAGGTAGGTCGGCGCGCAACTCTCCCTCGGTGCGGCCCTTGGCGTCGGTGGTTTGCGAGAAGTTGGCAGTTGAGCTGCGTTTGGGTAAGGTGGCGGGTCCTTTTGCTGAGCCGCCTTTGGCAAATTTGGTGGTTTCCCCATTGGGGGTAGTGCCCAAGAAAGAGGCAGGGAAGTTTCGTTTGATACATAACCTCTCTTTCCCGTTAGGGGACTCGGTGAATGATCATATCCCAAAGGAGCTGTGCGCGGTTTGTTATGCGTCGTTTGATGAGGCGGTGAGTCTGGTTAAACGTTGCGGCCTGGGGGCCCAGTTGGCGAAGGTAGACATCGAATCGGCTTTTCGGTTGTTGCCCGTTCATCCGTCGTCGTTTTATTTGTTGGGTTTTTCTTTTGATAATGAATTCTATGTGGACAAGTGCATGCCGATGGGCTGTTCGGTGTCGTGTGCCTACTTCGAGATGTTTAGTACCTTTTTACATTGGAATTTAGTACGGAGGGTGGGCTGTGGGAATGTTGTGCACTACCTTGATGATTTTCTGTTTGTGGGGGCAGCGCGGTCGGAGGATTGTCAACAGTTGATGGATGGTTTCCTACGCATGGCTAGCGCGTGTGGGCTCCCGTTGGCCGTCGACAAAACGGAAGGCCCCGCCACTTGTATTACTTTCTTGGGGGTTGAGATTGACTCGGTTGAAATGGTGGCACGCCTTCCGATGGATAAGGTGGTGAAATTGCGGATCCTTGTCGCTAATGGGTTAGCGTCCGCTAAGTTATCCTTGCGTGAGCTGCAAATCTTGATCGGATCTTTAAATTTCGCGTGCACAGTTATCCCGATGGGCCGTGTTTTTATGCGTCGGTTAGCGGCGGCCACGGTGGGGATTAGTAAGCCACATCATCGTATCAGAATGTCCAAAGTCATGAAGGCCGATTTGAGAGTTTGGGAAGTTTTCTTGGAGGATTTTAATGGAGTGTCGGTTTTGATGGAGGCGGAAGTGTCCAGTGTTGATTTGCAGCTATATACGGATGCGGCAGGCAGCGGTGGTTTGGGTATTTACTTTGGGGGGGATTGGTGTGCGGCACGATGGCCTCAAGCGTGGCACGCAGCTGGCTTGACTAGTAACATTACGTTCTTGGAGCTGTTTCCTTTGTTGGTCATCTTGCACCTGTGGTCCGAACGGTTGAGAAACCGCAGAGTGGTCTGGTGGTGTGACAACGAGGACATGGTTGCAGTGGTCAATCGGTTTACGCCGCGTTGCGTACAGGTCACGGGTTTAATGCGGGACATTGTTTTAGCCTGTTTGCGTTTAAATGTAGCTGTGAAGGCTCGGCACATTCCGGGTTGCACTAATACCATTGCTGATGCTCTTTCTCGTTTCAAGTGGGAGCTTTTCCGGACCTTGGCCCCAGAAGCGAGCGAGGAGGGCTTGGCGGTCCCAGAGCAATTGTGGAGGATTGGCCAGCGGAAATGGTACGCCTGCTGAAGAATTCTCTTTCACCTGCGACGTGGTCGGCCTACTGGAGAGGATTTGACGCTGTTTTGGAGTACCTCGAGTCTCAGGGATGGCGGCCCGGAGCTGCTGTCGATGGTTTGCTGGGACAGTACATAGTGTTGGCTAAATGCAATGGTTTGTCCCGGGCCTCAGTTCGGAGTCGGTTGGCGGGATTTACCTTCTTTGCCAGGGCTGCCGGCTGGGGATTTGCGAGGCCTGGGTTTTTGGCTCAGAAGTTATTACGGGGCTGGGAGAGAGCTTGCCCGTCTTCTGGGGATGCACGGTTACCAGTGAAACACGACTTGCTTGTCCGGCTTTGTGCGACACTGCCGAGTGAGGCGTCGTCACGCTATGAGGCTGTTCTTTTTAAGGCATTGTTTTGCTTGGCCTTTTTTGGGGCTTTTCGGATCGGAGAGCTGGTGGCTAGCGCTGGCAGGGCCTTGCGGGCTGGCGGCTTGTTGGCTAGTCATGTGCAGATCGGGGGGGGGCAACTGCGGGTTAAGCTGGCTAGATCAAAGACTGACCAGTTGGGCAAAGGGTTGTGGGTGGTTCTTCATGAAGCAGTTTCCCTTTCGACTTGCCCAGTGTCGGCAGTTAGGGACTATTTATCAGTGCGTCCGGTTGCGGGTCGTTTGTTTTTCTTGCATGAGAATTCATGTTGCGTGACCCGCTTTCAGGTGACGGCTGTGCTGAGACTGGCTATACAGCATTTGGGCTTGGATCCTACGCGCTTTGCGCCGCATTCTTTTCGTATTGGTGCGGCGACAAGTGCAGCGGCGGCGGGGCTTTCAGAGGCGGCGATTCAGAGCATTGGCAGGTGGCGGTCACAGGCCTTTAAAGGTTATGTGCGTTTATGATGGGTGCTGGTGGGCGTGGGGATAACCTCTGTTTTCTTTTTCAGATGCTGTGCGGTGCCCGCATGTATGCTGGATGATCGGACATTCATTTGTGCATTGGGCGGGACTGCAGGCAGCTGAACGTTGTGATAAGGAAGTTTATCATAGTTCAGGAAGGAGCTATAATAGAGGTGAAGTGACTCTGAACAAGCAACCTGTCTGTTCTGGTAGAAATAGTAAAACAGAATGTTTCCATAAAAGACTACCAGTCCCAGAATGCACCAGGTTTCCAACAGCCATTAGAAGAGCTGAAGTGGGGAAACGTGTGTTCAATCAGGAGGGCTATGAGGTAATCCCCAAGCACTCATCTCCAAGGGCAGGGCTTGATTCAGCACAGCTGCGCTGTGCTAGGGTGGAACATTCATCTAAGCAGGATAAAAGAAAAGCTTATTCTACAGAGAATCATCATCTTGATCAAAAGCATCAGAAGCACCTTGATCATCCTGATCATCATCATCAGCAGAAGCCACAGCTGACGGACAGAGAGAGCAAGAAACACTTTGGAAGAAAGAAGAGAAAAGCATTTGGGAGGTCTAAAGGAGTCCATAGCAGTACGTATACTGGGAGGCATTCCAGAGGCAAGCATACACCATTGGACTGGGGAAAGCCAGAGGAGTGGGGTTGCAGAGCCAGGAATCCCCGGACGGCACCTGTGAGGGAGACGGCTGCACTTGGAAGGGACCCTAAGACCAGTGCCAGAAGGTATGTGAAGAGAGATCCAGTGTCCAGGGATCTTGATTGGAAGGCTGGACATAAGAACTGGACTACATACTGGCCAGGATATTTAGAGAGGAACTCTAACAGCAATGGAAGCTCAGGTATGAACACTGATCTATGCCCTAGCTCTTCACGGGGAAGACAGCAGGGAAACAAGTATTGTCCTGAGAGTGTTCCATTAAGAAATTCCTCTGTGCCAATCCATGATATTGAACCCATGATAGTTGAAGAAGGGGAAGATGTGGTAAATGAAAATTATGAATACATGGATTGCTCTCTGTCTAAACGTCTGTGGTAATATGCTGTTACAAAATACAACAACCATCACAAAGAAATATAAACTTGTTCTTTAATCTACTCAGAAAAGCTTCTGAGTAGGATTTGAGCCACGTAATAGAAAGTAAACCAGCCAAGAGGGTTTCAGCTGGTAATTGTTAGCAATTGAGCCTTGCTTAATTGCCTGTGAGCTCTGAAGGGACACTTCTGAGTGTGTGTGCAGATACAAGAAGTTATCCCTGAAAAAGAACCGTTTTTTTTTCCTACTTTGTGGGTTTTTGTTTGTTCTTTGAAGCACTGCTAAGGAGATATTAGCAGGAGTCTACAGAAAAGACCTTTCTGTTCCCATCAAGGTCTTTATGCTTTGATTTGATTTGCTTAACAAGTTCAGCTGTTGTTTTTCCTTATTTGTTTTTCTAAGTATAATACTGAAAGCAAGTATTCCTTTCTATGTGCTACCAAGTATATCTGTGTTGGGAGAAATAACCCCATAAATAAAATATCTTCTTTGCTTTACATTCGAGCAAGCACAACTAATTTATTGTGAACGGCTGAGTCTGGTATGAATGGACTACATTTCCCACAATCCTTTGCAAGTCATATTAATATTTGCCTTTGCCAAGACTGTGGACATTCTCAACCAGCGCCCCCTTTTACAGATGGCGTAGTTTTCGGATTGCTTTTGTGCAAAGGATTTACATGCTAAGGATTACAACTAAAGTCTGAAGAAAAAAAGAAAGTTCAAGTTTAAAAGCTGGAAAAAAAGATTTCCCTTAACTACACTTTGGAGGAAGAGGTGGCTGATCCAGGTAGCTGTCCCGGGAGGAAAAGACCCTGTGCAGAGCTGGATTCATCACTGGCATAAGGTAATAAGTACCTGGGCATGTCTAGTGGTGGATGGGAGTAAGGCACAGGGGTAATTGAAAATAAAAATTAGGAGAAAACACCTGTTTGGAAGGTGGTGCACTGTGGGTTTTTTTTCTTTGTTTTCTTGCAGGGATCAAGATGGATCCAAAGGAACTAGCTGAATGGATGGCAGCCCAGTTTAGCAGGCAACGGGAGCTAGCGCTGCAGGCTCAGGACACTGCTATGAAAGCCTTAATGGACCAGCAGAGGCCAGTGCTTGATCTGGTGAAAGCCTTAGTTAATCTGCAGAACCAAAGTGGACCGGATGCAAGACCAGCAGTAAATACTGGTATACCACATGTGGACAGTGTGGGACTCAATCAGGGAATTGGGACATTTAGTTTTGGGAAGCTAACGCCAGATGACAATGTTGATGATTTTCTAGAGTCTTTTGAGAGAGTGGCACAAGCATTAGCATGGCCAGAGACCCAGTGGGCAGTAAGGCTGGCAGCCTCATTAACTGGAGAGGCGCTTGCAGCTTATAGAGCAATGCCAGCAGCTCAGGCTTTGAATTATAAAGATGTAAAGGCTGCTATTAGAGATCGCCTAGGGTTGTCTATTTCAGAGTATAGGCGAATGTTTAGGGCTACTACATTAAGAGTGGGTGAAACACCCAGGGCTCTGAGTCAGAGAATCAGAGGATTGGCTGTAAAATGGTTGGAGCCTGAGGGAAAGACGGTAGAAATGTTATTAGACATTATTATGCTTGAACAATTTATGTCTGCTGTACCTAAAGATCTGCACACTTTCCTTATACAGCAAAATTGCCAAAATCTTGGAGAGGCAACCATGCTAGCAGAGAGATTCTTGGAAGCCACGCAGGCTTGCCATAGAATGGGTGGCCCTCTGAAGATTGGTGCTGAGGCAAGCTGTGCTGTATCAGAAAAGAAAATGGTTTAAAACTGTTTCTGAAAATAATTGTACGGTGCCAGCCCAGATGACACAGTGGAGTAAAAAGAAATGTTTCAAATGTGGAAAATGGGGACATTTAGAAAGGGGATGCCAGACACACACTAGCTTGATGGGTGTTGATTTAAAACAGCCCAAAGAAGGATTTCTTTTGATGGTTGATGTGCAGGGAATTACCACAAATGCTCTGTTAGACTCTGGGGCAGACCAGAGTATGTTGTCAAAGAGGCTTTGGAAGAGGATAGAGGCCCAAGAAGGATTTGTGCCTAGAACCCCTGAAAGCCAAATTCACATCAGATGCATTCATGGTGCTGCAACATCATATCCTACCTATAGGCTAATGGTTAAGTGCCTAGGGAAACAAGAGGAAGTTCTGTTAGCAGTGGTGCCTAGGCTACCATTTGATTTGGTTCTAGGAAAAGACTGGCCAAGATTTAAGCAGGGACTAGTGAAAGGGCTAGGAAAGAAGGAGGGAGAAGGAATGATGGAAATAGCTCCCGGGCCTTTGTTTGGAAGTCCTCAGTCCCTAGCTAAAAAGATGGTTAAGCTTCCAGAAGGCCAAACTTTAGGTAATAAGAGGGGCCTTGTATCCACCCGCTCGCAGGCTAAGGTAGAGAGCCAAAAGGAGGAGGGGGAGCAGGCAGAGTTATCAGGAGACTTACCCTCTCATGATGATTTAATAACTCCACCGTCTGGGAAAGTAAGAAAGTTGAAAGCACAAAAGCAGCGTGAGAGACTTTGCAGAGCACAGGGTAGGGCTGACATGTTGGCAGGTCAAAGTTTACCCTGGGTGCCAGCTGAGTTAGTGGCAAAGTTTCCTAACTTTCCACAAAAACAGCGAGCTGATCAAGCTCTCACCCGAGCTTTTAAGTATGCTCAGGAGGTCAGGGAGGAGTTGCCCAGATTCAGACTAGATAATGAAATATTATATAGAGAGAGTCAGGACCCCAGAAATGGGACCATTCGTAAACAATTGGTGGTACCCACAACTTTCAAAGGGCTAGTACTTAGATTAGCATATGATCATCCAGTTGGAGGTCATAAAGGGATGCAAGGAACGCTGGATCAAATACTTATGCGTTTTTACTGGCCAGGTATTTTCAAAGAAACTGCCCAGTTTTGTGCTGCATGTCCAGCGTGTCAGCGAGTTACAGCAGCTCACCCACCGGTGGTGCCTTTGATTCCCATGCCAATTATCACAGACCCAATTGGTCGCATTGCCATGGATATTGTAGGCCCATTAGTCAAAACGCCCCGAGGTTTCCAATACATCCTAGTTATGGTAGATCAGGCAACAAGGTTTCCCTGGGCCATACCATTGAGGAATGTTTTTGCAAAAACAATAGCTTTAGAGCTAGTAAAATTGTTTTGCGGAGTGGGATTCCCAAGAGAGGTGTTGACTGACCGAGGGTCCAATTTTGTATCCAAATATTTGGCCCAGGTCTGGGATGCCTTTGGCATTCATCACGTGAAAACCTCAGCCTACCATCCACAATCAAACGGTTTGGTGGAGAGATTCAACCAAACTCTCAAATAAATGTTGAGAAGGGGGTTAGCAGGAGAGGTAAAAGAATGGGATATGTTATTGCCCTTTGCCTTATATGCCTGCAGGGAAAGAATTCAGGTATCCCTAGGTGTAACTCCATATGAATTGATGTATGGTAGGGCTCCACGGGGTTTGTTAGATATTTTGAGGGAACAATGGATTGATCCTGAACCAGGAAGTCAGGAGGTGCCACAGTTTCTACGTGACTTGAGAGCACGTTTGAAAAGGACCTCGCAGGTTGCTGAGAGGAACCTGCAGGACAGCCAAGTGCGCCAGAAAGGGTGGTATGATAGGAAGGCCAAAAGCCGCCAATTAAGTATTGGTGAAAAGGTTTTGGTTCAAGTAGCAGGTACAGCCCCAAAATTTGAAGTACAGTGGAAAGGGCCATGGAAGGTTGTTAGACAAGTGAGCCCAGTATCTTATATGGTAGAAAATGCAAGAGGGCGTAGACAGACCTACCATATTAATGTACTTAAGTCTTGGAAGGAGAGGCCTGTAAATAATAATGACCCTGAAGCCAGTCAGGAAGTAGGTGAGCTTCACAAAGATAATACTCTCGTAGATATTACGGACTGTAGGAAAAATGTTTCACCAGTTACACCAGTCCGTAATAACTTAAGCAGGGGGGTATGTGATAAGGAAGCTTATCATAGTTCAGGAAGGAGCTATAATAGAGGTGAAGTGACTCTGAACAAGCAACCTGTCTGTTCTGGTAGAAATAGTAAAACAAAATGTTTCCATAAAAGACTACCAGTCCCAGAATGCACCAGGTTTCCAACAGCCATTAGAAGAGCTGAAGTGGGGAAACGTGTGTTCAATCAGGAGGGCTATGAGGTAATCCCCAAGCACTCATCTCCAAGGGCAGGACTTGATTCAGCACAGCTGCGCTGTGCTAGGGTGGAGCATTCATCTAAACAGGATAAAAGAAAAGCTTATTCTACAAGAGAATCATCATCTTGATCAAAAGCATCAGAAGCACCTTGATCATCCTGATCATCATCATCAGCAGAAGCCACAGCTGACGGACAGAGAGAGCAAGAAACACTTTGGAAGAAAGAAGAGAAAAGCATTTGGGAGGTCTAAAGGAGTCCATAGCAGTACGTATACTGGGAGGCATTCCAGAGGCAAGCATACACCATTGGACTGGGGAAAGCCAGAGGAGTGGGGTTGCAGAGCCAGGAATCCCCGGACGGCACCTGTGAGGGAGACGGCTGCACTTGGAAGGGACCCTAAGACCAGTGCCAGAAGGTATGTGAAGAGAGATCCAGTGTCCAGGGATCTTGATTGGAAGGCTGGACATAAGAACTGGACTACATACTGGCCAGGATATTTAGAGAGGAACTCTAACAGCAATGGAAGCTCAGGTATGAAACTGATCTATGCCCTAGCTCTTCACGGAGAAGACAGCAGGGAAACAAGTATTGTCCTGAGAGTGTTCCATTGAGAAATTCCTCTGTGCCAATCCATGATATTGAACCCATGATAGTTGAAGAAGGGGAAGATGTGGTAAATGAAAATTATGAATACATGGATTGCTCTCTGTCTAAACTTCTGTGGTAATATGCTGTTACAAAATATAACAACCATCACAAAGAAATATAAACTTGTTCTTTAATCTACTCAGAAAAGCTTCTGAGTAGGATTTGAGCCACGTAATAGAAAGTAAACCAGCCAAGAGGGTTTCAACTGGTAATTGTTAGCAATTGAGCCTTGCTTAATTGCCTGTGAGCTCTGAAGGGACACTTCTGAGTGTGTGTGCAGATACAAGAAGTTATCCCTGAAAAAGAACTGGTTTTTTTCCTACTTTGTGGGTTTTTGTTTGTTCTTTGAAGCACTGCTAAGGAGATATTAGCAGGAGTCTACAGAAAAGACCTTTCTGTTCCCATCAAGGTCTTTATGCTTTGATTTGATTGCTTAACAAGTTCAGCTGTTGTTTTTCCTTATTTGTTTTTCTAAGTATAATACTGAAAGCAAGTATTCCTTTTTATGTGCTACCAAGTATATCTGTGTTGTGAGAAATAACCCCATAAATAAAATATCTTCTTTGCTTTACATTCGAGCAAGCACAACTAATTTATTGTGAACGGCTGAGTCTGGTATGAATGGACTACATTTCCCACAATCCTTTGCAAATCATATTAATATGTGCCTTTGCCAAGACTGTGGACATTCTCACCCAGCGCCCCCGTTTACAACGTCCATTGGGTTGCAATTTAGGACTCGACCCGGCTTTGGTGTCTCTACTATGGCTGGGTGAGCGTGGTCTGCGTTGGCCACAGCTTTTACCTTTGCTTTGGCACCATAACCGGGTGAGGACGGAGCCCGCCGTGATCCTGCTGCATATGGGAGGAAATGATCTGAGTGGATGGACTTGTAAACAGATCATTCGAGCGGCAAAGAGGGATCTAGCAGATGTTCTTCGGCTGTTCCCTCATGTTATTATCTTGTGGTCAGACATCATTCCAAGGCCTGTCTGCCGGCAGCAGCGGCGCTGGTCAAGGGGATTGGCAAAGGTCAATCAGCAGATTGGGCGGTGGGTTTGTGAGCACGGGGGATATCAAATTTTGCACCACTGGGTGGACGTCGATTGTGCAGGACTGTATCGGCAAGACGGGGTTCACTTATCCCCCGTGGGTATAGACCTGCTATTGAATGACTGGCAGGAGGCCTTGGAATATGTGGTTCAGTGGGAGCCTCGATGGTCGCAGCTTGGGGGGGCGGCGTAGAGGCGTGAACGTGGCCTACGCCGGGTGGCGGGATCCCGGAGGTTTCCGGGGTCCGGAGCCTTAAGCTGGAATTGGGGCGGGGGCGGTCGCCCCCAACCCAGATGACCCCTGGCCGGTCTTTGCTAGTAATATGGCGAGGCCGGGGAAAGGGGGGTTTGGCTTTGCCGCTGGCTCAGCTGCGGCGGGAGTGGAATGAGGCACCTTGCTAGTGGTACGGCGGGTGAGGGCTCATTCCGCTCGTGGGTTATTATGTTAAGAAGTTGGATTTTGCAAAGAAATGTTTTGGAATGCTATGTTTGTTAATAAAGCTGCGACCATACGAGACAAAGTTCCTTGTGTATGGGCTAGTTATTTTGAGGTCGGGAGGGGTGGGGGGGTGGTTGGGGGGGGATCGGGGTGGGAAGCGGTTGGGGGAGGGGGGAGCTGGGTGGCATCGGGTCCGACCTGCCTTGGTTATGTTGAGGCCGCGGGGCAGGGTCCCGGGCAGCCAAAGGTAACCAGGCGCTCGGCCCGGTGCGGGGACCCTGCCCGTGGCCTGTGTTTTGGGGCGGGGGCACGCAGGGCATCATTTGAATTCATTGGCTCACCCGGGCCCGGAGCGGGCGCGAGCCAATGAGAAGAGCTGACTGTGGGGGGGGGTTTAAAGGACGCGCGCGGCGGCGTCGGTCTCTTTCGGCGAGACCGGCAGCAGGTGCGAGGGCTCTGGCTTCCCACCCGCCCGCCCTTCTTTCGGTGTGGTTTTGAAAGGGTTGTCGCAGCTGGGGGGGGGGCGGGATCCTGGAGGTTTCCGGGGTCCGGAGCCTTAAGCTGGAATTGGGGCGGGGGCGGTCGCCCCCAACTCGGATGACCCCTGGCCGGTCTTTGCTAGTAATATGGTGAGGCCGGGGAAAGGGGGGGTTGGCTTTGCCGCTGGCTCGGCCGCGGCGGGAGTGGAATGAGGCACCTTGCTAGTGGTACGGCGGGTGAGGGCTCATTCCGCTCGTGGGTTATTATGTTAAGAAGTTGGATTTTGCAAAGAAATGTTTTGGAATGCTATGTTTGTTAATAAAGCTGCGACCATACGAGCCAAAGTTCCTTGTGTATGGGCTGGTTATTTTGAGGTCGTGAGGGGTGGGGGGGTGGTTGGGGGGGGATCGGGGTGGGGAGCGGTTGGGGGAGGGGGGAGCGGGGTGGCACCGGGTCCGACCTGCCTTGGTTACATCAAACTGTGTCCCTTCCTTTCTGAATATACTACTAAAACTCTTATCCACTATCTCATCACTTCCTGCCTAGACTTTTACAACCTGTTCTTTGCCAATCTCCCACTGAACCATCTCTCTCTATCCCCCCTTCAATCTATTCTAAACTCAGTATCCTTGTGTTTTTTAATTGTTTTCTGATAATAAAACTCCCTAGTACCTTGTTTATTCTGTCTCTTTTACAAGAATATGCATAATGCTGTGCATGCACTATAGAAATGATAAACAGTAGTAGTTGTAGCATGATGGAGAGATTGCTGAGATTCATCAAGTCTACTGAGTGTTATCTGAGGCCGCTTATCCATGTTGGCTCTAAAGGTACTGCTAGATATCCCACTGAATGTACCAAAAGTGACTCTGAGGCTCTGGGGAATAGGGAGAAGCAGATAGGGGTGCAGGTGGTATCCTCCTCAATCCCCCAAATTGAGGGTAATCCCTAAAGTAGAGAAGCTCATATTCTGCAAATGAATGCATGGCTGCATGAACAGTATTTAGGCTTCTTGGATCATGGGATGGTTTCCAAAGGCTGCTGACCAGATAGTGTGTCTTCCAGAGTGGATTTATTTATTTATTTAACATTTCTTATATACTGTCTTTCATGATATCAAGGTGGTTTGCATTGAACAAATTGAAATTACATTTAACAGGGCATTATAACTTGGAGATAACTATTTTACAGGGAACATGGGCAATGGAGGGTTAAGTGGCTTGCCCAAGACCACAAGGAGCACCTGTGGGACTAGAAACCCCAGTCCTTCCGGCCCAAGGTTGCTGTCCTTTAGTGGGATTTGAACCCCCGACCTTCTGGCCTGAGGTAACTTGCCCCAACCACTAGGCCACTCCTCCACTCCATTGGCTAACTCCTCCCACTCCTCCCACAATGGAGTGGAGGAGTGGCCTAGTGGAAGGACTACTTTTGTAGTCCTCCCACTAGGCCACTCCTCCACTCCATTGGCTAACTTACTTAAAAGGGCTGTAAACTAGGATCAGTGGGAATAGGAGGACAAAGCTTTCAGCTAAGTAAAAGCGGTCAGGTAACTGTAACATTAAATACGTGCACAGAAATGGAAAAGAAGGGGCAATATCTGGATACCTAGGTATACTAAGGTTTGTAACTTTCCTGATGACTATGCTACTGAAGTGCCTCTGCATGGAGTTTGGATGATGGGATGCAATGTTTATACAAGGTGTGGTGTCACTAAATGTATGTCTACAGAGCCTCCAATGCAGACAATGAGAAGAGAACAGAGAGCAGAATGATGGTAAATGACTGTGAGAAAACGTTGCCACTGTCAACAGAAGCTCTTACACCTAGGATTTGTTAACTGAGTTTGAAATAAAGGAGAGCCAGCAATTGCTGAGGTCACTGAGACCCTTCCCCCTATAAAGAGAAGAAATGGGATGCTTTAAAGCAGGGGTCTCAAACACCAGTCCTGGAGGGCCGCAAACCAGTCAGGTTTTCAGGGTATCCCTAATGAATATGCATGAGAGAGATTTGCATGCACTGCTGCATTGTATGCAAATATATATCATGCATATTCATTAGGGATACCCTGAAAACCTGACTGGTTTGCGGGCCTCCAGAACTGGAGTTTGAGACCCCTGCTTTAAAGGATATGCATATGCTTAGCATTCTGAAAACAGCTACATAACTGCAACGACAGGAAAAGACTTTGGTACTGGTACTCCAGTTATTGTGAAACAGCATCACAGTATTTGTGGCTTTTGCTTTTTGGGCTTCGTTAGCATATTGTAGCTTTGTTATTCCTTTTATTCTCCTCCCTGTGGTTGTCAAAATGTATAACTGTACAGAATAAGATGACATTTTTCCTTTGACAAGATAATAGCAATAGTCCATGTGTTTGGGATTCTTAGCATCATCAGAGACTTACCCTGCATCACAGCTTACAATGTCTGTTTGATGGCTAACATCACCATGGGGCCTTTATTTGGATTTTGCCATAATGCATATGTATGCTGCCTTAGATATTATGTATGCCCATGTAGGATTTTCCAGTGGCTAATTTTTTTGATGCTTGTTGTGACTGAAGATTTGGTAGGGATTGCACACTTCACCAGTGCATATGGCATTGTTGTTTATGAAAATGGAATATCCTGCACTACTGGGAACACCATTTGCAAGTTGGATTAATGATACCACAGAAAACTATGATGGGGGGGGGTGATATTCCAAGGCATTTACATGGTTTGCAGACCTGCATATCATGTAAATGTCATTGAGCTAGTGACAGTTAGTGCCGCTGAGTATCCCTGCCTGTCGGCATCATTCCAGGGCAGAGCGGAGACAGCACCTATTGCTAACCCATCACTAACCCATCTCCCGCGGACAGCCAACTTCTTTCTGTGCAGCTATTGCGGCTATCCCTTTTTCTTCTGCCCACAGGAGATGAGATCCCTGCAGACAGCCAAGGCTGGTCCGGATCTTCATGCTACTGCACAGGTGTTCCGAGGCCCAGGTGCCAGGTTTGATTTTTTTTAGTCGCCATGGCAACCTAGCACCTGGGGTTTGTCAAGCCCTGTGATAGAGATCTATAAAATAATGAATGGGTAAAAGTAGATCAGTCGTTTACTCCTTTAAAAAGTAAAAAGACTAGGAGACACGCAATGAAGCTACAATGTAGCACATTTAAAACAAATCAGAGAAAATATTTTTTCACTCAACGCATAATCAGACTCTGGAATTCAGTACCAAATGATGCCATAAAAGCTGTTAGTGTAGCTGTTTAAAAGAACTTTGGATGAGTTCCTGGAGAAAAAGTCCAATTACCATTATTAAAGTTGACCAGGGAAATCCACTGCTTACCCCAGAGACAAGCAGCATAGGATCTGTATACCTTCTGGGAACCTGACAGATACTTGTGACCTGGGTTGGCCACTGCTAGAAATAGAATACTGGGCTTGATGGACCCTTGGTCTGACCCAGTATGACATATGTTTTTATGATAGCAAGGGTCATAGGCTTCTGGACACTCGATTTTTCAAGGTCAGGGAGTATTTCAAGGAGTTGTTAGCTAGATGAGAGCATCTAGGGAAAGTAGAAAAGCAGTGGGCAAAACCATGGATATAGTTTAGGGAACTGAGAGAGGCAATGCCCCCCCCCCCCCAAAAAAAAAAAAATGCTGTAGGATGTAGGGTGCTTCCTTCCCACCACATGGTCCAGCATCTTCCCTCTCTCCTTCCTTCATCCTCTCATCCAGCACCTCCCTTCTCTCCCCCCATTTTACGGTCCACCACCTCCCCTCAGACCTTCGTCCCTGCTTCTGCTCCTTCTTGTTGCCATGGCCTTGAAAATGTAAGCAAAAAGAGGAACCAGTGGTAATACCCCATGGAACCTTCAGAGTTAAGCTCTTGGAAATCTCTGCCACATCCCATCCTTTTTGACATATACTCTTTGTTGCCATGAGAGTGGGACATGGCAACGCCTTGCAGACAGCTTGGGCACCAAAACTCCATGATGCGTAACTATTGGTTCCTTATTGCTGACATTGCTGTGGCCATGAGAACATGAAGGAGACACAGCAGGGAGGGAATTTTGAAGGAAAGTGATGGACCATGGGGGGGGGGGGGGAGGGGAAGAAAAAGATGCTGTATGGAAGGAGGAGGTTATGGACAGAGGGAGGGGAAAGAGAGGAAGAAATTGTGGACAGGGTGAGAAAGATGCTGGACCATGTGGAGTGCAGAGGGGGAAAGAAAATGATGGACTACACTGGGGGGAGTTGCTGGATATGGAGGTGGTTATAGGGAGAAGAGAAGAAGATGCTGAATTGGAGGGGTGAGAGAAAGAAGATGCTTATTTTGAGAGACAGAGAGAAAAAGAGAGAGAGAGAGGGAAGTTGAAGCTGGCTGATAGCAAGATGAGAGAGGGGGCATTACATTAATTTTAACGTTGTTCATTAATTTTTAGTTTTTACCAAAATGTGATTCATCACATCTGTAAATAACTGTAAATAAACATTAAAATTCAGTTGTAACAAGACCCCATCTGGACAGGTCAACATGATGTGTTAACATGTCTATTTACTTTTCCCAAAGTTTTCCAATCCCCCCTATCCCTCCTTCTTATTTTTGCATGATCCCAAAAACAGTATATAGCTACAGGGCAGAAAAAGGATATCAGATCCCCATCCCACTGGAACCCAAGTGTCAGTCACTAATAAAACAAACTTCTACTTCACAATCAAATCAAAAGCAGTGATAGACTTATTCATGATCAATTATGCATTAATCAATATTCTCCCCATATTACTCCCGTTGTTCTTCTCCTCTTGTTGCTTCTCCCTCCACACTTCACGCAGAACTCGAGGATGCATAGGCCTAGACCTGTCATTACTTTTACCATGAGGTGCATACTTCCTCCCCAAGTCATACAAGGGATAATACCCAACTTCATTCTCCTTTGTCCAGCAACTTTCTTCAGCCAAAGTAGTCTTGCGCTGGTAAGGATTATATGCATCAAAAAATTCTTCCCAGTGGCTTCCCAAGGGGCTCACTAAAGGGTACAAGTCGAATCTGCAAGCCACAAGTTACTATTAATGTTTTCTCTCTGTTATAAAGGAAAGGAGACTGATGTCATCACTTTATGCTCTAACCCGCATCAGTCCCATAAACTGTTCCTCATTTCCAGATGTTATGCGGGCTGATATAGTGGACAGTGTACCTCCAGCCACAGATCACTGTTGCAACAGGAACCCTCTCTGGTGAACATTTACATATAAAGACATCCTTGTGTAGCAGGATCAACAAAATATAACATCTATGTCTACAAGGAATAACATTCTAGGGTCTATGATGCTAGCTTGACCTTCTAATAGTATGAGATAATGTAGTACAGAGTAGTATCTATCAGTCACTGGGCAGGAATAGTCCTATCTTAAGTTTGGAGTGAAGTATAAAGGGCTCTGCAATCAAGAACCAAGGGTCGTCTTTCCTCCAAACGAATCCAGGGAGCAGGAGTGGGTGTAATTGCCCAATAAAGAGCACTGCACAGACTGGGGTTTTGCATTCTACATGACTTCCCGCCAAAAAATGTTTCTATCCCACAAGCTAGCTGTGCCTAACCAAGCATAATGCAAAACAAGATGCAAAGAGATCTGGTCTGTAAAGACTAACCTGCAGAATCCAGTATTAGCTGAGCCCAAGGAACAAGGGAGAAGCGACCATGGTACTAGCTGCCTGGAAAGGTGAAAGGAGAAAAAGAGCTCAGAACTATGAGTGGAACTTTTATGACTCAGGAGCATTACTATTGCATATCTGAGAATATCCAACTCTGCGACAGAAGAGACCTGTCCCCTAGGTGCCTCCCTATCTTCTTAGTCATGGAGTATGCTTTTGAAAAATATTCTTTCAATCTTTTAATATTTGCCCTCTTGGAGAGGAGAGTTAATCATCCCCATTTTTCATATGGAGATATACTCCTCTGGAATCTAGAGGAGTCTTTTTAATGTCCAGAGTAATTACATATTGGTGGTACCTAATTTAGGTACCTGGTTGTAGGATGATGTGAGTTGCTATCTCTTAGAACAAGAGCACAAGATCTGACAAAGGTAGAAAGGGAGTGAGATACCCCTCTTAGGACCATGAAGGAAGACTTTAAGGGAGAAGAAACCCTGAAGATGGCTTAAAGTCCAAGGGCTTTAAACTCTACAGCCACCCTTTGAGCTTCTTTTTTCTTTGATAGCACTTTTTGTACATACATAATTTGTGGAGCTCACCAATAAAGATGTTTTAGGTGAACATAATCACTGATGGCCATATGCTTTTTTGACTTTTTGGTCTTTGACTTTTCCCTGCAGTTTAAGTCTTGAGCATTGCCTCCCCCTATCCACCAAGGCCCTTACATATATTTCTGTGCACCGTTTTGCACTGTTTCTATTTTATCCCTCTTTAAACCACCAATCACCCCATATTCCTTTCTTTTGTGTAGGACCTCCAGGGTCACCCTTGCCTCCTAATGAGAGGCCGACTACACTCATACACTGGTTTTCACAAAAAAATAACTACACCTCAGTAGCACTAGTTAATTTTTTTGGCCAGACCCTGTAGCAAAATTTCCAGCAGAAGTTTTCAATGTAGTTCATTTGTTTAAATAACAAACTTGCACCAGAAATAGGTCACTAACTAACAGCAAATTCTATGAATGAGTACATCAGCCCCAATGGATGAATCTTTTGAGGGAAAGGAAGTTAAAATATTTCCAGATGTGGTGAGAGAATAGAAGGAGATTCTTGGGAATACAACAGAAAGCTCTCATTATAGGTGATGCGTTTTTTATGCTTGTTTAATTATGATCTTTAAATTAAAGGAATGTGCTTTTTTTTCCAAACAAAAGGTAAAACACAACAAAAGAGGCTGTTTTGTTCTAGGTTGTTTGCAAAATACAGAGGGTTATGAAATATTCATTTCTATTTTATTGGGTTTATTTGCCATTTAAGTGTAGCAAATTATTTGCTTCTTTACACCCCCTAGACATACTTTTCGATCCCAGTCGGATAATTGCTTAACTATTCCATTCCCAGTACTTGCCTGCTTAGAATCAACTTGGAACTCGACATTCTTCTGTTTAGGACCTACGCTTTGGAATAGTCTCCCTTGCTCATTAACATTAGAAACATCTTACACAAAATTTAAGATAGGGCTAAAAACTTGTTTGTTTGAAACAGCTTATCATGGATGATCCATCTCATACCCCTTTGTAATATAGCCATTTTGATGGCTGGGGTTGGAGACCCTTAAACAGATGGTTGCTTCAGGTTGATTTTGTTGTTGCTTATTCATTCCATCTCTCTGTTTCTAAATATTTGTTTGTTTGTTTTATTTATATTTTATAATTGTATCTACTATTGCATTCTTTTTATGTATTTTATGTTCTGTGTTTTTTTATTTCCTTGTAAACTGCTCTGCTGTTCTCAAATGGCAGTATAGCAAGAATATTAATAAACTAAACTACTTAGATTTCAGCAAGGCTTTTGACATGGTTCTGCACAGACGTCTAATAAATAAACTGAGTGCCCTTGGCATGGACCCTAAAGTGATTGACACGGTCAGAAACTGGTTGAGTGGGATGCAACAAACTATAGTGATAAATGGAGTTCACTCTGAGGATAGAGTCATTGCCAGTGGCGTGCCACTAGGATCAGTCTTTGGTCTGGATCTTTTCAACATTTGTTTTCGTGATATTGCCAAAGGACTGTCAGGAAATGTTTGCCTCTTTGCAGATAATACCAAAATCTCCAAACATGAGAAGGGATTTAGCAAAACTTGAAGAATGGTCAGGAGTATGGCAGTGAAGATTTAATGCTAAAAAATGCAGAGCCATACATTTGGGTTTCAAAAGCCCAAGGGAGCAGTACAATATAGGGGGTGAAGTACTTTGATGCACAAAAGAATAGGATCTGGGGATAACTGTACCTGATGATTGTAAGGTGGCCAAACAGGTAGAGAAGGCAACAGCAAAATCTAGAATGATGCTTGTGTGCATAGAGAGAGGAATAGCCAACAGCAATAAAGAGGAGATAGTGCTTCTGTATAAGTCTCTGTTGAGAGCTCATTTGGAGTACTGTGCACAATTCCGCAGACTGCACTTTCAAAAGAATATAAACAGAATAGAGTTGCACAGTGGGAAGCTACTAAAATGCTACACTTTGCAGATAAACAGAGAAGATGACAGGAAATAAAGACCATGGGCCTGATCCTGCACCTCTTCTGTGCATAAGTACATCAACCCTTATACTGTACTACCACCCCCTTGTTTTTCTGCAGCCCAAGTACATGACCCTGCATATTTTAGCATTAAATCTCAGCTGTCAACTTCTAGACCAGTGTTTTTCAAACTTTTATCCCTTGTATTACCCCATTTTAACAACTGTAAATTCATGAAGAAAGATTGACTACAAGCCCTCGGGATCCGCTACCGCTTGCGACCTGGTCCAAGGACGATGGGACGTCGACAAGCCTTCCCCTTGTTTGATCTTGCCGCGACCGCGGCCCCGACGTTTGCGAGTACCTCCACCACGCTCGGGAAAATCCTCCGAACCAGAAGGACAGTGATCAGATGAAGCTGATTCATCAGAATATTCAAATGACACATGGTTGGGTTTTCTACGTTCAGGTTTCATCCATACATAAACAAAACCTGTTTTGTAATCTGTAGCGTCCCGATGTAACTTGGACAGTAACTTGACATCGGGACGCTACAGATTACAAAACAGGTTTTGTTTATGTATGATGAAATCAAAATAGCAGGTCTCCAGCCTCCTTCACCTCTCTCCTCTCATCTAAAGCAAAAAGGTGCAGCAGCAATAGTGGCAACAATAGCAGTAGTCAGCACGGGTCCCTTGTGTCAGCGCGCACTTACAGACCCAACACCCAGCATGGGTTTCCAGTCTAACGGGAAACGTATCCAGAAGGAAACAAGGGCCTATGAATGTTCAGTGGCTCACAGGCACTGCTTGCCATGGGCATGCTACTAGTTTGCATAAGTCACAGTGAAAGTCCAGAGAGAAAGGGAAATGACCATGTTTCTGTGACCCCACCCAAGAAAAGAGTGAAGTGATTTGGGGAATGAAAATAGACATCTCGTGCTCATGTATCTAATCACACAACTACAAAGATAGTGCAATGTGAAGACACCCCCATGGCCTGGGTCTCCTGATGCATGGATAAGAATAACTTCCTATTTTCCTGGATGAAGCAAGATAGAAACATAGAAACATGACAACAGAAAAAGACCACATGGCCTATCTAGTCTGTCCTTCCATATCAACCACTACAACATTCCTCTTTTTCTCCTTCTGAGATCCTCTGTGTTTGTCCCATGCTTCTTTGAATTCAGATACTGTCCTCATCTCTACCACCTCCACTGGAAGACTATTCCACAGATACATCCAGGTGTATCCATATTCTCCATCCCAGGAAACGTTTCTTGGATTTCCAAAACTACTGAGACTCTGGCTTAAGATGTTCTCAGAGTTTTTTTGTGCACCTAAGGCCTTTCTTTGTATTGTTTCAGTTTCCTTAAATAATCTCCATTGGTAATTTTCTCCCGCCTCCCCCCATGCTCTAAGGGGAACATAGATTGGGATATATTTTTATTCTTTTTTTTTGTATAGTCTTTTTATTTGTATTTTCCTTTCCTAATCTGGTTCATGTTTCCTAACACAACTGGATACTTATAATTATTGTGAAATTCTCAATAAAGATAAAATAAAAATAAAAAATCTTGTCCTTTCCTTTTACTGTACTGGCTATTTTCTCTTCCATTTCCATCTTTGCTTTCCTGATAACTTTACCAGCTTTTCTTAGGGGTCTGTCTACTAAACTGTGATATCCTTTTGCAGCAATCGCAAGGCGATAGCTGCAAAAGGCCTATGGTATCCGCAGGGGGCGATCCCAATCTTACCCCTGCAGATACTGTGGAGCATTTGCTCTTACTGTGGACACCCACAATCCCTGCATCAGCAGGTAGCATAGGGATCGCGGGATCCAAGGCAAATGCAAGAGGAGGACAGAGTTCGTAATAGCTCTGTCCCCCTGATCGCCACTGATCCCCCCACAGGCCATGTTCAGGTCCCCCCTCACTTTTCAACATTGCCCATGCCTCAGATGTACCAATCCGTGGCACTGACAAGATTACCGACTGGCCTCCCTCACCTTCAGCATCCCCCCCCCCCCCGGACTGCTGCCAGTACATATAGGGAATAGTCTGGGGGGATCAGGCATCCCTGAAATAATAGTCAGCCCCCTCCCTCCCCCACTTCAAAACCTAAAAAACTGAATCAAGGATTCATCCTTGTGACATATTACTACTAATGTCCCATCCTCACAGTATACCCCAGGTACCAATGCACTTTGTCGCTTCTCTGTCAACCAGTTTATGATTCAGTCAATCACTTCAGCTTATTTATAAGTCACCTATTTGGTACTGTGGTAAGCTATGGCCTATGATAGCCTGCAAATATGAAAGGCCTGTAAGTTAGGCCCTGATTCCAACCTCCATCTTAGTAAAGAACCAAAAATCTGTGAAAGTCTGAGAAAACTGCTTTAAACTGCTTAATAAGAAGTTTCTTATGAATTCATAAAACTTTCATTATTCTCTTGTGTTCTGAGGATAGAAATGTTTCAATGCTTGCATTCCTAGAGCTAGAAATGACCTTGCAGTAGAATTGTATCAATACCTAGAAACTGTGCCATTGTTAGAACAATCCTAAAGGAGGGAACTGGGTGCTAGGCCCAGGAAGGATCTCCGATTGGATAAATGCAGGGGGCGTTGGGACCAATAGAAAATCTGCATGTATCAAACTGGAAAGAAATGTATAAAATGAATATGTTTCTGTAAGAACTTGGCTCAGTCTTTTTTTGAAGCTGGACTGTCTGGGCCTTGTGCACAATAAATTGGCTTGGACCCTGCAATTGACTCCTGGATTTATTCATTGTTTGCACTTCGCTGCTTCATGTCAAAGGCCTTGCCGAAATCGAAGTGCATCACATTTAGTCTTCTTTCCCGACCCAAAACTCTGGTCACTCAGTCAAAGAAATTGTATATTTATGGGAGAATGAGTTCCAGCTTCTGTAGCATATAAATTTACAAATGATTAAACAGCAGTTAGGGAATTTCTCCTTTCAAACCCCCCACTATAACTGCTCCACCACCCTGTTCTCTTCTTTCCCAACCCCCCAAACTGCCCCACCATAAAAATGCCTTCCCCCACAATTGCCCTACCACAAAAATGCCCTCCCCCCACAACTGCCCTACCACAAAAATGCCTTCCCCCACAATTGCCCCACCACCAAAAAGTACTCCCTTGCAACTGCCCTATCAACCCACCAAGGCTATCACCACAAATAAATACTTCACCCCCACAGCTGCAATACCCTGCAAACTGCACAATGTCAAAAAACTACACCCTTACAACTGCTTCGCTACACTGAAAATGGTCTCCAGCCCAAGAAACGACCTACTGCAACTGTCTCACAACCCTACAACTTCCCCACCCCAAAAAAAACTATACCCCCACAACTGCTCCAATCCCGAAAACTATCATGTCACAACTGCTCTGCCAACCCACACACTGCCTCATCCCTAGCAAATAATCCTTTGGAACTACCCTGCCACCCCTCAAAGTGTCCCACCCCTAAAAATACCCTCTCAAAATTGCCCCAATAACCCTCACACTGCCCCATCCCTAAAATAACACTCCCTTGCAATTAGCTACTACCCCACAAATTGCCCCAGCTCTAAAAATTACCCCCAAACGGCTCTTTCATCCTGCAAAAGGTCCCACCCCCCAAAAGACTGCCCCTGCAACTAGCCAACCACCTCACCAAATGCATCCATCCCACAAACTGCATCCACCCCAAAACCTATTCCCCTGCAACTGCCCCACCATCCTGCAAACTGGCCCACCCATCAAAAAATCCCCTACAACTGCCTCATTTTCAAAAACTCCACCCATGCAAATGCTCTACACCCAAAAGCGCTCCACTGTAACTTACCCACCGCCAAAACTACTTCCTTACAACTGTCATCAATCCCCAAAACTATGACATCTGTAAATGCTCCACCACACTCAGCTTCATAGTCACAGACAAATGTGTCCAATATGCACAGAACACACAATAAAGAAACATACATAGGCACAACACATAAACACATGAACGCCACAAATGCACATACTATACAACACATACACAATAAACACATAAACACCACACAGAAACATACGGGGATTAAACATAATTCCTTGCAGTGATGGACTGAATTTAAAATTACTCACATATATATTTCAGTTTATTTGCTGTAATTTCTACTGTGAAAACAACTGACTGAATTGTATTGCTTTCTTATTGCTTGCTCTCTGTACAGCCAGCAAGTATCTGCTGCCATGGGCAGGGCTCAACTAAGGAACTGACAAGTTAGGAACATACCTAGTATCCAAAGTTTAGGGGTTACTATTAGATGTGCTCAGCACTAGAGAGTTTAGGATGACAACTGTCTGGCTTTCTTCTTGGCTCTACTGATTTTTACATTAATGTCTGAATGCTAGAAGGAAGGCTAACATGTCCAGAAGTTTTTTCGAGTTTAAAACCTCTATCTAATCTTCCCCTTCCCCCACCCCCGTATGAGCAAGTCTGCCCTGCCTGGTTCCAATGTAACTATCAGCAGACAATGTGGGTAGGGAAGGGCGAATGGGAAGGCTGTGGGGGCAGTGCACTGGAATGCTCTTCTAGTCACAGAAAGGGAGGAGGTGAAATGGGGAAAGTTCTTCTGCTGTGCAAGTTTAGTTTTTGTGTGTGGTGAGAGAAATCCCCCCCCCCCCCCCCCCCAAAATAATGCCTCAGTGCATTTCTCTAGAAAAAACAGTAACAGTGTGGTAGGCGAAGGCCTATGATCCATGCTGCTTGAACTAAACAGACAGGCCTAAGCAGCTTGACCTGTAAATGAAGCCTGTGGTTAGGCCCAGAGGAATGAAACCCCCCCTGAATGCTGCCTCCATAGAATCGAAACTTAACTAAGCATAACCAAGCATAGCTAAGCAGAATCGAAACTTAGAAAAGATAGAAAAACAGCTTTAATTGGTACTGATAGGGATGTGAGAAGCTTCTATGGAATTAATTAACTTTGTTGAAAGAAAGGTTACAGTGCCCTGCTTTCACACATATTCCAGCTAGCTAGTGACCTTGGAGAAGAGATGTATCAAGAGTCTAAGAACTGACCATTGTAATGAGGGCTGTAAGGGGGGGAAACAGGTGCTGAGCCCAGACAAAGGTCCTCATTGGATAGCTACGTAACGGCACCGGGACCAATAGATGGGGAAAAAGGGGTTACTGGGACCAATGAAAAGTTTGCCTATGTTCAGAATGGAGAAGAAAGGTATAGCTAAGAAGTGTTAACTCTGTATGATGTGCTTTTCTGACAATCTGTATGTAAACAAAATTTGTACCTGCCTTGATTCGGCAGTTTCACAATAGTAATCCTACCCGCTTCTGATCGCTGGAAGGAGCGGGCTACAAATGCTTGCTAAATAAAATAAATAAATAAATAAATAAAAGCTGTTGTTTTGCTAGAAACCATTGCTCAGCCATTTTGAATGTGATTCTGCTTGAGTCTTTTGCACAATAAATGATTTGGACCTTCTGAACAGACTCCTGGTATTATTGGATTGTTTGCGCTCTGCCGCTACATATTCTTGGTGCGTTGGCCGGGAACGTGTGGTTAGTAGAGGGTATACGAGCTGATATACCACGACTTTCCGCCTCTACAGGTTTGGTCCTGCCGGGCTCGTGCCCTTCCGACATGGGCTCAGCTCCTAGGCGCCATGGTCCTGTTGCATCGGAGGGAGCTGGGCCAGGCCTCGGCGGGTGCTGGACCCGGTCGGAGCCAACACCTCGAACCCGTGAGGGGAGTCCAAGGTCCAACTCATGCGCTTGCTTGGGAACGGGGACCGGATCCGGTGAGTATAGTGTTTGGAATGTCTAGACAGGTGAGTCAGAAATGCAGTTTGTAACTTGGAACTTGTAACTTGGAACTTGTAAACTTGGAACTTGGAATTTTGGTAAGAGAGCATGATCACCTCTCAAGGCGGTCCTATTAACCTTGCATAGTGTATTCGCGGGGTGAACCCACCGTCTTCTTGGAATAACTTTGGAATAGCCGGCATAACTTGGAATAACTTTGGTATAGCCTAGTCAGAAAAGACAGAATTGGGCTTTGTTTGGGAAATGCTAGCATGTTTGTCGTTGGGTGTTTGTCTATGTGTCTTTGTTTTTTGGTATTTGTTGAAACCACGAGTTTCCCTTCTAGTATAATGTAAGATTATATTCGGTTGGGTAATTTATGAAAATTTACCGCTTATGAAATAGTATTAAGAAAAGAGGGAAGAAGATGCAAAACGCCTAGTCACTGTAAAATCAAGAACATGTCTCACTCATTTAGCCTTCCTACAGCACAGAGTGAGACTGACAAGGGGCGTGTCTGTGCAGAGGTGCTTTTTAACCCTATGAAGGCATGTTTTCAACGTTCTGCTGCTGGGCTAATTGGAGCTTATTTTAGGACAATTATACCTGATTTTATTCACTTTGTTTTAATAGTGATGTTCATTCTACTATGGTCATGTATTATATACCATTCGATAGGAATATTTAGTCTGAATTTTAGTTTTGAAGGTCGTATTAACCTCATCGGAGCTCCGTAAACTGTTTTTAGTTATATTCTCTGCTCGTCTGTATTTTTACGTCAACTGCTCCTGTTATATTATTGTTACCTTTCAGAACTATCCAGGAGGTGAAGGGTCTAGTTCAGTTTTAGTGTGCAGGGTGAGATTACTTACTCTGGTCAGATAGGCTGCTAGGTATCATTCATACATTTGTGGGCTTAGCTTTGCCCTGTGTTTTATGGTTCGAACAGAAATGATAGAGAAACTAAGCAAACTGTTTTTTTGGGGGGTTTTCCCCTTGACCTACAAAGTAATTATTAGATCACGACTTGACACTGATTTAAATTATTCTTGCTAGCATGTCTCTGTGTGCCTGTGACAGGAGATGAATTTATAATTAGTTTTCTAGTTATTACTTTACAGCTGTGATAACTACAGTGACTCAGAAGTTCTTTTGTTTTTGAAGTATATCTGTCGTTTCAAAAACTAACTGACACAGACAAGAGAGAGCAAATAAAGTGTTTTTCCTTTGACCCTCAAAGTAGAGGTTAAGAACCTTGGGGGACGGTGCAGCATTCTGGGTTGGAAGTATACCAGATTGCAACCTGAGAATGAATGGTTTAAATTCTGAGTGAATAAGAAATTGTGTTAGGATTTTATCTTTGAAATCTGAAAGTTTAAAAAAAAAAAAAAGAGAAGAGTTTATCTTGCGGAGTGTTTGCATTCCAGATATTCACCAACCTTTTTATGAACAAGTATAAGTCATTTGAATGCATGCTTCCCCATACTGTAAGATTTAAGGTAATTACTTTGAATTGTTAAACTCTGTACTAGTGACTAATGAAGACCTTTACAATTCAAGATAAATTCATTTGTTTTTCTGTATTTGAATTTTGTGTGTCTGTGTCCAGAGGAAAAGGGGGTACTTTGTTTTTTTGAAAGTCTTTTAAATTTCAAGACATTATTTCCTGATATACTGTGGCAAGCACCTGATAGAAGACATATTTATTGTTAAAAAAGAGGGTGTATATGCATTCTAGATATCCACCAACGCTATGGAAAAGTATCCGTTTCATGTCTCTTGAATATCTGCTTTCTGAACTGTAAGATTTAATAAAAATAAAAAATAAAATAATTTCTTTTGCAGAGACATGCAGACTACAGCTGGCAGTTAGTTTCCATGCTAAGTAATTTCATTCCAGTTATACGTAACAGATAGCTATAGTTCTCTCTATAAGAATAGATGTTATAACATGTTGCAAAATAATAGTTTTATATTTTAAGAACTGTATCTAAATTGTCCCTGTTTGGAAAAAAAGTTGCAATAAGCATAATGGATGTCTGTGCTCAATCTAAGCTTATGTTTTCTGCCTGCCCTATGTTTACAGTAATAATAAGTTTTTTTTAATAAGTTTCTTTTCAAGTATGATCAAGAATTTCAGTAATGGATTTACTGAAGACTATGGTAATAAAATGTCTCTGTCCCAATTAGGAATGCGATGTGAAAGGGAGTGGCTTCTGCTAGTTGCTCCATATTTCCTTAGTTCACCATATTTTGCCCCAGAATCTCTAGATATCCCGTCCCGTCAGTTTCTTTAGGATTTAATTGAACTAATGAACAGTATTATTCAAACCCATCAGTCTTGATAACCCCAAGTGGAATCCAAATAGTGCAGGCAGCCCTCACTATATGCCCCAATGGATCCAGCAGCCCAGGAGAATTTGCATTTTTGTCAGTCAGTCCCAGAGAAATATAAAACAGGAATTACAGAAACTGGATGGATTTGCGGGCATGATAGTTAATGGAAGTTGATCAGAAAGTATGTGAATTGTTGAATGTGACAGAGAAAGTAAGTGTAAAGATGGAGAAGAGAACAGATCTTCTTGCTGATACTTTAGTTGAATGATGTGGAGGAGGTTATCTTGATAAAAGGAGCAGAGGAAGTAAAAACTGGGTGCGAGTCAGTGCGCCCATTGCAGAGAAGGACATTAGAGAAGTGAATGCCCGTATCTTGACTCCACCCCAGGGGGGTGGAGGGAGTACTTGATTTAAAAAATAATATTAAACAGAGCACAGTGTTCTAGCAAGAAAGGGAAGCAGCTATAGAGTAAGTGGCAGCCGGAGAGGGCTACAGCATGAATGAAGACTAGGCCAGACCAAACTCTTAAGTTTTCCTGGGTCCCCAGGAGCCTATGGTCAGTTTGGAAATAGGGGACCAATATATGGACTTTATGGGGGATACAGGAGCAGAATACTAAAGCCAGTAGCCCCTGTGCTTTTCTCGATGCATCACCATTATCAGAGCTACTGGGGCTAAGGCCACAAAGCCTTTTCTGCAGAACCGCATGTGTGAACTAGGGGGACAGAAAATAATGCACCAGTTCCTGTATATGCCTGAGTGCCCTATTCCACTTTTTGGAGCCAAGATCTGCTTGCAAAGCTTCAGGCACAGATATCCTTTGCTGAAGAGAGAGAAATGGAAATGACTGTGAACCCAAAGCCTGCTGGATTGATGGTGCTGACTGTTCCCCGAGAAGAGGAGTGGCGGTTCTATAACACACCTCCAGTCAAGTCAACAAGTTCCTGTATACCCGCCAACCTTATAGCCCCACCTGAAGTATGGGCAGAAGATAACCCACCTGGCCTAGCGAAGAACATAGCCCCTGTCATTGTCACCCTCAAGCCAGAAGCGGAACTAGTGCATGTGAAGCAGTATCCTCTTCCCTGACCAGCCATTTCAGGAATCCACTGCCATTTAATGAAACTGCTGAAGTATGGACTTCTCAAGGAATGTCGGTCACCTTGGAACACTCCCCTTCTCCCAGTGAAGAAGCCTGGGACAGGGGATTATCGCCCAGTACAGGACCTGAGCCCAAGACCCCACTACAGGAAGGTGGGGCCAACTCACCTGGACAAGATTACCTCAAGGATTCAAGAACTCGCCTCACTCAGCAAAAGATTTGACAAGTTATCCAGTAATTCCAGGAGAAAGAATTCTACTTCAATAGGTGGACAACTTGCTCATAACCACCAACTCAGAAAGTGAATGTCTACAAGCCACCAGTGAACTCTTGCACCTTTTTAATGAGGCTGGATACAAAGTCTCAAGAGCTAAGGTGCAATTATGTCAAACAAGTTAAATACCTAGGATTCCAGTTGTCCAGCGGAATTCGACGCCTGGAACCAGAATGAAAAGAAGCTGTATGCAGTATTCCTACTCCAACCACCAGGAGGCAAGTGAGAGCCTTCTTGGGTGCCACAGAGTATGTTGTATATGGATCCCCAATTTTGCGCTGCTAGCAAAACCATTATATCAAGCTACCAAAGGAATGGAAAAGTCTCCATTGGAATGGGGACTTGAACAGGATGCAGCCTTTTGATCTTTGAAAACCACTCTGATGTTATCACCAACTCTGGGTCTACCAGATGTCCAGAAAACCTTTCAGTCTCTATGTTCATGAGTCACAAAGAAATGTTCTAGGAGTGTTGACTCAATCTCTTGGACCTTATTTGAGAAGCTGTTACAGCTACAGCCCTCCTAGTGAGCAAAACTAACAAGATCACTTTGAGACAGAATCTTCCAGTTACTGTACCACACTCTGTTCTAACAATATGAAACACAAAGGAAACTACTAGCTAACAAATCTAAGAATGTTGAAGTATCAGAGTATGTTGCGTGAAAACCCCCAGATACAACTGAAGGTCAGTCAAGCTTTGAATCCTGCTATGTTGTTACCAGTTGGTCTTGATCCCCTGATCATGACTGTTTAGAAATTATGGACACTGTATTCTCAAGCCGCCTGGATTTGACTGATGTCCCTCTGGAGAACCCTGAACAGACTTTCTTTGTGGCTGAAGGCAGTTTCATCATCAATGGACATTGTTGTGCTAGATATGCAGTGGTGACCCCTGATTTGGTAGTTGAGTCCTCAGCCCTGGCCCCAGAAACTTGACCACAGAAAGCTGAACTGATAGCCCTCACTAGAGCACTAACAATAGGAAAAGGGCTCTGTCTAAATGTGTACCCAGATTTCAAGTATGCCCTTACAACCTTGTATGCACATGGGACCCTGTACATATAATGAGGGTGGATAACCTTAGGAAGCAAGTCCATTAAGTATGGCCCCAAGATATTGACATTATCAGGTGCATACTACCTACAGCTTTCAAAACTTTAGGAAAAGTAGAATGTATGAATAGAACCTTGAAATCTCAGTTGTCCAAACTTTGCCGAAGAGGTTTACCTGAAGTGGCCCCAGGTTCTTCCTATAGCCCTTCTTAGGATATACTTAGCCCCTGCTAAGTCTTTAGGAGTTCCCCCTTTTTGAGATTCTGAGAATCTGTAGCCTATTTATAGGGAATAAAAGGAGATGTGAGACAGATAGGATCTGAAATTATTAGGCATGAACTATTGGCTTTAAGTTCTGTTTTGCAGAGTCTTCATACCTGGGTACAAAATCGATTACCCATCAATTTGCCTGAACCCCTGCATCCTTTCAAGCCTGGAGTCTCGGTGTGGATCAAAGAGTGGAGAAGGATACCGTTAGCCCTGCATTGGAAGGGACCTTATGTTGTCATCCTGTCAACTCCAACTGCAGTAAAAGTCGCAGAATTCGAACTTTGGATCCATCATAGTCGAGTAAAGCCAGCAACTGCTTCTGAACCTGATCACTGGACTACTGTACAGCATCCTGAGACTCCATTGCGCCTCACCCTACGACAACAGCCACGGACCTAAGACTTATTGGTCCCTCGGAAACTGCACTATTTCAAGACTGTTTATCTGAAGGTAAGCCTCGCATCTGGAGAAAGCTGCAATCATCAGAAATAGACTGTGTTGTGTTAAGAAATTGAGTCTTCTAAGAGACTGTGTTCAAATGCCCAGACAAAGGTCCTCATTGGATAGCTACGTAACGGCACCGGGACCAATAGATGGGGCAAAAGGGGTTACTGGGACCAATGAAAAGTTTGCCTATGTTCAGAATGGAGAAGAAAGGTATAAAAGTTGTTGTTTTGCTAGAAACCATTGCTCAGCCATTTTGAATGTGATTCTGCTTGAGTCTTGTGCACAATAAATGATTTGGACCTTCTGAACAGACTCCTGGTATTATTGGATTGTTTGCGCTCTGCCGCTACAACAGAAATTACACTCCTGTAAAAATTCTTATCTCCTCTTTTGATTACAGACATACAGAGAACATAAACACACACACATACCTAAAAGCATTCACACACACATGCAAGAATGCACAGACACATACACGCACATATGCAGTAACACAAACACATGCACGTTCATACAAACAGTCCACAAGAAGTACACAACTTCACTTGCTAAGAATCAGGAACCACACAAGGGCGAGAAGGTAAATGGTACTTTATTGAAAACCCCTACACAACTGCATTTTGGCATAGACTTCATCAGGGTGGTACTGCAGGAAGAATAGCAACATAAATAACAAAACACATCAATAAATAAATAAATACAAATATGTACGAAAATATAAAAACATTTCTATAAATAACAAATCAGTTAAAACTAATGAACATAAAACCATGCATATATTAAAAAACAGTCTCTGCACATATAAATAAGTAAAGACATAACCATTGGTTTGCTTTTACGTTTATATTAGTTTTTCTCTCTCTCTCCCTTAACATTTTATTTGTATTTTAAATGCAGCTGTGTAAGGATTTTTAGTAACCATTTACCTTCTCGTTCATACAAACATACACAGACATACCAACCCACAAATATACATATACACACACAAAAAAAATCAAGATAATGAACATACAAAATGGATATATACACATGCACACACACATTCACACTCCACATACACCACATTCAGAAGACACATACACACACATAAATATACACACACTACAGATACTAATAGATGGTTGTGCGCGCGCGCACACACACACACACACACACACACACACACAGAGGGGTTGGAAAGAATTCCCTGAGCTATGATCTGCATGCTTTACTCATTTGTTTAAAGCATGGAATACATCTGGTGTGGACTTCGAAGATGATATTTTTAAACATTGTCCAGGACTGATGTGAAGTCTTAACCTTTGCAGCTGCTCCTTTTATTTTTTTTCTCTTAATCGTTTTCTTTGTTTTATCATAGTCTTCCTTTTGAGAGTTAAATGCTAATGCAGTAGATTCCCTTGCTGTTCTCCCTAAATCAAATTTCATCATGTTATGATCATTATGGCCAAGTGGCTTCAACACACTTTCCTCTTGCATTAGACCCTGTGTCCCACCAAGGACTAAGTCTAAATTAGCTCTCCCTCATGTCAGTTCTTGAACCAGATGGTCTATGAAACAGTCATTTATTTCGTCTAGCTTTGAGGGGGCATATGCAGTGGGGGCAGTAAGCACTTGTAAATGGCTAGCTGTCACTGCTGAACTTTGAACCTGGATATTCAATGCAGGAGCTATATCCAACCACCATCACTGACTATTCAGGTTGCCCAGTTAGCTAAAGCAACAAAAGTTAGATGAACCTTTTATGTATTCAACTTTTGTCGCTTTGTGATAGCCAGCTAGCTGCTGAATATCATCGTTAGGTGGTTATCCTCATTAGCTGCCTCCACTCCACTTAAATAGTCTGCAAACTTCCTAAATGGCTTTGAATATCCCCCCTTTATCTTTCTAGCATGCCCTGATGTATCTTTGACCCAACCGAACTAGGATAATTTAAATCATCCATTATTACTATGCTGCAAATTTTGTTAACTTCCCTAACTTCTGTTAGCATTTTATCCCCTGTCTGTTCATTCTGGCCAGGCAAATGGTAATATACCCCCACTGCTATTCCCTTCTCCTTCTCAAATGGTATTTCTATAAAGTTTCTGTGGTGTATCTTGCTTCCTGCAGAATTTTGTCCTGTTTGACTCAATGCTCTTTTTTATATATAGAGCCACCCTTCCATCAATTCAATCCACCATGTCATTGTGATATAATTTGTACCTTGATATCACATTGCTTATCCTCCTTCAACAAAGTCACACAGATGCTAGTTATATCTACTTCTTCATTCAGCTAACTTTCCCATCTTATTTTTAGACATTTGCATGTCGGTATTTAAAAGTATGATTTTTGTTCATATTAACAACCTGCTTATCAGCTGACATGGATAATTCAGAATACTTCAACTCAGTCTGTCTTTAATTAAAAACACTATGACTACTTTTACCTTTATTTCAAACTGTTTTATGGCAATCTCTACTATACGATCTCTGCTATACAATCACAGCAAACTACTTGGGCTCTTGGAAATGCCAAACTGGGATGGAGCAAAAATTGTGACCCAATGGGCCTACGTATCAATGGTTCAGATGCCTGCAGACTTGATGTACAACAGATTCATGACTGGAAAGTTGCACCCTCTCTAACAGATGCTTCTTTGCCTCACTTTATTGCAAGGAGTTATCTATTCCCTACATCATAGTTGCACTCGCTGGAGGAAAAGTTCCAGGAGAAGAAATCACCTAGATGAGGCTGAGAATTGGGATCTGATTTTTGTACTAAGACTGCCCAAGCTCCAGGCTCTGATGGAGGCACCTCCAAGGTAAACAGCTTGAATGAAGCCAAATGAAACAGTATAGGTGCAGAGGCAAAGAGCTGCTTTAGCCTCTCAAAGATCCTCTGAGGGTTCATTATAGCCTCTTTTTGAATCGGAGCCATAACAGAATCCATTACCTTAAATCATTTCTAGATAAACCACACATAACAACTGCAAAGTACAAGAAGCACCGAAGAGCCTTAAGGCACCCAGGAAAAGGCTACTCAACCACAGCAGCAACTTTATTAGCATCCATCTCAAAACCTTTGTTTCTATTTTAAAACATATTTCTTAGTTTTAACTGGATTAAATATGTCAGTGCCTGTAGGCACAGATGAGTAGGATTGTTTCTCTTCCCCTCTCCTTCCGCACCCCCCCCCCCCCACCTCCAATCGCCAGATCCTGCCTCTTACTTGTACCACTGCTTGTTTAATCCACTGCAGAATCCTAGTGTAAGGCCATCCAGCATACACGAACTGATGGGTCGTGTGATGTCCTGGCCTCTCCTCCTCTTCAAGCACAGAATTTCTGTCAGCTTAGAAACTCTTGCAAGGCTAGGGGTATCACAGTGTCTGTCAGCATGGGAGTTCCAGAAGGCCCGGTAGGGTGCTACAGGGTTGATCGAAAGAAAAGTAGTGTCGGCTACTGTGGAGGATTTAACCTACAGCGATGGAGCTAAGGGGGCCTGGGTCAAGGCATGCAAAAGCAGCAAGGCTCTGGTGCCTATCAGAATTTGGCAATGGAGGCAGTTGACTATCTTGTCTAAGCCTAAATTTGGTCCTGGTTTCAGAAAAGAGTTGGTGCTATTGTAGCTGGAAAAAGACCTCATGAACATGTTGCATGTGGGTAGCCAGTTGTGGAGAGAAAATCAGGATGTCATCTAGGTATCCCACCACAAACTTCTAAAGGAGGTCCTGGAAACTATTGTTGACAAAGGCTTCAAAGATAGCTAGGGCATTATTGAGGGCAAATGGCATCACACTATACTCAAAGGGGGTAATTTTATAGAGGTTTTTTGCATGTAAAGCCTGTTTTACACACAGAAAAAAAGCTTTTCTACAATTGTGTGATCGCATACATATGGATAGTGTGACGCAGCGGACCCTCTTCTAGAAAGAAAAAAAGTTTTAAATTCTGAGAAAAAAAGAAATGACCTGCAATTTCCAAAGGATCGATCTAGGGAGAGCAGGAGAGGCAGGACAGAGACTCCAGAACCACGCCTTAGGGGGCAGGAGTCATACTCCAACACCACACATTTAAGGAGATGCAGGCAAGAGTCAGCAGTCTCGCAAGGGAGCTCAGAAGGTTCACCAGGAAGTGTGCCACCTGGTGTAGCAGCAAAGCGCAGACAAACCAATGATACCAGGAGTCTGTTCAGAAGGTCCAAATCATTTATTTGTGCACAAGTCTCGAACCAATCAATTTCAAAATGGCTGAGCAAAGTTTTCAAGCATTACAACAACTTTTATAGACTTCTGTTCCATTCTAGGTATAGAAAAACATTTCATTGGTCCCGGTAATCTCCCGTACCTCCCGTACCTCTTCTATTGGTCCCGGTACTGATAAGTTTATCCAGTTATATCCCTCCAGTGGGCATGACACCTGCATACCCCCCTTCTAGTCCCAATTACAATGGTCAGTTCATCAACTTGTTACTTTCACACTTTCAAGGTTATAGAACCAATTTGTACGTGCAGAGGAGCTGGGCTCTGCAACTCATCTGTCAGCACTCCCAATTATTTCTTTGCAGATGTACTTTTTCTTATCAGTAACTTTTAAACATGTTTTTCTGTATTTTTCCATCTTTCAATACTGCAGTTCTGCTTACCTAAGCTAATTCAATACTTCTACTGAGTTCTATCTTACAATAGCAGCATATTGGGGGATGTGCAATCCTATATGCCTCTCCACAGGCCTCATTTACAGGTCAAGCTAGCCATGTTGGCCTGCTTATGTTCGGACACTGTGGGTCACAGGCCTGCACCTGCCACATTCCCCCCTTTGATTAATCTCACCCTATTACTTAATAAGGTGTGAGAATTAAATCACTTTCTGAAGAATCACATCCTGGCTAAAGGATTTCTACCAGGACTGGCTGTATATAAAGCCATGATTTTTGTTGTGGTCTTCCGCTCTACTGTACTATCAATAGTGTTATGAATGGAACGCATACAACATGGGATTAAACATGGTAATAAGAAGATAACAGCAACAAGGATTAGTACCAATACGATGAAAGTCTTAAATCCTCCCACCCATGAAAAGAGGTTAGCAAACCAATTAGGAAATTTCAATGAGTGCCACGTCTGTACTGGCACATAAGCATGTCTTTGCATATCTTTAGCAATTTCTTCAACTACTTGACCTTTATCATCTATTTTCAAACAGCAATTGGTTAAGTTCAGCTTACCACATACTCCTCCTTCAGCTGCTAACAAATAATCAAGTGCTAAGCGGTTCTGATATATCGCAGTGCGCATCTGAGTACTTTGTCTAGCTAAGAGCGTGAGAGCATGACTAGTTTCATTGGTTATTATTTCAACTACTGCTTGTAAGCGAATGATACGATTAATCATATAAATTGGGGTACGATAACCATACATACCATCATCATTCCAAGTGGCGGGTCCATAATACTCAATAATTCTTTCTGGTGGCCAATCATCACCTTGCCATTTCTCCCACTTGCCTATCTGTAAGGCCTCTCTCTTTTGTCTTAGTGCTCTTTTGTGTCGGTGGGTAGTGTATACTGGGTATCCTAATTGTTCTCCATGTTCAGTGTTTAAAAGAAAGAAAGAAGGTCTGATGGTTCCTAAGACACATGCTCCTCCCCAGTGTGGTGGGAGTTGTGCATATGCTCGGTTTCCACAGATCCAATATAGGCCAGGTGGGGCCTGCCAGGCTTGGACTTCAGCAAGGTTAGTCCATAGACCTGCCAGTTCAGGAAATCTGGCTAATGGGTTAGGAGGTTCAGGATGTCCAATTCCTGACCACCATGCTGTCTTTGTGGTCGTGGCATTATAGTATTTCTGGCTAAGACAGACCAGCTGTCCTACCTTTTGGGTGAACTGGAGTCCAGTTCTGGCATAGCAAAGACGTCCAACGATTGAGTGCGCTAACACCCATTCACTGGTAGTCTTGTGTAATTCAGTCTGATTGTAAATCATGGAATAATTCAATTCTTGGGCTTCCCATGGCCACTGATCTCCCATTTGGGTTCCGCCACAGAAATAACAATCTGTGATTTTAAGACTAGATACTACTGCTCCGGCTAATTCTAGAAATAAATTCTGTGAGGGGTGAGGGATCTCAAACTTATTTACATGCATGGCTTCATAGAAAGTATTATGAAGATGATATTTAGATGACTTGTGGGCTTGGGTATTCAATCTGATATACACAATGGTCCCTGGATCTATTGCTCCTCCAGCAATACGTAAACCAAACTTATATCCCTGTTTCCATGCATGGGGATTGTGTATACGTAAGTGTAAGGGGTTACAAGCATCTTTCTGACATTTATCATTTGTGGTTGGCTTGGTTAAAGTAGCCATTCGTTTATCTATTTTCTCATCAGTTATACCAGTGTTCCAGGTAGCATAAAAAACACATCCCCAATACGGGCAATAGTAGTCTGCTGCTGGGGCAGTACTATAGCCTGGTTCCTTTTTCCCTGTACACTTTCTCCAACCTGTGGCACCTTCTGGACACATGTACTTATGGTCATTTCGATACGCTTTCTCCCATGTACCACAGGTGGAATAACTATCTCTATTAATAGCATTGCATGCATCAAAATTCAAAACAGCAGGTTTAGTAATGTCCTTAAGTGGTGGCGTTGCAGCTAATATAGGTCCATCTGCATCCTTCCATCTTATTTCCATCGTGTAATAGGATGGATTCTGATGCGGATTATAACATGTCTTAATTTTCCCATGAGTGCAAACATTTAGTTCAGTGGTGTTATAGATACACCGAGTTACTGTTCCCTCGCAGGTATAGTAAGAATGATAAAGCAAAGTCTGAGTTACTTTCAGTCCAATTCTAGTAGAAGTAATGCAGGCAGTGCATGGAGGTAAAGCATAAGTCTGTTCAAAACCTCCAAAGAAGGCAACCAAAGTAAAGCAAAAGTAAAGATGCATGTCGATGTTGATTGGAGTTCTTCTGAATCCTCAGCTTGCTGATCTTGATCACGACGATCTATTATTCTTCGTCCCGTTTGCTAATGAAGCAATTTAACGGGTGCTGAGTGTTGATTGAAGATCCTCAAGTTGTCCAGTACACATTGACCAACTTAGCAATTCAGTTGGCTTGTGGAGTCTGGCTTAGTCAGTGTAGTCTCAAAGTAGTGTGTCAAATCACACACAAATTGGGTTCGTTGAAACAAAACTGTTGCTGCATGGAAAACAGCAATCCTCTTCGAAAGACTTGGCTACTGCAAAGCACTTGTGATGAAGTGTCTATGCTGCTGGTTGCCGTCTCAGAGTAACTCGCAAGGGTACATCAGGGTGCTGTTCTGCTGTCCACTGCTCTGGTTCAGGATCGGCGGCGGGCTTGACTCTGCTGTGGTGGATCCAGGCGTCGATCTCGGCTACCTTTACTGCAGTTGGGGTAGACAGGATGACGGTGTACGGTCCCTTCCAATGGGGTTCCAACGGTGTCTTCTTCCAATCTTTGATCCACACCGAAGTACCAGGCTGGTAGGGATGCAAGGGTTCCGTCAAGTTGATAGGCAACTGGTCTTGGATCCACGTATGGAGAGTCTGCAGAACAAAACTTAGAGCTAGAAGTTCTTGTCTGGTTATTTCCGAACCAATTTGGGCTAGACTTCCTTTGATTCCCTGCACTATTGGTGGGGGTTTACCATACAAAACTTCAAAAGGGGAAAATCCTGTTGACTTTACAGGAGCTGAGCGTATTCTGAATAAAGCTATGGGGAGCACTTGGGGCCACTTCAATTGTGTCTCCTGACAAAGCTTAGACATTTGGGCTTTCAAGGTACGATTCATTCGCTCAACTTTCCCTGAACTCTGGGGTCTGTATGCAGTGTGGAGTTTCCATTGTATCTGCAAAGCTTTTGCTAACTGCTGAGTAACTTGGGAGACAAATGAGGGTCCATTATCTGACCCTATTACTGCTGGAATTCCGAATCTGGGGACAATCTCTCTCATTAAGACTTTGGTAACTTCTCGGGCTTTCTCAGTTCTGGTTGGGAAAGCTTCTACCCACCCAGAGAAAGTACAAACTAATACTAGTAGATAATGATATCCATTGGCTTTTGGCATTTCGGTAAAATCAACTTGGAGGTTGTGCATGGGGGTCACACCTCTTGACTGAACTCGGGGTGCTGTAATAAGGCCTTGCTTGGCATTATTCTTGGCACAAGTTTGACATTGTCGTGCTACTGAAGCTGATATGGTTGTCATCAGAGGGATGTAGAAATGTGGTCTGAGTGCTTTTTCCATAGCACTCTTCCCATAGTGGGTGGCTTCGTGGAAAGCTTTGACAAAGGATGGTCCTAACAGTTCAGGAATTACTATTCGTCCTGGAGGTTGACTGCCCTCTTCTGGTGGCAGCTCAATCCATCCGTCTTTCAATACTCCATTTTCTTTGTCACAATAGTAGTCCAATTCTTTGGTGGTATATCGTGGGGTCCATAGATTCAAAGGTACTGGAAACAACGCTGCTTGCATTGGCATAGCTTGTGGGGCAATTTGTCCTGTCATAGCTGCTTGTCGTGCTGAGGCATCTGCAAATCTATTTCCTCGGGCAACTTCTCCTTTTCCTGCTTGATGTCCTCTGCAATGCATGACAGCTACACGTGTTGGGGCCCAAACGGCATCAAGTAACATCAATATTTCGGGACCATATTTGACTGATTTTCCTCCGGATGTGATGAGTCCTCTTTCTTTATAGAGAGCTCCATGGGCATGCAGGGTAGTGAAGGCATATTTGGAATCTGTATATACATTCAGTATAAGTTTTTCTCCTAACAACAATGCTCTGGTGAGTGCTATCAATTCGGCTTTCTGGGCTGATGTGCCTGAGGCTAGGGCTGATGATTCAACTACTTCGTGTTGAGTGACGACTGCATATCCGGCACAGCGTCGTCCATCAAGGATGAGACTGCTCCCATCAACATAATAGGTTTGGTCAGGATTTTCTATGGGCACATCTGTCAAGTCGGGTCGGCTGGAGAACACAGTCTCCATGACTTCGATACAGTCATGTTCTGGGAGTTCTTCACTGATAGGTATCAAGGTGGCTGGATTCAGGGCATGGCTCACTTCAAGTTGTATCTGTGGGTTTTCACATAACATGCTCTGGTACTTCAACATTCGGGAATTGGTGAGCCAATAATTTGCTTTTTGTTCCATAAGGGCAAGGACTGCATGTGGCACAGTGACTCGTATGTTCTGTCCTAGTGTGAGTTTGTCTGCTTCACTCACTAGTAGTGCTGTAGCTGCAACTGCTCTCAAGCAAGGTGGCCATCCTTTGGCCACAGGGTCCAATTGTTTCGATAGGTAGGCTACAGGTCGTTCCCAATTTCCCAATTTCTGAGTCAACATGCCTAGGGCATTTCCCTGTGCTTCATGTACAAACAAGTGAAAAGGTTTGTGGACATCTGGTAGTCCAAGTGCTGGTGATGACATCAATTCTTCTTTTAACTTCTGGAAGGCTGTGTCCTGCTCAAGTCCCCACTCCAGTGGTGACTTCTCTTCTCCTTTTGTGGCTTCATACAGTGGTTTGGCAATTTGGGCAAAGTTGGGTATCCAAATTCGGCAATATCCTGCCGCTCCCAGAAAGGCTCTGACTTGCTTTCTGGTTGTTGGAGTTGGAATTCTACATACTGCTTCTTTTCTTTCTCTGCCTAATCTTCTGCTTCCTTGGGTGATACGAAAACCCAAGTATTTCACTTCTTTTTGGCATAGCTGTGCTTTGGCTCTGGAAACTTTGTATCCAGCTTCCTCTAGTAACTGCAAGAGATCTTTGGTGGCTAATATACATTCACTTTCTGATACGGCAGCTATCAACAGATCATCCACGTATTGGAGAAGCACTCTCTTCCCCGGGGCTACTGGATAGCTTGAAAGGTCTTGATTTAGTGCGGCACTAAAGATGGTAGGCGAATTCTTGAATCCTTGGGGTAATCTTGTCCAGGTAAGTTGGCCCCCTCTTCCAGAGATGGGGTCCTGCCATTCGAATGCAAACAATATTTGGCTTACAGGGGCTAATCTTATGCAAAAGAATGCATCTTTCAAATCCAGTACAGTGAAATGGGTAGCTTCAGCAGGTATCAGTCCTAGGAGGGTGTAAGGATTGGGTACAACTGGATGTATGGTCTCAGCTGCATCATTTACTCTTCTCAAATCTTGCACTGGGCGATAATCATCTGTCCCAGGCTTCTTTACTGGCAAAAGTGGAGTGTTCCATGGGGATTGGCATACTTTTAGTAGGCCATACTCAAGCAATCTTTGTAGGTGGCGATGGATGCCTTCAATTGCGGCTCTTGGGAGAGGGTACTGTTTGACGTGCACTGGTGTAGCACTAGGCTTGAGGGTTACAATCACTGGAGCTATATGTTTAGCTAGGCCTGGGGGGCTGCCTTCTGCCCATACTCCAGGTGGTGCATCAATACTTTTCAAAGTTTGTTCAAAATAGGTATCTTGTATCGAATCATCAATGTAATACCTCCATTCTTCTTCTCGGGGAACTGTCAGCAGCATTACTCCTGCTGGTTTGGTTTGGGGATTTACTGTCATTTGCATTTCTCCTTGCTCAGAGAAAGATATCTGTGCTTGAAGCTTGGCTAGCATATCTCGTCCCAGTAGTGGCACTGGACATTCGGGCATGTAAAGGAATTGATGAGTTATTTGCTGTCCTCCCAGACTGCATATTCGGTTTTGAAGAAAAGACTTTGTGGCTCTGGCACCAGTTGCTCCTATGATAGTGACTGCTTTTGTAGTGAATGGGGCTATCTTTTTGTCTATTACTGAATGTTGTGCTCCAGTATCAACCATAAAGTCCATAATTTGGTCTCCTATTTGTATTCCGACCATAGGCTCCTGGAGACCTAAAGCAAACTTGGAGCCCGGTCTGTCCTAATCCACGTCATTCTCATCATGGGCTGGTGTGGCCAATGCTTGAATGGTTCCTCCTCTCTCTCGCTGGAATTGTTCTCGATTGGCTCCTCCTCGGCTTCCGGGATAGCTTCGTCTTTCTTCTCGCCACTGATGGCTGCTGTCGTCATCATGCTGGGCGTCTTCGAGTTGCGGGCACATATCTCTCCAATGTCCTTCCTCTCTGCAATAGGCGCATTGGTTCACGCCTAGTCTCTGGGTCCGGCCTCCGCCTTGACCCCACCCTCTTCCTCTGCTCCTTCGACTAGGGACACCTCCCCTTTTCTGTTCCACTATGGCCGCAGCCAAAAAATCAGCTTTCTTCTTCATCTTTCTATCACATTCTCTCTGTCTTTCAGTATCACGATTCACATACACTTTATGAGCGACTTCCAATAACTGTGTTGCATTCATGCCCGCAAACCCTTCTAACTTCTGTAATTTGCGTCTAATGTCTGGTTGAGACTGGTTTACAAAAGCAGAATTCACCATACATAAACTTCCTGGTGCCTCGGGATCATAGGGAGTATACATTCTGTATGCTTCAGTTAATCTTTCATAAAAATCTGCTGGGCTCTCATCTATCCCTTGGATAACTCCTGTAACTTTGGAAAGGTTCATAGCTTTCTGGCCCCCCCTTCTCAGGCCTTGTAAAAAGCCTTGGCGAAAACGGGCTAGGGCTGTGGATCCTTCATCTGTATTTGGATCCCATTGGGGGTCTTCATTCGGGAATTCTCTCTGAGCTGCTTCCCTACGGTCTATTATATTCTGCCCCTGTGCCGGAGCTGCAGGGTTTTCTGCCATCCATTCAATAGCTGCTTTTCTAATTCTTGCTCGTTCTTCTGTAGTGAATAGGGTGGTCAGGAGCTGACGGCAATCTGGCCAAGTGGGTTGGTGAGTTTCCATAATACTAGTTACTAATTCTGTCAGCTCCTGGGGCTTGCTAGTATAGGAGGCATAATGCGACCTCCAATTTAATAAATCAGTTGTAGAGAAAGGGATATACACATAAGTTAGGGGTCCCGCTACCACTTCATCATTATCATTCTTTACGGGCACTCCCGGGACTTGCCGTAAGGGAAACAGTTTAGCTGCTATGGGTGTCTTTTGGGATCTAAGGGTTATTGTCGTTGCCTTTGCAGGAGTCACTTTCTTTTTCTCAACAGGTTTTGCTTTGGGTTTCTCTGTCACTGGCATGCTAGTGCTAGTGCTGACTTTCTCAATTATTTGTACACTTTCCTCATCTGGGGGATTCTCTCTTTCTCCTTCTTCAGTCTCCACTTCTGACTCGCTTTTTAGGTCCTCCTCTTCTTTTCCCGCTAATTCTTCCTCTTTCTCTTCTCCAGGAGGGGGATCAGGGGTTGGGTCCCGCCTCGGCTCTGGCCGTCTCTGGGGTTCTGGGGCAGGATGCCGGGCTACTCTTACTGGACCTGGGGTTCGGGGCTGCCTGAGAATTATTTCTGGGGAATCAGGATCTGCCAGGATGGGCTTCTTTCTGGCTTTCTTATCCTGCTCTTTTATTCTAGGCTGTTCCGTCTTCTGTCTAGATCTGCTTTAGCTAACATTATTCTGCACTGTTCCTCATAACAGCGCTGCGCCCAGGGGGGCGGATCTTCACAAATACTTAACCAGGAATCTATATAGGGGTACTGGTCGGGGTGCGCTATCCGCACTCTACGGTGTATTGACTGAATAATCTCTACTTTGAACGTTCCCTCTCGGGGCCAGATGGGGTCTAGATCGGGCCACTCCCTAGTACACAAAATCTGCAAACGGGCTGCTGTCATTTTAATACCATAATCTCCTGAATATCCCTCTTTAAAATGTGCGATCATACATTCTAATGGAGTGTTTCTAGTAGACCCCGCCCCTCCCATTTCGATGTGTGCGCGCAACAACAGACAGAAGGGAAAAGGAGGGCGGACCGTGGGTAAGGGGTCCTCACGGCCCTGGAAACGTATAAGGAGTACAAATAACAAGACAAGACGACAATCGCTTCCCCCTTTTCGCGACCTGAACGCGGTCGCCCGGTCAGGAAATGCGCTACTCAGGGGTCCGCCTTCACTTGGTCCGTGCTGCCAGACCTCTCATTCACACTTCGTTCACACAATCATGCTAGCAACGTATCCCAGAATGCATTCGTTTCTATCTATTCTGACTAGTCTTTTCCAATTTCCCAATTACAAAAAGGATGGGGGTTTCACCCGGCGAATTCCCATGCCAGGCTACTCGGCCCTTCCTTGAGAGGTGATCATGCTCTCTTACCAATTCCCAATATCTCGAGATTACAAATTCCAAAGTTCCAAGTTCCAATGGCAGTACTGCGCTTTCTATTTCTGTCTAGACCCAAAATCAAAACTATACTCACCGGATCCGGTCCTCAAACTTCCCAAGCAGGCGCATGAGTTGGACCTCGGACTCCCCTCACTCGGGTTCGAGGCGTTGACTCCAGCCGGGCTCGTCACCCGCCGAGGTCCGACCAGCTCCCTCCGATACAAGGGACCGGTGGCGCCAGGGAGCAGCCCTCGTCGGAAGGGCGCGATCCCGGCAGGACCAAGCCTATAGAGGCGGAAAGTCGTGGTATATTGCCCTATATACACTTTGATTCCACAATTTCCCGGCCAACGCACCAAGGAATATGTAGCAGCAAAGCGCAGACAAACCAATGATACCAGGAGTCTGTTCAGAAGGTCCAAATCATTTATTTGTGCACAAGTCTCGAACCAATCAATTTCAAAATGGCTGAGCAAAGTTTTCAAGCATTACAACAACTTTTATAGACTTCTGTTCCATTCTAGGTATAGAAAAACATTTCATTGGTCCCGGTAATCTCCCGTACCTCCCGTACCTCTTCTATTGGTCCCGGTACTGATAAGTTTATCCAGTTATATCCCTCCAGTGGGCATGACACCTGCATACCCCCCTTCTAGTCCCAATTACAATGGTCAGTTCATCAACTTGTTACTTTCACACTTTCAAGGTTATAGAACCAATTTGTACGTGCAGAGGAGCTGGGCTCTGCAACTCATCTGTCAGCACTCCCAATTATTTCTTTGCAGATGTACTTTTTCTTATCAGTAACTTTTAAACATGTTTTTCTGTATTTTTCCATCTTTCAATACTGCAGTTCTGCTTACCTAAGCTAATTCAATACTTCTACTGAGTTCTATCTTACAATAGCAGCATATTGGGGGATGTGCAATCCTATATGCCTCTCCACAGGCCTCATTTACAGGTCAAGCTAGCCATGTTGGCCTGCTTATGTTCGGACACTGTGGGTCACAGGCCTGCACCTGCCACACTGGAAGAGAACAAGTTAGAAGCAGCTCCAGAGAAGGACCAAGAACAGGCTATGCAGAGGAGAGACCAAAGCCAAGGTCTAGGCCCAAGCCAAGCCTGAGCAGAAAGACAGGCTGGGGAAGGAGAACCAGTCCTATAGCCCAGAGGATAGGCCGAGAAGGCCGAAGCCTGACTAGATTAGGCTCTGAAGCCGGAAAGAAAACCAGCCATAAAAGCCAAAGGAGAAAAGAGTGGGAGAGCCGAAGGAACACACCAGAGAGCACTGACACGGAGGGCAGTAGCCAAGGTAGGCCTCCAGCTTTGTCTCAAAGAACCAGGAGAAAAGCAAGAGGTAAAGCTTTTAAAATTCGTTATAGTTTGCCTAGAGAAGAATCCTGGGAAGGTGACTCTCCTTATCATAAACAAAGACAGAAAAATAAGTTAAAAGACAGCTGTTATAAGCAAAGAACTGGCAGAGGAAAACATTACCAAGAAAATGTTTTTAAACCTTTAGAAAAAGAGCTGCCACTGTGGTATTCCACCTTGCAGAAGCCTAGGCCCAAACATTTGGCTAAGCCCTGGGAAACACCAGAACATACTCCAGGGAAGGACACTTATTCGGTTTCCCCAGAGCAGTCAGAGGAGGAGGCCATGCAAGTGGAATCTATATCCGAGGATTTGGATAGCCCAATGGAATGTACCTACTGTGTTGTGGATGAGATTGAATCATTCCATAGTTCTGGCAGTGAATGAAGCATTACTGTTTGAACAATTTTTGTACTGTGAAGTTAACAGCCCTTTTTGGTTAATTCATACCCTGTTTGGAAAATCCGTTGCAAAGACTTTTTCTGTTACGTTTACCAGTGTGTTGTGCGTATGATTTGAACCCTTAGTGCAAAAAAAAGGGGAATAAAAGCCTTTTTCATTTTTCCTTCACTTTGTGCAAGAGTATAACTTTTCTCTTTGGGAGTTTGGTAACGAGGCCGGCACAAGACTGGTACCCTTGACCCTCGCACCTGGTCAACCCCAATCTAACCTTCTTGGTGACAGCGGACCAGCGAGCGGCGGCGCCCCGTGGAACCCACCCTTCGGTGGAACTACTACGCCGCCACCAGGGGGTGCTGGCACACGTGCGCGCGCACTCCGCCCGGCCCCCGCGTCACAATAGTTTATTATAGTTAATAGTTTATTTTATTTGATATACCGCCTTTTTCAAAGCATACAAAGCAGTTTACAATTCCAAAAATTAAAATAATAGAAAAGGAACTCCAAATATTGACAGCAAAGAGGAAAAGATAATAGCAAAGAGCCACACATTCAAACAGCATGCAAAGTTGTCCTCAATCATAGTTAGAACATCATGTATACAATGCATGCACCAGGAGGACCCGTCTGCCCCATTTTAGTTAGAGTGCTTGTTTAAACAGCTGCGGTTTGAGGTCTCCTTTAAAGCGTACGTAGAAATCCTGGAGATGAAGTTAGGAAGGCAGACGATTCCTTAAGAAGAGTGCTAAACAAAAAAAGGCAGATTTCCCAGTGGATTCGTAGTATGATCTGGCAGGGGAGGGTAAACACAAGTGGTTACCGTGCAGTGAACATAGAGATTGGGTGGGACAATATGGAATGATTAAAGATGACAAATAATCTGGTGCATTCTGGTGAAGTGCCTTGTGGGCCAATGTTAAAACTTTATTTTGGATGTGCTCTGAGACTGGCAGTGGGGAAGATAGATTAGAAGGGGGGGTTACGTGATCCTGTCTCTTGGCACATGATTGAAAATGTGCAGTGGTGTTTTGGATAAAGTACACAGCTGGAAAGTATGGGACTACTTTTACGCAATCTGGATTTAGGTGTTCTTGTGCATGAATACTGGGCACAGCAGAGGCATGGTTGCAATGTATGTAGGTCTTTTCTAAACTAAACTAACAGAGATGGCCCATCCCAAAGAGTGAGATGAACTCTCCAAAGAATGAGATTGAAGACCAATGAATGAGGGGGGGGGGGGGTTCTCACAGCACATTTGGGGTATAAATTTGGAAAGATCTACATGTAGTATTGTTTCACAAATGAAAGGAGCACCACAAAATTCTTCAAACTTGGCTTCCCTAGTTCTCGGCCCTCAAGGGCACAGTTATAATGGCTAGTACAGCCTATGCTGCCAGTAGCGAAAACAGAAGGCCTGATAGTAGGTGGCGGTGACTAAAGCAGCTAGCTGCCGCCATTGAACATTAAACCCAGACACAGTATTCAATGCCCAGATAGCGATGAAGCTAAGCGGGCAGCAGTGATAGTCAGCCATTGCCTGGTTAGCTTCAGCAACGAGATAGGCCGGCCTTTGCTGCGCCTGACCTTTGATGATTTGCAGTAATCGGGCAGTGGCTCAATGTCATTGCTGCGTGGATATTGCTGGGTACCTCCCCCACTCCACCCCGGGAACGCCCCGATGCTAGCCAGTCCCCTCCTCCGGCACAGGATTTCTGTCGCCATAGAAACTCATGCAAAGAATGGGCGCATCACAGAGCTTGCCGGCATGGGAGGCCGGGTGCTGGAGAGCTGCTTGAGAGAAAATTAGTGCTGGCTACAGTGGAGGATTAAACTACAGTGGTGGAGCTAAGAGTGCCTGGATCAAGGCACAGCAACAGCAGCAACATTCTGGCGCTGATCAGAATTTGGCACTGGAGTAGGGTTGCCAACTGGCTTCAGATGCACCCAACAGTCCTGGGTTTATTCCACTCCAGGCAGAGACTTGTAGTTTTTCATATACTATGGAGTGTATGCAATGGGACAAATCCAGCACTGAACCAAACCTGTTAGACACATCTGGAGCCAATTGGCAACCCTACACTGGAGGCAGTTGAGTATATTGTCTATGCCTAAATCTGGGTCTGTTTTTCAGAAAAGAGTTGATGTTGCTTTAGCTGGGAAAGCACTTCATACATGTGGATAAAGTAGCAGGTTTGCTATTGTGTTAATCTCTTTGAATAGCAGGCCCATCGATTTTAATCAGCTGTTCTTGGAAGTTAGGTAAAGTTACCAGATGTCCCTGATTTTCAGGGATCGTCCTTGATTTTAGAGCTCTATCCCCAACGCCCACCTGTTTGGCAGTCTCCTGTCCCTGATACAAGCAATGGGGACAGAGGAGGTAGAAAAAAAGATTTCAATTTAGTGATTTGATTATATCAGTTTTCAGAATTAACATTCATTTTGTTTATATGTTGCACAGAATGGGGGAAATGCATCAATGTTTCTAATTCTCTGTTGATTTGTCTGCTTGGAAGTGATAGTGTTGCTGTTATGAGATGGAGGTTGGGGGGGGGAGGGCACGGTAATGATGCTTTTTTCCTCCTCTATGCCTGGATGCTCAAACCTGGAACTAAGGTGTCACTTCCCCCCCCCCCCCCCCCCCCCCCCCCCCCCCAAATCACACTTCCACTGCCTGCAAAAAAGCTGGTAACCTTACAGCTGGGGCTTCCATAGCTATTCCAGTCAATAGCAAAGCAGAAGGTGGAAGAGTGGGAAATAAAATAGGAGAGGAGAAGGGGGAAATGGGAGTAGGAAAGGTGGCTAAGAGGAAAGAGCAGAGTGATAGAAAACACTGCTAGAACCCTGCCTCTTCTTTTAACCCAGCCTTGGCGCTGGTGAAGCATCCTCACAATATGAATATTATGAAATGACCAATAGCAGATTGGGTCAAAGGGGAATGTGTACAGCAGGATAAGGGCTTTTTCTGCCCCTAATGCCATACCTACAATTATATTTCCTTCTGATACTGTTGTGAGAAAAAGGAGAAGTCAGAGCCTTAAACAAAGATGCCCTTAGGGGTTTTTTGGCAGAAAAATTGTGCCTGACTATTGCAAAACTCAGAGCTGAGTGACACGAAAAACCTTGGGAAGGAAAAAAGCACAGGATGATGATTATATGCGTTTTTCCCTTCCCTTTGCTGTTACTCTTGGGTTTTGCAGTCACAGGCACAAGGCACAAGGTTAGTAAAGTTAGTTGGCCAGTCCACTTTGCTTCCCCTTACCAGGACGAACCGATCGCCAATCCTTTACTACAACTGGACCTCAATTATGAAATGCCTTACCGATTCATTTAAAGATAGAAACTAACTTGTTAGGAAAGGAGTAAAGACTATTCTGTTCCCTATGAAAGAGTAATTATAATGGATGGTTGATAGTGAGTACTAGGTTATATTTTCTTACTTTTGACTGTTCTTCTGGTCTATCATTGTATTTTTATTGATTGTAAACCATTTGGAATGATAACACAGGTACACTAAAAAAAATTTTTTTTAAACTGCCTCTAATGTTTCGATTGATTTTTACGTTTTTTGGTGCGCTGAATCCAAATCTGGTAACCAATTTGCTCCATCACGTACAGAGTTTTTGCTACATTGGGTTAGCAGTTTGAGGTGAACGTTTCAGATTGAGTGCGATCGAGATAAATGTTTCTTGGATGAATTCTTTATACTAATTGTTTAGTAGTTATTCAAATAAGAATAAAGAAAATTGTAACAAGGCAGCACATAAGAATAGAGTAATGTCAACAAAACACACTGTGATGGTAGCAAAATTGCACTTAAAACAGCCACATACATGTGCACAAACATTGAGCATATAAGAGCGAGGTTAGACACAAAGCAAAGCAAAGAAATGTGCAAAAAATGTACAGGTATGTATGTAAGAATAGAAAACGCAAACCGCACCATTGCAATACATGAAGACAAATACCCGATGGTGTGAAAATAAAATTCTAATAAATGAGATCCGACACTGTGGTAATAACTAGCAAATTTTTATTTCAAAGTTTAGTAAAAACACGATATTTGTCAACACAGTTTAGATTTTAAAGTCATTCTTGGGTCAATCAATCTCCTGGTGGGCCCGTTCCTTCTTCCCCCGAATGCTTCTCTTGGTGCGCTGCTTGGCGTATTTTTCATCTGGGGTTTCCCGCAGCAGCAACCAGCAGAAATCAGCCATCATAGTGGTGTTCCATCTTCCTTGGTACCTTCTCTCTGCGTCCTTGATGTCCTGGTGAAACCTTTCACCTTGTTCTTCACTGTACGCTCCCAAGTTTTCGGGAAAGTAGTTCACATGGGAGTGCAAGAAATGGACTTTCAGGCTCATGTTACAGTCTTGTTCTTTGAAGGCATTGAGCATCCTGGCAACAATATCCTTATAGTTCTCATCCCGCCTGTTCCCCAAGAATTTGAGAACAACATCCTTGAAGGAATCCCAGGCTTCTTTTTCCTTCTCAGACATCGTTTCAGCGAATGCTCCATCTGAAATGAGTTTCCTTATATCAGGGCCAACAAACACTCCTTCCTTTAGCTTTGCTTCAGAAAGTCGGGGGAACTTTGAGCAAAGGTACCGAAAGCACTCACCATCTTTTGGAAGGGACTTGATGAATTGCTTAATGAGACCCAACTTAATGTGGAGAGGTGGTAATAGAATTTTATCACGAGGTACCAAGCTCTCATGAAGAACATTTTTCTCACCGGGTCTCAAATACTCCCGAATTGGCCAGTCTTTTTTCCCCCAGTGTAGGTCGCGGGCCCGGCTATCCCACAAGCAAAGGAAGCAGGGATATTTGGTGAAACCGGATTGCTGCCCTAATAGCATGGATAGAATTTTAAAGTCTCCACAAATCATCCACTTATGCTCATCATAACGAATCTTTTGAAGAATCAGGGCCAAATTCTTGTATTTTTCTTGGAGAATAACAGAGTGAGCAATAGGAACTGAAGCGAATGTGTTGCCATTATGAAGAACACCTTTTATGCTGTCTTTTGATGAATCAATGAACAGCCGCCATTCAGCAGGATCATACTTGAGTTTAAACTTTTCCATCACTCCATATATATCGTTGCAAAATACCAAATCTTCCTCTTTGCTGAAATACTTCAAAAATTGTGTCTCGCGGTTGCGGTACCAATAAAAAGTTGTTCCTGGTGACAATAGATTTTTCTGTTTAAGCCGAGAACCTAGCAGTTGGGCAGCATCTTTTGGGAGTCCTAAATCCCGGACTAAATCATTCAATTCAGCTTGAGAGAAAAGTTCAGGTTTCGGATCTGGTTCAGATTCAAACTCGGAAGTACTGGACTCATCGGGAAAAGCCATCTGATGAGTCTCATCATGATCAGAACCGTCCACACAAATATGATCCAAAGATTTTGGTGGTTCAGGCACAGGTACTTCGTTGCTATGAGGCATAGGCCTAATTGCTGAGGGAAGGTTGGGGTAACTTATTACGTTCTTATTTTTTAAGTTGTATCCCTTCACAATGCAAGAGCAGAAATAGCAGTCACTGCTGTGGTCTCTTTGTTCACGCCACATCATAGGTATTCCGAAACGAAATGCTTGTTTTTTACCTTTCATCCATAAGCGTAGATCTTCCTCACATGTCTTGCACACTTTGTGAGGAGCCCACGGTTTGTCTTGATTGCCTAACTTCAAACCGAAATAGGCGAAATATACTTTTTTAATAAATGCAGAAATGTTCCTCTGCCGCTTTTTCACGGTATATTCCCCACAAATAAAACAAAAACTGTCCAGAGAGTTGATGCAACCTCTGGCTCTGTGAGCCATCACAAATACACAGCACTGCAAACTACAACTGTAGTGAACCACTTCGGAATAAAGCTGGATTACGACTGAGCAAACAAAAGGTAATAATGAACTTGCAAGAAACTGAAATTTGACAGGAACGTTCATGTCGCAACCACCGTGTTTGAGCGAGCGAACGAGGCGAGGCGAACAGGAAAGAACATGCACCAGCGCGAGTACTGGATTTAGCCCCCTGCCTCCCAAGTGTCCTGTTAATGTATAAAATGAATAGAAAACACTCTAAAATATCATGAGGGAGTGTTTCTAGTTAGTTAACCATTACAACCTCTATTTTGGGCCAAGAAAATAAACTGCAGTCGGCTAAAAAGAAATTATGTGAACATTCCTTATATGGGTAAGAAATCTAATTTTGCAAGAAAACGTGACGTGATAGAACATTTTGGCTATTTTTCCTGGATTCAGCACCCCAAAATCTATAGGAATCAGTTGCAAAACTGGAGGCAGTTTTTTGGTAGTGTACCTGTGTAATTTGTCACTAAGATGGGTATATAAAATTTTTAAAATAAATACCATAAATTTGTGGCGTTGGGGGAAGCCCTGATTGCAAGTAGTACAATCAACCTAGTTACGTGTAGCTGCGGCTCAATGATGGACTGGGATGGGGAGACGTGCTGTGAGGCATCATAGGCTGATGCAGTGAAGGGACGGAGTCAATCAGCAGCATGGCACCGCAACGGTATGGGGCAACGTGGCCATCTGAAGCCTGACTCTGACTACAGTGCAGCACCATCGACATGGCCGCCAAGAGTGAGTCTGCGAAAAAGGAAGCACTTCAGGGATCATTTGAGGAGCTCAGCTGATGGCAGACACGTATTAGGACTGAACAGATGAGTCAGGAGCAGCACCGTGCACTGAGACCATGCAGCAATGTCAGCAGGAATGACTGGCCAGGTTGCTTGCAGAGTGAGTAAGGGAGAACTTAAGAGGGAGCCCGATGCTATGCTGTCTTAAAATGCTGACAGAGATATGCTTTTTCAGGAGTCAGGCTGCAAGGCATAAGTGCTTTTCTTTATAGTCTTTCCAACCCAACGGAATGTCTGTCTGTCATTCTGTCTAGGGGTAAACAAATTCTCCAAAAATTAAAAACAACAAGATGAAGCCTGGAATGTGAGAAAAACTGATAAAAAGACACATCAGATTTGAAAATGGACCAAATCAGATTGGGGATTACAGAGAAATAACCCTCCCCCCCCCCCCCCCAAATTAGCCCAATGTATTTCTTAGGGAACAAGAATTCCAGCTTCTGTAATACAGAAACTTACGTATAATGAAAAATAGCAGTTAGGGAATTGCTTCTTTCAGTTCCCTTTCCATGATATCTACCCTCACAAACCACCAAACTGCCCCACCACCAAAAAATGCCCCCTCACAATTGCCCCATCGCACTGTGCACTGTCTCCATCCCCCAAAAATACTCCCTTGAAACTGCCCTATCAACCTACCAAATACTGCCACCATGAAAAAATACCCGCCACAATTTCCTCACCACCTTGCAAACTGTCCCATCCCCAAAAATTCCCCACTGTAATTGCCCCACCATCCTGCAAACTTCCACTCCCCCAAAATTACCTCCCCACAACTGTCATCAACCTCCAAAACTATGTCATTCGTAAATACCCCACCACCCTCAACTACCACACCACAGACACAACACGTGTATAGCACACAACAAAGATACATACAGATACACACAACACACAAACACTTGAATGTTACACACACACATGCACAGCACACAAACACATGAACACAACACACAAGAATTATAAGTAATTCCCTAGCTATGATGTACCCATATATATTTCATTTTCTTTGCTGTTATTTCTACTGTACAAGCTTTCTTATTAGTTGCTATCTGTATAGCCAGCTAGAATCTATTGCCATGGGCAGGACTAGATTAAGGAACTGACAAGCTACGAACACACCGAAGGACTAAAGTTTAGGGTAGTGCAGAGACTGTGGGTAGAGTCCAGCCAATGGGAAGGCTGTGGGGGCAGAGCACTGGAATGTTCCTCTAGTCACAGAAAGGGAGGAGGTAAGCTGCGAGAGGCTGGCATGCACGGCTCATGAGAGGGATCTCAAAATGTTAAGATGGTGAAACAATGTGCCAAGATGGTGGCCAAAACCAGAAGGATGCTAAAATGCATGCAGAGAGGTAAGACCAGTAGAGGAAAGTAATAACGCCTCTGTACAAGTCATTGGTGAGGCCTTACCTGGAGTATTGTGTTCACTTTTGGACACTACCCCACAAAAGATATAAAAACTTGTATTCCAGAGGAAGCTGACAAAATGATTTGAGGTCTACACCAGGAAATGTTTGAGAACAGATGTCAGGACCTGAATATGTATACCCTGGAGGAAAGGAGGAACGGGGGAAATATGACAGAGACATTTAAATGCTTGCAAGGTATTAATGAACAAGCAAATCTTTTTCAAAGACGATGAAGCCATACTTAAAGAACTAGAGGACATGGAATGAAGGTGCAAGGAAATGAACTTAAAAGCTATATCAGGAAACTGATGTAGTTGGAAAGGAGTGACCTAGATAATAAAATAATAATTAATAATAATGAAACACTTTTTTACAAAAAGGGTAGTGGATGCTTGGAATTTCCTCCCCATGACTCCTGGAGTATTTTCCAACCCGTGTGTATGTGTGTGTGTGTGTACACAACCATCTGTATTAGCACTACCTGTGTGAGTGTGTGTGTGTGTAAGTATAGTGAGACCAGCACCAGCAGCAGATAGATAGTTTGCTTTTGGTAATTCTTTTTGTTTTATGTAATTATTTATTTAGTTATGTTTTGGCATGGATCTAAAAGGTACTCAACTCTCATTTTATTTAACCCAGAGAGACCTCAGTGCAAACTGTCAAAAAAATTGCAAAACGCCGAAGGCAAGAGTGGGCAGTTGCCCTTTAGTAGAGCTCTACACTCATTCCTCCTCCGTTTTGCATGAAAATTGAGGGAATCCATACAAGGGAAAGTTTGTCTTTAGAAATGCTAGCATTTCTATCAACTTTGGTGCTAATTGTGAACAATGAAGACCACAATATCTTCTCTCATAAAGTATATGAGTTCATTGGCACTAGTTGAAAAGCAAATCAAAAAATGTTGGGCAACCCTGGCCAAGTCTGACCAGACTAATGACTTGTTTGGCCAGTATGCCAAGGGATCTATGTCCATGACTTTAATGGGTTCTCCAAGATAGCCTGTCATGGACATTCTTATAGGAGTGTGACCTGTGACAATTTGTTCGCTGCTGCTTATCATTGTCACCAAAACTTTTCATAGGCTGAGACTCATCATCCACTGGCACATAAAGGTGGGAGAGGGACATGGTAGCTGACAGAGTGATGCTACTGCTTGCTGGTAGGTCTACTATTTTCCCTGCTGTATCACCACCACCCCACTGCCTCTGCATACTCTTTCCTAATCCTGAATCACCAGTTTCTCTCTCCATTAAGTCAGTGCATTTTACGCACAGTGATAGTTCCTTTTCCCACAGGTCACAGAGACTAGCCAGCATAGAAGTATCCTCCTTCATAAGGTGTTGTATGCAAGATGAACATGCAAGATGCCCACCATCACCAAAACCGCTGCTGTGAATCACCTGCGCTGCCAATAACCCTCTAAATTTACCTGTAGAATATTCACTTTTGAGATAAGAAGGATAGCCCTTCCAGAATTCAGTTCCTCCATGGCACACTTAGAATTTTAGCACTTCTTTGACCTGACTCATTTGTCCCTTCCTAGTGCTCCAGGGGTCTTTAAATCCCAGTCACGGTCTCCAATGTCATCTGATACCCGGCTGCCCATTGTTCCACCAACCCAGTGGTTCTCAACCCAGTCCTCTGGCACCCCCAGGCCTGTCAGGTTTTCAAGATATTCACATGAATATGCATGAGATAGATCTGCATGCACTGCTGCCATTGTATGCAAATCTATCTCATGCATATTCATGTGAATATCTTGAAAACCTGACTGGCCTGGGGGTCCCAGAGGACTGGGTTGAGAACCACTGCACTAACCTCTCCATCTGATAAGTGGAATTTCACCTGGTGCCAACATCCTGAATGAACTGGTACACAGGTGCCTCTGTTCTCTTCTGCTTTTCATGCATCTTACACCCACTGATTACATGCCAGTGAAAATATCCTGCTATTTTTGTCACTTCTTGAAGAGTAGCTTCAGGACATGGCTGCCACTTTTCTTGATCCTCAGGCCTAGGGAGTCTCTGACAACCAGATACAGCAAGTGTGCAAAGCTTCTGATCACAAAAAAGCTCCTCCTCCTTCACTGCCCTAACCATGTTCATTCCACCATCTGTTACAAAAATACAGGATGCATGGTACTCTTTCTGTGCCCTATCTGCCAGCCCTTCAGCATTTCCCTTATTTCTGCTGTCATGGGTCTAGGTATGGCTATCACCCATCATGTGGCTGTGCAACACAGCCCACCAGGACCCTCCTCCATATACCTAAAGACTGTCTTTGCCTCATCCAGCTGCTACCAGTATGCTGTCAGGAAAAGCTAGTTGTATAGCATTTGACAAATCCAGATATTACTGGTGAAAAGCACAGTACTACACTCTGGGAGTTATTCTGTGCCATGAATAGCGGAGATGGACGGCCCAACAAGACGTCCATCCCTGCTATTCATGCTTTCACCCGGTCTTGACTAACTTCCCTGGACAGACAGGGCTGATTCTGATGTCGGCCCTGTATGTCCAGGGCCGGCGACATGTGCGGGGAAGTTATTCCACCCCTGAGGTGGAATAACTTCCCTGGACGAGTCATTTTGTAAATGCTGGGGTGCAGATGGGTCAGGGGGGCCAGAAGGCATTCCCCATAGCTCGACTCTGGTCTTAGGAGGCCAGATCGGGGGTTGGGCTGCGGGGAATTTGCTTTATTTTGCCGCGGCCAACATCGCATCTCTTCAATGGAACCGCGGTGCCATGGCAATATGACGCCATAGTGCCACGGTTCCATTGAGGAGCCTTGACTAAGTTAGCTGGGGACAGTCCTGCACATGCAAGCCAGACTGAATTGCAGTCCCGGCCTGCATGTACAGGACTGTTTGCGATTCAGATCCCGCAGGGCTAGACATGCCCCGCGGGATCAGAATTGCGATCCCCTCTGTATGTCCAGTTCAGACCAGACATACAGAGGGGATCGGCATCTGGGATTGAATTGGGCCCTCTGCCTCTATCAGCTCTGCCTGCAGTTGACCATACAACTGATTTTACAGGCTGGAGATTACATGCCTACTAAAAGTTGTCCTGCAGGTATTTTGGTAATGGGAGCTAAGAGATGCAGCAACCTCTTAAACTCCACCTTTTCAACCACTTGCAAGAGCAGGTCATCGAAGTTTATGATATGCCAGTACACCATGTCACTTTTGATGCTGATTGCTGTTTGCCTCATGATAGCACTGCCAAACACCATCCTATGTCCTCTATGATGTATGTTGGGGCTAATGGCATACCATCTCACTGGGGGAAGAGGCTTCGGGCTCCACTTGGGAAATAGATTTTCTTTTTCTGTAGCTTTACTGTTGCTGGTATTTATAGTTTCATTGCCATATTGCGGGCCCAGCCTAGAATCAGTGCCCTCCCTTGTACTGAGCTGGAAAGGGTGATATTTCTGCAAAAGATGCTGCATGCCAATGTTGGTAAGATGGCCTATCAGCTTCTCTGTATTATTGTGCTACAGTACTTACATTCGGCATACTACAGATACTCACGCACTTTAAAATGTCCCCATACATCTGGGATTGTATAAGACTTCCCCCTCTGTTTCCTTGGAAGGCTGCTGCAATTGATAGTGCTGCTGCTGGATCTGAGGCCAAGGATGGAGGAGAAGATGAAAGGCCAGCAGCATCCTTCTAACTCTCTACTGTCTCCTCTATCTATTAGATATTCTTAGCTCTTGCACTGCCAATATCACTTCCTATATTCTTATCATTTAGCAGGGTAGCATACGATCTTCAAAGCCCCCTTCAGCCTTTGAATTTTAAACATCTAATGAATCTGTTGGAAATCTTTCCCAAGATGAACTCAATGTATCTTTCGGCAGGAAATAGGGTATGTTTGCTGCTGTTTCTTGCCTTTGTCTGCTGTTTCTCTCTTGTTTGTCCCATCCTATATGATCTCCACCTTTATTTGACCATCTGTGGAGACTAGACACCTGCTCTTTCACAGTTCAATGGAAAGCTGAAGCTCTTCCTACCCTTCTCTTAAACAAATCTCTCTTTAAGTTGTTGGTGGACTACAAGAGGTCATAGGCATACTATAGGAATGACCTGTCTTTTTCACCACATATGTGCCACTGCTGCTCTCACCAGCCTTCCCTTTTTTCATTGCATGACCATTTCATTTTCTAAATCTAACATTTTCAAGCATTATGAAATGATCAGATTAGATTGTGATCTTGACAGAACAGGGACTGTTCTCTTTTTTATGTGCCTTTATGGAAACAACATAAGCACTGGCAAGTTAGATGGAAGGTATTGATAAGGCAGGCAAAGAGAAACGTTTGAAAAAAAAGCTTGCTGTGGCAGCAAAAATGCATAATAAAAGCTTTTTCAAGTACATTCATAGCAAAACACCTGTGAGAGAGTCAATTGGACCACTAGATGATAGAGGGGTAAAAGGGGCACTAAGAGGGAACAAGGCTATAATGGAGAGATTGAATTAATTCTTTGCTTAGGTCTTTACTGAAGAAGATGTAGAGAAGTTACCCATGACAGTAATGGCATTTAAATGTGATGCATCAGAAGAACTGAAAGAAATATCGATAAACCGGGAAGATGTATTACAACTATTTCATAAACTAAAGAGTAGCAAATCACCTCGACTGGATGGTATACATCCAAGAGTGTTGAAAGAACCAAAATATGAGATTACAGACCTACTATTAGTAATCTGTGAACTATCATTAAAATCATCTGTAATACCTGAAGATTGTAGAATGACCAATGTAACGCCAATTTTTAAAAAGGGTTCCAGGGTTGATCTGGGAAACTACAGACTGGTCAGCCTGACGTCAGTACTGGGTAAAATGGTAGAAACCATTATAAAGAACAAAATGATTGAATATGTAGATAGTTATGGCTTAATGGGAGAAGGCCAACATAGCTTTAGCCAAGGAAGGTCATGTCTTATTAGTCTGTTATATTTTTTTGAAGATGTGAATAAACAGGTAGACAAAGGTGAGCCGATCAATATAGTGTATCTGGATTTTCAGAAAGCCTTTGACAAGGTCCCTCATGAGAGACTCTTGGGCAAATTAAAAAGTCATGGGATAGGAGGCAGTGTACTATTTTGAATCAGGAACTGGTTAAAAGATAGAAAGCAGAGGGTAGGGCTAAAAGGCCAATTTTCCCAATAGAGAAAGGTAAATAGTGGAGTACCCCAGAGATCTGTGCTGGGTCTGCTGCTTTTTAACATATTCGTAAATGGCCTGGAAATGGAAATAACAAGAGGTAATTAAATTTGCATATGACACAAAATTATTCAAAGTTGTTAAAACCCAAGAGGATTGTGAAAAATTGTAAGAGGACCTTGATAAATTGGAGGACTGGATGTTCAAATGACAGATGAAATTTAATGTCGACAAGTGCAAAGTTATGCACCTAAAAAAGAGCAACTCAAACTATGGTTATACAATGCAAGGTTCCACAGTAGAAACCACAACCCAGGAATTTAGGTGTCATCATGGATAATATGTTGAAACCGTCCACCCAGTTTGCAGCTACCACCAAGAAGGCAAATATAAAGCTAGGAATCATAAGGAAAGGAATGGAGAATAAAACAAAGGATATTATAATGCCTCTGTATCGTTCCATGGTACGATCGCACCTTGAATATTGTATGCAATTCTGATCACCGTATCTTAAAAAGGATATAGCAGAACTAGAAAAGGTATATAGAAGAGCCACTAAAATGGTAAAGGGGATGGAAGGATACCTCTATGAGGAGAGGCTTAAAAGGTTAGGGCTCTTCAACCTGGAAAAGAGACGGCTGAGGGGAGATATGATAGAGGTCTCTAAATTAATTACTGAATGGAGTGGAATGTTTAAATGTAGATTGTTTACACCATCACAAAGTAGAAAGACTATTGTGTGCAATTCTGGTCGCCGTATCTTAAAAAGGATATAGCGATTTTAGAAAAGGTACAGAGAAGAGCCACCAAAATGGTAAAGGGGATGGAAGGATACTCCTATGAAGAAAGGCTAAAAAGGTTAGGGCTCTTTAACCTGGAAAAGAGACGGCTGAGGGGAGATATGATAGAAGTCTATAAATTAATGAACGGAGTGGAACGGGTAAACATAGATCGATTGTTTATGTTATCAGAATATAGAAAGACTAGGGGACATGCAATGAAGCTAAAGTGTAACCCATTTAAAACTAGTAGAGAAAATATTTTTTCACTCAACACGTAATCAAACTCTGGAATTCATTACTAGAGCATGTAATAAAAGCTGTTAGTGTAACTGGGTTTAAACAAGGTTTGGATGTATTCCTGGAGGAAAGATCCATAAACCATTATTGAAGAGGACCCAGGAAATCCACTGCTTGCCCCAATACAAGCATTGTGGAACCCGTGTGTCTTTTTGAGAGACTGCTAGGTACTTGTGACCTGGATTGGCCACTGTTGGAAAGATGATCTGGGCTTGATGGACCTTGGTTTTACCCAGTATGGCATATCTTATGTTCTTCTGTTATTACAGTGCTTATCCATCACTAGCACTTTGGAATTTGGAAATACTGTATCCCCAATTTTGATTTCTAAGATATTTCCACAGGGATCCTTTGAATAGCCTGGCATAGGTGTTTGAGTGCCCGATGCCCTGCCTCCATCCGCTGCTGTTTTACTTACTTGGGAGAATACTTTGATCATTTTGCTAAAATAGTATCAGACTAGATTGTCAGCTCTTTGTAACAGAGACTCTCTCTCTCTTTTATGTGTCTTTATCACAGTGCTCTGCCACCCAGTAGCACTTTGGGACTTGGAAGTAGTGTAACTCCATCTAAGATTTCTCAGTTATTTCTGATGGGGTCCCCTGTAGAACTTGGAATAGCCCCTTGAATGCCTGGTCCATTGGCCTCCCTGCTGCTGTTATTCTACTCACTTGGAGAAGACTTATATCAAGATGTAGTCGTTGTCAAAGTTAGATGAGTGCTGAACATTTTAAAAAATCCTATTTCTTTTGGTAACTTAATTATTTTCTTTTACTATACTTTAATTCTAGTAGATTATGATGTTTTTGTACAGCCAATAGATAAGACAGATTGTTAAAAAGAAATTATTTTTGCTTCTCTGATTGTGAAAAATATTTCTTTAGTTATTTGTTGTGTGGGGAAGTTAGACGAGGGTGAGGAATGAGCGGCCCGGGGACGGAGTCTGGGCAGGCAGTGGGCAGTCGCCAGCCCTGGATGTACAGGGCTGATTCTAATGTCAGCCCTGTACTTTCAGGGCCAGCGAAATGTCTGGGGAAGTTATTCCACCTCCAAGGTGGAATAACTTCCCTGGACGTGTTGTTTTGAACTGCTCGGGGTGCGGATGGGGCAGGGGGGCCAGGGTTTATTCCTGCAGCCTGACCCTGGCCTTAGGAGGCCAGATCGGGGTCAGGCTGCTTGGAATAAACCCCTTTTTCAGGCGGTTGGCATTGCGGCTTTTAAATTGAGCCGCAGTGCCATTACAACATGATGCCATGGCGCCGTGGCTCCATTTAAAAGCCCTGACTGAGTTAGCTGGGGCAGTCCTGCACGTGCAGGACCATTTGCGATTCTGATCCCACGGGGCTAGACGTGCCCCGCGAGAACAGAATTGCGATCCCCTCTGTGCATCCGGTTCAGATCTACATGAGGGACGGAATTGGGCCCTAAGTGCCCAGTGGCAGTTAATGCATGTTAAATTCATTAACACGTGTTAACCTTTAGTAAACATGCCCCTTGGATAACCAGTGATCTAACCATTTTTTCCTCTTAAGAACCAGGCTGTACTTAAAAATCCAATCGGCTATCATGTCTAGAGTGCATCTGAAAATGGAGTCCCAGTTGTAGTGTGAAATGATGATTTGTGACATACATATGAATACTATAGCCATGGCTTTGTATCAGAGTCACAAGAGATTAAAAAGTACAGGAGCCAGAACAGACCGTTGAACACTGGTCAACAAATTTTTACAAAAGTCATGTTACTGAAATAAAAATAGTCATTTCTTATCCATTTGTATATGCTGAACATGAATATGACAGTGAAATTGTAAAGGTGGCTCTAGCTTTTTTGTAATGTACAAGAATTAATGTTTAGATCACGAAATGCATGTCAATAGTAAATATAATAGGCCTTCGGTTAATACCTTTAAAAAACTAAGTCATAGACTACTTCTTAGATATTTTTGCCTGTCTCTTGTACAGCTGTTTGGGAGCATCTCTGAGGAGTGACCAGCAGTATTTATTTATTTACATTCTCTTATATACTGCACTCTTCTGCATCAGTGTGGTTTACATTGAACAGGGCATTATAACTTGGAGATAACTATTTTGCAGGGAACATGGGCTATGGAGGGTTAAGTGGCTTGCCCAAGACCACAAGGAGCACCTGTGGGACTAGAAACCCCAGTCCTTCTGGCCCAAGGGTGCTGTTCTCTAGTGGGATTTGAACCCCCAACCTTCTGGCCTAAAGTACCTTGCCCCAACCACTAGGCCACTCCTCCACTCCAGTAATAAGCCAGCATTGTAGTGGACCATTTTCACTGGTATCTTTGCTCCATCGTTGCGATATCCTGGTGAAAACGTTTGCCCTGTTCATCACTAACCATACCACAGTTGTCAGGAAAGAAATCGAGATAGGAATCAAGGAAATGGATCTTTAGAGACATATTGCAGCCAGGTTTCTGATACTGCATCAGCATGTCTTCTACTAGTTCCTTGTAATTTTCTGCCCTAACATTCCCGAGAAAGCTTGTTGACACTAGGTGAAAAGCATTCCATGCTTGTTTCGCATCACACTGCAGCAAGTTGTTGAACCAGTCATCTTTAAAGAGCTCTCGAATCTGAGGACCCACAAAAACTCCCTCTTTAATCTTTGCTTCGCTGAGTCGAGGGAATTTTTCATGCAGGTATCAGAAAACTGGTGAAGTGCGGTCCATGGCTTTCACTAAGTTTTTCATTAAACCTAGTTTGATCTGAAGAGGTGGTAGCAGGATTTTGTGAGCCTCAAACAGAGCTGGGTGCTGTATATTCTTCTCTCCAACTGTTACATTTTGTCTGTGATTCCATTCCTTCCGCAAATAATGCCAATCCCTTGCTCGGCTATCCCACTCACATAAGAAACACATGTATTTTATATATCCCTGCTGCAGTCCCATTAAAAGGGCAACTACCTTCAAGTCACCACAGAGGTGCCAGCTGTACTTGTTATAGTTAATGGAAGTCAGTAGATGCTTTAAGTTATCGTATGTCTCTTTCATGTGGACGGCATGCGCTACTGGAATAGATGGAAGACGGTTTCCATTGTTCAAAAGCACAGCCTTCAGAGTCTATAAAAAGTCTCCAGTCTTGTGGGTCATGAGTGATTTTTAAGGCATTCATGAGGCTTTCAATATCGGAACAGAATACCAGATTACTTTCCTTTCCAACTGCGTATAGTACACTGCTGACGTCAGATGGCTTCAGCAGCCGCATGGCAGTAGTATTGCATTGCATCAGAAAATGATGCAATCAACTCTGGATGATGTGTGCATGCTGATATTATGCAATGTGATGCAATATTACATCATTCAAGGCTTATTTGGGATGTTGTTGATGTCCTACTGGATAAATTTACTCGGTGAAAAGTCAAAAATGAACTACATGCAATATCTTCAAAATGAGAGCCAATAAAAAAATGTAATGCTATATTCGTGTTCAGCTCACCAAGATACTACAGATTAGGGCCTTTTAAAGTCAGTAACGATTTCAATGTTGACCAGTTTTATTTATAACAATGCAAGAAGTAAAGTAAGATTTGAACCAGGAGAGTGCTGTCCCATCTATCCCAATCTCCTATAGCCTAGCCAGTAAAAGCCAATAATTGACTAAATTAAAGGCAGGTGTCATGTCCAATTGTATTATCATTACCTGCATTACATCATCAATATGCACTAGAACTTCATTTATGCATTGTCAATAAACGTTTTTCCATACTGTGGAGTGACCCAGAGTCAGCCTGGGGAGGATAAAGCGAACTATTAGATTCAATGAAGGAGATAAATTGCTGAAAGATGAACTTTACAGCTACTTTAGCTTGGAAAGGAAGAGTGGATATCAGTCAGTAGTTCGCTGCATCATCAGAATCAGCTTTACAGTAGTATCCTTACAGGTAGGGTGGAGGATAGCTTTTTCCTAACCAATGGAGCACATGCCTATTAGAAACTAGAGTACTAAAGGTCATCCTAGTCAGAGACATAAGGGAGTAGGCCCCTAATCAATTTAATAGGAATTGGATTTGCAAGGGAGGATGTCAAATTCATAGAGGTGATGGTCTTGTCACTAGTAAATGGAAAAAAAGAAGTGAGTGAGTAGAGGGAGAGGAGAGGTGAAGAGCCAATAGAAGGGACAAAACAAGAAGATTTGGAAGTGGGGAGGGGATAGTCACTATCTGGTTATGAGAGGCACATTTTGCTATTAAATGGTCACCAAATTGATCAAAGAATATTGTTGCTAAGGTAGGGTTTTTATGTTTGGTTTTAAACAGAACTAACTCATGAACAACCTGAAATAATTATTTTTTAAATTTACGAACTGAATTCTTATACTCAGTTTATAAAGCTCTGCAGGTGCTAAGGGATGAAGCATCTCTATTGTCACCACCGGGGGCACTCTCCAGTCCAGCCACACTGTAAGGTCCACTCCATGTAAGGCTAGCAAGTGAGCACCATCTCCAACAGCTGCTCCAACCTTATAAATTCCACAGGAGTTCAGTTCAGTTATTAGTCCAAACAAAATCATCGTGCCAACCCTAATATAGGTCCTTCTTGCAGAATACCACAGGCCACAGTAGTGTCATCCACTCTGCAGAACCTCCAGATAGCAGGTCCATATAGCACAGTGCAGGCATTCAGTCACAGGTAATTCTGTTCTCAAGGCAGCCTGTTAAAGCCAACTGTTCAACTTGCCTTTTTCCTGCCACAAGTTAGCAGCACTTTCTATTCCCATGTAACAAAAGGAGATTCTTTTCCATGCTCCAGTCTCCCCTTGCACAAACTGGTATCAAACTGACTGCCTTCAGTCTGCGCCACACCTTCCAGGAAGCTTCATGGATCCACAGTCGTTTACTGCCTTTGCACCAGGGAGAGACAGCTCCCCCTCCTCCTTCTTCGCTGGTGTGCTTGTATCTCTACCTCATTATGTCGCTTATAACAATCTCTTATATATAAACCAGTGGTCTCCACCTTCACAATTAAGTTCTATATCCCATACAGCTACTTCAAGGGAGACTAGCAGAACAGCGTTGCTATCACAAAATGTAACAAAAAAGACCTCAGTATAGATTCAATCTCCCTGCACACAGCAGAGACCTGCCAAAAGAGGAAGTGCCGTCTTACTACAACACCAGAGCCCGATTCCAAAAGGGGCATGTCAAGGCCGTCCAGACGGACCCATGCAGGTTTAGGACCCAATTCTGTACTGCGGGAACAAAACATTCCCACTGCACACAGAATCAAGCCCATGGATGGCCCAGTGTGCCCCTGCCTGCCTGCAGGAACGTCCCCATTACAGTCTCCCCTGATTTCCATGGTTTAGACCCTCCCCCCCTCTTCCCCGCTGCCCAAACCAAGGCTGGCCAGCTGGGACCTGGATTGATGCACCTGCCCTGGGGGGATCCCCGGCCCCAATCGCTGGGTCAGTGTTGTTTATTCCACTTTCGAGGTGGAATAATCAGCACGTCCCCTCTGATCCGGCAGGACATACAGGGCCATGACCTGAATCATCCTGCCAGCTCAGCCCACCCCCGCTCTGCTCCGACCATGCCTTCCGCCGGCTCTCCCAGTCCTGAGGGTCTAGCCATGCGGGGAGAGCAGGAGGGGGAATAGGGTCCAGTGGCTTGCGGGGCTGCACATCCTGCCAGGATGTGCAGCCCCCCAGGACCTGTCTCAGAATTGGGCCTATAGTACTTTCTGAGAAAAAAACAAAATCTGACCCTGACAAGATTAATGCACAATCCTTGGCAGTGATGACAGACTCCAAACATTTCTTGTAGCCATCTATAAGTTTCATCTGTCTGCTGGTGGTTTCTCCCACTCTTCAACTGTGATTCTTCCAGCTCATGAATGTTTCCAGGATTTCTTTTACCAATGGCAGATTTCAGCTCTTTCCAAAGGTTCTCAATTGGATTGAGATCAAGACTCATTGCTGGCCAGTTTAAAACAGTCAATTTGTTCCTTTTTAACCATTCTTTAGTACTTTGGATGTATGTTTTGGGTCATTGTCCTGCTGGAGGACCCATGACCTTCGACCCAGACATAGCTTTCTGACACTAGGTAGCACATTTCACTCCAAAATACCTTGGTAGTCCTCTGCCTTCATGATTTCTTTAAACGTTCCAGGTTTTCAGTTTCCGAGGCAGCAAGATGGCCCCACAACATTATGGAACCTCCACCATATTTATTTATTTTATTTATTTATTTATTTATTTATTTATTTGTTATTTTTATACTGCTCTTTCCCAAGATCAGGGGCAGTGTACAATGAACAACATTTCTACATAAAACACATATTTAACATATTTAACTAGGAAAGGTGTTTTTTTCCTTATAAGCTTCATTTCTTCACCTGCAAATGTATTGCTGATCTGCATTGCCAAAAAGCTCAAGTTTGGTTTCATCTGTTCACAGAATATTTTCCCAGAAGGATTGTGGTTTCTCAAAGTGGGCTTGGGCATGCGTTTTTATGTCTGTCTTTGAGCAGTGGGGTCCTTCTTGACCTTCACCCATGAAGTCCTTCTTTGTTTACTTCATGGCATATGATGCAGGCTGAACCCACCATTACAGATTGCTCCAGGTCAGCCTTAAGCTCTTTGGATGTTGTATGTGGTGCTTTTCCAAATGTCCGCACTACCCATCGAAGGCTTCTTGGATTAATTTTCCTCTTCCCACTATGTCCTGAGAGGTTTTTGACAGTTCCTTGAGCAGAAAATGTCTTAATAACATTGCAAACAGTAGACACAGGAATCCCAAGGTCTTTGGAGATGTCTTTGTACCCCTTTAAAGTTTGATGTTTGGTGATAATGCCTTTTCTAATGCTCTCAGGCAGCTCTCTTGCCTTTACCATTGTGAAAATGGAACAGTGTGAATGTGGCCATTTTGAATATTAGAGCCATCATTCATTGGTTGGTTCAGGTCATGTGAGTACTGACAATTCATCATAGGTGCATCTAATTTTACAATCCAAAATAATCCCCCCAGCTGGTGATAACTATCAAACCACAAAATCCAAAAATCAAAAGAATGAGAGACGAAGCCTGACGTACAGACTCAGGTAGCTTGTTCCAGGCATAAGGAGCAGCAAGGTGAAAGGATCGAAGTCTGGAGTTGGCAGTGGAAGAAAAGGGCATAGGAAGAAGCAAACGAGAAGAAGAGCAGAATTCATGAGGAGGGCTGTAGGGAGAGAGGAGAGGTAACCTGCTTCCTTCCTCTTTTTAAAGATGGAACAACTGAAGAATTGTCCAGGCAAGATTTTTTTCTGTTATTCAGAATAATACTGTAACACGGAAGATAAGTAAGTAGTAGACAATCCATGTAGGACTTTAAAATCCATCAATAAGATCTTATGCAATGAGAGTCAATACTGACTCCTGGCAACCCAGCAGATCCTGGGTTTTCTTGGCAGTTCAATCCTTATTGAAGTTAAACTGTAAAGCATACAAGAACCTGAAATCAAATACCTAGAATCTTATTTTACTATTATTTTACTTCTCTAAAATATATTTTTGGGAGCCTAGCAAAAATTGTACTACTGTAATTAAAATAAACAGTATAGTATCTGAATTCAAAAAAAGCATGGGACAAACACAGAGGATCTCTAAAGGGAAAAAGGGGACTGTTGTAGTGATTGATATGGAAGAGCAGACTAGACGGGCAATGTGGTCTTTTACTGCTTTCATGTTTCTATGTAAACAAAACTAAACACCTGAAAAGCAGAATGAAAATCCTCCTCCGCAAAATAACCCTGAAAGTGTTGCAACACTTTCATTTTATTAGTGAGTCAATTGTTGATCTATCACTATTCCAAGTTAAACTATTTCTGCCTTTCCAGACAACACTACTTCATTAAATATTATGGTTTCAAGAGGATTAAATACAATGCCTTGAAAAACCAACATTGCCTCAATTAAACAGCTTCACTGGCTGCCCATCACAAGCAGGATCAAGTATAAGTTCATCCTAAACACCCACAAGATCTTAACCAAACAATCAATTGACTGCCTCACCCCCCCCCCCCCCCTAGAAAAGAACAACATCTCCGACAGACCCAAGAGAAGAGCTACAACCAACAGGCTTGAGATTCCCACTGACAAACCCTCATACAGCCAAAGGACCAACAGCAGAGCTTTCTCCCTATACGCCCCCACCCACTGGACTTCGCTGCCATCCCAGATTAAATCCATCCAGCTAACCAGCCAATTCCGCAAAAAATCTAAAGACTGTTGTTCCTAGAATATTTTGGGTCAGATACTGAACAAGCAGCACCTGGCTAAGCAATAATCACATCCTATTAATACACTGTAAATAGCTACAATAAATACATTATATAATACATGAATAATTACATTAATACATTGTAAATAGCTTTATTATATCTGTTTGATGTTGAACAAATGTTAAATTATATATTCCTTGTAACGTGCACCTTATTGTTCAAACGCATTTGTTACTGCACTGAGTTCTCTGGAAACCATCTTGATTTGTAGAAAGATGGTATAAAAAAGATGTTAAATAAAGAACATAAATAAATAATTAATTAATTAAGACATAGCCCATGATCTTCTAACCATCTTGAAACTGCAAGGAAACATTCAACAGTAGGCTCCGGTGTCTGTATTGATTAGATTGTAAGCTCTGACGAGCAGGGGCCGTCTCTTATATGTATCTTTCCAGTGCTGTGTATGCCCTGTAGCCCTCTATAATGATTAATAGTAATAGTAGTAGTAGTAGTTTCCTGTGGACGGGCTTATTCTATATTTGCTACTTTAGCACAAAATCAATTACCAAATGAGATGCAAGTTCTTTCTCACTTAACTGTTTTTTATAAAAGGTTGAAAAAAGTTTTCGTTTACTTGAAGTGGCATTTTAGAAGGAATATCTAAGAAGAATCTAGGTCATCCAGAGCATAACATCCGAAAATCTGTGGGAGTGGCAGCTGTGAAGGGAGGCACATATAAGCGTCTTCTGAAATTGCTCCATCTTCATCCCAAAAGATAAACATCCCAGTAAGCAGTTCTGGTGACAGGCCCACCCAGATGGACTGGATACATGCATGGGTGTAGGCCATTTCACAAAAGTGGATGTCTCCGAATTGTATGCCCACAGAACTGGGTACTTGGAAGTGCCAGCCAGAGTATTTCAGAAGGGGGCGACTATGTTATGAGAATAGCGCGTCCTGGCCTGCCATTTGAGATATTCAGACATTTGGCAGTGGGTCTGTAATATGTCTGGATTATGCACTTACATGCAGGTTTCTTTGGCCAGGAAATAATAACTGTAGTGATGAAAGCACATTTTGCACTTTCCCCTGGAAGTATTGCAACCATGAAATGAGCACTTTTTTTGCACTTTATTCATGCTCAGGAGCAGGTATAGGCACAGACGCCTCAGCGACCAGGGCCAGACATGCTTGTACCATTCAGAAATCATATAACAACGTGCATCTCTCTGGCTCTGCCCAGGGCACGCCTCCACCCTGCCCCCATGCTGCAAGAATGTACTCACACCAGAGATATCTATATACCCAACTTCCTAGAATGGCGCTGGGGACATCTCTATGATTTTAACATCTGAATGTTCATTTTCAGACATCCAGTTCACCAATAGGGCAGCTAAAATGCCAGTTATTCCCAGGTGATGCTCCCAGAATTCCCCGACACAGACTATCCCTCATAAATGACTGAAAATCCTCTTCTTAGATCATAAGCCCTTTGGGGACTGGAAAATACCTGCGCATCTGAATCTAGTTTGTCTTGTGTGAGCCTCTATATTCAGAGGATTTATGCAATTTAAATTGGCTTTTACCCACATAAATCTTCCCCTTGTATGGACAGGATGGTTCACACAAATAGCAGGGAGAAATCTGTGTGGACAAATGTTGTCCACACAGATTTATCTTGATATTTAGTTACATTTCTACCCCAAATTATGCAGCTGAATATGCAAACGAAGTCAACTGGAAATATTCTATTGATTGACTTTGTCTATTCTACACTAGTGATTATATCAGCCCTGTATGCTTATAATAATCTTCTTGGGTTGCTATGTTGTTCCCTTTCTAGTCATGTTCAAATCTCACCATCTTTAAACCTTAAATTCTGAGTTTCCCTCCACATAGGCCTATTGATTTCAACCATGATTTTTTAATGAATACATTTCCCAGTAGTCTCTTATTTGCCATGTCTGTATACCTTGACTAGATTAAAAGTTGGATGTAGCTATACTATTACTACTACTACTATTAAACATTTATAAAGTGCTCCAAGACATATGCAGTGCTGTACAAAGGGATTTGCATTCATTCCCTTCTCCTAAATCCCATGGCTGATGGTGTTATCAGCACCAGAGTAGAAAAGTTTAAAAAAAGCAGAGAAAGAGTATCTAAAATGTACCTGAGCTGTTGCGTACCCGATTTGAAAGCAGTATTTAGGGAACCTATAAATTCTGTATTTTGTGCACTCACTAAGATTTTCTTTTTTTCTCAGTGTTTGCCCCCATAATTACTTTACAGAGAGAGCTTCATTGTTATTCTTGAGAGGAATTTTCTTGAATTCAAAAGGTGGTGTGCCCATTCTTCTTTCTCTCCTTCTCATCCTCATTTTCTCTTGGAAAAATGAACTAAAGGTAACCAAACACATAAGAACATGCCATACTGGGTCAGACCAAGGGTCCATCAAGGCCAGTATCCTGTATCCTCCAGAAAATTGTCCAAACCTCCACTTTGATGTGGACTCTTATCCTTGAAAGTTCGTACCTCAATAAGTTGGTTAGTGTAAAAGCTGCCGCCTGCCTCTGTCATTTTTGCTACTCCAAATTAACACAACTACCATCTCAGAATTTTCAACGTGTTGGGAAAAAGAGAGGCTTGTGAAGGGCTCCATGGGAATCAGTGAAGGTGGGGGAAGCAGTGATGGCGGGGACAGATGGAGGCAGCACAGTAATCATTTGAACAGGACAGCTAAAAAGGTAGCACCGGCTCTGTTTCTAGCACAACCTTTCCGTGCACCCTTTATAGAATTGCCATTTAATGTATATGAGTAGCTTGGGCAACTAGGGTAAATTATCAGCTAACATTTTAAGCACTTCTTGCAGATACCTCCCCACCATATCCATTGGAAAGGCAATAAGAGATTTTGGAAAATTCAAACATCTCAAATTGTTCCTTCTCATCAACATCTCCAGATATTCCAACTTTCTTTGAATCATCTCTATCTCCTTATCCTGGGCCACGTGGAAATCTCTATCATACTGGTCCTGTGTCCCTGCAGCCTGAGGGGAATGTAGAGGGATGTTGGGCCATGTGCAGAGACTTATTGTGGAGTTTCATATGCATAAGTCAATAGGGGCTGAAAGGTAGGGCTAGGAAGTGGGGCCATGTGCAGAAAACACAGTCGCTCAATGGTAGGGCCAGCCTTGATCCTGGGCCTCAAACAATATTGATTGAGAATCTAACTTATCAGAAAAAGTAGATGCCACTTGTTTTAAAGAGGAATCTACATTCTTCATTGTTTCCCAGAGTGACTGTAAGGTGACAGGCCCTGGCTTACCAAACTCTCCTCATCCCATAGTTGATAATGGAAGCTTCCTCTTACCACAGGAGGGAATCTAAAGTCAAACCACTGAATTCTACCCTTCATGAATGTATTTCATCCTCCACAGGTGAGGCTACTGTCAGCAGGAGCTCCTCTGACACATCGGTCCAAGACACTGTGTCTTGACTAGTGAGACAATTGCTTCCAGGTTGTGGCAGCACCAGTCTGCCTTTGGGAGGAAAAGATACCCCCTCAGTGCTCTGCTTGCCAGTAACACTAGGCAAAGTGATGGCATTACCATCCCTCAGGTGAGCTCCGCAGCTTTCAAGGATCTTCTGCACCAACTAAGAGGACACACCAGGGGTCAGGGGGTAAGCCCACAATTTATTTTTCTTCTTCCCCATTTCCAATGGGCTTCAAGCAGTACACACTAGAGAGGCAATTGGAGCTTCAAATTGGAGGTTCCTTCAAAATACCATCTTAACTTCCCCTACCCTCCTTTCCAATATCAGATGTTGGCAAAGCCAGGTGAGGGACTCTGCTATTAAATGTATTTTAATTGATATTTCTGTTAACATTGCAGAGGTTAAGTGGTTTGAAAGGGATGTCATGGATCCACCTTTAAAGACAGTGGTTGTAAGGTTTCCTTTTTATGCTGCCATTGCTGAAGAGGTTCCTAGCAGAAAACGTCTCTGTTCTCTGCAATAGCTGCCTCTTCCTAACATTGTGTACACCTGATTCAAGAGATCTGCCATTCTGACCCTATCAATCATGTGCCAGTTTACATGCTCTGCAATCAGTGTCTATCGTTCCTGTCAGTGTTGATGCTTCTTTATCACTCTTCCACTGCTTGTGGTCTTCATGCCAATGTTGGTGCTACTTCATTCCTCCCCCAATCCTTGGGGGTCTTCATGCCAATGTTGATGCTACTGCATTCCTCAACCAATGCTTTAGGATGTTCCTGCCAATGTTGGTGCTGCATTGTCCCTCTCCCCGCCCCCACTGGGGTCTTCATTCCATTCTTTCCAATGATGGCATAGAGTCCTCTTGTCATTGTTATAGAACCAAAAAAGGGGCAAAGGGCTGAAAGCTCTTCATGCAAGTCTTGTCTTGGAGTACATTTGATTAAAAATAGATGGAAAATGGCACTGTTGGAGTTCAAAATTGCTTTCACTTTAATGATCCAAAAACAACTCTTAAGAGTGATTGACCCAGTGACGAACTTGACCAAAACCATTTGCCATGCACATCCTTACTATACAACTAATAGCACCAAACAAATTCTAAGCAGCTGCTTTCCTACCCACAGCAACAGTTTGGGGGATTCATTAGCTCTCTTTGTGTGCTAATGCTGGTTTGTCACTCTGCAAAGACAGTTAATGCAGGAAAAATGCAGCTACTATGGGCCTTTTTCCACGGTAGCTGCATTTCATGCAGTAGTTTTCCCAATGAGCGGGATGTGGCTGCAAAGTGGGCATTCCAGTCCCATGCAGCTACCGCGCTATGGCAACGCCCACAGTAAATGCATGGAACTGGAACGCCCACTTTGCACCCACATCCTGCCCATTGGTAAAGCCACTGCATGAAATGTGCCATGGGCGTTGCCATAGCGCGGTAGCTGCGTGTTTCTGCTGACATCACAGATCCACTTATTGCTGCCTCAATTGGTGGCATTAGCTGCATCTGCAAAGCTGCCACATTGTGATCTCCATGGTATCTGCAGGGAAAATTCTGGGAACACCTCCTGTGACACTTTTGCTGCTATCGTGGGACTTTTGCAACCAGTACCCGGTGTTAGCTGCAAAAGCCTACCCCACTTTAGCAAACAGACTCCTTTGTCTACAACACACAGCTCTCAATTTTGATCTGGCACCTCAGGGAACAATTTCAAAAGCCCACATAGTTGAGAACTACTCAGGTAATTTCAACGTCAAAATTTCAAGGGGGAACCATATCTGAAAATTCTGATAAAGTGCATACAGCTATTCTTTTGTGTGGGTGACCAAAAATGGAAAAATATCACATGTCATTTTGAAAATGTCATGTATATGCGTTGTTTGTTTTATGTATTTATTTGTTTGTTCACAAGTAACTAAATACTATTCATTCAAGCTGTGCCTTCTCGCAGTGATTTACAACATTACTTTCAAGCAGTGCATTTTTCCAAGCAAAAACGTGCCGGTACTCATATGCAAGGATCTTTCATAAATAAATGAGGAGCATGGGTCAGTTTTACAAGGCAATGAAAAGGGTGCCGGTGCTCCGTAGAACTGCCTATCCCCTCAAAAGAAGCCCTGCTTTCAAACCTTAAAAAGAACACCCAAACATGGCATGCAATGGCGTAACCTAAATAAGCCCATTTGAACATTTCTTTTTAATGGAAAAAATCTATTCATATTATGAGTCTCACATATACTCTTTAGCAGCTCTGAAAAAGTAAATTTACTCAGGTAAATCACTATATACGTCTATAAATGGCTTTGAAAAATTTCCTCCCAAAGACCCAGGTCTTGCTGCCAGGGAAGAAAAGGAAGATAATTTAGAGTGAATCCTTCTGAGTATATCTTCAGGGACAATAAAGTGAATATTCCTAGTTTTAAAACAGCATGCAGAGAACTCAGTAGATATACACAAGTCATGGCCTGAGGAAAAAATTTAATTTGCCAAACTGTCTAGACAGGTATAACTAGAAGAGGAGCAGCCTATTGGATCTATTTCAAAATATTTTTTATGTAAACGTCAACTAAAATAAGAATGGGATATATATGATTGAATAATACTATGATACCTCTCTACAAAGAATTCTATGGAGCTTCCTAAATGAAAAACTTCAGTTTTTCATTCTTTCCTAAGGAATGTGCTGGAAAAGTCTTTCCAAACCCATAAAAATGAATTCAATTTCCTTGACGTGTGGGGTAAATTTTTCTGGCTTCATCTCCATTGTCTATGCAGACATCAGCAGTTGCAGAATGCTCAATGTGTTCCTGCCTTGTGTCTTGCGGATTTGCATGTTGTAACATAGCACTGGATATGTCAGCATCTAAGGACAATTTAGTCCACTCAATCTGCCCAGTTGTCCCTGCCTACTCTGTTCTAGCTCTGTTTATATCTAGTTTTAAAAAAAATCCTCATTTTAACCATACAAACCTCACTGTCTGCTGGATATTACTTCCTACCCATTTTCTGGGATGTACAGTCAAGTCATTTTGTTAAGAAGGTCAGCAGTTTAAACTGCAGGCCATATAACATGGCTGAGCTCACGTTCAAGGGACAGTTATTAGTCTGGAAGTGATGGGGGACCAGGGGGCCAGGGATTTGTCTGGATCGATGGCCGCAAAAGGGAGGGGCAGTCAGGGGTTGAGAGCCAGATTTTGGCAGGCAGTTGAAAGGGACAGGCCAGCAAATAGGGGGTAGGAGGTGACCCCCTGCTTGTTTTTTTGCTCTCCTTCTTGGTTTGTCCCCTCAGGTAGGTCAAGTGGGGCCACAGTGTTACCTTGGTGTTGAGCAGTTGGCTATTGGCTTGAGCTTGGTGCAGGGCTGAGTCCAGGTTGAACCACGGGAAAGTGCCTAATGCAGTACTACAGGTTCTGGCCGAACAACTTATTTTGTGAGTCGGTGGTGATGTCAAGCCATTGGCATGATTGTAGTCAGAGCCTTCAGTGGCTTCCTGATGCATTTTGCAGCATTGTATAGGGATCTTTTCTTAGTGATGAGATGGCCACAGAGGTGCCGGTGGTGGTCTGAACCAGCCATCACTGCTTTTGAAGCCATTTATTGCACTACTCATGGCACCTGGGATTTGAGCAATGTGGTGAGTCATGAGTGGGGAGGTTCAGAGGAGGTGGGTCAAGCCTGGGTGGTGGCCAGATGCATTTGGGGACTTATGGCTGTGGTTGGGATGAAAAGTGGTGATGGTGGTGTTATCGGTTAAAGCTGATTTGGGGGTTTTGGAGCTTGCATTGTGGGGCTGGGTGCTGATTGTGGACCTGGGGGGCTGGGAGATGGAACTGTGGCATGGAGAGACTGATGGTGGAGGTTACTAGTGCCTAACACTGGCTGATGTTGCAACAGTTGGGCTAAAGGAGGAGATATATGGGTCAGATATTTGATGTATTTATGTAGTTGAAATAAAGCTGCGGCCAAAGTTTTGCCATCACAGTGATGTTTGGTGGTTTTATTTTTCGTGAGAACCTACAGTATGTTACCCAAATTAGGTGATTTCTCATGTTCCCCAACTATTCCTCAAAACATATTTTGGCATACATATTTCTATGTTTGAAACGTGCATGTACTTGCTGCCAAAGAGTGGCTGCTAAAGAGCAAGAATCTTCACAGAAAAGTTAACTTTTTACCAGGGAAGTATGACAGGGGATTTGAACAAAGCTGAATGCCATAATAAACATGACATTGAGAACGTCTGGACCACTGGAAGTGATGGAGTGACTTAGGAAGAAAGTCAAGGCTAAACAAGCAGTCAGAGTTCAAGAGGGGCCTTCCAGCTAGACCACATTGTCCCTCATCAAGCACAAGGTCTTATCCATTCTAGATGATGCCACTTATCTCTGAGATCAGCCAGTTGAATCCATTTTGTTCTGCAGTAAGAGAACATAAGTATTGTTCTATGTCTTACTCTGCAAGGTGGATCATTCCGCCATGACTTGTTTTCTAGTCTGCTTAGAAGCCTGTGGCGGTACACAGTTCCCCTCCCTCTCGTGTGAAGGCCTGTCTCACAGTTGCTAGGGTAAAGCATGCCACTATGGAATGTCAACCTTATAGTGTCCTGAAGCAGGAGCTACAAGACCTCTCCAACACTTATTCCAAGGGTACTGTGGTAGATAAGAGCTGCTATCCCACTTTTGATGAATGCATGCGTCTCCTGGCCTTAGGAGTTACATAGCAAAAGAAACATAGCAGGGGATCACATTGTTTTTAGAATGTGTTTGATCACAATTTTAGACTTTCTAGTGTTTTTAAATGTTTTCCAATAGACTCCCCTCTGCTGTCGGTCACCATAGTAGGTGCCGTTTAGTCCTTTAAACTGCCCCACTGCGTGTACTATATTTTTCCTTAAGATATTCTCAATTTGAAACATTATGTCAATCATCTACAAGGTAAACGTTTGCACCTTTTTCCAGTTTTCAATTTTCTTTTGCTAATCATTGTGTGGTGACTGATTTTTATAAGTTTTCTGACCCACTGTTAGTTTAATATAGACAGTCTGCATTCGCTTAGTGTGATGCCACATGTTTGCAATGCATTAACTGGAGGAGGACAGATACACATGCCCCCTGAAGTGAGCGTAGGCCTCCGCTCTAGATCTGCAGCCCAAACTCGCACTGCTGGCGCACTCTTTAATAAATATACCCCTTAGTTTTAATGTCTTGCCCTTTCAATAAGGTATTTTTAAGATATATTTTTGATGGAGCTGCATGCCTCTTTTCTAATGCCTCTTTGAAATCTAGACATATAATAGGTGATTTTATAAGGGCACCGTGGAATGATACATGTCTTTTGCGCATACAAGTTCTTTTATTTTTATTATTAATTATATCCATCTTACAAAGTACTCATAAGACCACAGAACCAAAACATCATAGGTATCCCAATTCCTAAAAGAACCTAGAACAAATACAAAGAAAATACACAAACATGCAAGCCCACATTAATGGAGTACCGAGTGCCACATGCTGCCTGACAGGATACATAAACTAAACTTAGTACCCAATATACAACTATGAACCATTGTTAAAGGGGACCTGGGAAATCCACTGCTCACCCCAGTGCAAGCATTGTGGAACCTGTGTCTTTTGGAGAAACTGCTAGGTACTTGTGACCTAGATTGGCCACTGTTGGAAACAGGATACTGGGCTTGATGGACCTTGGTCTGACCCAGTATGGCATATCTTATGTTCTTATGTTCTTATGTACAAGCCATCACAAGAAGAAAAATAAAGATACAAAGCAAATTATCTACCCTGGAGAAAGGTCTCCAACTGAGATGGTTCAAAAAAACCATATTGACTACCCCAGGGTTCCCAATCTGGGGTGCCCACATCCCCAGGGGGTGCAAGATGAACTTTCAGGGGGTGCGACAAACAGTGGCTTGTGTCCCTTAGTGACGAGTCACGAGTCATCACTCAGCCAGCTCTCAGTGTGCCTTGAGCAGTGGTAGTAGGTGGTTGTGTTGCGTAGACAGTAGTCTCGTTGTATATTTAATCAAAAGGAGAGAATAACAGAATTAACATATAAGTAAAGTATGTAACTGATTGTCAGAGTATTGCTTTTAAAATCATTATAACGCAACATCTGATATAATTATTGTATATTGTTTCACTTATAAATTCACAATCATGAGAGTTCGTAAGTATTACACCCCTCAGGGCCTCGCAGCTCGCCCATCGCCTCTGCTCACACGCACCGTGATATTACTTTTGTAGGAGGTGCGAACACTAATCAAACATTTCCTGGGGGTGTGGGGCATAGAAAAGGTTGGGAACCACTGGATAATCCTGATATGAAATCAAACATTTACACTGAAATTTGAGAAAAAAAGTTGCTCCCAGCAGTAATACCTTAGGCTTCAGTGCCAGGAAAGCCTTCCTTCTCAATTGGGTAATCCTAGATACACCTGGAAGTACATTAATTTGCATACCGCAAAAGGCAAGACTTCTTTTCTGAAAAAAGAATTTCAAAATATTATTCTGATCGATTTCTGAATAAAAGGACACTATCAATGTGGCATGAGATGCAATATCATGAACAGAACTTTCTAAAAAGTCAGACAAATCTAAGCTGTCAACCATGGAAAGCAGGTCTAAACCTTCCCCATTATTATCCAGTGTTTTCTTCCCCTTTGGGACATAGTAAATATTAGAGGCTTTTAAAGTTTCCACGTCTGAATAAGAAAGTATTTCCTTTAAATACTTCTGAAACAGAACCATAGGAGAAAAATGGTGAATACGTGGAAAGTTCAAAAATCTCAAATTTTTTGCCTGAGATGCATTTTCCATTGACTCTAACCTTTGATGTATTACTAAACTATCCTTCATAAAAGAATTACAAGAAGAATACAAAGCAGTCATTTGGGAGTCAGTCTTAAGAAGATATGAATCCACAGCCAACAACCTAGCATCTTGCTCAGTCAATTTTACCACAGTGTCAACAGTGATAAAATTTGGAAACCATCACATCTGCACAATTGACAAAAGATATGAAAAAATTACTCAAGACACACCTTTTCAGAGAATACTACGGACCTAATGACATTACATAACTATAAAAACTACATTGTCTCCTGTTTGCCTAAACTACCCCGCATTTATCCGTATTGTAAATATAAGTGGTTCCTCCCCCTACTCCTATTCTTCTGATGTCTACTGATTCTCAATCCAATTCCCATAGCTAACCCCATATTTATCTCCAAGTTCTCTACCCCTGTTTATTGTAAAACAAATCTCGAGATTATGTTATGTTGTTCCTTATAACCGCCTTGGACAAAGATGGTATAGAAAAAACTGTTAAATAATAAAAATAAATAAACAGTAAAATCAGAAAGATCTTTTAGTGAAGAGCCAAGGGAAGCTTCTAGATAGGTGACAGCTTCCAAAATATCTTTCAAAGTGACATCCATATCAGAAGTAATCAATGCTGGCTTAACTTGTAAAGAGGAAAAGCGTACTTCTTTAGGCATAGATACAGAAGCTGTTCCCATACCTGAATTTAATGCTACTAAGGAGTCCTCTCAATCTCGGGACAGCAACATGGAGGCTGGCTGTGAACTCACCCCATTCTGGGGGGCACCGCCTGCATCTCTCAAAGTTAAACTGAGATGGCAAGGTGCAGATAACCACACCTGATTTATCAGAAGAATCCAAAGTGAAAACAGAACTTACCACAGGAGATAAAGATAAAACTTTGACATGGTGATCCATAGGTCCAGCTGCAGTAAGCACCTCTCTGTCAGGCTGCAACAAGGCTCTCTTCTTCCTCTTACCCTTGAGAAAGATTTTACAACTGCTCCGGCTCCGATAGTGCTCCGAAGGGGCTCCAAAGGAGCCAAACCTACTCCTTTGGAACGCTCCTTCAGATCCGCTTCTCTGGGTATATGCCCACGGCCGCATCCTATGATGGTGCTGAGGTTTAAAAGCCCTGCGCTGACATCACCAGAGGCTGCCCAGCATGAACACCAATGACAGATCCTGCAGCAAGATAGTACCAAGTTCCTATTTTACAGGACTTATGTGTGTGAATGGGCACTTCCACGAATGCTTTGGCTGGTCTTTATTCCATAAGTGGAAGTGTCCATCATGAGTATGTACAGTAGGGGTATACATGGGGAGGGGTGTGGATGGAGCACAGCCTCGAAGGACAAGCGTACATTATAGAATGCTGCTTTAAGACAGGCATAATTGCCATGCCTAGAGTACAGCGCATCAGTACAAAATTACCCTCATAAGATCTGTTTGGATAGAAACAAATATACTCATTTTATATTTTTTGATATGCATGGCATTCTGTTTATTTCATGTACATTAAGTTATGAGTTAAACCCTGTCCAGTCTTATGTTGTCAAAACACAGCCATATTGGGTTGTTTTGCAATAAATATTTCTTTTCAAATCCTTCAGTCTTGCGTGTCCACTTTGGTATTTGTTTTGTTGTGTGATTCTGTGTAGGGGATCTTCTCCCTGTTTGTTGTCCCCCTTAGGAGTTAAGTAACAAACGTAAGTGAGGTCAAGGGACTATGCTGTGTGTACAGAGCTGCTTTGTGCACAATTAACAGGTGATTATTTTGCTGAAGTCCTAAACTTATGCTCTGCGATCTCATATGTTAAATTTGCTGTACCACCCTTTGTTTAGACGACAAGGCTATATACAATAAAACACACAATTAAAACTATTCTTAAAAATCCAAAAACATAAATAATTAGAAAAAACGTCAGGATAATGTAAAAAAAAATTCAAAATAATAAAAGTTTGACAGTCTAAGGGGTAAGTTTACTAAACTGCGGTAACGTTACAGACCGCGCGTTAGGTAATGTTAACGATCGTTAGGTAACGTTAACGTGCGGTATGTAGCGTTAATGCGCGTTAACGTTACCTAATGAGCGTTAGCGTTCCTGGCCGCGGTAAACACCGCAGAGGATGGAGAGAGGGCGGAGAGAAGGGGTCAATGGGTGGGGAGTGGGCGGGGAGAGGCTCCTTTTACACTAAAGGGCTGAACAGAAGGGCCGAATCCTACTGCGAATGAAAACTTGCCATTAGATGCACATTTGCAGGAGAGAGAAACCATTTAAGTGTCAGCAATGTACAGCATAGGCAGGGAGCCCAAGAAATGTGATAGTATTGCTCCATTTGCAGCAACAGCATAGTGCCCAAGTATGACAGGCCACTATGGCGATGGTGCAAATGGGGCATAGGGGGCTGCAGGCGGGACATGTAGCGGGGGCAGCTGGGGCACAGGGTGGACTAAGCGGGTGCCTAGGTGGCACATAGGAATATAGAAACTGGAAATCAGCATGACAGCAGCTGACAAAAGCCAAACACAATCCACCTACATCTACCTGGTCCACCCGAGCTAACATTTGCCAGGGCACTGACCTAACATCCCCCTAGCCTACCCTCCACCAAGCGGAAGGGACATACTATTGGTAGGCGGTGATGGGGGGATGTGATGATGCTCATGTATGCCCCCTGCCCCAGACCCCGCTCCCAAGGTGACCACCTACCCACACAGTGGATGGCCTGGGACTGTGCACTACCAACACCGACAGCATATGGTCATGTCAGCATGGAAGGGGGTGGTGTGCCCTGCTGGAGGGGGCAGTGGCACCTGCCTGCAGTGGACCTAAGCCATGCCCTGTATCAGTATGTGGTGTGCAATGCAACATAAAAGGTCTAGCTGGGGAAAAGTATAGGTAGCTCCAGGGACTACAATGCATTTGTGGCAACAGTGTGGTACAGTACAGCCAGGCAATGTGTCCAGAAGCAGAGGGTCACAAGTTCAAGTCCCAGCTGCGGTTCCTGCCAAGCATGCTCCTATATTTTACCCTACAATGCAAATACAACAGCAACATGTGCAAAGCCCAAAGTAGTGGCGAATAGGGGTACAAACACCCATTCACACAGGCTCCACAATCCAAAGATGCATGGAGAGTCAGGCTGTTGGCCCCAGCATTGAGCTGCAGTTATCACCAGAGCACTACTACTACCTCCTGCACAGTTTAGCAATGTTGGCACTGTGATCTGGACCAGTGTGGCGGGCAGGGTTGTCAACCACCCATATCTTTGCACAATGCTGCACTAGGAGTGTGTGTGTGTGTATATGTATATTTTTATTTATTTACATTCTCTTATATACCACGCTATTCTGTATATGTATATGTCTATCCATTGTTCTGTGGCTGCCCACCCCTCACTGGGCCCAAAATGTCCCACTGTTGCCAGCGTTAGCCGGAATATGTGCATAACGAGAAGCAAGGTATTGTGGGTATGGCCCGGACAGGGCAGATTGGCCAGGATGCATCTTCACAGGGTGTGGGGCTATGGCTAGGACACTGTAGTGCCTGACCACCGCCTGCATGGACAGGGTGGCCACAGCATGGCATGCTGGGAGGGCACTCACTCTGACCGAGCAGTGACCATGGCAGGTCTAGGTTCCCACATAGCGCTCTACACTCTCTGCCTCCAGTGATACTTTTGTGCTCCCAATGCTGGGGTCCCAAACACTGAGATGTCTGTTTGGTGCACATAGTTCCTCTTTGAGCATGCACTATGGACTGGCTGGTGGACTGTCTGCAGTTAGACTGTGCATATTTGGGATGCCTCTAAGGTGCGGTCTGAGTGTGCTGTTTGCTGGTGACTGGCAGACAGTGGTGTGAGCAGTTGGGGTTTTCCATACCTAACCCCAGCATTGCTGCTGGTCTGCCACTGCCCAAGTCACAGGTATGGCTCTAGCCCACCAACTCTGGAGGGCTGTCTTATACCAGCAAGATGGAGGCTGCTTCTCCTGTGCAGGGGCACCTGTTCCTTATCTACAAAAAGGGTGATGTGGGCCCTTTGGGGTATGTAGTGTATACCACTGTGACCTATAATGGCACTGCTACACAAACCTCATGCAAGTCTAGAAACCCCTCTGCCCTGATAACAGGTGCCCATGTCAACCAGACCCTAAAATGGGATACACACTAATCTGGGTGGCGTTTGGTCCCAGAGGGCCACATGTGACTGCAGAATACAGATGGACACCGAATTACTGTTGGCTGCACTGCAAGGAACACCTATCACAGACTGGTAGCAATGGGGATGTACAGCAGGACCTATCTCTAGTACCACAAGTACTGCGGACCTAGTGCTGGGCACCCATCCTATCCCTCAGGGTGAACACAGAACCTGCACAAATGCATGGTCTGTAGCTACTCTGTGCCAGTATCACGCAATGTCAGTTTGTCTTTCCAAGCTAAGGTACCGGAGAGGTGCATACCCCATTTGGTGATCAGCTGTAGACTGCTATTCAGCATGTGCATTGCATCATGGGTACTGGTGGGGTTACCCTATCCTGGCACTCAGAGCAGACAGTTTGTGCAGTGAAGTCTAAAAAATAAGATGGGAGAGTTAGAATATATAGCATTAAATGAGAGTTTAGATATGATTGGTATCTCAGAGACCTGTTAGAAGGAAGACAACCAGTGGGACACTGTGATACCAGGGTACAAATTATATTGCAATGATGGACTAGATCAAATTGGTGGAGGGGTTGTACTCTATGTTAGAGAGGGCATTGAGTCACACAGGATTAAAGATTTTCAGAAAACAGAATACACTGCAGAATCTCTATGGATTGAAATTCCATTTTAAAACGGGAAGGCAATGGCAGTGGGGGTATACTATTGACCACCTGGCCAGAATGAACAAATGGATGATGAAATGCTCAAAGAACTCAGAGAAGCTAACAAAAGTTACAACATAGTAATAATAATGGGTGATTTCAATTACCCGGTATTGATTGGGTCGGGAAGATAAAGTTTCTAGATGTAATAAATGATTGCTTCTTGGAGCAGCTGGTTCATGAACCAACAAGAGGAGAAGCTATTTTGGAAATAGTCCTTCGTGGAGGACAATATCTCGTGCAATAGATAAGGCTGTTGGGGCCACTTGGCAATAGTGACCATAGCATGGTTGCATTTGATTTAATAAATGGAGGAAGGACAGCAAGGAAATCCACAGTACTACCTTTTAACTTTCAAAAGAGAGACTATGGGCCCGATTCTGAGTTGCAGATTGAGGAGCTGCACATCCCTCTGTGCAGCCCTGCAAGTCATTCGAACCCTATTTTCCCTCCTGCTCTCCCTGCACAGCTAGAGCTTCAGGACGGGGAGAGCCGGTGAGGGGCGGGATCTGGGCAGAGCGGGGGCAGGCTGAGCCAGCAGGACGTACAGAGCTGGAATCAGGTCACAGCCCTGTAAGTCCTGCCGGGCAGAGGTAGAATAATCAGGACTGGTGGGGCAATCGGGCACGGGATCCCCCTTGGGGCCTGGGCAGGGAGCGGGGGCTGTCCCCGCTGCCTGATCCAAGCCCGGGCTTGCCAGCTTCTGAATACCACAGGAACGTTTTGTTCCGACAGTCCAGAATCGAGTCCTAATGGGCCCATCTTGCTTGGGGCCTTCTGGACACCTGGATGTGTCCCTTTGTGAATCGGGCTCCACAATAAAATGAGGAAAATAGATAAGAAAAAACTAAAAGGAGCAGCTGCAAAGGTTAAAGATCTACATCAAGCATGGGCATTGTTTAAAAATACTGTCTTGGAAGCCCAGACCAGCAGTATTCCATGCTTTAAGAAAAGTAGAAAGAAGGCCAAAAAACTGCCAACATAGTTTAAAGGTAAGGTCAGAGAGGCTGTTGTAGCCAAAAAAGCATCTTTCAGGAAATGGAAAAAGGAGCCAAATGATGAAAACTGGAAACAACATAAGCACTGGCAAGTTAGAGCAAGGCATTGATAAGGCAGGCAAAGAAAGAATTTGAAAAAAGCTTGCTGTGGAAGCAACAACTTATAATAAAAAGGTTTTCAATTATATTCATAGTAAAAAAACATGTGAGAGCAAGTCAGTTGGACCATTAGATGATAGAGGGGTAAAAGGGGCATTAAGAGGGAACAAGGCCATAGCAGAGAGACTGAATGAAGTCTTTGCTTCGGTCTTTACTGAAGAAAGTGTAGGGACATCACCCATGCCTGAAATGGTATTTAAAGGTGGTGCATTGAAAGAATTAAAAGAAATATCGATAAACTGGGAAGATGTATTACAACTATTTGATAAATTAAAGAACATCAAATCACCTGTACCGGATGGTATACATCCAAGGGTGTTGAAAGAACTGAAATATGAGACTGTAGACCTACTATTAGAAATCTGTGAATTATCATTAAAATCATCTGTAATACCTGAAGACTGGTGACTAGCCAATTTTTAAAAAGGGTTCCAGGGCTGATCCTGGAAACTACAGATGGGTAAGCCTGATGTCAGTACCAGGCAACATGGTAGAAACCATTATAAAGAACAAAATTACTGAATATGTAGATAATCATGGTTTACTGAGAGAAAGCCAACATGGCTCTAGCCAAATAATCTGTTTTTTTTAAGGTGTGAATAAACAGGTAGACAAAGATAAACCAGTCAATATAATGTATCTGGATTTTCAGAAAGCCTTTGATAAGGTCCCTCGTGGAAGACGTTTGATAAAATTAAAAATTCATGGGATAGGAGGCAGTGTACTATTGTGGATCAGGAACTGGTTAAAAGATAAAAAGCAGAGAGTAGGGCTAAGGGGCCAATTTTCCCAAAAGAGAAAGGCAAACAGTGAATAGTGGAGTACCCCAGGGATCTGTGCTGGGTCTCCTGATTTTTAACATATTCATAAATGACCTGGAAATGGGAATTACGAGTGAGGTATTCAAATTTGCAGATGACAGAAAATTATTCAAAGTTGTAAAAACCCAACAGGATTGTGAAAAATTGCAATAGGACCTTGGTAAATTGGAAAACTGGACATTCAAGTGGCAGATGAAATTTAATGTGGACAAGTGCAAAGTTATGCCCTAGGAAAGAACAACCCAAACTGTGGTTACACGATGCAAGGTTCAACATTATGAACCACCACCAAGGAAAAAGGTTTAGGTGTCATTGTGGATAACACATTGAAACCTTCTGCCCAGTGTGCAGCGACAGCCAAGAAGGCAAATAGAATGCTAGAAATCATAAGGAAAGGAATGGAGAATAAACAAAAGATATTATAATGCCTCTGTATCATTCCATGGTGTGACCGCACCTTGAATATTGTCTGTAATTCTGGTCTCTGTATCTTAAAAAGAATATAGCAGAATTAGAAATGCTACAGAGAACAACCACCAAAATGGTAAAGGGGATGGAAAGATACTCCTATAAGAAGAGGTTTAAAAAGTTAGGGCTCTTCAACCTGGAAAAGAGATGGCTGAGGGGAGATATGATAGAGGTCTATAAATTAAATAGAGTGGAACGGGTAAATGTAGATTGATTGTTTATGCCATCAAAAAGTAGAAAGACTAGGGGACACGCAATGAAGCTAGAGTGTAACCCGTTTATACTAATATGTGAAAATATTTTTTCACAACGCATAATCAAACTCTGGAATTCATTATCAGAGTTTGTAGTAAAAGCTGTTAGTGTAGCTGGGTTACAAAAAGTTTTGGACAAGGTCCATAAACCATTATTAAAGAGGACCCAGGAAATCACTGTTTGCCCCAATACAAGCACTGTGGAACCTGTGTGTCTTTTTGGGAAACTGCCAGGTACTTGTGACCTCATTTTGCCACTGTTAGAAATATGATACCGGGCTTGAAGGACCTTGGTCGGACTAAGTATGGCATTGTTTATGTTTATTGCTTTACCCATGTCTATTTCCCTTCAAATTGTATAGCTTGGAATGTATTTTGACATCGCATAAATAATAAATTAAAAAAAAAAATGTTATGCGATAATAAACTGAGAGTCAATGATGGTCCTTAAGCAATGAAGTAACTCTATCATATTTTCTAGAGTATGTCACCATGTACGTTGCCCTCATTTGGTTTGCATCTTGTCATGCTGTGAGGGCTTGTGTGCATCAGTGATGCTGAGGGCTAAGCTATAGGTAGTTTAACTACTGGCAGGGACTCCCAAGATGGACAGGTTCAGCTGAGCTGCCAGACCAAGACCCTCACTTGGTTTGCAGCATGTCATGCTGTGAGGGCTTGTGTGCATCAGTGATACTGAGGACTAAGCTATCGGTAGTTTAACTACTGGCAGGGTCTTCCAAGATGGACAGGTCTCAGCTGAGGTGCCAGACCAAGATGAACCACCCATCTGGGCAGCAGCAGAATGGGACAGTGTTGGCAGCGGAGGATCACATTTCTGTGACAATGGCAACAACACTAAACTTAAACTGCGTGGAGGAAAGGCCTGGCAATCTACTTCTTTATCTTGCCATGAAAACCCAATGGATAGTCACAAGAAAATAAATTGCACTATAGTGCTGGAAGATGAGACCCCCAGGTTGGAAGGCACTCGACTAGCTACTGGGGAAGAGCTGAAGACTTTTCAGAGTAAAGCCAGCATTTATGATGTGGTTGGATCAAAGCCCTCAGGACGTCTGACTGCTAATGTAACTGCGCATGAAATGAGAGTCAGAAGCTGCAAAGATGTCTTACATACTGGGACATGGACCATACGAAGCATGAACTAAGGGAAGTTGGATGTGGTCAAGAATGACATGGAACGTGTACAACTTGATCTCTTAGGTGTCAGCAAACTGAAATGGACTGGCATCGGGCACTTTGCATCAGATGATCACATGGTCTACTATGCTGGAAATGAAAGACAAAGAAGAAATGGTGTTGCATTTACAATAAAGAAGAAACTTGCAAGAACTGTAATAAAATACAATGCAGTCAGTGAACGCTTAATCTCTATTCGTCTACGAGGAATGCCTATTAACACAACTATAATTCAAGTATATGCCCCAACAACAGCTGCAGAAGAGGATGGAATTGATGAGTTCTATGAACAAGTACAAGCTGAAATTGACAGAACATGAAAACAGGATATCATGATAGTCATGGGTGACTGGAACGCAAAAAGTTAGCAACAAAGAAGAAGGCAAAATTGTTGGAAAATATGGACTTGGCAACAGAAATGAAGCAGGAGAAAGACTGATAGAATTCTGCAAGACCAACGATCTATTCATATCAAACACCTTCTTCCAGCAACACAAGCAGCAACTGTACACATGGACTTCACCCAATGGATTGTACAAAAATCAAATTGACTACATCTGTGGAAGTCAACGATGGAAAAGCTCTATAACATCAACAAAGACAAAACCTGGAGCTGACTGTAGTACAGATCACCAACTACTAGTATGCTAAAGTTGAAAAAGATCAAGCTACTGATGAATGTAGCAAAATATGACCTTGAGAATATACCAGAGGAATTTAAAGACTGCCTGCAAAATCGAGTTGCTACTTTAGATACTAATGACAGAGCTCCAGAAGAGTTATGGAATGACATCAAGAAGGTTGTGTTGGAAAAAAGCGAGAAGTCTCTACAAAGGGTGAAAAAGCAAAAACAGCCAAAAAGGATGATTGAAGAAACTCTGAAAATTGCCCAGAAATGCAGAGAAGCTAAAGCCAGAGGAGAAAGAGAGGCTATCGCAGAACTCAACAGAGATTTCCAATGTGCAGCAAGACAAGACAAGGAAAAGTACTACAATGACGCGTGCAAGGAAATAGAAGCAGAAACTATTAGAGGAAGAACAAGATCAGCTTTCCTAAAGCTACGAGAGTTAAAGAAAAAATTCCAACCTTGAATTGGAATGTTACAAGATGCTCAAAGTTCTATGTTGAATGTTGCTGAGCAGATCAAGGAAAGGTGGAAAGAATATACAGAGTTTTTATATGATAAAGATTAAGTGGACCAACAGCCGTTTCAACCTGTACCTTATGATCCGGAAACATAAAAGAAGAAGTTGAAGCAGCATTGAAAGCCTTATCAAAGAACAAAGAACCAGGCATTGATGGCATTCCCATAGAAATATTACAGCAATCTTATGCAGCTGTTACCATACTTGCAAGGCTCTGCCAGGAAATGTGGAAGACAACATCATGGCCAACTGACTGGAAAAGATCTGTGTTTATACCAGTACTAAAGAAAGGTAATCCAACTGACTGTGGAAATTATCGCACAATCGTTCTGATCCCACAAGCCAGCAAGATTCTACTGAAGATTATTCAACAGAGACTACAACCATACCTGGAATAAGAACTACTGGAAATGCAAGCAAGGTTCAGGAAAGGGCAAGGAACAAGAGACATCATTGCGGATGTGAGATGGATTCTTGAAAAGACTAAAGAATACCAAAAGGATATCTATTTGTGCTTTATTGACTACAGCAAGGCTTTTGACTGTGTAAACCATGAGAAACTCTGGGCCACATTATTAAGCATGGGTATACCAGAACACCTGATCGTTCTCTTGCACAATCTGTACATTGATCAAGTAGCAGCAGTTTGAACAGAGCAAGGATAAACAGAATGGTTTAAAATCAGCAAAGGTGTATGACAAGGCTGCATAGTTTCCCCCTACCTGTTTAATTTATATGCAGAACAAATCATCAGAGAAGCAGGATTGTATGAAGACAACAGAGGTATGAAGATTGGTGGAAGACTCATCAACAACCTTCGCTATGCTGATGCAGGGGCGGCCCAAGAGGGGTGCGGGGCCATGTGTGGAGGCTCATTGCGGGGCCTCATTTGCATAAGAAGCCTCATTTGCATAAATATTAGCATAATGTTAACATACCTCTTAATGGGTGTCTGGATAAAGAAAGAATACCTGATTTCTACATTATACTCCAGTGCCAACCCCCAGGCACATTAGGAAGTACTATAACACTGACCATTTAGAACCCATAGCAAACCTGCCATATCATAACAGCACTACTAGGATTCACAAAACACCAAATCCTACCTATTAAAAAGGCAACACTGCAAATATTAAATCAATACATCTCAGAGAATACCAATACATCTACTGGGGAAAGAGAACAAGTGGCACTGTCAAATAGAAACTACAAGAATAGAATACCTCAGCTCGGTTACACATGCAGAAAATAGACCATCACCAAACAAAGAACAAGGGGGCTTGTTTACAAAGCCGCGATAGTGGCTTCCACCCGATATCAGAGCCACGGCTCCGATATCGGGCAGAAGCCACTACCACTGCTTTGTAAACAAGCTCCAAGGAATCACAATTTAGAAATCAGAAGACAATAATTAAATTGGGAACCCCTAAAGCCAAACTTGGAATGTACACCACTATAAATTAATTTCCTTTTGTACTAAACAAAAATGCAAAGACTTTAGTGATACACTTTTCCCAGAGCTGACATATTCCAGTTAATAAATTCAAAATAAAAAAAAGTATTTCTCTATCTTTTGTTGTTTGGGCATTTTATTTTTCAATTGCAATTGCTCCAGTCACTTTTTGGTTTCTTCTGCCTTCTGCTAATTCTCCATTGTCTGCTGTCCATTTGTCCTTTCTTCTCTCTTCTAGATTTTTTCCATTCTATCTTCTGCATCTGCTTTAACATACTGATCTTTCCCCTTTTGCTCTTTCCCCAATTTCTTTTTTATTCCTTTATCATCCACTCAAATTTCACCCTTCCATCCCCAATCCCCACTTACTCTGCCAATACCCAGCAACTTGTAGATTTTTCTTCCCTCCCACACAAACTATCTTTTCCCCCTCCATCCTCATTCCCCCAGCCCCATCCCCTTCTAGTCCTCCCCCAAAATCAGCTCCCTTCTAGTTCCAGCCCCACTCAGCATCCGCTCCTTTCTAATTTCATTCTCTCCCCCTGCATCAGCCCATTTTGAGTCCTAGCCCTCCCCCAAATCAGCTCATTTCCAGTACTATTCCACCCCCCATCAGCCCATTTCCAGTCCAAGCTCTGCCCATCAGCCCATTTGCAATCCTAGCCCCCCCATCAGCCATTTCCAATACTAGCCCCCCCCCTAAACCAATTCCAATCCTATTCCAGTGAGCTGATGGGGGGCTTGGACTGGAAATTGGGCCGAGTGTGGGGGAGCTTCAGCCCATTTTCAGTCCTAGCCCCCAATCAGCTCATTTCCAGTCCTATTCCACCCCCCATCAGCCCATTCCAGTCCAAGCTCCCCCATCAGCTCATTTGCAATCCTAGGCCCCTCATCATCCAATTCCAATCCTAGCCCCCCCCATAAACCCAATCCAATCCTAGTCCCGTGTGCTGTTGGGGGGGCTTGGACTGGAAAGTGGGCCGAGTGTGGGGGAGCTTCAGCCCATTTCCAGTCCAAGCTCCCCCACACTCAGTCCATTTCCAGTCCAAGCCCCCCATCAGCTCATTTCCAGTCCTAGCCCCCCCCCAATCAACTCATTTCCAGTCCAAGCTGCTCCTATAAGCCATTTCTAAAAGTAGCCACCCCCATCGGACATTTTCAATCCTACCCCCCCCAAAAGCCCATTTGCAGTCCTAGTCCTCCCCATCAGCTCATTTGCAGTCCTAGCCGCCACTCCCCCACTCAGCCAATTTCCAATTTTAGACCCCTCCACTCAGCCCATTTCAAGCCCAAGTCCAAGCCCAAGCCCCCCCCCTCTCCAAAGAGCCCCGCGGCAGGCTTTAGAGGCCCCGGCTCACCTCCTTTAGCGGCTCATGGCAGGCTCAGCAACAGCTTGTTCCAGCTGCCGAAGTGAAGAGTGTTGTTTCCTTCACTTCGGTAGGTGTTTTGTAATGAAGATCGCTGGCGCACCGGAGGTCAAAGGACATTTCCGGTGTCCCGGTTCTCAGCATGCCTGCGATCTTCATTTCAATACAGCTGCCGAAGTGAAGGAAACAACACTCTTCACTTCAGCGACTGTAACAAGCTGTTGCTGAGCCTGCCGCGAGCCGCTAAAGGAGGTGAGCCGACAGCGTGCAGGATGTTGTTGGCGCGGGGCCCCCTGAAGCACAGGGCCCTGTGCCAACAACATTCTTGCTCAATGGATGTGCTGGCCCTGTGCTGATGATACCACTTTACTGACTGAAAGTGAAGATGATTTGAAACATTTGCTTCTCACGATCAAGGAACATAGTCTTAAAATGGGCCTGCACCTTAATTTAAAGAAGACAAAGATCATGACAACTGGCAAAATCAATAAGTTCATTGTTGATGGAGAAGAAATTGATATTGTGGACAACTTTAATCTACTTGATTCAACTATCTATAAAGAAGCAACACACAGTCAAGAAATCCGACGACGCATTGCTCTTGGCAGAATGGCTATGAAGGACCTAGACAAGATTCTCAAGAGCAGAGATGTCTCTCGCCATACAAAGATTCGAGTTGTTCAAGCCATGGTATTTTCAATAACATCATATGGATGTGAAAGTTGGACAGTGAAAAAGATAGACAGGAAGAAAATTGATGCCTTTGAATTATGGTGCTGGCAGCGAATACTGTGTATACCATGGACTGTCCGAAGAACAAACCAGTCAGTACTAGAGGAGATCAAACCTAAGCTTTCTTTAGAAGCTCAGATGACAAGACTTCGATTTTCATACTTTGAACACATCGTGCAAAGAAAGAGATCATTAGAGAAAGACATCATGCTTGGCAAGATAGAAGGTCAACGGAAAAGAGGAAGGCCAGCAATGAGATGGATCAATACAATAACAGCAGCTATGGATGCCAGTCTGTCAACAATGAGCTGCCTGACTGAAGACCGAAAACAATTTAAGAGAACTATCCAGAGGGTCGCCATGAGCTGACACCAACTCAATGGCACTTAACAACAACAACACATTGCCATTGACTGAACAGTTGGAAACACTTCAATAAAAATTGCAGCAGACCTCTATAAAGTGAACTATAGTAGTTTAATCTGCTAATAACCAGCATATGGACCAACATTACGTGGAGCTGATTTCTCTAAATATGCTACATTTACTAGCAGAGGGGGATTTGAAAGCCATATTGCCTCAGTTTCAGATGCAGTTCATTCAGGGGTTTTTTATTTAATATTTATAGAATTTTACATAAACCAGCAAGAAAAACATAACATAATCTTGCGAGAAAATGAGAATGTTACAAACGGAAAAAAATTCAAAAAGAACCGCATCAAATAGAAACATATTCATTAACTCCCATATAGTCCATATATGTGACGGGGGGAGAAATAAGGAAAATAGAACCCAGGGCAAGAGTACCTGGTCCATGCAAAGAAAACTTTGGGAAAACAACCAAGAAATACCAAGAGGCCGTGAGATACCCCAAACCCACTATATCATAAGCAGAGAATACACATTATTCTAGTACATTTTGTGCAGATAACCTGTCATTTATGAAACTAGCAAGATCCGAAGGATTGGTGAAAAAATATCTAGTAGATTTATATATAATGACGCATCTGCACGGAAAGCACAAGAAAAAGGACCCTCCAAGTTGTTTTTTTTTGTTGTTTTTTTTTTTATTGAGCATTTATAGTGAAAATACACCAAATCAAAATAGGAAAATAACAGTAAATCGTACATATGCAATCAATAAAAAGAAACATGTTACAATATTTAGTCCACATTAAATGGGGCTGGCAAATTAACAAAAACTGTTTCCGTTGTTTCTGAGTTTCCCAAGTAAGGTCAGGATAGATGGAAATAGTTAGACCAAAAAAGGACTCCAAACGCTTCTTGAAAAACATCTTCAGGAGCCAGTCCTTATCAGAGGCTAGAGCACACTGGACTAACAAGGTGTCAGGAACACATCCTCTGCCACCAGTATCGTCAATAAGATTGGAAACATTCAGGAAATCATATTCCACATTAGACACATCAAGTGGAGCCCCAGCATCTTTTTTGCCACGAGGAAGATAATATACCTTGGTCAAGGGCGGGAACAAGTCAACAGGGACCTTCAATATCTCTTGCAAGTATTTTTTAAACATGTCTAGTGCTGTTACCCCCTGAATTTGTGGAAAATTCAGCACCCGCAAATTTGCGGCCCTAGCAGCATTTTCCAGCACTTCTAATTTATAATGAAGGATCCCGTTATCTTTGGATAAAGCAGAAAAATGATCAGAAAGAGTCATCAACTGAGTTCCATGATCAGCTACTGACATTTTTAAAGTCTCACAATCAGATACAACTGTATCGATCTTACCAGCATTTTCCTGAATATGCACTTCATTCTCCTGGATATGCATTGCGAAAGCTGTAGACTGAGAATGGACAGCTGCGGAGAGAGTAGCAATAGCCTCCCAAATGGATTCTAGTGAGAAGACCTTAGGTCGAGGCAAAGAAAAAGTTGAAATGCACAACAGAGTGGAAGCAATCTGTGAGGGATGTCGTTCTGAAGAAACCGCCGTATCTGGCATACCCAACGCCTCCCTGGAATCATCAGGGGATTGCAAGACTGCACCAACAGCAAGCTCCCCTCGAGCAATGTCAGCAACCCCCACCTCGGGAGGTATAGGCGTCACAGCCACGAAGGCAGGATCAGCAACAGCAGGGCATTCCAGCGGCATCCTCTGCTCGGGAGAGAGAGATATCTCAGCTTTCGACGACGATGCCGTGGCCTCTTCACCCAGCACCGCTAAGCCGGCTCGAACCTCCCTTCTTTGGTCTGGGGTCAATAAGACAAAGCAACCCATAGGACCGGTAGATAGGGGTTGGGGCTCTGAGGGGAGAGCCCTCAACTTCCCCTTTCGTTTCTGCATCCGTTCAGCAAAAACTCTCAGTGGCCATCTTGAATCAAATCTCCCCCTGAGAGACAACTATTTGAAGGACCAGTTCATTCCGTTTTATCTGATTCTTAGTTAGCCAGTTCAACACAGCAACATGGCAATGATTTAACTGATATATCAGGATGCAAAAGATCAGTGAAATAAAGAAGTTGTATAGCATCAGCAAGTTGTTGCAATAATATTCGATGGACAACTAAATCAAATGCTGACGATAAGTCGAGAGAGACCAAAAGAGCTGCCTGACCATGATCCAAAGCTTCTGATATTTCACTAATCACAGCACAGACTAGTCTCCGTGCCATCTTGCGAACGAAATCCAGATAGCCGGATGTAAAAAATATTTCTATTTAGAAGGTAGCTAGACAACTGAAGAAGAACGGCCTTTTCACTAACTTTTGTAATAAAGGGAATATTTGACTCCGCCCTATAATTATCCAGCACAAAAAAAAAACAGGAAGGGGTAATTTAAAAAGCAGTAGAACGGATAAATAACCACATGTTAAATTTATTCAGCCCACCACAGCCGTATTTTGGCACGATTTGCCTGCATCAGGGGCAATAATCGCAATCCAAAAATATACTTGTTGTGCAGTCTATGGAATGTGATTATTGCCCCTGTGGATTGCGATTATTTCATGGACTCAGGCAGACCATGCCAAAACATAGCCATGTCAGGTTGAATAAATTCATCCTGAGGCTGTTTATTCATTCTATGGCTTTTTTAATTACTCCTTCCTGTTTTCTTTTTGTTGTGGACCTTTATTGGTAGGGGTTGTGCCCCCTTTTTTGCGTTTTTTTGGATCCACTACAGAAGGATCTGATTGCATTTTCTTTAAAAGCAGCAAAAGAAGAGCATGATTACATTGTGCTGGAAACATTCCTGTTTGCAAATTATTAGTGACCATAGTCTGAAGAAATGGATGCAAATCCACTAAAATTGTAGTGATCCACCTAGAAGGTAAAAGATCACGATCAGCTGTACTTGGAAACAGAGATGTAAGAATTTTAGATAAAGCAATGGAAGACACTACTTGAAATGCATGCCATCCATTTTCATCTGAGTTAGCATTCAAATCCAAACAGGTACTTGTGAAAGATGTACCTGAAAACAAAGTATTATGCAAATTTTTGGCTTTACCATAAAAGAAATTAGCCAAATTGTTAGTTGTTAATACTGAACAACTGGTGACCTGACTCCCATTATCGCTCAACTATGTTAAACCAGTAACTGGTTTGAGCAATAGTGAGAGTCAGTCACCAATTCTTCAGTATTAACAGCTAACAATTTGTCTAACAATGCCAAACAGCTCTTTTGCTGGATTAGGGCTATCACGAATATGTACTTGGAAATAATACAGGCATGTAACCCCTTGTACTATGTATCTCTTTGTTTTTTCTACTTGCAGATGGAGGGAGAACCATGCCGATACAGAGAGGATAAATGGACAGATGGGGGGGACACAAAGACATGCACAGCCGAGTTCCATCCTGGATGTCCAGATCCTCTTTGTGCCCAGTCAAAACTGGACGCACAGAGGGAGTCGCAATTCTGATCCCACAGGGCACATCTAGCCCTGCGGGATCAGAATCATGAACAGGCCTGTATGTGCAGGCTAGGACCCCGATTCCATCCAGCCTGCACATGCAGACCTTGCCCGACTAACTCAGTCAGGGCAGTTCAATGGCGTCGCGGCGCCATGATGTCCAGTTGCCATGGCACCACAGCTCCATTGAAGAGCCATAATCCCTGGCTGCTGGCTGCTTTCTCTGCAGCCCGACCCCTGATCTGGCCTCTTAAGGCCAGGGTTGGGCTGCAGGGAATGTCCTCAGCCACCCTGCCCCATCCACTCCCAGGGCATGCCAATCCCTGGTGACTAGGGGAAGTTATTCCACCTCGGAGGCTGATGACCACCCACTGCCTGCCCTAATGCTGCCCCCACTACACCCCTTTCCCGCCCCATCTAACTTCCCCATACAAGATGCAGGGAAGTTAAATGGGGTCGGGAGAGGGAGTAGCGAATTCGTGCCTCGAAATGATTCCCACAGTAAATAGAAAGAAGAAGCACGGAGAGAGAGGAAAAAGTGAGGACAGAGAGCAGACAAGAGGGAAAAAATTATTAGCAGAGGAAAAGAGAGAGTGGAAGGAGAAAATTGACTAGAATGAGGAACACTAATTGTTCACTTATGCTTAAGCTAATTTCCAGCACTAGCCAGTAATCCAGGTACCAGGAACCAAAAGAATAGTTGTTTGAGGATTAAGGGGTATGTTTACTAAAGCATCTTAACAACGCAGGGGTGGTATTATCGCGCGATAAGTGACGTTAGCGCGCGATAATGTAACATTATCGCGCGATAATGTAACATTATCGCGCGATAATGCAGCGGTGGCGTTAAGGCACACTAACGCTGTGAAATCTGGCTCTGAAGGGTGGAGTAAGGCTTCCCAAAGGGCGGAGAGAAGGGGTCAATGGGCGGAGAGTGGGAGGGGAGAGGCTCCAAGCACACTAACGCTGTGAAATCTGGGTCTGAACACTAACGCCAGTGAAACCCTTGCGTTAATGCACATTTGCAGGAAAGAGAAACCATTTCAGTCAGCAATGTACAACAAAGCCAGTGAAACCCAAAAATGTGATAGTAGTGATACATGTGCACAGAACAAAAAGGCAAATAAACATAGAAAATGACCTGAACCACATTTAAAATCCCAATAACCAAGCTGGCCAAAAGTGATAGTAATGATAAACACAAAGCAACACAATTGACAAAGCTCAAAAAATAAGATATCATGTTTGGAAGGGTCTATTCTCTGTCCCCCTACAAAGTGAATGATCCCACACTGAAATAGTGCTGATCAGGGTTTATTCACGTCTATATTGGGCAGGTTTGTTATGGTGTGCACATGTGCAGTAACAGCAGAGTGGGCACGTAATAAAGGGCAACTGTACTGATGCTGTAAATGGGATATAGAGGGCTGCAGGTGGCACATGCTGTGGTCCAGCTGGGGCACAGTGCGTGTTAGGCAGATGCCTAGGTGGCACATAAGGATGCCAAAACTGTAAAGCAGCAAGACAGCAACTGACAAGGGTCCAACTTGGCCACGAGTGTGTGTCCCACAGTGTCACAGGGGAGATTATCCAGCAGGTACCCCCAAGGGCACATAACATTGGCAGGCGGTGGGGGGGGGGGGGTGAAGCACGCATGTCCATGTAGGCACCCCTACCCGAGAACCCACACCATAGGCAGATGCCTACCGGCACCTGGATGGCCTGGGACTGTGCACCACCAGTACCACCGGCATAATGGCATGGCAGCATGTTGGCGGAGGGGTGCTGGTGGCAGAGGGGGCAGTGGCATCTGCCCACAGCAGACCATGGCCTAGCCCCATGTAGGTGGGTGCCCTGCACTGCAACAGACAGGGTCTGTCTGATGAACAGTCATGGTATCCCCAGGGAATAAACTGTCCCTGTGGCAACAGTGTGGTGCAGTACACACAGCCAGTGTGCTCAGGACCAGAAGGTCACAAGATCAAGTCCCACCTGTGGCTCCTGCTAACATTTTACCCAGTACCAAACCATGGTAATAAAGACAGAACCTTTATTGCAGATAACATAAACATTCCTGAAACGATTATATTTAACCCTACAGAGCACAGACACCTTAAACATGTGCAATAGCTAGAGCAGAGTTTTCCAACTGCAGTCCTGGAGGGCCAAACGCCATTCAGGTGTCATGCTTTCTCTAATACATATGCCTGTGCTGCATTTTACACGCCGCCCCCATAGTATGCAAATGTATCTCATGCATATTCATTAGGGACAGCATGAAAACCCGATCAGTGTTTTGCCCACCAGGACCGGAGTTGGGAACCTCTGCCCTGGAGCAGTGGCCAACAGGCGCTTAAACACCCACACTCACAGGCTCTACTATCCAAAGCCTCATGGCGAGTCAGGCTGTTGGGCCCTGCGTGCAGCAGCATCTCCCAATACTAGCACTTGCATACCTTAGCAATGCCGCCCTAAACCTGGGGATACGTTACACATATATCAAAACATTGCTATGATTAATGGCAGATAACAATTCCTAAGTTAAGCACAATTTGCTGATAGAGTTGTATCATAGCAACCTTTCTGATATCTGTGGAGTGTGTTTCAGTTTTGGTTTCTGACAGTGTTTACCACCCCGGTGAGTGACCCCAACAGTATTGCATACCATCGCCATGCCTGCACCGTGCCCAGGTGTGTTTGCCAGGGCTGCTAAAAGCCTCTATATTTGCACAATGCTGGCATAGGTGTGGGAGTGTGTGTCTGTCTCTATCCAGTGTGTTGTGGCTGCCCACACCTTACTCAGCACACACTGCTTGCACTGTCTCCAGTGTAAGCCTGCCAATGTGCATAATAAGGAGCAAGGCACTGTGGGTATGGGCCGGACAGGGCGGCCTAGCAGGATGCATCTGCACAGGGTGTAGGGCAATGGCTGAGACATTGTAGTGCCCAATCACCACCTGCACGGACAGGTTGGCCACAGCATGTCATGCTGAAAGGTCACTCTCAGCCTGACTGATCAGTGAGCACGGCATGGCTAGGTTCCCCCATAGTACCATATAGCACTTTTCTCTAGTGATGTTTATGGGTTCTCTTTTCTGGGACCCAATCACTGACACAGCTCCATGGTGTGTGCGCGCCAGATCCCACACCAGGGTGCACAGTGTTCCTTCTGAAACATGCACTATGTATGTGGCAGCAGACTGTCTGTAGCCAGCATGTGTATGGCTGCAGCACCCTGCAGGATGCAGCAGGTGCACACTGACTGCCCTCTGCTGTTGAAAGTCAGAATGTAGTGGGGGCAGCTTAGCTGACCAGTTGCACTGCCAGTGGTTGAGTTCCATATTCAGAGCTGCGTTAGCTCTCTATTCCTTAGTTGACTGGGGGTTGCTGAACCCACAGTCTATCATCATTTAGCTCAACTGGCCCTACTGGAAACAATGATAATGTGTGTTTGTTGTGTCCAGATCATGTTCCCCACCTTGACCCACAGAGGGTGGGCTTGCTCTGTATATCGCCCTCATGTGAGTCCAGACACACACCTGCTCCAAAAACAGGTGTCCATGGCAACCTCACTCAATATGCGTTATGTTGCAAGCATCCTGGTCCAAATGGGCTACTCATCAATGGCATATAGGAATGTACATAGAAAACTTCCAAGGCTGTCTGCAAAGAATACCCCATACACTGGCAGTGATGGTGAACTGCAACAAAATCTACTACAAACATTCCGGGTAGCGTGGACCTGGTGCTGTCCCCACGACTTTACTCTCAGGGTGAGCACAGAACATGCACACTGGCATGGTCAGTAGGCACACTGTAACAGTAGCATGCATGCTTGGTCCCCCTACCCAGTTGATGTGCTGCAGAGTTGCAAACCCCTATCCAGTGAGCAGATGTAGACTGCTGATCTGCATGTGCATTGCATCATGGGTACCCTTGGTGCTAACTTATCCTGGTAGCCACACCAGACAGTGTGTCTGTTGACCTGCATTGGTTGAGTAGCTAGCCATAGTTTAATTACAACCAATATTGTTGCAGGACAATGGTGAATATACTGACCTCAGTGGGAGAGGTCATGGGTTCAATACCCCAGTGGGCCTTTATAGTGATGTATCAGGATGCATAGGATATAGTGTATTATCATCATACCAGAGTGTGTTACCACATGACAATATGTCCAAAAGTGTGACCAGTTGCATGCAGTGGTTATGTTGGAAGAGTGGCATGGGCTGCAGGTTGCTAGATCAGCTGGTGAGCTGCATACAAAGTACATCTGTCAGTATAACTGTCAGAGGATACGGCTGTCTATGCATGTAGCAGTCTGACATAGATCTGAAATCCGTGTGCACATCTCAAAACACCTGCAGCTCAGTTGGCCAAACCAAGGTGCCCTCTAAAGTGCCCTAGCCTGGTAAGCAGAGTAGAAAGTATATGTAGATGACCTGGTGTAACTGTGTAGCCAGCCATTGCTATGTGAAAGGGTATAGCACACTGGTTAGTACAATGCCTTCACACCCAGTGGTGATGGGTTCAAGACCCCAGTGTGCCAACACTGAGATAAACACATAATAAACAAGTTGTGTTATGAAACATCAGACACAGCACTGCAATGTGTGTCTGCAGTATAGATCTTTATATATATGGACGACACCACCATCTGCTGTGTACCGGCCACAACACAGGCATGGACATGTTGCTAGCGTGCCTTAATGATGCATGGCAGCGCACATGCACGCATATGCGACGTGCGTGCGTGAGCAAGGCATTGCTGAAAATGGCAACTCAGTCTAGAAAGCCTTCTTTTACCCACCGGGAGCTGGGCCACCTTGCAGGGCTGATCTGCACTAGGCAGAGAAAACTATTCCCTGGCTTCTCCAAGTGGCAGGACCTCGGGCGCGTAAGGAGGGCCTGGGACCGCATCACCAGACGTTATAATCGTCTTGCTGACTACCCACGTGAGGTAAGTGTATGGGGACAGGTCAGTATATACATATCCAGTGTTGATTGTAGCTGTGTATGCTGCTGTGTTGTAGGCATTCTAGCCCATTTATGTTTCTTAGTTAAACCCATGTGATATACTGCCTAGTTATCACATCAAAGTGGTTATCCCTATCCCCAGGAGGCTAAGGACCTGATCACAGAGGTCCAGATGTCAGCCTGGTGTTATGGGAGCTGCTGCTGTTGATGTGTTAACATACACCCTAACACAAGTAGCCCCTAGATCTGCCTTAAAGAGGTCTGGCAAACAGCATGCTGATATGGGAGGTTCCGCAGTTGCAGGGTCACACATCTGCCCTCCCCCTACGGGTCCTGAGACCTGTTCAAAATGGTCTGTAAATCACCCTGGTGATATGGTTGTGTGTGCATTTGCAGGTTAAAACATCTGCCCTTCCCCCAGGAGTCCTGAGACCCCATCAAAGTGGTCTGTCAGTCACCCTGCTGGTATGGTTGTGTGTGCATTTGCAGGTTAAAACATCTGCCCTACCCCCAGGAGTCCTGAGACCCCATCAAAGTGGTCTGTCAGTCACCCTGCTGGTATGGTCTATGCTGCTGTTGATGTGTTATAATCCACCCTACCCCCAGGAGTCCTGAGACCTGCTCAAAGTGTTCTGTCAGTCACCCTGGTGATATGGTGTATGTTGCTGATGAAGTGTGCTAAGACACCCTACCCCCAGGAGTCCTGAGACCTGATTGCAAAGGTGGGTATGGCATCTAGATGTTGTGGTAGGTTATGCCGGGTTAGGTCACACATTTGCCCTATTCCCCGGAGGCCCAGACCTCATTACACACGTCTGTTATGGATCCTGATGGTATGGTAGGTGCAGCTGTGGATGTGCTGTAAACCACCCCACCCCCAGGAGCCCTGAGACCTGATTACAAAGGTCTGTAACAAATCCATATATCATTGAAGTGTATGCAGTTTCAGGTCACACATCTGCCCACTCCCCAGGAGTCCTGTACCTGATTGCAGAGGAACATTATAGATGCTGGTGTAAGGGTACATGCACCTGTTGGGGTTGCACAGCTCTGCCATAACCCCAGACAGGAGCATAGATGTTAATAGGCCAGCTAGGTGTGTTGGGCCATGCTCCTGTTGTAATCAGCCACAACTGCCCTAATCACAGGAGGCCCTAGTCATGACCATAGAGGTATAGTATAAAGCCAAGTGTCATGGTATTGGCACCTGGCAAGGTGTACAGGGCCACCCACCTTCCGCTCTATGTCAGAACACATCACACATGCGTGGTAGGATATCATGGTGCCATGGCGGGTGTGTCGGATGATGTGTGTAGGTCAGGCAAACATACATGTGTTTGCCAGACCACACAGGGAGTTAGGGAGGACCTCCCCTGGATGCCAGCATGCCCAAACCACATGTGGCATGGTGCTGCCATGTCATGCAAGGAGAGCATAGGAACAGGGTATGCTGTGTCCAGGGTGTTAACGCACAGTACACATAGATGTCACTGCACACATGGCCAGACCCACAGCCACACATGCAGGTGACACTGGCAACAGTTAGTAGAGGACACACTGACCAGAGGAGCAGGAGCAGCACGATGCTGCTCACAGAGATGTGTGATATGTGTTGGCCACCCACCAGAGATATATGATCATTAATGCTCCCACCCAATGCTTTCCCCCCAGGTAGAGGACCTACGGAAAAAGGGTCGGGAGTTGCGGCTGCACTGCCCGGAGGTCCTTGCCCGCCTCCAGAAGGGGGCGATGTCACGACGTGGAGGTGAGTGTTGCGGCCTCTGCAGCTCAGTAAAGAATGTCACAGTGGCCCACCAGCCTTTGCGCGGCCAAACTATGTACATGTGGTATGTGACTCACATGATAGTGTGCTAATGACTGTCATCCCCCACAGAGGATGCTCCTGCTGGTGAGGGCCCCTCAACATCAGGGCACACAGCAACACGCCCCACTGCCCAACACCGGACAGAGGAGGAGGAGGAGGGGGCAGAGGAGGAGGAGGAGGCAGAGGAGGAGGAGGTGGAAGAGGATGATGGGGACATGGAGGGGGTGGAGGGTGGGGTGGGAGGGGGTGGAGGGTGGGGTGGGAGGGGAGGTTGAGAGTGTGTCTTATGTTTTGGGGGGTGAGGAGGAGGAGGGGAGCGTGGAGGGTGGCGAAAATGGGTGGGAGGTGCCAGGGGGGGAGAAGGTGTGGAGGGGGTGGGGGGGGAGGGAACACAGGACAGCACAGGGCACTGTGGGTCCCTGCCAGCTGCCGCATGTATGTGGCGATGGTGCCCGTCTGAGTGTAGCTACACCACCTATTGCCACAGACAGGTCCCACGCACACGCCACCACACAGACACCTGGCACCTTGTGTGTATGTGGTGGCAGGTGCATCCAGGGCCTGTATGTGAAAATGGAAGGCGTGGTGCAATGCCTATGGGCCCAGGACCGCACCATCCGGTGGCTGGCAGGTTCCATTCAGTGGATGGCTGCCAAGATGCAGCGTGTGGTGGGTAGGGGCGCTGCATCTCGACAGCCATCCCCTGATGGGTGTCCCAGGAACGTGTGAGGGTCCCAGTGGCGCCCACACACGTGCCCTGTTCTCAGGGCTGGCCTGTCCATTGAGCAAGAATGTTTTTTGCACAGGGCCCCACGTTTCAGGGGGCCCCGCACATAGAACATTCTGCTTTAAAAATAAATAAAAAAAATTTTAAAAAGCTGGCTGCTGCCACTGCCGCCACAGCAGCAGCAGAATCGACTGTCCCGCGGGGCCCCCCTGCCCGGCTGAGCCCCCCCCCCTCTACCCAGCTGAGCCTCTCCGTGATGGCTTTCAGATAAGTGTCTCCTTGCGGCTCTGTTAAGCCTGCAGGGGCTGATGGGAAATTTCCCATCAGCCCCTGCGGGCTTAACAGAGCCGCGAGGGAGACAGTGAGACGCTCTCCTTTTGCGGATCTGAAAGCCGTCGTGTAGAGGCTCAGCTGTGCAGGGAGAGATCAGCCGGGCAGGGGGGCCCCGCGGGACAGTCGATTCTGCTGCTGCCGTGGCGGCAGCAGCAGCAGCCAGCTGTTTTTTTTTTATTTTCCCTGGGCCAATGGGGGGGGAGGGGGGGTTAGGACTGGTAATGGGGTGTGGGATGATGGGGGGGGCTAGGACTGGAAATGGGCTGATGGGGGGTTAGGACTGGAGGTGGGCTGATGGGGTTAGGACTGGTAATGGGTTGTGTGCTGATGGGGGGTTAGGACTGGTAATGGGCTATGGGGGGGCTAAGACTGGAAATGGGCTGATGGGGGGTTAGGACTGGAAGTGGGTTGATGGGGGGCTAGGACTGGTAATGGGTTGGGGGGTTGCTAGGACTGGAAATGGGCTGAGTGGAAGGGGAGGCTTGAACTGCAAATAGCTGATGGGGACGGGGACTTGGAATGGAAATGGGCTGAGTGGAAGGGGGCTTGAACTGCAAATAGCTGATGGGGAGGGGGACTTGGAATGGAAATGGGCTGTGAGGGGAGGGAGCTAGTACAGGAAATGGGCTGATGGAGCAGCTAGGATAGGACTGGAAATGGGCTGCTGGGGGAGCTAAGATTGGACATGGGCTGTGGTGGGGGCTTGGATTGAAATGGACTCATTTTTTATTTTATTTAACTGTATTTATATCCCGCTTTTCACCGGGTCAAAGCGGTGTTACATATAAGGGTGGGAAAATTAAGTATCAGGGTGGGGCCATCACCAGGCAGACAACATTGATGATTACGACATAAGACAGACTTTAGACATGGACAGTATAGTGCAGTTGTCACTCAGAGGTTCATGGTGAGTTCAGGGGTTGTCATGTAGGGGCTAGAACTGGAAGTAGGCTCATGGGGGGCTTGGATTGGAATTGGGCTGACTGGAGGGGAGCTAGGATTTGACATGGGCTGATGGTGGGGCTAGGAAAGGAACAGAAATGGGCTGATGGGGGCTGGGATTAGAAATGAGCTGATGGAGGGACTCGGATAGGACTGGAAATGGATAGGGAGCTAGGACTGGAAATGGGCTAATGGGGGGCTAGGACTGGAAATGGGCTGATGCAGGGACTAGAAGGGAGCGGATCCTGGGTGAGACTGGAACTAGAAGGGAGCTGATGTTGGGGGAGGATTAGAATGGGATGGGGCTGGGAGAGTGAAATGGAGAGGGGAAAAATATTTTGTGTGGGATGGATGAAAAATCTACAATTGGCTGGGTATTGGGAGAGTAAGTGGGGATTGAGGATGGAGGGGTAAAATTTGAGTGGATGAAATAGGAATGAGGAAAGAGCAAAAGAAGAAAGATTAGTATGTTAAAGCAGATGTAGAGAGAGAGAAAGGAAAAAAACTAGAAGAGAGAAGAAAGGACAAATGGACAGCAGACGATGGAGAGTTAGCAGAAGACACGAAGAAACCAGAAGAAAGTGGCTGGAGCAATTGCAACTGAAAAACAATGCACAAAAGGTAGAAAAATATCTCTTTATTTTGAATTTATTAACTAGAATATGTCAGCTCTGGGAAATGTGCATCATTAACTTCTGCACTTTGTTTAGTACAAGAGGAAATTAATTTATAGTTTTATTTCTACAGTGTTGTTGTACATTCCAAGTTTGGCTTTTGGGGTTCCCAGTTTAATTATTGCCTTCCTGTTTCTAAATTGTGATTCCTTGCTTGGTGATGGTCTATGTTCTGGATGTGTAACTGAGCTGAGGTATTCTGTTTATGTAATTCCTATTTGACGCTGCCACTTGTTCTCTTTCCCCAGTAGGTCATGTATTGTTGTTCTCTAAAATGTATTTGTTTAATATTTGCAGTGTTGCCTTTTGATAGGTAGGGTCTGGTGCTTTGTGAGTCCTGGTAGTGCTGTTAGGATACGGCAGGTTTGCTATGGGTTCTAAATGGGCACTGTTTGTAGTAGTTCCTAATGTGCCTGGCGGTTGGCACTGGATTATAGTAATGTAGAAATCTTTTAGTCTTTCTTTATCCATACATTCATTAAGAGACGTGTTTACTAAAAGTTAGTGAATGGTAATATTATGCAAATATTTATGCAAATAAGGCCACTTATGCAAATGTGGCCCCACACCGAGTCTCCGCTCATGGCCCCGCACCCCCCTTGGGCCACCCCTGCCTGTGCTGTCCTGTCTCCCGGGACCCAATATGGGGGATTTTGTATACGCTACATCTTGTAAAAAACTTTTAAATACAGCTGTGTTACTACATCACAATGGTCATGTGTCTGCCTTACAGACAGACTGTTGACGTGAGCATGGGACATGTGTGTAGATCCCTATGTGTATGTGTGGTGGACATAGGTAGCATACATGGACCATCTCCACACGCAGGGCCGGATTTACCTATACGCCAACTACGCCGTGGCGTAGGGCCCACAGCTGGCAAGGGCCCACAAAAATTGAACAAACGCTTTATTACCGGCCCTGGTAGTCTCTCAGTTTCTATCCAGCCCCATCGTTCTCTCACAGCTAACGCTCACAGAACCCATTCCATTGGCTCGTTGACTCTTCAGGATCCCGCCCCCCTCTTTCCCCCTAGCTCTTCCTTCCCGCCCCTCCGTCCTGCTAAGTGATTGGCTGTATGTCGCCATCAATAATCTGCAGAGCAGTTCGGACTGGCTGACCAATGCCTGCCAGTCACCTGGGTTCGGCCCAGTGAAAGAGGGGAGGAGATTTTGTCGCACCTGGTGGTGGACACGCAAGAGCCATGCGAAGAGTGGAGGGCTTGTCGTGGTGCGGCTGAGCTGAGCGCCTTGCCCGGACGGTGAGTGGGTATCGCAAAGCGACTAAGGGGTAGGAGAGTGAGGACAGCAGGAATGGGGGGTGGGGGGACGAACGGAGCCCGTGTTTCCTGCTCAGGTGGAGGGGAGCGGAAGGTGGAATGGAGAAAGTTTGGCCCATTTTCCAACTCGATGTGTCTTTTGAGCAGTTTGTCCTACATGCAACCAGGAAGTGGGCATCTGGCGGTGTGATGGGGCAGAAGCAAACAGCCCCACAGTGCAAAAGTTGTAAGGTAAGCACTGTGGGGCTGTTTGTAGCCATTGCCGCCCGTGAAGAGCCCGGAGAGGGGCGGCAGTGAGCACTGCAGGGGTTGCGCAAGGGATGAGGGCCTAGGGCGTCTCATTTCCTTGCGCCGGCTCTGCATGTAGAGTGCTGAGGTCTGTGAGCACACTAATACGCAGGGTCCTATGCTGAATACCACTGCTGTTGTCACCACTTGCGGCTATCAGGTTTTCGATATGGGGAAGGAGGAAGAAATGGACAGGAGAAGGGAATGAAGTGGAGGTCTAATATTTTATTTCATCATCATCTGGGGTCACGTGAATTTTTAAGTGTTATGATGGGACCATGTTGGATAAACGTTTGGAAAGCACTGATCCACGTGATATTAACATCTCGTGTCCACTGCTGGTATTATAGCTTCTCACATTTCCCAGACAGACACAAGAGCATTATTATATCCTAATAGATCGGTCCTTTATAGATTTGTTGGAAGTACTGGACAGTAGTTCCAGTGAAAGGTGTCTATGGTGATGGCAGTTGTTTTTCATAGTTTCACTTATTACTAAAAGGTGACGAGAGATATGGGAAGATGGAGGAGAAGTTGTCCATGCATGTATTGGCAGCAGTTGAACCACATCGCAGCCAGAAGCAGAGGTCTGAGACCATGGAGATGACGGAAATGGTGAAAGTTGCAAGGCTGGAGACACGTGCCATTGTGCCCTGTGTCAGCAAGCTCCATCAGCGGCATGGGACACACTCATAATGTGAATGGTCACAAGGCCGTAACTGTAAAGGTACCATGGACAGACAACTGGAGATTGAGATGGCGAAGGGAACTGGTTTCACTTGTAATAATGGTGAGAGAGAAAGGAAAGAGGAGTGAAGGATGAGAGAAAATGAAAAGGTTTAAGGAGAGGAAGAGTAAGTGGAGGAAAGGGCAAGAGGGTGATGGGAAAAAGTGGGGAAGAAGAACAAGAGGTAAGAAAAAAGAGATGGGGAGGGGAGGTGAGAGGAGATGTGGAAGGGGCAAGAGGTAAGGGGGTGGCAGAGGGAAAAGGCTGTTTCATTTGATTGCAAATGTTTTGCATGTTTCAGGTAGGTTATCTATATATATTTTCTAAGACTGCTTCATACTGCTTGCATGTTAATGATGATTTTTAATGATCTCCGTGAGGCACAGAAGTGTGTAGGAAGTTCTCTGTTAGTGTTATCGTTTGCAGAGCTGGCCTCATTTTGGACAGAAACTCTTAATTTTGTTACAACGGGAAAAAAATGAAACCATCCGGGACTTTAGCAGAAGACACGAAGAAACCAGAAGAAAGTGGCTGGAGCAATTGCAGCTGGAACAAATGCACAAAAGGTAGAAAAATAGCTCTTTATTTTGAATTTATTAATTGGAATATGTCAGCTCTGGTAAATGTGCATCATTAACTCTGTGCTTTGTTTAGTACAAGAGCAAATTAATGTATAGTTTTATTTCTACAGTGTTGTACATTCCAAGTTTGGCTTTTGGGATTCCCAGTTTAATTATTGTCTTCCTGTTTCTAAATTGTGATTACTTGTTTGGTGATGGTCTATGTTCTGCATGTGTAACTGAGCTGAGGTGTTCTGTTTATATAATTCCTATTTGACATTGCCACTTGTTCTCTTTCCCCAGTAGGTCATGTATTGTTGTTCTCTGAAATGTATTGGTTTAATATTTGCAGTGTTGCCTTTTGATAGGTAGGGTATGGTGCTTTGTGAGTCCTGGTAATGCTGTCAGGATACGGCGGGTTTGCTATGGGTTCTAAATGGTCAGTGTTTGTAGTAGTTCCTAATGTGTCTGGCAGTTGGCACTGGATTATAGTAATGTAGAAATCTTTTAGTCTTTCTTTATCCATACACTCATTAAGAGGCACGTTTACTAAAAGTTAGTATATGGTAACATTATGCAAATATTTATGCAAATGAGGCCCCTTATGCAAATGAGGCCCCGCACCCCCCTTGGGCCGCCCCTGCTGGGGGCCCTCAATTTTTGTTGGCGTAGGGCCTCACTCAAGGTAAATCCGGCCCTGTCCACACGCAGTTGTGGGGGCGGCCCATGTGCATAGGCGTCTGTATCCCATGGTGCCCCTGTGATGTGCCAAAGTGCAGTGTGTCCCAAAAGCTATGGTCACATGCATGCTGCCTGTGATGTGTGGGCACCATATCTGATGCACCATGCTCGTAGGGGAATAGTGGGGATGGCCAGCAGCAGGTATGTGGCAGGAAGGATGAGATGGACCGCTGTACCCAGGAGCTGCCCAAGGAGATAGCTGGTGAGGTCAAGACAGGTGGATGTTGGTCTGGAGGGGGAGCAGAGGCTCACTACAGGTGCAGGGGGGGAGTAAACAACTGACTGTAGCTAGTTACCTATGTCTGCCTGTGTCTTACAAAACATCTACAGCTAAACAGCCACGTAGGCTCTGGTGTGGGTCAGAGGGAATGGCACGCATGTGGGTGGGGCACTGGAGAGGATATGGGGTGTGAGAGACTGACTGATCCGTAAAATATACATGTACCACCATATACATACTACTGCCTAACTGGAGAGGTAGGATATACCCCCACGCATAGGTAGAAGGGTGCACACATGGCATGGTTCCTGGCACACAGGACATGGTATAAGGTCTGTGCGTTGATTGGTGGTTGTGCATACACCACACCCCTAAAGGAGCTGGGGAAGCACATGTGACCATGTTGACAATATGGGGGACAAGGTACTCAGGGGAGTACAGTGTCAAACATCGGAATCGGGCACATAGGCATTACTGGTTTTGTCTCCTTTATTGTCACATAGTGACCCAATCCCCCCAATCAGGACCTGCGTGAGTGCCCACGTCCACGCCGACCATGGCCCATGCAACCCCGTTTATGTTTATGTTTATTAGATTTGCTTGACCGCCCTTCAATAATAGTCAGGGCGGTTTACAATATATAAAAATATCACACAGTAAGGCACAGGGCCAGAAAGTTGAAAGGAAGTTACAACATCTTGATAGGAGAGAAAAGGATAAGCTAGAAGAGGAGAGACAAGGAGAAGGTTAAGGAGAGAGGGCGGGAAGCTTAAAGGCCAGGGAAAAGAGGTGGGTCTTTAACTCGGCTTTGAAGGTGGAATGATTAGATTAGATTCTAAGCGAAGATTAGTGGGAAGGGAGTTCTTGTGGTTCTTGTGGTGCTGCCTCTGGGGCTGTGGCTGGCTGCTGTGATCGCCCAGCCATGGCCTCCTGAGCATCTGCAATCCGCAGTAGCACCACTGCCATCACCTCAGCTGTGGCATGCATCTGGTCCATCCTCTCCTGAATGCCCATCAAAACCTGACAAGTGGCTGTGGGTGAGACACAAGGTGATGTGTGAGACATGTGTTGCACCCTCCCACCGTGACTCATGCAAATGTACGGCATATCCCAAAAGATCAGTCCGCAGACCACTCATGTATGCGATGTCTAGCAACGCAGTACCATGTTTACATCTGTGTGTCCCATGATCCATCCATAGGCCAGGAAATGATCCTGATGGGGGTCGTGGTGATCACAGATATGACACATGGTACTGTGTTGCACTTCAGTGTGTCACTGCTGTATCTGTGCACTGGTCGTATGGGATAGGTTGGATAATGTGGGACTTCATGGCACACAGATAGATATCTGGGGGCGCTGTTCACTCTAAATCTGACGCATACTACTGAGTACCCTGACTATCTTTGCTACGTACCACTACCAGGGAGAGGGGTCCGACGGATAAACTGTATAGGTGATCTGGGGTAGGTGTGTACTAATGTACATCTCCATGGGGTATTTTGGGGTGAATAGTAGGCAGATGTATGAACTCATTAGCATGATGACACCAGATGGCACATGATATAAGGGGGGAGTGCACATGGCACCCACCCCCACTACACATACAGAACTATGAGCTGTGGTGTCCTAATATTAGGGGCACATGGAATCTCATTGTGGATGTGCCGTCAACCCCCAGGGTGCTTGTTGTGTATTCTGTTACCCACCTTCCGTATCGTGCTTTGCAGAGGCAGTATGAGCCCGCAGCTCTGCAAGGATAATATCCATGCTGGTGTGATGAGTGCCTGCTGTTCCTGGTGCATGCAACATGTGGGGACTCTCCTCCGACTCTGCATCCTTCACAGCCCTTGTGCTGCTGTAACTGGCCCCCACTTGTGCATTGTCATCCTCTGCCCAGTCCTCTGCCTCAGGCAGCACAATGTTTCCTGGGGTCTCGGCGCCAGTGCTGTCTGCGTCCCCGGACTCGGCGGCCTCTGGCCCCTCGGCATCCCCTGGCACCGGCACATCCCCCTCCTCATATGCCCCCATGGCCTGGATGTCACCTGGGGGTAGAAGAAGGTACACAGCAAGGATGAGTTAGCGCAGGTAACATAACTACACCTGTGCAGTGCTGTAAAACGTCCAGGACTGTGGCTGTCGTGCAAGCAGCCCCAGGTACCTGTCACACACACCCTGTACTTACACAGCCATGTTTTTTTCAATATGTGGACCCCAGCTGCCTGTGTTAGGGCACACGTGTTCTCAGGACATAGGCCCCCCACCTTCCTGTCCATGGCAGGCATATACTGGTCTGTGTGGTTTACATGTGTAGCATATCTCTGACCTACCTGCCTGTGGATGGGCGGTGTCCAGCGCTTCCGGCAGCCCTCGCAAGTAGATGGGGCCCAGACGGTCTGCCAGTTCCTGCTCCAGGGGTGTCAGAGTTGGTGCAAAGGGACCACCCCCTCCGGTCCCCATGGCATGCTGCCTCTCTGCCACCATGTGGGCATGGACACCCCACTTTATATCATTAAATCTTTTCCTAAGGCTATCAAGGTCCCTGGATGGCCCCCCTGCCTGGGCTACGGCCTCCTAGATCTCCCCCCACACTTGTATCCGTGTGCCCACAGTGGTGCTTGTGCTCAGGTGGCCGTACAGCACATCATACCTCTCCAGAACACTGGCCAGCAGAATGTGGTTCTCCTGCTGGCTGAACCTAACAGCCCTCCTCCTTTCTTCAGATGGCACAGGTATGCGCCTTCGTTTGATGCTGGGTGGCCCCTGTGTGGGATGCGACACACCTGATGGGCCTGCAGCCATCACCACAGACCCAACACTCCCTGCCGGCTCTGGGTCCTGCTGAACAGGTGCCCCTTCTCCTCCACTCCTGCCATGTCCTGTCTCTCCATCTCCCTGCCCTCTGTGCCCTCTCCCTCCCTGTCACACATACCTGCTCCTTTGCCCCTCAACTCCACCTCACACCTGCTTCTGGCCCCACCCCTCCTCTCCCTGCTGTCTGCTCCTCAGCTCAGCACACCTGGATCACCTGCACACCTGGATCACCTGCACACCTGGATCACGTTGAGGGGTTTATGTAGGTGAAGGAGAGAAGGCGTGTGTTGTCAGAGAAGCAAGCAGAGAGTCAGCAGCAGGTGTATCGTGGAGTGTGGCTGGGTTTGTGAGTGGTGGTTGTATTGTGTGGCTGGGTTTGTGTGTGGTGGGAAAGGTGTGTGGCTTGGTTAGTGAGGTGAGTGTCTGTGTGTGAGTGAGTTAGAGGTGTTGGTTGGGTGCAGTTAATGGCGGCCTTTGTGTCTGCTGCATTTGCGGTGGGAGGTGAGCAGGGGCTGCGGTTGCCTGACGGGGGAGATGGTGTCCATGGGGCTGAGGCACAGGGCATGGGTGTAGTCCCGCTGCAACACAGACCTGCAGCTGTGGGGCCAGGCCAGGCAGGGGCTGTGCGGGCACAGTGCAGGAGACGTGCAGAGGTGCAGGCTCGCCGCTATAGGCCCAGGGCCCAGCTCCAGGGCATGCGTGAGGACCAGGTCATCTCCCTCTACCGCCTGAGGACGGGGGCTATTAGGGAGCTCTATGAGGATCTAAGACCTGACCTCGAGCCCCTGACTGGTCGGTCACATGCCATACCATGTTTGATCAAGCTCCTTGGTGTCCTACATTTCTTTGCCTCTGGCTGTTTCCAGTCATCTGTGGCCACAGTGGGTGGCATGAGCCGCCCCACCTTCTCACGCTGTCTCTACCAGGTACTGCGTGGCATGATCAGCTGGGTGGGTAATTACATTGCCATTCCCAACACTAGGCAACAGTGGAGGACACTGAACCAAGCCTTTGAGGCATTAGCCGGGATACCACACGTGATGGGAGCTATTGATTGCACACATGTTGCCCTGGTCCTGCCTAGAGACAGGGAGGTAGTGTTCCGCAACTGCAAATACTATCATTCCCTGAATGTTCAGGTTCTATGTGATGCAAATATGCATATTCTGAATGTGGTCCCTAGGTTTGCAGGGTCCACCCATGACTCCTATATCCTGCATCACTCGGCACTATTCACACAATTCGAGGCTGGACAGTATGAGGACTGTACATTGCTGGGTGTATATTTCTCATCTCTGACATGTGTGTGTGTCTCATCTGTCTGTGTGTGATCTGACATGGGGGGAGGGGGTGTCCTCCAGCTCTACCTTGCTATGGTGGTGTGTGATGATGGTAGAATGGACGGTAGCATTTTTGTTGTGGTTACAGATTATGTTGATGGCAATCCGTACACCTACCTCTTGTTTTGTGTGTCATAACTTCACACGCTGATGCATAGTTGTGATGTCCCATCATGTGCTGTTATATGTATATGTCAGGATGTGTCATGCATTTGGTTTGCACGTTGTGATAAGGAAGCTTATCATAGTTCAGGAAGGAGCTATAATAGAGGTGAATTGGCTCTGAACAAGCAACCTGTCTTTGCTGGTAGAAATAATAAAACAGAATGTTTCCATAAAAGACTACCAGTCCCAGAATGCAGCAGGTTTCCAACAGCCACTAGAAGAGCTGAAGTGGGGAAACGTGTGTTCAATCAGGAGAGCTATGAGGTAATCCCCAAGCACTCATCTCCAAGGGCAGGGCTTGATTCAGCACAGCTGCGCTGTGCTAGGGTGGAGCAGCCCTCTAAACAGGTTAAAAGTAAAGCCTATTCTACACAGCAGAATCTTCAGAATCTTCATGATCATCATCAGCTGGATCATCAGCAGGAGCAGAGGCAGCAGAAGCCAGAGCTCACGGACAAAGAAAGCAAGAAGCAACTTGGAAGAAAGAAGAGAAAAGCATCTTGGAGGTCTAAAGGAGTCCATAGCAGTACGTGTGCTGGGAGGCATTCCAGAGGCAAGCATACTCCATTGGACTGGAGGAAACCAGAGGAGTGGGGTTGCAGAGCCAGGAATCCCCGGACGGAACCTGTGAGGGAGACGGCTGCATTTGGAAGGGGCCCTAAGACCAGTGCAAGAAGGTATGTGAAGAGAGACCCAGTGTCCAGGGATCTTGATTGGAAGGCTGGACATAAAAACTGGACTACATACTGGCCAGGAGATCTGGAGAGGAACCTTAACAGCAATGGAAGCTCAGGTATGAACACTGATCTATGCCCTAGCTTTTCACTTGGAAGACAGCAGGGAGACAAGTATTGTCCTGAGAGTGCTCCATTAAGAAATTCCTCTGTGCCAATCCATGATATTGATTCTATGATAGTTGAAGAAGAAGGAAATATTGTAAATGAACAGTGTGAATACATGGATTGCTCTCTGTCTAAACTTCTGTGGTAATATACTTTTACAAAATACACCAACCATCACAAAGAAATATAAACTTGTTCTTTGATATACTCAGAAAAGCTTTTGAGCAGGATTTGAGCCACGTTTAGAAAGTAAACCAGCCAAGAGGTTTGCAGCTGGTTGTTAGCAATTGAGCCTTGCCTAATTGCCTGTGAGCTCTGAAGAGACACTTCTGGGTGTGTGTGAAAATACCAGAAGTTAGCCTTGAAAAAGAACAGTTTTTCATTACTTTGTGGGTTTGGTTTGTTTTTGAAGCACTGCTAAAAAGATATTAGCAGGAGCCTACAGAAAAGACCTTTCTGTTCCCATCAAGGTCTTTATGGTTTGATTTAATTGCTTAAGAAGTTCAGTTGTTGTTTTTCCTGATTTGTTTTTCTAAGTATAATACTGAAAGCAAGTACCCTTTTTGTGCTACCAAGCAAATCTGTGTTGGGAGAAATAACCCCATAAATAAAGTATATTTTCTTTGCTTTACACTCGAGCAAGCACAACTAATTTATTTGTGAACGGCTGATTCTGGTATGAATGGACTACATTTCCCACAATCCTTTGCAAGTCATATTAATATTTGCCTTTGCCAAGACTGTGGACATTCTCACCCAGCGCCCCCGTTTACAACGTACATACCTGTGTCCATTTATGTGGGCATGGGCTCCTGCTTTAACGTTCTACATTTCTTTCTGCAGGTGATGCAGGATATGGGTGTCGCTCCTGGTTGCTGACCCCCGTGCGTTAACTACGGACACGTGCAGAGAGGAGTTACAATGAGGCCCATGCCTCCAGCCGCTCTGTCATACAGCGCACCTTTGGCGTTCTAAAGAGTCGCTTCAGGTATCTGGATAGGACAGGCGGGGCCCTAAAAATACAGACCACAGACTGTGGCAGAGATCATTATAGCCTGTTGCATCCTGCACAACATTGCTCTCAGGCACCATATCCCTGTCCAAATTAATGAGGATCTCGAGGATGATCTTATGTGCCCTCCTGTACGTGCCCGTGGTGACACACGTGAGGGCACAGAAGTCAGGTGGCAACTGATTGAGGAGGTCTTCTCATGTAAGTACTGCATATGTTGCCACCTACATTTGTTTACATATGTGTGTACTGCTACCACTAGTTAACATCTGTATACCAATATCAGTAAGATGCAACACTGCATTGACATGTAACAGACACTGCCTGGCCATCCCAGCTTACGATCTAGTCATGACTGAAACGCAGACGATGTGAGCAGGCCACAACAGCTGGTGGAGGTGGATTATGTGTGTCTGTATTTTTAGGCTCGTGGGAGGTGTTATGCTGACATACCTGATGTTTGGCTGATTGGGATAGGGGCTGCTGTACAGACACAGGTAGTTAGTTTCATGCTTTGGGTGCAGCAAGGTGAAAGGCGTGTAGTATGGAGTAAACAGTAGGAGAGCAGACCATAGATGGGCCAGTTGTCTAGATGTATGTGTTTAACAAATTGTAATTTGAGCTGATTGTGTGGTTGGTATGCTCTGATGAGCAGGGACTGTGTGTTAGTTGTTTTTGTATAGTGCTACATGTGATATGTAGCACTATATACATGATGGGTAGTAGTTTGATTACTGGTATTTGAGATCAGTAGGGGAGGTTACTGCAACACCACAGTGTGCCTATATGTATAGGTCAGCACGTAGCCTTGACATGGATGCAGAAACGGATAGGGAACCTGTGAGGTGTCGTGACAGGGGGAGTATTAGTGCCATTATGTGTGTGGCTGTAGAATAGCCATGCAGTGCAGTGTTGCATCTTTGCAGGCAAACAGGGATGATTCAAGGCCAGATCAGCAAGGTGTAGGTTACAGTAGGCAAGCCAGGAGCTGATTAGGGGGGAGGGATTTGGGTGTTAGTTGTGTTTTCAGGGAGTACTGGGGAGATATAGCTGATGACAACTAGACATAAACCATAAGCCTCAACTTCAAGCTGGGTATGTGTGTAAAGGCGGAGAGTGCAGTCCAAAACAACACCTACATTGCGGACCCTAGAGAGAGGAAGTTTTGGACACACACACGAAGACGCTCTGATGGGAGGGGACGGTTTAGGTGCACATATAGGATATCCATGCTTTGCAATTATCACTTACACACAGTGGGATGACATGCAGCCATCAATGTCAGGTGGCAACTGAACATTGGGGTGTGGTTTGGCAGACAGAACTCAGGCGTGGAGAGATATATTTGCAACACATCAGCACACAGCTGTTAATGTAAGTCAAGGTATGAGATATACACACCAGGAAAATGTATATGCACAGAGGATAAGGATGGAGCCCGTGCATATTTCCCTGTGTTACAGGAATTGACAGCAGTGTAGCAGATGACATTGAGACACCAGATCACACACTGAAGGGGCATTGGGAGCGATATGGGAGACACAGGATAGTACTGCGTGCTTAGAGCCAAACAGGGACACGGTAGGAAGGAGATAATTCTGTCCCACATTTTTCACAGCAAAAGAGAGGTGAGGAAGGGGACAGACAGAGTATGGACCCTTGTTGTTTGCCACACACACTTCAGTGATAACTTTCACATAAAACAAATCTGTACAGTGTGATGTGGAACAGTCAGTCTGCTAAGGATCTTGGGGGGTCTGGGAGCTGAGAACGTGAAGGTGCAGTGTGTGTTGCACAGCTCCAACATGACATATGTATGTTTCTCTTGTGTCTCTCAATCCACAGGACATACTTGGTGACCTTCCTGGTGCTGTGGTGCATTGGCAAGTGACTGTACGTCATCCAACATGCAGTAGTCTGAGGTAGGTGGACCTACAGCTACTTTGTCTGTGACGACAGTCAGGGGAGCACATGTCTGCAGTGATCTGTCATGATGTACATATGTTGTTGTTCACCTCTGTTCCCTGCACCCCCATACCCCATATGTTGCTGTTGGCACACATATCCACATGTGTTCCTGGCCCGTTTGTCTTCTCCAACACTGTCTCTGGGACACGCCCAACAGAGCTGCGTGTGTGTACAGGCCCTAGGTGTTTGGGTGGTGGAATGCACGTACACCCTTCCCTAACATTGTAGCATCAGCCAACAGCAGGGTATCATTGCATTTAACAGGCCTTTCTCTCCACTAATCTCCAATTGTGCACATACAGGCCATATGCTACTACTGGCACACTCACCTTAGCATACTGTGTGAGGGTGTGTTTTTGTGTTGGCTGTGTGATGATACAACATGCAGGCATTTTGCATTAGCATGTGGTGTACACCTGGGGAGCGGTGGGGACTGTGCTATCTCTACCTTAATGCTGTTTACCTTGTGGACATGTGTTGTGCGTTGTGAGCTGACCTGTCTCTTGTGTGCTGACAGACCACTGTGCAACAGCATTCGTGCATCACAGATAGCGCCATAATGTGGACAAGCATCAACAGTGGCTGGACATGGGGACATGGTGACTCTCAACATTTTGATGACATCTTCTCCCTTCACTGTGACGTGTTATGGCCTTTGAGTGCCTCAGGGATCCCAAACATACACTTGCTGCAAACACACGGTAGGTTGCACCTTTGGTCTTTTGTGAATGACATCAGCCTTTACATGTTAATGATTTCCTGTTTGTCTCATAGACATTTCCTGTTGGATCTCTGTACACGAACGCTGATGAACATGGGGTAGAGCTGTGAAACGCCTGTGTAACATGGGCATGGACATGACCATATCCATGTGACACCCTCGTCTGTGGCTCCATTTCAAAATGTCCCCAACATGAAGTGTGTTCTATTATGTTTGCCTGTGTGACGTTTCCTTACTTACATATTGATGTTTTACTCTCTGCAATTTGGGCTGATGTTGCAAGCAGCATACCACTACATTGTTTATCCTCTTCTGACACAGGGCAGTGAGCACACAGAGCACATCTACTACAGTGCATCCGGCGTCACCATCAACCACCTGTTGAAGGATACAACAACACCATGGAACTATCCCTGGGAAATGGTGCCATAGGATGTTTGACCTCTGCGAGTGGGACATATGCCTAGGATGGACAGTATTATTGTTGGATTGCTACTTTGGGCATGACAGGCCTGTCCAAAACACCGTTGCTGCTGTGCTCTGGCTAGGTGTCGTGTTCATCGCAGGAGACACACATGACCTTTCCAGTACTGAGGCATATTGGGATGTCACACTTGACTTTGCATGCCCAGGGTTTCAAGGACAGTCGTAGCATGACTTGTTGGAGTGTAGACACCCTTTGCACTTCGGACACTGTGTACTGGTCCCCACGTTTGCAGCAGGGATTGACATTGTCACTGTATGTTGTACATCCTTCTGACATTGTGTTGTTGTGTTTTGCCCATGTGTGTCACATGGAACGCAAGATACGCTCATCTGTTTGGTTTGACACGCGCATACAGCCATGGGTGTGGCACAGGGGAAACACTGGAGAGGTCCTCTTGTCCATGTCCACCTAGCCTCCACTTGGACATGACACAGTATTTGCCATGACACCACTTTACTGCACACCAGCATCTTGGATCGCTGTTTGCAATCACCAAGGGTGTTACAGTGCATGTGTGGCATCACTGTGTCACGTTTCGACGTACACGGTGCATGTGCATGTGACTGACTATGTTGGTGCAACACAGCAGGTTGCAATATGGCTTCTGTGTGGGTTAATGTAACGTTTGACCTTTCTTTCCATCTCTATATGCAGGTTATTGTGTCTGCTTACTGTACAGACTCTCTGCATTGATTTACACACCTAGCATTGCATGTCTGTGCAGTCCTAGTTATCCCCTGAGGTAACGACACTCACATTGCCCCATTATATTTGGAGCGTGGCAGTGTGAGTGTCCATTTTCTTCCTTCATTTGTGCATTCCATGTACCGTGATATATGTGTAAGGACACTGTATCCACACCAACCAGTGCAGGGGGACCTTCTGCATAGTGTTATCTCTGCCTGTTTGTGCAGATAGTTTCTATTGAATTCTCTCTGTGTTCATGTGCCTCTGCTACCTGTTAACATATCCTCATTGTGCATTTGACATTTGTTTACGGTTGCATTGTTGCAGCTTTGATTCCTATATCAGGCATTATGTGACAGCTGTAACATAAATTTCGATATGTGTTTTTAAACTTTCAAAATTTTAACAACATATGCTTTTTCATTTGTGTGCCTCCTGTGTTGCCAGATAGATATGTTTTAAGGAACAGATCATGATTGATGTGTGTTGGGCCTCATCATGCACCGCCTACTGTCTACATGCACACATAAGTAACTAACACATTTGGGGCATGCAGCAGCATATGCATACTGCACACCATGCACCTGATGCACATTATCTCTCCTGCCCATCATCTGTAGACGGGCCATTGACCTTTCTGTAAGATGTGGGTTGCTGCCCTGCTAAATGTGTTTTCCGTCTTTCACCTGGGATCCACTCACCTTCATATTATGATGGTGGTATCTACACTATCTGTGATGATTAACCAAAATAAAAATATGTGTTTGACATACATTTGTCTCTGCTGCTGCTTGATCACACTGACACTTGTATTTAATTATTTCCTGGTCATGTACATGGCCCACCTGTGCTCACATCCTTGTACAGTGCCAGCTGTCTATCTGCCAGCCGTTTGCCACATCACTGGGTGTTACAGGGTCCCATACACACCTTCCCTTTGTGGTACTATTTTTGCATTGTGCTCATTGTGGTTGTTTGGGATAGTGGTTACAGACTTGTGTTATAGCACTATAGGTTGCAGTTTTGATCCCCACATGGGGTTTACTTTTTTTTTTCTGTTGTGCTAACATGACCATTAGGTACCTGTAGGTTCATCACCTATGCACACACACTTCCATCTCTTCACTGTACACAAAAGTGTGCCCTCTGTGCTGCCTATCCATCACATATTAGCTGTTACATATGTCTCTTTCTTTATGGTGTTTACATGGTAGTCCACTTGGGGGATTGGCATTGCTGCAGTTCAGCTGGTCTATGACACACCTGTTTGCAGGTTCAATTCTCTCTTGTTCTGTTCCATATTTTGCCCTGCTCCACAGAGCATCCCCTGCTGCCCTTTGGGTTTAGGTTCTTTCCTCTTTTGCATGCTGTATCCACTGCATAACATTTCATTGTGTGTGTGCATGTACTTATATGTGGCTCTGGTCCCAATTACAGACTGTGATCTGATCTGTACACACCCGATCTGCATGTGCATTTCATCATGGTTACTGTTGGAGGTTTCCCTATCCTGGCAGCCAGCAGGCTTCTTGTGTGATGCCCTGCAGTATTCTTGTATGCAGCCTTTGCTAATGACCTCATGTTGATGGTGTGGCCTACTGGTTTGTGCATTGATACTTGTGCTAATGGTCATAGGTTTGATTCCTCTCTGTTCTCTTTCATTTGTATGCCTGTCCTGCACAGCTACTTTTCATTCCTGTGACAGTCATATCTGTGCTGTTAGCACATTGTACCCTTATCACAGTTGTCAACCATCCTTCTGTCCATCTATGTGTGTCTGCCAGCTGTGTGCCGTCCTACCCTGATGTGCATGCTGCTACCCCACGTCCTGCGCTGCTACACATTTCTGCATTACAACTCTCCCTGGTTGCCTCTCCTGTGTATGCTCTGCATGGCACTGCTACTCCGCTGTCCTCCTGTCATTACGCTTATCCTGCCACTTCTACCTCCTCTGCTGGACACGTCTTCCCATCCTCTGCCACACACTGTCATTGTTGCATGGTACATTACCATCACCCTGTGCATCGCTACAGCTGCCCCCGATATGTTTGTCCATTTTTCCAGCTGCCACATGGGCTGGACGCAGATTTGTCTGGTCCATCAGCTCAGATCTACTTCCTTCCATTACTTGTGCATTGTCTTTCCTTGTTGCTCTGTGCAGTGTTAGGGTTACATCTGTGTTTGGCCCATATCTCTCTTGCTTTTCAACTTGGGGGACCTTACTGCCCTTAGCCAACATTTTTGGGGTCACCTATACATCCTTGGGCGATTTTAAGCCACACCTTAGATTCAGCCAGCTTATGGGGTGCCTACTATGGTGCCTTGGGAGTTGGCAACCTTTCATCATGGCCTCTGGGGCACATTATAAACCGCCTTGACTGACGTTGTTGTTTAGGATGTGCCTTCTGGTGCGTCCTAAAAGGTGCATTAGTTTATGGCACTGGGATGTGGGAATTTTTTGCTGGCAACATAGGCCTTTGTACTGTTTCAAGCAGGAAAAGGAATTGCCTCGGCCAACCTTATTCATTCAGCCCACTGGGGGATTAAACTCATGACCCCTGTTTCAGCAGGCAATGTAATAACCAGTGTGCTACACCTCTATTATGGTGATTGCAGGTCAGCACACGAAGTTAAGGTTAACGCGCGGTAACGTGCGCGGCTCCCTCTATCGCACGATAACCCGCGATTGCTACCTTAAGACCGGAACGCCCACTCCTTTATGGCATTCTTCACATTATCACTGGAGCTAATGCCGGTAACATTAAGATGGTTTAGTAAACATACCCCTAAGTGTCATTGCATAGCAGGGGTAAATGCATAGGCCCACTTTTAGTGATATTGCTACATGTTATTGTTGTTAAGTGCTGTCGAGTCAGTGTTGACTCATGGCGACCCTCTGGATAGTTGTCCTAAACTATCCAGAGGTCAGGCGGCTCATTGTTGATAGAGTGGTACCCATAGCTGCTGTTACTGTATCGATCCATCTCATTGCTTGCCTTCCTCTCTTGCATTGACCTTCTACCTTACCAAGCATGATGTCTTTCTCTAATGATCTCTCTCTTCGCATAATGTGTCCAAGGTATGAAAGTCAAAGTCTTGTCATCTGAGCTTCTAAGGAAAGCATTGCTACATACAGTAGGTTATAAAATATGTACTATGCATCTGCTTACATGGCTTGCCATGTAAAGATCCACTCCCCACCCAGAACATAAGCATAGACTTTTCAGTTTAATGGGCTATGTATATGCATGTTATCCTCCTTTATTAAATAACACCAAATGCATAACCCTCAATGTACACATGTGTGCCATTTCTACATGCATACTGGGTGCAAAAGCTTTATAAAATAAGAACATAACATCAGAACATAAGATTTGCCATACTGGGTCAAACCAATGGTCCATCAAGCCCAGTATCCTGTTTTCAACAGTGGTCAATACAGTTCAAAGTACTTGTTAGGTCCCAAAAGCTGGACTGATTCTATGCTGCTTATCCCAGGGGTAAGCAGTGGATTTCCTCCAGTCCACTTTAATAATGATGTCTGGACTTTTCCTGCAGGAACTTGTCCAACCCTTTTTTAAAATCCAGCCACACTAACAGCTTTTACTACATCCTCAGGCAATGAATTCCAGACCTTAATTATGTGTTGAATGAAAAAATATTTTCTCCATTTAGTCCTAAATGTACTGCTTTGTAACTTCATTGCATGTCCCTTAGCATTTATTCTTTTTGAAGTATAAATGCTATTTTATAGACCTCTATCATATCTCCCAGCCATCTCTTCCCCAAGCTGAAGAGCCCAAACCATTTAAGCCTTTTTCCATAAGGGTATCATTTCATTCCTTTTGAATAATTTTGTGTCATCTGCAAATTTGATCACCATATCATTTAGGACTATGATAGTGTGGCGTGCGGTGGGAAGGGATTTTCTTTAAAACCCAGACCAGACATCAGCTTAGGGAAAATAAAAGCACTTTTTATTCTGTCCCAGTTTGTTAAACCTCCACAAGCAAAACCCAGAACAGACAGCAGTTCATGGAAAATAAATCAGCTTATTTCTGTCCCAGCTTGTTAAACCTCTATAAGCTGGTTCTCCTGGCCCTTCCTCCAACCCCAGTTAAAGTTCCTACCTCGGAATTCCTTTGCATGGCTTGCTTTAGAAGGACTTCTCACTCCATGGGTCTCTCTCTCCCTCCTGCAGCCTGTTGGGTTCTTAACCTCTCTCTGTGGGTCACACCTTCCCACCCCTGAACTCTGGCTGCAGACTCTCTTAAAGAGGACTGTTGATACTCTTTTTGGAGAGGGACGGGTAACATTCTATAGACTCCATCACAATGACTAGGTTAAAATCAGTGGGCCCAGCACAGATCCCTGGAGTACTCCACTATTCACATTTCTCCATTGAGAAAATTGACCATTCCTCTACATCCAGCCAATATGCGACATCATGAAAGAACACAATATACAATACACAATCTATGCCGATGACATCATGATATACACACCTATCACAGTCGACAACCCGGACTACTCCATAATAACAAACTGTCTCATACCAACTGGTTTCAAAACAACAACCTCACCATAAACTACAGCAAGACTGAGGCACTAAATATCACTCGAAACACTGACTTTGTCCCTCCACCCAACATCAAGATAAAAGACACAACCATACCCATAAAACCAGAAGTAAAGTACCTCGGAGTAACCCCGGACAAGGAACTGAATCTACAATCACACATAAGCAGAACCACCAAAAGCGCATACCACAGGATGAGATTTATCCGATGCCTTAAGCCCCTCCTCGCCCCAGACCACTTCCATACAGTCTGCCAGGCACTAATAACCCCACTCCTAGACTTCTGCAACCCAATCTACCTTGGTCTATCAAAACAAACACTCAGACCGCTGCAATTGGTACAAAACACAGCGGCCCGCATAATATCTGGCACAACAAGACAAGAACACATCACACCCATACTGAAAGATCTACACTGGCTCCCAATCATCTCACGCATCAAAAATAAGCCAGTCATAAACATCTTCAAGATCAAACAACAGTCATCAGCCCTCAGCCTATAACACTCATACAACCTGACAGAAGCACACGACCAAGGAGGAGAGGCACTTCCAATCGTGTATACACCCCAAAAGACCTCACCAAGGTCTACAAGGACACCGCAGAATGAGCCCTTTCTCTGGCTGCACCAGCAATTTGGAACACCTCCCAGACGAACTAAGACTAACAACAGACCTCAAAGACTTTCGGAAGCAGCTTAAGACAACACTATTCATTGAACACTATGGACACGTCACATGATCTACTCACCAAGCAAGAACAAAAGACCAGCGCCCCGCCCCTGACACTTGTACATAAGATTGTATAATAGCACATGATGTAAATAGCTCACCAAGAATCTAACATACACCACCACAAACACACAATCTGTATCACTGCATGAACACACTTGAACCACTCTTATGATTGTTTGCTGTGGAGACCGCCTTGATTGAAGGAGAAGGCGGTATAGAAATACTTTTTAAATAAATAAAATTCCTCCCTACTCTGTTTTCTTTTAAGCAGTTTCCAATCCAGAATAGGACACTGCTTCCTATCCCAGGACTTTTTAATTTCCTCAAAGGTCTGTCATGAGGGGCCTTATCAAGGGCTTTCTGAAAAAGGATCCTCTTTTCTTTTTAACTTTTTATTTTCCAGATACATACAGCAAACAGAGTAGAAGCAAATGCTCAAGTCAAGGCTTTGCTAGAAATATATGATCCACAATTCACAATAAAGAGACTAATACAGTAGGGCTGTAAATTACATTAATTAACCCCTTTTCAGTCTGAATAGCCCAGCCAGTGTCCCAATAGAAAAAAAAACTATATCATAAAAGCTAATAGGGAAGTGGTAGGAAACCTTATCACCCATTATGTGGCATTGATAGGCAGTCCATAGTGTGCCCAAAATTTATCCCATATAGCATTATAAACATCAGCGTTCCCTTTGAGAGGGAAGGTGAGTTTTTCAATGCATGTAACCTCAAACAATTCATTCTTCCATATTTCTAACAAGGGAGGCTGCTTCCAAAATGCAGCTATAGGGAACCTGGCCACTAACAGCATCTGTCAGATAAAGGACCTATACTTTAATGGCACAAACTGCACCCCCCCCCAGTGACGCAAAAGGGAAAGTTGAAGAGCATAACCAGAAGCCTGTAAGCTCTCAGAAAAGACTTCTGTCCAGAGGTTCTGCACAAATGAACAGTTCTACTAGGCATGCAAGTGCGTGCCTTAGTGACTTCAGCTCTTCCAGCAACGGGGTCGGAGGCTGGATCAGATCTATGGAAAAAGACCAGAAATCTTTTAAGTCCCAATGCAGCATCTTTAAATCAGCCCTCTTCCAGATCAGGGGTTCCCAAGCCTGCCTCCCAGGCAGTTGGGTTTTCAGGATATCCACAATGAATATGCATGAGACAGATTTGCATGCACTGCCTCCATTGTATGCAAATCTCTCTCATGCATATTCATTGTGGATATCTGGAAAACCTGACTGGCTGGGGAGGCCCCAGAACAGGTTTGGGAATTCCTGCTCTAGATAAAAATTTGGTGAAGCTGGGACTAGAGAAGTAATCAGTCTCCCTTATCTAAATCAGTCATTAATTCAGTTTTCCAACTGTCAATTAAGTTTTGCAGGCAGCCTCCCTGTATGTGATCCAACAGTCCCTGATAAATCATTGAGATACTTTTGAGCTTGGGATGTCGCCTATACAAGGCTTGTTCTACGGCATTCATCTGGCACGGTACCCACCCTTTAACTGACACCCAACAAGCTTGTCATAAATCAGTTGCATATTAACAGATAAATCATATTTTGCTGCAAACAATTGAAAAGTCTTGATTCGTGGGCCACATCATAACTGGCCCAAATATTTTAAACCCTCTTTCCTCCCATTGTTTCAAATTTATAAAGAAAGAAATGTGGGACAGAGCAGGCTTATCCTGAATCATAGACAAAGAGGAAACAGGTTCAGTAGCTGTTTCCACTCTTTTACACACCATTCGTCAGATATTTAGTGTGTGCGCCAATGTTGGCCAACATCGAGATACTAGTCACGCCAAATAGTGAGCAGGTTCTGCAGTAATCAAATGAGCCAGATCCTTCCCCTCTGTTTAGGCCTTTTCAGTGCCAAGCCATCCTCTTACATCCACCAATCCAAACCAGTCCCGAATGCAAGTCAGGTGGGTCACTCAGTAAATACAACTGAACATCAGGTAAGGCCATTCCCCCGATCCTTCAGGCAAAACAGCACATGGAGAAAGTTTAATACGAAGTACTCTCTTATCCCAGATGTAGCTAAACATCTTACTGTTTAAACCTTGAAATACTTTTCCAAGTATTGTGCAAGGATATAGTGAAAATCCTCACAAAGGAGCAGAAAACAGAGGAGGAAATACAAATAGACCCGCAAAAATTTGCTGATTACATCAAAGACAAATTTCACTCCACAGAACCAACTGCAACCAGCTCTTCAACCCAGCCTGATTCACACCCCAAGACATGGGACACCTTCTACCCTCCCTCAACAGAACAGCTCTCCCACATCATCTCAGCAATCAGAACAAGCACCGCTCCCACGGACCCTTGCCCAGTATCATGGATAAAGGCCACCAAATCAAGCCTCATCCACATCATACACGACATTGTGCTCAACTCACTCACCCAGGGTCTCCTGCCAGCTCAACTAAAACTGGCTACAGTACGCCCAATACCGAAGAAAACTACCCTCGAAAAGAGCAACCCTGCAGCATACAGACCAATATCCAGCATACCTTTTCTGGCAAAAATCATAGAAAAAGCAGTGCAACAACAACTACAGGAACATATTGACAACCATGCTCCTCTAGACGACAACCAGCACGGCTTCCGCCCCCAACATGGAGTCGAAACACTGCTGATCTACCTCATAGACAACATCCTCAGAGTCATAGACAACAACACTAAAGGCATCCTAATGATCTTCGTCGACATCTCCTCCGCCTTCGACACGGTTGACCACCTAACCCTCCTGGAAAGACTAAAGAAAATTGGACTTCATGGTACCACGTTAAAATGGTTCCAATCCTACCTCACCGACAGGCAGCTACAAGTCAAGATAGGCCACAACACCTCTCAACCCATAAAAATCCGCCAAGGAGTACCTCAAGGATCCGCCCTCTCGGCACTTCTGTTCAACATATACATCCAGCCAATATGCGACATCCTGAAAGCGAACAACATTCAATACACCATCTATGCAGACGATATTATGATATACACACCTATCTCAACTGACAACCCAGACTACAATAGAATAACTGACTGCCTAACACAAATGACCAACTGGTGCACGAACAACAACCTCTCAATCAACTACAGCAAGACTGAGGCTCTAATAATCACTCGCAACCCTGACTTCATCCACCCACCAGACATCAAAATAGCAGACACAACCATTCCAATGAAATCCGAAGTAAAATACCTTGGAGTAACCCTGGACAACGAACTAAATCTCAAGTCTCACGTTAACAAAACGGTCAAGAATGCATACCATAGAATGAGAATCATCAGACGGCTTAAACCCCTCCTCGACGCAGAACACTTCCGCACAGTATGCCAAGCACTCATCACCCCATTAATGGACTTCTGCAACCCCATCTACCTTGGCCTACCAAAGCAAACTCTCAAACCGCTCCAACTTGCCCAAAACACCGCAGCACGCATAATTTCTGGCTCAACAAGACATGAACACATTACCCCGGTTCTCAAAGATCTACACTGGCTCCCAATCAGCTCACGCATCAAATACAAAACAATAATAAACATATTCAAAATCAAGCACCACATTTCAGCCAACAGCCTGCATACCCTCATTCATCCAGACACCAGCACCCGCCCGAGAAGAAAAGGAACCTCCAACAGAGTCAACACAGCGAGAGACTTCAGAAAAACACAAAAGGACACCACAGAGAGAGCCCTCTCCCTGGCAGCCCCAACTATTTGGAACTCCCTCCCAGACGAACTGAGATCAACAACGGACCTCAAAGACTTCCGCAAACAGCTGAAGACAACTCTGTTCATAGAACATTATGGACACGTCACTTAATCAACAAGGTCTGATCAACAAAGACCCCCCCACCCTGACGAGAGATTGTATATCGGCACAGGATTTATCTCAAGCCCTATCTGGACAGTACCTTGTATTATAGAACATGCTGTATCATAGCGCACACTGTACATAGCCCACCCTAATCTAGAACACCTCACGCACACGCACATCACATCACTGCATTCACTGCATGAACTTCCCCCTCACACTTTATTACCCTAACACTGCATGAACCTCCCACCACATCTTCTGATTGTATTGTTGTGACACCGCCTTGATTTTTATGATAAGACGGTTTAGAAATACTGTTAAATAAATAAATAAATAAGGAACATGCTGAAACATGTATAACAGATGAGGTAACAGTGTCATTTTAAGAAGGTTGATCCTACCAGACCATGCGCCAGGGAGATTTTCCCAAGCCTGCAAGTCCCCACGTAGTTGTTGAATAACTGGTGGGGAGGGGGGGGGGGAATTACTCTGAAACAAGTCCCGGATCTTATGAGTCACATTAATACCTAGATTACATAGACAACCTGTATGTAACTTCAATCAGGCAAAACAAGATGGGGGCTCCCTCCCTAACAGCAAAACCTCAGATTTTGTAATATTTATCTTATATTCCAAGACTGTGCTATTTGCCTCCAGCAGCTTTAAAAGAGCAGATTCTGGCTTGTCCAGGTAAGTAAGGAAAAACAAAACATCATCAGCATATAAGGAAATTTTATGGATAGCACCACCAACTGTAAAAGCCTTTCACATCAGGACACTGTCTAATCAGCTGAGCCATAGACTAAATTAAAAAGTAGTGGAGATAACAGGCACCCTGGTGGGTACTACATTTTATGGAGAAGGGAGTTGAAAGGACATTATTAACTATCACCTACGCTTTAGAGTGACTATATAAGCCTGAATCCATGCAATTAATCTGGGGGAAACTGGTACTTTTCCAAGAATTAAAACATAAAAGCCCAGGAGACTCTGTCAAATGCTTTCTTGACATCTAGAGAGAGAACCACTCCATTAATTGTGTAGTTGTTAGCTCAATTCCTAAGACTGAGCAGCCATCTTGTGTTAGCAGTAGAGGTTCTGCCTTTAACAAATCCATTAAGGATATAGGTCAATATGACCAACAATCCAAAACATCCTTCCTCTTTTCTGGGATGACAACAATGTGAGCATCTAATAGTATGCCATAGGATTCCCGATGAATAGATTCAAATAACATCAAACGCATAGGAGAAAAGTGAGGAAGAAATTGCTTATACTATCCTATTTGATAGCTATTGGGTCCTGGATGTTTGCCACACAGGAATCCTGTTACCATTTTATGCAGCTCCTGGGGCAATATCACAGCTGCCAACTTGGCTCTCTGTTCCTCACTCAAGGATGGCAGCTTGACCCCATCCAAAAAAGTCTGAATACATTGTGGAGAGCAACTCTCTTCTGGCGAGTACACACTCTCATAATCTCTCTTAAAAAATTTAGAAATAGTGGGCTCAGTTTGGTACAGAGCCCCCAAGCTATCTCTAATCATACTGCCCAAGGCACATGCTCATTGCTTTTGAACTGCTCTGACCAAGAACTTACCCACCTTGTCTTCTATCACTGTACCAGCCATGAGGCATACCTGGTAAACCATAAGTCCAGAAGCAACAGAGTCAAACAGGGTCTTAGTGGAACCTCCTCTGATTCACATGCACTATGGGGAGCCATCAATTTCTCAGTCTTTGGTGCAAGGAGAGGTCAAAGAGTCTATCTGTCTACACATCTCTCACTAGACTGTCTGAAACTATAGAAGAAAAAGACAAAAACAAAGTCATATTTTGTATTATTGACTGTTCTTCAGTTTTTAAACATCTCCAAAGAGAGTATAAAACAATAGAGTTGAAGAAGGTAGTCCTAGGAGACAGTTGGAAATCAAAAATTAGGGAGAGAGGCAGAATGACCACATATAATCACACAAAGAAAGAGCTTAGTTACAACCCCAACAGACAAAGCGATAACTAACAAAAAGAGGGGGACCACATATTACAGAAACAGAAAAAAACACAGATGCTCAGTATGTGCTACTTTGGGCAAATCTTGGAAACATAAAAAGTAGCTGGCCAGCTGTAGCAATTATAAATAAGAATGTCCAGTCTATGCTTCTGAATCGTCATCTGGTGACAAAAACAATTTTAAGAAGGCCTCTCCTTGGCTAACTGACTCGCAGACCTTAGTGGTGCCATTTGCTATTTATCTTCAGTTTTGCTAGGTACTGCATGGTGTACATGACTCCCCTCTTGCAGAGCTCCATTTTGTCACTTTTGCCTGACCTCTAGATTGGACGTCCATCCCTGCTATTCATTCCCCTGCCATCCCCGGCTAATGCCTCCCTGTACAAGCAGAATGTTTGTACAGAGAAACCTAAATAAGGGCAGGAGGGGGTGTTTCTGAGGTGGAGCAAGGGCGGGCAGCAACCCAGGACTTACAGGGCCAAATCAGAGGTCGGCCCTGTATATCCGAGGCCTTGAACTTAGAAGGGGGACTTATTCCACCACAGAGGTGGAATATGTCCCCCTGGACATCGGGGGATCATGCTGCCGGGCTGGGTCAAAGAGGAAGGGGGGTGCAGGAAGATCCCCGCAGCTGGACCCTAGCCATGGGAGGCCAGATTGAAGGTCCAGCTGTGGGGAAAAAACTGAAGTAGCGGTGGCCAGCATTCACGGCTCCTGAATGGAGCTGTGGTGCCATTGTGACGAGACACCGTGGCACTGCGGCTCCATTCGGGAGGCTGACTGAGGTAGCTGGGGATCTGCTGGGCATGCAGGCTGATCAGAATCAGGGCCTGACCTGCACGTTCAGGCCATAGACCCGATTCTGATCCCACGGGCATGTCTAGCCTCTGTGGGATCAGAATTGGGTCTAACTCTATGCATCCCACTTCTGATTGGCCGTACAGGGGGCTGGATGGCCAAATCAGAATGTGCCTCCACCTGAATAGTAGCAGTATTAAGCCGTCCTAAGAACATAAGAACATAAGATATGCCATACTGGGTCAGACCGAGGTCCATCAAGCCCAGTATCCTGTTTCCAACAGTGGCCAATCTAGGTCATACGTACCTAGCAGTATCCCCAAAAGACACAGGTTCCACAATGCTTGTACTGGGTCAAGCATTGATTATCCTGGGTCCCTTTTTAATAGTGGTTTATGGACCTTTCCTCCAGGAACTTTTCCAAACCTTTTTTAAACCCAGCTACACTAACAGCCCTTACCACATCCTCCGGTAACAAATTCCAGAGTTTGATTACACGTTGAGTGAAAAAATATTTTCTCTTATTTGTCTTAAATAGTTTACCCTGTAGCTTCATTGCATGTCCCCTAGTCTTTCTATATTCTGATAGCGTAAACAATTGATCCACGTTTACCTGCTCCACTCCATTCATTAATTTATAGACCTCTATCATATCTCCCCTCAGCCGTCTCTTTTCCAGGTTGAAGAGCCCCAACCTTTGTAGCCTCTCTTCATAGGAGTAGACTTCCATCCCCTTCACCATTTTGGTGGCTCTTCTCTGTACTTTTTCTAATAATGCTATGTCCTTTTTAAGATACGGTGACCAGAACTGCACACAATATTCAAGGTGCGGTCGTACCATGGAACGATACAGAGGCATTATAATATCCTTTGTTTTATTTTCCATCCCTTTCTTTATGACACCTAGCATTCTATTTGCTTTCTTGGCTGCCACTGCACACTGGGCAGAGGGTTTTAACATGTTATCCACGATGACTCCTAAATCTTTTTCCTGGGTGGTGGTTCCCAATGTGGAACCTTGCATTGTGTAACTATAGTGTGGATTGTTCTTTCCTAGGTGCATAACTTTGCACTTGTCCACATTAAATTTCATCTGCCATTTGGATGCCCAGTCTTCCAATTTATCCAGATCCTCCTGCAGTTTTCCACAATCCTCTTGGGTTTTAACAACTTTAAACAGTTTTGTATCATCTGCAAATTTGATAACCTCACTCATTATTCCCTTTTCCAGGTCATTTATGAATATGTCAAAAAGTAGCGGACCCAGTACAGATCCCTGGGGTACTCCACTATTCACCTTTTTCCATTGGGAATATTGGCCATTTAGCCCTACCCTCTGCTTTCTATCTTTTAACCAGTTCCCGATCCACAATAGTACACTGCCTCCTATCCCATGACTTTTTAGTTTCGCCAAAAGTCTCTGATGAGGGACCTTATCAAAAGCTTTCTGAAAGTCCCGATACACTGACTCACCTTTGTCTACCTGTTTATGCACACCTTCAAAAAAACATATCAGATTAGTAAGACAAGATATTCCTTGTCTAAAGCCATGTTGGCTGTCTCCCATTAGGCCATGACTATCTACATGCTGTGTAATTTTGTTCTTTATGATGGTTTCTGCCATTTTCCCCGGTACTGACGTCAGACTCACCGGTCTGTAATTTCCCGGGTCACCCCTGGAACCCTTTTTAAAGATTGGTGTTACGTTGGCAACCCTCCAATCTTCAGGTATTACAGATGATTGCAGTTATGCAGTTATGCAGATAGTTGTCTGGATACCAGTGCTGGATATGGTCACATTCTGGATAATACAATCTCTGCTTCTGCTCTGCCCATGGACTGCCCTGATATTATCCAGAGACGGGCCGAGGCAGTCAGAGGGAAAATTCAGCAATGATACAGTATCTGGATAGTGCTTCTGGATATTTCACTGGCTGGCACTTATCTAGGCCTGCTCACTATCCCAATAGCTAACCACAGAAACCGAGACAACTCAAGGCAATCTGCTGCCTGAGGCGAGGGATGAGAAGGTGCCCTCCCTCTGCTCCCCCCATAGTGTGGGGGAGGGGCGCTTTCTTAAAACTCCAGTCAGGGACTGAACCAAACCCAAAAACCGATTAGATAATATGGAGGAAATTCAAGATGTTTGCACACCAAGGAACTAAAAGAATGAGCAAGAACCCCAGCACACTTTATAAAACTAAATTATAGCTCATTTTTATTTTGTTATAAACTGCATTATGATTCTTGCTTTTTCTTTTTGAACATATATTTTGCATCCACAGAACCCCCTCCCTCAACAGTGAGTGCAGAGCAGAACTAGGACATTCACCCACAGAACTCAATATCTTAAAAAAAAAAATGATTCTGGTCATTTCACTAACAAATATTCTCAAGTCCCAGGCATATTGGGAACTAATATAAAACCCTACAAAAGTCATCAAAAATCCACAAGGCCAAATCTACCATACCAGTACCAGCATAAACTTCCAAAACTCATACAAGGTGCCTACCCAGAAAAAAGCAGCACTATAAATACTGCAGCGGGCCCTAGAACATCTAATACCTATTTGAAAAGATGAACAAGGCAAATTACTACAGGACAGATCCCTGAGTACAAATTTCCTGTTAACAGAGCACACAGCCTTAGTCACACACTCAGAACACAGATTCTCACTAAGTACAGAATAAGCGATCACAACCTAAAGTAAAAAAAATATTTAGATAAAAATTAAACCGAAACGCCAAGAAGTCAGATTCTGCATGCAGTGCAACACCAGATAAATAAGAGATGCAGTTCTCCATACTGTGTAAACTATAAAGATAGCACAAAGTCCAATCACTAAACTGAAAATAAAATTATTTTTTCTACCTTTGTTGTCTGACCATTTTATTCTCTAGTCATGCCGATCCTGATCTGAGGCTTCTGCTTTCCTGTCTTCTCTTAGCACTCTACATGGGGTGAGCAGCGGATGTCATCGGGAGTGAGCGGGAGCTCCTTTCTCTCCTCCTTCGCCTGCCAATCAGCAGCCCTTCCAAAGGCTTAAAAACCGCCGCTTCTGAGGCACACAGCAGATCGGGGTGAGCAGCGGATGTCATCGGGAGTGAGCGGGAGCTCCTTTCTCTCCTCCTTCGCCTGCCAATCAGCAGCCCTTCCAACGGCTTAAAAAACGCTGCTTCTGAGGCGCACAGCAGATCGGGGTGAGCAGCGGATGTCATCAGGAGTGAGCGGGAGCTCCTTTCTCTCCTCCTTCGCCTGCCAATCAGCAGCCCTTCCAACGGCTTAAAAAACGCTGCTTCTGAGGCGCACAGCAGATCGGGGTGAGCAGCGGATGTCATCAGGAGTGAGCGGGAGCTCCTTTCTCTCCTCCTTCGCCTGCGAATCAGCAGCCCTTCCAACGGCTTAAAAACCGCCGCTTCTGAGGCGCACAGCAGATCGGGGTGAGCAGCGGATGTCATCGGGGGTGAACGGGAGCTCCTTTCTCTCCTCCTTCGCCTGCCAATCAGCAGCCCTTCCAACAGCTTAAAAACCGCCGCTTCTGAGGCGCACAGCAGATCGGGGTGGGCAGCGGATGTCATCGGGAGTGAGCGGGAGCTCCTTTCTCTCCTCCTTCGCCTGCCAATCAGCAGCCCTTCCAACGGCTTAAAAACAGCCGCTTCTGAGGCGCACCCACGCCTTGCGGGCCCGCGCCTGAGGGCCTCGCCAGAGGGCCGTTTGGCTTGGCCCTTAGGCGTAGGTCCATGGCGTGTGAGTAAAGTCTACTTTATAATCATTGGGCTTATCTGTTAGGCTGTTATATTATGGCTGCAATCTGCAGCTTTCCTTCCTTCTTGATTCCTCTTTTCTTTTAACTGTCACTGTCTCTCTAAACCTGTCCTATCTCATAAATGGCGTTCTTTTCTTGTTTTCTGCAATATATTGTATTGTAAACCGCTCTAATGCTTTGGCCTGAGCGGTATATCAAATTGTAATTAAACTTAAACTTAAACTTATGCCATTTCTTGTCTCTTCTTTTGTTTCCTTCACTTCCTTCCATCAGCCTATTTCCAGTACCAGTAACCCTCCCCATGTGTCAGCTCCCTTCCAGTCCCAGTGCCCCCTCCATGCCAGCCTCTTCCCCATTACTCAGCCACCTACCAGTCCCATCCCCAAGTGTCAGCTCCCTGGGGGTGCTGGCAAGGTTTGCACAGACACAGAGGAATATTGTTGTGGGCTTGATCCCAAGCATCTTCCAATTCCATTTCTCTCTCTTCTCCTGCAGCTTTGGCCTTTCTGGCTCCTCTAGCTGGAATGAAGACCTGCGGTGGCCACAAACTCCTCTCAGGGCTGGTCCTGTGCATATGCATGCATGTTGTTGGCACAGGGCTATGCAGTACAGGAGGCCCCATGTCATCCTCATGCTGCACATACTGCCTTTGCCCATTCCCGCTGCTGAATCAACTGAACTTATTGTTACTATATTGCCATGCCAGCCCTGCCACATCCAACTTGGCTCGGCTCTGGCACCAACCCTGACCCCAGCCCAACTTGTTAGTAGCTTTTTAATTGCTGCCGTGCATGCTGCCACTGCCTGACGATACCGACATTCGTGTGCATGCTGTGCATCACAGACAGGAGAGGAGAAGTGCTGAAAGACCTCCAGCTCCTCCCACCCTGCATGCCTGCAGCTCCTACTGCATGTGCTACTGCTATGTCAACTGACTCAGAGCCGGGACAAGAGCGAGGCGCTTTAGCAGCACACACCAGTCTGTGGGCAGCACAGCTGAGACCCCTCTCACACCATCCAGTTAGGTGGAGACATGAGGCTGTGGGTATAAATAATTGCAGCATGTTAATGATGTAAAATAATGCAATGTTTCCACCATTAGTTCCATATCTGTGCAACTGTCAGTTTCCAACCACTGTCTTCCAACCATTCCTGATTCATTGCAGGGCTTTTTTTAATTTAGTATTTTTCCATACATACGGTAAAGCACTGGTGAGAGCTCAGTCTTTGGGAGTCCCAGAGCTCCTCTGGTTTTCAGTCCGTTCATGATAAATATGTGTGAAACAATTTGCATGCACTGAAACTGAGAAGTAGGTTGATGGATGGAAATATCTTATGCCTATCCATTATAAGTAACATGAAAAGCAGATTGGCCTGGATGTGCTCACGGACTGAGTTGAAAATCACTGCACCAAAGGGTAAAGTGTTAATCAACACATTTGCAATTCACTTACATATAAATGCTGTAATGAGAGTTCTTCAGGTTATGTTGGATATGCTGAGAAACAAGCTTTCTTATGACCTTTCAAGGAGAAATGCTCCCCCCCACCCCCCATAATGCAACATACATTAAATGAACTTGCTCTTAATTTTTGCTGAAATCTGCAAGTGTCCGCGAGTGAAATGGAGGATGTGGATCCTGTGATATTTGTGTATTGTATCATGACACCCCTTTGATAAAGTCTCTCAAGCAGATATGAAGTGGGTTTAACTCTGACTGCCAGACAGTATGAGCATGTTTGTGAAATGCCTTATTCAAGTCTCACTCCTCATGGGTATAAAGATGGGACGTTAGAGACTGCTGTACAGAAATCATTGATTTCTTGTGCATAGAGTAACCCAGAAAATTTGCACCAAAAAAGTAAACGTAAATGTAAGTGAATAAATTCCCTGGGCTAATCTTCAAAGCAGAAGCATGTGGACTTGTTTGCTCTGACAATTCACCAGATCCTGGAGAATGAAAAAACAGGTACAATACTTTTATACATCCCTGCAGCTACAAAAACAGAATCCCTAATGTCCAGATGCCTACTAGTCATTGAAAATGATGGCCATATCAGTGCTATTGGCCACTGAACTTGTCAAGCCATGTAGCCCCCAACTACCGAAAGACTACAGCCAAACTACGGTCTCTGGCTAATCCAGTCTGGAGTGGTTAGCGTAAACTTATTCCCAGTCTGTGCAACATGAATTCCAACTGAGATGAAATAGTGAACAAAGTGGTTTTCATTCCGCAACAAAAATCCCTGTTAAGCTGTGAAAACCCATGACCATTTATTAATAAAGATCCCCACATTACCCTGTGAGAAGGCTGTAGTTCTGCCTTTTCTCATAAAGCAGTTCAAAATGGCATTGCCCTTGCATGCCACCCTTTTTTTTTAATTTGGATATTTCTATGGGAAGGCTACTTGGAACTGACAGAGAATGAGCTGTTTGTTAAGAACGTGGTGCCCTTTCACTGCTGGTGGAAGCACAGTGCACACTAGCTGAAGGGTACTGGGTTCATGACGTGCCATTAAGTCCATGAAGCTTACCTCCCAATCCCACAATTTCTGTGCCCTATGCAGACCTCAGTGGTTTTGCTACAAAATTGCATTCTTCCTTTCCCAAGTTCTGCCTGAAACCAGGGCTGAGTCACAAATGTGGTGGCCCGCATCTCTCATATACAGTGCATAGGTTTCTTTTAGAAACAGGACTGTCTCTCTGCTCTTACCTAAAACCACTTTTTGCATGTGGGGGTAATATTAGAAACATGACAACAAAAAAAGATCATATGGCCTATCTAGTCTGCTCTTCCATATCAACTACAATAGTCCCCTTTTTTTCCTTTAGAGATCCTCTGTGTTTGTCCCATGTTTTTTTTAATTCAGATACTGTCCTTGTCTCTACCACCTCCACTGGGAGACTATTCCACGCATCTACCACTCTTTCTGTAAAGAAATATTTCTGCATATTACTCCTGAGTCTATCCCCTTTCACCCTCATCCTATGTCCCCTCGTAGCGTAGCTTGCTTTCAATCGAAAAAGGCTCTCCTCTTGTGCATTTATGCCACGGAGGTATTTAAATGTCTCTATCATATCTTCTCTCTCTCACCATTCTTATAACGTATACATATTAAGATCTTTAAGTCTGTCCCCATATGCTTTATAATGAAGACCACTAACCATTTTAGTAGCCACCCTCTGCACTGATTCCATCCTTTTTATCTCTTTTTGAAGGTGTGGTCTCCAAATGTTACTGAGCATGTCAATGCAATGCATGCCTTTGAGTCAATGCTAATCCTGACAACCCAGCAGTTCCTGGGTTTCCAAAGCAATGGATTATTAACTAATATGTCCAGGCAGGGGTTCTCAACCCTGTCCTCGGGACCCACCTAGCCAGTTGGGTTTTCAGGATAACCACAATGAATATGTATGAGAGAGATTTGCGTACACTGCCTCCATTATATGCAAATCTCTCCCATGCATATTCATTGTGGCTATCCTGAAAACCCGACTGGCTAGGTGGGTCCCGAGGACAGGGTTGAGAACCCCTGGTCCAAGGTCACAAGGAATGCTAATGGGAATCAAACCCTTGCAGCTTGGCTACCAAGCCAGTGTTCTAACCACTAGGCTATTATATATGTTCAGTGATATGCAAGAGTAGAACTACACACACCACGAAGATGGTGCGCACTTACACATGTGACACATGTAGGCATCCCCAGAGTAGGAGAAGAGCTATAGTGTATGCATGTTTTCTTATAAAATACGCAAATACACATGTAGGGTACACACACACAATTATACCTTCTTCAGAATAGGAGGAATGTGTACATCGGCATTTGTGCCCTAGGAGCCTATCTTATAAAGGCACATAGATCCCTATGGTTGACTTCATAAAAGTGGTTTTAGATAAGCACCTGGAGTGAAGGGGTAGCCTAATGTTAGAAAAGCAGACTGCGAACCAGGGAAGTCAGGTGCAAATTCCACTGCTGTAGCCTGTGATCTTGCGCAAGTCACTTAACCCTCCTTTGCTTCAGGTACAAACGTAGGGGTCGATGCAGCAGAGTGTGCTAGGCTTTGCGCAGAAGTTAGCACATTTTGCTCACAATTTCCTTCGTTACCAGTGCAGAAAACAACTTTGTGCACAAGCTGTTTGCAAAGCCTTGAGCACACAGCAGCACATTTAAAAATCCACGAAGGCTGAATTCAACACTAGCATTTTAAAGCAAGGTCTGAGGGGATGTAAAAGATTCGTTTATAGGCGCTGGTGAGGCATTTATGCCTGTTTCTTCTCTATCTTTGCTGTACAGCACCTGTAACATTTTTTCTGGCTTTGCTGAAAGGAGTGGTGAAACAACGGCAGGGGAAGTGTGCTGGAGCAATGGTTTTTTTAATTTAAGATTTATTACGATTTTTTCCAACTTATACATAAACAATTCTATAATACATTTACCCCAACTGGAATCTTCTAGTAGTACAAAGCAAAAAGGAGGATATGCATTAATGATAAAAGAGAAAAAAGAACCAGCTTATCCATTACCGTGTAAGTACACCTCTGACTATCAGTAAGAAAGGGGAGAGGGGAAAATAAAGAAGTAAACTAAAGGAGAAATACTAAATCAGTCACATTAGAGCTCTAACTTTAAATGCCTAATCTACTAATTCCCCAGCTTCTCTAACAGAGAAGATCTTAAAACAGAATTCCTCTTAGCTTGTCCTTGAGATTGTGTTAAAGCTTCCATTATTAGCCAACTCAAGTGCTCCAGGTCAGTAAAAACATATTCTTTCCCAGAACATTTTGCCACACATTTCCCTAGGAATTTTAAGAAAAAAGTCATACTTTTTTTGATAATAAAAATTTCCTCTGAACCTGCTGAATTCTCCAGGCTACATCCGGAAAAACATTGGTAGGATATCTGTGGAAAGGGGTGTTCTCTCTTTCAAAAATAAAGACAAAATCAAATCTTTCTCAGGGAAATTCTGGAAGGTGACCACCACATCCCTGTATGAATGGTCTCCTCAGCAGACGTCTCAAGGATAGTAGTCAAACTTAAATCATCTGAGGTACCCATATTCCCTGAAAGGTTCTTAACCAAATTTTGCATACAATATTGCTTTAACATTGAACAGTAAGGACATTTTTAAAAATATAAATTACAAGCATGAAGAGAGTTTTCAAGCAAGAGACCTTTCCAGCTGTTTTTCCACAGCTAAATTCCCTTTTACCAGAACATTATTAGCCAGCTCAAGAGACTCAATCTTCTTAGCTTGTTCCATCAGCACATTATTACAATCCCTCATATCTTGCTTCAGTCAAGATAACCTCCCAGAAAAATTACATAACTGGGATAGACAGCCCGCACGGATACTTTCCATTTTAACCATAACCCTCCAAATCTCCAAGTTACTCATATCCTTCTGCAGAATTGAGAGTAATTGACCCTTCCCTCCCGATAGACCTGCAAAAGATACAGATTTATAGGAAGTTACCAAAGGCAACCGACTGCTATCTTCCTAGAGAAGACAGTCCAGTTGGGACCTCAGAAGAACGCATGCTGGCCAAGACTGAGGGGAAAGTTCTATCTTCATCCTCAATAGCAAATGGAGAAGTGGCAGTTAATTCACCTCCCTGAACGCCTCCAGTCAAATCTGGACTGGGTGTCTGGGTGAGCGCATCAAGGCTCATAGCCGGAGGTTTAGGTAGGGAGTAAGGATCAGGGTTCAGAGGGAGTTCCCAGACTATTCCCCTCAGAATTACTTTTATCCAAGGAAACCAAACAATCCTGCACATTGGTCACAACAAGAAAGGAGTCAATAGGTCCAGATTTAACTGCTAAAACTAGCTTCTTTTACCTTCAAAGACTTCCCCTTCATCATAATACAAGATACAAATAAAAGTCCAAACAGGTACTTGCAGTAAGATGGCATTGCCACTATCCAAAATCTAGTGGCTCCTTCATTGGCTCTGCAAGGGCTTCAAAGGGATGTTCCCCTTTGGTCACGCCCCTTCAGGCAAGTGACTGCAGGCTGTGTACCATGGCACAATAAGGCTTTTATTGGCAGATGCTGCAGATGACATCAGAAGGCAGTCACTGGTGCAGGCAGCAGACTCCTCCCAGCCCCTTGCTGGAATGGAGCCTCTTCCTTGGCAGTTCTGGGTTATCTCAAACTTCTCCCTCTCCTGTGCTGGAGCAATGTTAATGCCTGCAATATGATGCTATTTGGAGCATAAACATCAATAGTCTGCGTAGAATTTCTGTGTAGAATAATATCAGTGTTTATGAACACTGATTATTCTATAGCAGAACTGTACAGAATAATATCAGTGTTTATATGCCAGTTAACATTCCTGCACATACACACAAATGGCAACTAGGGGTTTTTTTGTGCACAAGATACACCTGCTGCTAATAGCCCCATGTGCACATGCGTCTGGTTTGCTCTCCTTGTGCAACGCAGACCTTTTCTATAGAACTTATTTGCATGCTGGTTATTTACAGCATCGGAGAGTAAAACATCTGGGTTAGGCTTGCACGAGAAAATCCTGCACAAAAGCCTTAGCGCTGGGCTCTAGCGCAGGGTTTCTGCGAGCTGAAAGTGGTTCCCTCCAAAGGGTTATCTGTGACTGAAGATGCTGCCAGTGTGATCTTTGTGGGTTTGTGATTGCTGCCACATTTGTTTACTGTGTTCTTGTGATGCTCAAAACTTTTGTTTACCTGGATACATTTCATAATTCTTTATTAAAATTACTTGAAGGTGGTTTTATATATTTTATTTTATTTTATGTTACATTATTTATGATGTAGACGTACTGTGCAGACGAAAGGCCTGGCAATCTACTTCTGGGCACACCTTGCCAAGAAAGCTCAGGGACATGATTGCCAGGAGTCAGCACTGACTGAACAACACACACTACACTGCAAATACAAAACTTAACACACGGTAAGGGGAAAGCCATTTCCCACTTCTGGGCTGGCTTCTAGATTTAATGAAAACTTTGTCAACACACGAGGCCAATACTAGCATGTACAAATCACAAAGATGTCACTTTTATAAATAGCTTTTAAGGACATCTCCAGTGCAGAGACAGTCAACTAGACAGTCGGTGTGGTGAAGGTGTATTTGCAGAAGTACAATGGACTTAGGCATCCCTGCTTGATTTCAGAAGCATCGGGGATGTCTGCAACCCAGTCCAAGTATAGACCTGCTCCATACACAAATAGGCATCTAGAAAGTGCTTGTTTTGGTCATAAAACATCCATAAGGTGTAGAGAAGATTGCACTCCACCATCCTCAGTGCTCTGCACAATCACAGTGACAGCAACAGTGAGATTTGATCCCTGGCCCTACCCACTACTCTATCTGTGCCTTTCTCTTCTATTGCTAACTTCAGACTTTGCGCCTTTCGCCTTGCTGCTCCTTATGCCTGGAACTACCTGAGACTGTATGTCAGACGTCCTCTCAGACCCTTTTCAAATCCAGGCTGAAAACTCACCTCTTCGCTGCCGCTTTCGGATCTTGACTTGTCTGATCTCCTTTGTGTTTCCTTACCATTCTCCCTTTCTGTATACCATGTCTATAGCTACTGTGTTGTCTATTTTAACTAGATTGTAAGCTCTGATGAGCAGGGACCATCTTTTACATGTGTCTGTGCAGTGCTGTGTATGTCTTGTAGCACTATGCAAATGTTCAGCAGTACTGCTTACGCCATCAAAAAGTAGAAAGACTAGGGGACACTCTGTGAATCTACAATGTAACCCATTCAGGACTAATAGTTCTTTTTTCATTCAATGATTAATTAATCTGGAATTCGTTATCAGAGGATATAGTAAAATCTGTTAGTGTAACTGGGCTTAAAGGTTTGGGCAAGTTTCTGGTGGAAAGGTCTGGGGTAAGCATCGTGAAATCTATGTAGAGTTTTGGGAACCTGCCAGGTACTTGTGACCTGGACTGGCCACTGTTGGAAACAGGATACTGGGCTCAATGGACCTTGGTCTGATCCAGTATGGAATTTCTTATGTTCTTAACCATTAGGCTATTGTTAGATGTCCAGAATCTTGAATATTATTACGGGGATGTCTATGTAGACACACTGTAGACTTCCATATCAGGTACATCCAGATTTATGAAATCATGCCTGAGCTTGGACGTGCCTGATTACGCTTGGACATCATTTGTAAAATGTGCCTTTAATTCTCTAAGTTAAGTATCCCCAAATGTGTAATTTCTCTACATTTGGGATAACCAGTGGCTTGTGCTTATGCTACTTTAGGTTACTAGTCCACAGGGCTTTTTTTGAGGGGTTACATGGTGGTATAAAGTACTGGCACCTTTTTTATGGCTTGCTAAAATTGACCCATGATCCTTATGTATTAATGAATGAGCCCTGCTTATGAGCCCTGCTTTTCTAGGAAAAATGCACTTAGTGTATATCCATCTCCTTAGTTCATACCCCCCATCTCCTGCCAACTTCTCCTCAGAACCCCCTCCCTCCCTATTCCCATTACTTAGGACGTGCCACCTCATGTGCAATATTTACCCTGAAAGATGAAGATGTACATAAGTTTCACATTGTTGACAGTCCATATATATAAGTTCCCACTGTTTACTGTAGTGTTTTGTTGGTTACAATGTACACCGCTTTGCCCCAGAGAAAAATGGTATAAAAGAACAATTAAATAAAATAAATAAAATCCATGTATACTATACCTGATTGATTTTTATTGGTTACAGCTTGTTTGAAGCTTACTCCGCAAAGAACTGGAGAGAGAGTAAACAAACACACAATGACCAGCAAAGACAGAGATAGCTTTCGAAAATATCCCTCTGGTACAGAGAAAACAAGAAAAAGAAAATGTGGGCAAGAGGTCCTAGAAACACAGATTTTGGAAAAATAGATGAAAAAAGATCAAAATGTAGTAGAAAGTGAGTCAACAGATATTCCACATATTGTACAGCAAAGTGAAGTGGAAGTGCTGCCAGAACGGAAAACTGAGCAAGCCCACAGTGCGAAAACGGCACTGGAGATGATTCAGCCAAGCACAAGCTCAACACTTGCGCCACACTTGAGAAGTGCTACTCATGCGAGTGCTGCTCCAGTCACTGATGATGATCCAGGATGCTGGCTCCAATCTATTGACTAAATACAAGACTTTCTTGTGGTAAGATGTACCACTCAGATCAAGGATTATTCCTTTCCAAAGGACCAGTACAACTGTAGTTTCAAGGCAGCATATTATGTTCGTATGATGCCAAATGAATCTATCAACCACCATTGGCTTGTATAATTCTAAAAAAACTCAACACTGTGTTTTGCTTCTGTTATACATTATTCCATTTTGATGCTTCTGATCCAGCACAACTCACTAAGGGTTGATATTCAGATTAGTCCCGTTTAGCTTCACATTTGAAACAACATTAACGTGATGTAACATATTTTGACTGTCTGCAACAGTGGACTGAACTGGAACAGAAACTAGCAAATAATACAGCTACTGACAGTGTTAATCAATCTGCCATTAACACTGAAAGACAAAGATGGCGGAATGTTCTTGAGCATCTGTTTACTATTACCACCTGGTTTTTCAAAATAATGCTTTTCGTGAGCGTAATGATACACTGTACACTCCAAACCATGGACATTTTCTGATCAACTTACTTTTGGCCTTCATAGTTCTAACACTATACGCAATTGTTTTTTCTCTTTAAGACGGATTAAGTCAATAAAGCCCTTTCGTGATAATCAAGCTTTAAACATTGTTGTCCACAAACTAAAACGCCTTCAAATAATTCGAAATACGGCGGTAAAATGTCTTGAAAATGCCTCCTGCTCTGATCACGATTCAGCTTCTTTATAAAAAAAACACTGGCTGCCCATCCCCTACCACATCAAATTCAAAGCACTTCTGTTGGCTCACCATGCCTTCTATACAGGATTTCCTCTTTATCTTCACTCATTTCTTATTCCTTATTGCCTTGCACAAGCACTTAGGTCTGCCAATAAGAATTATTTGGTCATCTCAACAAGCCGTGTCTTGCATTTAGAAACCTGTTCATCCATGGCCTTTAGTATTCAAGTCCTTTACCTTTGGAACTCCCTTCCCACTGAAATTGATTTGGAAACATTTTACAAAAAGTTCAAGGCCAGCCTAAAAACTTGGTTCTTCACATGGGTTTTTCAATGATCTTCCTCTTCCGTTCTTATACTGCTCGGCCCTTCCCTCTCCCAGTTTCCTACAGTAACCATTCTAAATGACTACATAGTTGTTCTACTCCAGTTTTTTTCCCCTCTTATTGTATGTAGTTTATGCTTTATATTTTTTGTCTTTGTCTACATTATGTTTTCTGCATTAATTATTTGGATATTTGTAAACCACCATAATTGCCACTGACAGTATAAAAATCTGGTACATAAATTAAATAAATAAAGGCAAGACTGTCCATAACCATTACCTAGGCAGAATTTAGAATGAAATCATGGCTATAATGTTTTCAAAAATTAAATATGTTATTGGTGAATTTAAACTTTACTCATGATTTAAATCATCAAGATCAGTTATCAGTTATTCTGAGATCAAAGAATACTTTACTGACTTTAACGTAGTTGATGATACCACTGGAGAAGGATTGGCAGATGTTTTAATAAATGAACTTGACTCACTAGGACTGAATTTGCAGGACTATTGTGTCAGGGTCATGATAATGGGTCCAATATGAAAGAAGATAAACAAGGATTCCAGGCTTGTATCCTGAAAACAAACCCAAGATCATTCTTTTCACCATGTGGTAGTCATAGTTTGAATATGGTGCTTGGAGATACTGCAAAGTCATCTAACAGCAAAAACATTCTTTGGTGTGCTGCAGCGTATTTATACAATAGTTAGTGCCTCTCCAAGCAGATGGAAAATTTTGAAGGACTGACTGTCAAACCTTGATCAGAAACCTGTTGAGAGTGCAGAATTGATAGCGTAAAAGCAAATTGGTTTCAAGTATCTACTGTAATATCAGAGAAGCCTTGTTGGAGATTGCAGATGAAACAAATGATTCTGTGTTTCAAAGTGAAGTCCATTCTCTAGCTAACAATGTTTAGCTCTTTTGAGTTCTTGGTCAGTTTAGTTCTGTGGTATGATCTGTTAACTGAAGTTTAGTTAGCAAAATTATGCAAAACTCAGATTCAGACTGATGTAGTTCTAAAACATTTATATACATTTTTTAAGAAATATAGGGAAGCTGGCTTCCTTTCAGCAATTAGAGCCAAAGAAATTACAGCAGAAATGGATGTAGAGTCCATATTCAGATCGTTTTTGACTATGAGGCATGTGACCAACCTACTGAGGATGAAGAACAATCTTTCAAAACAGACTATGCATAGTTGTCATCAATAATGATCTAACTTCAACTAAAGAAAATTTTGAACTGTACAGACAGCACAGTACTAATTTTGGCTTTCTGTACAACATTAGCTGGCTAAAGGAAAAAGCCACAGAAGAACTCCTGCAATGCTGCAAAAATGTACAGTGCCTTCTGAGTGATGCTGCGGTCAGAAATCTGATATAGATGGTGAAGATCTGTTTTTGGAGCTACAGCGGTTATCAGTCTTCGTTCAGGGAGACAGAACAGCTTGAGAAGGCCTCAAGTACCTTCATAAAAGCCGTCTGTTGGATGCATATCCTAACACATGCATTGTACTGAGGACTTTATTAACTACAGTATGCCAGTCACACTGACATCAGCAGAACACAGCTTTTCAAAGCTAAAACTGATCAAGACCTATCTGCAATCTACAATGAGTCAAGAGCTACTTGTTGCTCTGGCGCGCACAGTGTTGCTCAAGGGAAGCTATTTTGGACCTAGTTCTTAGTGGTATGCAGGATCTGGTGCAAGAGATAAGGGTGTTGGGGCCACTTGGCAATAGTGATCATAGCATGATCGCATTTGATTTAATAAATGGAGGGAGGACAGCAAGGAAATCCACAGTACTATCTTTTAACTTTCAAAAGCGAGACTATGATAAAATGAGGAAAAGAGTTAAGAAAAAACTAAAATAAGCAGCTGCAAAGGCTAAAGATTTCCATCAAGCCCTTGGAAGCACAGGCCACATGTATTCCACATTTTAAGAAAGATGGATGGGAGACTAGAAAACTGCCAGCATGCTTTAAAGGTGAAGTCAGAAAGGCTGTCGTAGAAAAAAAAAAGCATTTTTCAGGAAATGGATAAAGAAGCCAAATGACAAAAATAGGGAAACAACCACTGGAAATTACATGCAAGGCACTGATAAGGTAGGCAAAGAGAATTTGAAAAAAAACTTGTCATGAAAGCAAAAACACAAAATATAAACTTTTTCAAGTATATTCGTAGCAAAAGGTCTGTTAGAGTCAGTTGGAACATTAAATGATAGAGGAGCAAAAGGGGCGCTAAAGGAGGACAAGGCCACAGCAGAGAGACTGAATTCTTTGCTTCGATCTTTACTGAAGAAGACTTAGGGAAATTACCCATGCCTGAAATGGTATTTAAAGGTGATGTATCAGAAGAATTGAAACAAATTTCGATAAGATGGGAAGATGTATTACAACTATCTGATAAGAAGCAGCAAATCACCTGGACCGGATGATATACATCCAAGGGTGCTGAAAAAACTGAAATGAGATTTCAGGCCTACTATTAGTAATCTATGAACTATCATTAAAATCATCAAATCATCTGGAGAATGGTTAATGTAAAACCAATTTTTTAAAAGGGTTTCAGGGGTGATCCAGGAAACTACAGACCAGTGAGCCTGACATCAGTACCGGGCAAAATGGTAGAAACCTTTATAAAGAATAAAATTATTGAACATGTAGATAGTCATGGTTTAATGGGAGAAAGTAACATTCATTTAGCCAAGGAAGGTCTCATCTTAATAATCTGTTGTTTTTTTGAAGGTGTAAATAAACAAGTAGATAAAGGTGAGCCAGTTGATACAGTGTATCGGCATTTTCAGAAAGCCTTTGACAAAGCTCCTCAGGAGAGACTCAAGGCAAAATTTTAAGAATCATGGAATAGGAGGCAGTGTACTATTTTGGATCAGGAACTGGTTAAAAGATAGAAAGCAAAGAGTATTTTATTTTTATTTATTTATTTAACAGTTTTTATATACTGCACTATTCATCATCAGTGCGGTTTACATTAAACAACAAGTACCTATCAATATAAAACTGACATAGGTTTACAGATAACAGGGAAGGTAACTGGGGGTAAACCGAGGATAAATATATACAATCAAACAGGTAGCATCAAGACTTGGTATTTGCCGAGATGCAGTACTTTCCGCATTTTTAAAATCTTTGTTCTGGGTTAATGATGTGTAAGGGAGTTAGGTGATTCAGGCGGAAGGCAATTCTAAGGTCTGTATGGTAGCTTGAAGTGCAAAGTGAATAGATAGTGCTTAATAGATTTTCTAAATTGAGTGATGTCCCTAATTGATCTGATGCTAGGAGGAAGTTTGTTCCAGCACTTGGGAGCATATGCCACAAAAGCTCTGTTAGTGGTTAGTTGTGTCCATTTTGTGGAGATACTAGGAGTAGCTAGTGTGTTTTCCACTGCTAGTCTCCTGGATCTATTATTTGGTGCATGGGTGAGGAGATTTGAGATCGATGTAGGAGATATTTTATTAATGGCCTTGAATGTAATGAGGAGAGTTTTATATATTATTCTGCAATATATCGGGAGCCAGTGTAGATCGATTAGTATTGGTGTTATATGATCTCTTTTTGAAGCTCCAGACAGGATGCAGGCTGCCGCGTTCATCGCCAGTTGAAGTGGATTTAGTGTATTCTTGGGGAGGCCATGAAGAATGATATTCGCGTAGTCGAAGTGCGGTGTGACTATTGCTTGGAAAATTGTACGGAAATCCTTGGTCTCCAGCATTGGTCTCAGGTGACGCAGTGTTTTTAATTTGTAGTAGATTGTCCTTACAGCGTTCTTTATGTGCTCCTTAAGATTGAGTTGTTGATCAAGTATCACTCCGAGGTACTTTATGGAGGCCTTGATTGGGAGTTCTGCGTCTCTTACTATGAGGGTGGTTGGTGGAGAAAATTGCTTGTTTCTTGTGGCTATGAGTACTTCGGTTTTCTTGAAATTTATTCTCATGTTCTGATTGAGGAGCCAGTCAGTTATTGCATTGAAGCAGTTGATTAGTGCCGAGTAGTCAGGATTTGATACATTGATCGGTGTGAAAATTAGCACGTCATCTGCGTATAATAGGCAAGATATACCAAAGTCTCTGGTGATTTGGCAGATTGGCTGCATATATATGTTAAAAAGCAGCGCAGATAGAGAAGAACCTTGGGGTACTCCTTGCTTCTGTTGGAAAGGTTCAGATGTATTGTTTCCTATACGGACCTGTTGCCATCGCTCTTCTAGGTATGATTTGCACCAATCCCAGGCAAGGTTATGGATGCCTTTTTCGTGGAGTCTAGCTAGCATAATCTTATGGTCAACTGAGTCAAATGCCGCAGATATGTCCAGGAAAATCATTGCAATGGCCATGTGAATGTTGTCAATCCCGCATATGAGTTTGTTGAATAGTGAAGTTATGAGTGTTTCAGTTCCGTGAGCTTCTCGGAATCCGTGTTGGCATGGGTCCAACGGGGCTGCTGTGTCTATGTGCTGTTGGATCTGCCTCTGAGTTTCCTTCTCAAGTAACTTGGCTAGAAAGGGAATGCTAGAAATTGGGCGGTAAGACTCTTCCTTCTTTGGGTCCATCTGGTTGTTTTTTAGTAGTGGGCGAATTGATGTCTGTTTAAGGGCGATAGGGAAGACCCCAGTTAGGTAGGAAATATTTGGCTATGCAAGGGCTAAGCTCGGCACGTAAGGTTTTGATCCAATGTGCTGGACATGGGTCATTTGGTGCCATGGTGGTGTTTATGGCGGCGATAATGTCCTCGATGGTTTTTCTTGATGGAGGTGAAAATTTATCGAGTGAGGCTTGAGCTTGAGGGAGTTGGGTTAGTACTTGTGATGGAGTTGTATTTGCCTTGACCACTTTGGATTGGATGAAGTTGGCATATAATTGTGGTTGTATGGATTCTTGTTGCGGTGGCGATGGCTCCTTGGTTAACGTTTTTACTAAATTGAAGAGATCACGTGGTCTGTTTAGTGCTCTGCTGAGAAGATCGGAGTGGAATTCTTTCCTTGTGGCCCAGGTTAGTTTGCGATGATTTTTGAGGTGAGTAAGGTACCTTTCCTGGTCTTGGCTGTTGTGTGTGTGCCTCCACTTTCTTTCTAACTTCCTCAGTTGAAGTAGAGATGTACGTAGTTCTGGGGAGAACCATGGGGCATCCTGTTTTTTAATGGAATGATTCTTGGGTGGGAGTTTCCTGTTCATGGTTGGTTGCTGGGCATACTGATAGAGGGTGTCATTCCAGTTAGAGATCAATTCGTTCAGGTGTCCGTTGGCTTGGATAGTTTTGGCAGCGCTTGTTTAGTGAGGATCTCTATGTCGAACGGCTTAAATCGCCCTGATTTTGCTGTTGAAGTAACTGGTTGGGAGAGTGTGTTTGGATTTGCTGGTATCTGAAATGTGATCAGGCTGTCTGACCAAGGGACTGGGAAAGTAGATGGTTGGATATGACCATTTAAGCTCGTGACTGCTGGTGGAACAAATATCAGATCAAGAATGTTCCCTTGTTTGTGTGTGGGGTTGTGCACGATTTGCTTGTATCCAAGGTCTGTCATTGCATCCAAGAAGGTACTAGATAAGTCATGATGAAGCGAGGCGAGGTTGAAGTCACCTAACAACCAATTTGGTTTGTTGGGGTTATCAGGGTTGCAGGCCAAGTTGATTATATCCGATAGATCTTCTGATACTGCGTTTGGTGCTGAGTAAATGAGATTGATAGAGTTGCTTCTATTTGTGATAGTTATAGGGTCTAGGTGCTGGGAGCTCCTGGTTAGGGACACTCGGTATTGCAGCTCGGACTTTGCTATTATGAAAACTCCTCCACCTCTTCTATTATCTCTGTTACAAGCGAAGAATGAGAAGTTAGGGGGAGTGATTTGGTTAACTAGGGCAGTGTCTGAGTCAGAGAGCCATGATTCAGTGACCATCAGAAGGTCTAGATTGTAGGTGGATATTAGGTCTGTAATAGCTGGCCATTTGTTACGAACAGACCGTGCGTTGATGAGTGCACACCATCTTTGTTGGTCTTTGTGCTGTTAATGAGCTCTGGTGTTATGTAGAGCAGGCGTGTCTGCCTCTTATGTTGTAGGTTTGGATGAGGTAGATGATAATTGCAGTGATATTTTCTATTTGATCCTAGGAGTACTGGGATAGGGTTGTGGTCATGTGTGGATGCATCAGAGTCATGGATAGCCATGGCAATGGTATAGAGCAAAACAAAGGTTAGGGTTGAGGTAGGCATTATTAGCTTTCCTTAAGGTTTTCTCTGTTGCTTGTGTAAGGCATCCCAAGGTTTTCTCTGTTGCATGTGTAAGGCGCCAGTTTTCTCAATGGCGAAAGATGAATATTGGAGTGACCCAGGGATCTGTGCTGGGCCTGCTGCTTTATAACATATTCATAAGTGACTGGAAATGGGAATAATGAGTGAGGTGATCAAATCTGCAGATGATGCAAAATTATTCAAAGTTGTTAAAAGACAAGAGGATTATGAAAAATTGCAAGAGAACCTTGATAAATTGGAAGACTGAGCATCCAAACAGCAGGTGAAATTTAATGTGGACAAGTGCAAAATTATGCACCTAGGAACTACAGTTACACAATACAAGGTTCTACATTAGGAACCAGCATCCAGGAAAAGAATTTAGGCATCATCGCGGATAATACATTGAAACCTTCTGCCCAGTGTGCAGCATTGGCCAAGAAAGCAAATAGAATGCTGGGAATCATAAGGAAAGGAATGGAGAATAAAACAAAGAATATTATAATGTCTCTGTATTGTTCCATGGTGCAACCGCACCTTGAATATTATGTGCAATGCTGGTCGCTGTATCTTAATAAAGAAATAGCAGAATTAGAAAAGGTACAGAAAAGAGCCACCAAAATGGTAAAGAGGACAGAAGGATACCCCTATGAGTGAAGGCTTAAAAGGTTAGGGCTAGATACAGCGACCAGAATTGCACACAATATTCAAGGTACGGTCGCACCATGGAACGATACAGAGACATTATAATATCCTTTCTTTTATTCTCCATTCCTTGGATTAGCTAGATTTAAATGCACATATTCCACATCTATTTTAAACAGTGAAATAGGTGCACAAGTTACTATATTAATAAAGGATATGTGTTGCAGCAACTCTAGGCAAAATTGCTTTTACTAGCCTTAGAACTGATGAAAATACCTACACCTAAAATTTACAAGAAAGCACCTTATACGTAGTTTACATACGTAAATTTTCACTCTGCCCACTCTCTACCCAAGTTTCACCCCTGTGCCCACATTGAATGTTCAGACTATCAGTCTGACGTCCATACTTTCAAAATAGTGGCCACCTACATTACATGCATAAGTGGCCATTTATGTGCATATATCACTAAAATACCATGACTTACATGCATAAAATCACCCATAAATTTAGCTGTGCCTTAAAAAATTTCTCCTATAGGGACTGAATATTGATGCCTATCGGGGTCATTCTGAGGTGCGAATAGTGGGGATGGATGTCCCATTGGGATGTCCATCCCCGCTATTTGGTCCCTCTGCCAACCCCGACTAACTTCCCTGTATGTTGTATGGGGAGGTTAGACAGGGGCAGGAAAGGGGCATTGTGGGGGTGGAGTTAGGGCAGGCAGTGGGCGGTCCACAGCCCCGGACGTACAAGGTTTATTCCACTGTCGGCCCTGTATGTCTGGGGCCGGCAAGCAGAATGGGGAACTTATTCCACCTCTGAGGTGGAATAAGTTCCCCTAGACGGATGCTTTTGGCAGGCCCAGGGTGCAGCAGAGGCAGGAGAGGATAGAGGGGATTCCCCGCAAGGAGAAGGCTGCGGGGAATGAATATTCTGTTCTGGAGGCCGGGGATCATGGCTCCTGAATGGAGTCGCAGTGCCATGGCAACTGGACGGCATTGCGCCGTGGCTCCATTCAGGAGCCTTGACTGAGTTAACTAGGCTAGGCCTGTACATGCAGCCAACCAGAATTGGGGTCCCGGCCTGCCCGCGATTCTGATCCCGTGGGGCTAGATGTGTCCCGCGGGATCAGAATCCCATCTACCTCTTTGTGTCTGGTTCTGACCGGGTGCACAGAGGGCCGGGATGTCCAGGACAGAATCAAGCCCTATAGGTATAATTTATGGGCCCAATATTCAGCAGAAGTGGTTGGCATGATTACAGCACCTAGCCAATCCTGTTAAATGCTGGGGCCATATCCGGCCACCGGCATTCAATATATGGGTCAGCCACAGAAGCCAGACGCTAAACGGGCAGCAGAAATATTCAGCCACTGCCAGCTTATCTTGGCGGCAAAAGTTAGGACAGCTCTTGCTGCGCCTAACTTTCACCACCGAGGGATAACTGGACAGTGGCTGAATATCATCACTGACCAGTTATTCCCAGGTACCACCCCCAGAATGGCCCAATGCTAACCACGTAGCTTCAGGGCATATAGACCTTGGGGTCACTGTACCCCACATAGAGAAAATTATTACTGTACCTCCTAGCTCCTAATAATCAAGTGTCCTTCGGGATAACATTTCTTCCTAGGCTAAGAAATTTCATGCACCCAATTACCTCAGGAGATCTTGAATATTGGTGCCATCTCTAACGTTGACCTATCCACTAAATCCCAGCTGCCAAATCTTTAGGGGATAATCACCCCACCCACCGAACACTAATGTTCAAGCTTTTTATCCTCATTGCATTTGGATCTTTTTGCTAATTATGGTGCTTTTCTACCCTTTATCCAGTGTCTTGGGTTCATCCAACAGTGTTATTGCTTGTTTATCCCTCTCTTAGTGCTTGGATCCAAAGGTGTATTGAAAGGATAATTGAACCATAGATGAACGATATCAAAAGATGTTGCTGCACATCCCTAGTTGATAATAATCCTACTAATAACTTGCTAAAAGCAGATGTGCATTTTGATGACCTTGCAGGGATATGACACATAAGTGGTCATGTGTACATGAGGTCTAAGAGGAGCTCAGCTGAGCCTTGTACAATAACAAGGGCTATGAAAGAGAAGGATGTTTCTCAATTCAGGCAGCCAAAGCATTACAGTTAAAGCAAAGGTCTTTCTCATGGAGAAACTGGGGGAGGTCATGATCCTCCTAGAATTAAAGAAGACCAAACTCCTAATAATAGGAGTGTAAAGATCCAAGGACTAGAAATTTAAAGAATGAAGAATCTGAGAATTCATACTAAAAAGGCTCCTTAAGACAGGCATAGTTGCTGCTGATTATATATTTGTTAATTTGTTTATTGAACTCACTTCTTTACAACTTTCCCATTCTAAGAAAATCAATGTAGTTTACAATCAGGAAAATCAATACAATCAATGTTTCAACTTCCCTCACTGGAACCATCCTCTATGGATCCTCATTACCTTCACAGGAGTAACAGAGAGAGGCAGTGGGTAAAGGCTTGTGAAAAGCAGAGTATGTTGAGATGCATGCACGCAAGAATATATGAGAGGGCACAGTAACTCGAGTGTCTGAAATAATGTAACGAGTACTTCACTGGAGAAGATCATCGGATGTGTAGCTATAATAGTGGGTGACACTCAGAGTTAAGGAAGGCGGCATTCCCATTAAAACTGTGGCTAGAGGGTACTCATGGCTCTTGTACAGTCTGGAACTCTGCTGGTCTGTTAGACTGTCTGGTCCTTTAGACCTTGTGCTCTATAACTCCTCCCCACACACACACACACACACACACATGCACACACATGCAAAAATACCTATCCACTTGCAAATTTACTGTCGGCCCATCAGGAGAAGGATGATGCTAAGTGACTCTAACACATCGCATTAGCCTGACCTGCTAGCTTTCTCTGTTGAATTCTCTTACCAGCCAGACCCCCATCAGGATCAGGAAAGAAAGTAGAGTTCAGGGGCTGTATCTGTGCTAGGATGAGACTGCGCTAGAGCACGGGAGGGTCTATCCTTTATAACCATCCTCTGCTCTCTCTCTTATCCAGGCAGTCCATGAATGTATCTTATTTCCCCAGGCCAAGGGGATCCTCACGACAGATTCTTATGCTGGGGAAATAGTCGCAGGGTCAGGAAAATGAATTGGAGGCGTACAACAGGACAGTCTTTACCTCTCTCCCACTACTTTTATTTATTTGAAAAGTTTATATACCGCATTTCCAAAGATCAATGCGGTTTACAGGTAACAGTAACATAACATTACATGGTACAAGATAACATTACAAGGAACAGTGATCAATACAAGGAACTCATAAACGTTACAAAGAACCAGTAAACATTTGGGGCCCGATTTTGATTTAGGCAGGCTATGCACCGCATCGGCACATAGCCTGCCCACCAACACCCTTAACCTGGATTTTCACTTCCATGGCAATGGAAGTGAAAATCCAGGTTATACTGGACGCACCAGCAACCACCGAGGCTAAGTGGGTAGCAGTGATTTTCAATGCTATCCGCTTAGACCCTGCGCCTTAAAGATAGGCCAGGAAAAATCTCACCTATCTTTAAAGCGCAGAGGGCTAAGCGGGTAGCATCAAAAATCACTGCTACCCACTTAGCCCTTTCCTCAACCCCCACTCCACACTGGAATGCTCCCAACACACCCCAGTGCTAAGTGCATAGCATCTGGGCACGTTAAGGACTTCTCCAGGATTTTTGAAGGGCGCTATCCGTATACTGTAGGTGCCCTTTGAAAATCCCGGATAAAGCATTTACACAGGCAACTAGGGCAGTTACCCATGCAAATGCCTTTGAAAATGCTGCCCTATGGTCTTCCAGACATTGTTGGTGCCACTTTACCCCTCTCCTGGTGTTTTTCTGTCTATTGGCTAATGTCAAGGTTGCTCTGCTGCTCTCCTGCTGTCTTAAGGTCTTCCATCCAATGTTAATGCTGTTTTGCATCACTGCCAGTGCCGTAGGGCCATTCTACCAATATCTGTGACCTTTAGCCAATGTTGCTGCTGCTCTGCGCATTTCCCAGTTCCCTGGGGCCTTTATTCCTATTTTAGTGCTGCAATGTCCTTCTCTTCAGGCCTTGGGGTTGTCCTACCAATGCTGGTTGTGCACTGCCCCTCTCCTGATGCATTTCAATCTTCCAGCTAATGCCGGTACTATTTTGTCCCGCTCCTGGTGCCTCAGGGTCTCCCTAGCAATGTCATTAGTGCTCTGCTCCTGTTCCAGAGTCTTCTTAGCAATGTTTGTTTGTTTTTCCCTTCTCTCAGTACCTTGCAGTTATCTTCCTGCCAATGTGAGAGCTACCTTTATCCTCTTCTGGTGCACTGCGCTATTCCAACTAATGCAAGAGCCACTATATCCCTCTCTTTGTGCCTTGGGGATCTACCTGTCAATGTCGGCGCAGAACAGTGAGGACTGGGTTATAACTGGGCAACGTTTTCCTGCAATGCCTATTAATATGTTTTTTTTCTGGTGCAGCTAACTTCTCAATCATATCAAGTGAGTTTCCTTGGAATCTACCTCTCCTCATTTTACCTAGAAGTTATCATGATTAAAGAGAGCACATTGTTTTTTACTTTGCTGCTTTAAGCAAAGCTGGAGCTGGTGCCAAAATTCCAAGGGCCCGATATTGAATCAGCCGCATTTTTCAAAGGGCTTTTTTGTTATTTGTATTATGTAACTTATCTTGTTTTCTGTCTTATTAGATTGTGAACTCTGATGAGCAGGGACTGTCTCTCTTCTATGTTTGTACAGTGCTTTGTATGTTGCGGCGCTTTATAAGTCTTTAATAATAATAATAATAATAATAATAAATTCAAAAATCATAAATTCTTTGCTCTTGCAGCATTTTCCCTCAAATCCAGTTGTCGATGAATCACCTAAATTAACAGAAGTACAAGCAGTCTGCAAAGTGACCACCTGTGACTCAGCCCTCATATCATACGCTTCAAAAGGTATTTGAGTTCCATTCTTACTCTGGCTGACTGATTGCGGAGCTCAGGGCAATGGCGCCCATTAATAGGGAACTCCACAGAAAAGGCGCCACCTTCACTTTGCTTTACCCTGCCAAGTTGCAGGTCAGATATCATGGCCAGCTTCTCTACTTTGTGGAAGAGGCCCATCAGTTCTTGGTGCAACTAAATCAGCCCAGAGAGGTGCGCTAACTGCCTCTGAGGCACTTTAGCGGCAATGCTTGATTAATGCTAGAATTCTGTTTTTCTGTTTCCCTTGTGAACTGCGCTATCGCACCCACTGGAGGGGTATCGATGAGTGCTCCTGGACAGCGCTGTATTGTGTAGAATTCCTTTATTTTTGCACACACTGGCTTTCTGTCCTGACTTCACTGAGGGAGCTTCATGGGAGAAAGACCCTCTCTCTTTTCTTTCAGCCGAGTGAAGGGATGGGTCTTTTTTTTTTGTTGATAATGTTTTTGAAACATAGAAATATGATGACAGAAAAAGACCACATGGCCTATCTAGTCTGTTCTTCCATATCAACAACTTTTTACCTTTAGAGATCCTCTGTGTTTGTCCCATGCTTTTTTTAATTCAGTTACTGTCTTCATCTCTACCACCTCCACTGGGAGACTATTCCACGGATCCACTACTCTTTCCATAAAGAAATATTTCCGCATATCACTCCTGAATCTATCTCCCTTCACCCTCATCCCATGTCCCCTCGTAGCAGAACTTGCTTTCAATTGAAAGAGGCTCTCTCCCTGAACATTTATGCCACGGAGGTATTTAAACATCTCAATCATATCACCTCTATCCTGCATTTCCTCTAAGGTGTACATATTAAGATCCTTCAGTCTGTCCTCATATGCTTTATAATGAAGACCACTAATCATTTTAGTAGCCACCCTCTGCACCGACTCCATCCTGTTCACATCCTTTTGAAGGTGCGGACTCCAGAATTACACACTATACTCCAAATGAGGTCGCACCAAAGACTTATACAGAGGCATTATCACCTCCTTTTTTCTGCTAGCCATTCCTCTCCTTATGCACCCAAGCATCCTTTTAGCTTTTGCCGTCGCCTTTTCTACCTGTTTAGCTACTTTAAGATCATCAGACACAACCATGCTTAGGTCCCGTTCTTCATTAGTGGACAAAAGTACTTCATCCCCTATACTATATTGCTCCCTTGGATTGCTGCAGCCCAAATGCATGACCTTACATTTTTTAGCATTAAATCCCAGCTGCCAAATTCTAGACCATTCTTCAAGCTTAGCTAGATCCTTCCTGATGTTATCTACACCTTCCTGGGTGTCTACTCTATTGCAGATTTTGGTATCATCCGCATCACTGTGGACATTTCTTTCCTCGTGTGAGTTATGGAGCATCTGTTTGCGGTGTGGTGCTTGACTAGGAAAGGAGCTGATCAGCCAGAATGGTTTTTATCAAAGGGGTGGAGTGTCCTAGGACTTTGTCTAGAAAGGAGCTGTAATTCCTAATATTAATTAGAAAGGCTGGGGATGGAGGGAGGGTTATGGGTGTGCGCATGAGATGGTAAAGACTTCGGTAGTGTGTGTGGATGTTAGGGTTCTGGGGTATGGCTGAAGTTAAAATGTGGAGGGGTGCATGAAAAATTCTTATTGTGGTAAGGTGAGGCATGCGTGAGTGTTCTCTGCAGAGTGGGAGGTGGTGTAGCATGGAGGGCACTGTATGAACAGAAGGAGAGAGGGGATGTATAGGAGGTTGGATAGGAGGGGGATGGGAATGAGGAAATGGATGGGGATGGAGAGACCTGAAGCTGTAGGGATGCATCATGGAGTCAGCACCAGGCAAGGAGAGGTTGGGAAGAGTTGGGGTGGGGGAGAGAGAGAGGGGGAGTAGCTATGTTATGGATTGGGGTTGAGGAAGATGGGGGCTTTTGCTGCTGCTGTGTGAGACGCCACAGTGGACACGTGGATTTAAACCACTTTGGATGGGGACACTCTTAGGTGGCACATAAAGATGCACTCAGTGGGTAAGGCTGCTAGTGAACAGAGAGTCAGGAAGAAGATAAGGTGAAGCTTAATATAGTGTATTTTAATGTGGAAGGTTTTCACTCACCAATTAAATGGATGAAGCTCTATGACATGTGCAAATGGCAAAAGGCAAATATTGTCTTTTGGCAAGAAACACATCTCAGTGATTTTGAACATCAGAAACTGAAGAGGGAGTGGGTGAGACAATGCAAGTACTTGTCTTTTAAAGTTCAGAGGCATAGGGGTATGTTTACTAAAGGGCGGTAAGGGAGTCATGGATAACGAGCGTTAACAGCAGCGATAAGGGTATTTCCATGCAATAAAGGTCGGGGTGGGGAGTAGACGTTCCGGCAGTAAGGGCACTAGGCTCCACTTATCGTGCACTAACAGGGCATTGGGCATTAAGGTGACAAGCATGTACCTTAATGCCTGAAAACGTCTGTCACCTTAATGCAGAATAAGGGAGCCCCAGTGAAAGTCAAGTTAAATCTGATGGATGGAAGGAAAGGTAGGAGCTGATGGACCTGACAAATCCATGGGCATTCTACGTAGCAGTCAGTAAGTGGGATGAGCATGTGGGAGGCAGCTGTACCGATTCAGTGAGGGGTGCCCCTGTAATATGAGTACGCAGTAATGTCAGTTTGTGGCATAGGATGGGGAAGACGTATCCCCCAGTGGAGTCAAAATCGCCACAATGTGTGCATCAAAAAGATGACGGAACAGGAGTGGTGACGTGCAGATCATGTACAGGAAAGGCGTGAGTGATACATCAAAATGAGGGAAAAGTTCCTGAGTGGGCCATGGTGTAGCAGCTGGTAGGTGACTGCGCATAATGGGCAGATGCTGATGGAAGGATGGCGGTAGATGAGAGTGTGGCATGGGCTTGCAGCCCCAATATACCTGATGTGACATCACAAATGCAGTTGTAGTGTGTGTGAACAAAGTGTGGCTGTGTCACGGGGAAGCCCCAATACCAGCTAAGTGGGTCTCACAGTTGTCCCAGCTTCCTAACCACCATACAACTTTCCTGACAAATGTGCATACAACAACTGGGCAAGGGTCGCTCATACTAGCCATATGGAGCAAGTAAGGAAGTGTGATGATCCCTGCAGGTGGCCATCCCAGGAGTAGGATGTGGCTGCATGTAATGCATAGATATGATGGAACCAAAGCTGTATAGTCACAGTTATGATGAAATAGTCCAATCATGTGCAACTTAGGTGCCACATATTGTCACGCTCCCCTGCTACTGGCCGAAGGCTTTATAGTAGGGGTGACCGCTGTTTTGCTTCTGAGTGTCCTTTATACTATCTAACAGCAAGGGTTGCTGGGATATGTAGTTTTTGGTTTCACTCTCACAAAAATGTGTTGTGGCACAAGGGTCTTTTGGAACAGATAAATTTATTATTATTGTTGGGTTTTTCCCCTCACAGAGGTTCTCAGGCAAATAAGCAAAGCAACATAATTATTTTCCAGAATAACAGAAAAACAGGAGCAAATGAAAAGCATCAAATAAAAGTGGAAAAACTGTTTCTTCACAGCAGCACAAAACTTCCAAACAACTTTGTAATTCTTCTTACCAAAGCTTGTTTAACATAAGTTCATGTCCACTCTATCACACATAGAACAGTCCATCTCAAAAGAATCAGAGGACTCAGGAACATCTGCTGCGTCAATGATCATGTCCTCGCTTTCATTCTCACAGCCCTGCATAGGAGAACTTCTAGGCTGGTATCCTGGAATAGCCTTTTGCAGCTGCTCTAGAAGATTCCCTCCTTTACTAGCCGTGACGTCCTCTAGCTCAGGAGTTTGGTTAGTACGTAAGCTTCTCTTTATAGTTTCTACATCTGCATTAAACCATTTATTCCAAGTGTTTCTGCTAGGTGGTTTTACAGCCATGCTATCGTGGCACTTGTTAGCACTGGCTTTTAATTGTTTTACAATGTCTTCAACAAGACTCTGATTAGGCAGAAAATCCAACGTACCTTGTCTGCTATCACTGCCCGGTCTGTGCTTGGAGCTCTCTTCCCTTCTACAGGTAAAATGCTTGTCCCTGTCTTCAGGAAGCTCCCACAGAGGCTTAGGTTTAGCTTCAAGGTAACCAGTAATGGACCCACCAGAATCCTTCTTGCCTGGGGCTGGGTTCCAAGACTTCCTCAGTTGCTGCCTTCCTTGTTGAAGTGGATTAGACACTTGTAAAGGCTTTTCCCTGCCTTCTTGTCTGTCCAGTTTCCTTCTCTGCTGACAATCCTGTCGGCTCTTCTGGTACTGCGTGCTGTTCTGCAAGACTAGCCCTGAAGCTGGTTTAAAACGGCTTCCTTGTTCAGGCACGCCCTTCTGACTATCCAGGTGCACCTCGTTAGGGCTGCTTCCAGCTCTAACGTCATGAATCTGACTGAGTTGCCTTCTCTCTGAAAGCTTCCTGCTGTCATGGAAACCTGGCTTGCTCTGGCTTTTAAAGGTGCAGTGCTCACTATTTTGCCATTCCATCTGCTCAGGCATGCTTTCGGTACCACAATATCTGCAGGATGAACATGTCTGACCCTCTGCAATGGGCTACAGCAGAGCCAATAATGTCATGCTGTCAGAAGGGCATGATCACAAATTGCATGTTTACAGACCCAATCTGCTGTCAGAAAATATAAAAAAGCATAAGAATGTGTGTCCGCCAGTCAAAGCAGAACCGGGACTGTTTCTGGCATGAAAATGAACTGAGTTTCCCACAGCCATAAAGAGAACAAGTGGGAAGCAAACTCTTGTCCATCACTCACTGAGCCAGTGCGTTAACCATTAGCCTACACCTCCATATCATTCTGCACAGCAATGTCTAGAATCAAAGAGACTGCAGGTCCCTGCCTGCAATGGGTGAAATGTAGGACATGAAACAACGTGGCTGCACATTCTGAGACAGTGGTACACCACACCTAGGGCCTGCCAAAAGAGGCGCACATGCAGTACATAATGCACAGGACATGCAGTACTGTAACTGCACAATAGACACACTGCTGCAGGACACATCTCTTGTCTAAAGACCAAGGCACATGTGAGGTCACGATGACTGTCCTTCCACTGTACCCCCAACAGCAAACAACAGTCGCATGCAGGAGTCCACTGTTCTGCAGTGTGGCACTAACCCCAGAGGCAGCATATGTGCAGGGCATGCAGTCCCTTTTGTGATCTGCTGCACACTGTAAGATAGGTACACCTGCACAAACACCGAACGCAAACCACAGTAATGCCCATGCGGTCCATTGTAGACCAGCCTTGACTCCCTGGGAGGCCATGCACATGTATCCCACCATTATAGATGCCAAGCAGGCACTGAGCAATGCCCCGGTGATCACAGTCACCACTATGGCTGCAATATGTGCTCTGGGTACTGGTATAGGTTAGCCCCTCCATTATCCATGATACACTGCACATTTTGATCAGCTTTCTACAACTGATCTCTAAATAGAGAATGCAGTGGTCCATCATATCAGCTCTGTAATACGCAGGGACATTGTGTACTTCGTGCACATAACAGCTGCAAACTGTGCAACTGAACGGTTTCAGTGGTCACCCTAAATTTGGGGAGGAGGGCACACATCACCTGGTCCCCAGCGCTTGCACTGCAATAGATGCACTCTCCGGATACTGGAGCAGATCTATGTCACTGCCAATGTAACCTAGTCTGCAGTATATGATGCTAGTCACGTGGTTGTCTGCACAATTGCAGCATGCCAAAATGGCCTGTCTATATTAGACCTTGTGTTCTTCTCCTGTTGGCTAGGGAATCTCCTATAATATCTCATATCAATCCCCAAGGTTGTGACAGCTGTTTCCAAGGAACCAGAATGTAGTGATTGTTTTATTTATTTATTTATTTAGACAGTTTTGTATACCACCTTATCCTTCAATCAAAGTGGTCACAACACAATTGGAGGATACATTAAACACAAGGGGATATGAGACACATACACTAATACTTACAGGGAACAGGGCAATGGAGGATTAAGTGGCTTGCCCAAGACCACAAGGAGCACCTGTGGGATTGTTGTCTAGCCAGGAGAGGGGGGTGCAGACACCAAACAGATGGGCATGCCAAGACCATAGTTATGAGCCCAAAAACAGCTGGTAGCCTCATGTTCGGGGGATTCCAATCAACTGCAGCAATCATAGTCAGTCTGCATGTGTTGGCCAACACTGGGCTGTGTCAGTCATTCACATACCAACTGTGCCCAGTCTGCTAGTCTGCAAATGCACAGAGCAGCTATGTACACACTGGCTTGGTACAAACAGCATAGACACCCAGCAGCCTGCGCAGTGATTAGACTGGCAAGAAAGTAAGAGCACCCATATCACTTCAGCTTAATACTATATAGCACAATGTGGCTATATTGCCATGACATTGTCACAGCTCGGTCAGAGTGAGAGTGGCCTCACAGTATGCAATGATGTGTGTACCCATACCATGACTATGGCAGACTGACACTAAGATGGCCCGGCCATTGACCCTACCTCCAACTCATAAAAATCCTGTGCAAACCACTCTGTGTCATGCATTACCCACAATCCTCTGCTCCTCTTTATGTACTCTTTCAATCTGAACTTGGGAACAGCTTATGAAATGTGAGGCACAGTGGAAAGTTGGCCAGAGAAAGGCTGCGAGTGCATGCTGGCCCACAATGGCCTACGTCCTTCACATACCATAATAGTGTCCCCCCACTCAGCTTTTGGCAGGGTACAGGTAAATGGACCTCACTCTGAGGAGAAGGAGGTTACCAGTGGTGTGCCCCAGGGATCTGTCCTTGGTCTGATTCTTTTTAACATCTTTGTTAGTGATATAGCGGAAGGGTTGTCGGGTAAGGTTTGCCTCTTTGCAGATGATACCAAAATCTGCAATAGAGTAGACACCCAGGAAGGTGTAGATAACATGAGGAAGGATCTAGCTAAGCTTGAAGAATGGTCTAGAATTTGGCAGCTGGGATTTAATGTTAAAAAATGGAAGGTCATGCATTTGGGCTGCAGTTATCCAAGGGAGCAATATAGTATAGGGAGTGAAGTACTTTTGTCCACCAAAGAAGAGCGAGACCTAAGTGTGGTTGTGTCTGATGATCTTAAAGTAGCTAAACAGGTAGAAAAGGCAACAACAAAAGCTAGAAGGATACCTGGATATATAGGGAGAGGAATGGCTAGCAGAAAAAAGGAGGTGATAGTACCTCTGTATAAGTCTTTGGTGCGTCCTCATTTGGAGTATTGTGTGCAATTCTGGAGACTGCACCTTCAAAAGGATATAAACAGGATGGAATCAGTACAGAGGGTGGCTACTAAATGGTTAGTGGTCTTCATTATAAAGCATATGAGGACAGACTTAAGGATCTTAATATGTACACCTTAGAGGAAAGGCAGAATAGAGGTGATATGATTATTTATTTATTTATTTATTTATTTATTTAATTGCTTTTCTATACCGCACTATTTATTATCAGCGCGGTTTACAGGAAACGTATTTGTGCAAAGAGGGCAGTTCAATGCACTTACAATAAACAGGGTAAATAAACATGGATAACAGGTTAACAGGTAACAACTATTTACAATTTAGTATGCAGGCTTATACACCTATCTCGTTGGTAAGTACAGTTGATACGGCAATGACATTCTGTAAATTAAATAGAGGTGGGTTCGGACGGTAGTGGTGTCGTGGGCATGGGGCTCGTTGTGAGAGAGTTGGACATGAGTGAAGGTGGCTGAGAGCTGTCATTTGAGATGGAGAAGTACTGGGTAAATAGGTGACGTTTCAACGCTTTCCTAAATTGAAGAAGGTTGTTGATGGCGCGGATGTCAGGTGGGAGAGCATTCCAGCAGGAGGGTGCGTAGAAGGCAAAGGCACGGTTGCTCGTAGTCTTGGAGCATTTAATGATTGCTTTGGGAAGGATGAGAGTGTTAGTAGCAGCTGACCTCCTCATCCTGTTGGGGGGGGTTATCTGGACTAAGTCAGAGAGGGAGGTGGACGTGCAGTTATGGATGGCCTTGAAAGTCATTGTTAGAATCTTAAATGAAATCCTGTAGTGGACGGGGAGCCAGTGTAGGTGTTTTAGTATGGGGGTAATGTGTTCCATTCTGGAGGCTCCATGCAGAGTTCTTGCTGCAGCGTTCATTGCCAACTGTAAAGGATGTAGGGTGTTCTTCGGAAGTCCGTGCAGTATGGAGTTAATGTGGTCGAAATGAGGCATTACTAGAGCTTGAAATACTGTTCTGAAGTCAGTCGGATCTAGCAGTTGTCTAATGTGGCGCAGTGTTCGGATTTTATGGTATACTCCCTTTACCATATTAGATATCTGCTCCTTCATATTGAGTTGTTGGTCAAGGATGATACCAAGGTATCGTATCGTAGGTTTGGCGAAGAGTTCGGCATCACGCACTTTTATGGATGATGGTGGATTGAATGCTTGGTCTCTGCAGACGAATAGGACTTCTGTTTTCTTGAAGTTTATTTTTAGCTTCTGAGTGTGTAGCCAGTCTGTAACCGCGTCGAAGCATGAGGACAAGCGGGAGAGATCTGGGTGCTCAGTTGATATTGTTGTGTACATCAGAACGTCATCAGCATATATTAGACAGTTGATGTGGAAGGATCTAATGATGGCGCAGATGGGTTGCATGTAAACATTAAAAAGAAGTGCTGAAAGTGAGGACCCTTGTGGTACACCCTTCGCTTGCAGGAATGGATCTGATCTTGAGGGGCCGGAGCGAACATGTTGCCATCTTTCATTTAGATATGATGTGCACCATGATAGCGCAGTGCCGTGCACTCCCTTCTCAGCAAGGCGGGAGAGAAGTAGGTCGTGACTGACGGAGTCGAAGGCAGCTGCGATGTCTAGGAAAATGAGAGCGAAGGCTTGCCTAAGGTTGTCGATACCTACAGTTAGGGTGTTAAATAACATGGTTAAGAGAGTTTCAACCCCATGTGACTCGCGGAACCCGTGTTGGCAGGTGTCCAAGGGTGAGTTATTTTCAATGTGGTGGTCTAGTTGTCGTTGGACTATTTTTTCCATAATTTTGGCTAGGAACGGGATGCTTGATATTGGTCTGTAGGAGTCCATTTTAGCAGGGTCAAGTCTGTTGTTTTTGAGCAGGGGTCTGATTGAAGTTTGCTTCAGGCTGTTGGGGAAGGTTCCGGTCAGGAAGGAAGTGTTAATAAGATTGGTAAGGAATGGGCTGAGTTCAACACGTAGTGTTTTTATCCATTGTGCTGGACAAGGATCATTCGGTGCCGTGGTGGTGTTTATGCTGTTGATTATGTCTTGGAGTTCTCTAGTAGATGGGGTTGTGAATGTCGTGAGCATTTGATGGGTGCCGGCTAAATCAGAGGTTAAGGTGGAGGGGGGGAGCCACCCAGATTTGTCATCCAGGGCACCGGTATCAGAAGGTATGTTGACCTGACTGGCTTTGGTTCGGAGGTATTCGGCATATTCTTGGGGGTCAGGATGGTTAGGTTGGCTGGGGGAAGGTTCTTTTGCTAGTGAGCTGACAATGTTGAAGAGATCGTGTGGCTTATTCAATGATTTGTGCAGCCTTTCAGCGTAGTATCGTTTCATGCTTGTTGAGACTGCTGCACGATGTTTAGCTAGTTGAGTGGTGTAGGCTTCATGATTCTCACTTGATCTTGAGTGCCTCCAGCGCTTTTCGAGACGTCTCAGCAGTTGTAGAGACTTCTTCAACTCGGGTGAGTACCATGGTGCTTTTGTTCTCCTGCGGGGTTCTCTGGTGGAGGGTAGGTCAATTCTGGCATCTAGGTTTGAGTTCCAGGCTGCAATCATATCATCGAGGTTCTGTTCAGGTGGGTTAAGGAGAAGGTGTGCTTTTTTCAGGATTTCATCTTTGTTAAATGGACGGAAAGACTTATGTGTTGAGGCATAAGATTTGTCCGAGGACTGGGGATGGTGGGCTCAGGGCATCCTGGCATTGAGAAGTTGATTAAGCTATGGTCAGACCAGGATACTGGGCTTATAGTAATCTTAGGGTCATAGGTGGAGCTAAGAGAAGTGGACAGTGCAAAAATCATGTCAAGCGTGTTTCCCTTGATGTGAGTTTGTGCGTTAACTAATTGGGTGTATCCTAGCATTTCTAGTGCAGCGAGAAAGGCTTTGTTGTGAGTGTCTTGGAGAGCAGGGAGGTTGAAGTCACCTAATACACAGTTAGGTGTGTGAGGATTAGGGGGGTTGCAGGCGAGGTCAACAATTGTGGCTAGATCGTCAGGTGAGGGGGAAGGAGCCCGGTAGAATAGGTTGATGGTGCTGTGTTTGTTGGCAATGGTGATGGAGTCAAGATGTGGGGTGCTACTGTAGGACAACAGATGAAATTGTAGATCTGTCTTGGTCAGGATGGTTGTTCCTCCTCCTTTTTTATCACTCCTATGACATGAATGAACAGAGAAGTTGGGTGGGACAAACTGGTGAAGGAGGATGGTGTCCGAGGCTGACAGCCAGGTCTCGGTAATGCATAGGACGTCAAGGTCGAGGGCGTCTAACATGTCGACAACTGCTGGCCATTTTTGTCGGATGGAGCATGCATTTATCAAGGCACACTTAAGGTCTCGGGGAGGGGTATAGTGTTCTTGTTGGTGGGGTTTGGACTGCTGAAGGGCTATATAGATGAGGTGGGGATAAGGTGTATGGCCTGGTTGGTGGGCTGTCTGTTGACTATGGTGGTTATAGCTTCTCTTCCAGGGGCTGTGTAATATTGGGATGGAGTTGTAATGAGTGGTGAGGGCTTCAGAGTCGAGTGCCAGGGCGAGTAGTATGTAGCACATGGGAAGGGCATAGGCATGTGTGATTGAGGTGAGTTGTAGCATGGTGATTCGACGGTCTGGGGGTTGATGAGTGCTGTGATAGTCAAGATGTTAGCGGGCTGATGTATCTGAGGGAGAGCTATCAGCAGTAATTCTGGCAAAGCAGTCGAAAATAATAATAATAATAGCAGTAATATTGACAAAAGGAGTAGTAGCACAAATGTTAGCAAACGCTAGCGGCAATAATACTGGCAAGAGCTAGAACCAACACTGTGGGTGAAGTGATGAAAGGCTAATAAAGGCAACTTACTGGCAAAATACTAGTAGGGCATGGTAACAGAGGTAATAAATTACAATGTAACTGTATGGAGTATTGGTAACAATAAATTGTAACAGAGGTAGTAATAAATTGTACAGAGGTAGTAAATTACAATGTAACTTGGGGAGTATTTGTAACAATAAATTGTAACAGTTAGTGGTTTATAGAAATACTTGCAGTAAGGTAGCACGGGGGAGAGCTGAAGATGTAGTAGGATTAGCAGTCGGTGAACTGTTGAAGAGTTCAGTTTCTGTCTTAGAGGCCGTGTGCATGGACTGCTAGCCTTGTGGCGTTTTGATGTGGTGGTGGTTGGCTTCAGAGCGCTGTTGCTTCCTTGGAGGTCCCCGCCTAAGGGCCACGCCAAAGGGCCCTCTGGCGAGGCCCACCAGGCGCGGGTGCGCCCAATGGTGCTCCTTTTTAAAATCAGCTGGGCTGCCCTGATTGGGCAGGGGAAGACTGCAGGGCGTCCTTCTCTTCGCCAGGTGCTCGATCCCTCCTGGGAGAGCCGCGGCCAGGCGGGAAGTGGAGGAGGCAGCAAAAGGGAGCCTGCGCCCGATGGTTCTCCTTTTTAAAATCAGCTGGGCTGCCCTGATTGGGCAGGGGAAGACTGCAGGGCGTCCTTCTCTTCGCCAGGTGCTCGATCCCTCCTGGGAGAGCCGCGGCCGGGCGGGAAGTGGAGGAGGCAGCAAAAGGGAGCCTGCGCCCGATGGTTCTCCTTTTTAAAATCAGCTGGGCTGCCCTGATTGGGCAGGGGAAGACTGCAGGGCGTCCCTCTCTTCGCCGGGTGCTCGATCCCTCCTGGGAGAGCCGCGGCCGGGCGGGAAGTGGAGGAGGCAGCAAAAGGGAGCCTGCGCCCAATGGCGCTCCTTTTTAAAATCAGCTGGGCTGCCCCGATTGGGCAGGGGAAGACTGCAGGGCATCCCTCTCTTCGCCGGGTGCTCGATCCCTCCTGGGAGAGCCGCGGCCGGGCGGGAAGTGGAGGAGGCAGCAAAAGGGAGCCTGCGCCCGATGGCGCTCCTTTTTATGATTGAGATGTTTGAATACCTCTGTGGCATAAATGCACAGGTGGAGAGCCTCTTTTGACTGAAAGCAAGTTCTTCTATGAGGGGACATGGGATGAGGGTGAAAGGGGATAGATTCAGGAGTGATATGCGGAAATATTTCTTTATGGAAAGAGTGGTGGATCCATGGAATAGTCTCCCAGTGGAGGTGGTAGAGATGAGGACAGTACCTCAATTCAAAAATGTATGGGACAAACACAGAGGATCTCTAAAGGAAAAAAGGGAACTGTTGTAGTTGTTGACATGGAAGGACAGACTAGATAGGCCATGTGGTCTTTTTCTGTCGTCATTTTTCTATGTTTCTATGTTTCTCTCACCCACGTGATACCTCCTTTTCAAAATTGGCACCAACAACATAGTGCCCTTTCTTAATGGGGTGCTATGCTTTTGCTGCTAATGGAGCACTACTATCACTTTCTTGGGATCCCCTATGTGTGGAGCACATACCCCATAGAGTGGCCATCCTAATCCTTAAAAGACGAGGGGATGACGGAGGGAGGTATATTTTTATGGCAGGCCAGTTGTATGGGCAGAAACCTTTACTGGGAAATATATATGCTGCTAATGTCTACCATGTTTACTTTGAAGACTTTTTTGCCAAGATGTTATTTAAATTTCTCAAGTGGTGTTGGGAGCAATTTTAACATCATAGCAGATAGACATAGTAATTGTAGGCCCCTAAGGGTCTTACTGAGGAAAAACAGGGAGATGGCAGTAAAGTAATGCGAGAGCTGGGGCTACTGGACAGTTAGCGGATCTTGCACTTTAATGATAGAGACTTTACCATTTATATCCACTCTCATCAGAGCTATTAGCACATAGATTCTTTATTAATATCCAAATCATTGTTCTCTTATTTGAAAACTGCAGGGGTGATGGCAGTATCAGATCATACTCTGGTTGTGGTGGGGAGGAATCACCATTGGTACTTTCAATTGGTGGATGTATCCTGGGCTGATGAAGGATGATGAGTTCAAGAAGTACTTGGATGTGAAGTGGAAAGAGTATATAACATACAATAAGATGCCTGCAGACTCTCCTTCACTGCTATGAGCTGCTGATAAGACAGGTCATGAGAGGCCATATTATAGCTTATGAGGCTCATTAATGGAGAAGCTTACGTAGGTGGTACAGGAATATAAATGTTGCTATATTGGAAATATGACTCTGGAAAGTAGGCTGGAATTGAAGGAAATTCAGGTAGTGTTGGGTTGGCTACTGCACCAGAGGGCAGCCATATCACTTATTTATTATAAGTATCAGCTATATCAACATGGGCACAAAACTGGTAAGCTGCTTGCCCGATTCATTAGGCATTGTGGGTTGGTATGATAAAGAAATGAGTCAGGCCCTTATTGTGATCTTGGATTTTTGCATAAAAAAGACTCACAGGAGGTTGGGTCGTATAGGCCAATCTCATTGATCAATGTTAATGTTAAGATTTTGGCCTTGGTTCTCATACTAAGGTTGGGTTGTGGTTCTGCCTTATTTAGAGGCAAGGACAGCCCAAGAATATCTGCTGCCCTAGGCAAATCTTCAGCCATGTGCCCCCCGGATGGCTCAGGGTCCCACAACCCCTTGGAGTGGCTCAGAATCCTGCACCCCCCCCCCGATGGTGCAGGCTCCTGTGCCCCGAGTGGCCCAAGGTACTGCACTACCCTAGGTGGCCTAGGGTTCTACCCCCCATAGCCCTGCACCTCCTCTTCCCTTCCCTATCCTACCCTCATAATTTAACATCTCCCTTTCTCTCCCCCCCCCCAACATGTCCAGCATCTCCTATTCCCTTCCCCCTAACCCAGGTGTCCAATCTTCTCTTCCTTTCCTGTCCCTTCCCTCCCCTCCCCCCACCCCAGGTGTCACAAGTGGAAGACTGCAGCAGATCTGGAGGAGGTGATATCACGGCCCCTCCACATCCTTCAAGGCAGTGGCAGAGCAAACCAGTATTGGTATAGCCACAGACCTTGAAGCGCCTACACATGTGTATGCACTTATCGCCAGATGTTCCTGCCCCCACCAACAGGAGGTTCGCATTGGAGGATGCCGTTTTGGCAGGTACTGCCTTGAAGAATGTAGCAGAGCCATGGCACTGCCCCCAATGCTTGCTGCCCTTGGCAGATGCCTAGTCCATCTAGTGGACAGGATGGTCCTGTCTTGTGGTAGAGGACCAAACTGGATTTATGAAAGGGAGAAACAGGATCCATAATGTGCATAAACTCATAGAAGCCCTCATTGGAGCACAGGGATTAGTATTGAGTCTAGATGCAGAAAAGGCATTTGATTAGGTGACCTGGAGTTATGTTTTGGTTGTTGGGGCAGTGGGGCAAAGGGAATGTCCTGTTAAGTTGCATTCAGTTACTATACTCCAAGTATTTAGGAAGCCACTGTGTTTTCCCGCTCCTGATACTATTTAAGAATCTAGAAGTTCACTCTAAGTAGCGTTCTATGTAAAAGTATACCATTAAATTACTCTATGTTCTATGTAAAAGCATATAGTTAAGTTATGCTAGAAACCATTTTGACTTTCAGATAAAGCAATACTTAAAGAAATTTAAGTAAATAAATAAATAAATAAAATTGAATGCTCAGTTACTAATAAAAGGCTAGTGATGGAAGAGCTTGCCCTGATCAGGGGGACATGACAAGGGTACTCACTGTCCCCATTTCTCTTTGTGCTTATGTCAGAGCCATTAGTGATCAGAATCTGACAAGCACCTGGCATTGCAGGTATAGAAACATGACGGCAGAAAAAGAACACATAGTCTATCTAGTCTGCCCTCCTATATCATAGTCCCTTTTTTTCCTTTAGAGATCTTCTGTGTTTGTCCCATGCTTTCATGAATTCAGACAATGGGGTATGTTTACTAAACTGCGTTAGTTTGATTCGCGTTAGGAGCCGCGGTAGAGCCAGAAATCCCAAATAAGGACATGGGCAGTACATCGTTACCGATAAAGCGTGTTACAGAAATTAACGAGCGTTAGAGGGCGCCATGGCGCGTTACCGCGTGTTAAACCTAAGAAGGCGCACAGACGCAAAACACTGAAACAGAGCTGTAGCACAATGGTTACTGCACTGACTGATGATACAGGTGGCATGGGTTTGATTCCCCAGTGTGCCTAATGCATAAGGCTGGCTGAGGCATCATCCTGTACATTTAGGTAATGAATGAGGAGGCATTTTACGTTTATTTTCAGTAGTGTTGCCAGCAAACATACCCTCACAGTGGCGTAACCTAAGGTGCCGCATAAGGCACCCCATAACGCACTCCATAGGCTACATTATAAAGTGCACTGTCCACTGAGGCACCCCATAATGTCCCCCATAGAACACCCTATAAGGCACCTTATAGGGCGCCATATAAGGTGCCGCATGGGGCGCCTTATGAGGCACTGTAAGGTTACAGTACGCTGAGGGGTTGTCGCTGGCAGCACTAATATACATTAAAAATAGACAATGCTGCAGACAGCCTTATAAAATAACCCCATGGTGGGTTTGAACCCATGACCACTGGCCCCACAGGTAGTGAAGGAACCACTGGGCTACAGCCCCATAGCTGCTAACAACCCCCTGGCTGCCTACTGAAGGGTGTCAGGCCACCACTCAAACCACCCGCTGTGTTGGCCAGGATCTGGGTCAACGCACCCATACCCATGGTGCACTGTACATGCAGATCAGCAGTCCAGAGATGAACACAAGATGGGGTATGCACCCCCACAGCACCCTGGCCCGGTAGGGCGAGATGACCGTGTGCGTCACTGCCACAGAGTAGCAACAGACAGTAGCCCAACAGGGTGCCCCATAAGGAGCTTGAAAATGTGCCCAGTAAGGCAGCCTCAGCCATAGCACAATGGTTAATACACTGACAGATGGTGCAAGGGTTGTGAGTTCAATCCCCCTGTGGGTTTAAGGACTAAAGCTGGCTGAGACATTACTTTTACACTAATTCAGTGCTGTCTGAAGTGGTTTGTTTTGTACGTTTAAGAAGTGCTGCTGGCAAACACACGCTCACAGGGCCGTAACCCAAGGTGCCACATAAGGTACCCTACAAGGCACACCAGAGGATACAGTATAATGTGCACTGTCCGCCAGGGCGTGGTACAGGGTGCCTCATAGGGCACGTTATAGGGTGCCCGATGAGGCACTGTGAGGGTGGTGTTGCTGGCAGCAGCAATGTAAAGTAAAAAAAAGAAAATGCCTCAGACACCCCCACCAAATAACACCACTATGGGATCAAACCCATGACCTCTGGCCCCCACAGGCAGTGAAGTAACATTTTGCCTATATCGCTAGTGCGACAAACAAATCCCTAATAACGATGTGGCCAGCCTATGGAGTAGAACTGTCCAATGTCAAAACCCCCCACCCCAGATAAACTACAGTTTCACTACATACAAACAAAGAAGGCTTGGCAGTGAAACAAACCAAGGTCTCAGCAAACAAGGGCACATGGCCAAGACCAAGGCCTAGATCATTACCAAATACAGAAAGCCCAATAACATCACAGACCTTTGCATACACGAAAGCTACTGGCAAAAGCAAAGGAAAAAACAAACTCACTATGAATATGTGGATAAAGAATATCCAGGCGCCTGTTCCCCCAGCACCAACAACCCCCTTGACTGCCCACTGAAGGGCGCCAGGCCACCACCCAAACCGCCCGCTCTGTTGGCCAGGATCTGGGTCAACGCACCCATACCCATGGTGCACTGCACATGCAGATCAGCCGTGTACAGATGGTCATATGTTGAGGTGTGCCCCCCCCCATCACCTAGGACTGGTGGGGGGTCCTGACCATGTGCATCCCCACAGCACCTCGGCATGGTATGGGGAACAGACCGTGTGTGGCACTGCCACAGACAGTCACATTGTGCGGGTACTGTGCCCACCCTGAGGTTGAGGTGGGGCGCCCAGCACCTTTCATGGCTGAAATACACCATGCTGCAGGTCCCCATCAGTGTGTGATAGGTAGTTCTGTTAGACCAGAGCTACTCAATTCCAGTCCTGGTGGCCCGCAACCCTGCAGGTTTTTGGGATATCCCTAATGATATGCATGAGATATATATGCATTAGAGATAGCCTGCCAACCTGACTGGTGTTTGGTCCTCCAGGACTGGATTTGGAGACCCCTGCCTTACACCTCTGTCATTTAAGATTGTAAGTGGGCAAGGTGCAGATGTCCAAGACATCAAAAAGATTAGAATTTGTCACATTCCTCCTTGCTTCTCACCACCACCAAAATATTGTCTATTAGACAACTTTTTGGTGGTGTTGAGAATCTAGGAGGAATGTGACACATTCTATCTACCCTTTTGATGTCTAGAACAGTGTTTCCCAACCCAGTCCTATGGGGCACACCGGCTAGTCAGGTTTTCGGGATATCCCTAATGACTATGCATGAGATATATATGCATTAGAGATATCCTGCCAACCTGACTGGTTTGTGGCCCTCCAGGGCTGGATTTGGAGACCCCTGCCTAACACCTCTGTCATCTAAGATTGTGAGTGGGCAAGGTGCAGATGTCCAAGACATCAAAAAGGTATATAGAATGTGTCACATTCCTCCTCACTTCTCACCACCACCAAAATATTGTCTATTAGACAACTTTTTGGTGGTGGTGAGAATCGAGGAGGAATGTGTCACATTCTATATACCCTTTCGATGTCTAGGACATCTGCACCTTGCCCACTCACAATCTTAAATGACAGAGGTGTAAGGCAGGGGTCTCCAAATCCAGCCCTGGAGGGCCACAAACCAGTCAGGTTGGCAGGATATCTCTAATGCATATATATCTCATGCATAGTCATTAGGGATATCCCGAAAACCTGACTGGCCGGTGTGCCCCATAGGACTGGGTTGGGAAACACTGGTCTAGAACATCTGTACCTTGCCCACTCACAATCTTAAATGACAGAGGTGTAAGGCAGGAGTCTCCAAATCCAGCCCTGGAGGGCCACAAACCAGTCAGGTTGGCAGGCTATCTCTAATGCATATATATCTCATGCATATCATTAGGGATATCCCAAAAACCTGCAGGGTTGCGGGCCACCAGGACTGGAATTGAGTAGCTCTGTGTTAGACACACCTAGGATACATCTGTGTCCTGCTGTATGTCTCAGTCATGTCTAGTCCCTATGGGCGATGATGCACCCAGAATAGTGCATATCCTGTGTTGGTGCCATGGTTACCTACTGTAGGTGAAGGGGGGGGGGGGGTATGGACCCATAGGCAGATTATGTACCACCACACATCCCACCCTCTAGGGCTCAGGGTGGGAAACAGGAGCACCCACCAATAGATCCACAGTCTACCTCCCTGCAATGGTAGCAGTAGAGGGGACCATCAACCCCAGGCCTGCTGGGGAACAGACAGAGCACTATGCATCCATAACACAATGGCAGACAGACAGCAGGTCTGGAAATGCTCAGCTGCCACCCACCATTATCTGACATTCTCCAGCAGCAAGCCTCCAGCCGCTGCACCCTGCAAGGTGTTCCAGCAAGACACATACTAGCTGTAGACAGTCAGCCAGCTAGTCCATAGTGCATGGTCCTGGGGGAGATGCATGCACCCAGAACAGGGATGTCAGCATACACACCAAGCAGATAAGTCAGTGATTGGGCCCCAAAAAGAAACCCATAAATATCACATGAGAGAAATGACATATAGTACTATGGGGGAACCTAGCCATGCAATGGTCACTGCTCAGTAAGGGTGAGAGTGACCTCCCATCAGGACATGCTATGGCCACCCTGTCCATGCAGGTGGTGGCCAGGCACTACAATGTCCGAGCCATTGCCCTATGCCGTGTGCAGATGCATCCAGGTCAGGCCACCCTATCCAGGCTATTCCCACGGTACCTTGCTCCTCATTATGCACATTGGCAGGCCAATACTGGCAACAGTGCTAGCAGTGAGGGCTATGGAGGGTGTTGGCAGCCACCACACACTGGATAGACAGACACACACTTCCCACACCTATGCCAGCATTGTGCAACTATAGAGGTGTTGGGCAGCCCAGGCCACCACACCAGTCCTGGGCACAGTGCAGGCATGGCTATGGTACGCAGTACTGTAGGAGTCACTCCCCAGATTGGTAAACACTGTCAGACACCAGACCTGTAGCACACTCCACAGACATCAGAAAGGTTGCTATGATGCAGCTCACTCAGAAAATTGTACTTAACCTAGGAATTGCTATCTGCCAGTAATCATAGCAACCTTTTGATAGATGTGTACCATATTCCCCGGTTTAGGGCGGCATTACTAAGGTATGCAAGTGCTAGTATTGGGAGATGCACGCAGAGCCCAAAGTCCTGCCTCTCCAGGAGGCTTTGGATAATGGGACCTGTGGGCGCGGGTGTGTCTGCCCCTGCTGGCTGCTGCTTTACGGCAGAGGTTCCCAACTCCAGTCCTGCGGTGCCAAACACTGTTTGGGTTTTCATGCTGTCCCTCATGAATATGAATGAGATACATCTGCATACCATGGGGGTGGTACATAGAAATGCAGCACAGGCATCTTTATCAGAGGCAGCATGGATCCGGAATGGTGTTAGGCCCTCCAGGACTGCATTTGGGAGACTCTGCTCTAGGTAATGTGCATGTTTATGGTGTCTGTGCTCTGTAGGGTAGAATGTAGGTGTTTTGGGCATGTTTACTTCATCTGCAATAAAGGTGCTGTCTGTATTAGCAAGTTGTAGTAGTGGGTAAAATATGGGGACTGGGTTGGCAGGAACCACAGCTGGGACTTGAACCTGTGACTCTCTGCTTCTGAATACACTGGTCTTGTGCACTGCACCACCTTGTTGTCACAGAGTCAGTACATTCCTTGGTGATACCATGACTGTTCGTCAGACAGGGCCCGGCTGTTGCAGTACACGGCACCCACCTACACAGGGCTAGGCCACGGTCTGCTCTGGGCAGCTGCCACTGCCCCCTCCACCACCAGTATCCCTCAGCCACCATGCTGACATGCCCTTCTGCTGGTGGTGTTGGTGGTGCGCAGTCTCAGGCCATCCAGTGTGCAGGTAGGCGGCTGCCTATAGTGCGGGTTCTGGGATAGGGGTGCCTGCATAGACGTCGACGCTTCCCCCAGCCCCGCCTGCCAATGTTCCGTGCTCTTGGGGGTGGCTGTTGGGTACTATCCCCTGTGACACTGTGGGAAACACAGTCGTGCCCATGTTGGTCTTCAGCAGTTGCTGTCTGGCTGCTCTGCTGTTTCAGCATTCGTATGGGCCACCTAGGCATCACCCTAGTCCGCACTGTGGCCCAGCTCCACCACAGCATGTGCCTCCTGCGGCCCACTGTATCCCCTTCTCCGGCATCTGTCCAGTTGCCGTTCCGACATGCCCGCCCTGATGTTGCGGGACATGTGCACGCCATAGGAACCCTGTCCGATGGTGGGGAAAACCCTGAGCAGCGTTATTTCACTGTGGGCTCATTCACCTTGTATGGGGACGGAGTATAGACCCTTCCACGATTTATATCTTTTCTATGGAGCTTACTCGGGGGGGGAGGGGTTGATGTTTCTCATTGATACCACTATTGGCCAGCTTGGTTATGGTTTTTTCCAGTTTGTTGGGGTCATTTTCAGTGTTTATGTGCCCTTTTGTTTTGTGCACATGTATCACACTTATCACGTTTTTTAGGTTTCCCTGCCTGGGCTGTACATTGCTGAAACTGAAATGGTTTCTCTCCCCTGTAATGTGCATTTAACGGCGTTGGAATTGAGCTCTTCAGATCAGCGCGTTAGTGTGAAGGGAGCTTCTCCCCGCCCACTCTCCGCCCATTGACCCCTTCTCTCTGCCCTCTCTCCACCTTCTGCGGTGTTTTACCGTGCCGCGGGAGTTTACAATCGTTAACTACGGTTAACGCACGTTATGTAACGTTAACGATCGTTCACACGTCATAACATGCGTTATGACGCGCGAACGATCGTTAACGTTACATTACGCGCGTTATGTACCGTTACCGCAGTTTAGTAAACATACCCCAATGTCTTCCTCTCTACTACCTCCACTGGGAGACTACACGCATCTACCACTCTTTCTGTAAAGAAATATTTCCGCATATTACTCCTGAGTCTATTCCCTTTCACCCTCATCCTAAGTCGCCTCATAGCAGGGCTTGCTTTCAATCGAAAGAGGCTCTCCTCTTGTGCATTTATGCCACAGAGGTATTTAAACGTCTCTATCATATCTTCTTTATTCCGCCTTTCCTCTAACGTGTACATAATAAGATCTTTAAGTCTGTCCTCATATGCTTTATAATGAAGACCAAGAATCCTTCTGGCTTTTGCCATTGCCTTTTCTACCTGTTTATCCACTTTAAGATCATCAGGAACAGTCACGCCCAGGTCCCGCTCTTCTTTTGTGGATAGAAGTACTTTACCTCCTACACTGTACCGCACCCTTGGATTGTTGCAGCCAAAGTTCATGACCCTGCATTTTTTTACATTGATTCTCAGCTACCAAATTCTTGACCATTCTTCAAGTTTAGCTAGATCCCTCCTCATGTTATCTACTCCTTCCTATATAAATTGATCTCTTAAACTTAAAAAGTGGCATTTTTGAAAGGATGTCCAACTCCAATCGGGGAAATCCAGGGAGGAATGTGCAGAAAAACATCAGGGACATCTATGTCTCTGGCCGATTTCAGGAATCAAGATGTCCCCAACGTGAACATATATTCAGACAGCCACATAGATGTCTCCATTAGGAAAGTGGGGTCAGGGACATCCATCTCAGGAAAGTTAGTATAATCGGACGTTTAATGGCATAGCAAAATGTACACATCAGCTCCCATTCTTTGTCAATGTTCGTTGACATATTATAAACTACAGGGGGTATTGGTGTAGCTTCTTCTCCATACCTTCCAGATGTTTGCCTGACAAAACATGCACTTTAAAGATGCCTGTTTGAATGTGCAGAAGGTTTAACCTTAAACACAACTCGGGACGTCCAGGGTGTTTCTGAGAGCAGGCAGAGATGTCCATTTTCTTAGGAATGCTCTGGCCACATCTCCGCCATGCCCTCATTTAGACCTGGATGCTCTCACGCACTGTCCACAGAACCAGCTTCTAAAATGGCTCTGAAAATGTGTATGTTTGCCGTTCATATTTTGCTAATCATTGAGGAGGCTCCTGGAAATCTGCATGGAGTTTTAGTTTTGCTTAGACAGTTCATGACATTCACTGGATTAAAGCTGTTATATGTCACTATATCGATAGATCCTAATCTGCTAGAGAGACAGCCTGGAGATTTCCCATTTCATGAAAAAGTAAAAAACCTGGGGGTCTGAGCAGGACCGTACCAAGCTAGAAATGCACCCTAAGTGACTAACAAATCTGGTGCCCCCTCCACATAATCATGTTCAGTAACTCATTATTTCTGAGCTTTAGAAGCCCAGTGATGATATCTGTACTTCTTCCGTGCTTGTGCCCTGTGCGGCCACGCCACTCGCACAGCCCTTGGTATGGCCCTGAGTCTGGGTACCAAGGAACCTGAACCATCCATACAAATTAATGTTACTGATGTTATCACCCAAATGAGTAGGCAGTTAGAGTTGTGGAAGGATTTGTCACAGTCATAGTTTGGTAGATGTGCATTGTTCAAAATGGTTGTGATACCACTGTTGCTTTATATGTTGCAACTTCTCCCATATCAGCTTACCTGGGAAGATTTGGATAGATGCGATGTTGTGGGGACAGAGATGGATCTTCTGGGTGAGTTCTCATATCCCGGGTATCTGCCGATTCATTGTCCGAGGCATCGGAGTCCAAAGACTCAAAGTACCGACGGGCAGGATGTTCACACTGTACCCATACTCAATCAAAATTGGAAGTTGATGGTGGTGGCGCCGAAACCTCGGTACTGGAAATGGATTCAAGGGCCAGCTTGGGTGGTAGCGTAGTATGCGGCAAAAAAGTCGATGCAGGTTGTGCCGGTACCGGTGCCTGAGGGATCGACTCTAAAGACTTTACTGGTACGGAGGCCGCCAGTAAGGCCGCTAATTTCCGCTCGATGGCCAGGATATGTTGATCCATGGAGCTTGCTGAAGCTTGGGTATTGGTACTGGAATTGCGGGCCACGATCCCTGAGCATTACACCAAGAGCTCTCTGGAGGTGGAGGCCTTGGGAGCATCCTGGGACCCCACTAAGGCTTTGGAGGCAAGGTCCTCCCGCCGACGTTGTTTGGCCGGAATATCCCCCTCCAGGGCAATGCCCAAGGCATCTCGATGCTTAGAAGGCGATCTACCCTTGGAGGGCCGACCAGTCTTTGAAGATAATTTGTTAAATGAAGATAATTTTTGAACTGTATGTCAGGAACTCATTTCACCTTGCTTCAATTGCTGCAACATAATTTATCAGGTATTTCCAGCTTTCAGGGTTCTTCAATTGGCCTAGAAAACTGTTGCTAGAATTCTCTTGTGGCAGCCAATGATAGCACACTATCCCTTTAATGAGCCAGCTTCACTTACTCCCTATTGTTTGCAAAATACAGTATAAGGTACTGCTAATGGTTTTTAAAACATCTCATTGATTGTCAGCTGATTGCTTATCAGATTTTTTGCAGGAACATGAATCTAATCAACAAACCAAAACATGTTCATGGAATTTATTTATTTTATTTATTTATTTCAACTTCTTATATACCGCACTCTTTGACATCAGCGCGGTTTACAAATAACAGAAAGGAACCAGAACAACAGGCTGTTTGGTATTACATATAACAGGAGTATCAACTTGGATAACATGGGAGAACTATTTACATGGAGTATATAATCTATTAGCTAGATAGCATGCTCGAACTATTTACATAAAATTAGCAGTGATGCTTGGAACAAGAGGGATATTGTGGATTATACTAGGGTGAGGTTGTTATGTTACGGTTCATGTAGGGTAGTATTTGATGAAAAGGTGCAGTTTAAGGGCCTTTCTGAACTGGGTTAGGTTGGTTATGGCGCGGAGATCAGGTGGGAGAGCATTCCAGTATTTTGGTGCGCTAAACATGAAAGCTCTGTTTGATGTTGATAGGCTGCACGTTGTTATAGCCTTTGGGGTTGTTAGTGAGTTTAATGCTGCATGTCTCCTATTTCTATTTGATGGGACGGATTGGATGAGTTTGGTAAGTGATGTGGACGATAAACCATTTAAGGCCTTAAATGTGAGAATGAGGGTTTTGAATGTAAGTCTTCCGTGTATAGGGAGCCAATGGAGCTCTTTGAGGATAGGTGTGATGTGTTCACTTCTGGCCGCTCCTAGAAGAACCCTGGCAGCGGTGTTCATTGCGAGTTGCAAGGAGCTTATGGTGGATTGTGGGAGTCCTTGTAGAATGGAATTGGCGAAATCGAAGTGCGGCAGTATCAGTGCTTGGTAGATGGTTCTGAAGTCTTCGTGGTCTAGTAGGGGACCATCCTCATGGATTAAGAGCATTCAAGTAGTTTGTATGTGTGTGGCAGGGATAGCCTGCATGAGTCTCCTATAAGGAAAAGAACCCAGTATCCCATAAGAGCTTATATGGGTCAAGAACATCGTTGTTTGTTGGAAGGAATACCTAGGCTAAATCCTAGAAAGAAAAACTGTAAAGGATCTGGGCAAGGATTTAGAAAACCCTCAGTAGAAAGTAGGGCAAAGGGGCAGATCTGTGACTGGATGGTTTTCCAGGGGCCTGGGGAGGACAGTGGGGCTGACATAACTCCCTGGGAATACAAGCAGTACTTCTGGCAGTCCCCGGAGACCAGCATGGCTCCTGTCTGGAATCAATCTCCACATGAGCTATATACAATCCAGGAATTACCTAAATTTATGGAGCTAGAAGTAGCTGAACCACCTGGCAGGTTACTTGAAGAAATGGAGTATCAGGAGGCCGGGGACCAAAGTGCATGAGTTGACTTGCTTGATCTTTTACCGATATACAAATACTAGAGTCAGGTCTAGTGAAAGAGTGAACTGCAATCCAAAATCAAAACTGTGAAAAATCCACTCTATACCGATATAAACTGGGCTGTAAGGAATGCCTAAGGGAGGTGTGAGCAGAAGGTTTCCCCAGCCCTACTCAAGCACATGCAGAAAGAGTAAAGGTTTGCCCAGAAGTGAAGAGTGGCATGAAATGGGACTTGTGACTTGAACTATTTCCAAAGTTTTGATTGATTTCCGACAAGGGGTGCACAAGAAGTAAAACACCTTGAGGGTAGAAAGATTGAGAGGGAAGGGCAGCCCTATTGCTCCACAGGACAGCAGCTAGAAAATCCAGACCGGCTCAATTTGCAGCCATGCGAGTTCTGAAAGGTTGCTGAGCCCAGGACAGACTGACTTTTGAAAGTTTCTTTTTGTTGTTGTGGTTGGCTCTGGCTTATAATTTGCCTCCTTGCTGGATATAAAGGACTGATGAAAGCTGAAGGATTCTAAGCACTTTTAAAGTTTATTTAAAAGTTTGTGGAATAACCCAGCTGCAAGGGCTCACTGGGAGTTTTGCACTGGTTTCAACCTGCTGGACTGTGACCATAGCTCTGGATGAGACTGTACAATTCTAGGGCAGGCCTTGTAATGCAGCAAAGCTGTCTAGAGGACAGAAATTCACAGAGCCACTGCTTCTCCAGCATAAACTATTCATTCTATTTTGAGATAAAGAAAAATAAACCAGAGCTGTAGGGTGCCAAGTGCTTTATTAAAAGTGCCACACCAAGAAGCCTTGGAATATTACAGCGGCAGCAGACAACACACCCCAAAGAGGGAATGCCAAGAGCCCTGCACATACCAGTTGGCATTTATGTATTATGCACCTTTATTAGGAAATGTGCTTCCAAATAATATTCATGCAATAACCGATATTAAATTGTTTTGTAAGGAACTAAAGACATATCTGTTTACGGAATATTATGGAGTTACTGAGGTTAGTGAAACTATATCATCCAACACTGTAATATGTCTTATGTCTGATCTGTTTTTATTTTAATTTAAATGTTTAATGTGATTTACTTTAACCAGCATGATAAAAAGGGATATAAACTGTGCAAATAAATAAATACATAAATAATAAGATTCGAATGGATAGGATGAGCTAAGTTTGCCCAGCCTAAGGAACTGAGTGGTTTGGGGATGTCAAATTTTCAGTTATATAATGTCTGCCAGCTGTGATATATATGGGAATGTGTAACATGTGAATATAAATATTGCATACCAGGCTTATGGGGGAGGGGGGTTTGTGGTTCCATACACCCCACTATATTTTATACATAGGGGTTGAGGTGGACCCCAGAAAGCTCTTGAGTGGGAAGTGTTGATGAAGCCTGTAGTGCTAGTTTGGCATTATTTTAGGAAACTGAGTGAGGGGAGACTTCCGCATTTCTGCCCCTAGAATGTAATGGAAATTTTTGGCTAGGGTTGGGAAGAGTAGTATATCAGTACTGGGCAGTGGCGTTCCTAGCCCCCTCAGCACCCAGGGCAGGCGCTGCTGGGATTCACATGCCCCCTCTCCGCTGGGCACTCGAAAGCCCTACAGCAAGCCAGCTTTAGGGTATGATTGCCATGCTGTCTCTGTGGACACTGTGGGGGTGTACCCCCTCCCAGCCAGCACCCAGGGCGGTCTGCATCCACTGCCCCACCCTTGGTATGCCACTGGTACTGGGCACAAAGAGGATTGACTTGAATTGGAAATCTACTCACAAATATGGTTTGTACAAGTCCCAGTTCTTTGCTTATCTTCAGATTGACACTATTTGGCCTCTGTTAAATGGGTTGCAGGCTCATTAGAAGAGGAATGGGATTTAGCAAAGGACATGCATCCACATGTAGCCAAGAAGAACATTGATACAAGGCTGGACAAAGGGTCAGAAAGACGTATCTGGGGACAAACTATGCTTAGCAGTATAAAAGGCATGGTGGGTTCTCAACATGATTTTAAATTGAATTCTAAATACCAGTGCCACTCGTAAAATATAGGTATAACCTGACTAAGCTTGTTAAGCCCATATAAGAGGCTGGCTACTTTGTTTGAATCCTTTTTATATACCTGGGAAAATTCTGCATAACTGTGCAACACAGAATTTGAATAGCAGTAGGAGTGTACTACCATCCGCATGGCCAGATTAAACAGATGAATGATGAAATGCTAAAGGAAATCACAGAGGCTAACAAAAGTTACAACACAGTTATAATGAGTGATTTCAATTACCCCAACATCGACTTGGTCAGTGTCACTGCAGGACATGCTAGGGAGATAAAGGGGTATGTTTACTAAACTGTGTTAGTGCAAATCGCGTTAGGAGCCGCGTTAGTGAAAGGAAAGCCAAAAAAGGACATGGGCGGGACATCGTAACGACTAACGCGCGTTCCAAAAACTAACGCGTGTTACAGGGCGCCGTGGCACCTTAAGCATATGAAGGCGTACAGACACAAATCATTGAAACAGAGCTGTAGCACAATGGTTAGTGTACTCACCGCTATTACAGGCAGCATGGGTTCGAGTCCCCAGTGTGCCCAACGCAGAATGCTGTCCCAGGCAGCACCCTGTACATTACATAGGGAATGAGGAGGCATGTTTTTCTTTACGTTCAGTAGTTGTTAGTGAAACACACTCTCGCAGTGCGCATAGCCATGTACGTTGGTACATGCGTGGCTGCATGCGTTGTTACGGGCGTAGCCCCGTGCGTGGGTACGTGTGTTTTTACCAGCGTGGGCACCTTATAGTACAGACACTTTAGGGTGTCTTGCACTTATGCACTATGCGAACAGATGTACGTGTGATGGCCTATGGTTTATCAGAGCCTGAGAGCAGGCGCTGGATCTTCCCAGGGTTGGATCGTGCCAGTCACACCCATGATGCACTGCACATGCAAATCAGCTGTCCACAGATACACACCATGGGGAATGCACCCCCACAGCACCTCGGCCTGGTAGGGGGAAGTGACCATGAGCACCCCCACAGCACCTCGGCCTGGTAGGGGGTACTGACCGTGTGTTGTACTGGCACAGAGTAGCTACACACCATCACATTGTGCTGGTACTGTGCTCACCCTGAGAGTGCAGTGAGGCGCCCAGCACCAGGTCCAAAGCAGTGTTAATGTGTGAGATAGGTAGTGTCTGCACAAACACCTTGTAGTCAGGTGTAGCCCCCATGGACCCCTAGGTGGCTCATGTACCACCCCCCCCCCCCCCCCCGTGCCAAGGGTGGCAAACAGGGTCTCCTAACAATAGATCCACCTTCTACCTCCCTGCAAAGGTGGCAGTAGAAAGGAACATCAACCCCAGTTCTGGTGGGGAACAGACACCCCACAGGGCAGGCACCGCAGCTCTGTAGGCAGACAGACATCAGGCTTGGATATGGTAAGCTGCACCCCACCACTATCTGATATACTCCTGCAGCAAGCCATCAGCCACTGCACCCTGCAAGCCACTCCATCAAGACACATACCAGCTGCAAACAGTCTGCTAGTTAGTCCATAATGCATGTGCCCAGTGGATATGCATGCACCCAGAACTGGGATGTCAGCATACACAGCAAGCAGATAAATCAGTGACTGGGCCCCAAAAGGAAACCCATATCTATCACATGAGAGAAATGCTATATAGCACTATGGGGGTGCCTAGCCATGCTGTGGTCACTGCACAGTCAGGGTGAGAGTGATCTCTCAGCAGGACATACTGAGGTCACCCTGTCTGTGTAGGTGGTGGCCGGGCACTAAAATGTCCCAGTCAGTGCCCTATGCCCTGTGCAGATGCACCCTGGCCAGGCCACCCTGTCCGGCCTATACCCATGGTACCTTGCTCCTCATTATGCACATTGGCAGCTCAATACTGGCAACATTGCTGGCAGTGTGGGCTGTGGAAGGTGTTTGCAGCCACACACACTGGATAGACAGACAGACACCCCCACACCTATGCCAGCATTGTGCAACTATAGAGGTGTTCAGCAGCCATACCCACCACACCAGTCCTGGGCACAGTTCAGGCATGGATATTGTACGCAAGACTGTTGGGGGTCACTCCCCATGGTGGTACGCACTGTCAGAGACCAGACCTGCAGCACACACCACAGACAGCAGAATGATTGTTATGGTGGAGCTCACTGAGCAAACTGTGCTTAATCTAGGAATTGATATCTGCCAGTTATCACAGGAAACGTTTGATAGCTGTGTACCATATACCCAGATGTAGGGTGGCATTGCTAAGGTATGCAACTGCTAGTATTGGGAGATACAGGCAGGGCTCAATGTCCTGCTTCTCCAGGAGGCATTGGCCAATGGGGCCTGTGGGTGTGTCTGGCCCTGTTGGCTGCTGCTTTACGGCAGAGTTCCCCAACTCCAGTCCTGGTGTTCCAAACCTGTTCGGGTTTTCATGCTGTCCCTCATAAATATGCATGAGCTACATCTGCATGCCATGGGGGTGGTGCATAGATATGCAGCACAGGCATCTTTATTAGAGGCAGCATGGAACCTGAATGGTGTGGGACCCTCCAGGACTGCAATTGCGAGACTCTGCTCTGGGTAATGCGCCTGTTTCTGATGTCTGTGTTTGGTGTGGTATAGTATAGGCGTATTAACCATGCGTATGTTCTCTGCAATAAAGGGGTGTCTTTACTATCACTGTTTAGTGGTGGGTAAAACTATGGGGACTGGGTTGGCAGGAGCCCCAGCTGGGATTTGAACCTGTGACCCTCTGGTTTTACAGGCATTGGCTGTGTCTGTTGCACCACACTGTGGCCACAGAGATGGTGCAGTCCCTGGAGATAGTTAAAGCGGCCTGATGAGTCAGAAACCCTGCTCTGCACAGGTTTACTGTGGGCTCATTTACCTTGTATGGAGACAAAGGTGCACATAAACCTCAAAACAGACCTCAAAAAAAGGGGCAAACATCCATAACCAAGCTGGGCAACAATGATATCATTGGGTAACATTACACACCACTCCCAGGAAAGCTCCATCACAATGAAATGATCTTTGAAAGGGTCTACGGAGCGTAGACCCTTCCAAACATCATTTCTTTCTTTGGTGCTTTCCAGGGAGTATTGCTCATTGTTGCCCATTGCTATCACTGTTGCCCAGCTGAATTGTGCTTTTTACAATGTTTCTTGTGGTCATTCTTAAGGTTTTATGTGAACTTTTGGTCTTTGCACATGTATCACACTGCTCACGTTTTGTAGGTTTCCCCGGTTTTGCTGTACATTGCTGACGGAAATGGTTTCTCTTCCCTTTAATATGCCTTTAACGACAGGTTTTCATTCGCGTTGGAATTGAGCTCAGAAATTCAGCGCGTTAGTATGAGGGGAGCCTCTCCCCGCCCACTCTCCGCCCATTGACCCCTTCTCTCCGCCCACTCTCCACCTTCTGCGCTGTTTTAACGCGCCGCGGAGGTTTACGATCATTAACTGCGGTTAATGCGCGTAAGGTACGTTTAACGATCGTTAGCACGTCAGAACGCGCGTTCGGACATGCTAACGATCGTTAAACGTACTTTACGCGCGTTAATCACGATTACCGCACTTTAGTAAACATCCCCCAAAGTTTCTAGATGAAATAAATGACTGCTTCTTAGAGCAGCTGGTTCATGAACTGACTAGAAGGAAAGCTGTTTTGGACCTAGTCCTTAGTGGAACACACAGTCTGTTGCAAGAGATAATGGCGTTAAGGCCACTTGGCAATAGGGATCATAGCATGCTCACATTTGATTTAATAAATGGAGGGAGGGTGGCGAGGAAATCCACAGTACTGCCTTTTAAGTTTTAAATGGCAGACAATGATAAAATGAGGAAAATAGTTAAGGAAAAACTAAAAGGAGCAGCTGCAAAGGTTAAAGGCTTACATCAAGCATGGGTGTTGCTTAAAAATACTATCTTGGAAGCCTAGACAAGAAGTATTCCATGCTTTAAGAAAGGTGGAAGGAAGGACAAAAAACTGCAAGCATGGCTTAAAGGTGAGGTCAGAGAGGCTGCTGTAGCCAAAAAAGCATCTTTCAAGAAATGGAAAAAGAAGCCAAATGATGAAAACGGGAAACATCATAAATACAGGCAAGTTAGATGCAAGGCATTGATAAGGCAGGCAAAGAGAGAATTTACAAAAAAAAGCTAGCCATGGAAGCAGAAATGCATAATAAAACCCTTTTCAAATGCATTCATAGCAAAAAAAACTTATGAAAGAGTCAGTTGGACCATTAGATGATAGAGGAGTAAAAGGAGCACTAAGGGAGGACACGTCCATAGTGGAGAGACTGAATGCTTCAGTCTTTACTGAAGAAGATGCAGGTATTTAAAGGTGATGTATCAGAAGAATTAAAACAAATTTTGATATACCGGGAGGATGTATTACAACTATTTGATAAACTAAAGAGAAGCAAATCACTTGGACCAGATGGTATACATCTGAGGGTGCTGAAAGAACTGAAATATGAGATTGCAGACCAATTGTTAGTAATCTGTAAACTATCATTCAAATTATCTGTAGCATCTGATTAGAGAATGGCCAATGTCATGCCACTTTTTGAAAAGGATTTCAGGGGTGATCTGTGAAACTACAGACTGCTGACCCTGATGTCAGTACCGGGCAAAATAGTAGAAACCATTATAAAGAATAAAATTACCAAACATGTAGATAGTCATGGTTTAATGGGAGACAGCCAACATGGTTTTAGCCAAGGAAAATCTTATTTTACTAATCTGTTATATTTTTTGAAGGTGTGAATAAACAGATAAAGGTGAGTCAGTTGATATAGAATATCTGGATTTTCATAAAACTTTGGCAAGGTCCCTCATGAAAGACTCCTGGCGAATTTAAAAAGTGATGGATAGGAGGCAGTGTGTTATTGTGGATCAGGACATGGTTAAAAGATAGAAAGCAAAGAGTAGGGCTAAATGGCCAGTTTTCTCAATGGAGAAAGGTAAATCATGGAGTACCTCAGGGATCTGTGTTTGGCCCACTGCTTTTTAACATATTCATAAATGACCTAGAAATAGGAATGAGTGAGGTGATCAAAATTGCAGATGACACAAAATTATTCAAAGTTGTTAAAACACAAGAAGATTGTGAAGACTTGCAAGAGGACCTTAATAAATAATAATATCCAAATGGCAGATGAAATTTAATGTGGACAAGTGCAAAGTTATGCACCTAGGAAAGAACATCCCAAACTATGGTTACACGATGCAAGGTTCCACATTAGGAACCACCACCCAGGAAAAGGATAGGTGTCATCATGAATAATAAATTGAAACTCTCCGCCCAGTGTGCAGTGGCGACCAAGAAAGCAAATAGAATGCTAGGAATCATAGGGAAAGGAATGGAGAATAAAACCAAGGATATTATAATGCCTCTGTATCATTCCATGGTGCAACCGCACCTTGAATATTGTGTGCAGTACTGATTGCCATATCTTAAAAAGGATATAGCAGAATTAGAAAAGGTACGGAGAAGAACCACCAAAACGGTAAAGGGGATGGTAGGATACCCCTATGAGGAAAGGCTTTAAAGATTAGGGCTCTTCATCTTGGAAAAGTGATGGCTGAAGGGAGATATGATAGAGGTCTATAAATTAATGAATGAAGTCGAGCGGGTAAATATAGACAAACTGTTTACTCCATCAAAAAGTAGAAAGACTAGAGGACACACAATGAAGCTACAATGTAACCTATTTAAGACTAATCAGAGAAAATATTTTTTCACTCAACATGTAATCCAACTCTGGAATTCATTGCCGGAGGATGTAGTAAAAGTTGTTAGTGTAACTGGGTTTAAAACAGGTTTGGACAAGTTCCTGGAGGAAAGTTCCATAAACCATTATTAAAGAGGACCTGGGAAATCCACTGCTTACCCCAGAACAAGCATTGTGGAACCTTTGTACCTTTTAGGGAACCTGCCAGGTACTTGTGACCTGGATTGGCCACTGTTAGAAAGAGGATACTGGGCTTGATGGACTTTGGTCTGGCCCAGTATGGCATTTCTTTTGTTCTTATGTTGGGGAGAACTGCAGTTGGAGAGAGAAAAAAACTGAAGAGTAAAAAGGCAGAGGGAATTTCAGGTCTAGGGGAAGCGTTAGACCTTATGATGGGGGAATTCTGCACAAAAAATTACCAACAAAGCATGTAGAAATTTGCTGAATTTTCAAATACTCTGCACAGAGGTTTTCAAATATTGCTCAGAATTCCCCCAGAAGTATCTTTAGTAAGAGACCACTTATACCCAAGTGAGTTACCTTAATCAACCCGATTGAAAACTGCAGTATGGATAAGGTATTGAATAAGTTTCATCTTGAATAATGTTCTCACTGCCCATGTTTTCTTTAAATAAAAGAAATAGGAATAAATCAAGGAGGATACCTGTTCGTCAAAATGAAGGAATGAATCCAGTTTGACTTCTAGAACTGTAACCATATTTTTAAAAGCCACTGACACGCCCCGAATTTAGGATTGGCAGATGGAATAAGAGATCCTTGTGGAAACCGTATGGCCTCAGATTTATTCTTCTTAAGACTAACGGCTCTGTCTATTAAAATATGTTAGTTGCTACTGTGGGGCTAATGCGGAAAGACTGCCTGGTGGTACTAGCTGATACATTTGCATGATGTCTGCACTTACTGCGGTAGCTGCAGGCAAAGGCGGGATTAGAGTGAAGAGTAGGCAGGCCTGCTGGCTGCGCAACCACAGGAGATTGCCTCATGCGGTAGCTGCTCTAATTTGCAGGCTATGCGGATGCAGCTACCCCCACAAAGCCAGCATTTCCTCCATGGTACCTGTAGGGGAAATGCTGGGAACACCCCCTGCAGATACCGTGGGCCTTTTGCAACTAACCCAGTTCTTTTGCAGCTATCACTTCATGTTAGCTGTGAAAAGCTAACACGGTTTAGTAGACAGACCCCTTCGTCTATGTGTCTCAAGCCAACTGGCTGCTGTCTCTAAACAGTCATTCACTGGGGCTAAATCTGATACTGATGGATCACAGCTGAATGTCCTCTGCATATGAGGAGATCTCAGTCCCTACCCTGCAGTCAGAATCCAGCTCCATATTGTCCTATAAAGCAGCAATGTTGGCATATATTAATAAACAGTAAGACAGTTGTGGTCTTCAAAATGGATTTGGGAAAACATCAGGCATGCCTTTCGGGGTGATCCTTGGCCTTTCTCCCATGAAGTCCTTCTTTGTTTAGTGTGTGGCGTATGGTATGGGTTGAAACCAGGACTGGCCCGTCCATTGTGTGGGAATGTTCCCTGCACAAGGCTCCGCACCTCAAAGGACCACGCACCTGACCAGCTGCAGAGAGAGCCGAGGAGGCCCGAAGCCCCGGCTGACCTTTGAACAGCCACGGGAGTAAAGAGCGGTGTTTGTCTTCTCTCCCATGGCTGTGATAAAAAGGAACCCACTGGCATGCTGGCGGGCTCTTTTTTATCACAGCTGCGGGAGGAGACAAATGCTGCTCTTTACTCCCATGCTGTTCAGAGGTCAGCTGGGGCTTCGTGCCTTCCCAGCTCCCTCTGAAGCTGTTCTGACGTGAGACCCCTTTTGGTGTGTGGCTGGGGTGAGGACTGGGGACTAGAATGAGAATGGGGGGCTAGAGTAGGACGGAGGGCTAGAATGGAATGGGGGGGACTAGGGGCTAGACTGGGAATGGGGTCCAGGACTGAAAACAGGCTGATGTTGGGGGATGGGGGACTGGGATTGGAAGGGAAAGGATGCTGGGAGGGACTGGAAGAGAACTCATACTGAGGAGTTAGGACTGGAAATAGGCTGGGGATTGGGGGGGACTACGGGCTAGAATGGGAATGGGGAGATCCAGGAATGGAAATGGGCTGATGTTGGGGGAAGGGGACTGGAACTGGAAGGGAGCGGATACTGGGAGGAACTGGGAGAGAACTGAAACTGGGGGTTTAGGACTGGAAATGGGCTGTGGATGGGGGACTGGGACTAGAAGGGAGTGGATGCTGGGAGGGGCTGGAACTAGAGAGGAGCTGATGATGGGGAGGACCAGAAGGGGGTGGGGCTGAGACTGGCAGGAGAAAAAAAGAAGCTGGGGGAGTGAGGATGGAGAAGGGAACAGATATATTGTATGGGAGGGAAGAAAAATCTATGATTGACTGAGTATTGGGAGAGTAAATGGGGACTGAGGATGGAAGAGTGAAATTTGAGTGGATGAAAAAGGAATAAAGAAAGAAATGGAGGAAAGAGTAAAAAGGGGAAAGATCAGTATGTTAGAGGCAGATGTAGAGAGAATGGAAAACACTAGAAGAGAGAAAAAAGGACAAATGGACAGCAGACAATGGAGAGTTAGCAGAAGATACAAAGAAAGTAGAAGAAACTGACTGGGACAATTGCAACTGAAAAATAAAATGCCCAAACAACAAAAGGTAGAAAAAAGCTTCTTATTTTAAAATTTATTAACTGGAATATGTCAGCTCTGGGAAATGTTTTGCATTGTTTATTACAAGAGGAAATTAATTTATAGTTTTACTTCTTCAGTGTTGTTGTACATTCTAAGTTTGGCTTTTAGGGTTCCCAATTTAATTATTGTCTTCATATTTCTAAATTGTGATCCCTTATTCTGTGTTTGGTGACGGACTATGGTTTGCATGTGTAACTGAGCTGCAGTATTCTGTTCATGTAGTTTCTATGTGACAGTCTCACATGTTCTCTTTCCCCAGTAGGAGATGTATTGGTATTCTCTGAGATGTACTGATTTAATATTTGCAGTGTTGCCTTTTGATAGGTAGGATTTGGTGCTTTGTGAGTCCTGGTACTGCTGTTATGATACTTTGGGTTTGCTATGGATTCTAAGGGGTATGTTTACTAAAACCCCGTTAGGTGCGCGCCGCGCTAGTGTGCGGGATGCCATATAAGGAGTGGGCGTTTCAGTCTGAAAAAAGCAAACCGGGATTAATCATGCGCTAATGTGCGCTGTGCGCTCATGTGCGCCGCGCACATTAGCGCATGAGAAACTTGCGCGGGAAGCATAAGTGGCGCGCTGATGTGCAAGCACAGGAACAGAGTCACAGTACAATGGTTAAGACACTGACTGCTGGTACAGGGATCATGGGTTCAATCCCCCACTGTGCCCAATGAAGAAGGCTGGCTGAGGCATTACCTGTTATAGGTAATATTGCAGTCTGAGGCATATTAATTTTATTTTTAAGTACTGCTACAAGCAAACGCACTCTGAAAGCACTGTAACATAAGGCGCTCCATAAGGTACCCCAGAGGGCACATTTTAAAGTGCACTGTCCGCCAAGGCACCCTACAATGTTGCTTATAGGGCGCTTTATAGGGTGCCGTATGAGGCACCGCAAGGTCACAGCACTGTTTTTGATGGCAGCACTGTGCAGTGTAACGAATGAAAATCATAAGTAGGTGCGCTGACATGCAAGGAGGAGCAGCAGTGTAGCACAATGGTTAAGACCCTGACCAATAATGCAGGAGTCATGCGTTCAATCCCTCACTGTGCCTAATGAAGAAGGCTGGCTGAGGCATTACCTGTTATAGGTAATATTGCTTTAGGAGGCATTTTATTTTTATTTTAATTAGTGCTGCCAGCAAACACACCCTCAAAGTATTGTAACATAAGGTGCTGCATTAGGCGCCTCATAAGGTACCCCAGAGGGCACATTATAAAGTGCACTGTCTGCCACGGCACCCTATAATGTCCCCTATAGGGCACCCTATAAGTCGCTCCACAGGATAACGTATAGCGTACCTTATATGGATGGTAACCATAAGGTGCCCTATAGGGCGCCCTATAAAGCGCCCTCTGAGGAACCTTATGGGCACAGTATGCTGAGGGTGTTTTTGCTGGCAGCAATAATGTACATTAAAAAGAGATAATGCTTTAGGCAGCCCTATCAAACAACCCCACTGGGGGTTTGAACCCATGACCTCTGGCTCCACAGGCAGTGAAGTAACCAGTGGGTCAACAGCTGCCAGCAAGCCCCTGGCTGGCTGCAGAGGGACTGCATGTCACCACACAGACAGTCTGCTGTGGCCACCAGGATAGGGTTAGCCCACCCATACCCATGATGCACTGCACATGCAAATCAGCTGTCTACAGATGAACACAAGATGGGGTATGCACCCCCACAGCACCTCGGCCTGGTAGGGGGAACTGACCATGTGTGTTACTGGCACAGAGTAGCTACACGCCGTCACATTGTGTGGGTACTGTGCTCACCCTGAGCGTGCGGTGGGGCGCCCAGCACCAGGTCCACAGCACCTTCCATGGCAGAAATAGGCCATGCTGCAGGTCCCCAGCAGTGGTAATGTGTGAGATAGGTAGTTTCTGCAGACACACCTTGGATATATCTGTATGTTTCAGTCAGGTGTAGCCCCCATGGACCCCCCAGGAGGATTATGTACCACCACCCTCCTCCTCCAGGGCTGAGGGTGGTAAACAGGTTCTCCCATCAACAGATACTCATTCTACCTCCCTGCAATGGTGGCAGTAGAGGGGACCATCAACCCCAGTCCTGCTGGGGAACAGACACCTACAGGGCAATCAATGCAGCTCTGTACACATCCATAACACAATAGCAGACAGACATTAGGCCTACATATGCTAAGCTGCACCCCACCACTATCTGATAGCCTCCTGCAGCAAGCCCTCAGCCACTGCACGGCACTCCACCAAAACACATACCAGCTGCAAACAGTGCATGTTCCTGGTGGAAATGCATGCACCCAGAACTGGGATGTCAGCATACACAACAAGCAGACAAGTCATTGACTGGGCCCTAAAAGGAAACCCATAAATATCACATGAGAGAAATACTAAATAGCACTATGGGGGTGCCTAGCCATGCTGTGGTCACTGCACAGTCAGGGTGAGAGTGATCTCCCAGCAGGACATGCTGTGGCCACCCTGTCTGTGTAGGTGGTGGCCGGGCACTACAATGTCCCAGCCATTGCCCTATGCCCTGTGCAGATGCATCCTGGCCAGGCCACCCTGTCCGGGCTATACCCATGGTACCTTGCTCCTCATTATGCACATTGGCAGGCCAATACTGGCAACAGTGCTGGCAGTGTGGGCTGTGGAGGGTGTTTGCAGCCACCACACACTGGATAGACAGACACACACTCCCACACCTATGCCAGCATTGTGCTACTATAGAGGAGTCTAGCAGCCCTGGCCACCACACCAGTCCTGGGTACAGTACAGGCATGGATATGGTACGCAGTACTGTTGGGGGTCACTCCCCAGGGTGGTAAACACTGTCAGAGACCAGACCTGAAGCACACACCACAGACATCAGAAAGATTGTTATGATGGAGCTCAATCAGCAAACTGTGCTTAACGTAGGAATTGCTATCTGCCAGTAATCATAGCAAACGTTTGATAGCTGTGTACCGTATACCCAGGTGTAGGGTGGCATTGCTAAGGTATGCAAGTGCTAGTATTGGGAGATGCACGCAGGGCCCAATGTCCTGCCTCTCCAGGAGGCATTGGCTAATGGGGCGTGTGGGTGTGTCTGCCCCTGTTGGCTGCTGCTTTACGGCAGAGGTTCCCAACTCCAGTCCTGGTGTGCCAAACACTGTTCGGGTTTTCATGCTGTCCCTCATGAATATGCATGAGATACATCTGCATACCATGGGGGTGGTGCATAGATATGCAGCACAGGCATCTTTATGAGAGGCAGCATGGAACCTGAATGGTGTTTGGCCCTCCAGGACTGCATTTGGGAGACTCTGCTCTAGGTAATGCGCCTGTTCATGGTGTCTGTGCTCTGTAGGGTAAAATAGAGGTGTTTGAGCCATGCTTATGTTCTCTGCAATAAAGGTTCGTCTTTACTATCACGATTTAGTTGTGGGTAAAATATGGGGACTGGATTGGCAGGAGCCCCAGCTGAGGCTTGAACCTGTAACCTTCTGTCTCCAAACACACTGGTTGTGTGCACTGCACCACCATGTTGCCACAGAGACAGTGCATTCCCTGATGATACCATGACTGTTTGTCCGGCAGGGCCTGTCTGTTGCAGTGCATTGCACGCACCTACACAGGGCTAGGCCATGGTCTTCTCTGGGCAGCTGCCACTGCCCCCCTCCACCTCCAGTACCCCTGTGCCACCCTGCTGACATGAACTTCTGCTGGTGGTGCTGGTGGTACGCAGTCTCAGGCCATCCTGTGTGCGGGTAGGCGGCTGCCTATGGTGCGGGTTCTGGGGTAGGGGTGCCTGCATATCTGTCCACACGTCCCCCAATCACCACCTGCCAATGTTCTGTGCCCTTGGGGGTACCTGCTGGGTACTATCCCCTGTGACACTGTGATAAACACTCTCGTGCCCATGTTGGGCCCTCATCAGTTGCTGTCTGGCTGCTGTTCAGTTTCAGCATTCCTAAGTGCCATCTAGGCATCTGCCTAGTCCGCACTGTGCCCCAGCTGCACCACAGCATGTGCCGCCTGCAGCCCTCTGTATCCCCTTTACCAGCATCTGTCCAGTTGCCCATTCCGACCTGCCCGCCCTGCTGTTGTGGAACATGTGCATGCCATAGGTAACCTGTCCAATGGAGAGGGAAACCCTGATCAGTGCTATTTCACTGTGGGATCATTCACCTTGTATGGGGAAGGAGCGTAGACCCTTCTAAAATTCATATTTATTTTTTGCGGCTTTCTTGGGAGTGTTTTTTGTTGTTTCCCATTACTATCACTATTGCCCAGCTTGATTATAATTTTATTTTATTTTGTTGGCGTCATTTGCAATGTTTATTTGCACTTTTGTTCCATGCACATGTATCACACTTATCACTGTTTTATAGGTTTCCCTGGTTTTGCTGTACATTGCTAACAGAAATGGTTTCTCTTCCCTTTAAATCGGCTCTACCGCGAGGTTTTCACTCGCGGTATTTTGTGCCTTGAATTTCAGCCCCGCTCGTGTGCGGGGAGCCTCTCCCCTCCCACTCTCCATTGACCCCTTCTCTCCGCCCCTGGGGAGCCTTCCTCCGCCCTCCAGGAGCCTTTCCACGCCTTTATCGCACATTAGCGCGCCGTGCACATGAGCGTGCACTTTAGTGCGCTGCGCACCTGTGCGGGGCACATTTGTGTCCCGTAACGCAACATTAGCGTGCGCTAAGGTACCTTAGCGCATGCTAATGTGCGCCGCGCACATTAGCGCAGTTTAGTAAACATACCCCTAAATGAGCAGGGTGTATAGTACTTCCTAATGTGCCTGGCAGTTGACACTGGAGTATAATAATATAGAAATCTGGTAGTCTCTTTATCCTCACTGCCCATGCAAATGATATTGAGACATTCATTAAGAGGCATGTCTACTAAACGTTAATGCTCATTCACAAATTTTAATGTGCGCTAAGTGCAGCAACACCCAGACTAGATAGTGGTCTTTTTCTGCCATCATGTTTCTATGTTTCTATTGACGCAGTGGCACTTCATGCACATTAATATTTCGCAAACATGTCCCTAAGTCATTGTCAGAACAAAAAAGTCTTGTGAAGGGCTCCTTTGAAAGCCGCCTAAAATTTTAGATGGGTAACATATACATTTTAAAATAAAATAAATTAAATTTATGCAAATGAAGTCCAGTGGCTATGCAAATAAGCCCTGCAATGAGTCTCCACCCATGGCCCCGCATCATCCTTGGGCCACCCCTGGTTGAAACCACCACTCCAGATTAATCCAGGTCAGCCTTAAACTCTTTGGATATTGTACGTGGTGTTTTTCCAATAACACTAACTTTCGAAGGCTTCTTGGATTAATTTTCCTCTTCCCACCCCATCCTGGGAGATTCTTGACAGTTCCATGAGCAGAAAACTTCTTAATAATATTGTGAACTGTGGACACAGAAATCCCAAGGTCTTTGGAGATGGCCTTGTACCCCTTTAAATTGAAAATGGAACAGGGAATGAATATGGCCATTTTACATATTAGAGCCATCATTCATTGGTTGATTCAAGTCATGTGCGTAGTGACAATTGATCACAGGTGTGTCTAATTTAACTGCAATGGGAATGTGGTTCTTCTGTTCAAACTGATTTGAATTGTAAATAAGGGTGCCAATAATCATGTCCTAAATGTTCCAAAGCCTCAGACCTTGAGTTTGTAAAATCACTCCACACCAATATTACAAGCTCATTTCATCGATACGAAACAAGTACTTTGCAATAATATATACTTCAATTATCTGTTATTACTCATTTTTAATTTTTGTTGGATCGTTTGTCTCGGGCAGAAATACCACCCTCACAGCAAACCCTCCTTTTACTGATAGGAAGAAGAAAGGGAAAGATGAAAATGTACCCGAAGTTGGTCTTTCACCTAAGCAACAGCCTATTATAAAGTTTGTATGTGTTGGAGCTGACAAAGATTCTGCAGGGGTTGTGCTAGAACTGACTCAAAGGCAGTCCTTTCAGCCTCAGACATAAATTTGAGCTCTGAGCAGAGCATCCCATTGAGAGTCTCTCCCGCTTTCTGGTGCCTTGCTGCTCTGGCTGCCTCCCCCCATTCGGGGTTAGGGAATGTACTACCATCTTTGGGGGAGCTGACAAGTTCCAGTATACTGCCAATAGGCTTCGAAGAGGTTGGGGAACACCCCTGTTCTGTGACCCATGTGAATATCAGTGGAATGGCATCAGGCATGGTGCTGGACCCAGTGGCTCAATCTACACTGTGGCCAGAAGGGACCCCCCATACCCTGACCAGTGGCAGCATCCTGATGAAACCGCCAGTGGTAACTTTGAATGCCATCTGGACAGCAATTGTTTCCTTGGAAAAATCAGTGTCGGGTCACCTAAGTATTGTGGAATGAGCTTCGGACTAAGTTTGAACTTCATGAGCAAGCCTGTCTGAGTATCAACAATACAGAGGAATCTCTTTCTGCTCAGGTACTTTCATTACAAACACAGAGCATATCCTTTGTTAGGGATAGCTCTACTATACATGCTAAGCTGGAAAAATTGGAAACTTTTTCCAAGAGACTAAACTTGCATTTTGTGAACCTTCCATTCTCCCCTAATGTCTCCCTGGCTGAACTTTTTAAAAAATACCTACTTGAAATATTGGGGATGCCGGAAAATGCATTGCCCCCTACTTCTAAGCTTTATTACCTGCCAATTAAAAAGCATTCAAGTAGTCTTTGATCGGATGAAGAACAGGGGGGAACATCTCTTGACACCCTGAATTTAACTTGAGTTTTGGAAGGTCCATCCGAGGAGAATCTGCGGAGAGCAACTCTTTCGGTCACTTATGTGCTTGACCCAGGTCAGGCTTGGACTCTTAGGGCCCAATTTTCTTCTGGGCAGGCTATGTGCCGCTATGGCGAATAGCCCTTCCTGCTCACCCTTAACCCCAGGTATTCAATGCCGCAGAGCCTAACCATGTGGTGGAGATATTGGACAGCTACACGGTTAGTAGTCTGTGGCTAGAACTAGGCGGACCAAACCTTGGCCTAGCTTTAGCCATGGACCACTGTGTAGCAGTCCAATATCGCCACTACATGGTCAGTGGCAGTCACTGCCTCCGCTCCGTCCCGGAATGCCATGACGCTAAACGGATAGCATCAGGGCGCGCAGAGGGCATCGTCGGGAAATTCAACTGCAGTAACCGTGCTGTAAACCATGTAAATGCCTTTTGAATATTGGCCCCTTCTACTTTATTTTAGGAATTCTGCAAAATTATTTTTTGGGTAAAAAGTCTGGGTTTTCCCAGATGTTTCTTATGCTGCGCAATTTAAAAGGCAACAGTTTCTGTCCATGCGTCCTGAGGTTGCTTCGTTGGGATTTTCCTATGCTCTTAGGTTTCCGTGCAAATGTTTAATTAAATCTTCTTCTGCAAGATATCATTTTTATGACCCTAAACAATTGCAGGTGTTTCTGGACACTGAAAAGTCTCCTGGTTCAGTTGTTGTCACAGTGGGGTCCTCTTAAGATTGACTCTCTCCTGCAAGTTAGGATTATGATTTAGGGCCATGCAGCATGCCTTGTCCTAGTGCCATATTTCCTTGTGTTTATTTAATGATTTTTTTTTTGTATCTAGCCTCTAGCCTCCTTTCTGGACGACCCCCTCCCCACCCCCCAGCCATTCTTGTGGGCTATCAGTGTTTAGCACGTGTATTGTATTCTTGATTTTTCCTATATTTGTTTCAGATGTATGGTTCTATGTTCTTTGTGCTTCTCCTTTTCCTTCAAGTACATAATTATTGCTTGATGTCTTGCACGTAAATTCAGAAATTAGAAATAATAGTAAACAAACTTTGTTTTATTTCCACACTCATTTCATTATCCCAATTCAAACAGGAGCCTGACTCATCTTTACCCAAAACCAGTACTAATTTCATTCTAATTCATTTACAGTCATTATTCCAACTCGTCTACTGAATCCAAGTCCCATTCCCTCAAATGACTCTTAATTCACTGTTGTTCATTTAAAAATTAGATCCAAATCCCAGTCTCTTCAGATGATTATGTCATCGCTGACATCAAGGTAATAATGAAATCAGTAACAATACACAGTAAGTGGACATAGCTCTCTTTACTTATCCGTACACAGCCAGCCCCGACTAAGACCTTTGTTTTACAGAAAATTGCAGTGACAGGGGCTCAAAAATCTCCTGCACTGGACAGCATGAAACGAGTGTGGAAATATAGCATTTATTATAATAATTTAATTAAGGAGGAGTTTTTTTGGACCAATGGCGTTTCTCATTTGCCTGAACCCTTTACTATAGTACGCTTGTAAGGGCATATGTATACAGAGACCCTTTTCTTCTGTTTCTTTGAATAGATCTCTTAGAATAGATCTTTTTGGAATGAACTCTTTGGAATGTATTTGGTATCGTGTTTCTATTTACATATTAAAAAATGTCTTTTGGTGTAATATGTTCAAAGATCTTTTTTTGGTAAGAAGAGTGTTTAGACTATTCAAAGCAGATTTTCATTGCCACCGATGAGAACAAGAGACACACACATATTAAGTAGTATATACATAATTGTCACCGCACAGTCTTTATAGACAACATATTTGAGTGGGTAGGTAGTTCTGGATTCCAAAGAAATCTCTTTCTTTTGAACTAAATTAAGCTCTTCGCCAGCTGGTTTCACTCAGCTTCTGTCTATGGTATGCTTTGATATGTTTTACAGGCTGTTTTTTTTTTTTTTATAACCACAAAATCTTGGCATCACCATTTTACATTTGTCAGCATCTTAAACTAAAAGAAATAAATTAGGATGCTTAAACTTTTTAGTAAAGCAGTTGAAAGTTTCCAGAGCTTCTAAACAATGCATATTTGCTATGAGAAATCTAAGAATTGAGAAAAGTGACTATAAAATGTATAGGGTGATTTTCAAAGACTTTAGTTATTCTTATAAGAATACTTGGGTCAATATTTAATATGGCAGCCTTCGGCTAGAAAACTGGATAAAGCAAGCCACACAAAAACGAGTATGAATCTTCCAAGAGGCAACACATATCTGGATAGTGTATGACAGCGCTGCATAAATGTGGCTAAGTGGCTAGTGAATGGGCTGGGAAAATGAAATTATCGACCCAAAATGCCTTGAGGTGGCACAGCACCGAATATTTCCAGATAAGAGCCTAGTAACTGGATTAGGGCCTAGTATCCACACAAAATACCATGAGGCGGTACAGCCCTGAATACCTTTGGATAAGGGCCCAATAACCAAATTGTGGAACACCATCAGTGTAGAGTCACAGATATGGGAGGGAAGATGTAGCATATGGATAGCGGGGTGGCAGGAGATATCCAGATACCCACATACATACCCAGATATAGCAGAATTTACTCAATTGGCCGGTTGTGTGGGCAAGAACCCTGTCTGCCGGGGTCATCACAAAAACACTATGGTATCACAAAGACAACTGGAGAATTTTAGTGAAGAGGACGCAGAAATTCTGGTGCCGCTGGTTTTGTAGTGGGAGAGGCTCCTGTTTCCACAAGAGCACAGGAGGGCCAAATCCAGAGGTCCACCTGGATCTGGAGGTAGATCCAGGCCAGGCTTCTCAGGTGAGTGAAACATGGCTGGGCAGGTGACTGTAGAGGTCAGGACAGCATAGTAGGCTGGATAGGGATGCTGCCTAGGGTACCATGGTCAGGAGAGGATTAGCGCAACAAAGTGCAGCAGCAGAGCACACACACCAAAGCTCCCTGACAGCCACACAATCTAAAGGGCCAACAGCACATCCCAGCTCTTGCTGGGAGAGAAGGCACACATGCAGGGCAAGCTTCAGGGCTCACACAAGGCAGTAGTCAACCTATACAAACCAATATCCCATCATTGTCTCCCCCAACCATGGACAGTTAACCTCACAAGCATGATCATCTAAACATCACGCTTCCCACAACAATCCTGTACACATGCACAGGTGGGAAGCATACATTTGCAAAAAAACATTGCATGGTATGTGTGCAGGAGCCACTCTCTGTGCACAAAATAGAATGTGTAGATGGTGATGTGAATGTATGTGATGGGTGTAATCTATTGGTCCATCTGACTGCAGCTGTTGCCAGGGCCAGCCCATCCACTAGGAGAACTAGGCAGCTGCCTAGGAAAGCAGACTTCAGTGTGCCCCTCTACAATTTTTCAAAGAAGCAACAGACTTTAAAGCACTTGCATGCATGTGTGCACACTCACGGTTTCATGCTTTTGCCTTTTCCAGCAGAAAGTTATGTCAGAGGTGAAAGAGTGGCAGGCTGTGAGTACACATATGCATTAAGTCCCTCTGCGGTGCTGAAAGGGCAGTGGAAAACCACTGTTTTGAAAACTCATGGAGGGATCGCTGTGCCATGCCACCATCTCCCTCAGGTGAGGTGATGAATGCTGGGGGAGAGGTGATGAGCACACCTTTCTAAAGTGTCAGAAACCCTTGGGCCAACCCTAGCATTTATGCAGGTGTGATGGATCAATTTTATGATTGCGCAGCAGACACAGCCACCTCCTAAGGAATAGGAATGCATGGTCAATACTCACATACCCCCTAGCAGCGAAGGTAGGGCTGGATTTCTACTTTCTCCTTCTTGCCAATTTCAACCCCTCCTTCTTTCCCACTCCTTTCCCTCATTTGAAGTCTACTGCATCCGTCTTTTCAGTCTCCTTCCTCTTCGGGTTGCCGTTATCTATAGACCCTCCTGACATGTCCATTTCTACCTTCCTCACTGTTTTTGACTCTTGGCTCTCCTTATTCCTGGATTCTTCGTCATCATCCCTTATTCTTGGTGACTTTAATTTTCATATTGATAACCCCTCTGATCCAAATGAGGCCAATTCCGTTTTGCATGTCCCGCCTCTGTACGGCCGGGCAGAATCGGCACATGCAGCAGTAGCACCCAATTCCGATCCTGCGGGGGCTAGACGTGTCTATGAGATCAGAATCAGGTGTAGTGGCCTGGATGTGCAGGCTGGACCCCGATTCTGACTGGCTGCACGCCCGGTCACATAACCAGCTAACTCAGCCAGGCTCCTGAATGGAGCTGTAATGCCATGGTATCCCGGCCACAGAAAAACTCCATTACTCGCAGCCATGGCCAGGATCAGGCTCCAGGGAACCCCCTGCACCCCTCACCTCCTGTCCATGGCCCAGCTTTTCCATCCCCGACGTCCAGGGGAACTTATTCTACCTCCAAGGCGGAATATGTCCCCATCTACCTGGTTGATCCTGAATGTACAGGACTGACTTTGGAATTGGCCCTGTATGTCCAGGGTCGCATTCCCACCCACCACCTGCCCTTGCTCCTCCCCCAGCCCACTCCCACAAACAGAGTTCCCCGCAGAAGTTGGCTATATGTGTGGGATCGGACATCCAGACCCACTAAACACGGATCAGAATAACACCCCCCCCCCCCCCCATGCGTCTAAGGTCCTTTCCCTTACCTCCTCTTTCAATCACGATCTTTGCTCTTCTGCCCCCACTCATCAGCTTGGTCACTGCTTTGACCTCATTTTCTACTCTAATTGTTTACCCTCTAATCTCTGCTCCTCAGTTCTTCCCTTATCTGACCACCACCTCTTAAGCTTCACTCTTCATCATTCCACGCCTCAATCTCACCCTATTTCCTACTATCATTTTAGGAATCTTCGTGCTATTGATCCACTGATTATCCACATCTGTCTCTTCTCTTCTTTCTTCCACTTTGTCCTCTAAGTCTGTTGATGAGGCCATAATCTCGTATAACACCGCTCTCTCCTCCACTCTGGATATGCTTTCTCTGCCTATAACACTTCCTGTGAGGCGTATTTCTCCTCATCCCTGGCTGCCTTCTACTACCTGCTACCTATGCTCCTGTACCCGCTCAGCTGAATGCTTTTAGCTCAAAACCTGCTCCCTCTCTGATGTCCTTCACTTTAAATTCATGCTTATTTCTTTCCAGTTCGCAATTACTCTCGCTAAGCAAAACTGTTTTATCCATCTGCCTTGCTTCTAGCCCCCATCATCTATTCTCTACTTTCAATTTCCTTCTTATGGCACCACCGCCTCAAATCCTTCCTTCTCTCTCTGCCCAAACCTTAGCTGACTATTTCCACAACAAAGTTCATAAGATCATTCTTCAATTCCCTATTAATTTTTGTTCAACTCCTCTTCGCCCCCCCCCCCTGCATATCAACTTTTTCCCTCAATTTTCCCCACCCTTTCATCCTTTTCTAAAATCTCTGAAGAGGAAATCTCCCTTCTTCTTTCCTCCTCTAAACTCACTACCTGTTCTTCTGATCCTATCCCCACTCATCTCAACTCTATTTCCTCCTCCGTCATCCCTTCCATCTCACATATTCCCAACCTTTCACTCTCCACTGCTACCTTCCCCACTGCCTTCAAGCATGCTGTGATTACTCCTCTCCTTAAAAAACCTTCTCTTGACCCTTCTGGGCCTTCTAATTATCGACCCATCTCCCTTCTCCCTTTCATCTCTAAGCTTCTTGAATGTGCAGTTCTCTGCCGCTGCCTCGATTTTCTCTCCTCTCATGCCCGCCTTGATCCTCTCCAGTCTGGTTTTCATCCCTTTTATACTACTGAAATGGCTCTTGCCAAGATCTCAAGTGACTTGTTCCTGGCTAAGTCCAAAGGCCTCTACTCAGTTCTTACTCTTCTGGACCTTTCTGTTCCTTTTGATATTGTTGATCATTTTCTCCTCCTCGACATATTATCCTTTCTTGGTTTTAGAGACTCTGTGTAGTCTTGGTTCTCTTCTTATTTCTCCAATCTCTCCTTTAGTGTTTGTTCTGGTGGTTCCTCCTCTACTGCCATCCTTTCAGTTGGTGTACCCCAAGGGTCTGTTCTAGGCCCTCTCCTTTTCTTTCTCTACACCCAGTCCCTTGGTGCTCTCATCTCTTCCCATGGCTTTCAGTATTATTTTTATGCTGATGACCCTCAAATCTATCTATCTTCACCTGACATTTCTCCTGCACTCCAAGCTCACATTTCTGCTTGTTTATCTGACATCACTGCCTGGATGTCTCACCACCAACTGAAATGAAATATGGCTAAAACCGAACTTCTTATCTTCCCCCTAAACCCTCCTCCCACCTTTCTCCTTTCTCCATCATTGTTGACAACACTCTTCTTCCTGTTTCCTACGTCCATAACCTTGAGGTCATCTTTGACTCCTCTCTTTCCTTCTCCTCACATATTCAGCAGATTGCTAAAACCTGTCATTTCTTTCTCAATAACATTTACAAAATTTGGCCCTTCCTCTCTGAACACACATCTAAACATCTTATCCACTCTTTAGTTACCTCCCATCTTGACTACTGCAACCTTCTCCTTGCTGGTCTCCTTCAGTGTCATCTCTCTCCTTTTCAATCTATTCAGAATCAGCTGCACGGCTAATCTTCCACCAGCCCCGATACACTCATATAACCCCTCTTCTGAAATCACTTCACTAGCTCCCCTTCCATTTCCGGATCCATTTCAAACTTCTTCCTTTAACCTATAAATGCATTTACACTACTGCCCCTCATTACTTTTCCTCTCTCCTCTCACCCTACACCTCTCCTCGTGAACGTCGTTCCTCCTCTGGCTTCCTTCTCTCTATGCCTTTTTCTTATAATGCCAACTCCAGACTTCGATCCTTTCACTGTGCTGCTCTTTATGCCTGGAACAAGCTTCCTCTATCCTTATGTCAAGTCTCATCTCTCTCCCTCTTCAAATCCATGCTAAAGGCCTATTTCTTTGATGCCGCTTCTGGATCCTAATCTCTTGTTTCCTTTGTGTCTCATCTCCCTACTGAACCCTTATTTCTCTTGTATTTTTTTTGTCTGTCTAAACTAGATTGTAAGCTCTTCAAGTAGGGATTGTCTTCTTATATGTTTATACAGCACTGTATATGCCTTGTAGCACTTTATAAGTGATTAATAGTAGTAGTAGTAGTAGTAGTAATATATGGAAATGAGATGCTTCGATGTGTGAATATCCACATGCAAAAGCCAATGTAATGAAATGTCATGCCAATTTCCAAACACATCTTGATAAATTACCCATACATGTTACATTTTATGAAGTCTAGAAGGAAGCTCTCTTTGGCATGATGCAAGTACTATGCTGGGCATTAGCAGTACATTTGAGAGACTGAGATCATACTCCACATACCCTGGCTTAGAAGCAAGGTTCATGGGTGTCAAGGTGCGTGAAAAATTAACCCATTTGGAAAAATTGCCCCAATGACCGACTAAATGTTATCCATGTGGTAACGCATCTACACATCTGCCCAGCACAGTCACTGTAACATCCTTCCCATAGGTCATAGCAATGCAGAAAGGGTGGGTGAATAATAACTGAGCCTCTAAATGAGGATGGGACACCATATGATCCCAAACATACAACTATCACTGTGTTATAATCAGTGCAAATGGCTGGTGGGCCAAATGCCAGTAATATTGTAGTGTTTGCCGGCCCCAGCACAAATGCAATGTATGTGCACATGAGAAGATATGAGGTCTCAGGCTGTGTGCATGACCTATCGGTGTGTATCAAGCCTCCTGCTGCTCTCACAGCAGCATGCTATATTCCAAGGAGTTCCATGCATTTACAAGGATGAATAAAGGATGCAAGAGATGAGTCTCAAACTGTGGTGATTGTACCAAGGGGGGACACCCAATGAAAGGAAAGTGGTGATGTGACAGTAGGTATGGCATGGCAAGCTATCTGTATCTGTAGTAGCAAGCAACTTGTCCCCAACCAACTTTAGATGGTTGTCCACCACTCCCCACAATATTGCCAATGGTATAGCCAGCGTCAAGCAGGTGCCACACACAGGTCATTGCACATCTACTGGCTTTTAAAACATGTAGCTGTAAATAGACAGAAACAAATGTAAATAAGTTAAGCAACTTGTAAAGTATCCTGCATACCAACCTTGAGCTTAGTTCACTGTATCCTATTGAAGTTTGAAGTGTAATGTAAACTGCTTTGATTTCAAGATAAGGCAGTATAAAAAAAACAGGTTAAATAAATAAATAAATAAATGTACCAAGTGGTAGGGTGAAAATGTAGTAGGATACAATAGGGGTGGGTGGGCTTGCATCCACTGTGATGTCCTGTGTCCCATGTTCCATTCCATTGTTTGGTGCATCCAGGTTGTGTGCTAATCTCACTAGCATAGATATCTGGTAGCAACACTCATGGCACTGGATATGCCAGCTCTTGCAGAGTTGCATATCTATGAGGTGGCTGTGACTGCTGACCCTACCACAGCATTGCAAACAGCAGAGAGGTAGCTGGAGATATGTATCCAGCCACATGAGAGGCCCAATCCTGGCCAGTTGGCCACAGTTCAGAAGAGTCACCATACCCTGTTATAGAATTGGAGAGCTTTGAGATGGATGGCAGACCTCTCTGAGAGCAGCCAGTCCACTATCCTGCAGGATGGGCCAAAACAGGCAACACTAAACCCGTCCCAATGTGTCTGGTGCTTGTAGGACCTGAGTACAGACTGGGCCAAAGCCTGACAGAGCAGACCACTATAGGAAATATATATACAATAGCATTTCAGCAGGGCCGTACCAAGATAGATGTGAGCCGTGCAGCCGCATAGGGCGCAAGTATGGATGGGCACTAATATCATCACTGAGCTTTCAGGAAGCCTGATGAGTTCCTCCATGTGACCAGGAGGCAAGGGGGCACCACATTCAGAAGTCATATAGTGCACATTTTGAGCTTGGTATGGTCCTGCATTTCAGCTATTATGTACTGACCGCCCATCTAATTTGGTACTCATGGTAGAGGATAGCATCCATGATGTCTGTATATTAGCACAAATGCACAATAAATATCTCACATACCTGTAACATCTTACGAACTCCAGAAGGAAGCTCTCTTTGGCACGATGCAAGTACTATGCCAAGCATTAGCAGTAAATTTGAGACTGAGATCATATTCCATATACCTTGGCTTAGAAGTAAGGTTCATGACTGTCACGGTATGAGCAAAACTAACTCATTTGGAGAAACTTTCTCCCATAAACATATCTCACAAAATTCAAAGAACCTTTAGTCACACCAGCACTGTCATTTTAGCCTTGTCCACATATTTCTTCATTGCTACCTATCAGACTGCATATCCTCCATTCATCTGTGTCCTCCCTGGAACCTCTGCCATACCAATGTATCAGAGCCTAGTCCAAAGATGTACTCCAAATACACAACCTATGTCATGTACATTCACCCTGAATAAATCAGAGTCTACTCATGCACATATATGCACATCTGCAGTTAGATATTCATAATCTGGAGTTGGCATGGTAAGTGTTGCCAAGGGCACAAACTTGGTTGTATATACAGATATACTAGCACAGTCACATGGCAGATGAAAAACAAGTGCCCCATGTCACCTGAGGTAAGTCGGAGGATCCAGAGGGAGTTGAATCCATGGAAGTAATCCCTGAGTGTTCAGACCCAAACATGCTGTGGGTCTGTCTGGCCACAGGGCTCAGGATCAGCATATATAGAGGATCTACTTACATAAAGGATGATAAGACAGCCCCCCATGAAGTTGTACCACCTCACTATGGTTGCTGACTGCCATACAAAACCCCTTTGAGTCAAAGGTTCAGGTCAAGCCCATGGCAAAGGGTTCTCGTTGTGGTAGAGGACAAAATGTTGGCCCCAGGAATGTTACTGTTAGCTGCAAGTGTGCACACAGCAGGCATCATTGGGCTACTCAGAACCACCACTCTGACATAGGCCAGTAGGTAGGAGTTAAACATACAAATGTGGATAATATAAAGGTATGCTGACAGCATGATATATCGATGATCTTGGACACTGTTAGATGCCGGTGCACCAAAACATGGGACATATACATGCTCACGTAACCCTACATAGATGTGCAGGAGGACCTCCTATCTGTCCAATCAACATATATAAAAAAGACACAGAAAGATATAAATACAAAACCATCCAAAAATCAAAAGTGCAGTTATCTTCCAATACAACTCAACATCCTTAATCAAACTAATAGGGAAAGACAAAAATCTCAGAAATCGTTCTTGGCCAAACTAAGGCCAATACATCCCAATCCATCACCAGTAATAAAAAACCTTCCATCTTTTAATTTTTTTCAATTTTTATAGAACATAGAAAATCATATGCTCGTGACTACAACCATATAAATAGCCACAAAACAATATTCATTTTCCTTTATGTCGGTGTCATCTTATGAAACCCAAGCTCCTACTGGTGTCACCGTCTTAAATTCAGCCTCTGATGCTGTCAGTGTTTCACTATAAGCTGAGTCAAGGAGGCATTTTTTGGCATACAAAGCTCTTATTCAAATCAGCTCTCTTATGGTATTCCTGATAGCATCGGAGTTTGAATATAAGATAGTGACATCAGTAGGAGCTTGAGCATCATAAGATGACACCGACATAAAGGGAAGTGAATATTGCTTTTGTGGCTATTTCTATGGTTGCAGTCAATGAGCACATAATTTTCAATGTTATATAAAAATTTTAAAAAATTCAAAGGTGGAAGATTTTTTATGACTGATGATGGCTAAGGATGAGTTGTATTGGAAAATAATTGCACCCTCGGTATATCCAACAGGTTGCAATTGGGAGCCATTTTGGGGGGTACACACACCATGATGTCATAATAGCAGGAGAGATATGTATACACAGACAATATTGCAAATTCAACAGTTAGCATGACAATCCACTGCCATGGTGTACATTATGTCCCCATGTATTGTTCGTATACTTATTTTTTTTTAAATGCCATCAAGTCAATTCTGACTCCTGGTGATCCAACTGCCCCTGGGTTTTCTTGGCAAGGTGGGACCAGAAGTAGATTGCCAGGCCTTTTTTTCTGAGGCAATGGAGGTTAAAGTGACTTGCCTAAAGTCACAAGGACTGCCAGTAGGAACTGAACCCTGTTCTCTTGGGTACTAGACTGTTGCTCTAATCACTAGGCTACTCCTCCTCATATACATATTGTTATGATTTATCTGTGTCCTGATTGCCATCTGTTTTTCAACAGCTGCATATGCTCCCAGACCAGTCAAAGCCCAGAGCCCCAGCAACCAGGGGAGGATGTCCCAAGAGCAGCAACTTGAGCAGGCTCCTGAGTCATCGATCACCTTTTCATCATCCACATCCACCACCCCATCCTCCAGCTCAGAGGAGGAGGAGGTGGAGAATGTGGGGGGTGATGATGATGATGATGTGGAGCTGGAAGTGAAGGCCAAAGAGGAGGAGGGGGAGATGCAGGAGGAGGAAGAGAAGAAAACAGCAGAGAAGGAGGAGGATATGCAGAGAATGGAAGAGGAAAAGGATCTGTAGGCAGCAGAGGAGCAGAAAGAAGAGGACCTGAAGCCATCGGAGAAGCTCCCAGTGGTCCCCTTAGGGGTTTTCACCACAGCAGCCTTCAGCCCTGTCCACAAACCACCCCACAACCACTCCTGTTGTCTCTCAGGACCTGCTACTCCTCCTCCATGGAGTGATACATGAGTTGAGGATCCTGAGGGACGTGTCCGAAGAGGTAGTTGGATCTGTGGAGGGACTGAGGGCTAAGATATGGACCCTCATGGATGCCATTTATTTATTTAGTAGGTTTTCTATACCGCCTTTTCCTAAAATCAAAGCGGTTTACAGTGTAACATGCGGATTTTACATAAAACAATGGGAGAGGGGGCATGCAAGAGATTGGTTCAAATTATAGACAGAATGAGGTATTTACATTATAGTACAAAAGATTATTAGTTAAATGGGCGGAAGGGGTGGAGCTGGGGTAAGGGGGGAGTTAGGAGGAGCAGGAGGGAATCACTAGCTGGGGTAAGGACCTATGTTCCTCTTGTTATGTAATGTCTCCAAAATGTTCCACATAGAGAGTTGTTTTCAGCTTCTTCCGGAAGTCCTTGGAGTCTGAAGTGGCTCTCAGAGAATCTGGGACGGCGTTCCATAGCGCTGGGGCAGCCAGGGAGAAAGCTCGTCTGGATGTAGATTGTTTGGATTTGGCGTATGCGCTGGGGGTAGTGATGGTGTCGGTAGAGAAGCACCTTTGGATCTCGAGCAGATCTTCATATTAATGAGGTTCTTTAATATGTCTGCCGAGATGGATTGCTTGATTTTAAAAATGTTCAGAGCAGATTTATATTTGATGCGGGAGATAATGGGGAACAAATGAAGGTGGTTCAAGAGGGGAGTGATGTGGTCATATTTAGATGAACCAGTTATAATACAGACTGTGGTATTCTGTACCATCTGTAGGGGGCGGAGTGCATGTTTGGGTAGGCCTAGGTATATGGGGTTACAGTAGTCCAAGACGGGAGTGATTATAGCCTGGAGCACGGTGCGGAAGTGATCTAGGCTGAGTAGCAGTTTGAGCCATCTGATGATACTCAATTTTTGATAGGCGCTCTTGGTTGTCTTGTTTATGTGAGAATGCAGATTCAATTTGCGGTCCAGGGTGACTCCAAGGTATTTCACGTCTGGTTTGATGGGTATGGTGGTGTTTTTGAGCTGGATTGAGAGTGGTGGAGTAAACCCTAGGTTTTGTGTGACCAGGAGGGCTGTAGTTGGTTTAGGTTGTTCTGGGTTAGCCAACTTATCATGGAGCTATCTGCCATCATGGAGCCTGTACCTCAGCCCCATAGGCATATGAAACAGTGCCTTTTTTGCATCCAACCCCACTATTTATATGGCAGGACTGGTGTGGCCATTGAAAGTTCAATTTTGTATGTTTTATATATAATAAATAGTTTTATATGCATGTTGTATCCTCTTTGACTGTACAGGCATAGGCAGGTCCAATGAAGATGGTGTGATGTATGCAAACACCATGTGGGGTGTGGCCATAGACTTGCATGCCCCCATCACACACAGGGAGGGGTTACTTGGGCCTTGTACACTGGCACATATTCACATGTTGGCCCATTCATGTCATTCCCACTACAAGGACACAGTAGCTACCAGGGGAAGGCAGCCTAGCACATGTGCACATAGTTTCCATGGAGATGATCCATCAACACCTCATATTGCTGGACTACAGCCTTCCCCATAGCAGCATTCTCTCTCACACATATAGACAAGGGAGATGGGCTCTCCTCACTAGAGTGGACATCGCCAGGGGTATGGATGACTTGCCTACACAACAGTCCATAATGGCTATGATAGAACAGATGGCACAAGAGCGTCCAGAGTTTTTGTCATGAGGGGCATGATTCAGTTTTCACACATGGCAACTTGCCTGACTCATAGGTAGTATGGTGTGCAAAGGGGCACATCATGGCAATCCCAGGTTTCCATCAATAGAGGGAGCTCCTGGGATATGCAAAGGAGCACATCCAGGCAGTTTCCTGCTCATTTCGGAGCTCTGGTGATCTGAAAGGGTGTACCTCAGGGCAGCGCCTAGCTCAGATCACTAGAGGGAGCATTCATTGGGGACTGAGAGCTTCAGCCATCAGCAACTATAAAAGAAGAGATCAAGGAAACCAGGCTTCCTTAACAAGGCCATTAAGCGAAGGCTACCTTAACAAGGAAGTAATTCTGGCAAACAAGGTAAGCAGGGTATAGCCTGTTTGGATGTTTAAGAAGCAACATAGGTGCAGTTAGAGGGGAGGCCCTGGGAAGAAAGCAGTTGCAAGCTGCAAAGCCCTGTCAGGTCTGGGACAGGCAGAGCCACAAGGTGAGCAGAGGAGTGGTCAGAGGAAGGGTGTTTCTCCCAGCCTTGGTGGCAAGAGGCAGAGCAAGGAGAAACCTCCTGGAAGCAAGAAGGAGGACAGTTCTCCATAATCCCATTTCCCAGAGAGAAAGGAAGTGGGGGAGGTACAGCCCACTGGTAAGCCCGCTGTGGAACAATTAAAATTGCATGAAAGCATAATTCATTAAGAAGTCTGAAAGAAAGACTTGTAGTTGCATGAAGAACTATGCAGACTGTTTTTCACTTGAATTATGGTAGAAATACAGTATATTATTACCATTTCTGAAGTTCTCACTAGTATTATAACCTACATAAGAAATCTACCTTATTTTGCTGTTAAAGTGTTTTGTTTGGATGAAACTGGAGGAATAAAAGTGTTTTACCTGTATGCACTTTTTGGAACTCCATTTTGTGCTGTGTGGAAATGGCCTGCTATCAGAAAACAAGGCTCCAGGTAGATCATTCCCTACAAGTGTTCACAGCACCTCCTAACTGTGACAGTAGATAGTCCCTGTACCATGTGCAGATGTCCTGCATTTCTGCTGATGAGCAGCCACGTAACTCAGCCATCCGCATTGGAGGGCAGGCAAGGGAGAACAGAGGGACTGTGACACAGTATAGCTCTGACAGCATGTCATTATCTGCCAGGGTAGCCCATGACAGGCCCCAACATGTGAAGGCCAGGGAAGAGACACAACATAGCATTTGAAGTCACTCTTCCCCATGTTGTGTTGGTCCATTACATTAAATGTTTCTGCCCATTACTACTGTCAAGAGCAGGCCTGGCCCATATGCACACCTGCGCCATGTGGTTGTGACAGCAGTGCCCTCCAAGAAGAGATGTTTTGGCCCCAGGATTTGATTGTCCTCTAATATGCATGGTCTCTCATACAGGTGATTTATGTTCCTATGTCTTCATGTGCATGACATCTGTCAGGGTCTATAATCTGAGGGGGGATCTTCATGGACCATGTGTCCAGGTATTTGTGATCTGGATTAGCCACTGCTGGAAACAGGATACTGGGCTTGATGTACCTTTGGTCTGATCCAGTATGGCATGTCTTATGTTCTTATCTATTGGCTATAGCTCTGGGAGTCCATGGCAAGCATATTTTCCCCGCTAGGATCCATTGGCCCATGAAATTTGCAACCCTGGCAGTGTATATTAGGAGTGCCATAGACTTAGCATATTCCAGATCCACGTTGTCCCAATGTTACATTTCAAACATCTGACATCCAGGCACTGGGGTGGGCTTGGCAGCTGTCTATATCAGTGCCCCTATGCTTGGGATGTGCAGTTGTGTGAAGACATAGGAAGTATCAAGGACATATCATTTCATATAATTTGCACTGACAACAGGAAATGGAAGGAAAAAAAATATATGTTGCATTTTCCAATGACATCACAGGCCAACCTTTAACTTGTGATCTTTGGATTAGAAAGAATGGCATCCTACAGAGGGAATCTAGATTTGCTCCAGAGGGATTTGCTCTATCCAGCCTTCACAACAGTGGGTCTTGTGTTTCAGGTGGTCTGTGCTCTGCTTCCTGATGGTACTAAAGCTTGTTGGGTGGTAAACTCTATAGAAAATGTTTCCTGGATTATTTGCCTTGTGAATCCACTGGCTCAAATCCTAGAGCCCTACTCCACAAAGCTTTCATCAACCAGGATCAGGATTACCTTTGTAAATATCTCTGATGAGATACTTATGGATGGGGTGGAGGAGTAGCCTAATGGTTAGAGCACTGGCTTGGAAACCAAGAGAACAGGGTTGGATTCTCATCAGCAATCCATGTGGCCTTAGGCAAGTCATTTAATCCTCCATTGCCTCAGAAAAATCCAAGTTATCAATGTCCCTGTTTAATGTACATTACCAAGTTTAAGTTTCAATATAAACCACTTTGATTGAAATGATAAAGTGGTATAAAAATCTGTTAAATAAATGGCTTGACAGATTGTTGGCCACAAGAACATGGCCAAATAGGGCTAAGGAATATCTACACTGACATACCTGACAGAGCATGCAATAGGTGTGGACACACACACACATGGCACACAGACATCTGGTCAAAAGGACTCCATTGCATGGGTATGGCATTGTGCACATGCCTACATCCTGTGGCTGGGTGCCCCTGCACTGATTCCTAATGCCAACTTCCTGTTTGCAAGCAGGAAGTCAATATTGAGTGGTCTGAGGGGGCAGACGCAAACATCCCTACGGTGCCGAAGTTTAAAGGTAAGCACCATGGGACTGTCTGTGGCCAATGCTGCCGCTGTAGGTCCCAAGAGGGGCGACAGTGGTGGCAGAGGGTGCCCCTGAAGGGCCGTGCTTTAGGCAACCGCCTAGTTTGCCTAGTGGTAGGTTATGATCACTGCCTTACCCAGCATTATAGGGCCCTAAGACAGACAAATTAGCAATGGAGAGATCCATTCCACCAGAGGAAGGCCCCTTGATGACATGGACTGTATAAGTGTACCTTTGTCTATATAGCTTGTCGTGAGGGCATCCCCTGGTGGCCATTTGAAGTATGGGCATGCTTCACGATAGAAATTATTTAGGGAGCGTGATGAAATGTAAAGTCCACAAATGGCGAAATGGTCTTACTTATTTCCAGCTTCCTATGAGAGCTCAATAATCAAACCAAGTGTACCGCTTCTGATCGCTGGAAGTAGCGGTATATAAGTGTTTGCTAAATAAAATAAATAAATAAGGTTTTATTCCCCGTCGGTGCAAGGGTTCAAATAAGACATTGAGAAATCAAAAGAATGTCCTTTGTTTCAAAAGGTACCAGTATTAACAAGCTGACTAATTGTTAATCTCCACAATTAGTGCAAGGGTTAATCAGAGGAATTCACTACATTCCAACACAATAAGAATTAAACAAACTTCTTCTCAATTATACAGTGGCTACAGATTCTAGGCTCGTGGCCATGCACAAACCACAATCAATTTCTTCTGGTGGAGGAATGGGAACAGCATTTATATATTCAATTTCCATGGATTCTGCTCCACTACATTCATCATCAGAGTAGTCACTGTCCCTGTCTGCTACAGGTCTACGTGAAGTGTCCCTAGGCTCTTGCCTCCAATAAGACTGTGTTTTAAGTTCTCTGGGAATTTTCTGAAACCACCCTGGTTTCTTCTTCCTTACAAACTGAGTATTTGTTTTAGCAGTGCCTCTAGAAGTTAAGTATTCAGTATCATGAATAAAGCTTTCATACCTGGAGCCTCTGTGGTTTGAATCCGTGGAGCTTTCTCTCCCAGAAATGTTTCTCCTGCAACAGGTTCTCTGCCGATAAGCTTTAGGCAGGGCTGTGCTTTCTGGCAGCTTGGTAAAACCTGGTGTAGATTCAACTTTGTGCTTCGGTAAGAACTTAGCTTTGTCAGAAACTGCTTTTCCTTTGGTGCCTGGTAAAACCTGACTAGTATTTCCCAGAGACTGCAGGCTTTCCTCCAAACCTATCTCTCCGGTTCTCTGGATACGTCTCTCTGCTTTTGAGTCAGGAATGTTGTGGGAACAGGGAGTGGCACACTCTCTAGCCTTAGTGCTTTCTCCAGCAGACTCCCTCTGAACAGCTGCTCGCTTAGCCTGGCCCTTCTGAACTCCACCTTTGTGAACTCTGTTCCTTTGGGCTTGCTCAGGTAGGATTCTTTCTCCAAGTTCTTCTCCTTCTCTTAGAGCTGCTCCTTCCCTCAGAGCTGTTCCTTCTCTCTGTCCTCTCCTTTGAGGTGTTCCTCTCAGTAGAGATGTTCCTCCTTTCTGGATCCGGTTCCAGTTCTGCCCTTCCTCTGGAGCTGTTCCTCTCAATAGAGGTGTTGTCCCTCCATGAGGTGTTCCTCTTTTGCTAGCATTCAGCTTCTGCTTATAAAGGAATCTTTCCTTTGAAACTCCCGGGCTCATTCCCAGGTGCAAGTCATTAGCCCTCTTAGGCTCATTAGCTCCTGTATGATCACTCCTGCCCCCTCTAGCTGTGCCTTGAGGTAACTGCACATCTAGATTTCTCTGAGAAACAGGGTTTCTTTTCAGGTTTGCATCTTTATTGATACCCACTTCATGACAAGCTCTAAGAAGGAACTGTTTGAACAGTGTCACATTCCATATGCTGTGGCTAGTGCAGATCATATGCAATGAAAAGATAGCCTACATAGGATGGCGTCTGAATTTCTGCCATAGCCATAATATGTTTCTGTGCAAAGACCATGCCAGGGCTGCTCTCAATAATGATAAGCTACTTGTCAACAGCATGCCATACTGCTGCAGCTCTGAGTGTTCCACATTGTGTGGGAGTGCCACAGAGGGCTGATACTGTAGGCCCCTCTCCCAGATGCTCATCATTCAGGGCACTGCCATTAGGACACCTATCATATGTCTACCTCTCCATTGCTCCAGTGAGTCTGACACACTCTGTTGGAAGGGAGTTGTTATCAGCCCTGCAGCTCAGCACTGTGTGCACTGTAGCCATGTAGAGATGGCAGGTCCCCCAGGTTCCCCCCTGCTGCATGATGTGTGTGCACCAATGGCTTCACAGTCCACATGGTACATAATATTGCGCCATCTGTATAACAATTGGATTTATCAGACCTCTTCTTTCCTCACAGTTACACCACTACAGCTGTGGGAGGTTCAGATAGGAGTAAATCGGTTGGTTACCTATATGGACACGTGCCACATCATGCAAGGTCAATCAAGCCTGATGAGGCCTATCACAACAAGCAGGACAATAGCTACACCTGTCATAATCTTCTTAGCATGCTGTGACGCCTGGGAATGGGACAACTTGTTATTCCATCATGGAAAAGGATTCCCCCTAATGTGGTTATATGTTTACAGATATCTGTAGATATCCAGATTTAACACATAGATAACACATTGAATATTGGGGCCCTGTGATCATATCTGGTTATGTCATCAGTAACCGCAAAGCAACTCACACAATATTGGAACATTGTGCAGCCTTAGTGACTTTCTCTATATGAGCTTTCATATTCAACTGGGTGTCAAGTATGACCCCTAGATTGTGAGCTTGAAAACTCACTGGTGACAAACAATCCCCAGTTTGCATGATAAGAGATACTGGATCAGAGAGTACCCAGGACAAAAACAAAATGTCAGTTTTGTTGACATCCAGTGCCAATCTTATGTGTCATCCAGAATTTTACAGTACTGATGCACAAGTTAGTATAGTCTATACAATGAATGGTGGCTGTGGCTTTTGGCCATGTATGTGTACAACATGCTGTGTACACCAGTGACAGTGTGAGTGGGGGAAAGCAGGCAAGTGTAACTTGTGCAAAACACATGCAACCAGTGCTGCTTATAGCCATGGCACCATGGGCTACACTGCAGGACTGGCATGCTTGGGAGGCAGGTGCTCAGCACATCTTTACATTTGCCCCACAAGAACAATGGCTATGTAGCTACTGTTACAGCTTGACTTAGAGGTTCTCAGGTGGTGGTGGTGTGTACTGGTGTATAGCATGTGGTAGGTCACTGTGCCATCTGTGCTTACACTGCTTGTATACTCCCAGTCACTGAATGGGTGTTCTGGAAGTATTGCATCTGCTCATGCCATGGCTTTTCTCTGCAAAACAACCACAGTATGGACCATCAGCACAGAATGTGCAGCTAGGACCTGAGGGTGCACAGGAGCTGACAACCCCAGTGGACCTACCCATGGAGAAACCATAGCCACAGCAGAGTGCCAGCAAAGATTGCACAGAGTCACAGCTGCCCCCAGCACAGCCACAGGTGCAAAGACTCCAACACATGTGCAAAGCAGCATGACACAAAAACCCCTCACCCACAAACCTTCGCAAATCACTTCCAAAACAAAGCTAATAGAAATCAATACAAACCAGAAAGATTTCCAACAGACGACACTACCATACCCAAATTATCTTCCTTTATTCCAAGCTCCACAGAACATATCGAGAATGTCATAAATGATCTCAACAGCACTACCTCACCAACAGATCCATGCTCCACAAGCTGGATCAAAATAGCACAATCCGACTTAAGTGCATTCATTGCCAGAATCATGCATCTATCCCTAACCATGAGCATTATGCCAACATCCCTGAAGACCACCTCCATCAGACCACTATTGAAAAACAAACTCGACCCACTTGACACGAATGCCTATATACCCATCTTGAGCCACCCATTATTGGCCAAGATAATAGAAAAAATAGTCCAGCAACAACTCCAATACCACATAGACTCCCAAGCTCCTCTGGGTTTAGACAGCAGCATGGAGTTGAAACCCTCATGACCACTCTTCCTGACAGGCTTATAAAAGGCATTGATAAATCTAAGTGATTTATCCTAATATTCATGGGATTTGCCTCAGCATTTGACACAGTATGTCACAACATCCTACTATCCTGATTGCAGGAGAAAGGAATATAAAATACAGCCCTAGACTGGTGCAGATCCTATATAACAGGTTGCCAGCAACAGATACGAATGGGCTCTCACACATCAACCAGTTACAAGCAAAGACAAGGGGGCCCACAGGGCTCATCACTATCATCCCTACTCTTTTAACATCTACATCCAGACAATGTGCTCAATAATACAATCTTACAACATACTCTACCACATATACACTGACAATGTCATGTAATATGCACCCTTCTCCATGGACAAACCTAACTACACTAACATAATAGAATGCTTCAATGATGCCTCAGAATGGCTCTCCAGGCACAACCTCAAAGTGAACTCCAAGAAAACCAAAGTGCTGTGTATAACAAAAGATCAGACTTTCACTCCACTGGATACTCTAAAAGTAAAGGATGCAGAACTGATAATAAAACAAGAAGTGCACTATCTCAGAATCACCCTGGACCAGCGACTGAACATGCAAACCCATAAAATCAGAACCCTCTGACATCTACGCCTACTCCTGGATTCACACGACTTTCACACCGTATTCCAAGCACTCATCTTCCCATACTTCGACTATGCCAATATTATCCTCCAAAGCCTACCAAAATATATATTACAACCACTTCAAATGGCCCTGAACCCTACATGACGCCTCCAGGTCCAAGCATATTACGCCCTTTTTAATGCAACTACATTGGCTACCAATACAAGCCGCATAAAATATAAAGCACTATTGATGACATTCAAAGCAATAAATAATCTGACCATGGTTTCCCTCTCAGACATCATACACCTAACACCAAACAGAATGAGGAGACAAGACATAGCAAATACACTTAAGACCCCAGCAGCAATAATAAAAAGCACCCAAGCATCCAGTAATAGAGCCTTCTCGTTGTACACACCAACCCTTTTGAACACCCTACCAGATCCCATCCGAGCCATCTCCAACCACTCAACTGCCCATAATGTAACCAGTAGGTTAAAATAAATAGATTACTTGTTTGGTGCTACAGGAGGTATGCAGGGCTTCACTACCAGGACTCAGAGAGCACTGGAGCGTCAGATAAATAAAAAGAAGTGAAATCCTGGATTTGTGGGCTTTAAAAAACATTTTTTAATGCTAAAAATTAAGTCCCAGCCCCATAGGAAAGCATTGAGTCTGCTGGGGGAAGTGCGGGGATCTCTTTATTGAGCAGTCTTTCAAGATAGAAACTGCAAAGCCTGATGCAGGGAGGCTATATTTAAATTTGCTGCTTCAGAGGCTTACAAGAACAGCATAGAAACCTATTCTATTGTGGAAAAATACTTGTAAATGGGGATCGGGGGGGGGGGGGTTGCCCTTTTCCCGAGCAGTGCTGGGGTACTATTTGCAGTCCCAGCAGTGAAAGACCATTAAACAGTTTATCTTGAGAGGACTGAAGCGAAACTGAAAGAAGCAGTTGAGAGCTGGAAATTTATAAATTTATTTATTTATTTAGACAGATTTGTATCCCACCTTATCCTTCAATCAAAGTGGTCACAATACAAGTGGAAGGTTACAAATAACATAGGGTAGATAAGACATTAACAGATAAAACTAAGATAAATTAATGTAATAAAATGGGCCTATTGGTAAAAACTATTAATTATATATCAAATTATAAGTTTCAGCAAATAGCAGGGTCTTCAAGGCCTTGCGAAAATCTTTGATATCAGTCATAATTCTGAGGTCCATCGGGAGAGAGTTCCAAAGTTTGGAAGCCAGTAAAGAAGGAGCTCTTTTTGAAGTTGTTTAGTCCTACAGTATTCAGCAGGGGTACTAATTATGTTGTCATTATTGGTGCTGCTTCTTCTTGGTCTATTGATAATGTCTCTAGTTATAATATTTTGTAAAGCATCTGCTGACAGGTGATTGTAAATCCTAAAGATAAGTAAAAGTGTCTTGAATTTTGACCTGACACTTACTGGAAGCCAGTGCAACTGTTGTAGGACAGGGGAGATATGATCTGGTTTTGCTGTACCAGTAATAATACATGCAGCAGTATTCTGAACCATCTGGAGAGGGTGTAGAGTTAGCTGAGGGAGGCCTTGATAAAGCAGGTTTCCGTAGTCTAGGAGGGGGGTGATGAGAGCCTGACAAACGGTACGGAAATGGTCTTGATGGAGTAATGGCTTTAGTTTTCTCACAATCTTTAGACGATGATAGGTCTTGTTAGCGATTTTAGCAATGTGAGATTTAAGGTTCAATGCTTTATCCAAAATTATGCCAAGGTATTTGATTTCATTTTTAACTATGATGGGCCTACCTAATAAATCAATAGTATTTGGAGGAATGAAGTTAGGGTTCCTAGTAACAAACATTACCTCAGTTTTGTCATAATTAAGTGTAAAGTTATTATTTGAAAGCCAGGTATTCATGTCTTGGAGACATCTAGAAATTGCTGAAAAGTCAAGAGACTGTAAAACAATTGGGATATATACCATTATGTCATCAGCATAAAGGTGATAATGGAATTTGTGTAGTTTAATAATATTGCATAAAGATTGGATATAAATATTGAGCAGAATAGAAGATAAAGCTGAACCCTGAGGCACTCCTTGAATGACTGAGAATTGCAAAGTTTCTAAGGAATACTGGATTAAGCTTCTTCAAGGAACTAAATTTTCTGAAAATTAAGATTCTAGCAAAGCTTCTTAGAGGAAAGAAATATTTTAAATCCTGTGCAGAGAAGCTGATTGTTCTGCTGGGCATGGCAGGTTGGAATCCTCTGAGCAAGGGGGAAAGGGGAAACTGTCTCTCTTTGAAACAGCTTGAAAAAATGGAAAGGAAAGCTGTACTGAGCTCCTCTAAGGAACCTAAGATTACTAGAAGCTAAAACTATAGAGAAGCTCTTTGGAATATACATGTTTAATCCTGTGAAGGAATCCAGCTAGCTCTGCTGAGTCTGGGCAGTTTAGAATCCTAAGGGTAGTGACACTGCTGCATGCTATTGGAAGCAGTGCAGAGGGAGAGAGAGAGGCACTGGTTTTAGACTTCTGGCAGGAGGACACTGCTTAATTAAGGTTTAAACTGGAAAATCCCTGCATTCTTAAAAGAATAACTTTTTATGACTATGAAAGGTATGACTGGACAGTGTTTGTGTGGACTTTGATAGGGACATTTAATTATCTTTTATTTTTGTACAGGAGTAGGGACAGTATTCTATAGCATATCCCAGTCAACATACTAACTCCGAAGTGACTGTGGACGCAGCCTCAATTTAGAATAGTTTCATTTATTGACTGATTTATTAAAGTTAGGAAGTAGGTAGGCCATAGCGGAGAGATTGAATGAATTCTTTGCTTCGGTCTTTACTGAGGAAGATGTAAGGATGTTACTCATGACTGAAATGGTATTAAAAGGTGATGCTGCAGAAGAATTGAAAGAAATATTGATAAACTGGGAAGATGTATTATAACTATTTGATAAACTGAACAGTAGCAAATCACCTGGACTGGATGGTATACATCCAAGGGTGTTGAAAGAACTGAAATATGAGATTGTAGAACTACTATTAGTAATCTGTGAACTATCATTAAAATCATCTGTAATACCTGAAGATTCGAGGATAGCCAATGTAACGCCAATTTTTAAAAAGGGTTCCAGGGGTTATCTGGGGAACTAAAGACTAGTGAGCCTGACATCAGAACCAGGAAAAATGGTATAAACCATTATAAATAACAAATTACTGAACATGTAGACAGTCATGACTTAATGGAAGACAGCCAACATGGCTTTAGTCAAGGAATATCTTGTCTAACTAATCTGTTATGTTTTTTTGAAGGTGTGAATAAACAGGTAGACAATGGTGAGTCAGTTGATATGATGTATCACAATTTTCCTGGTTCTGAGCTAGAAATTGGAATAATGAGTGAGGTAATCAAATTTTCAGATAACACAAAATTATTTAAAGTTGTTAAAACCAAAGAGGATTGTAAAACATTGCAAGAGGACCTTGATAAACTGGATGTTCAAATGGCAGATGAAATTTAATTTGGACAAGGGCAAGGTTATGCACCTAGGAAAGAACAACCTAAACTACGGTTACACGATGCAAGGTTCCATATTAGGAACCACCACCCAGGAAAAAGATTTAGGCGTCATCGTGGATAACATGTTAAAACACTCCACCCAGTGTGCAGCGGCGGCCAAGAAAGCAAAGAGGATGCTAGGAATCATAAGAAAAGGAATGGAGAATAAAAGAAAGGATATTATAATGCCTCTGTATCGTTCCATGGTGTGACCATACCTTGAATATTGTGTGCTATTCTGGTTGCCATATCTTAAAAAGGATATAGCGTTATTAGAAAAGGTGCAGAGAAGAGCCACCAAAATGATAAAGGGGATGGAAGGATACCCCTATAAGGAGAGGCTAAAAATGTTAGGACTCTTCAACCTGGAAAAGAGACGGCTGAGAGGAGATATGATAGAGGTCTGTAAATTAATGAATGGAGTGGAAAGGGTAAACAGATCGATTGTTTACACCATCAAAATATAGAAAGACTAGGGGACATGCAATGAAGCTACAGGGTAACCTATTTATGACTAATAAGAGAAAATATTTTTTTCACTCAATGCGTAATCAAACTCTGGAATTCATTATCGGAGGATGTAGTAAAAGCTGTTAGTGTAGCTGAGTTTAAAAAAAAGGTTTGGACAAGTTCCTGGAGGATAGGTTCATAAACCATTATTAAAGGGGACCCGGAAAGTCCACTGCTTGCTCCAGTATAAACATTGTGGAACATGTGTCCTTTGGGAAAACTGCTAGGTACTTATGAACTAGATTGGCCACTGTTGGAAACAGGATACTGGGCTTGATGGACCTTAGTCTGACCCAGTATTGCATATCTTATGTTCTTAGGTAGAGTCCGGATCATCGCTGGACCAGAGGAATTCTGAGTTCCTGTGATCTCCTGGAAGAGGACACCGCAGGACTTCTGAACAAGAGATTAGGCCCCTTCGCAAGAAAGTTTCTGGGAAGAAAGGTACCAGTACACAAACACCCCGAGAGACAAAAAGAACTACATTTCTGAGCTCATTCTTTACATTACCAATTGAAATACGTACAGAATACTCTGGATGATAATAAGAGAACTCTCCTGTTAAAAGGTGGAAGTTCCTGTAAAAAGAAGTATATTCATAGTAAGAGATAAACTGTAAAGAGTATGCTAAAGTGAAAAACTAAAACACTTGAGTATTTTGTATTAGGAGACTACTGTGAACAAAAGAGAAACACTGAATGTTGATTTACTTCTGAGTTCTAAGGTGCAACTGTGTATAAATATCTTATTGATTTAACTTGTTTAACTAACTGTTAACATTTCTGAATCCATCTTTAAACTTGTTCAACAAGTTATACAAGCTTAATAAATTTTTCTGAAAGTTCTATTTATATACACTAAGGTGTTCTGTGTCCCATTCTTGCAAAGTCTACCCTGTCACCATAATTGTAAAATCATCTTGGTAGGGGCCTTTCCCAACTTAGTTTATGTTCCTCTCAGCCTTTCTCCACCCAACAGTGGAGCTGGATGAGATTAGGTTAGTGACTTCTGTAAGCCTCTACAGGAGGGGAACGTCAGACTCTGAGGTACCCACTTGGCCTACTGGACTACACTACAACATCTGAAGTATTGTTGTAAGAGTCTGACCCCACCCTTCTCCGGGAGGGGGGCCTACAGTAAGGCAATAAAGACCCATTTATTCCGACAATTCTATCATCATCTAACATAATGTATTCAATAATCATAAATTTGATGACCCCACATAACCGCTTACCCTTATGTTGCAGATCATCATAAGAAACATACACCATTATGTAATATATTGTAGTTCAACTCTGTTCAATCATCCAAGTTATCATTCCTGTTCAATGTAAAATGTTCTAATGTTATTATTCTATGTAAACCATTCTAGTTATGCAATAGAACAGTATATAAAATCAAATAAATACATAAATAAAGAACTAACCCACCTCATATGCCTTTGCCTACATTCCACATCTTTGAGCAGAGGCTGGTGAGAGAATAGGCGGAGATGGCCACTCTGACCTGCCACATTGCCACTGAACAGGATGTGCTGTGGGAGCATATAGCCTGCCTGACCCAACTCCAGCAATCCACAGCTTTTACTACATTCTCTGGTGACAAATTCCAGAGTTTGATTACACTATTTTCTCCGATTAATTTTAAATGTGCAACATTGTAGCATCATTGGGTGTGCCATAGTCTTTCTACTTTTTGAAGGAGTAAACAAACGATCTACATTTACCTTTTCTATTCCATTCATTATTTTATAGATCTGTATCATATATCTCCTCTCAGCCATCACTTTTCCAAAATGAAAAGCCCTAACCTTTTAAGCCTTTCATTGTAGGAGTATCCTTCCATCCCCTTTACTATTGTTGTCACTCTTCTCTGTACCTTTTCTAACTATCCTTTTTAAGATATGGTGACCAGAACTGCACACAATATTCAAGGTGTGGTCGCACCATGGAGCGATACAGAGGCATTATAATATCCTTTGTTTTATTCTCCATTCCTTCATGATTACCAGCATTCTATTTGCTTTCTTGACTTCCGCTGCACACTGAGCAGAGGGTTTCAATGTATTCTCCACGATGATACCTAAATCCTTTTCATGGGTGATGGTTCATAATGTGGAACATTGCATCGTGTAATTGTAGTTTGGTTTGCACTTAATACATTAAGGGGTATGTTTATTAAACTGCGGTAACGTTACAGACTGCGCGTTAGGTAATGTTAACGTGTGCTATGTAACGTTAATGCGCATTAACGTTACCTAACGAGCGTTAGCGTTCCCGGCCGCGGTAAACACCGCAGAGGTTGGAGAGAGAAGGGGTCAATGGGCGGGGAGTGGGCAGCAAGAGGCTCCCTACACATTAACGTGCTGAACTGAAGGGCTGAATCCCACCGTGAATGAAAACCTGCCGTTAGATGCACATTTGCAGGAGAGAGAAACCATTTAAGTGTCAGCACTGTACAGCATAGGCAGGGAGCCCAAGAAACATGATAGTAGTGCTCCATTTGCAGCAACAGCATAGTGCCCAAGTATGACAGGCCACTATGGCGATGGTGCAAATGGGGAATAGGGGGCTGGAGGTGGGACATGCAGCGGGGGCAGCTGGGGCACAGGGTGGACTAGGCAGGCGCCTAGGTGGCACATAGGAACATAGAAACCAGAAATCAGCAAGACAGCAGCTGACAAAGGCCAAACACAATCCATCTACATCTACCTGGTCCACCCGAGCTAACAGTTGCCAGGGCACTGACCTGACATCCCCCCAGCCAACCCTCCCCAAGCGGAAGGGACATACTATTGGTAGGCGGCGATGGGGGGATGTGAGGATGCTCATGTATGCCCCCTGCCCCAGACCCCGCTCCCTAGGCGACCACCTACCCACACAGTGGATGGCCTGGGACTGCGCAGTACCAGCACCGACAGCATGTGGTCATGTCAGCATGGCAGGGGGGGGTGGGCCCGTGCTGGAGGAGGTAGTGGCACCTGCCTGCAGTTTACCTAGGCCATGCCCTGTACCAGTACGTGGTGTGCAGTGCAACATAAAAGGTCTGGCTGAGGAAAAGTACAGGTAGCTCCAGGGACTCCCAGGCATCTGTGGCAACAGTGTGGTGCAGTACACCCAGCCACTGTGTCCAGAAGCAGAAAGTCACAGGTTCAAGTTCCTGCAGAGCATGTCCCTATATTTTACCCTACAATGCAGATACCACAGCAACATGTGCAAAGCCCAAAGCAGCGGCGAACAGGAGTACAAACACCCACTCACACAGGCTCCACAATCCAAAGATGCATGGAGAGTCAGGCTGTTGGCCTCAGCATTGAGCTGCAGTTATCACCAGAGCACTACTACTACCTCCTGCACAGTTTAGCAATGTCGGCACTGTGATCAGGACCAGTGTGGCGGGCAGGGATGCCGACCACCCCTATCTTTGCACAATGCTGCAATAGGAGAGTGTGTGTGTGTCTATCCATTGTTCTGTGGCTGCCCATCCCTCACTGGGCCCAAAATGTCCCACTGTTACCAGCGTTAGCCTGAATATGTGCATAATGAGGAGCAAGGTATTGTGGGTATGGCACGGACAGGGCGGATTGGACAGGATGCATCTTCACAGGGTGTGGGGCAATGGCTGGGACACAGTAGTGCCCGACCACAGCCACACAGAATGGCATGCTGGGAGGGCACTCACTCTGACCGTGCAGTGACCATGGCATGTCTAGGTTCCCACATAGCGCTCTACACTATCTGTTTACAGTGCTCGGGCCCCAATCACTGAGATGCCTGCTTGATGCACATAGTTCCTTTGTGAGCATGCACTATGGACTGGCTAGTGGATTGTCTGCAGTTAGACTGTGCATGGTTGGAATACCTATAAGGTGCAGTTTGACTGTGCTGTCTGCTGGTGACTGACAGACAGTGGTGTGAGGCAGTTGGGGTTTTCCAGATCTAACCCCAGCATTGCTGCTGGTCTGCCACTGCCCCCAGTCACAGGTATGGCTCTGGCCCACCAACCCTGGAGGGCTGTCTTATACCAGCAGGATGGAGGTTGCTTCACTGGGGCTGGGGCACCTGTCCCTTACCTACAAAAAGGGTGATGTGGACCCTTTGGGGTATGTAGTGTATACCACTGTGACCTATAAAGGCACTGCTGCACAAACCTTGTGCAAGTCTAGAAACCCCTCTGCCCTGATAACAGGTGCCCATGTCACACTAATCTGGGTGGTGTCTGGTCTCAGAGGGCCACATGTGACTGCAGGATACAGATGGACACCGAATTACCTTTGGCTGCACTGCAAGGAACACCTGTCACACACTGATAGTGATGGGGACGTACAGCAGGACCTATCGCTAGCACCATATATACTGCAGACCTAGTGCTGAGCACCCATCCTATCCCTCAGGGTGAACACAGAACCTGCACAATGGCATGGTCTGTAGCTACGCTGTGCCAGTATCATGCACTGTCAGTTCATCTTTCCAAGCTGAGGTACCGGAGAGGTGCATACCCCATTTGGTGATCAGCTGTAGCCAGCTATTCAGCATGTGCATTGCATCATGGGTACTGGTGGGGTTACCCTATCCTAGCACTCAGAGCAGACAGTTTGTGCGGTGACCTGCAGTCCTTCTGTACCCAGCCATTGCTGTGACATACATCACAGAGGTATAGCCTACTGGTTAATACAATGCCATTCTCGGCAGTGTTCATGGGTTCAGTTCCTCATTGTTCCCTCTTCTCATGCCTGTCCTACTCAAATAGTGTGCATGCCTGTAACAGTCATATTTGTGCAGATCTGTGCTGCCAGCCCATAATACCCTCGCCACAATTGCCAACATTCCCTCAGTCCATCTATCTGCGTCTGTCAGCTGTGTAGAGTCCTGTCTGCCTGTGCAGGTTGCCACCCCATGTCCTGCACTGCTACCCTTTCCTGCATTGCACCTCATCGTGCTTGCCTCACCTGGGCCTGATCTGCATGGCACCACCACTCCTCTGTCCACCCATCATTGTAACTATCCTGCCACCTCCACCTCCACTGGGGGATACGTATTCCCATCATCTGCCACCAACTGTCTTTCCAGTACTTTATATTGCCAACACCCTGTGCTGTGGTACAGTTGTCCCCACCATGTTTGTCATCAGTACTGGCAGCCAGATGGGATGCCCGCAGATATGGCAGTTCCAGCGGCTCCCAGCTCTCCCATCCACTCACCTGTTCATTGCCTTTCCTGAGTGCTCTATCTAGTGTTAGGCTACATCTGTCTCTGTTCCTCACTGGTCATACATGTCATCCTGCTGCACCTTGCAGCCCTTAGGGCACACTAACCTAGGGCACCGTAACCTTGTTGGGCCACCTTAACCTATGGTTCCATAGCCCAGGGTAGGGTGCCTTCTACAGTGCCTTGTCCAGGGGTGTCTAATACGGCGCTTAGCCTAAGGAGCCCTCTAGGGCGCCTAATGAGGCACCTTACAAGGCACCTTATAGGGCACCTTACAAGGCACCTTATAGAGCACCTTACAAGGCACCTTACAGGGCGCCTTGTAATGTGCCTTGTAAGGTGCCTTATAAGGCACCTTGTAACGCGCGTTAATCTAGCACCTTGTAACGTGCGTTAGCTGATACGGCTTGCTGTAACGGTGCACCACCCACGCCTTTATATGGGCATCTGTACCTTTACCGTGGAACCTAACGCGGGTGACATTACTGCAGTTTAGTAAACATACCCCTAAATGACATAAAGGTCCTCTTGCAATTTTTTACAATCCTGGTATCATCTTTCTATCAGCTTTCTATCTTTTAACCAGATCCTGATCTACAATAGTACACTGCCTCCTATCCCATGACATTTTACTTTCACAAGAGTCTCTCAAGAGGGACCTTTTCAAAGGATTTCTGAAAATCCAAATACATTATATCGACCAGCTCACCTTTGTCTACCTGTTTATTCACACTATCAAAAAAATATAACAAATTAGTAAGACAAGACCTTCCTTGGCTAAAGCCATGTTAGCTTTCTCCTATTCTCTCTCACAGGTTTTTTGCTACGAATATACATGAAACAAAATGCATAATAAAAACTTTTTCAAGTACATTTGTAGCAAAACACCTTTGAGAGAGTCTGTTGGACCATTAGATGAAAGAGGGGTAAAAGGGGCACTAAGAGGGGACAAGGCCATAGCGGAGAGACTTAATGAATTTTTTGCTTTGGTCTTTCTTGAAGAAAATGTGGAGGAGTTACCTATGGCAGAAGTAGCATTTAAAGGTGCTGCATCGGAAGAATTAAAAGAAATATCAATAAACAGGGGAGACGTATTGCAACTATTTGATAAAATAAAGAGTAGCAAATCACCTGGACCGGATGGTATACATCTGAGGGTGTTGAAAGAACTGAAATAAAAGATTTCAGACCTACTATTTGTAATCTGTGAACTATCATTAAAATAATCTGTAATACCTGAAAATTGGAATATGGCCAATGTAATGCCAATTTTTAAAAAAGGGTTCCAGGAGCGATCCAAGAAACTACAGACCGGTGAGCCTGACATCAGTACTGGGCAAAATGGTAGAAACCATTACAAAGACCAAAATTACTGAACTTGTGGATAATCATGGGGAAAAGCCAACATGGCTTTAGCCAAGGAAAGTCGTCTTACTAATCTGTTATATTTTTTTAAGCTGTGAATAAACAGGTAGAGAAAATTGAGCCAGTCGATATACTGTTTCTGGATTTTCAGAAAGCCTTTGACAAGGTTCCTTATCAGAGACTCTTAGCGAAATTAAAAAGTTATAAGATAGGAGGCAGTGTACTATTGTGGATCAGTAACTGGTTAAAGAATTGAAAGCAGATAAATTGGAAGACTGGATGTTCAAATGGAAAATGAAATTTAATCTGGACAGTTGCAAAGTTATGCACCTTGGAAAGAACAACCCAAACTTTGGTTACGCAGTACAATGTTCCTTATTAGGAACCACCACCCAGGAAAAAGATTCAGGCGTCATCGTGGATAACACATTGAAACCCTTCACCCAGTGTGCAGCAGCGGCCAAAAGGCAAATAGAATGTAGGAATCATAAGGAAAGGAATGGGGAATAAAACAAAAGATACTATAATGCATCTGTATTGTTCCATGGTTCGACCACACCTTGAATATTGTGTGCAGTTCTGGTCACCGTATCTTAAAACGGATATGGCGGAATTAGAAAAGGTGCAGAGAAGAACCACCAAAACGGTAAAGGAGACGGAAGCATAATCCTATGAGGAGAGTCTTAAAGGGTTAGGGCTCTTCAACCTGGAAAAGAGATGGCTGAGGGGAGATATGATAGAGGCGAATAAATTAATGAAAGGAGTAGAACGGCTTAACATTGATTGATTGTTTATGCCATCAAAAAGTAGAAAGACTAGTGGACATGCAATGAAGCTACAGTGTAACCCATTTAAGACTAATAAGAGCAAATATTTTTTCACTTAACGCATAATCAAACTCTGGAATTCGTTACCAGATGATGTAGTAAAAGCTGTTTAGTGTAGCTGGGTTTAAAATATTTTTGGACAGGTTCTTGGAGGAAATGTCCATAAACCGTTATTAAAGAGGACCCAGGAAATCTACTGCTTGCCCCAATATAAGCATTGTAGAACCTGTGTGTCTTTTTGGGAAAGTAGCAGGTACTTGTGACCTGGATTGGCCACTGTTTAGAAACAGGATACTGGGCTTGATGGAACTTTGGCTGACCCAGTATGGTATTTCTTATCTGCAAATTTTATTACCTCACTTGTTCCCATTTCCAGGTCATTTATAAATATATTAAAAAGCAGCAGGACAAGCACAGATCTCTGAGATACTCCACTATTCACCTTTATCCATTAAGAAGATTGGCCATTTAGCCCTGCTCTCAGTTTTCTATCTTTCAACCAGACCTAATCCACAATAGTACATTGCCTCCTATGGAGTGGAGGAATAGCCTAGTGGTTAGAACACTGGCTTGGTAATCAAGCCATCAGGGTTCAGTTCCCACTAGCACTCCTTGTGGCCTTGGGCAAGTCACTTAACCCTCCATTGCCTCAGAAGAAAGGCCTGGCAATCTACTTCCAGTGACACTGCCAAGAAAACCCAGGAGCTTCTGGGTTGCCAGGAGTCAGGACTGACTTGAAGGCACACTTTGTTTGTTTCCTATCCTATGGCTTTTTAATTTCCCCAGGAGTCTCTCATGAGGGACTTTGTCAAAGGCTTTCTGAAAATAAAGATACAGTATATCAATCGACTCACCTTTTTATCTACCTGTTTATTTATATCTGTTCTTCTAAGGCAATCTCTTAATTTCCTGGGTGATTCACACTGCCCTTGGTTCGATATAGGGAGTTTTTCAAGTTGCCCCTTTGATCTGTCACTTGGCTTTATCACCTATTTAAAACAATTTCATAGTTCTCTTGCCTCCTAACTGAAATGCCTCTTTGTAAAAGATCTCTAGAAAACAATTTCTATCTATAAACTCAAAGAATATTTGCCCTATTCTACTCTCTCTGTTAAGATATACCCTAACTGGCTTTAATTTACTTGAAGGCTGGCTTGTTATACTAAGCCCCAGCTGACTGTAATTTCACTGAAAGCTGGTTTGTAGTACTATGCCTATTTGACTTAATAAAACATTGAATTTTAAAAACACAGATATTATCAGTTTTAACCCAAGGAATTCCCTTTTCCCAAAAATTTAGAGAATGTCTCAGTAGGTAAGTACTTACAAGTGCAGATTTTTTTCCCAGCAGTAGCAGCCCTCTTGGTAGTCCTACAAGACCAGTTAAGAGCAGACTGGTTAAAGTCAGGCCTCCTGGGGACATAATAATTCTTCCTGTAAGAAACCTTTCTAACCCAAGTTGTCACCAGTTTGAGGTCAGCCTGTAATGACACTTGGGAGAAAAAAGAGATTTGGTGTTTTTCATGCCATGTTCAGATTAAAGATGATATGAAATGACATAGGAAATGTTGATTTTCCCATGTTGTTTCAAACGAATATACATCCCTAGTGCAGAACAGCTTTTGCTCTGTGTTGCACCCTCTAGTCGTCGACCATGTTTTTAGTGCATGTCTGTCATGGCCTAACAGGTATTGTGCAGAAAGCATAGGTTACCCTTTGTATGCTGGGGGTTAGGCCCATATTGGTGGCCGAGTATCACCTGTGTGCTCTGTCTGCCTCTGCGCCTCCTTTCCTGTTCCCTACATGAGGTGTTACTGAGCAGATGCTGGAACTGATGTCAGGAGACTGCTCTCTGGGCTAGTGTCCCATGGATAGGGGACAATATCAATATACAGTATGCCACCCTGGCCGCTCAATGGCGCATCCCTGCCCAGTGCACACTAGTGAGACCCAGTTACTGCCATTTCATATGTTCTACTAATTAAGGAATCTGATTTTCAAAATCTTCCATACCTTCATTCATTTCACAAATGCCCATCTAGTTAAATTAAAGGAGAGTTTATCGTTCTCACTATTTTTGCGATTTAGAGGACACGCAATGAAGCTAAAGTGTAATCCATTTAAGACTAATAAGAGAAAATATTTTTTCACTCAACATATAATCAAACTCTGGAATTTGTTACTGGAGGATGTACTAAAAGCTGTTAGTGTAGCTGGGTTGAAAAAAGGTTTTGACAAGTTCCTGGAGGAAAGGTCCATAAACCTTAAAGAGGACCCGGGAAATCCACTGCTTACCCCAATACAAGCATTATGGAACCTTTGTGTCTTTTTGGGAAACTGCTAGGTACTTGTGACCTGGATTGGCCACTGTTGGAAACAGGATACTGGGCTTGATGGATCTTGGTCTGACCCAGTATGGCATTTCTTAATGTTCTTATCTGCTCTTATCTGATCTACCAATGTAAATAGTTAACAGTATATACCTTGCTCACATGTTTAATATGTTAAATGTAAACTGTTCCTTGTATAATGTTGTTACTTTGTAAACCGTGCTGATCTTGAATAGTGCTGTATAAAACCAAATAAATAAAAATAAATAAATAAATAAGCAGGAAGCCGCATGCTTGTCTAAGGAATTCAGTGCTCATAGATATCATACATGGGTGGCTAAAAAGGCTTACAAGAGTGCATAGTATAACCACAGGAAAATCATTTTAGGACGGATAATGCAGAGCAGTTCAAGCAAGCACAGCCGGCCAATGTTTAGACTTGCGTGCTGAAATATGCTTCGCAATTGAGGCATATTTCTTTGATTCTGAGAAGACAGTTTCCATTGTCACTGACCTTGCCATGTTCCAGGAATGCAGCCTCAGGATTGCTTTTTCATGCACTAATAATTTGAAAGAAATTTAAGTCCCACACAGGTACATGTGATACAGTAGAACTGGGACATTGGAAATGCAGTAGATGCAGCATTTATGAGATCAAGGTACAATGTAGGGACGTTGAAGCATTACGTCATAAAAATAAAATGCTTGTGCTTAGGCATCATACTACCTGCAATTCCACACATATTGTATGCATAATTTTGTGTCCATGTAATAAGTAATATGTGGGACAGACTTTTAGGAAATTTCAGACATAGATGACTGAACATCACAACTGCTTGAAGAGAGAGATCAAGACCAAAACACTGGTGCTGCAGTGTCTGAAACAACAACACACATTTCAATCCCTAAGGTGTTTCTGCATTGATTATGTTGCCCCTCATGTCAGAAGCAGTGATCACCCTTCCTGAAAAAACTGCACTGGAGATCAGTAGCCTACAGGGCCAAATTTAACTTTACCTCTGAGTTTCAATGCTCTTAGATGAAATGTCTTTACCTTTATCTTTATTTGGTTCTTGATATACCGCTTTACAGCAAAAACACATCAAAGCGGTTTACAATATATTAAAAATAAACTGCCAGAAAAGGAAAAGAATACCATGGTTATGACAGGAGAGATGAAAATAGAGGAAGAGGAGAGAAAGCAAGGTAAAAAGGACAGAGGAGGCAGGGAAGAGGAGAGAGAGACGAGACTCTCAGCTGGGTGCAGAAGGGACAGGAAGATCAAAAGCAGAGCAGAAGAGGTGAGTCTTAAGAAGAGGTTTGAACCTGTTGAAGGAGAGTTCTAGCCTAAGGTCTGGAGGGAGGGAGTTCCAGAGTTTGGGACCGAGGAAAAAGAAAGCAGAATTTCTGGTGGATTCCAGGGGTGCAAGAGAAGTAGGGGGAAGAAACATATGGTTGATGTGGATGTGACGGTGGGGTGTGTGGAGATGTATCAGATTGGAGAGGTATTGTGGGGAGCCAGTGTGGATAGCTTTATGGATGAGAATTAAGACTTGGTACTGGATGCGGTGGGTGATGGGGAGCCAGTGGAGGTGAATAAGAAGAGGGGTGACATGGTCAGTATGGGATGCATGGGTGACAAGACGAGCTGCAGTATTTTGTAACAGTTGGAGTTTTCATAATTGGTACTGAGGAAGATCAGCCAAGGCAACATTACAGTAATCGATTCTGCTCATAACTAGAGAGAGGAGAAGGGTAACCAGGGAGAAAATGGGGAGGAAAGCCGGATGGCGCAGATCTGGCGGAGGGAGCAGAAGGAATGGCAAATTATGGATGATAGATGGTCATGGAATGATAGAGCAGAGTCTAGGATAACACCTAAGTAATGCAGGGAGAGAACCAGAGGGATGGGGGAAGAGGAAAGAGAGGGAGCAAGAGCAGGGACGGTGCTACCAAACATCAACCAGATGGCTTGAATTTTGTCCAGGTTGAGATGGAGAAAGTTTGAAGATAGCCAGGTGCTCACAGAGGAAAGACAGTCACTGAGGGAGGTGATGTCAGGAGCAGCAGGGTAAGGTGATGGAGGAGGATGATGTCATCCGCGTAATAGTACACGGAGATGCAGTGCTGCTGGATGAGAAGTGTGAGCGGGGCCAGAAAAATATTGAAGAGAAGAGGGGCCAGGACAGAGCCTTGGAGAACACCACAGGGAAGAGGAGTGCTGGGCGAGGAGGAGACACCAGAAAAGACAGAAAAAGACCTGGCAGACAGAAAAGAGCAGAACCAATGAAGCACAGAACCACTGAGGCCGGCATCAGAGAGATGGATGAGGAATGTACGATGATCCACAAGGTTGAAGGCAGAGGACAGATCAAGGGAGACTGCAATGGAATATAAACCCTGATCGTGGGAGGATTGAAGTTCGTTGAGGAGGGAGGTGAGAATAGTTTCAGTGCTGTGTCCCGGGTGAAAACCAGATTGACAGGGGTGAAGGATAAGTGGAGAATCTAGGTGAGAGGTGAGTTGTGCAAAGACTAGCTTTTCCAGGAGTCTGGAAAGAAAAGGGAGTTTAGAGATAGGACGCCAACTGGCATGGACAGAGGGATCCAGGGATGGTTTCTTGAGGATGGGTCGAATTATGGCATGTTTCCAAGGGGTAGGAAAGATGCCAGAAAAAAGGCAGGAGTTAAAGATGGAGAGGATGAAAGGGAGGAGTGCAAGAGAAGGTTCACTGAGCCAGTGGGAGGGGATGGGGTCAAGCTGACAGGTGGTCTTGAGGGAGTGAGAGAGTGAGAGAGTGCTCTAGATAACTCAGCAGGTGAGACATGGGCCTGAATACCTAAAAAATAAGCTAGCTCTCTGCGTATCTTGCGGCCTCTAAAGTCTTATCAAAGAGCATTCCTAATTCTACCCTCACCAAAGAAAACCATGCATTAGTGACAGTGCCGTACCTAGCCCTGTGCAAGTGATATAGCCGCACAGAGCGCAAAGGCTTAGGGGCACATTTCGGGTTGCCGGCCACCAGCAGCAGCAAAACAGACTGACTTCCAATTTAAAACAAAAAAAGCCACGCGGATCCTTCAACATCGCGCTTGTATGCAGCTCTGGTCATTCCCTTCCTTCTCTGATGTAGGTCGCATCAAAGGAGGAAGGGACCAGGCCAGCCATTCAAACGTGGTCTTTACAACTCCCGCGTTGGAATGGCAGGCCTGGTCCCTCCTTCCTCTGATGCAACCTACATCAGAGAAGGGAGGGAGGGACCAGAACTGCATACAAGTGTGGCGTTGAAGGACTCGCGTGTTTTTTTTTTGTTTTGTTTGTTTACTAGAAGTCAGGTCTGTTTCACTGCTGCCACATCTGAGATGACAGCAGTAGGGCAAGGGTGGGCAGTCGGCTGGACATGAACGTGGTGAGATGAGGGGGGGGGGGCATACGCCAGATGTGCAAGTTGCACAGGGCACAATTATGGCTCAGTATGGCCCTGATTGGTGACACCCACCAGTAAGCTTTTGCAGAAGTAGCCCCCATACTTTGCAACTACTCCAAGAGGAGCTGTATCTAAGAACATAAGAAATGCCATACTGGGTCAGACCAAGGTCCATCAAGTCCAGTATCCTGTTTCTAAACAGTGGCCAATGTCTCCTAGTCTTTCTACTTTTTGATGGCATAAACAACCAATTTACATTTACCTGTTCCATTCCATTCATTAATTTATAGACCTCAGCAGGCTCTTTTCCAAATTGAAAAACCCTAATCTTTTAAGCCTTTCCTCAATGGGGTATCTTTCCATCCCCTTTTCCACTTTGGTGGCTCTTCTCGGTACCTTTTCTAATACTGCTACATCCTTTTTAAGATATGGCGACCAGAATTGCACACAATATTCAAGGTGCAGTCACACTATGGAACGATAGAGACATTATGATATCCTTTGTTTTGTTTTCCATTCCTTTCATTATGATTTCTAGCATTCTGTTTGCTTTCTTCACCGCTGCACACTGGATGGAAGGTTTCAACATATCCATTCAGTGTTTCAACCTTCCATCATGTTACTCATAGCAAAAAACCTGTGAGAGAGTTAGTTGGACCATTAGATGATAGAGGGGCAAAAGGGGAAGAAAGAAGGGACAAGGCCATAGCGGAGAGACTGAATGAATTCTTTGCTTTGGTCTTTACTGAGGAAGATGTAGGGATATTACCCATGACTGAAGTGGTATTTAAAGGTGATACTGCAGAAGAATTGAAAGAAATATCGATATACCGGGAAGATGTATTACAACTATTTGATAAACTGAAGAGTATCAAATCACCTGGACCGGATGTTATACATCCAAGGGTATTGAAAGAACTGAAATATGAGATTGCAGACCTGCTATTAGTAATCTGTGAACTATCATTAAAATCATCTGTAGTATCTGAAGACTGGAGGATGGCCAATGTAACACCAATTTTTAAAAACGATTCCAGAGGTGATCTGGGAAACTACAGACTGGTAAGCCTGACGTCAGTACTAGGAAAAATGGTAGAAACCATAATAAAGAACAAAATTACTGAACATGCAGATGGTTGTGGCTTAATGGGAGACAGCCAATATGGCTTTAGATAATGAAGATCTTGTCTTACTAATCTGCTATGTTTTTTTGAAGGTGTGAATAAACAGATAGAGAAAGGTAAGTCAGTTGACATAGTTTATCTGGACTTTCAGAAAGCCTTTGACAAGGTCCCTCATTTTATTTTATTTATTTATTTACATTCTCTTATATACCGTGCTATTCTGCATCAGTGTGGTTTACATTGAACAAACTGAAATTACATTGAACAGGGCATTATAACTTGGAGATAACTATTGTACAGGGAACATGGGCTATGGAGGGTTAAGTGGCTTGCCCAAGACCACAAGGAGCACCTGTGGGACTAGAAACACCATTCCTTCCAGCCCAAGGTTGCTGTTCTCTAGTGGGATTTGAACCCCTGACCTTCTTAGTTATGCGATGGTGATATTCTTATAGAGTGAATTTATTGTGATGTAACTCTCGTCCTTTGTTGTTAATCTGTATCTCAAGAAAATGCAAAATAAAATATTGAAAAAATAAAAAATAAAATTGGCATTATATTGGCCAATCTTCAATCTTCAGGTACTACAGATAATTTTAATGATAGTTCACAGATTACTAATAGTAGGTCTGCAATCTCATATTTCAGTTTTCAGCACACTTGGATGTATACCATCCGGTCCAGGTGATTTATTACTTTTCAGTTTATCAAATACTTGTAACACATCTTCCTGTTTTAGTGATATTTCTTTTAACTCTTCTGATATATCACCTTTAAATACCATTTCAGACATGAGTAACTTCCGTACATCTTCTTCAGTAAAGACCAAAGCAAAGAATTCATTCAGTCTCTCCGCTATGACCTTGTCCTCATTTAGCGCCCCTTTTATCCCTCTATCATCCAATGGTCCATCAGATTCTCCAACAGATTTTTTCCTACAAATGTATTTGAATAAGATTTTATTATGCGTTTTTGCTTCCACAGCAAGCTTTTTTCAAATTCTCTTTGCCTGCCTTATCAATGCCTTGCATCTAACTTACATAGAAACATAGAAATATGATGACAGAAAAAGACCACATGGCCTATCTAGTCTGTCCTTCCATATCAACAACTACAACAGTCCCCTTATGTTGTAGTTGTTGATATGTTATGTTATGCTTATGTTATTATGTTATGCTTAAGTTATGTTATGTTATGCTTATGTTATGCTTATGCTTATGTTATTATGTTATACTTATGTTATTTCCCATTTTCATCATTTGGCTCCTTTTTCCATTTACTGAAAGATGCTTTTTTTTTTTGCTTCAACAGCCTCTCTGACCTTGCCTTTAAACCATGCTGGCAGTTTTTGGGCCTTCCTTCCACTTTTCTTAAAACTTGGAATACATCTGGTCTGGGCTATAGTGACTCCATAAACTCAAACTGCTTCAGGACTAGCTTGCTGCACACCCTAAACTGAGACCAGATCCACATACGTAATTCATTTGTATATTGTATATAATTCACCCTCAATCCAGTTACCCATTTTCATTTATCCCTATGCTTCCTTCTTACTAATCATGTCTGTCTATATATCCCATTACACCTGTCCCCTCTATTGCCTATTAGGACGTTTCACTTTATGGGGCTAACATTGTGAGTAGCTTATTTATGTTATATATGCTATATATCTACCATGTTGCCTTTTGTGCTGCATCATTCATACTGTGCTGACAATATGAATATCCTATGTATGTTATTTGAATGTTCTTCCATGCTGCCTTTTAAAGTTTATCATTTTGTATTCTTTTGACATTGGATCATATTACTATTATTTGAATATTCTTCTATGTCAATCATGCCAATGAAAATTAGTTGCTCAAGCAAAATATTATGATTAATCATGTCAAAAGCTGATGGAACATCAAGTAAAGCTAAGAAATAACATTACCCTAAATCAAAACCTCAACATACAATAGCTAAAAAAGATATCAATAGGGTGTCTGTTCCATCTTTGGGCCAAAAACTAAATTGATATGTGCCTAAAATCTACATAGTCATGAAGCTGAAAAAGTACAGCATTCTATACCACTTTTGTCACTTTTTGTAACTGGGTCAGAGCATCAGCTTTTAGATTTTGTAGAGAAGGCATAAGTAGGCTCTTTCTACATAGAATCTGGAAAAATACCCCGATTCAAAACATATTCACTATCATAGTGATTGATTCAATGATGTCTGTGTAAAGTGACTTAAATAGAGTAGTGGAACAAGGATCAAAGTACAAAAAATATTGTCCAACCTCTGAACAGTATTTTGCATCTGTTCTATACTCATAGGCAAAAAACTGTGGGAAAATAGCAATATCTTAGTAATTTTACTTTGCCATTCATCAGCAAAATCTTGGCATGAGATTAAACCCACAGAATTTGGAAGAAAGTTAGGAGAAGTCAATTTCTTAATGCGGAAAGCAAAACTGATGACTTCAATTGAGAATGTTCAATTACCCTATTAAAATATGCTTCCTTAGCTAAGGTCATCATTGCTTGATATTTGCTCAAACCTGCTCTATACTTCACTAAAGATTATAACAATTCAGAAGAATGTCGTCCTCATTCAAGCTTTTGCAATTCCCTTTTCTATTCCCTAAGTGAAGGAAAGAACTAAAGCAATAAATGACAGCTCTTTCTAATTTGATCTTTAAAGAGGGCAATTGCATCTATGGATTTTTCAAATGAGTTCTGCCAAAGATCAACTGTTTGAAAAACATTTAACTCTGATACCTCTTTTATTTGAGGAAGCCATAAATCAATTAACATTCCTAAGGCATGCAACCTCTACTCATTGAAATGCAAACCATATTTTCCAAACTCCTATCCAGTGGAAGGGTTACTTTTAACTTGAGAACAAAGTGATCAGACCATGGTACTTGAGAACAACTTAATGAGTCATGAGAAAGACACAGAGAATCATTCAAGAGTTTGGCTTCTGAACAATTTGAGTCCAACTTAACATGGACATAATGAGGGTGATTTTAGAAAGGAAATTGAAATTAAATTAGGGACATCCAGGGTGGAACATGCTGAAAAACACCAGGAACGTCTATGTCTCTGGCTGATTTCAGGAATATGGACATCCCCAACATAGACATACACACAGATGAGCAGACAGACGTCCCCATTTGGGGCACGAGCTGGGTACATCCATCTCAGGCAAGCTAGTATAAGGGGACATCCAGCAACTAAGCAAAGTGCAAACATGAGCCCCCATATCCCATCGGTGTTCATTGAAATAAGGTAAAATACAGGTAGTAGTGTAACTCCTTCTCTACATCTTCCATATGTTTGCCTGACTAAATGAACACTTTTCAGATGCCTGTTCATGCTTGGAGAAGTTTTAACTTTAAACACTATTCATGACGTCAAGGGCATTTCTGGGATCACCAGCTAGGCCACTCCCTTGGCCTTGTCTTCTTCTCTAACTGCTTGCCTTCAAATTTCTGTACATCAGTTCTTCCCTTATCTGACCATTACCTGCAAAGTTTCATTTTTCATCACACTCCCAGCTCACTCTCACACAGCTTCCTCCAACATCTTTAGGACTCTGCACTATTGTCCCATCAGCTATCTCCACTGCTGACTCCCACTTCTTTCCTCCACTATGTCATCTAAGTCTGTTCATGAGGCCATATCTTCCTATAACACTGTACTTTCCTCTAGTCTGGATGCTTTTGCTCATCCCTCTTCACATCTTGTGAGGCATACTGTACCTCAGCCCTGGCTGACCTCTAAAGCCTGCTACCTGTGTTCCTGTGCTTGCTCAGCTGAACGCCTTTGGCTCAAATCCCATACCCTTGCGGACTCCCTACATTTCAAATTCATGATAGCCTCTTTCCAGCCTGCTATAGCACTCGCCAGGCAAAAGTACTATGTCCATCTGACTAAATCTCAGATCTCTGCCTGCTTATGTGACATTAATGCTTGGCTGTCTCATCGCCATCTGAAATTGAACATGGTCGAAACTGTTTCTTTACAACTCTCAACTCTCTCCTTACAGTGCCTCCACCTCCGACCTCTCCTTCCCTTTCTGCCCAGACTTTGGCTGACTGCTTCCATGACAAAGTCTACAAGATTACTTTGGAGTTCTTCCCAGGGTCATCTCCATCCCCCTTTCCTCCTCTTCATTCCCTAATCCTTCCCTCAACCTCTGTCACCCTTTCTTCTTTTCTAAGATCACTGAGAAAGAAATCAGGCATCTTCTTTCCTCCTCTAAATTTACTACCTGCTCCTCTGATCCCACTCCCACCCATCTACTAAATTCTATCTCCTCTACTGTTGACCCTTTCATCTGTCATATTCTCAACCTATTGTTTTCTACCGCAACTGTTCCTACAGCCTTCAAGCCTACTATGGTCTACCTCTCCTCAAAAAAACATCCCTTGATCCAACCTGCTTCTAATTATTGCCCCATCTCTCTGCTCCCCTTTATTTCTGAACTACTTGAATGTATGGTTCACCACCACTGTTTTGACTTTCTTTCATCAGTCCCTTCTGAATCCACTGCAGTCTGGCTTTTCTCCTCTACATTCTACTGTAAAATTCTTTAATTTATGTGCAAATTTTAAAAAAACAGTCATGGTTATTTACAACAGTTCTAGGTCTGGTGCAAGTGATCACACCTTAACATGCACGTGCACTCTCGTACTTGTGCTCTATTTTATAAAGTCAAGTACACATGTATTGAACTTTGTAAAACAGAGGTAAAGTACGTGCATGAAAATGACTGTTAACTATGCACCAGTTTATAAAATTACCCTCCAACTATAAATAGTCATCTGGCATCCACTACAATGCCATCTAATTGACCAGTTAATTTCAACCCCATCGCCATGTAAGGACTCAATACTTGGAGCTATAACTATGTACTGTCACTTTGCCAAGAAATCTGTGTGGGATGATGAACAAACTTGGGCTTTTTTAGAATCTAAAGAAAACATGTCTGACTCCAAGGTTCCCTGGATTGAGTCTCTTATTTTGATATATAATAGAGTTTACTAAAGTTCATTGTAGATTTAGCAAGGTTCATCCTTTGTTTTCTTTGTTTTTAAGATATATTCTGTGCATGCAGCCCATCTTGCTGAAATTAGAACTGCAGATTGAAATTTATCTACAGACTTGCACTTGTTTCATTCTGAAGTTGATCCGTCATAAATATATTATTTGTTGCACAACATTTGCATTCCATGTTGAACTATGGAAGTAAATTACAATAAATTTAAGTATGTAGCAATGTTTCCAATTGATTGCACGATTGCAAGACATAACAAGTCTGACGTATTAAGCTTTAGCTGTGGTACAACTTACTGGAGGCAATCTATACCATAAAAACGTGTTGAGATTTAATGCATTTTAAGGTGGGGCGAAGGAGAAGGTGCTACTGCCTATCCAAACAAATGTAGATCTGGGATATTTTCTCCATAAATGCACTAGAACATTATAGTATTTAAAAAATTTTGAACTATGCTATTTGTGCCAAATTCAGTTTCTCCACAGTCCTGGTCTGAAAATATTGATTTACTGAAAATTGCAACATAAACTAACAAACATGCTTCCATCTTGTATCGTTTTGTAAAAATGAAAAACCTATTACAGTCATCAACTAGGAAAGAAGCAATAGTAAAACATTTTTATTTATTTTATTTATTTATTTAACTATTTCTTTTATACCGCCCCTTCCAGAGATCAAGGGCGGTTTGCATATAACAGATTAACAGTCTTGTACACATTTGTATACATTTTACATAGAACAATAGAAATCAACTATTTACATTGAACAATGAATTTAAACTTTGTAGGTATTAATGCAAAACAAAACATCAAACTTTTTACAAATGTATATTTACAGCGTGTGGTGTGTGTGGTGTATGGGGTAGATATTGGTGTAGGTGCTGGAATTTAATTCCTTTTTTGTCGTCTTTAGGGCGTGTAAGGGAAGGGGGACAGGCTTTTGGTTACATTGTTGGGATTAAGGGAGTTTGTGCTTGTGTAACCACGTTTGTTGTGGAGCTGGCTTTGGGGGAGTAGGGGATTTCGAAGTGTTCAGTGAACAGGTAGGTCTTTAATTCTTTCCTGAATTGGATGAGGTCTCTTTTGGTGCGAAGTTCAATAGGGAGGTCGTTCCAGAGTGTAGGAGCAGTGAATGAGAATGCTCTGGAGCTAGTGGTATTCTTAGTTTTCCGGATGGCTTTTGGTATGATAAGGGAGTGGGCTGCGTTTTGTCTGAGGGCCCTTGTCGATGTTGGAGAGTGCAGTAATGTGAAATAAACATTTCACATAACATGCAATCAGTTTTCATAGTACCAGTCTGGAAACCCCAGTTTGTTCTTACTAAAGACAAGCGCACTTTAAATAGGAGACATTTTAAATAGGAGACATCTAAGGGGTTGGTATTAAAAGATTTATCTAAAATTTTATATTAGCCAGGTTAATCTGCCCCTCCAACCTGCTAAATTTGTGCAACTAAGATTACAAGCCACACAGATTTACTTAGGTAGAGTAAAACAGTGAATTCCTGTGCTATTTTACTAAAAGAAAATTTCCAATGAATTTACTAAACTTTAATACTGAGGAATTGTCCTTCCATTGCTACAGTGGGGAAAATTATGCTGCAGCAGCACATAATCTGAGTTTTGCTTGTTTTGTTTAAAGGGTCATTACTACTACTACTACTACTCATTTGTATAGCGCTACAAGGCGTGCACAGCACTGTACAGAGACATGTAAGAGACAATCATTGCTCATAAGAGCTTACGGTCTAGTCAAGACAGACAGCACAACAGTTAAGATAGACAACACTACCAGGGGTGGCTTTATAATGAGGCTGAGTGAGGCAATGGCCTCAGGCGGCAACTTTTTGGAAGCGGCAAAAAAATGCCCCCAGAAAGGACGCCTCACTCGGCCGTCAAAATTTAAACAAAACAAAAAAAAACTGGTTGGAGAAGCTGCTGCCACTGCTGCAGCAGCAAAATCAAGTGCCCTGCTGCCTTGGAAGAGTCCTGCCATTGTTTTCCCGGCGCTGGCTCAGCTTTGCAGAGCTGCGAAGGGAGAGCGAGACAAGAAATGCCTGTTTACCATCAGCGCTGGCGGGCTCAACTTTAACAGAGCTGCAGGAAAGAAGGGAAACGCTCTCCCTTTGTGGCTCTGCAAAGCTGAGCTGGCACCGGGAAAACAATGGCAGGGCTCTTCTGGGGCAGTGGGGGACCCCTGAGCACTTGATTCTGCCGCAGCGGCAGCTTCTTTAGTTGTACTTTTTTTGTTTAAATTTCTCGCGGTGTCATGGACTGCATATCAGCTGAGAAGGTCTGGGCTGGGCTGGGGGAGTAGCACTGGAAATAGTAATGGGCTGATGGGGGGGCTGGGACTGAAAATGGACTGATGGGGGGTTAAGATTGGAAATAGGTGGATCGGGGGGGTCTAAGACTGGTAATGGGCTGATCGGAGGGTTAGGACTGGAAATGGGCTGATTAGGGGGGGCTAGGACAGAAAATGAGCTGATTGGGGGGCTAGGACTGGAAATAGACTTATCAGGGAGTGGTAGGACTGGTAATGGGCTTAGGGGCGGCTAGCTTTGGAAATGAGCTAGGACTGGTACTTGGTTGATTGGAGGGCTAGGACTGGAGTGGGCTGATGAGGGGGCTAGGACTCAAAATGGGCTGGGACTGGAAATGAACTGATAGGGAAGGGGAGGAGAGTGCTGCTGGCCCTGGAAGAAAACTAGGGGCTAGGGCTACAAATGGGCTGATGTGGGGGGATGGGAGAATAAGACTGGAAGGGTGCGGATACTGAGAGGGTCTGCCAGGGGAAGGAGGGTGCAGGTAGGGAACTGACATGGGGGAAGGAGGAGGCTGGAAAGGAGCTGATATGGAGGGGGGAAGGAGGGAGCTGGAATGGAGCTGACACCTGGGGATGGGAGTGGTAGGTGGCTAGGTAATGGGGAGGAGGCTGGAAGGGAGTTGACATGTGCAAATGGCACTGGAAGGGAGATGGACAGAGGGTAGGGTGACTGGAAGGGAGATGACTGGGGGGTGGTACTGAGAGTGAATGAGAGCTGATACCTGAGATGGTATTTGGACTAGAAGGGGCTGGACAGTGGGGAAGAAGGGGGATCGGAAAGGAATGGACACCAGAGGCAGTCCTGGGAATGTGAGGCGGTTGACATTGGAAAGTACTGGGAGGGGGGAGGACTGGAAAGGGGGCTGATACTGGGGAGGGTTACTGGGACTGGAAATAGGTTGATGGGAAGAAGTGAAGAAAACAAGACCATAGACCACAGAAAAGAGCTAAGAGAAGACAAGAAAGCAAAAGCCTGATCAGAGAATAAAATGGTCAGACAACAAAGGTAGAAAAAATAATTTTATTTCATTTTAGTGATTGGACTTTGTGCTATCTTTATTTTACACAGTGTTGGGGGAACTGCATCTTTTATTTATCTGATGTTGCACTACACATGCAGAGTCTGGCTTCTTGGGGTTTCAGTTTAAATTTTGTCTACATATTTTTATTTATACTTTAGATTGTAAGTCACTTATTCTGTACTTGGTGAGGGTCTGTGTTCTGAATGAGTGACTGAGGCCAGGTATTCTGTTAGCATGGAGTTTGTACATAAAGATCTTTACTGTACTGTAGTAATTTGACTTGTTCAGCTTTTCAAATAAGTGTATGGATGTTCCAGGGCGCACTGTAGTATTTACAGTGACGCTTTTTTTGGATGGGCTCCTTATGTGAGTTTTGGAAATTGGTACTAATATGGTATAGTATGGTATGGTAAATTTGCTCTATAGATACTCAGTGACTTTGTTGTAGGGTTTTGTATTAGTTCACAATATGCCTGGTACTGGAGAATGTTTCTTGCTGTTGTTGTTAGTGAGATGATCAGAATCAGATTTTCTTTTTAAATATTGAGTTCGGTGGGTGAATGTCCTGGTTCTGCTCTGCATCCACTGTTGAAGGGGGTTCTGTGGATGCAAAATATATGTTGAAAAAGAAAAAGCAAGAACCATAACGCAGTTTTTATAACAACAAAATAAAAAAGAGTTATAATCTAGTTTTATAAACTGTGCTGTGGTTCTCGGTTTCTTTTAGTTCCTTGGTGTGCAAACATCTTGCTTTTCCTCCATATATTCTAATTGGCTTTTTGGTTTGGTTCAGTCCCTGATTGGAGTTCTGAAAAAGCCCCGCCCCCTCTACGGGGGGCGCCATCTCATCCTTTACCTCAGGCAGCAGATTGCCTTGAGCCGCCCCTGAACACAACTGGGGACTAGGATATATCTAGGGGAATGGTAAGGAAACACATAGGAAGTGAACAGGAGATTAGGGGATCAGGATCCAAAAGCAGTTTCAAAGAAGTGACTTTTTAGCCTGGATTTGAATGGGGCCTGGATTTGAACGGGGCCAGAGATGTAGCCAGATGTACCAACTCAGTTGTTTCTTGCAGACATAAGGAGCAGCAAGATAGAAAGACCAAAGTCTGGAGTTGGCAGAGGAAGAGAAGGGCACATATAGAATGGATAAGAACATAAGAAATGCCATACTGGGTCACACCAAGGTTCATCAAGCCCAGTATCCTGTTTCCAACAGTGGCCAATCTAGGTCACAAGTACCTGGCAGGTTTCCAAAAGGCACACAGGTTCCACAATGTTTGTCCCGGAGCATGCAGCGAATTTCCTAGGTCAGTATTAGTAATGGTTTATGGACCTTTCCTCCAGGAACTTGTTCAAAACTTTTTTAAACCCAGCTAACAGCTTTTTCTACATCCTCCGGTAATGAATTGTCAGATCTGCCAGAAGAGTGGAGTCCTGAGGAGGGGTGTAGAGACAGATAAGAGAGGAAAGATAGTGAGAAACAGCCTAATGCAAGCACTTATAGGTCAGTAGTAGAAGTCTGAACTAGATGCGGAAATGGATAGGGAGCCAATGAAGTGACTTGAGAAGAGGGGTGACATGAGCATAACGACACTAGTGAAAGATTAGGCGTGCACCTGAGTTTTCAACAGATTGAAGTGGGGAGAGATGATTCAGATGAAGACCAGTAAAGAGGAGGTTGCAATCGTCTAGATGGGCGGTGACTAGAGAATGGATAAGGGCCTTATTTGTCAACATTATAAAGAAGTAGAAGGATTTAGCTATCTGTTGGATGTGTATGGAGAAGGAGAGAGAGGAGTCAAAGATGACCCCTAAGGTTGGGAGCCGTGGAAACAAGAAGGAGTACAGTATTATCCACAGAAACAGAGAAAGGAGGAAGGGGGTGGTGGGCTTAGGGGGAAAGATAAGGAGCTCAGTTTTGGCCGTGTTCAGTATCAGATGGCACTGAGACATCCAGGCAGCAATGTCAGATAAGCAGGCAGAAATCTGGGCCTGTCTTCCTGGAGAGATTTCAGGTGCAGAGAGGTAGCTCTGAGAGTTATCAGCATAGAGATGGTACTGAAAACCTTGGGAGGAGATGAGTGCATCAGGGTACCGAGTGTAGAGAGAGCAAAGGAAAGATCCCAAGACAGAGCCCTGGGGTACACAAACTGAAAGGGGGATAGCAGTAGAGGAGGATCCACCAGAACATACACTAAACGTGCCGTGGGATAGATAGGAAGAAAACCAGGAAAGGACAGAACCCCTAAATCCAAGTGAGAACAGGGTATCGAGGAGGTGGTGGTGATCAACAGTGTCAAAGCAGCAGAAAGGTCAAGAAGGATGAAGATCAAGTAAAGGTCCTTGGATTTGGTAAGGAACATGTCCAGGGGCTCAAGGCAATCTGCTGCCTGAGGCGAAGTATGAAAAGGCGCCCCCTCCCCCACACCTTAGAGGAGGCAGGGCTCTTTCAGAAATCCAATCAGAGACTGAACCAAACCAAAAAGCCGATTAGATTAAATGGAGGAAATGTTTGCACACAGGGCCATTTCGAGCTGCAATCACACCCTGTACGACTTGCAGCTCGGGCGCATGCCCCCCTCTCCCCCCATACCTCCGTCCAGCACTGCCTGCTCTTTCCCTGCTGCTGATGCCCTCTGTTTTTTTCACGGAGGCAGCAGCAGCAGGGAAAGAGCAGGCAGCGCTGGACGGAGTTATGGGGAGGAGGAGGGGGGCATGCGCCCGATCTGAAAAGCACCGGCACTTTAAGCAGAGGAGAGAGGGACCAGACCTGCTTAAAGTGCTGCGAAAAGGCTTGGGGAGCGCATTTCGGCTGCCTGCTATCGTCCTGCCAGCGGCAGCAGGGCGACAGCAGACAGCTGAAATATGCCCCCCCAAGCCTTTCCGCCCTGTGCGGTTGCACCACTTGCACAGGGCTAGGTACGGTCCCATTTGCACACCAAGGAACTAAAAGACAGCAAGAACTAACAGCATAGTTTATAAAACTAAATTATAACTCATTTTTATTTTGTTGTTATAAACTGTGTTATAGTTCTTGCTTTTTCTTTTTCAACATATATTTTGCATCCACAGTAGGTGCAGAGCAGAACCAGGACATTTACCCACAGAACACAATATTTAAAAAAAAAATCTGATTCTGATCATCTCACTAACAACAACAACAACAACCACTACTCTCCAGTACCAGGCATATTGTGAACTAATACAAAACCCTACAACCCTATTTATTGACCTCCTGACAAGTCTCCTTCTACCTTCCTTTCTGACTTCAACTCCTGGCTTTCCCTCTTTCTGGATTCCTCTTCCCCCACTCTTATTCTTGGGGATTTCAATATTCACGTCGATAACCCCTCTGATCCTTATGCTTTAAAACTCCTCTCCCTTACCTCCTCATTTGACCTCCAACTTTGTTCCACTGCCCCCACCCACCAGCACGGCCACTGCCTTGACCTGATATTTTTCTCTAATTCCTCTACCTCAAACTTCCGTAACTCAGTTCTTCCCTTATCTGACCATCACCTTTTAAGCTTTAATCTTCATCTCCCACTGCCTCAGCCTCGCCCTGTCTCCTCCAACCTACTCAGAAGCCTTCATGCTATTGATCCCTTGACTCTCTCCTCCACCATTTCTCCATCTCTTTCTTCCACTATGTCATCCAAGTCTGTTGACGAGGCAGTAAACTCCTATAATGTTGCACTCTCCTCGGCTCTGGATGCTCTCGCCCCACCCACCCCACGTCCTGTGAGACGTTCTGCACCCCAGCCCTGGTTCTCATCCACTACCTGCTATCTTCGCGCCTGTGCCCGTTCTGCTGAACGTGCTTGGCTCAAATACCGCTCCCCGGAAGACTTTCTACACTTCAAATTCATGCTTGCCTCCTTCCAATCAGCCATACTATAGCTCTTGCCAAACAAGACTACTATGTCCATCTGACTAACTCTCTTGCTTCTGATCCAAGCCGTCTCTTTACTTCCCTCAGCTCTCTCCTCAAAGTGCCTCCGCCTCTGATCCCTCCCTCCCTTTCTGCCCAAACCCTGGCTGACTACTTCCATGACAAAATCCACAAGATCGCCCTCCAATTCCCCACAAACTCAGCTATTTCCCCTCCTCCCCCTCTCCACTCCAACTCTCCCCCCCCCCCCCCCCGTCCCTTGCTACCCTCCCTTCCTTTCCTATCATATCTGATGATGAAACTGCACACCTTCTTTCTTCCTCCAAACTCACCACCTGCTCCATTGACCCTATCCCCACCCGTCTCTTAAGCACTATCTCCTTCACCGTTGTCCCTTCCATCTCTCATATTCTCAACCTTTCACTCTCCACTGCAACGGTCCCTGCAGACTTCAAGCATGCTGTGGTCACACCTCTCCTCAAGAAACCCTCACTTGATCCCACCTGTCCTTCAAATTATCGTCCCATCTCTCTCCTCCCCTTCATTTCTAAACTACTTGAACATGCGGTTCACCGCCACTGCCTTGACTTCCTCTCCTCTCATGCCCTCCTGGATCCCTTACAGTCTGGCTTTCGTCCTTTGCACTCTACTGAAACAGCTCTTGTCAAAGTCTCCAGTGACCTGTTCCTGGCAAAATCCAAGGGCCTGTACTCTATCCTCATCCTCCTTGACCTCTCTGCTGCTTTTGACACCGTTGACCACAACTTTCTCCTCGATACCCTGTCCTCACTTGGCTTTAAGGGCTCTGCACTATCCTGGTTCTCCTCCTATCTCTCCCATCACTCCTTCAGTGTGTGTTCTGGTGGCTCTTTCTCTTCCACCACCCCACTCCCAGTCGGTGTACCCCAAGGATCTGTCTTGGGTCCTCTCCTTTTCTTTCTCTATACCCAGTCCCTTGGTGCGCTTATCTCTTCCCATGGCTTTCATTACCATCTTTATGCTGATGACTCCCAGATCTACCTCTCTACACCTGACCTCTCTCCGGCAGTCCAGACCTGGATCTCTGACTGCCTTTCTGACATTGCTGCCTGGATGTCCTACCGCCGCTTGAAATTGAACATGGCCAAGACTGAACTTCTTATCGTTCCCCCTAAAACCTCCTCTCCCCTTCCTCCTTTCTCGGTCTCTGTGGACAGCTCTGTACTCCTTCCCGTTTCCTTGGCCCGCAATCTGGGGGTTGTCTGACTCCTCCCTCTCTTTCTCCACACATATCCATCTCGTAGCTAAGACCTGCCGCTTCTTTCTCTATAACATTAGCAAAATCCGCCCTTTCCTTTCTGAACACACTACTAAAACGCTTATCCACTCCTTAATCACCTCCCGTCTTGACTACTGTAACCTACTCCTTGCCGGTCTCCCTTTGAGTCATCTCTCTCCCCTTCAATCTGTTCAACACTCCGCTGCACGGCTAATCTTCCGGCAGCCTTGTCATACCCATATTACTCCTCTTCTCAAGTCACTTCACTGGCTCCTATCCGTCTCTGCATCCAATTCAAACCTCTTCTGCTGACCTATAAATGCATTCACTCTGTGGCTCCTCAGTACCTTTCTTCTCTTATCTCTCCTTACAACTCCTCATGGAACTCCCCTCCTCTAACCAACTGCTTCTATCTATGCCCTCTACTCCTACTGCTAACTCCAGACTTCACTCCTTCCACCTTGCTGCACCTTACACCTGGAACAAACTACCCGTGTCTGTACGCCAGGCAACTTTGCTAACCCTCTTCAAATCCAGGTTGAAGGCTCACCTCTTCGCTGCTGCCTTTGGATCTCGATTCACCTGATCTCCTTCTCCTTCCCCCTGTCTTTACCCCTGTTTACGCCTTCTGTGTTTGTCTTGATTAGATTGTAAGCTCTGATGAGCAGGGACTGTCTCTTTCATGTTTTTGTTGTACAGCGCTACGTACGACTGGTAGCTCTATATAAATGTACAACAAAGAGCAAACCTGCCATACCATACCAGCACAAACTTCCAAAACTCACATAAGGAGCCCATCCAAAAAAGCATCACTGTAAATACTACAGTGGGCCCTGGAACATCCATACACCTATTTGAAAAGCTGAACAAGTCAAATTACTACAGTACAGTATAGATCTTTATACAAATGCCATGTTAACAGAACACCTGACCTCAGTCACACACTCGCAACATCGACCCTCACCAAGTACATAATAAGTAACCACAATCTAAAGTAAAAATAATAATATGTAGACTAAATTTAAATTGAAACCCCAAGAAGCCAGTCCACATGCAGTGCAACATCAGATAAATAAGAGATGCAGTTCCCCAATACTGTGTAAAATATAAAGATAGCACAAAGTCCAATCACTAAAATTAAGTAAAATTATTTTTTCTACCTTTGTTGTCTGACCATTTTATTCTCTGATCATGCTGGTCCCGATCTGAGGCTTCTGCTTTCCTGTCTTCTCTTAGCTTTCTTTCTTTGGTCTATGGTCCATGGTCCATCTGCCATTTCTTATCTCTTCTTTTCTTCACTTCCTTCCATCAGCCCATTCCAGTTCCAGTAGCCCTCCCCAGTATCAGCCCCCTTTCCAGTCCTTCCCTCCCAGTACCTTCCAATGTCATCCGCCTTGCATTCCTATGATTGCCACCGGTGTCCATTCCCTTTCAGTTCCCCTCCTTCCCCACTGTCCAGCCCCTTCTAGTCCAAATACCATCCCAGATATCAGCTCCCGTCCACTCTCAGTGCCACCCGCCCAGTCAGCTCCCTTCCAGTTGCCCTACCCTCTGTCCATCCCCCTTCCAGTGTCATTTGCATGTCAGCTACCTTCCAGCCTCCTCCTCATTACCCAACCACCTACCACTCCCATCCCCAAGTGTCAGCTCCCTTCCAGTCCCCCTTCAGTACATCCCAGGTGTTCAGCTCCTTTCCAGCCCCTCCTTCCCCCGTGTCAGCTCCCTTCGTGCTCCCTCCTTCCCCTGGCAGACCCTCACATTATCCGCTCCCTTCCAGTCCCATTCTACCATCCTCCCGCATCATCAGCCCACTTCCAGTCCTAGCTCCCCCCCATCAGCCCATTGCAAGTCCTAGCCCCCCTAATCAGCCCATTTCCAGTTCTAACACCCCATCAGCCCATTTCCAGTTCTAACCCCCTCCCAATCAGCCTATTTCCATTTTTAACCCCCATCAGCCCATTTCTAGTTCTAGCACCCCCCTCCTGATAAGTCCATTTCCAGTTCTAACCCCCCCATCAGCCCATTTCCAGTCCTAGCCACCCCCCGATAGCCCATTACCAGTCCTAGCCCCTCCTCTCGATCAGCCCATTTCCAGTCCTAGCCCCCCATAGCCCATTACCAGTCCTAACCCCCCCATCAGCCCACCTCCAGTCCTAAACCCCCCCATCAGCCCACTTCCAGTCCTAACCCCCCCCCCCATCAGCCCATTTCCAGTCCTAGCCCCCCATAGCCCATTACTAGTCCTAAACACCCCCCATCAGCCCACCTCCAGTCCTAAACCCCCCCATCAGCCCACTTCCAGTCCTAACCCCCCATAATCCATTACCAGTCCTAAACACCCCCCATCAGCCCACCTCCAGTCCTAACCCCCCATCAGCCCATTTCCAGTCATAGCCCCCCATAGCCCATTATCAGTCTTATCCCCCCATCAGCCCATTTCCAGTCCTAGCCCCCCATAGCCCATTACTAGTCCTAAACCCCCCCATCAGCCCACCTCCAGTCCTAAACCCCCCCATCAGCCCACTTCTAGTCCTAACCCCCCATCAGCCCATTTCCAGTCCAACCCCCCCTCCCGATAGCCCATTACCAGTCCTAGCCCCTCATCCCGATCAGCCCATTTCCAGTCCTAGCCCCCCATAGCCCATTACCAGTCCTAACCCCCCATCAGCCCACCTCCAGTCCTAAACCCCATCAGCCCACCTCCAGTCCTAACCCCCCATCAGCCCATTTCCAGTCCTAGCCCCCCATAACCCATTACTAGTCCTAAACACCCCCCATCAGCCCACCTCCAGTCCTAACCCCCCCATCAGCCCATTTCCAGTCCTAGCCCCCCATAGCCTATTATCAGTCTTAACCCCCCATCAGCCCATTTCCAGTCCTTGCACCCCATAGCCCATTTCTTGTCCTAAAAATCCCCCCATCAGCCCACCTCCAGTCCTAACCCCCCCCCCCCATCAGCCCATTTCCAGTCTTGGCCCCCTATAGCCCATTACTAGTCCTAAACACCCCCAACAGCCCACTTTCAGTCCTAACCCCCCCCATCAGCACATTTCTAGTCCTAGCCCCCATAGCCCATTACAAGTCCTAAACACCCCCATCAATCCACTTCCAGTTGTAACCCCCCATCAGCCCATTTCCAGTCCTAGCCCCCCAATAGCCCTTTACCAGTCCTAACCCCCCATGAGCCCACATCCAGTCCTAACCCCCCATCAGCCCATTTCCAGTCCTTGCTCCCCCATAGCCATTACCAATCCTAAACACCCATCAGCCCACCTCCAGTCCTAACCCCCCATCAGCCCATTGCCAGTCCTAGCCCCCCCATAGCCCATTATCAGTCTTAACCCCCCATCAGCCCATTTCCAGTCCTAGCCCCCCATAGCCCATTACTAGTCCTAAACACCCCCATCAGCCCACTTCCAGTCCTAACCCCCCCATCAGCCCATTTCCAGTCCTAGCCCCCCATAGCCCATTACCAGTCCTAAACACCCCCCATCAACCCACTTCCAGTTGTAACCCCCCATCAGCCCATTTCCAGTCCTAGCCCCCCATAGCCCTTTACCAGTCCTAAACCCCCCCATCAGCCCACATCCAGTCCTAACCCCCTCCCCATTAACCCATTTCCAGTCCTAGCTCCCCCATAGCCCATTACCAGTCCTAATCCCCCGCCATCAGCCCATTTCCAGTCATAGCAACCCCCATAGCCCAGGGAAAGGAGACAGATAAGTTAAAATTTGAGGAGACCTGAGAGGAGTGATTATGGAGGTAGAAAAAGAACCATCTATGGCCAAATCTCAAATACTCAAGAAAATAGTCAAAACATATGTAATGCCTGTGTATCCGTTTAGCAACCAAACACTACTCAAAGTAACAAAATAACATTTCAGTCAAACAAACTGTTTTTCTGTCGGGATCCGCCGACCTGAGATGGGGAGAGGAAAAACTCACCTCTCCACTTCGGCAGATGCCTTTTTTTATTTTTTTCAAAACAAAAGGAATAGTAGTGAAAATCACTTATCTGATGGTGAACCAAAAGGGCAGCAAAATAGCAAAGCAGCGACATGCATGTTTCGAGCCCAAAAAGGGCCCTGTATCAAGCTGATTCCTCAATATACGCGCCCTTAAAAAACGCCAAATGCAACAGGCAATTTAAAGCACCAAAGAAAGCTCTGAATGGCTGCTGAAAAGAAAACGTCACCAAAAAAGTCACAAAAAACGTCAGCAAAGACGTCACCAGAAAAAAGGGGGAAGGAGAAACTGAATAACATGACTTCAGTAAAATCCAAAAAGGGGGGCAGGGGATGATCAAAGCAAACTCCACCAATCACATTCTAAATTCAATCCCGTAGGAAGGACTGTTTTAAGCTGAAAAATCCACCGTTGTTCACAGCGTTGAAGTGTCTGCTCCCGATCACCACCCCGGGGATCCAGAGGAGCGGAATCAATTACCCTCCAACGTAGATCCGCAAATGCATGTTGATGTTGAAGACAGTGCTCTACTATGAGAGCCGAGAGAGTCCTGGTGGCCAATCAGGAGGCATGTTCGCCCAGACCAATCCGAACAGGGCGGATAGTTCTGCCAATGTAGGACAGATTACAGGGGCAGGTAATTATATACACCACAAAGGGTGTTAGACAGGTAGAATGACCTGTAAAAAGGTTTTTTCTTCAAATCTCAAATACTGGCATCAAAGAAGTGCTGAAGAAGGAGTTGATGGATAACAAGGTCAAAAGTGGACAAGAGATCAAGAGAAACAAAGATGACAGTATGATCATGGTCTAGTGCAGACCAAATTTCATTAAGAAATGCTGTAAGAACCTTCTCTATGCTGTGGTTTGTTCAAAATCTGACCCTTCTGGGGGGTAAAGGGTGACCAAATGTTTGAGAAAGTTGGAAAGCTGACAAAGTACAATATGTTTGAGAACTTTAGAAATAAAAAGAGATATTAGAGATGTGATGGAAATTGGAAAGGATGGAGGAATCAAGGGAAGGTTTTTTAAGCAGGGGAGAAACAATAGCATTTTTCCAGGTTGAGGGCAGACAGTCAGAGGAGATACTGCTGTGGAGAAGAGTGAGAATAGAAGGGATCATGGAGGAACCTGGCCATGGGTCCAAGGGGGGAGAAGAAGGATTGACAGAACACAAGGCACATTCACGGTGAAAGAAAGTAAGGATAGGGAAAGAGGAGAAATGGGCAGATAGACTGGTGACAATGGACAGAGAAATGGAAGTGGGATAAAGAGGTGTCAGGATGGAAGGGGAAGAAGGGGGTGCAGGGAGAGTTGAGTTTGTAGTTAAAGGAAGGGAAGGCACTAAGGGAGGAGGGAGTGGGCTAGGAGGAAAAGAGTGGGGTGGGTTGTGGATGAGACGAAGGGACAAGTAGAGAGAAATTGGCACACAGAGAAGTAATTTTTCTAGATAGGAAGGAAGTATAGGCATTCAAAGACAAAGGAAGGAGATTGAAAATGGTGCTGCAGATGGGGCCAGTTGATCCAGGGCATGGAAAAGTTGTTGTGGATTATTGAAGCAGAAGAAACTATTTTTTGGGTATGTACTGATATGGCTGTTTGGAGAATATTCTTATAGGCAAATGTATAATATTTCCAATAGGACTAGGATGAGGCGGAATGATGTTTCCTCCAGAGGCACTTGGCATGGTGAAGGTGGTGGCGCCAAAGAAAAAAAGTTGGGTGCACCAAGGTTTATGTAAAGAAAGAGAAGAATAGAGTAGGTGTCGTGGCACAACTAAGTCGAGAATGGAGGAAAGGGTAGAGGACTAGATGGTCAACTGGGTGTCTAGCAGAGCAGAAGGTGAAGCAAGGGGGCTACAACGAGTTCCTCTGTTACATGGTCCAGATTCCTAGCAGTGAGAGTCTGGCCTAGTCATGGGGGGTGGCTACAACAAAGGAAACAAGAAGGTGGTCAGATCAGGGAAGAGAAAGAATGATAAGATGAGAGGCGACAAGAGATGAGTCAGAGGGAACAAAGACAAAATCCAAGATATTGCCTGCCTTATGTGTGGGGGCAGTGACTAGCAGAGAGAAGTCAAGCTGAGACAGGAAATCACAGGCATCAAATCGAGAAATGGGGAGGGAGGGAGAGATTGAAATCACCCAGAATGAGCAAAGGGAGGTTCTGAAGGTCAAATTTAGGCTTTTAGGTAGGAAAATGAAATCCAGAACTTCCCAGTAGCATTCTCAGAAATGCTTCCCAATCCACGCTCAGGATCCAAGAGGCAGGCAGAGCTTCAGAGTCTCAATGCGTGGATGAGACAATGGTGCAAAGAAGAGGGTTTTGGATTTGTTAGGAACTGGGCAACATTCTGGGGAAAGGAGGGGTTTTCCAAAGGGATGGGCTCCACCTTAACCATGATGGAACCAGGCTTCTGGCATTAACCTTTAAAAAGGAGATAAAGCAGCTTTTAAACTAGATAACAGGGGAAAACCGACAGTCGCCCGAGAATGCATATTTCGGAAGGATGTATCCTTGACGGATACTAGCAAAAGACTGAAGTTAGATTGAAATTAGGGCATATTGACAGAGAGGTTCCAATAAAGACAAAAATAATCCAAATGCCCTTAAGTACAGAGCAGATAGAGCTTAAAGATGCCAAATTATCCCTGTCTACCAATAACTAGCTTAATGTTAATAAAATGCAACCTCTAAAATGTTTGTATGCAAATGCTAAAAGTCTAAAAAATAAGATGGGAGAGTTAGAATATATAGTACTAAATGAGAGGTTAGATATGATTGGTATCTCGCAGACCTGGTGGAAGGAGGTCAGCCAATGGGACACTGTGATACCTGGGTACAAATTATATCGCAATTGGGTATAAATTAGACTGACTTGGTGGAGGGGTTGTGCTCTATATTAGAGAGGGCATTGAGTCACACAGGATTAAAGCTTTTCAGGAAACCAAATACACTGTAAAATCTCTATGGATCAAAATTCTCTGTTAAAAATAGAAGGCGATGGAAATGGGGGTATACTATCAACTGCCTGGCCAGAATGAACAAATGGATGATGAAATGCTCAAAGAAATCAGGGAAGCTAACAAAAGTTACAGCACAGTAATAATAATGGGTGATTTCAATTACCCCGGTATTGACTGGGTCAGTGAAACCTTATCTTCCTAGTACATGCTAGGAAGATAAAGATTCTAGATGAAATAAATGACTGCTTCTTGGAGCAGCTGATTCATGAACTGACAAGAAGGGAAGCCATTTTGGATCTAGTCCTTAGTGGAACCCAAGATCTGGTGGAAGAGATAAGAGTGTTGGGGCCACTTGGCAATGATCATGTTTGATTTAATAAATGGAGGAGGAACAACAAGGAAATCCACAATACTGCCTTTTAACTTTCAAAAGGGAAACAATGATAAAATGAGGAAAATAGTTTTAAAAAAACCTAAATGGAGCAGCTGAAAAGGTTAAAGGTTTACATAAAAAATGGGTGTTGTTTAACTTGGAAACCAAGACCAGCTGTATTCTACGCTTTAAGAAAAGTTGAAGGAAGTCCAAAGAACTGCCAGCATGGTTTAAAGGTGAGGTCAGAGAGATTGTTGCCAAAAATGCATCTTTCAGGAATTGGAAAAAGGAGCCAAATGAAGAAAACTGGAAACAACATAAACACTGGCAAGTTAGATGAAAGGCATTGATAAGGCAGGCAAAGAGAGAATTTGAAAAAAAAAATTTGCTTTGGAAGCAAAAGAGAATAATAAAAACTTTTTCAAGTACATTCATAGCAAAAAAATATGTGAAAGAGTCATTTGGACCATTAGATGATAGAGGGGTGAAAGGGGCAGTAAGAGAGGAAAAGGCCATAGCGAAGAGACTGAATGAATTCTTTGCTTTGGTCTTTACTGAAGAAGATGTAGGGAAGTTACCCATATGAAATGGTATTTAAGGGTGATGCATCAGAAGAATTGAAAGAAATATCGATAAACCGGGAAGATGTACTACAACTATTTGATAAACTAAAGAGTAGCAAATCACCTGGACCGGATGGTATACATCCAAGGGTGTTGAAAAAACTGATTGCAGACCTACTATTAGTAATCTGTGAACTACCATTAAAATCATCTGTAGTACCTGAACATTGGCAAATGGCCGATATTACACCAATTTTTAAAAAGAGTTCCAGGGGTGATCCAGGAAACTACAGACTGGTGAACCTGACATCAGTATTGGACAAAAGGGTAGAAACCTATTATAAAGAACAAAATTACTGAACCTGTAGATAGTCATGGATTAATGGGAGAAAGTCAACATTGCTTTAGCTAAGGAAGGTCTTGTCTTACTAATCTGTTATATCTTTTTGAAGGTGTGAATAAACAGGTAGACAAAGGTGAGTCGTCGATATAATGTATTTGGATTTTCAGAAAGCCTTTGACAAAGTCCCTCATGAGAGACTCTTGGCAACATTATAAAGTCATGGGATAGGAGGCAGTGTACTATTGTCGTTAAAAGATAGAAAGCAAACGGTCTACTATTTTTAGACTAGACCCTCTGCTTTCTATCTGCTTAGTAGACATTTTTAGACCAAAATGTCTACTAAGTCTCTTGCTTACTCCCTTATTATCTACCGGCTTGACTATTGCAACTTCCTCTTTGCAGGTCTCCCTCAATCTCATCTTTTCCTTCTACAATCTATTTAAAACTCTGCTGTGTGGATAATGTTTCGCCAGCCATATTACTGTCATATTACTCCTCTTCTAAAGTCCCTTCACTGGCTCCTTATTTGTTACTGCATTCAGTACAAACTACTAATCTTGACATATAAATGCATTCACTCTTATGCTCCTCCTTACCTTTCCTCTCTCCTATCTCCCTAGACCCCTCTCTGTAATCTCCATTCCTCTTCTCCTTCCTTCTCTCTATATCGTTCTCTTCTTCCGCTAACTCCAGGTTTCATTCTTTTAACCTTCCTGCTGCATTTGCCTAGAACAATCTGCCCCTGTGTCAAATCTCTTCCTTCGCTGTCTTCAAGTCCAGCTTGATTCATCTCTTTGAGACTGCCTTTGATTCTTAATCCCCACCCTTTTGTTTCAACTCCTATAGCCCTTATTGCCCTTATTCCTATCATATTATTTTGAAGGACTACAAAAGAGGACTGCTACTTCTGGAGAGAGATCTGCAACTGTAAGTATTTACTTCTGGGAATTTTTCTAAATCTTGTGGAAAAAGGAATTCTTTAGATTAAAGCTGATTAATCTGTGAACCCAGTGTATTTGTTAAATCAGTCAGGACCTAGTAGCAACAAAGAGCTTTCAGTTTAAATTTAAAACACAGCAGAGAGTTTCTGGTTAAATTTAGACCCCAAGATTCCCTCTATCCAAGCAAGGGCTGTGGGACTCCCCCTGGAAATTGGTCACACATTACCTTAGAAGCACAGGACAGGGTACTGTGTAGCAGCCAGCTTTTCATAGGTCTTCTTTCCCTCCCTCCCTCCCTCCCCAACACCCACTAACCCCTGGGATAATCTACCTTTATAGGTGTTTAAACCTCTTAAAAGAAAGGAGATGCCATATTCACTTTCAGGTGCAGCTGTTTATCCTCATCAGGCATACATTAAGGACCTGAGATTAATTACACAAGTACACTAAAAAAAATTTTTTTAAACTGCCTCTAATGTTTCGATTGATTTTTACGTTTTTTGGTGCGCTGAATCCAAATCTGGTAACCAATTTGCTCCATCACGTACAGATTTTTTGCTACATTGGGTTAGCAGTTTGAGGTGAACGTTTCAGATTGAGTGCGATCGAGATAAAAGTTTCTTGGATGAATTCTTTATACTAATTGTTTAGTAGTTATTCAAATAAGAATAAAGAAAATTGTAACAAGGCAGCACATAAGAATAGAGTAATGTCAACAAAACACACTGTGATGGTAGCAAAATTGTCTGCACTTAAAACATCCACATACATGTGCACAAACATTGAGCATATAAGAGCGAGGTTAGACACAAAGCAAAGCAAAGAAATGTGCAAAAAATGTTGTACAGGTATGTATGTAAGAATAGAAAACGCAAACCGCACCATTGCAATACATGAAGACAAACACCCGATGGTGTGAAAATAAAATTCTAATATATGAGATCCGACACTGTGGTAATAACTAGCAAATTTTTATTTCAAAGTTTAGTAAAAACACGATATTTGTCAACACAGTTTAGATTTTAAAGTCATTCTTGGGTCAATCAATCTCCTGGTGGGCCTGTTTCTTCTTCCACCGAATGCTTCTCTTGGTGCGCTGCTTGGCGTATTTTTCATCTGGGGTTTCCCGCAGCAGCAACCAGCAGAAATCAGCCATCATAGTGGTGTTCCATCTTCCTTGGTACCTTCTCTCTGCGTCCTTGATGTCCTGGTGAAACCTTTCACCTTGTTCTTCACTGTACGCCCCCAAGTTTTCGGGAAAGTAGTTCACATGGGAGTGCAAGAAATGGACTTTCAGGCTCATGTTACAGCCTTGTTCTTTGAAGGCATTGAGCATCCTGGCAACAACATCCTTATAGTTCTCATCCCGCCTGTTCCCCAAGAATTTGAGAACAACATCCTTGAAGGAATCCCAGGCTTCTTTTTCCTTCTCAGACATTGTTTCAGCGAATGCTCCATCTGAAATGAGTTTCCTTATATCAGGGCCAACAAACACTCCTTCCTTTAGCTTTGCTTCAGAAAGTCGGGGGAACTTTGAGCAAAGGTACCGAAAGCACTCACCATCTTTTGGAAGGGACTTGATGAATTGCTTAATGAGACCCAACTTAATGTGGAGAGGTGGTAATAGAATTTTATCACGAGGTACCAAGCTCTCATGAAGAACATTTTTCTCACCGGGTCTCAAATACTCCCAAATTGGCCAGTCTTTTTTCCCCCAGTGTAGGTCGCGGGCCCGGCTATCCCACAAGCAAAGGAAGCAGGGATATTTGGTGAAACCGGATTGCTGCCCTAATAGCATGGATAGAATTTTAAAGTCTCCACAAATCATCCACTTATGCTCATCATAACGAATCTTCTGAAGAATCAGGGCCAAATTCTCGTATTTTTCTTGGAGAATAACAGAGTGAGCAATAGGAACTGAAGCGAATGTGTTGCCATTATGAAGAAGAACACCTTTTATGCTGTCTTTTGACGAATCAATGAACAGCCGCCATTCAGCAGGATCATACTTGAGTTTAAACTTTTCCATCACTCCGTATATATCGTTGCAAAATACCAAATCTTCCTCTTTGCTGAAATACTTCAAAAATTGTGTCTCGCGGTTGCGGTACCAATAAAAAGTTGTTCCTGGTGACAATAGATTTTTCTGTTTAAGCCGAGAACCTAGCAGTTGGGCAGCATCTTTTGGGAGTCCTAAATCCCGGACTAAATCATTCAATTCAGCTTGAGAGAAAAGTTCAGGTTTCGGATCTGGTTCAGTTTCAAACTCGGAAGTACTGGACTCATCGGGAAAAGCCATCTGATGAGTCTCATCATGATCAGAACCGTCCACACAAATATGATCCAAAGATTTTGGTGGTTCAGGCACAGGTACTTCGTTGCTATGAGGCATAGGCCTAATTGCTGAGGGAAGGTTGGGGTAACTTATTACGTTCTTATTTTTTAAGTTGTATCCCTTCACAATGCAAGAGCAAAAATAGTAGTCACTGCTGTGGTCTCTTTGTTCACGCCACATCATAGGTATTCCGAAATGAAATGCTTGTTTTTTACCTTTCATCCATAAGCGTAGATCTTCCTCACATGTCTTGCACACTTTGTGAGGAGCCCACGGTTTGTCTTGATCGCCTAACTTCAAACCGAAATAGGCGAAATATACTTTTTTAATAAATGCAGAAATGTTCCTCTGCCGCTTTTTCACGGTATATTCCCCACAAATAAAACAAAAACTGTCCGGAGAGTTGACGCAACCTCTGGCTCTGTGAGCCATCACAAATACACAGCACTGCAAACTACAACTGTAGTGAACCACTTCGGAATAAAGCTGGATTACGACTGAGCAAACAAAAGGTAATAATGAACTTGCAAGAAACTGAAATTTGACAGGAACGTTCATGTCGCAACCACCGTGTTTGAGCGAGCGAGCGAACGAGGCGAGGCGAACAGGAAAGAACATGTGCCAGCGTGAGTACTGGATTTAGCCCCCCGCCTCCCAATTGTCCTGTTAATGTATAAAATGAATACAAAACACTCTAAAATATCATGAGGGAGTGTTTCTAGTTAGTTAACCATTACAACCTCTATTTTGGGCCAAGAGAATAAACTGCAGTCGGCTAAAAAGAAATTATGTGAACATTCCTTATATGGGTAAGAAATCTAATTTTGCAAGAAAACGTGACGTGATGGAACATTTTGGCTATTTTTCCTGGATTCAGCACCCCAAAATCTATAGGAATCAGTTGCAAAACTGGAGGCAGTTTTTTGGTAGTGTACCTGTGTTATGCTTCAGATGAACAAAATACATTAAACACATTAGGGATTGTTTTATTAGTATAAGTATCCCCAGCAACCCTTAGTAAGTAAAGAACTTGAATATCTAAACACAACCTAAACTAAAATGCAGACAGCAGTACATCAGTGAGATGGGGGTTTCCAGTCTTTTGCATTGAGTGTCACATGTATGATTTTCTCCCAGTTGGTGAGGGATCTTACATGTGCACTAGATGCAAGGAGCTCTTTGCTCTCAGGGAACGAGTCCGATTTCTGGAGGCTAGAGAAGCAGACTTAGAGGACATAAGTAAGACAGAGAGGTACATAGACGAGACCTACAGGGATATAGTCCTGAAGTCCCACCTCCAGTCTGGCAGCATCCCTGTTGCCATGGAGGAGAGAGGTCACGTGACAGGAGAGCATCACCGTGGTGTGGCAGGAAATGATCCTGTAGCTAGGACCTGTCCTCCAGGTGATGTAAAACCCTCTCGCACCAAGGAAGTTTCTCCAGGGCTATGTGCCCTTGAGGAAGGGTTAGGACAGTCATTATAGTTGGCGATTCGATCATTGGGCATGTAGATAGCTGGGTGGCTGGTGGACGTAAGGATCGCCTGGTAACATGCCTGCCTGGTGTGAAGGTAGCAGACCACATGCGCCACCTTGACAAGGTCTTAGGTCAGGGGTTTTCAACCCAGTCCTCAGGGAACCCTAGGCCAGTCAGGTTTTCAGGATTCCCAGAATGAATATCCATGAGAAAGATTTTCATGTTCTCCCTTCATTGTATGCAAATCTATCTTCTGCATATTCATTGTGGGAATCCGGAAAACCTGACTGGCCTAGAGTTCCCTGAGGACTGGGTTGAAAACCTATGTCTTAGGTAGTGCTGGGGAGGAGTCTGCTGTCTTGATACATGTCGGTACCAATGAAATAGGAAAATGTGGAGGGAGGTTCTGGAGGCTAAATTTAGGATTTTAGGTAGGAAGTTGAAATCCAGAACTTCCAGGGTAGCGTTCTCCGAAATGCTTCTTGTTCCACATGCAGGTCCTAAAAGGCAGTCTGGAGTCTCAATGCATCGATGAGACGATGGTGCAAGGATGAGGGTTTTGGATTTATTAGGAACTGGGGAACATTCTGGGGAAAGGAGGGGCTCTTTCGAAGCGATAGGCTTCACCTTATCCGGGATGGAACCAGGCTGCTGGCATTAACCTTTAAAAAGGAGATAGAGCAGCTTTTAAACTAGATAATAGGGGAGAGCCGACAGTCGCCCAAGAGTGCATGGTTTGGAGCAATGTATCCTTGAAGGATACTACCAAAAGAATGAAGTTAGGGCATATCAGCAGAGAGGTTCCAATAAAGACAAAAGTAGCCCAAATGCCCTTGAGTACAGAGCAGACAGATCTTAAAGATTCAAAATTACTCCTGTCTACCGACAGCCAGATCAAAGCAAAGATTATTGAGAAAGTAATACAACTCCAACTCCAGGATTACATAAACACCCATGCACCTCTAGATCCTCAACAGTATGGTTTCCGCCCCTATCACGGAGTGGAAACCCTCCTCATAGCATTATCTGACACCCTCATATGCGGTCTAGACAACCCCAACCATGCTTACATCGTGGTGTTCCTAGACATCTCATCAGTTTTCGACATTGTTGACCATGCTGTACTGCTGTCAAGATTGGCTCACATAGGCATTGCAGGAATGGTGCTAAAATGGTTCCTATCCTATATCTCCAATCGCTCCCAATATGTAAGAATTAACCAGGATACTTCCACCACCTTCCCCCAAGAACAAGGAATACCTCAGGGTTCAGCCCTATCTGCTCTCTTATTTAATTTATACCTCCAACCAATATGCAACATATTCACCAAATACAAAGTCAATTTCTACATATATGCAGACGATATAATGGTCTATTCCTCGGTTGATATAAAAAATCTGCAATTTACCAATATTAAGGACTGCATATATGAAGCTGAATCCTGGCTCAGCAAAAACAACCTACAAATCAACCTTAAAAAAACAGAAATATTAATCGCCACAAGAAACCAAAAGTGCACCCCCCTACCTCATTCAAATTACACAACTTAATCTGCCAAACAAGAAGTCAAATATCTAGGGGTCATTATAGACAGGGCCTTAAGCATGGCATCTCATATCAAACTCACTGCCAGAACAATACTTTATAAACTAAAAACTATTCAACACCTGAGACCAATCCTAGACCCACACGACTTTCACACAATAGTTCAAGCACTAGTGAACCCCCATCTGGACTATTGTAGTGGTATTTTACAAGGTCTATCAAAGAAGTCCATTCACACCCTCCAGCTTGTCCAAAATGTATCTGCCAGGATAATAACCAAGAACAACCTGTCTGAACACATCACCCCCATATTATGTAACCTTCACTGGCTCCCAATATCTTCCAGAATACAATACAAGCAAATCCTCACTGCTTTTAAATTGTCTAACAATATCTCCCCCTCTTACCTCTCCACTATAATAAAATCTCAAACTGACGCCAGACACAAACGAAAGCATGCTCAAAACCTTCTGCAAGTTCCAACCCTTATATGCAAAACTAAACAGCACACAAGTAATAGGGTATTCAGATACAAAGCCCCTATACTTTGGAACATCCTCCCTGACCAAATCAGAGCTACCAAAGATCTCCTAACTTTCTGCAAGGAATTGAAAACACACCTTTTCTCACAATATTATAATGCTCACCTAATAAACAATACCTCCAATAACTCCACCCCCCTTCTACCCCAACAGTCTAACACCTCCCATTTCCCTCCCTTATTTCAATGTATATAACTAAGAAAATCCAGCCATCACTATGCTTCTGTAATTAGTGTGCACTGGTATGTATATAGTTATTGTTCTAAGTTCCTTGTTTAAATTGTATTGGTTAAATATGTTCCGTGTACCACTGTGTTTTAGTTCCATGTAAAACCGCCCCTGATCGCTGGAAGGAGCAGTATAAAAAACCCCGTTCAGATAAATACATAAATAAATAAAAATAAAATACAGTCTCTAAAATGCTTGAATGCAAATGCTAGAAGTCTAAACAATAAGATGGGAGAGTTAGAATATATAGCACTAAATGAGAGGTTAGATAAGATTGGTATCTCAGAGACATGGTATCTCAGAGACATGGGACACTGCGATACCTGGGTACAAACTATATTTCAATGATAGAACTGATCAAATTGGTGGAGGGGTTGCGCTCTACAGTATGTTAGAGAGGGCATTGAGTCACAAAGGATTAAAGTTTTGCAGGAAACAAAATTTGCTGTAGAATCTCTATGGATTGAGATGCCTGCATTCGTGGTAACTTGCTGTTCCTGTTTTCCTCCTCTTCTTATCTGTTTGACTGTTTCTGTCCTCTATTCTGTCCTATCTTATAAATGGCATTCTTTTCTATTTTCTCAAATGATATTGTATTGTAAACCGCTCTAATGCCTTTTGGCCTGAGCGGTATATCAAATAATAAACATAAACATAAACATGGATTGAAATTCCATGTAAAAAGGGGAAGGCGATGGCAGTGGGGGTGTACTATCAACTGCCTGGCCAGAATGAACAAATGGATGATGAAACACTCAAAGAAATCAGGGAAGCTAACAAAAGATACAGCACAGTAATAATAATGGGTGATTTAAATTACCCCGGTATTGACTGAGTCAGTGTCACAGCAGGACATGCTAGGGAGATAAAGTTTCTAGATGAAATAAATGACTGCTTCTTGGAGCAGCTGGTTCATGAACCAACCAGAGGGGAAGTTATTTTGGACCTAGTCCTTAGTGGAACACCAGATCTGGTGCAAGAGATAAGGGTGTTGGGGGCACTAGGCAATAGTGATCACAGCATGATCACGTCTGATTTAATTAATGGAGGAGGGATGGTAAGGAAATCCACAGTACTACCTTTTAACTTTCAAAAAGGAGACTATGATAAAATGAGGAAAATAGTTTCAAAAAAACTAAAAGGAGCAGTTGCAAAAGTTAAAGACTTACAGCAAGCTTGGGTGTTTAAAAATACTATCTTGAAAGCCTAGACCAGCTCTATTCCATACTTTAAGAAAAGTGGAAGGAAGTCCAAAAAACTGCCAGCGTGGTTTAAAGGTGAGGTCAGAGAGGCCGTTGTTGCCAAAAAAAGCATCTTTCAGGAAATGGAAAAAAAGAGCCAAATGACGAAAACTGGAAACAGCACAAGCACTGGGAAGTTAAATGCAAGGCATTGATAAGACACGCAAAGAGAGAATTTGAGAAGATGCTTGCTGTGGAAGCAAAAATCCATAATAAAGACTTTTTCAAGTACATTCGTAGCAAAAAACCTGTGAGAGAATCAGTTGGACCATTAGATGTTAGAGGGGTAAAAGGGGCACTAAGAGGGGACAAGGCCATAGCGGAGAGACTGAATGAATTCTTTGCTTCAGTCTTTACTGAGGAAGATGTAGGGATGTTACCCATGACTGAAGTGGTATCTAAAGGTGATACTGCGGTAGAATTGAAAAAAATATTGATATACCGGGAAGATGTGTTTGATAAACTGAAGAGTAGCAAAAAACCTGGACCAGATGGTATATATCCAAGGGTGTTGAAAGAACTGAAATATGAGATTGCAGATCTGCTATTGGTTATCTGTGAACTATCATTAAAATCATCTGTAATACCTGAAGATTGGAGGATGGCCAATGTAACGCCAATTTTTAAAAAGGTTCCAGGGGTGATCCGGGAAACTACAGACCAGTGAGCCTGACGTCAGTACCGGGAAAAATGGTGGAAACCATCATAAAGAACAAAATTACTGAACATGTAGATAGTCATGGCTTAATGGGACACAGCCAACATGTCTTTAGACAAGGAAGATATTGTCTTACTAATCTGTTATGTTTTTTTTGAAGGTGAGAATAAACAGGTAGACAAAGGTGAGTCAGTTGATATAGTGTGGAACTGGGCAAAGCTGTGTCAGTTAAAGTGTATATGTTCTTATAAATTTCAACTGACAAATTCTAGACCATTCTTCAAGTTTAGCTAGATCCCTACTCATGTTATCTACTCCTTCCTGGGTGTCTACTCTATTGGAGATTTTGGTGTCATCTGCAAAGAGGCAACCTTACCTGATAGCCCTTCTGCAATATAACTAACACAGATGTTAAAAATAATTGGACCGTGGACAGATCCGTGTGGCACACCACTGGTAACCTCTTTCTCCTCAGAGTGAGCTCCATATACCTATACCCTTTGTTGCCTCCCACTCAACCAATTTCTAACCCAATCAGTAACTTTAGGGTCCAGCCCTAGGGAGCTCAGTTTCTGTATATGTCGTTTGTGTGGAACGGTGTCAAAGGCTTTACTGAAATCCAAGTACACCACATCTAGGGCTCTCCCTCAGTTCAACTGTCTGGTCACTCAGTCAAAGAAATCAATCAGGTTTGTCTGACAAGACCTGCCTCTGGTGAATCCATGCTGCCTCGGATCCTGTAATCCGCTGGACTCCAGAAACCTCTCTATTTTCTCTTTCAGCAGTATTTCCAATAATTTACTCACCATTGAAGTTAAACTAATCTACCTGTAGTTTTCAACCACATCCTTACTTCAGCTTTTGTATAAAGGGACCACATGTGCCTCCTCTCCAGTCCTTTGGCACCACTCCCGACTCCAAGAGGCTAGAATGTCCCCAAGGTTTTTCAATATTCTCCAATGTATCCCAAACCGTCCCATCACTTTGTCTACTTTTAGTTTAGCTAGTTTCTCATGAACACAGTCTTCTGAAAATCATTTGAGATTTCCGTCGCTTCTGTTCCTATTTGTGGGTGTTTTCTGAGGTCCTGCTCCTGGCCCTTCATCTGAGCACAGAACAGAAATACTTGTTAAGCAATTCTGCTTTATCCACAATAGCTCACAAGCAGGCACCTCTCCATCAACTATAAGAAAACCAAAGCCCTCTTTATCACTAAAGAAATCATGTTTGCTCCCCTGCAACCATTACTTTGAACAACACTCATATCATAGTAAAGCAAGAAATAAAATATATTGGTATCACTCTAGATCACAACCTCACCTTCATACAACATCAGCCCGATTCCGTGCCGGACATACATATCCTCTGTATGCCTGGTCTGAACCGGACGTAGAGAGGGCATCGCGATTCTGATCCCATGGGGCATGTCTAGCCTTGCGGGATCAGAATCACGATCAGGCCTGTATGTGCAGGCTGAGACTTGTCAGACGGCTGCCTGGGTGAGAATCTTCACAGTCTTGTCAAGTGCATATATCTATATGATTTGCAAGGTATTGTGGGCAATGTAGTTCATTCACACCAGACACAGCTGCTGACAATAATTTAGTTGTGCTCTTGGATAAAGCCAATAAGATATTTATTTATGGGGTTATTTCTCCCAACACAGATATGCTTAGTAGCACATAAATTAGGTTACTTGCTTTCAGTGTTAACTTGGAAAAACAAAGTCAGAATCAGGAAAACAACAAATGAAAAGCCACAAAGCAAGAAACAAACTGTTCTTCCCACATAGATTCAGAAGTGATTCTCTCCTAGCTCACAAGCAATTAGGTAAGGCTTAATTGCTAGCAGTCACCAGCTGAAACCCCTTAGCTGGCTTGCCTTCCACTGTGTGGGTCAAATCCTGCTTCAGGAGCTTTTCTGAGTAGATTAAAGAACAAATTTGTATTTCTTTGTGATGGTTGCTGTACTTTATAACAGAAAGTTACCAACGGAGTTTAGATAGAGAGCAGTCCATATAAACACATTCTTCATCTGCAATCATTCCCCCATCTTCAACAAGCATAGGTTCAATATCATGGATTGGCACAGATGAATCTCTCAATGGAGCACTTTCAGGAGAATACTTGTTTCCCTGCTGTCTTTCAAGGTTATAGCTAGGGCATAGATCAGTGTTCATACCTGAGCTTCCATTGCTGTTAGAGTTCCTCTCTATATAGCCTGGCCAGTATGTAGTCCAGTTCTTATGTCCAGCCTTCCAATCCAGATCCCTGGACACTGGATCTCTCTTCACATACCTTCTGGCACGGGTCTTAGGGTCCCTTCCACGTGCAGCCGTCTCCCTCACAGGTAGCGTCTGGTGATTCCTAGCTCTGCAGCACCATTCCTCTGGCTTTCCCCAGTCCAATGGTGTATGCTGGCCCTTGGAATGCCTCCCAGTATACGTACTGCTTGGACTCTTCTAGACCTCTCAAAGGCTTTTCTCTTCCTTCTTCTAAAGGGTCTCTTTCCCTCTCTGTCCGTCCGGTTTGGCTTCTGCTTCTGATGATCCTTCAGATGAAACTGATGATCAAACTCAAGCTGATTCTCAGGATACTGAGGACAATTCTCTGGATATCCAAGGTGATCATGAAGATCGTCACCTGTAGAATAAACTCTACTCTTATTCTGCCTAGATGAGTGCTCCTCCCTAACACAGCGCAGCTGTGCTGAATCAGGCCCTGCCCTTTGAGATGAGTGCTTAGGGATTACCTCATAGCCCTCCTGATTGAACACACGTTTCCCCACTTCAGCTCCTCTAATGGCTGTTGGAAACCTGGTGCATTCTGGGACTGGTAGTCTTTTATGGCAAAATTCTGTTTTCTTATTTCTACCAGAACTGACAGGTTGCTTGTTCAGAGTCACTTCACCTTTTCTATAGCTCCTTCCTGAGCTATGATAAGCTTCCTTATCACAGACTATGATTCGGCCTGGCCTGCACGTAAAGGCCTTGCCCAACTAATTCAGTCAGGGCTTTTAAATGGAGCCGCGGTGCCATGGCGTCTGGTTGCCATTGCATCGTGGCTCCATTTAAAAGCTGCAATCCCCAACCGCCGGCTCCTGCAGCTAATTCCTCAAGTCTGACCCCCGATCTGGCCTCCCAGGGCCAGGGTCGGGCTGTGTGGAATACCCTCTGCCCCCCTGTCCCCCTTCCTAGCCCCGGGTCCACCGATTCTACAGAATTGGGGAAGTTATTCCACCTCGGTGGTGGAATAACTTCCCCGTTCAAGTCACCGGCCCCAGAAGTACAGGGCTGACATTAAAATTGGCTCTGTACGTCCGGAGCCAGCAACCACCCACTGCCTGCCTTAACGCTGCCTCCAATTCTCCCCTTTCCCGCCCCCATCTAACAGCGAAGTTAGATGCCGGCGGGAAGGGGCACAAATAGCAGTGATGGACGTCCCATTGGGACATCCATCCCCACTATTCGTGGCTTGGAATGAGCATGCAAGTGAAGAATATGGTGAACTCAATCTTATACAGGATTTGCACGCTTCAACACCTCCGCTCAATCCTGGACGCTCCCGACTTCAGAACAGCACTCCAAGCAGCAATCCTCTCTATCCTTGACTACTGCAAATCTATTTATCAATGACTCTCACAATTGACCATCCTCCCATTATGGACAGCCCTCCATACCACTGCTGATACCCTCCTGGCAGCCCCTAGGCAAGAACACATTAACCCATCCTCAAGCAACTCCACTTGCTCCCCCTCAACAGCCGCATCAAATATAAAACACTGATGACAGCCCTCAAAGCGCTCCCACTCTTCAGCCTACTCCATCCCTTTCAACCAAGCAGAGCCAGCCGCCAATCCAACAGCAATACCCTGAAAGTCCCTCACTCAAAAACTAAGAGCACCCAGCAGGCCTGCTCAAGGGCATTTCAACTATATGCACCAACCCTATGGAACTCCCTCCCCATCACCATCAGGAGCATCAAAGACCTTTCCTCATTCAGGAAGCACCTGAAGACTCATATGTTCATTGAACATTATGGCCCCATATCAAAATATCACTCACCCATACTACCCATCACATACAAGTCATTGTAAATAGTTATTTGTATATAGTTAATGTATACACTCCATGTTTTATCGTAACTTCATTTCATTGTTGATTGTACTTTGAGTTGTTTGTAATTCACTTTGACCTGGTGAAAAGCGGTATAGAAGCACAGCTAAATAAATAAAATAATCATCAACTTCCACATATTCCTCTCCTTCACCCTTGAGTCTTTCTGCATCCCCCAGCTGTTCCTATCCCACTAAGGACTCCTTGAGGTATTGGCCCATTTTGGCAAAGTTAGTTTTTCTAAAGTCTAAGACCCTCCCTTTTGAATGGATTTTATCAGCCCTAATCCTAATACTGAACCACACCATCTGGTGATCACTGGATGCGAGATGATCTCCCACTATAACATCAGAAACACTTTCACCATTGATAATCACCAAGTCCAGTATGGCCCTTTCACGTGTGTGTTCTGTTACAAGTTGCTTGAAAAGTTCTTCCTGTAGAGAATCCAGGATCTCCTTACTTCTAGATGACACTGCAGCAGGGATGTGACAATCCACATCCAGCATATTGAAATCACTTATCGGTAGCATTTCCCCCATCCTGGCAATGCTGTGTATTTCTTCTATTAAATCTCTGTTCACTTCTCCTCCCTGTGAGGGGGGTCTGTATATCATGCCAATACAGATGGATTTCTTTTTCCTCTTTCTAGTTTAAACCACAGTACCTCCTCTCTCCCTTCAAGCCCTGTAATTCTATAGATTTAATATTATTTTTTACATATAGTGTCACTCCTCCACTTCTTCCTACCCTATCTTTACTGAATAAAGTATAGCCTGGTATAATAACATCCCAGTCATGGTTGTCCATGAATCATGTCTCTGTAACTGCCACCAAATCCAAGTTAGCCTCTTCCATTAAAGCCTCAACACATGGGATCTTATTTCCTATGTTACGGGCATTTATACACACTACTTTCCAGATGTTTACCCATTGCTATAGAGTTAATACCTCTAACTGATGAGGTCAGTGGCTTCAAAGAGCTAGCAAGCTGGAACAAAAAACAGTGAACTCTAACTGACAGAGCTTTGCCCAATACCAAAAAAAATTCCCCCTTTGTAGTATAGAAAAAAAGAATTAGCTTTTACAAATGACAACCAAAACCTCTTCAAGAGTTTTCAGGCAGAGAGATTGTAGTTAAAGGCCGCACAGTATTACCTGCGGTAACGAATTCCAGAGTTTGATTACGCGTTGAGTGAAAAAATATTTTCTCTTATTAGTCTTAAATGGACTACGTAGTTTCATTGAGTGTCCCCTAGTCTTTCTACTTTTTGATGCCATAAACAACCAATCTACGTTTACCATTCCATTCCATTCATTAATTTATAGACCTCTATCATATCTCCCCTCAGCTGTCTCTCTTCCAAGATCATATCTCCACTATCCTATCTTTCCTTTGAAGTATACATATTGAGATCTTTAGGACTGCCCCCATATAGTCTATAATGAAGACCACTGACCATTTTGGTAGCCACTCTCTACACCAAATCCATCCTATTTATATCCTTTTGAAGGTGTGGTCTCCAGAATTGCACACAATACTCCAAATGAGGTCTCACCAAAGATTTATACAGCGGCACTGTCACCTCCTTTTTCCTGCTGGCCATTCCTCTCCCTATGTACCCAAGCATCCTTCTGGCTTTTGCCATTGCCTTTTCTATCTGTTTAGCCACTTTAAGATCATCAGAAACAATCACGCCCAAGTCCCACTCTTCTTTCGTGGATGGAAGTACTTCACCCCCTACACTGTACCGCTCCCTTGAATTTTTGCAGCCCAAATGCATGATCCTGCATTTTTTAGCATTAAATTTCAGCTGCCAAATTCTCAACCATTCTTCAAGCTTAGCTAGAAACCTCCTCATGTTATCTACTCCTTCATGGGTGTCTACTCTATTGCAGATGTTGGTATCATCCACAAAGAGGCAAACCTTACCTGACAATTCTTCTGCAAAATAACTAAGAAAAATGTTAAAAAGAATCAGACCAAGGACATATCCCTGCAGCACACCACTGGTAACATCCTTCTCCTCAGAATGAGCTCCATTTACCTATACCCTTTGTCACCTCCCACTTAACCAATTTATAATCCAGTCAGTCACTTTAGGGTCCATCTCTAGGGTGTTCAGTTTGTTTATAAGTTGCATGTGTGGAACGGTGTCAAAGGCTTTACTGAAACCTAAGTACACCAGATCTTGTGCTCTCCCTTGGCCCAACTGTCTGGTCACCCAGTCAAAGAAATCAATCAGATTTGCCTGACAAGACCTGCCTTTAGTAAACCCATGCTACCTCAAGTCCTGGAATCCATTGGACTCCATAAACCTCACTTTCCTCTGTTTTAGCAACGTTCCATTAATTTGCTCACCACAGAGGTTAGACTAACCAGCTTGCAGTTCTCAACCTCATCCTTACTTCTGCTTTTGCAAAAAGGGACCACATGTGCCTTTCTCCAGTCCTCTGGGACTATGCACGACTCTAAAGAAGCATTGAAGAGGTCAGAAAGTGGAGCCGCTAGAACTTCCACAAGTTCCTTCAATACTCTGGGATGTATCGCATCCAGCCCCATACCGTTGTCTACTTTTAGTTTAGTTAGTTCCTCACGAACCTCTGAAAAATCGTTCAAGATCTCTTTCACTTCTGATCCTATTTGTGGGTGTTTTCTGAGAAACTGCTCCTGGCCCTTCATCTATGAACAAAGAACAAAAATATTTGTTAAGGAACTCCCCTTTATCGTCATCAGCTTCTATATATTCCTGCCCTTTCCCCTTGAGTCTGACAATACCATTTTGGACTGCCTCCTCTTGTTAACATATTGAAAAATGTCTTCTCCTCCCATTTTATTGCATTGGCTATTTCTTCTTCTTTTTGTATCTTTCCTTTCCTGACTATTTTCCTAGCTTCTCTAAGTTTTTCTAAATATTGATGCTTGTCTTCCTCTTTCTGTGATGGCTTGTATTTTATGAAGGCCATCCTCTTTTTCTTCACCTTTTCAGCTGTTTCTTTTGAGAACCATAGTGGCCTCCTTTTCCTTTTACATTTATTTACCTTTCAACAAAAAGGTTTGTTGCCCTTAAAATATCACCTTTCAGTTTTGCCCATTGCTTTTATACATCCCCTAGCTGTTCCCATCCCACTAAAGACTCCTTGAGGTATTGTCCCATCTTGGTAAAGTTGGTTTTCCTAAAGTCAAAAACGCTTGCTTTTGAATGGACTTTATAAGTCCTAGTCTTAATACTGAACCACACCAGCTGGTGATCACTAGATGTGAGATGATCTTCCACTGTAAGCACCAGATCCAGGAGGGCCCCTTCATGTGTGGGTTCTGTTACCAGTTGTCAGAATAATTATCCCTGTAGAGAATCTATGATCTCCTTACTTCTAGATGACACCGCAGCAGGGATGTTCCAACATCTGGCATAATGAAATCACCTATTAATAGCATGTCTCCTTTCATGGCAATACTGCGTATGTCTTTTATGAAATCTCTGTCCACCTCTTTTCCCTGTGAAGGAGATCTGTATATCACTGCCAATGCAAATGGATTTCCCTCCTAGTTTAACCCGTTGTGCCTCCTTGCTCTTTTGTAAGCCCTGTAATTCTATAGGTTTAATATTATTTTTTACATAGAGTACCATTACTCCTCCCCTTGGTCCTACCTGTCCTTCCTAAATAAAGTATATAGCTTGGTATAATTTCATCCCAGTCATGGTTGTTTGTGAACCATGTCTCCGTAACTGCCACTAAATCCAAGTCAGCCTCTTCCATTAAAGTCTCAAGATCTGGGATCTTATTTCCCATACTATGGGCATTTATGCACACTGCTTTCCAGATGTTGCCCCTTTTACTCATTTCTACAAAAGTATTTAATGTTTTACTTACCTGAGGGCTTGTACATACCTGGGGGCTTTCTTCACCCATCCCTATCTAGTTTGGCTAACCTACTAAAGAGGGCTTTAGTCTGCTGCGGAAGACACTTTGACCCTTCTTGGATAGGCGGATGCCATCTCTGCTCTGCAGCCCTTGGAAAATCATCTGATGGTCCAGGAAACCAAAACACTCTCAATGACACCATCCACGTAGTCATGCATTCATCTCCAGGAGGTCAGATTCTCTGCCTCAGCCTTTACCATCAACAGAAAGGATTGATGAGAACATCACCTGCGCTCCTATCTGCTTCACCTTCTTTCCAAGAGCCATAAAGTCACTCCTGATGTTATAGCAAACGCTGTGAAAAGCTCTTATTCAATCACTCACCCACAGAAGGAAAACTCACAGGCAGGCTGGAATGCAAACAGGATCTTTAATGTGCACAGGTTCAGACAGAGAGCCGGTACCCTCCAACAAAATGTCTGAGCCACGAGGGACGTCCTACAATGCCTTATATACAGTACAGTTTTAAACTCATCCTACAATCCCATTTGCCACAGGTATTTCCTGTCCACCAATCAGCAGCCCCTGGGGAAGGTACCTGGGTGACCTGTCCAAACCGGTATGCTCAGGTCTGCTGATTTCTGGGCAAGGGGACATTGTGCTCAGACCTGGAGTGGGGGAAGGGTGTCTACTGAAATCTCAATGCCTTCTCTTAGCAGGCTGATTACCTCATGGCTTGGGGGAAGGGTCAGGCTGATCACTTGTGTAAGAGCCTCATGGCTTGCGGGGGAAGGGTCAGGCTGATCACTTGTGTAAGAGCCTCATGGCTTGCGGGGGGTCAGGCTGATAAGAGCCTCATGGCTGCCTCACTCCCCCCTTTTTAAGTGAGACCTCAACCGCTAGAGGCGGTTGAGGGCTGTATTACTGGAGGCAAGCCGCAGAGGGGTACACTGGGTCAGGGCCATGACAGTGGTAACCGCCTTGCGCTCTACCAGGTTATCAAGGGTGGTGGTAATGAAGCGGTAAAGAATGGGGATACAACATGGCAGAATGGCACATAGCAGTAAAATAAAAAGAACCCCTACCACTGGGATTTTTAGTCCCCCTGGTCAACTGAACCACTTCATAAACCACCCAGGACCCATGGACGGGTCAGCAATATGATTAACTAGATCACCCAGGTCTTGGATAGAGTGTTCAATGGAAACACCTGTGTCAGTGAGTTTAAAACTCCACATACCCTATACCCTCTGTAGCAACTCCTGCACAAAAGCTTTTGTTCCGTGTGCAAAAGTTGCTGTTCTGACTGTAAAAGGTTGCAGGGCCTGCAGAGGCCTCTTTTCTTTGGGACAAAGGAGGGCCGTGTGCAAAAAGTCTGCAGAGGCTTCTTTCCTTTGGGGCAAAGGCTCTTTCCCTGGGATCCACCCTTATCAGCATATTAATGGCTTTTATTCTTGCTAGTGTTGAGTCATTCTGGCTGCACCCTGCCATTCCCTTTGCTTCATTAAACACTGGCACTGTAGTCTTCAGGGCATATGAGTACTTTGTATCACCAGCTTTGTTTGGCCTGTTTAACTTGTCCAGGCTTGCCCAGCTTGCTCAGGCCTGTTTAACCTGTTCAGGCCTGGCATGTCTTTTCTTGTGCTGGGTCCATTTTCTGTGCACTTTCAGGCCTGACCTGTTTCTTAGCTAGGTCCATTCTCTGTGCACTTCTGTTCAGAGTATGGTTCCCCCTGGCTTTACTCTTGTTGTGCTGGGCTCTGGGTACTCATTTTCTTAGCCCACATGCTTTTTTCGTGCCATCATAATGTATTACAGCCTCAGGCAAGGATGCAGCCATACTAGACATACCTATCAGCCAATTTCCCTTCATTCCCAATTTTTCTTTTTCTTTTCTTGTTTATGGGGCAAAGGTAATCCCACTAAGGGCAATGGACAAGCAACCATTTGAGAAAGATATTGAGACAGATAGGGGTCATCAGAAAAGCAGCTTCTGGTACTGTTCCCTAGAGACAACATACATTGTAACATCATTTTCTTGCAGCTGGTCAATAATATTGAAAACACATAACATGAAAGTATGTCAAAAGTAGCAGTGCTTAATGTGATAAAGAAAGTTCTGAGAATAGTACAGCAAAAACTTGAGCTGGTGTGGGTATTGCAGTTGCTGAAGCCGAAATGGCTTGTAGATTTCAGTTACTTTCTAAGAAAACAATATTAAAAGGATAACAATACAATCATTCACAGAAGCCCCCAAAACCCCCAGTCAGTCCAATAGTTCTTTTTCCTGCCTCTCAGCAGTTCCCCAGGACCTCGCAGTGTGCTCCACCCCTCTCTGAAGTTTAAGTTCTGCTTCTCTTAAAAATTTAAACCTCCCATTCTCATAGGCAGACACCCTGGCCCGTTTTCAATGTGACACACTGATCCAGATAGGGACTCCTTCACACCTCTCAGCGGTGGGCAGCTCTGAGTTCTCGGGATGGTCTGCTCCATCTGGATCCCGGCCACCTCCCTCGTCTTGTTTTACGATTTGGACATTCATTCTTCCAATGTCCCTCCTCTTTGCAGTAGGCACATTGATTGGGGGCTAGGGGAAACTTCGGCCCCCCGTATCCGTGGCCTCACCCTCGTTCTTCTGCACTGAACAAAGTAGAAAGCAGTTGTCTAGTGTCCGACCAGGCAGGCTGGTGTGTTTGCATACTACTGGTCATAGGGTCTGTCAGTTCTTGGGGCTTTTCAGTATAGGAAGCATAAAGGGTTTTCCAGTTCAACAGGTCCGTGGTGGAGAAAGGGACATAAATCAGGCTGGATGGTCCCAGTGTCACACGCCCAGCAGCATCAAGGTACGGGAGCCCCTGTACTTGTCATAGTGGCAATTGGAGATCATGCGACCGCAGGCGGCAGGCTACCGGGGTGGACGATTCAAGCGCAGCCTGTGTGCTCTCAGGGGAGGAGATGGTAGCACTAGAGGTGGTACCAGGAGTGGGAGGGGAGTCTGAAGATGAGGGGCTGGAATCCGCAGAATCTTCCCTAAATCTGGCATCACCCACCCCAAGAGGAGGTCTTCCTGACTCTTCAACTAGGGGCGGACCCTGCAGTGGTGCAGATGGGACATGAGGTTGAAGCAGAGGGAGAGGGCATGGAGGAATGTCTGGAGAGTTCCGCCACAGGTAGATAGAGGCGGGTGTCCATCCCTTTTGGCGACCACTGGCCGCCACCATTATTCTACACTGATCCTCATGACAGCACTGGAACCATCTTGGTCTGAGCTGGCATATGGCCAGCCATGAATCAATATAAGGGAACTGGTCAGGGCGCTCTTTTGCAACAATTTGATGGAGCAAAGACACAGTGGACAGGTCAGTGGACCCCTGGGAAGGCCATAACTTAACTAAGGCTGGCTATTCCCTCTCACACAAAAAGGATAATCTGGAGGCGGAGAGAGGTACCCCGTAATCCTCTCCAAACCCAGATTTAAAATTGAGAAGCATGCACTGTAGGGGCGTTTTTTCTTTTGACTTTCCTGACCCCATGCTCTAATTCTAGTTCAATAACTAAATACAGTATGCAATGTGGATCAGATCTCCTAACCTAATCTCAATTCAGGGAAAAAAATGCAATTTACAGTAAGAAAAAATGCAATTTACAATACAGATCCTATCTAGTCTTAATTCAGGAAAAATAATACAATTTACAATATAGGTCTTGGCAATTTACAAAATATACACTCAGATTTGATTTAGACAAGAGTTAAAAAAAATATATATATATGCTAGCTATTCTTAAATGTCCACCAGATGGAGCTCCAGGATCACTTTAAGCATGAGGAGTAGTAGTATGGTAAATACAGCTAATGTCCACTAGATGGAGCTCCAGGATCACTTTAACCATGAGGAATAGTAGTAAATACAGCTAATGTCCACTAGATGGAGCTCCAGAATCGCTTTAAGTATATTGGAGTGTAGCTTACACGTGGTCTTTTCAAGATGGCTGCCTCCACGTGCGTTCACACCGGCTCACTCTCCACTCAGATGAGGAAAGAAGGAAAAATTATGGACCTCCAGGCTTCTCCTCCAATGGCTCCGTTCTTGCCGATTCTGGGCTCAAAGGGATCGGGGCAGCACAAATCAGCAGCGGGAGCACAGCAGCAGCACAGATTAGCAGCGGGAATACAACGGAAGCATCAGGGCAGCACAAATTAGCGGCGGGAACACAGCGGCAGCATGGGGGAGCAGAAATTAACAGCGGGAACACAGCGGCAGCATGGGGGAGCAGAAATTAACAGTGGGAACACAGCGGCAGCATGGGGGAGCAGAAATTAACAGCGGGAACACAGCGGCAGCATGGGGGAGCAGAAATTAACAGCGGGAACACAGCGGCAGCATGGGGGAGCAGAAATTAACAGCGCGGGAACACATCGGCAGCATGGGGGAGCAGAAATTAACAACGGGAACACAGCGGCAGCATGGGGGAGCAGAAATTAGCAGCGGGAACACAGCGGCAGCATGGGGGAGCAGAAATTAGCAGCGGGAACACAGCGGCAGCATGGGGGAGCAGAAATTAACAGCGGGAACACAGCGGCAGCATGGGGGAGCAGAAATTAACAACAGGAACACAGCGGCAGCATGGGGGAGCAGAAATTAGCAGTGGGAACACAGCAGCAGCATGGGGGAGCAGAAATTAGCAGCGGGAACACAGCGGCAGCATGGGGGAGCAGAAATTAACAACGGGAACACAGCAGCAGCATGGGGGAGCAGAAATTAGCAGCGGGAACACAGCGGCAGCATGGGGGAGCAGAAATCAACATCGGAGCACAACGGGAGCATGGGGACAGCATAAATCAACATCGGAGCACAACGGGAGCATGGGGACAGCACAAATTAACATCGGAGCACAACGGGAGCATGGGGACAGCACAAATTAACATCAGAGCACAACGGGAGCATGGGGACAGCACAAATCAACATCGGAGCACAACGGGAGCATGTTAGAGAACTCTCTCCTTGCAGTCACGCTTCAGAAAACTCCCCATAAGCAGAAAGGAAAGAAGAGAAGCAGCGATCTATTCTTTATCTCAGGTATGTTTAGCTTATCAAGTGCTATATTTTGGTTACTTTTAGAAGTTTTCGGCAGCGCTTTTAAAAGATTCTTAAGGGAGTTAATACTAATATCCTAGGCAATTTTTCTTCAATATCTAAATACCTTTTAAGGGGCCCAAGGTAGCAAAATTAATTCATACTGCAGTTATCTTACTGGTACTCTGATTTCTACTCATACTGCAGTTATCTTACTGGTACTCTGATTTCTACTCAAAACTGGACGAACGATGGCTTCAGAAACCCCCCCCCCCCCCCGGGGTCCCTACTAGGACCGTTCGTGCGGGTGATCGGGCCGCTACAGGTTCACAGAATTTACTACCCAAAACAGTAAGGCAGTACTTACCAGGCCTCTGATCAGGAAGAGTTTGGATGCCAGTCTATCCAGCCGGTTTTCAATTGGGGATTCAGCCGCAGGGACCGACTGACCACACAAGTCAAAGAGTCCTTCGGAACACAAAGGGGCCCCGTGGCGCCAAGGATCGTTAATCACCTGGAGGGGTCGGTCCCTGACCGGTGGAGGCCCTGATCCTGCAAAAAGCAGTAGTCTTCCCACCGTGGGTGTGATGAGAGAGGCTTTTCTTTAAGTTTCCCGGCCAATGCACCAGAAATGTTATAGCAAACGCTGTGAAAAGCTCTTATTCAATCACTCACCCACAGAAGGAAAACTCACAGGCAGGCTGGAATGCAAACAGGATCTTTAATGTGCACAGGTTCAGACAGAGAGCCGGTACCCTCCAACAAAAAGTCTGAGCCACGAGGGACGTCCTACAATGCCTTATATACAGTACAGTTTTAAACTCATTCTACAATCCCATTTGCCACAGGTATTTCCTGTCCACCAATCAGCAGCCCCTGGGGAAGGTACCTGGGTGACCTGTCCAAACCGGTATGCTCAGGTCTGCTGATTTCTGGGCAAGGGGACATTGTGCTCAGACCTGGAGTGGGGGAAGGGTGTCTACTGAAATCCCAATGCCTTCTCTTAGCAGGCTGATTACCTCATGGCTTGGGGGAAGGGTCAGGCTGATCACTTGTGTAAGAGCCTCATGGCTTGCGGGGGAAGGGTCAGGCTGATCACTTGTGTAAGAGCCTCATGGCTTGCGGGGGAAGGGTCAGGCTGATAAGAGCCTCATGGCTGCCTCACTGATACGCTCTGAGGGATACCTATCAGTATCATTTGTGCTGACATGGTTGAGCAACATCAGATAATTGTCAGAAGGCTTGATGAGTCTTGGCAAGCTCTCCGTAACATATCAGATTTTGGCACGTGGCAGATAACACACCTCTCTGCCATCAAGTCTGGACAGCAGATGGATACCTCAGTACCCCTCAGAAGAGAGTCACCAACCACAACTACCCATGGGTAGGCACCTACATAGGTGCTATTTTATGTTCAATTTTCGTTAATGGGACACTCAGAAGCAATACATACTACAGTCAATGTCGGTTCACGATAGTACACTGAGGTCATAAACTGTTGGTGACAGTTACTAGTGGTTATATAGTAAAAATCAATGTCATATCTTAAGACCTCTTAGTCCCATATTTTCTGCTTTTAGCCCCCTCCTCCCTTCTCCCTTCCCCTCCCTTTCCTCCTCCCCCTCCCTGTCTTATTTCCACTCTAACCAAAAAAAAACAACCCAGCACACAAACAAATTTCACAACAAAATTCTCAAATTGAGCAATAAAATCTATAAGAGTCTATAAAGGGGACAGATGAAGAGCAGGAATCAAGCTTTAGCAGGGGTGAGCAAGAGAGAGTCAATGGGATCGGCCCCCCTCCCATAGTGTATTATTCTTACAAGTCAACCCCCGAGACTCCACCCTGTCCTTGATAGATCCTCTTCCTCCCCCAACCTACCCTCAGTCCTTTCTTCAATCCCTCCCCTTCCCCCCCCCCTCCTGACACAGGCAACATAGTGAATGCTTAGGTTATCAAATCAGTGGGCCCATTTTCCATGTGGTCCTCAACCATCATGATCTGGAGAAGGTACTGGGGTCCCTGGGTTTATAGCTCCTCCTCTTATACATCCCCCGGGCAGTGGTATTCTGTTAGGTAATGTTTGGATATAGGGTTCCTACACCATTAAAAAATGCTCCCATTGCTGGGTATGTCCCACCGATCATTCTCGCTTGCAATGCATAAACTGATAGAATGTTCTCTTCCAAGGTTTTATTGAGGGGCCTTCTGGGAGCAACCAAGTTCACAATATACTTTTCTGTGCCAACAACAATGAGAGGAGTATCCATCGAGACTTCAGTTCCCATCAATCTGCTTCACCATATTCGCATTGTGTTAAGTCTAATACTGCTCCTTGTGAGTTCAAGGGTACTTGCTTCCCCAGTGTTTTACTCAAATAATTACCTATCCATTTCCAAACTCTCGCTGTCACTGAGCATGTCCAAAAGATATGGCTGAGTGTCGCTCTAGGAGCAGCACACTGAGGGCAATCCAGGGATTCCGCAGTGCCTGCTCTATATGCCCTCAGAGGTGCATAATGAAGTCTCCGTAGGATACGGAACAGAGTTTCCCTAAGATCCGCACTCATAGTTAATTCCAAAGTCTTCGTCAGGGTGCAGAGAATCTCAGATCCATCTAGTGACATTTCCAATTCCCTTGCCCATTGGTCTGCCATTTCCATCAAGTCTGGCTGGGGGTCCAGGTCGGACAAATTTCTACATATAGCTGCAATACGAGTTTGCCCCTCCGTTCCAGCCATTAAAACTTCTTCAATCTGAGAAACAATACTATGTTTGATCACTTCCCGAGATAGCGAGCACACATAACTCCGTACTTGCAGGTAGGGAAACATGTCTTTCTCCATTAGGTTGTGTTGCTCCCGTAGTGTAGAGAACTGTGGCTTCTGGTTCCCACAACAGTTGCCCAAATATCACCAATCAAAGAATTACTTAGACAGCAGTTGCTTTATCTACAAAGACTTTTATTTCCAGCATCATGCAGAACAGCAAGGTCTGTCTATAGAAATGGCAGACAGTACTTTCTTTCTCTGTGAAGGGGAAGAAAATACTGCCCGCCCTTACATGAAAAATAACTGCCTTATATACATTTCTCCCTGTATCAAATGTCTGCTTCAAATTAATCATACATTTCTTAAGTGTCAGCAGGGCCCTGCAACACTTTTCCCAGGGGAGAATCTCTTTACATGTGTACATCTGGACCTGCACTTAGACCTGCTTATTTATACATGGCCTATGACCTCTATACATCTGGACATGCTTTTAGGTCTATTTATCTATGCATGGTCTGTGACCTTTGACCCTTCCTGTATTTTTCCTTCTTCTTGGCACTAATTGAAACCAGGCAGAGAGTATTTTGTGCTCATTTGTTTGAATTCTTTGCTTGACCTGTAATTTCTTGTTAGGCCCATTATTCTGCATACTTCTATCCAGAATATGGTTTCCCAGAATCCTCCATAACAGGCCGCATCCATTTTCTTATGGCAAGCATATACTCTCATATAGCTATTGTCTTCTTGTCTGTCTTCTTGTCTTCTGTGCCATCCATCCTCCTGTGTAGTTTCACCAGGCAAGAGTTCAGTCATATAAAGCCAATATATAAGCAGACCTAACTCAAATTTCCCAACATTCGCCACTTTTTCTATTCCTTTTTCTTTTTTATGTGGAGGGGCAAAAGTAATCCCACTAAGGGGCATTGATAACAATAACCATTTGAGACAGGGAGGGATAATCCAAAGGGGCAGCTTCTGGTACAGTTCTCGAGATACAACATACATGGCATCGGTGCTTGACTTATCATTCTTTGACAACAAGCAAACAGAATGGATAATACACAACAGGCAATAATTGCAAAACAAGCCATACTTAAAAGAATAAGAATGAAAGCTTTTAGGCCTCCTCTGAGTTCGGAATACCAGCAGGCAACATTCTAAGAGAATGGAAGACATACAGCATGCAATAATACTGAACACATCAAATATTCAACAAAGTGATGAAGAAAGCTTTGAAAATGTTACAGCAAAACTTGAGCTGGTGTGGGTATTGCAATTGCTGTAGCCCAAATGGCTTGTAGATTTTCCCAAAAGTCCCAATCAGTCTTAATAGTCTTTATTTTCAGATAATTTGGGCCTGCTTCCCAGCAGTTTTTCAGGACTGCGTCGTGCGCTTCACCTGTCTCTGAAGTTTAAGTATAGTTGAGTTCAGAGGTCTTGGGGTGGTCTGTTCCATCTGGATTATGGCCAATTCCCTCTGCTGGAATCTCCGGACCCCAACTGGTGACATGGTTTCAGGTCCCATTCAGAAGAGCAGAATCCAATATTAAATGAAAAGGCTAAAATATTCTAGATTAGATTTTACAATGAGACAATGCAATGTGACAAACATAATTTCATCCACATTTACTTAAGATCATAACTATCTCATATGGTATCAACTGTGTCTCTCAGTTTGATAAACTTCTTATCTCTCCATCACTGAAGATTCATTTGCTGGTAGGAAATACTCCACCATACTTTTAACTGATCTTTACATATTAATAGATTAGACAAGTTGCAAGCACATATTCTGCAAGTTTGGCAAGTTTCAGAATTACTCCAATTTTTATTTGTGAAAATTTGTCATCAAATCATCCCTCTTTTTTTTTACCCCTGCATGTCTGGCCAGGACATACAAAGGCAAAATGAGGCAAAAAGCATCTGGAAGTACCACATGGCCAGTGTGGATGTTCCAAAGCATATCAGAGTGCAAAATGCACCTAGCCTGTCTCCAGGTGTCTATTTCCAATTGTTGAATATGTGTCGGGGCTTAAATGACTTCCTGAATTAAAGATTCTGGAGACAGCATAGTTGAATAAATTTTGCTTACATGTTCATTAGGCAAATATGTCACTTTAAATAACCTTCATCAGTTTAATGTCCATCAGAGTACCACCTCTTAATTGGCATGCTAAGAACATCAAACAATTGTTAGAAACTTAGTATTGTGGTAAACAAACAGTATATAGAAAATATAAACTTGGATTCTTCTTAATGAATATAACAACATGAGTAAACAGTGTATTTTTTTTTCACCAACTTAATTGGTATGGTTCAAAAATGGACATATGTGCTCATTCAAAATAGCAATTGTCTTAAACAATCTGAATAAATTCCCTACAGTATAAAAATATTTTTGTAACATTTTATAACGGCAGGACAAATCATGACTTTTAACATGACAGCCACACGTATGGCATAGAATCTATTGTATATACTGTTTTCAGTGAGAGTGCTGAACAAGGCAAAGTCATTATCCTGAGTCTTTCATTACACTGATACTGTTGCATGTCAGGTGGAGACTTCAAAGCAGTGCTTGGGCTAGCTTCACCTTACCGGCATGCTATCTTAAGAAAAGCAAATGGACAACAGAACTAGACAGACATGTTAAAAAAACAAACCTCTGTATCAGAGAAAGTGCTGTAGGAGACTTTGTCTAATCAATTCAACTTAATGTTATTGTTTTATGTGTAAATAACTTTACAAATATTCTCATATTTTTCTGGGAACTAAGCTCCATTTTTCACCAAATTTGTTTTGCAAGTGTGTATACTAAAGTAAATTTGTATGTCATAGTGCTACAATATAGTGTATTCCTAAAATTGAAACTTAAAAAAAATCTTTCAAAACAAAGTACACTGTGTTCTCTGGACCCCAACATATAAAATTTAAATACAGAAAAACAGATTAATTTATCCTAAAATTCAGCAACTCCCGTGTTACTGTCCTTAGTCATTAGTCATTAGCACTGAGCTTAAGAATACAAACACTCCTTTTCACATTTAAATTGAATGAGACTGTTGTCAAACGGAACTGCAAACTAAACAGTAGATCTCTCTTTCTGTCCTTTAAACAAAAGTTAAAATAAAACAGTTACAGCTCTTTTGGATGTATGAACAATAAGTATGTCCTCAATATATAAAATTCAGTTTTACTTTTAATTTTGCTTGATCAAAACCAAACATATAACTTCTCATTCACTCGGTAATCAAATCACTTCTAAGTAGCATTGTCCTGTCAGGGCTGTCAAACCCCCACTCTAAAGGGCAAAGGACAACAGAAACAGGTTCTCCAATGCCTTGATTGTTTGATCTAACATCTGGGAGCACTTAAGCACGGCAGCCCATCTGATCAGAGTAGAGAGGCTTTCCTGAGAGACTTCATTAAAGCATTCCCCCTTGGGAAATCCCAAAAAGCAATATACCTTTCAGCTTGAGAAACACAGGACCCTTAAAAGAAAACAATTAAAAAATATTTTCTTCATAATCTTATATAAAGATTTTCTCCAACAATGTAATACTAAGTAAACATCTTTGCATCACATGGTTACATATTTTCTTACACGGATTTTCTTTTAGAGCTATTTTTCTTAGTTGCAAAATCCAGCTGTAATCTTTTTCCTTTATTATTAATTTGATCTTAAATTTGTAAAGTCATAAGAACATGACAAAACTGATCTTGTATCACTTAGTCAAAACTAATCTTAGCATCACTACGATCTTTTATTAATCTCTGGTTAATTAGGATCTTCCACATTTGTTAACACATTCATAGAAATTCGTTCTGCATTGTGTACAACTGCCCTATGACCTATCACAGACCCAGGCAGAGCTATTTAATCTTCTGACACACAGAGAACAGCAGACAAATTATTTCTTAACTCAGATCCCAAATTTAAAAAATAAAACTTACACATATGGATCAGATTTATTTACTGCACACAAACATGCACAGGGGAATTTTCAGGCTGTACTTGTCTACCAGTCATATCACTGCACACAATAGCTGGCAGTTCAGAATAAAACACTGTCAATTATCTGTGCGGTCTGCTTCTAAGATTCTCACTTCAGTGTACAATACATTCAGATCCCAATCCACTAACTCAGAAAATCCATTCCATGTTACAATATATTCAGACAGACAGAAGGAGAAAAAAAACTAGCTGTCTCAGCACATCAATTACTACAGCCGACACTAGAAGATTTTTCATTATTTTCAATGTTCTAAAGAAGACAGGAAAGACATGGAAGAATAGAGACAGATAAACAAACACCGCTTAGCACTTGCGTTCAAGGGACTCCGGGCCAACGGTTTTACCCTCTCCAGAGACTGGGGCGTCTTACAAGCACATGAATATTGTAAAAGAAAATAAAAGCAAACAGATACGCTCTCCAGAAATTCCACACTTAGTTCAACTTAAGAAAATAATTCTAATCAGTTCAGTTCCAGGGAACATAAAATCTACTGGAGTAGCCAGTAATGACAGGACAGTGTTTACTAAAGATTAAAACTAAAAACACAGGACAGAGTTAAATGCATTATACCTAATCAGCCTACTAGACCCACTCCTCCTTGGTTATTTAATGCAGCTGCAGTCAGCTCCGTCATTCACCTTGATCTAGAACTTGCAAAGTAATTCATTTCAAAAAGATACTTAGAAAGCTATTCTTCAATAGATCTAATTGTCACCCTCTCTGGTCTGTGAGCACCTCAGATAAGGTGATCATCCCTGTTTTTCTATAAATATTCTCCTTAGCTGTCCCTCTTTCTAAGATCTGTAAACCTGGTGTTTTCACTGTTCGGGGACAGGGGCAAACCCCTCTTTATTCACAAGGGGGGTAACTTCGCTTTTACAGATGGAAAATTCAGACCTTTTTATTTACAAAGGTTAGAAGTTACTTATCCAGGACTCATACAAAACAAACAACTCTTGTGCTTCGTCTAAACCCAGCCAATCTCCTCGCGGAGGTATGAAAACGTGGATAAAGACACACACTCGCTTCATATCAATGATATGTACAGTCTCAATCGTACATCAATCAATCCTGGAAAAGAGACATAATGTTTGGGCAAAACTTCCTTTCCCTAATCATTCCCTAATGTTACAACTAAATACAGAGACACTCTAACAGTTTTCTTACATAACAAAATATTAATTACATACTTACCCACCACTCGAACCTGGGCAAGTCTTCTGTCCTTTCATACAGACAGGGAAACTGAACACTCACCAATAAAGTCATCCTAGGGTATCAAAATCTCTCTCGACGTCACTCAGAGCGGTATTCCCATCTTCTGTACCAGCAGAAGGAATCCTCTTCTCCTGATGAGAAGGTATTCTCATCCCCTGTTTTTTTTTTTACTGTGAAAAACAGGAGGTAGTCCCTCTGACAAGTAAAACTGCAGTCAGAGGAGTCCTTGGGCAATTTAGAAAATTTAGAGGGGTTTCGGCACCAATAATTGTGGCTTCTGGTTCCCACAACAGTTGCCCAAATATCACCAATCAAAGAATTACTTAGACAGCAGTTGCTTTATCTACAAAGACTTTTATTTCCAGCATCATGCAGAACAGCAAGGTCTGTCTATAGAAATGGCAGACAGTACTTTCTTTCTCTGTGAAGGGGAAGAAAATACTGCCCACCCTTACATGAAAAATAACTGCCTTATATACATTTCTCCCTGTATCAAATGTCTGCTTCAAATTAATCATACATTTCTTAAGTGTCAGCAGGGCCCTGCAACACTTTTCCCAGGGGAGAATCTCTTTACATGTGTACATCTGGACCTGCACTTAGACCTGCTTATTTATACATGGCCTATGACCTCTATACATCTGGACATGCTTTTAGGTCTATTTATCTATGCATGGTCTGTGACCTTTGACCCTTCCTGTATTTTTCCTTCTTCTTGGCACTAATTGAAACCAGGCAGAGAGTATTTTGTGCTCATTTGTTTGAATTCTTTGCTTGACCTGTAATTTCTTGTTAGGCCCATTATTCTGCATACTTCTATCCAGAATATGGTTTCCCAGAATCCTCCATAACAGGCCGCATCCATTTTCTTATGGCAAGCATATACTCTCATATAGCTATTGTCTTCTTGTCTGTCTTCTTGTCTTCTGTGCCATCCATCCTCCTGTGTAGTTTCACCAGGCAAGAGTTCAGTCATATAAAGCCAATATATAAGCAGACCTAACTCAAATTTCCCAACAGAACGGTACTATCTTGCCTGTTTCCGATACCAATTGCTCCACTCCATCCAGTCCCTGCCTACATCAATGACTATATGTGTGACCCGAGAGGCCTGGTTGGAAAGACAGATTTCCCTGCCATGGGAGGTATGGCGTTGTCTCCGGCTTCTACCCCAACTTGCCACAGACCACACGCCATCCTCTGTTTATGGAGTTTACCATAGCATTATGTAGAGCTACGGCTTGTATGTGGGCCGGTGTCAGGTGTAGCACGTATTTAAGAGATAGTGGGTCCACCAGTGATTTTTCTGCCTCCAGGGGGGTGTAGTCCTCTGTAGCATATAGCCAATCCTTCTAGCGGCATACACATGCTAAGTTGTAGCTCATCAAGTCCGGGAGACCCAATCCTCACTTCGCCCATGTTTTTTTCAGTGCTGTTAATCTCAATCGAGCTCAGCGGACTCTCCACAGAAACCCACCCAATACTCGGTCGAAATGCTTTTGCTCCTTTGGCCTCAGAAAGATCGGTAAAACCTGCAAAACATATAACTACAGAGGGAACACTGTCATTTTATACAGGCTAATCTGGCCACTTGGTGATATCAGTAGGTCTTTCTATTTTCACAATTTCATTTTCAAGTCTTTAAACAAGGCCAAAGTGTTGATTATGTATAGATGTTCGGGCACCGCCATGATCCAAACCCCCAAATACTTAAGTTGGCCATCCTCCTACTTCAGTGGGAACTGGCCTGGCCAGTCCTGTTGAACTGCAGGCAGGACCGACAAAACCTCTGACTTGTCCAAGTTCAACTTCAGGTCCGCAAAAGATCCGTAGTTACAGAATTCCTCTAGCAATGTTCCCATATTACCCATTGGGTCTGCCAGGCATACCAACAAGTCATTAGCAAAGGCCGATAAAAAAAATTCTTCCTTCCCTAAGCGCATGCCTACCAGAGATGGGTGCATGCGAAGGTGCTCCAGGAGTGGCTCGAGCTGCAGAACAAACAAGAGTGGAGAGAGAGGGCACCCCTGTCTGTGCCCTTCTCCAGTGGGAAGGTCTCCGTGTTATGCCTGTTTACTATCAATGCTCCACATGGTCAGGTATACAGAAGGCGAATCATGTCCACAAAGTGGCCCGCTATTCCAAATTGCTCCAACAAGAGGGCTGGTGGAGTGCTGGGAATCATGGGGAAGAGAATGGAGAATAAAACAAAGGATATTATAATGCCTCTATTCTATGGTGCGACCGCACCTTGAATATTGTGTGCAATTCTGGTCACTGTATCTTAAAATTGATATAGCGGGATTAGAAAAGGTACAGAGAAGAGCTCCCAAAATTGTAAAGGGGATGAAAGGAAGGATACCCCTATGAGGAAAGGCTTAAAGGGTTAGAGCTTTTCAACTTGGAAAAGAGACAGCTAAGGGGAGATATGATAAAGATCTATAATGAAGTGGAATGGGTAAACATAGATCAGTTGTTTAACCCATCAAATAGTAGAAAGACTAGGGGACACAAAATGAAGCTACAGTGTAACCCATTTAAGACTAATAAGAGAATATTTTTTCACTCAATGTGTAATCAAACTCTTTAGTGAATGTTAGTGTAGTTGAGTTTAGAAAAGGTTTGACAAATTCGTGGAGGAAAGGTCTATAAACCATTAATAAAGAGGACCTGGGAAATCCACTCCTTGCCCTGGGACAAGCATTGTGGAACCTGTGTGCCTTTTTGGGAACCTGCCAGGTACTTGTGACCTGAATTGGCCTCTGTTGGAAACAGGATACTGGGCTTGATGGACTTTAGTCTGACCCAGTATGGCATTTCTTATGTTCTTATGTTAACCCCATGTACATATATTCCCATTGGACTCTGTCGAACACTTTCTCCGCATCAAAACTAATAAAGATGGCTGGTAGGTAACATTTGATAATTTCATATTGAGTTGCTAGCATCTTTCTCACATTGCGGGTTATGGCCCAACCCTGCATGAACCTCACCTGTGATTCTCCTATTAGTTGAGGGAGCAGAGGAGCTAAGCACTCGGCCATTATCTTAGCGAGAATTTTGATATAGACATTTAGTAAAGATATCAGTTGGTACGAACCTAGTAGTGTGGGGTCCTTACCAGGCTTAGGGAGCACTGTGATGAGAGCCTGATTGGGCTCATATGGAAAATCACAATGCTTAACCATGTCTGCGAAATAATCTGCGAGAGGTATCACCACTTTCTCAGATAGGATTTGGAAGAACTCCGCAAGGTACCTATCTAGACCCGGGGCCCATCCCTTCCAGAGTATACCAAAGCATTGCTGAATCTTATGGGGCATAACTGGGCCTCCTCGCTCAACTTTGGCAGGACCAAGCCTCTCAAAAATTTTCTGGCCTCTTCCCTCTTGCATGGCTCCGCCTTATAGAGTCTTAAATAATAATCCCTAAGAATCTCTTTGAGTTCCAGTTAGGCTGTCTGAAGCTTCCCCTCTCTGTCTTAAAGGATACTGATGGTTCTTGTTTCCCCATCGGATTTTACCAAAGCTGCTAATAGTTTCCCCGTTTTATTCCCATATTGGTATAAATGGTAGCGGTAATAGAACATGGACTGGCATACCTGCTGGTGTAGCAGGGCATGCAAATCAGTCTGGATGGTTAGCATGTTCATTCTATGGTCTTCTGTCAGGTGGTTCCCATAGTGCCTTCAGGCTCCCCGTAATTCTCTCTCCAGCTGGAGTAATCGCTGATTCTGTGTTTTCTTTTTGGCAGAACAATATCCCATAATGTGCCCTCGTAGCACCACCTTGGCTGTTTCCCAAAAGAGAGCTGGGTTGTTTTTGTGTGGTGCATTGTGTTCCTCATATTCATCCCATTGTGTCTGCACAAATTTTTGGAAGCTTTTGTCTTCTGCTAAATGAAGTGGAAATCTCCAAGGGTTCTTAATGGGGTCCTTTCCCCAGTCCAAATCTAACATAATTAAGGCATGGTCTGATATAGCTATTGGGCCGATGCCTGCTTTATGTACTCGCCCTAGCAGCACTGCTGCTATTAAGAAGTATTCAATCTGGAACTTGTACCATGGGCCCTAGACACATGAGTATAATCTCTTTCTAGGGGATGCATTACTTTCCAAATGTCTATCAGGTCATATCTTTCACAAATTCCCTCAAGTTTGTGGGAACATCGATGATCTCCCCTACTCCCCTGGGTTGTATGGTCCATGATGTCATCTACCCCAAGAATGATTCAAGACGGATCTCCACCAGCCAGCTGGTGTGTCAACTGTTGGTAAAAGTGGGCATTGTATATATTCAGACCGTAAATGTTCCCTATCGTGATTGCTTGCCCCTGCAATGTGCCACGGAGAAAAATGTAGTGGCCTAGAGGGTCTGCATGTATGGCTTCCACCTTCATCTCAACCTGCTTCCTGATCAAGACAGCTAACGTGGTCTTATGGTGTCCCAAGGATGCCCCATATACATCATCCACCCACCATCTTTTCAAGTTGTTGTGTTCAGCTGCTGTAAGGTGAGTCTCTTGTATGAGAGTGATGTCTGCTCCTTTATCTCTTAACATCTTTAAGATCTTGTAGCGTTTGATGGGATGTCCAATTCCACACACATTCCAGGAAATGATACGCAGTGCCTTACCCAATCACATCATTAACCCTCATTGCTACTGTGATACTCAAAGTCGTTTTTCTACCCCCACTGCTTAGGTACCCTTCCAGCCCAAGGTCCCAGCTTCACTTTCTCCCCATCTCATTAGGTCGAGGAGCCTAAATATGAAATACTCTCCCCTACCACCTGTCGTAGTACATTCCCTATTTATCCCATTTCCCCTGTGTTGCCTGTGTCCCTGCCCCCTAGCCCCACCCTCCCCACTGCTAACCTTTGACTTACCCCCACCCATCCTCTGCCATCTCACCATCTATGCCTAACTCTGGACTTCCCCTTAGAGCAGCATAGGGCACCACTCCAACCCCCCCCCCCCCCCCTTTGTCTAACAGTTCCTCATTCTCTGTCTCATTCTGTACACTTCTATCGGCCAGCTTGCTTGTCAGCCCACATCCACGAAGTACTTACCACAATTATCTCCTTAGCCATTCCCTCTCAATTTGCTGAACCCCAACCATTCCAGATCCTTGGACTTTCTCTCTTCATTTCTCCTCCCCCCTCTATGAACATTTAGTGAATCCCTCCTTCCTTTGCCCCCCACCCCACCTTCTACACTGCTATTCCAATTTACCTCAGCAGAGTCTGAAGCCTGATGCGCTGGGGGTGTGCCTTGTGCTGTGTGGCTATGTCACTGCCTCTTAACACCTCCCTCCCCCCCCGGATGATTACCTGAGATTGAGTCCCTTGTATGTGAGCACCACTTTCCAGCTCACCCCTGATCAGACTCCAGTGGCAACATCAGTGCTTAACTTACATATAGTAGAGCTGAGGTGATAGCGAACAGTAGAGAAGAGAGCAAAGGTCCCAATTAAGAAAGAGAGTATTTAAAGTATAAACATCTCTCTGTCCCTTAACCCCTATCCCTTTATCCTAATACTTCTCATTAAACTATCTAACACAAAATTGTCTTAACAGTAACATCAATCACGAGCAAGACCCACCTCCTTCTCCCTCCTATCCACCCTTTTGGCCCAGTTTGTGCTACTATACAGAGAATGCACCCTCTACCCACCCTAAAAAATGGTGCTACTCCCGTCTTATCCCCCCATTTCCCCAGTATGTAATAATCAAGTCTGTCAGATGCATGCCATTACCACCTCAGTATATATTCCCTTCCTAAAGCAGAACAACCATTTTACCCTCCGCCCCCCTTTATTCTTCCCATAGCATGGTTAACAAGAAACATTAACATTATGGTTAAACATAGAATAAAGAACAGCACCATATGAGGTTCAAATCGCTGTTCTTCAACAGGGATGGATTCTTATCCCACTGACATATGTATCATACAGTCTCTAAACACTTTGCAGCTAACTTCCCAACTTCCTCACGGCATTCGCACCTTCCTCTTGTAGCCTCTATCACTCGCTTTGCTGGAGTTCAGGCTGGGTCTTTCAGGTGCTCTGCACAAAAGGTCTGTGCTGCCTCAGGCTTTTGGAACACTTGTTGCTGTCCATTGATGGTAAGTCTGAGTTTCACCAGGTATAACAAGGCAAAACTTATCCTTTTGGCTAGAAGATTACTGCACACTGTGCTAAAGGCTCTGCATTTTAGAGTCACTGCTGCTAAGAAATCTTGAAAGCAGAGCACTTTCATGTCCTCATGTTCCATAGCGCCCTGTTTCTTTGCCACTCAGAGGACTGTTTCTTTTTGATAAAAGCTGAGGAATCTCACCTGTACTGCACATGGTTTTGTGTAGCTTTCCTTCCATGGCCCTACCCGATGAGTGCGTTCCACTCTCTGTTTTCCCACCAGGTCTGCAAGATGCAGATTCAGCGGCAGCCAAGTCTCTAAGAATCCTCATAGCTTTTTATCTGTAATACTTTCTGGTAGGCCCACCAGTCTAAGATTCTTTTGTCTGCCTCAATTTTCAAGATCGCTGATTTTGCATTCTTGCTTGGTGGCCTGTTCCTCTCTAGGCGGTGTATCCTCTGTTCTAATTCCAGGGCATTGTCCTCGACTCCCGAGATTCGCAGTTCTGCATGTTATATGCGGCCCGTGAATTCAGCCACCGAGCCTGTCAGTTGATCGAGCGGCGCCATTATGCCTGCAAATCAGTCATTCAAAGCTCGCACCACAGCTGCCAAGACCTCTTCCAACAGAGCCAGTGATGCCGCCTCGGGACTCGAGGAAGGAGAGATGTCCACCATTTTTGCATCAGCTCCATGGGCTCTCTTTTTTCTGGGCTTTGGCTGCCATCTGATCAAATGTGCAGGATCTTGTTTGCCAAATTGCTGCTCTGTTGTTAAGAGTGCCTATTTATTCTGAGGCAAAGGATTTCTTTTTTATTTTGGGGAGGTTAGCATAGGGAGCTGCAGAACTGCAGTGCACACGTCCGCCTCAGCTCATCGCCACCCCAGAAGTCCCTCCGGTGCTATTTTGTAAAAACAACTAGTTGCCCCATACACTATAAATTAGATGACATATGCTTACATATAGGTGGTAAGTCTATAAGGGGCAACTAGATTTATGCATTTGTTTGCACACATAAATCACTGTATTCTAGTGGTTTATACTCATAAATCACCTCTCACACGCATAAAGTATGCACATTGGGCCAATCATGTGGACTTTCAGTGTGGGCATGTGCAAGGGTGGAGCTTGGGAACAGCACAGGTTTACATGCATATTTTATAGAATACGGCTGAATGCACTTAAGATAGGCGTGGTCATTTACACCAGTATATGGAAGTGATCAAAACGAAGCATCAGCTACACAGTTTGTTTGTAAGGTGAGTGGTGGCCAAAAAAGTGATCATGGAAGTTTGGAGTGCTAGGGAGGCACCCATTTTTTGGCATTAAAGGAATTTGCTCCACCACTTGATGCTGTTTCAGCAGAGGGAGGCACTGGGGTCTCCTGGTCACAAGTGTGTGCTTTCGTCCATTTGGAGGGACTATGTTCAATCTCTTGCACCATGAGCAAAACATCAGATGTTGAACACCTCTGCCTAATGGAAAGTGTTCTTTATGGTAAATTAGGATATCAGTAGGAATAAGGGATTTGGGTGAGGAGGGAGAGGATGAAGGGTGGGAAGTATGGAGAAGTGACTTGATGCTTCATGTGTATTGGCTTCTCCTGCAGGGTATAAGGAACCAACGCTTCTATGGGCAGCGAGTGTGTTTTTCTGATTGGTGAGAGGAGCTTGGGAGGGAATGAGGGAGGAAAATTAAATTTAAATGGCTCAAGTGATTGTGCTCATCTCCCTTGATCTTATTTGAATTGTTGTTATGTAGGATATTGTGCTATGGAGAAGTTGTTCTGACTTCTGTGCTAATAAAAGTGTTTAAACAAAGGACCCAATATTTAAAAACATTAGAAGCACTTGCTAACCAGATAAATGGTGCAGACAAGAGCTAGCCACAGATTTTCAGCAGTATTATGCAGCTAACGCTGCTGAAAATCATTACAGACTGCCCCGAGCGCTATCTGGATAACGGAGTCAGGGCGCAGAAAAGTGCTATATCAAGCAAAATAAACCCATAAGGTTAGCCAGATAGCTATGATTTTCAGCTTTCTGCACAACTCTGTCTATTATTTATTTATTTATTTATTTAAAGTCTTTTCTATACCGCGCTCTTTAAAATCAGCTCGGTTTACATTCAACAGTAAATTTGTACAGTGCAGGCACCCCAGCACTGTACTTACAAAAAACAGGTTATGCAACTTGGTCTAACTGGGGCCGGCCCAAGGGTTTCTGTCGCTCCCCCCCTGCTGCTGAGCCACGCTACCACCAATTCTGGCAGCTGGGTCGAGAGGGGGAGTGTGGCTTGGCTTGGCTCAGCAGTAGGCCATGTGCTTCGGCACAAATGGCCTGCCACTTCTGACCCCCTCCTACATAACTTTGGGAGTTCAGAAGTGGCAGGCCATGTGTGCCAAAGCACATGGCCTGCCCCACATGCCTAGCCACCCCCCTTGCCGCCAGTAGTGGGGAGCGGCAGTGCAGTGTGGTTCAGCATGTGGGGGAGGAAGTGCAGCACAGGTCAGTGCACGGAGGGGGCGGCAGGCCATATGTGCCGAAGCACATGGGCTGCTGCCCACAGAGATCTGCCGCCCTAGGTGACCACATAGCCCACCTAGTGGATGAGCCAGCCCTGGCTCTATCCTAAAGATATGTGGATGGCTATCCAGATACTGGTTCTGAATATTGCCATTATCCAGATAATAGTGGTGGTCAGTGCCATACCTGGATATTCAGTCCAGTATCTTGATAGCAGCTGTTACTAAGTAATCGATTGTAACTTTAAATGTGATGGCTGGTGCTTTAAAGGAACACCAACTGCAGAGTTTAAATACTGACCCATAAAATACTAGCATACTGTATGCGGCAGAGAACATGCCTTGAATGTAATCATGATCACCTTCATCTACTCAGGAACTAGTGTAAATGAATGTGCACACTTTACACATGTATGCACCTAAATAAAGGTATTTTATAATTTACATGCTTATGTGTGAACTCTGCCAATGCCTTGCCCCTGGCTACCCTATACCTCAATGCCAAAGCACATACTTTTACTTCAGTCGGTATTTTATAAGAGGTCATTTACGGGTGCATATGTGTCCACATATGTGCTGGAATGACTTTATAGCATTACCTCCATAATGCTTAATATTTGGTTTGCATCCTTGCCAGCTGAGGATCCTGGAATGCATTTAATCATGTTGGAATTCTTGGACTAAGCTCCTAAAATAATGCCTCTGATAATGAAGTTTCTAGCAGTAAGCAGTTTCTCTTTTGAGATGTTTTGTCTACTTTGGGATTTTGTTTGTATTGAGCAACTCTCTTCACCTCTTTTTCTTCCTCAGATTTCACTTCATGAGCATCATAATGTTCTAGTGTAGTGAAGGACTTTTGTAAGTAAAACAGTTGGGAGAGTGGGTGCCTCTATGGGACAGGTCACAAACTACAGCGGCACCCAGTGACATACAGAGGCACCCACTGTTTACTCCTTCCTAAAGTAGAAAGACTTAGGGCACTGTTCCCTCTAAGCTGTGCGCGTGTGCGCGCGCACACACCTCGCCGAGCAAGCGCACACACTTTACAACAGAGCGCACAAAAATTACGGTTCTGATTCTGATAGAAAACACAGACGTCTTAAAATTTAAAAGTTGTTGTGTATTTATGGTTTTCACAAGCTCTACAATATTTTCTAGTGCAATCAATGTGGTGTACATACTGTATTCTGACGTGTAGTCAAATTTTAAAGTATAACACTCCGAGTGTCGTTATGTTGCGCACAAAAATTTAACCTTCCTTCAAAAGCTGCACAGCTGATATTTTATGTGCACACAGCCTACAGAAAATTAGAGGGAACATTGACTTAGGGGTATGTTTACTAAACTCCGTTGCTGTGCGGGTCCCCGTTAGTGTGCGTGTGCCATATAAGGAGTGGGCGGTTCGAGCAGAAAAAAGAAAAAACCGGAGCGTACGTGTGTGCGTCGCGCTAATGTGCGGGGCCCACATTAGTGCGTGGAAAGGCTAAGTGGGGCGCTGCTGCATAACCAAACAACAGAGCTGTAGTACAACGGTGAAGACACTGACCTATGGTGCAGGGGCCAGGGGTTCAAGCCCCCATTGTACTCTTCAAAAAAGACCAGCTGAGGCATCAACTTTTATAGGCAAAAGTGGTGTAGGAGGCATATTGATTATGGGCGGCAGAAGGCTGCGCACTCTTTTTTTATATGGCATGAGGCGGCGTGCTGTTCATTGTGGGCGGCAGAGGGCGGCGCGCTGATAAAATTGGGCAACAGAAGGCGGCGAGCCGGTGGGCAGAAGGCAGCGTGCTGATGTGTGAGGGGGCAGCCCAATAGTGGGAGGGATAAGTGGCGCGCTGATGTGCAGCTACCAGGAATGGAGCCATAGCACAATGGTGAAGACACTGACCACTCTTGCAGGCATCATGGGTTCAATTCCCCACAGTGCCCATTGAAGACAGCTGGTTGAGGCATTATTTTAACGGGCATGCCCATGTTGGGCGGCATAAGGCGGCGCGCTGTTAATGTTACATGGCAGAAGGCGGCGCACTGCTAATTTTGCGCGCCACAAAACGGCACGCCGATGGCTACAAGGCTGCGCGCTGCTGCTCAAACACAGGAACAGAGCCACAGCACAATGGTTGTGACACTGACCAATGGTGCAGGGACCAGGGGTTCAATCCCTCACAATGCCCATTGAAAAAGACTAGCAGAGGCAGTATGTTTTATGTTGTGGAGTGCTGTAGGAGGCCCTCTAATTTTATTTTGTGATAACAACTAGCAAACGCACGCTCCCAGCATAAGAACATAAGAACATAAGAAATGCCATACTGGGTCAGACCGAGGTCCATCAAGCCCAGTATCCTGTTTCCAACAGTGGCCAATCTAGGTCATACGTACCTAGCAGTTTCCCCAAAAGACACAGGTTCTGCAGTGCTTGTACTAGGTCAAGCATTGATATCCTGGGTCCCTTTTTAATAGTGGTTTATGGACCTTTCCTCCAGGAACTTGTCCAAACCTTTTTTAAACCCAGCTATACTAACAGCCCTTACTACATCCTCCGGTAACAGATTCCAGAGTTTGATTACACGTTGAGTGAAGAAATATTTTCTCTTATTTGTCTTAAATAGTTTACCCTGTAGCTTCATTACATGTCCCCTAGTCCTTCTATATTCTGATAGCGTAAACAATTGATCCACGTTTATCCGTTCCACTCCATTCATTAATTTATAGACCTCTATCATATCTCCCCTCAGCCGTCTCTTTTCCAGGTTAAAGAGCCCTAACCTTTTTAGCCTCTCTTCATAGGAGTAGCCTTCCATCCCCTTCAGCATGTTAACATAAGGCAGCCCATAAGGCACATGTTACAGTGCACCGTCCGCCAAAGCACCCTAGAATGTCCCCTATAGGGCAGCATGTATGTTGCGACACAGGATAATGTATAGTGCACCCTATATGGATGGCAACCATAAAGTGCCGTATACGGCGCCCCATAAAGCACCCTCAGAGGCACCTTATGGGTACAGTACGTTCAGGGTGTTATTGCTGGCAGCAACATATGTACAGTAAAGTAAAAAGATGCTGTGGACACCCCTATCACAGAACCCCACTGTGGGTTTGAACCCATGACCACTGGCTGCACAGGTAGTGACGTAACCATTGGGCTACAGCTCCATAGCTGTAAGCAAACCCCTGGCTGGCTGCAGATAGCCTGCACGTCACCTCACAGACAGTCTGCCGGTGTAAACAGGATAGGGCAGAGCTACTCAATTCCAGTCCTGGTGGCCCGCAACCCTGCAGGTTTTTGGGATATCCCTAATGATATGCATGAGATATATATGCATTAGAGATAGCCTGCCAACCTGACTGGTTTGTGGCCCTCCAGGGCTGGATTTGGAGACTCCTGCCTTACACCTCTGTCATTTAAGATTGTGAGTGGGCAAGGTACAGATGTTCTAGACATCAAAAGGGTAGATAGAATGTGTCACATTCCTCCTAGATTCTCAACATCACCAAAAAGTTGTCTAATAGACAATATTTTGGTGGTGGTGAGAAGCAAGGAGGAATGTGACAAATTCTAACCTTTTTGATGTCTTGGACATCTGCACCTTGCCCACTTACAATCTTAAATGACAGAGGTGTAAGGCAGGGGTCTCCAAATCCAGCCCTGGAGGGCCAAACACCAGTCAGGTTGGCAGGCTATCTCTAATGCATATATATCTCATGCATATCATTAGGGATATCCCAAAAACCTGCAGGGTTGCGGGCCACCAGGACTGGAATTGAGTAGCTCTGGGATAGGGTTAGGCCACACGTACCCATGATGCACTGCACATGCAAATTAGCTGTCCACAGATGGACACAAGATGGGGAATGCACCCCTACAGCACCTCGGCCCTGTTGGGGGAAGTGACCGGGTGCACCCACACAGCACCTCCGCCTGGTAGGGGGCACTGACCGGGTGTTTTACTGGCACAGAGTAGCTACACACCGTTACATCCTGCGGGTTCTGTGCTCACTCTGAGTGCCCTGAGGGCCCAGGACCAGGTCCACAACACCTTCCATGGCTGATGGAGGCCAAGCAGGAGTTCCAAAGCAGTGTTAATGTGTAAGATAGTTAGTTCCTGCACAAACACCATGGATATCCCACTCAGGCACAGCCCCCCCCAGGTGGCAAACATGGTTCCCCCATCAAGAGATCCACACTCTACCTCCCCGCAAAGGTGGCAGTAGAGGGCAACAGCAACCCAAGTCCTGCTGAGGAACACCCCCCCCCCCCCCCCCAGGCAGCTCCATAGACAGCCATAAGACCAGGATAAGGTAAGCTGCACCCCCACCACCAGATACTCCCCTTCAGCAAGCCATTCCAGCAAGACACATACCATTGTGTTGTGACCGCTTTGATTGAAGGATAAGGCGGTATACAAATCTGTCTAAATAAATAAATAAACATACCAGCTACAAACTGTCTGCTAGTTACTCCATAGTGCATGTTCCCAATGGAGACACATGTACCCAGAACTGGGCAGCAAGCAGATAAATCAGTGACTGGGCCCCAAATAGAAACCCATATCTATCACATGAGGAATGCTGTATAGCACTATGGGGGTGCCTAGCCATGCTGTGGTCACTGCACAGTCAGGGTGAGCGTGATCTCCCAGAAGAACATGGTTTGGCCACCCTGTCTGTGTAGGTGGTGGCCGGACACTACAATGTCCCAGCCAGTGCCCTATGGCCGGTGTAGATGCATCCTGGCCAGGCCACCCTGTCCTGGCTATACCCATGGTACCTTGCACCTCATTATGCACATTGGCAGGCCAACACTGGCAACAGTGCTGGCAGTGTGGGCTGTGGAAGGGGCTTGCAGACAGACACACACTTGGTAGACAGACACACACTTCCACACCTATGCCATCATGGTGCTACTATTGAGGAGGTAATTAGCCTTGCCCACCAAACCGGTCCTGGGCACGGCAAGGCATGGATATGGTACGCAGTACAGCTGGGGGTCACTCCCCAGGGAGGTAAACACCGTCAGAGGCCAGGCCTGGAGCACGCACCGCAAACACCTAACAGATTGTTCGGATGGGGTCAACTAGCAGTATGTGCGTAACGTATGGATATCTATCTGCCAGTACTCCTAGCAAACATCTCAGAGCTGTGTACCGTATACCTCAGGTGTAGGGTGACATTGTTAAGTTATGCAAGTGCTAGTTTTGGGAGATGCATGCAGGGTCCAATGGTCTGCCTCTCCAGGAGACATTGGCCAATGAGGCCTGTGGGTGTGGGTGTGGGTGTGTCTGCCCTTGATGGCTGCTGCTTTACGGCACAGATTCCCAACTCCAGTCCAGGTTTGCATCACACTGTTCGGGTTTTCCTGCTGTCCCTCATGGATATGCATGAGCTACATCTACATACCATGGGTGTGGTGCATAGATATACAGCACAGGCATTTGTATGAGTGGCATCATGGAACCTGACTGGTGTGTGCCCCACCAGGACTGCATTTGGGTGATTCTGCTCTGGGTACTGGCCCTGTTCATGGTGTCTGTGCTCAGTGGGGTAAACGATAGACGTATTGCCATTGCATATGTCCTCGCCAGGAAAGGTGTGCCCTTACTATCACTGTTTAATTGGGGGGAAAATATGTGGGCAAGATTGGCAGTTGCCCCAGTTGGGCTTTGAACCTGTGACCTTCTGCTCTTGCATACAGTGTCTGTGTGCACTGCATCACCATGTAGTCACAGATTGGGTAGATTCCCTGGAATGTCCATGACTGTGGATCCGGCAGGGCCTGTCTGTTGCAGTCTGTTGCAGTGGACAGTGGCAGCCTGCACATGGCTAGGCCTCTGTCTTCTGTCGCTAGCAGCCACTGCCCCCTGCACCACATGTACTTGTCCGCCAACATGCTGGCATGAGCTTCTCCCATAAAAAGCAGGTGACCTGATTGGAATGTGGCAGTACGGGACTGCATTTGGGGTACTTGGCTGTGGGTAATGCCCATTGTTGTGGTGTGTGTGCGTTGTTGGGTAAAATATGGGTGTTTTCCCCATGCTTATGTCCCCTGCAATACAGGGGTGTCTGCGCTATCTGTGTTTAGTGGTAGGTAAAATATAGGGACTGGGCTGGCAAGTGCCCCAGCTGGGCTTTGAACCTCTGACCTTCTGGTCCTAGAGGTACTGACTCTGTCTGCTGCACCACACTATGGCCACAGAGACAGTGCAGCCCCTGGAGGTAGTGAGCCTGGCAGGATGGAGTCACAAACCCTGCTCTACGCAATTTTACTGTGGGCATATGCACCCTGTCTGGTGACAAACGTGCACATAAACCCCAGAAATGACCACGGGAAATGGGGGACAAAATATCACCATGCTGTGCAACAGTGATATTAATGGGCAACCATAGCAAACACTCCCAGGAAAGCACCACAAAAGGAAATGTTTTTTGGAAGAGTCTCCGTTCCGTAAACCCTTCCAAAATTCATTTCTTTTTTCTGGAGCTTTGCTGGGTGTGTTTTCTGTATTTGCCCATTACTATAACTGTTCCCCAGCTGACTTACTATTTTTAATAGTTGTGTTGTGGTCATTTTCTATTTTTATTTGCACTTTTGTGCTGTGCACATGTATCACACTGCTCACGTTTTGCTGGTTTCCCCGGTTTTGCTGTACATTGCTGACGGAAATGGTTTCTCTTCCCTTTAAATGCTTTCTACCGCGAGTGATTCACTCGCGCTATTATTTTTGTGGAAATTCAGCCCCGATAATGTGCGCCCCGCCTCTCCCCTCCCCTTCCCCGCCCATTAACCTCTTCTCTCCTCCCCTCCGGGGCCTTCCTCCGCCCTCCGTTAGCCTTTCCACGCCTCTATCGGACATTTGCGGGCCCGTACTTGTGCGCCACCCGTTACTGTGACGCGCAAGTGTGCGGGGCTTCATCGCACGTTTGCGGGGCGTTTAAGCGCTCTTAAGTACCGCTTTTAGTGCGCTATTTTGCGGCGCGCAAATTAGCGGTTTTTAGTAAACATGCCCCTTAGATTTTCAGATTCTTAAACCTATTAAAGGGAAAGAGGTGCTCAAATTCACTTTCTGCTATTTAAGTTGTTTACTTACTTAAGATTGCTAGGGTACTTGTATCAATACAACTATACCTAAAAGGTTTAAGGAACTTTGTTCACCTCAAGATGAATTTCAGGGCCTTAATTAATTAATCTTTTCCTGATGAGCATAACTAGTTAAACCTGAAAGTGAATTTGAGCACTTCTTTCCCTTTAATAGGTTTAAGAGCCTGTAAATCTAAGCTAATGCCAGGGGTGGGTGGGATAGAAAGATTAATTGAAGGTTGGCTTGCTACACAGTGCCCTAACTGACTTAAATTTTGTTTTTAGATTCTCCTAACCTCACTTGAACCCGGAGCATCCACAAAATTACCTTCCATTATAAGAACATAAGAACATAAGACATGCCATACTGGGTCAGACCGAGGTCCATCAAGCCCAGTATCCTGTTTCCAACAGTGGCCAATCTAGGTCCTACGTACCTAGCAATATCCCCAAAAGACACAGGTTCCACAATGCTTGTACTGGGTAAAGCATTGATATCCTGGGTCCCTTTTTAATAGTGGTTTATGGACCTTTCCTCCAGGAACTTGTCCAAACCTTTTTTAAACCCAGCTATACTAACAGCCCTTACTACATCCTCCGGTAACAGATTCCAGAGTTTGATTACACGTCGAGTGAAAAAATATTTTCTCTTATTTGTCTTAAATTATTTCTGGAAACTTTCTGGCAAAGTGACCTTCTTCTGCTCAATCAAAGCAAACCTGGGCTTTTGAAGGTCAAAGCCAGTAAGTGGACATAGACCACCCCTTTTCCTCAGTCCATAAAGAGCGCTTGGATTTTTGCTTGCTCTTCCAAGTCTGATGCCTCTTGTGGTTTAGAGTTCTTGGGTACCCACTAGACTTCTGCAACTTCCATGGCTCCCTCTAGGGTAAGGTTTGGGTACTGCTACACCCACTGCTGTATGGAGGGACTCAAACTATTTAGAAACTGTTCCAACAATATCACCTTGACCACTTCAAGACCAGTTCTTTCTTCTGGCTGTAGCCACTTCTAAGCTATATCCTCATATCTTTAGTTTACATCTACATGTTACAGGTCAAGCCTTGCCATTACAGGTCAACTAGACACAGAAACACCTTGGTCATCTCTAGCCATAATTCTAAAAAGCATTTCTAAGAGTAAAAACATTTCTTTCTCCACAAAAGACTGTACCTGAGCTTTGTCTCTTCTGAAGTTTTGTTGCTATGGAAATATAACCTTGACTTTTCTCCCACCTATCTCTTCAGACAGAGCTACGCTGTGAATTCCTAAGCTGCTCAATTTTTGTATTAACCCTTTCAGAAGGCCCCTCTCTTGTACTACTATTACTACTACTATTGAACACCTATACAGTGCCACAAGGTATACACAGCACTGTACATATAGGTCCTCTTTACAGTCCTCCCTCTGATTCTAGATAGAATCACCTGGAAAATAAGGGAACTCAAACATGGACACTAAAGAAAAACTATAAACAGACTCCGAGCCAATCTGTAACATTATCCTGTGAATTCCAGAAGGAAGATAAAGAGTCAAAGAAAACAGATAATGAGCTCACATAACTACTGCTTGGGACAAAAGTATGATTTCTAACCTTATCTTGCAGGCCTTTCGCTACCTTTACCTCATTGTCGAGTAACACACAACAATGCTCACCGATTATGCCGCACACCCCTCCTTCTTTCACTAGGAAGTAGTCTAGAGCTATACCATTCTGCGCTGCATAGGCAGAAACTTTATCCACTGCACCTTGCAGCACACTAATTGCTTCTGTAAGATCTAAAGCTGTAAGCTCGACAACTGCCTGCAAATGCATAATCTGTGTGCTGCAATCTCTACTTGGTGCTACTGCTCCAAAAGTAGAAAGCCAAACATACCAGTAAATACATCAATTTGTGATTTGTTCAAAGAGCTGGTGGAATCTATTAATTGCTGTTCAGCTTTTATTGCCTTGTCCTGATAGGAGTAGGGTTTGGGGAATAAGTGTAGTTCTAAAATAAAAGAATCTATTGGGGCTAACAATAAAGTAATATTTTGGCAAGGTAAAAATCGCCATGGAGTTTCTAACTGGGCCACATAACAAGTTCCTGACCAACCTTTAAGAAGTTCTTTATAATCAAGATTACCACATACAAAATAATCTCCTTCTAAGGCCACTAGTCCATTTTACCAAATTGTCAAATTGTGAGGACAGAATATATTCTGTGTACAATTATTTAAAGCCAACTGAGTAATATTTATTTCCTCAATCCCTAAAGATAGGTTACACTCCCAGGGATGATAATACCATAATAAGGGGCAACTCCATTTAGGAATATCTAGATCTGATCTTGAAACATTCAAAGGGAGCAAGTATCCAGAACCATTATACTACTATAACTCATGAGTATGCACTAGGTTTCCTTGTACTGGTACTAACTGCACTACTGAAATAAAAGGTTTCCCAGAAGGGGAGTTTTTATACCAAGTGGAGGAATTATGTATCATAACAGTTTTACAAATATTCCAAGAAATATCTCCTACCTTTTCCCCTGTATTCTGGGCTGTAAAACAAATCAGAGGGATCGCTAATGGCTTTTGGCTTATCACCCTAGGGTCAGGAGTGGGATGAGGCCACTGCACAGTGATTAAATTAAAAGTTATGTCACAAAATTCCCGGAAGGTTTTAGACCGATCCCATAACAGAAACCCATGCTGGGTGGCTGTCACTGTCAATAGGCAAAGAGCACAATCAGAGAGATTAAAGTATTTGGTAGCTCAGTGTAAGTGTGACTCAAAAATATTTGGGTGTTCCCTATGACTTTCCCAAGAATCTGATTGTAGCATTGCTTCACTAACAGTAGTCATAAAGTAAATAACATTATCTGATAAGGAAATATTCTCAACAAAACACTAAAAGATTTACAGCTATTAATGACTCAAACATAAAAGCATCAAAACTAACACACTAAGCACTACAAAGATGAGCATTACACTTATTACCCAAACCCTACTCCCAATTTCTCCAAATGGTGTAGGTGATTCTCTATTAGTTGAGTATTCTAAAGGATAACACCTATATATCATTAGGAAACTAATTATACAAACCAGTAAACTTAATCAATAGCACAAGTGCTAAAATAAATTGTCTTACATGAACATTTCATTCAGAAAGCTGTCAGACAATATCCTTTTCTGCGGAACTGTAATCCAAGTCCAGACAAGTCTCTGTGTTACAGCAAAAGATGCTTTTCTTCTCTGATTCACAGATGCAGGGAGCCACCATCAGGATCTTGCAAAGGAGCTTCTTTACACTGTGAAAAATGAATCCATCAGGGTTGTCCTTCCACTTTTCAGGCTGAATATCCCACTACAAGCACACGGAAGGAACCCAGGAACTTAGGAGCCAAAAGTGTCTTTGGATGTAGGTTCTTGATCGGGACCCACTCTCCTGGCTTCAATTCTGGATGCGATAACTCTGGAGGCATATCTTGTTGAGGAATCACCTGCAATGGAGAAGAAACTGAGTATAACAGAGGACAACTAAGTCAAGATATCACTGGGCAAAAATTGGGGATCAGGGATTACTGTCAATTCATGTGGAGAAGTAGCTGGACATCCAGTAACTATTTCATATGGTATCAGGCCTCCCCAAGAACGCTGAGGGGAATTGTGCACTACCATAAGGGCAAAAAGAAGGACGTCTGTCGAATCTGTAGCCTGATCCTGAGTCATAGTGGTTAAGTAACCTTTGAGGGTTCTATTCATACATTCCATTTAGCCAGAGCTTTGCAGATAATAAGGAGTGTGAAGTTGTCTTTTAATGCCAAATCATTGCTCAATATCCTCCCAGATCTCGTAACAAAGGCTGGACCCTGTCAGAAAAAAGAACAAAAGGTACAACCCCAAACAGGAATAAACTGAGTGAGCAATCATTTGATAGTAACAGTAGCAGTCATACAGGTAGTGGGATATGCTTCTGCCCATCCTGAAAAAAAGACAAGTGATCACTAACAGATACTGCTTCCCCTCTCTAGCATACGGCAGATCTGTGTAATCAAGCTGCAAAATCAAAAAGGGTCCCCATGGTTGGGGAAGGGCAGCAGAAACCTTCATGAGTGACCCTATTCTGCCAGCCTTCAGACAGTCCAAAGAGGCCACATAAAATGCCTGTGCCACAGACAGGAACTTTGGGTGATATCAGAGAACAGATAAGGCATGATTCATGGTTGAAAGATGAAGCTTATGATGCAGGAAAAGGGCGAGAGGAAACAACAAACTGTCTGGGCAGATGAGAAGATGATCCTTCTTCCAGTAGCCCTGAGAATCACATGTAACACCTCAAGAAGTCCACAAAGTCTGGGTTTCAAAGGGAGGATCTTGATAAGCTGTAGGAGAGATGAGAGGGAAAACAAAGTCATGTTACATGGCTTTAAGGACAGCAGTGTTAGGGACATTGATGCTTGTAGGGCTGCCTGCCAGAATTCTTGATCTGCAAAGGGGTGCCCTTTGCCAGAAAGTCTCCAGCAGAGGAAAGCGTAGTTACTTACCTGTAACAGGCGATCTCAGGGAACAGCAGGAATTTAGTCTTCACATATGGGTATCGTCAGTACCAACGGAGCCTGCGCGGGAACACTCCCCAGCGTCCAATAGGAACGCTTTTGGGAGTATCCCTCAGCACATGCGCACTGCCTTCCTGCCTTTCCAACTGTCCCTCTTCAGTTAAGTTTGTAGCTGAGTGAAAGGATAGAGGGATAGAGGAAAGAGACAGAGAGATAGAGAGACAACTCCTAGGGGAGGTGGGTGGGTTGTGAAGACTAAATTCCTGCTGTTCCTGGAGATCACCTTTTACAGGTGAGTAACTACGCTATCTCCAGGAACAAACAGGAATGTAGTCTTCATATATGGGGAGTCCCTAGCTGAAGATGCCAGGGAAATAGTCCCAGGAAGCTGCCACCTATGGTAAGGTGGGCCATGCTTCCTCCCATGGATCTCTGGCATCCCATCAGGGTTGGTGGGTAGGAGTTGAATTAGGTCTGAAAGAGATTTTGAAGAACAGCTTGGCCAAAGAAGGCATCCCGACGGGAGGCTTTTTCTAGGCAGTAGTGGGCTGTAAAGGTGTGTACCGAAACCCAGGTAGCTGCTTGACAAATGTCATCAATAGACACAGAGTGAAGGTTAGTCATAGAGGCTGCCATGGCTCTCACATTATGAGCTGTGACATGGCCTTGAAGAGGAAGACTCTTACTCTCATAAGCAAAGGATATGCATTGTGCAATCCATTTGGATAGAGTTCTTTTGGAGACTGGAAGTCCCAAATGACTAGAATCAAAAGCAACAAAAAGTTGAGAAGACCTTCTATGTTGCTGTGTTCTTTGTAGGTAAAAAGCCAAGGCTCTTTTACAATCCAAAGTATGAAGGTTCCTTTCTGCATTAGAGGCATGAGGCCTCGGAAAGAATAGAGGAAGATAAATTGATTGATTTATTTTTATTTTTTATTTATGAATTTCAATTAAACAAGCAAGAAAACAGTCACAATCTTGCAAAGAAAATGAGATTATACATAGGAGCATAAGAGAAGCAAAATACAGACAAAGGAAATAAACCTATGATTCCCATACAGACCAACATACGAGGAGGGGGGGGGGGGAGAAAAAAATAGACCAAACAAGAGTAGAATGGTCTAAACATTAGGAAAAGGTAAACTAAGAAAACTCAATACAGCTGTGAGGTACCCCAGACATCTCTATTAGGCAGATAACATCTATCCCAGAGCATCATCAGTAGAAATCCTAGCACTGATAAAGGTGACAAGATCCGCAGGATTAGTAAAATAGTAACGATTAGATTTATAAATAACTAGGCATCTACATGGGTATCTCAGGAAAAAGGACCCACCCATTTGCAACACACCAGGTTTTGAAAGCAAAACCTGTTTACGCCGTTTCTGAGTTTCCCGAGTTAAATCAGGAAACATAGAAATAGTCAAACCCATAAAGGACTCTAACCTCTTCTTAAAAAACATTTTTAGGAGCCATTCCTTATCAGAAATTAGAGCACATTGTACAATCAAAGTAGCTGGAACACAGCCCCCATCTGCAGTATCCTCTAAAAGATTAGAGACATTGAGAACGTCAAAATTAATATTTGAAACATCAGAAGGAGCCACAGCATCTTTTTTGCCTCGAGGAAGGTAATAAACCTTGTTCAAAGGTAGAAACAAATCAACCAGGACTTTGAGAATTTCATGAAGATATTTCTTAAACATATCAATCGCCGTTACACCTTGAGATTGTGGGAAATTTAAGACCCGCAAATTAGCAGCTCTGGCAGCATTTTCCAAAATTTCCATTCTGTAACGAAGAATCCCATTGTCCTTAACCAGAGTAGAAGATTGATCACAAAGAGAGTCCAGCCGGGTTCCATGATCAACTATCGAATTCGCCAAAGAGTCACAGGTAGATACAACTGTCTCAATCTTACCAGCAATCTCAAGCATACGCAAAGTGTTATCCTGGATACTCAGAGCAAAAGCTGCGGATTGAGATTGTACCGCTCCAGACAAGGCAGCTATAGCGTCCCAAATGGTTTCAAGCGTAAAGATCTTTGGCCTGGATAAGCAAAAGGGCAAAACAGGAAGCGGAAAAGACGCAACCTGAGAACTCCGTTCCCCAAACGATAACTCTGGGAGGTCCGCCGAAATAGAAGCGTCCACCGCCTCCCTGCATTCCACAGGGGTCTGCAAAGCCACCACATCATGCAGCTTCCCTCGGGCGGCAATCTCATCCCCCAACATGGGAGGAGTAGGCGTCGCAGCTGCCATGGTAGGGCCAGCAGTAGCAGGACGCAACGGCGGGGTTCTCTGCGCGGGGGAGAGAGATGTTTCAACATCCGACGGCGGTGAAGTGGCCTCTTTTCCACCCACCGCCAAGCCGGCTCGCACCTCCGCTCTCTGGTACGGGGTTAAAGTAATGAAACGGTCCATCGGACCGACGGATGGTTGTTGAGGCTCTGAGGGAAGAGCCCTCAACTTCCCCTTTCTTTTCGGCATTGATTCAAAAGAAACGCTCAGCCTAAATTGATTGATTTAAATGAAAAGGCGAAACCACCTTTGGCATAAAGTGTGGATGAGTTCTGAGAACAACCTTATCATGGTGAAACCTAGTATAAGGAGGATCAGCCACTAAAGCTTGCAATTCACTAATGCGACGTGCAGAGGTGATTGCAAATAGGAAGATGACCTTCCAGGACAAAAGCTTTAGGGTTGTAGTGGCTAAAGGTTCAAAGGGCGGTTTCATGCGCTGCCCGAGAACTAGGTTCAAATCCCATGCCACTGGTGGTGGCCTGATGGGAGGTTTTGTTAATAGAAGACCTCTCATAAATCTTGATATGAGTGGATGAGAGGAAATAGGTTGTCCATTTAGAGGATTGTAGGAAGCTGCAATTGCACTAAGATGGACTCTTACTGAATTGGTCTTTAGACCCGAATTTCATAAATGAAGTAGATACTCTAGTATCGATTCCAAAGGTATCATAAGGGGGGTTTAACCCCCTTTGAGAACACCATATAGTAAAACGTTTCCACTTGAAGGCGTAAGAGCGTCTTGTGGAAGGTTTTCTAGAAGCTTGAAGGATATCCTTTACCTGTTGGGAAAGGTTGAGGTCCTGAAGGTCTAAGCTTTCAGCACCCAGACCCTGAGATGCAGGGACTGGGGATTCGGGTGCCATAGCATCCTGTTCTCTTGGGAGAGAAGATCTGGAGCAAACCCTAACTCCAGAGGTGCAGCTTGAGAGAGATGTAGAAGCAGGGGATACCACATTTGGTGTGGCCACCATGTCGCTATGAGGATCATACAACCCCTGTCTCTCTGAAGCTTGAAGAGTGTTTTGGGAATGAGGGGAATGGGTGGGAAGGCATAGAGGAAATCATGACCCCAGTGAAGAAGGAAGGCGTCCCTTGCCTGGCAATTTTGAGCTGTAATTCTGGAACAGAACCGGGGAAGTTTGGCATTCAGTGGACTTGCAAATAGGTCTATGTCTGGAGTTCCCCAGACCTGAAATATCTTGGCCACCTGGTCTAGGTGGAGAGACCATTCGTGAGGCAGCAGTACTCGGCTGAGTTTGTCTGCTCAAAGGTTTTGAATACTCAATCTTTATTGGTCAATTTACCGAACGATTGGTTTATACCACAATATTATTGAAAATCGCTCATGTATCAGTGAAGTGGATATACACTTATTTCCTCATATCTTAATCAAAAAATTAAATTTTCTAACTCGAGGTCTCAGACTCTTCGGCTCTGCTATTGAGACTTACGTCTGTTGTTCAAGCAGTTTGCCCATTTGCATCAATGACCTCATAATGAAAAGCACATTTGCAGGTGACATTAGTATATTCAACTACTTTATGTCTTTTAACAAAGACTACTTATCTTAGATACTTGAATGCACCCGCCAATGCTAAAAGGACAGTTTAAGGATCCCGACGCCCTCAATGGGTACCGCTTTTGCGTTTCAAACTGAGACTTTCTTCAGGGGATTCGCAATAAACTCATAGTCCTGTAAGCTTTTCAACTGAAAAATACAAACATACATGAATAACCTACTCCTAGTATCAAAATACCCACCACGTTCTGAGCAGTTGATAGAGGGATATAACAGAATTATCCTGATAGGAGGTTAAAGTTTCCAGCCCCTTTAAAGATGGCGACAACATCAACAATCCGCATGCGCGGCGTTTCATTTTTGAGCAGTAGAGAAGAAGAATTACACACTAATGAAATGCAGGCAGCAGCGTTTTGAAAATGGTAAACTTTTTTTGACATATGATATAGGTTTGGAATAGTTTAGGTTAATAGTATAATAACTAGGTACTTAATGTTTCGTTAAGAATAGTGACAGCACTAGCGTGTGGAAGGAAGTTGAGCTGAAAGGTTTTTTGTTAAATGTGGTGGGTATTTTGATACTAGGAGTTGGTTATTCATGTATGTTTGTATTTTTCAGTTGAAAAGCTTACAGGACTATGAGTTTATTGCGAATCCCCTGAAGAAAGTCTCAGTTTGAAACGCAAAAGCGGTACCCATTGAGGGCGTCGGGATCCTTAAACTGTCCTTTTAGCATTGGCGGGTGCATTCAAGTATCTAAGATAAGTAGTCTTTGTTAAAAGACATAAAGTAGTTGAATATACTAATGTCACCTGCAAATGTGCTTTTCATTATGAGGTCATTGATGCAAATGGGCAAACTGCTTGAACAACAGACGTAAGTCTCAATAGCAGAGCCGAAGAGTCTGAGAACTCGAGTTAGAAAATTTAATTTTTTGATTAAGATATGAGGAAATAAGTGTATATCCACTTCACTGATACATGAGCGATTTTCAATAACAAAGGTTTTGAATGCCTGGAAGATATACCACGAGAAGGTGAATTTGATGCTCTCTGGCAAGGGCCCATAGTCATAAAGCTTCATTGCATAACGACAGAGAGCCTGTTCTGCCCTGCTTGTTCACATAGAACATGGCTACTTGATTGTCCGTTTGGACTAGGACGGTCTTGTAGCTGAGCTGGGCCTAGAATACTCAAAGAGCTAGATAGATTGCTCTGAGTTCCCGGAGATTTATGTGAAGACAAGCCTCCTGTGCAGTCCAAGTACCCTGGGTAGAGAGATGATGCAGGTGTGCTCCCCATCCCACCTGTGATGCATCTGTTGTTAGGGTGGCCTAGAATAGGGGTTGCTGGAAAGGAGATCCCAATAGAAGATTTTCCAGTGATTGCCACCATTGGAGGGACAAAATCAGTCGTTGTGAGTTTGATATCTTGTCCAACAGATGTCCTGTGGTCTGTGTCCACTGTGTGGATAGGGTCCACTGGGCTGCTTGCATATGAAGGCGAGTATAGGGAACCACATGAACCGTGGATGCCATATGTCCCAATAGTTGTAGTAGTTCGCGAGCAGTTAGGAAGGACTTCAACGCTGCTTGGGAAGCTAGCTGCAGTATGTGAAGACAGCGGGGCTGTGGGAGAAAAGCCCTTGACTGTCTGGTATCTAAACAAGCTCCTATGAACTCTAGGGAGGTTTGGGAATTGAACTGTCTTACGATTGTAGGAGGGGGCATACTGTGAAAATGCAGCTTGTACCCCTCTCCCACAATGGACAGAGTCCAATTTTCTGCTGTTATTTGGTGCCATCTGTTGGCAAAATGACACAACCTGCCTGGAATGTTTAGGGGTTCTGGACCTTCCAGAGGCAGGAAGGCTAAGTTCTCTATGAAGGAGTCAAAGCCCTTGAAGGGGCTGGGCCTGTGGAGCTGGTTGAGCTCTAAGGCCTTTTGGCTTCTTTTGTCTGGATTGTTGTTGTTGACCTTTCTTGGCAACTTGACCCTGAGCTTGCCCTTGCTGGGTATAGGATGGATAAAACTTCCTCTTTTTGCTGAAAAAGGGTTTTTTATAGGGTTTCTTTTTGGCTGGAGTGGCTGTAGATTTTGACAATCTATCTAAAGTGATATTGTCAGAATCTGTCTCATTAGCCTTTTCCTGCCAATTCTTGCCAAAGAGATTTTCTCCTGTGCAAGGGATGTTTCCCAATTTATCCTGTACCCAAATCTCCAAGTCTGATGCCTGAAGCCAGGCAATCCGATGTGCACCAATGGCAATAGCCGAGGTTCTGCTGATGCATTCAAAGCAGTCAAAGGCTGCACGATTTACAAACTTGGAGATGTCTTGAGCATGCTTGACAAGAGTAAGGAAGTCTTGTCATTTGTCATCAGGGAGAAGGGGGCTCATAAGCTCCAAATCTCCTGTGACCTCTTTGAGGAATATTCCCATATATAAAATATATGAGCTGATCCTAGCTGAAAACATGGAAGCCTGAAATGTTCGACACCCAAAAGTGTCAAGAGTCCTGCATTCACGACCTGGAGGCTTGGATGCATGTCTTTTTGCACTTTTCATCCTACGCATGGCTGACTCCACTATCATTGAATGGTGTGGCAGCTGAGTCTTTTGAAAACCAGGACATGGTGGAACTCGATACATGGTATCGAGTCTCCTAGAATGAGGAGATGTGGTCAGAGGTGTCTCCCACATTCTGAGCATCAAATCATGAAGAATTTCATGAATGGGCAGAGTGGCTGCCTCCTTAGGAGCCTTAGGGTATTGGAGAATTTCCAATTCCTTTGCTCTAGGTTCTTTTTCAGGAGCTACCGTGATTGAAAGGCCTCGGGCCACATCACGAATAAAATCCTGAAAAGACATGTCTTCCGGAGGAGACATTCTGCGTTGGGGAGAAGAGGAGTCTTCCAGGAGAAACACTCTGGTACCAGCAAAATTATCAGAGTCATCGGAATCGGAGGATTCGAAGTATCTCTGATCCCGATGTTCATGCAAAGCACGGTCTCAGTATCGATCGAAGTCGGTACCGAGTTGGTCCGGTACTGATCTGTCGATGCCAGCAAAAGTCAGCATGGGAGAAATTCCCACTGGCGCTGGTACCATCGGTGCTGGTACCAGTATCTGTACCGGTGCCGGTACCGGCATCGGTAATGGTGTCGGTACCGGTGCCCGTTGAACCACCGGTGTCAACGGTACCGCAACTGTAAGGAGAGCTGCAAGACTGCGCTCAATAGCGAGGAATCTCTGGTCTATCGACGCTGCCGATGCCTGGGTATCGGTACCGGTAAAAGCGGCCAGAACCCCTGAGCATGGCACCAGTAGTTCTGCCGAGGTCGAAGCCTCAAGAACATCCTGGAACCCCGTTCATGCTTTGGAGACCGAAGCCTCCCGCCGGGGCTGTTTTGCCGGTGTAGTTTCCTCAAGGGTAATGCCAATGGCCTCTCGATGCTTTGAAGGAGAGCTACCCTTTGAGGACCGGCTGTTATGTTTAGTTACCTGAGATCCATGGGAGGAAGACGAGGCTCTTGAAGACGTCGATGCAATGGACTTGGCATCCGAAGAAAAGAGGGTACCGAGCTTTGCAGCTCGGTTCTGTCTTCCTCTTTTAGTCATCCCCATACAAGAGAGACATTCAGATGGAGAATGGTCAGGGCCTAAACATTTCAGACACAAGTCATGGGTGTCGGTGACGGAGATGGTACCGCCACACTTAGTACATTTTTTGAAACCACTAGCTGGTTTTTCCATCTTTTAGGAAAAATGGGGTTAATGCCCAAAATGGCGCCTAGTGCCAAAAAGAAAAAGTTTCTGAAGAGAAACAATTCAGAAGTATATATATTTTTTTTTTAGAAAGGAAGAAAAAAGAACCGGCGGTACTGGTAGGTGTCATGCGGAGGCAGATGTGACCACAAGAAAACAAGTTTAAAGAAGAAATTTTCTGCGGTGACAGGGAATATGTCCTGTCGGCTCCGCGGAAAACGAAGAACTGAAGAGGGACAGTTGGAAAGGCGGGAAGGCAGCAAGCATGTGCAGAGGGATGCAGCCAAAAGCGTTCCTATTGGACGCTGGGGAGCGTTCCCGCGCAGGCTCCGTCGGTACTGATGATACCCATATGTGAAGACTACATTCCTGCTTGTACCTGGAGATTGTCCTTTACACTTTAAAACTGCAACCTGTGCAAGCAGTAGCACAGCCTGAAATAAATGCTGAATGTGTTCAGCAGGCTTAATTGGTTTATTATTTGAAAACGTTAATAAAAGGAACAATCATGGCGAGGGTAAGGAATTGATTCCTCTTCCCTTTTGATTGGAGATTCCGACAAAAAGTTATTGTGAATCTATAGCCTTTCTAGAGTGGTGCTTCAGGGTTTGCTTTTTGAATTGTTTGTTCACCCTGAGGGAAGTTTTCTTTTTGGGGGTTAATTGGTTTATTAGCAGAAGTCAGAAATCCCCACTGTGCCCAAATGTTTCCAAAGTCCCACAAAATTCCCAAAGTGTATCACTGTCAGAATATACTGTATATTCACCACAAGATATCGAGAAAGTTCAAGCGCACGTCTAAGTGCAAATACTTCAGCTAATTGTGCACTAGCAAATGGCTGAGAAGTTGATTCCAATACTTTGTCAATTGTTGTAACTGCATATCGTACACAAATTTTGACATTTTTATCTCTGAAAGCAGATCCATCCACAAAGTCATATCAGGGGCAGGCAAAGAGACAGGAGAAAGATCATGCCTAGCCCATGAGGAAGTTAAAACGTTTTGATAACAATTGTGTGAACCATCATTTTCTGCAAGGTCTGTCAGAGGAGATAGGTGAGTAAAAGTGTTGCAATTTGATGTAGTGTGCAAAATAACATGTAGTGTTCAAAGTACTGTAACTCCAAAGTCAACAAACAAGTGGAAGACAAGGGTTGAGTCTTAGTCACATGAAGTAATCTAGACACAGAATGAGAAACATAGACTTCAAGAAGGTGTTGTAAAACCAATAAATCAGTAGTTTCAATTGCAATAGCCACTGCCACAAAACTCTGCAGGCAAGGAGGCAGCCCCAGGGTGATAAGGTTGAATTTCCGAGAAAAATATCCTAACGGCTTGCAACCCATCAATTGCTACACAGTAGCAGAGTAAGCAGAAATATCTACATAAAGATTGAACGACAGTGAATAATCTGGAAAACACAAACAGGGAGCACTTTGCAAGGCTGCTTTTGGTGCCAAGCATGCTTCCCACTGAGGTAACATAGGTAAAATGAGACCTTCAAGTCCTTCCTTGCCATGCACAGCATAGAGTGAAGCAGTGAAGTCTGAAAAGTTTGCTAACCATTGTTTACAAAAGATTAAGAGACCCAGGAAATGGTGCAATAAGCTGGTGTTGCAGTGAAAAGCAGGGAAAGGATAGGTCTCAGTCTAGCTGAAGTAACAGAGCAGCCAGATGGAGTCAGAGTAACACCCAGAAAGGGGGGCAGTGACAGCAATAAGGTGAGGGTGGAAGTATTAGGGGCAGCAGGATTGAGAGTGCGCCTAGGTGCCTCATATGACTGCACCAACCCTAGGTGTGACCATCATGTTCCTAGCATTTAACATAAGAAATGCCATACTGGGTCAGACCAAGGTCCACCTAGCCCAGTATCTTGTTTCCAACAGTGGCCAATCCAGGTCAGACGTACCTAGCAGTTTCCCAAAAAGACACACAGGTTCCATAATGCTTGGATTGGGGCAAGCAGTGGATTACCCTGGTCATTTTTAATAATGGTTTATGGACGTTTCCTCCAGGAAATTGTCCAAACCTTTTTTAAACCCACCTACAGTAACAGCTTTTACTACATCCTCCTCTGGTAACTAATTCCAGAGTTTGATTATGTGTTGAGTGAAAAAATATTTTCTCTTATTAATCTTAAACAGGTTGCACTGCAACTTCATTGCATGGCCCCTAGTCTTTCTACCTTTTGATGTCGTAAAGAATTGATCTACGTTTACCGGTTCCACTCTGTTCATTAATTTATAGACCTCTATCATATCTCCCCTCAGCTGTCTCTTCTCCAGGTAGAAGAGCCCTAACCTTTTCGGCCTCTCCTCATAGAGGTGTCCTTCCATCCCCTTTACCATTTTGGTGGCTCTTCTCTGTACCTTTTCTAATTCTGCTATATCCTTTTTAAGATACAATGACCAGAATTGCACACAATATTCAAGGTGTGGTCGCACCATGGAACAATACAGAGGCATTATAATATCCTTTGTTTTATTCTCCATTCCTTTCCTTATGATTCCTAGCATCCTATTTGCCTTCTAGGCCACCGTTGCACACTGGGCGGAGGGTTTCAACGTATTATCCACGATGACACCTACATCTTTTTCCTGGGTGGTAATTCCTAATGTGGAACCTTCCATCGTGTAACCATAGGTTGGGTTGTTCTTTCCTAGATAATTAACTTTGCACTTGTTCACATTAAATTTCATTTGACATTTGAACATCCAGTCTTCCGATTTATCAAGGTCCTCTTGCAATTTTTCACAATCCTCTTTTGTTTTAAAGAACTTTTAAAATTTTTGCGTCATCAGCAAATTTGACTACCTCACTCGTTATTCCCATTTCCAGGTCATTTATGAATATGTTAAAGAGCAGCGGACCCAGCACAGATCCTTGGGTTACTCCACTATTCACCTTTCTCCATTGGGAATAATGACCATTCAGCCCTACCCTCTGCTTCCTATCTTTTAATCAGTTTCTGATCCACAATAGTACACTGCCTCCTATCCCATGACTTTTTAACTCCACCAAGAATTTCCCATGAGGGACCTTGTCAAAGGCTTTCTGGAAATCCAGGTACACTATATCAACTGGCTCACCTTTGTCTACCTGTTTATGCACACCTTCAAAAAAATATAACAGGTTAGTAAGACAAGACCTTCCTTGGCTAAAGCCATGTTGGCTTTCTCCCATTCAAACATGACTATCTACATGTTCAGTAATTTTGTTCTTCATAATGGTTTCTATAATTTTGCCCAGTACTGATGTCAGGCTCACGAGGCTGTAGTTTCCTGGATCACCACTGGAATCCTATTTAAAAAATGGCAGTATATTAGCCATTTGCCAGTGTTCAGGTACTACAGATAATTTTAATGATAGTTCACAGATTTTGTCCGTAACAGATAAATACACATGTATAATTACTCGGTCTGTCTAGAGAAAACTGCTACCCTCCTTTTCCCAGGATTCCATAGGACTACCTGGCAAACAAACCACGTGATAAGACAAGAACCAGCCCTGTGTTTGTATATAAATTAGACTTTATTTCTGATAGCAAAAATAGTCCAAATATTAGCATAAATTAGTTTTCTGATGTAGTATGTTATGCAGCCCTATGTTACAATTACCAAGAGACCCAATCTCTGTTTTAGGAACCAATGTCATTGATTCGCTCTGCACTCAGATGTACAGTAAACTGTCTGTATAAGCTAGCCCCAACCTCGGGGGGGAGGGGGGGATTAAAGACCAGTATCTCAGCTCTTGCCAAAACACTTGTGGCTGGATCCAAGAAATTGTCTCAAGAATGGAACAAAGTCAAAGTATAAACGTGGAGTAAAGAAAGACGAATCTTTAATATTAAAATACCAGGGACTACCCGACACAGGCCGTGTTTTCGTTGCCTTCATCAGGGGTATGGACTGGTACACTAAAACACTAAGGACTAGGTTGAAAATGGCTTCCCCGCTTGTCATTTCATGAACCAGCTGCTCCAAGAAGCAGTCATTTATTTCATCTAGAAACTTTATCTCCCTAGCATGCCCTGCCATAACACTGACCCAGTCAATACCAGGGTAATTGAAATCACCCATTATTATTACTGTATTGTAACTTTTGTTAGGCTGCATGATTTCTTTGAGCATTTCATCATCCATTTGTTCATTCTGGCCAGGCGATTGGTAGTACACCCCCACTGCCATTGCCTTCCCCTTTTTAAATGGAATTTCAACCCATAGAGATTTTACAGTGTATTTGTTTTCCTGCAAAACTTTAATCCTGTGTGACTCAATGCCCTCTCTAACATAGAGCACAACCCCTCCACCAATTTGATTTATTCTATCTTTGCAATATAATTTGTACCCAGGTATCACAGTGTCACACTGGTTGTCCTCCTTCCACCATGTCTCTGAAATACCAATCATATCTAATCTCTCATTTAGTGCTATATATTCTAACTCTCCCATCTTATTTTTTAGACTTGTAGCATTTGCATACAAGCATTTTAGAGGTTGTATTTTATTCATATTAATCTAGTTATCAGTAGACAAGTGTAATTTGAACTCTTTAAGCTCTGACTGCTCTGCACTTGAAGGCATTTGGGTCACTTTTGTCTTTATTGGATCCTCTGTCGATATGCCCTAATTTCAATCTTTTGCTAGTATCCTTCATGGATTCATCATTCCGAGCCATGAACTCTTGGGTAACTGTTGGCTTTCCCCTACTATCTAGTTTAAAAGCTGCTCTATCTCCTTTTTAAAGATTAATGCCAGCAGCCTAGTTCCATCCAGGTTAAGGTAGAGCCCACCCCTTCAGAAAAGCTCATCCTTTCCCCAGAATGTTCCCCATTTCCTAACAAATCCAAAACCCTCTTCTTTGCACTACCGTCTCATCCACGCACTGAGACTCTGAAGCTCTGCCTGATGTTTGGGTCCTATGTGTGGAACAGGAAGCATTTCTGAGAATGCTAACCTGGAAGTTCTGGATTTGAACTTCTGACCTAAAAGCCTAAATTTGGCCTCCAGAACCTCTCTACCAGACCTTCCTATGTCATTGGTACCAACATGTACAAAGACAGCAAACTCCTCCCCAGTGCTATCCAGATGGCAAGTACAGTCCACTACCTTGCACTAAGCAGGCATGTTGCCATGCGCTCCTCGCATCCACCAGTCACCTAGCTATCTACATGCCTAATGATCAACAACTAGCAATCCTAACCCTTCCCTCTTGGGCATATGGCCCTGGAGAAATCTCCTCAGTGCAAGAGGGTTTTACATCACCTGGAGGACAGGTCTTAGCTACAGGATCACTTCCTGCCACACCAGGGTGATACTGTCTTGTCACGTGACCTCGATCCTCCATGGCAACAGGGAGGCTGCTAGACTGGAGGTGGGACTTCAGTACTACATCCCTATAGGTCTTGTCTATATACCTCTCATGTCCTCCAAGTCTGTTACTCTAGCCTCCAGCGATTGGACTCGTTCCCTCAGACTTGCACCTAGTGCACACATAAGACCCCTCACTAACTGGGAGAAAATCATACATGTGATACTCAATGCAAAAGACTAAAAAGCCCCCATCTTGTTGCTGGACTGATGTCTGCATCTTAGTTTTAAGGTTTTGTTCCAATATAAAAGTTGTTTTCTTACTTAGGTTTGCTGGAGATACTTATACTAATACAACTATACCTGATACATTAAGTGGACTTTGTTGACCTCAAGACTAATTAATCTGAGGATCTTAATAAATGTATTCCTAATGACAGTAACCAGTTGCACCTGAAGATGCTTATGGGCACCTCCCCTCTTTAACAGGTTTAAGAGCCTATAAAGCTATGATTATCTCTGGGGTGGCTGGGAGTCGGGGTGGGAGGGAGGGAAAGAGGACTTAAAAGCTGGCTTGCTATACAGAGCCATGACCTGTGTTTCTAAGGTAAAGTCTTACCAATTTCCTGGATGATTCACATAGCCCTTGGTTTGATAGATGGGCCTTTCAAATTCCCCCTTTGATCTATCACTTGCCTTTAACACCTATTTAAGACAACTTCACAGATCATTTGCCTCCTAACTGGAATGCCTCTTTGTAAAGGTCACTAGAAACAAGTTTAGTTATTTGTACTCAGAAACTATTTATTCTATTTGTGTGCTAAACTATGCTCTGATTTGATGTAAATAAAAAATCTCTCTAGAAAAAAAGTTATTTCAGTAACCATTTACTATATTTTACTTTCTATGCTAAGCTATACTCTGATTTGATTTAAATGAATAGCTCTCTGGTGGTACTAAGACCTGACTGACTCAACAAAACACACCGAATTCTAAAATACACAGATTTATCTGCTTTAACCCAATGATTACCCTTTTTCCCCAAGATTTAGAATATATTCCAGAAGATAAATACTTACAAGTGCAGAGTTATTTCCAGTTGTAGCAGTCTCTAAGAGACTAATTATGTTAATATGCAGCACAAATAACTTGGGTGCACCTAATGATACCCATAAAGGCTCGTATCATTAGGTGCACCTGTGCTAATTGCCACGTCAATGGTGATCATGCGCTAATGTGCTCGCCATGCTTACCACTCTGTCCCAACCCATCCACTTTCTACATTAGTGTGCAAGTGCCATTTCATGTGCAGTTTGGCAGTCAGTAGCTGGTATGCCCATACATTAGCATTCACTGCAGCCAGTTACCACCCACTATAACACACAGTAACTGGTTAGCAGCACTTAATAAAAGGGCCTCTAAATTTCAGAAAAGGAGGAAGACAGTGAAGTCACAGTAAAGGTAATCTCTGAATTTCTATTCAAGCCACCCCCTAGATCCTTTTAAGGTTTCCAATAAGCACAGATACTGCCCCATTTTTGGAATAACAATAGATGTCACCTCAGTACCACAGTACTCAACAGCTGGGGGCTGTTACATCCTTCAAATCCAAATTATCTGTAGTAGTTACTTGCAGGAGCATACCAAGCTAGCAATATGTCCTGTGCGACTGGTGAACTTGGTGCCCCCCACCCACCCAACTGCATGCAGGAACTTCCTTTTGTCGGACCTCTTGGAAGCCCAGTGATGACATCAGTGCCCCTTCTATACTTACACCCTGTGCAGCCGCACTTCTCGTACAGCCTTGGAACAGGCCTGGTTACTTGAAAAAATGATTGATTTATCTCTGAAATTTTAGTACAAAAATAATCACTCAAAAACTGAGGTGGCAGATGACTAGCTGTGGTTACCAATGGTCTTGTATTAAGAAAATATCCTAAAGGATGAAAAAGATCTTTTGGTCTATTTAGAGAAGGAGTCAATTTGAAAGAAAGATATATTCTTTTAACCTTCTCTATCTCCTTTCTATAACATCTATGATGATCCCTACACCTTTGTTTGTCTTCAGTTGCATTCTCTGCATTTTTCACCATCTTCTTTCAAGATGACATTTTTGTTGTTTGAGCATTCTAAGACCGGGATATAACCAGGCACTAGAAATCCCCCTCTCTATAATTCTCATCATTCTCTTACGAGCCACTTCATCTAAGATTTCAGAAAAAAGTCTAATTCCATTGTTGAATTTGTACATCTACAGGTCGATATTGAAAAAACACCTAGATGTTTGGCATTACGTCAAACATCTAGGTGCATTTTTTTCCATTTTCAGCAGTATTATATATAGAGCATAATTTAAACATCCTGCTCTATGCATAATGCTATGCATTCCACAGGGAAGGTCGATTGGCGTGTTTCAGGGGTAGGATCATGGCTATGCATAGGGCCCAATATTCAGTGCGATTAATGTGGTTAGCAGACCTGCTAACCGCATTAATCATGATGAATGAGATATTCAGTGGCACTAACATGATTAGTGCCATTGAATATCTGCAGATGCTGCCACAAACACCTTGATGCTAGCCAGCTGACATTGGGACGTTCCTGGGGTGGAGCAGAGGCAGCACCAGGGGGTAACTGGGCAGCAGTGATATTCAGCCGCTGTCCAGATATTCCTAAGCAGTGAAAATTATGCAACTTAAAGGCTGGCCTAACATTTGCCGCAGAAGCTAACTAGGCAGCCGCTGAATATTGCCACTACCCAGTTAGCTTCCATGATATCTGGCTGACCTGGATATTCAAAGACACCACCGCTGAAAATCCTGCCCATAGTTTATACATTTAGGTGCTGAGTTTGGCTGAGAAGCAGCAAAACCCGGTAACCTAGAGCATCTGGCCAAACGCATAGCCTATTTTTGGTGCCCAAACATATAAACGATGCACATACTTTTGCACATTCCTAAGTGCTATATTCAGAGGCACTAAGAAAACACATAGCTCCACTGAAAATCAGCATAAATGGAAAAGTCTTATTTAGATATTTCAATTTATGCCCCAGTTCCTGCTGAAAATTAGGTTCATAACATCCAAAATAGGGATTGCACCTAGTTTGTAAAGGAAACCAATGCATCTATGGCCTTTATAAAATTGACACCTTGAAAGTTCCCGCACAAAGAGGATGGATCTTGGGCTCTAGTGAATCCACTTAGTTGTCTGCCTCTTTAATGGGAACAAGATGGCAGTGAATCTATGCATGGGCATCAAAATGAGATGGACTATACAGGTCCCGGCCCCACCAAAGTTTTGCCAACCAACCATGACCTGCATCGAGGCTGCAATCACAGCCTTCCCCTCCTGTTCTGTCCACAGGGCTCCCATATCCTTCAGGAAGAAGAGAGTAGCTGCAATCATAGCAAAGATTCAGGGATCCAGTTTCTCAGGGGCAGACAGAAGGAGTCTTTGCCGTGATTGCAACCATTCCCTTCTCTTCTGCCCACTGGAGATGGAATCCCAGCAAGCAGAACAGGAGGAGAAGGCTGCAGGTATCTAGGGATGGAGTTAAGGTGGAGCTCGGGGAGGAGTTAGGGCGGAGCTTGAACAGAGCTTGGGGCGGAGCTTGAACAGAGTTTGGGACCCCTTTCCCCATTCATATAGGCGTTCCACTGCCACTGAAGCTATGTATATCCTCTTATACCTTATCAGCGTGCTTAGTAACTGGCAATCTGTCTTGAAACTTCAGTAACCCACGTCTGCCTTCCTTCGTTACTTTATTTCATTTATTTAACACTAGAAGCCCCACAGTGCATCAATTGATGCAAATGCATCTTCAAAGTTGTATACCAGCGCTACTGCTAGAACCATGTCAGTCATGTTCCATGACTTTATTAGCAAGGTCAAGATGTTCAAATATGTGCATTGAAAATTAATGACAGATGCACCACCTAGCGGGAAAATGAATTTATACCTAGAAGCCCCAAAGTACGTCAATTGACGCACAATGGGGCTTCTAGGTATAAATTCATGTTCCCACTAGGTGGCGCATCTCAATCACTGTTTACAGTTTTACTCTTGACATTACAAACAATAAACACACGATGACGTCATGTAATGACGTCACATACTGCACGTATTTAACAAATAAGTAACTTCACATTAATTCACATCTGCATTTCATGCTAAATGCAGTCGTCATGATAACGTGTCAATTGATGCACTTTGGGGTTTCTAGGTAAAATTCCCTTTGGGGCTTCTAGTATTAAAAGTATAGACTTCATTTCCAGCACTCAGCACCATCCAAAGTAGTGTACAAACTAAAGTAAGCATAGTAAAATACATCATATTAAAGTATCATCATAACAAAATAAACAACTGGCCAAACAGGCAATGCATTCACACAAAAACCTAAAAAGCTCATATCTATTCCCACCACTGAATCTCATTTCTGTGTTGGAACTTCAGACTAATGGAAATAGATCTCTTTTTAACTTTATGCTGAAATGTAAGCAACTCAATTCACTTTGAACATCTAAGGGTAACCTGTTCCCAAGAGAGGGAGACTACCTCAGAAAATGTTCTTGATCGAATCCGTGTCGTACTCACCTCCTTATAACTTATCTTTTAGATAATCTGGACCATTCCCCCACATCACTTTAATAAACAGAACAAATACTTTAAAATATATCAATGCCAAAATTCGGAGCCAATGCAGCACACCGCCTAAGATGTCTGATCACAAACTTTGCCGTGATATTTGATGCCTGAATCTTCAAGGGGGATCCAAGCAAAATCAGTTTCAGTAATCCCACTAAGATATCACCAAAGAATGAATCACAATTCTAAAAAGACTAGCATTCATGGTTGTCAGACACTGACAGTGCTTCTGAAATTAAGAAACCAAACTTTGACATTTTCCATACTCCCAGAATAGACAGGCGTGGAGATGGAGTCCTAATCCTAGCAAAGAGGGAACTAAAGGCCTCCCTATCAGCTACCATGAATACTGAAGGCCTGGACATTCTTTTAGTAGAAACTAACTACTCCACATTTTGCCTTGTATATAGATCTCCTACACACGACTCCATCTTTAAGTACAATTCTAGAAACCGTATGTTCTCACACACCTACTAACAAACAACTAATTCTTCTAGGCAATTTTAATCTTGTCTCACTTCTTCCTTAAAGTTCTGAGTGACATGGACTACACCCAAATTGTAAATTTACCAACCCATAACAAAGGAAATAGTGGACCTAATATTCCTTCCAAATAATTACTCGATGATCATGATCTTCCCTCATTCCAAACCCAACCTGTCCCTTGGTCTGAACATTACATCATCACCTTTATGATCACTCACAAAAATACGGCTCTTAGTCAAAGCACTAATCCCACTATAAAGTCCCACTTTAAGCCATTTGACAAAGACTTATTCCTACAAGAAATACTTCCTCAGCTTAATCTTGACACCTCTGATATAAATATCCTGCTGGATAACTGGAACTCTGTACTATATAAAGCTGCATCTGCCCCCGCAAATATTCACAATAGAGGTAATAGGAGATCTAACATATGATTATTTTTTTAATCACCAACATTGCATGAGGATTTTTTTCCCCAAATATACATATCTACTGCTTCAGGTCTACTGACCTTGAAAGGCTTGCAAGCTGATATATATATATGTGTGTGTGTGTGTGTGGAGGCACATTCCAATGTGGTCACTGCACATATTTGGATCCTCTGTACATACCTACCCATCTGCAGCCCATTTCAGAAGGCCACACATATAAATTGGGGATATGCAGGTCCCATCCCATATATGTTTATAAAACCAAAATATGCATGTGTGTGAACCCATTTTAGAAACACTGTGATTAATGCTATCTCTGGCCCAAGTTATGGCACTCAAATGAAAATCGCTCACCAGAAAGGACAACTTTTGCCACAGTGGGGTGGAACTTGTGTTGTGGTAGTTCTTCAAATACCAGAGATGCCCCTGAGCCATGAAAGTGTCCATGTGAGTGCCTATCATAAACAGAAACTCTGGCTGTGAATCTGTCAATGCATGAACACTATCTACCACCACAACTGAGATGCAGAGGACCTGCAATGCAAGTGGAGGGAGGTAAAAAGGAAGACCATGTAGAGGGGGCAGATGTTTATCCTCAACCCTCGGCAACTTGAAGCAACAGGTGCTTCAAACAATTGATGAGGCTACAGTGAGGGAAAGAGGTGATCTGGACACATCAAGAGCTTCCCAGGAACATGGTAGATATCTTTAGTGCACATTCCTAGATGTGTACTACCTCTTCCTGCGTGCCCTGCCACTACTTCTTGCTTTCCCCTCCCCCCCCTACATAGGTCCAATGTGTGGGCATGCAAATACCTATCACCCTCACCTCACAGAAGTTATCAATTGCAGGAATGTATGCCTCATGCATTGACAGGGTGCATGCAGAGGGAAGGACCAGAGTCACAGCCAACGTGTATTACAGGCATGCAGTGATGTTGTCCCCACTCCCTGAGGCAGATATTCTGCAATGGCAAGCTACTCCTCTAGTCATCTTCCATCCACTCCATTCTGTGTGTGCAGAGGTGATGTCCCACACAACTTGGCTGCATAGTCAGGCACCTCTCATAACAGGATCCTACTACTGCTAAAGGTGTACCAAAGCATCTTAAAAGATCCTCCAAGGAACACATGGATCACTCCCTGAACATTTTGTGATGGTGGTGCATGAGCAGTATCCACTTCAGTCCTTATAATTTGGGCCCTGTCCCCTAGCCCTGCTCCAGGTTCTACTACTACTACTACTGATCATTTGTATAGTGCTATAAAGCATATGCAGCACTGTACAGAGACATGTACAGTGATCACGATCTTCTTAGCCAATGGTTGTTTCCCCTCTTTCCTGTCCCTCTACAGGGAGATTCACCTGCCTTGGGTTGGAGCCAGCACACATCTATGGGCATTTGGACTTTTGGTGCATGTGCATTGCTGTGAGTGTGGTGATGGGATGTGTGCAAGCAACACCTCCAGACCCTGTACTCTGCTAACACCAACTCACAATATGCATTGTTGAACATATTGCTTGTTACAGGCATGCTAAGTGTGTGGCATTGAAGGAAACAGCTTTTAGACCCTATCCATGGTGTGTCTGGTCATAGCCATGACCCCCTCACCTATATGATGCAAGTAGTCTTGGGCAGCACTGATGTAATAGAGGCCATGGCCACTACTCAGAATCCCATCCTCAGTCACTGTACAGCACCACATCAGATGATATGTTTGTGTAGAAAGGGCATGCATCATTAACAAGGCATGGTGTGGATAGATAGCTAGAACATTGTGAATTAGTGCATTTCATTTTCTACTTACAGGAGATGAGGAGTTTGGAGGTGCACTGGAGGGCAGCAGCATGGTTCCTGGAAACTAGACCCCTGGAGAGGGTTCCACACTGCAGATCATCATAACCACGGATGACGATGGCAGCCCAGCCAAGATAAGGGAGCAGGAGTCCAGCACCATGGAACATCAGGGCACTGAGAGTGAGCAAATAGAATGCTAGGAATCATAAGGAAAGGAATGGAGAATAAAACAAAGGATATTATAATGCCTCTGTATCGTTCCATGGTGCAACTGCACCTTGAGTATTGAGTGCAATGCTGGTCATGGTATCTTAAAAAGGATATAGCATTATTAGAAAAGGTACAGAGAAGAGCCACCAAAATGGTAAAGGGAATGGAAGGAAACTCCTACAAGGAGAGGCTAAAAAGGTTAGGGGTCTTCTACCTGGAGAAGAGACGGCTGAGAGGAGATATGATAGAAATTTATAAATTAATGAATGGAGTGGAACCATTAAACATAGATCGATTGTTTATCCCAACAAAATATAGAAAGACTAGGGGACATGCAATGAAGCTACAGGGTAACCTATTTAAGACTAATAAGAGAAAATATTTTTTCACTCAACGTATAATCAAACTCTGGAATCCGTTACCATAGGATTATTAAAAGCTGTTAGTGTAGCCGGGTTTAAAAAAGGTTTGGACAAGTTCATGGAGGAAAGGTCCATAAACCATTATTAAAGGGAACCTGGGAAATCCTCTGCTTGCCCCAGTACAAGCATTGTGGAACCTTTGTCTTTTGGGGAAACTGCTAGGTTCTTGTGACCTGGATTGGTTACTGTTGGAAACAAGATACTGGGCTTGATGGACCTTGGCATGACCCAGTATGGCATATCTTATGTTCTTAACCATGCTGCTGCCCAAGTGGAGGAGGAGGGGCATGCCATCAAGGAGGCCAAACTACAGCTTTCACTTCTATTCTATTTGATTATGCTCCAGCATCTGGGGATGGTGCATGGGAAGATGGCACCCAAGACATCCCTAGCTCTAGTTGTAGGAGTCACCTACTTCTGTGCTATGCTGAACATCTATTGCAGCACAATGTCCATCAACAGGCATAGTGAGCTGAGAAGAGTGAGCTGCTGAGGTGGTTATTCACTCTCCAAGAACACCACATCCACCTTCAGGAGAGAAGTTGCAAGCAACAGATAGCTCAATACATTCATCATGGGGCTGCACAGAGATTTGTAACAATTCATGGTACAAGATGCCATGAGCCCCCCCCCCCCCCCTTCACCTCTGGATGCCACTACAGTGCAATATGTGCCTCTGGTGTCCATGAATTCATGAGCACTGAAGATGAGGGCACCTCTACTGTCTGCATCCATCACCACCAGCTCTAGCATATCAGTGCCACTGTCTTTCTGACCACTACCTTCTCGTCTCATATTTTGGGACCCATGCTGTGGAACCCCTTCATTTTCCCCCTTCTATGAGGTCTCCCAATGATCTAATGCACTGGATGATGTCTGTAACTGCTCCTCAGAAGGCAGAGAGATAGCATCCAGCACCTCACCATAACAATGCAGTCAGGGTCAGGAGATGGGGCGGGAAGTAAGGTCCTGAGAGAAAGGGGATGGGAGAGGGAATGCATGAAGAAATAACCCTCTTTTCCTATAAGCACCCTGGGGGGTAGAGAGGGCTGTTACAGGTCAAAGAACAGCCTTTTGGGGGAGATGGGGTGGTGGGATGATTGATACTTGCGGTAGGAGTTTAGCGGTGTTGCCACTGAGCTGATGGAGGAGGGGATTGCACAAGGCAGGTGCTGGTTGGTAGGGTGGTGGGGTAGCCAGGGATGGGCATGATGGGTGGAGGATGGTGAAGGATGGGTCACTATGCTATAACTATTTTGTGTGTTAGCTATTAAAAACCCTACCTTCACATGAAGTGCCTGTGCATGAGTTCATCTGTTGTAGCCACACCTAGCTGGTGCAGCTGATCAGTATCCCCCTGCCTTAGTCATTCTACATCTGGTTCTGCTGCACCTGTTTTTCAGGGAGGTACTGTTGGTGCCTGAATGCCAGATTATGGAGCATGCAGCAGGCTATGAAGATCTGATATAGCCTGGCAGGACTGTACCGTTTACTCCCAGATCAATCAAGACACCAGAAGAAGCTCTTGAGCTCACCAAATGTCTTCTCAACGATAGCACAAATGTGTCTATGGGCCCTCTTATACCACTCCCCTGCCTCTGTATTCAGCACCACAATGGGGGTCAGGAGCCACTGCATCAGTGGAAAATGCCTATCACCTTCATAGGTAGAAGAGTGGGCACAACGTAGGGTGTACACCAGGGTGCTTCATGTGCTGGGCTCTTTTGGCCAAGTGCTGCAGCTCCCAGGGTATAGTGCAACCTCCAAGCATGTCTAGGTAATGGAGAGGGCTGGTACAGGGCTTACTTAGAAGCCATCCACCAGTGATTTCTCTACTTTCAAACCTTCTGTAGATTCCAGAGTGGATAAGGATGTATGAGCCATGGCAGGAACCTGGAAACCTTGGGAAGATATCAGTTATCTGCCCTGTGCATTGCAGACCACCTGCATGTTGAGTGAGTGAATGCCTTTCTGTTCTGGCTTCCCTCGTGGAGGCCTGAGAGCCACATATGTGTGATCAATCTATCTAGCACTCATGGGAATCCAACCATCTCATGGAATTATAGCATGGTGTTTTATCTCTGCTGCACAATCTATGGAAAGGCTGCATAGTTAGGCAGGCCCCCAGGAACTGAGAGATGCATTGTGATATAGCTGACTGGATGAGGCCAGCTATGACATAAAAACAGATTGGAGACTGCTAGTGGCTAGGATGCAGGGCCGACCCATCCACTAGGTGGGCTAGGCGGCCACCTAGGGCAGCAGACCTCTGTGGGTGGCACGGCACATTGCCCATGGCAGACCATGTGCTTTGGCACACATGGCCTGCTGCTTCTGACTCCCCCTCTGACAAGAAGTTATATCAGAGGGGGTCAGAAGTGGCAAGCCATGTGTGCCAAAGCACATGGCCTGCCATGGGCCGTTGCTGCCACTGTGCCAAGCCAAGCAGTCCCCCCCTCCATGGATCCCCCGCCAATGGAATCAGCAGCAGCAGCAGGGGGCAGTGATGTGGCACCACATGGCTCAGAAGGGGGGATGGCACAGCTGTGGCTTCTGCCTGGGGCGGCAGAGGGTCATGGTGAACTTGAGGTGGACAGGCATAAGCAGGCCCCTCTATGTGGTGGAGTGGAGGAGTGGACATAGCTCCTAGCAGAGATGGTGGATAGCTACCTTAAAAAGCAGAACCCGAGGCACTGCTCTTTCATTAAGTTCAGGGATTGAGCCCTGGGTCTGTAGACATTCTGATATAGATACCTCTTAGTGGGTCTCCTGTGTTCCCTATGAGTCTCAGGCAGCATGACCTGTGTAAACTGTGTTCATCTCATCTTTCGCTCCTGCCTCCCACCACCAACACTGACTCCTACCACAGCATCTAGTGTCTCTCTCCACCAACATTGAGCAGCCCTGCACATATACCTCCACACAGCACCAGCACAGGGAGCAAAAGGATTAGGGGCACATTGCGGGCTTACGGCCTCGGCTCCACTCCCCCCTCCACGCTGTCCGCTGCTGCCCTGTGGCCACCACTTTTTCTTTTCTTAACAGCAGTGGTGGCGCTGGCAACAGCGGAGCAGACCTGAGTTCAAATTTAAAAAGAAAGAGAACAAAACACGCGAGTCTTTCCAACTCCGCGCTTGTAGGCAGGTCGAGTCCCTCCTTCCCTTCTCTGATCTAGATCGTGTCAGAGAATGGAGGGACCAGGCCAGCCATTGAAGTGCAGAGTTGCAAAGACCTGCGTTTGAATGGCTGGCCTGATCCTTCCCTTCTCTGGCGTGATCTACATCAGAGAAGGGAAGTAGGGACCCGACCTGCCTACAAACGCGGAGTCAGAAAGACCCACGTGGTTTGTTTGTTTTTTAATTTGAAGTTGGGCCTGCCTCACTGCTGCCGCCGCTGCCTCTGAGAAAACAAAAAATGGAAAAATGGTGGCAGCAGGGAAAGGGCAGGCAGCCGACTGGACATGAAGGAACATCGAAGAATATGTGGGGGGGGGGTGCACGCCAGATGTGTAAGTAGCACAGTCACAATTATGGCTTGGCACGGCCCTGCCTCCACATACATGTGCTACAAATATGTGCACACACATATGCATCACAGCAAGGAACCCCTGGGGCACACACAGAAAGTAAGCAGCAGGGAAATGGGTAAAAGGGAGACAGACACACCAAGGACCCGTTAATGTGTCACTGGAGGTTTGGGAATATAGTTCCCTCCCCAAGTCTGGCTGGGTACCTTGATATGGTGACCCTGTTGTACAAAATCTATACTAAATCCCAGCCAGGTGACATTACAATTGAAGTATGGTAGGAAAGAAAAAGAAAAATATATACTGGCTGCATATTGTCCAGGATAAAAAGGTGCCCACCCATAGCCTCCGCACTAGGGCTACCAATGGTGGTAGCGATAGTGCAGACATTGCAGATGCAGGTAACATCCCTGCCACAGATAAAGGCCATGCTGAGTGTGTTCATGGATCCACTGAGGCAGGAGATGAACCACAGAAATTAATGAAGAAGTTAAGAGGATTAACTATGGGGGCACAGGTGGTGTTCTCTTCAATCCTCCCTGTTCAGGGTAAAGGCCACAGCAGAGAAGCTTGCATCCTGGAGATAAATGCTTGGCTGCGTGGATGGTGTTATTGAGAGCGTTTTGGTTTCCTGGACCATGGGATGCTGTTCCAAGGGTTGCAGAGCAGAGATGGCATTCATCTGTCCAAGAAAGGTCTACGTGTCTTCAGTAGCAGACTGGCTAATCTACTGAAGAGGGCTTTAAACTAGATTCATTGGGGTGGCTGAATAAAACCCCCAGATAAGTGAAAGTCCCCAGGTAAGTGAAACATTAAATACCTTTATGGAAATGGGAAAAGGGGGCAATGTATGGAAAGCAGTGTGCATAAATGCCCATAGCATGGGAAATAAGATCCCAGATGTTGAAGCTTTAATGAAAGAGGCTGACTTGGATTTATTGGCAGTTACAGAAACATGGTTCACAGAAAACCATGACTGGGATGTAACTATACCAGGCTATACTTTATTCAGAAAGGACAGAGTAGGAAAAAGGGCAGGAGGAATGACGCTATATGTAAAAAATAATATTAAAGCTTTGGAACTACAGATCTTAAAAGGGAGAGAGAGGAGGCACTGTGGGTTAAACCAGAAAGAGGGAAAGAGAAGTCTATTTGCATTGGCGTGATATACAGACCTCCCTCACAGGAGGAAGATGTGGATGGAGAGTTAATTGAAGACATAGACAGCATTGCTAGGAAAGGGGAAGTGATACTGATAGGGGATTTCAATATGACAGGTGTTGACTGGCACATTCCGGCTGCAGTATCATCTAGAAGTAAGGAGATCCTGGATTCTCTACAGGGAGAACTATTCAGGCAATTGGTAACAGAACCCATATGTGAAGGGGCCATACTGGACTTGGTGCTTACCAATGGTGAAAGTGTTTCTGATGTTCTAGTGAGAGATCATTTTGTATCCAGTGATCACCAGATGGTGTGGTTCAGTAGTATCAGGACTAGGGCTGTTAGAATCCATTCAAATGCAAGGGTCTTAGACTTTAGGAAAACTAACTTTGCCAAGATGGACCAATACCTCAGGGAGACATTAGCAGGATGGGAACAGTTGGGGGATGTAAAAAAGAGTGGGCAAACCTGAAAGGGGATATTTTAAGGGCAACCAACCTTTCTCTTAAAATGGTAAATAAAGGTAAAATGAAAAGGAGACTGCTATGGTTTTCGAAAGAAGTAGCTGAAAAGGTGAAGAAAAAGAGGGAGGTCTTCATGAAATACAAGAGATCACAGAGAGAGGAAGACAGACATCTATATTTGGAAAAACGTAGCTAGCAAAGTAGTCAGGAAAGCAAAGATTCAAAAAGAGGAGGAAATAGCCAATGCAATAAAATGGGGGGATAAGACATTTTTCAGATATGTTAGTGAGAAGAGGAAGGGCAAAAGTGGTATTGACAGACTCAAGAGTGAAGGGGAGGAATATGTAGAAGCTGATGAGGATAAACCGGAATTGCTTAACAAATATTTCTGTTCTGTGTTCATAGTTGAAGAACCAGGAGCAGGATCTCAGAAAACACCCACAAACAGGAACAGAAGCGAGTGACATCTCAAACAATTTTCAGAAGACTGTGTTCATGAGAAACTAGCTAAACTTAAAGTAAACAAAGCAATGGGACTGGATGGGATACACCATAGAATACTGAGGGAACTTGGGGACGTTCTAGCAGCTCTATTGACTGACCTTTTGAATGCCTCTTTGGAGTCGGGACTACAATGAGTCTTGAAGGGCTACAAAAGTGGACTGCTACTTCTTGAGAGAGATCTGCAATTGCAACTATTTACTTCTGGGATTTTTTCTAAATCTTGGGGAAAAAGGAATTCTTTAGATTAAAGCTGATTAATCTGTGAAACCAGTGTATTTGTTAAATCAGTCAGGGTCTAGTAGCAGCAAAGAGTTTTCAGTTTAAATTTAAAACACAGAAGAGAGCTTTCTGGTTAAATTTAAAACCCAAGACTCCCTCTATCCAAGCAAGGGCTGTGGGACTCCCCCCTGGAGATTGGTCACAGATTACCTTAGAAGTACAGGACAGGGTACTGTGTAGCAGCCAGCTTTTAATAAGTCTTCTTTCCCTCCCTCCCCAACACCCACCCACCCCTGGGATAATCATAGCTTTATAGGTGCTTAGACCTCTTAAAGGAAAGGAGGTGCCATATTTACTCTCAGGTGCAGCTGTTTATTCTCATCAGCATACATTAAGAACCTGAGATTAATTAAACTTCAGGTGAACAAAGTACATTAAACATATTAGGCATAGTTTTATTAATATAAGTATCTCTAGCAACCCTTAGTAAGTAAAGAACTTAAATATCTAAACACAGCCTTAAAACTAAGATACAGAGAGCACTCCAGCAGTGAGATGGTGGCTTTCAAGTCTTTTGAATTGAGTGTCATATGTATGATTTTCTCCCAGATAGTGAAGGGTCTTACACACGTGTGCACAAGGTGCAAGGAGCTCTTTGCTCTCAGGGAACGAGTCTGATCTCTGGAGGCAAGAGTAGCAGACTTGGAAGACATAAGGAAGACAGAGAGGTACATAGCCAAGACCTACAGGGATATAGTATTGAAATCCCACCTTCAGTCTGGCAGCATCCCTGTTGCCATGGAAGAGAGAGGTCACGTGAAAGGAGAGCATCACCCTGGTGTCGCAGGAAGTGATCCTAAAGCTAGAACCTGTCCTCCAGGTGATGTAAAACCCTCTCACATGGAGGAAGTTTCTCCAGGGCCATGTGCCCATGAGAGAAAGGTTAGGACAGCCATTATAGTTGGTGATTCAGTCTTAGGCATGTAGATAGCTGGGTGGCTGGTGGACGTGAGGATCGCCTGGTAACATGCCTTACTTATGTGAAGGTAGCGGACCTCACGCGCCACCTAGACAAGGTCTTAGACAGTGCTGAGGAGGAGTCTGCTGTCTTGGTACATGTCGGTACCAATGACATAGGAAAATGTGGTAGGGAAGTTCTGGAGGATAAATTTAGGCTTTTAGGTAGGAAGTTGAAATCCAGAACTTTCAGGGTAGCGTTCTCCGAAATGCTTCCCGTTCCACGTGCAGGACCCAAAAGGCAGGCAGAGCTCCAGAGTCTCCATGGGAGGATGAGACGATGGTGCAAGAATAAGGGTTTGGGATTTGTTAGGAACTGGGGAACATTCTGGGGAAAGGAGGAGCTCTTCCAAAGCGATGGTCTTCACCTTAACCAGGATGGAACCAGGCTGCTGGCATTAACCTTTAAAAAGGAGATAGAGTAGCTTTTAAACTAGATAATAGGGGAAAGCCGACAGTCGCCCAAGAGCGCCTGGTTCGGAACAATGTATCCATAAAGGATACTACCAAAAAAATGAAGTTAGGGCACATCAGCAGAAAAGTTCCAATAAATACAAAGGTAGCCCAAATACCTTTGAGTGCAGAGCAGACAGAGCTTAAAGATTCCAAATTACCCCTGCCGATCAATAACCAGATTAATATGAATAAAATACAGTCTTTAAAATGCTTTTATGCAAATGCAAGAAGACTAAAGAATAAGATGGGAGAGTTGGAATATATAGCACTAAATGAGAAGTTAGATATGATTGGTATCTCAGAGATATGGTGGAAGGAGGACAACCAGTGGGACACTGTGATACCTGGTACAAACTATATCGTAGTGATAGAGCTGATCAAATTGGTGGAGGGTTTGCGCTCTATGTTAGAGAGGGCATTGAGTCACAAAGGATTAACGTTTTGCAGGAAACAAAATTTGCTGTAGAATCTCTATGGATTGAAATTCCATGTAAAAAGGGGAAGGCAATGGCAGTGGAGTTGTACTATTGACCACCTGGCCAGAATGAACAAATGGATGAAGAAATGCTAAAAGAAATCAGGGAACCTAACAAAAGTTACAGAACAGTAATAATAATAGGTGATTTCAATTACCCCGGTATTGAGTGGGTCAGTGTCACGGCAGGACATGCTAGGAAGATAAAGTTTCTAGATGAAATAAATGACTGCTTCTTGGAGCAGCTGGTTCATGAACCGACCAGAGGGGAAGTCATTTTGGACTTAGTCCTTAGTGGAACACCAGATCTGGTGCAAGAGAAAAGGGTGTTGGGGCCACTTGACTCCACACCGGTGTCCCACGCTATCTCTCAGACTTAGTTCATTTTCACTGTCCCTCAAAAACCCTTAGGTCTGTCCACACTAACCGGTTATTCCTCCCGCCCCCTTCCCAGGCTCATCTTGAGTCTACACGTTCTGCTGCTTTTTCTTCATCAGTCCCCGTCTATGGAACTCTCTGCCGTCTGCACTTCGTCTGGAACTTTCCTATCCCTCTTTCAAAGCTAAGCTAAAGACCCATCTTTTCTGCTTAGCCTTCAGTCTTCCTCCCTCCCCTCCTCTTTCCGATAATTAATGGTATTTCTCCCTCTTCCGCTGTCCTTTATTGCTTCCTTTCCTGACGCTGTCCCTTTCCTATTATTAAATGGCATTTATTTATTTATTTAGACAGTTTTGTATACCGCCTTATCCTTCAATCAAAGCGGTCACAACACACAATTGGGGGATACATTTAACACGTGGGGATATGAGACACATACACTAATACTTAAAGGGAACATGGGCAATGGAGGGTTAAGTGGCTTGCCCAAGACCACAAGGAGCATCTGTGGGACTAGAAACCCCAGTCCTTCCGGCCCAAGGTTGCTGTCCTCTAGTGGGATTTGAACCTCCGACCTTCCGGCCTGAAGTACCTTTGCCCCAACCACTAGGCTACTCCTCCCTTTCTGTTTCCTTTTCTCTGCAGCCTCCTTTGTTTTATTGTAAACCGCCGTAGGCCTGCTGGTCCTGGCGGTCTATCAAATTTTAAATAAAGATAAAGATAAAGATAGTGATCATAGCATGATCACATTTGATTTTATTAATGGAGGAGGGATGGTAAGAAAATCCACAGTACTACCTTTTAACTTTCATAAGGGAGACTATGATAAAATGAGGAAAATAGTTAAGAAAAAACTAAAAGGAGCAGTTGCAAAGGTTAAAGACTTACATCAAGCTTAGGTGTTGTTTAAAAATACTATCTTGGAAGCCCAGACCAGCTACATAAAGTATTTCATGCTTTAAGAAAAGTGTCAGGAAGTTCAAAAAACTGCCAGCATGGCTTAAAGGTGAGGTCAGAGAGGCTGTTGCTGACAAAAATCATCTTTCAGGAAATGGAAAAAAGAGCCGAATGACGAAAACGGGAAACAGCACAAGCACTGGCAAGTTAAATGAAAGGCATTGATAAGGCAGGCAAAGAGAGAATTTGAGAAGAAACTTGCTGTGGAAGCAAAACAACATAATAAAGACTTTTTCAAGTACATTCTTAGCAAAAAACCTGTGAGAGAGTCAGTTGGACCATTAGATCATAGAGGGGTAACAGGGGCAGTAAGAGGGGACAAGGCTATAGCAAAGAGACTGAATGAATTCTTTGCTTCGGTCTTTACTGAGGAAGATGTAGGGATGTTACCCATGACCGAAGTGGTATTTAAAGGTGATACTGCAGAAGAATTGAAAGAAATATCGAAACACCGGGAAGATGTATTACAACTATTTGATAAACTGAAGAGTAGCAAATCACCTGGACTGGATGGTATACATCCAAGGGTGTTGAAAGGACTGAAATATGAGATTGCAGACCTGCTATTAGTAATCTGTGAACTATCATTAAAATCATCTGTAATATGTGAAGATTGGAGGATCGCCAATGTAACGCCAATTTCTAAAAAGGGTTCCAGGGGTAATCAGGGAAACTACAGACCGGTGAGCCTGACATCAGTACCAGGAAAAATGGTAGAAACCATCATAAAGAACAAAATTACTGAACGTGTAGATAGTCATGGCTTAATGGGAGACAGCCAACATGGCTTTAGACAAGGAAGATCTTGTCTTACTAATCTGTTATGTTTTTTTGAAGGTGTGAATAAACAGATAGACAAAGGTGAGTTGGTTGATATAGTGTGTCTGGACTTTCAGAAAGCCTTTGACAAGGTCCCTCCTCAGAGACTTTTGGCAAAACTAAAAAGTCATGAGATAGGAAGCAGTGTACAATTGTGGACAAGGAACTGGTTAAAAGATAGAAAGCAGAGGGTAGGGCTAAATGGCCAATTTTCCCAATGGAGAAACGTGAATAGTGGAGTACCCCAGGGATCTGTGCTGGGTCCGCTGCTTTTTGACATATTCATAAATGACCTGGAAAAGGGAATAAAAAGTGAGGTTATCAAATTTGCAGATGACACAAAACTATTTAAAATTGTTAAAACCCAAGAGGATTGTGGAAAATTGCAAGAGGATCTTGATAAATTGGAAAACTGAGCATCCAATTGGCAGATTAAATTTAACATTGACAAGTGCAAAGTTATTCACCCAGGAAAGAACAACCCAAAGTATGGCTACACGATTCAAGGATCCACAATGGGAAGCGCCACCCAGGAAAAACTTTAGGCATCATCGTGGATAACATGTTAAAACCCTCTGCCCAGTGTGCAGCAGCGGCCAAGAGAGCACATAGAATGCCAGGTTTCATAAGAAAAGGAATGGAAAATAAAACAAAGGATATTATAAATGCCTCTGTATCATTCCATGGTGCGACAGCACCTTGAATATTGTGTGCAATTCAGGTCGCCGTATCTTAAAAAGAATATAGCGTTATTAGAAAAGGTACAGAGAAGAGCCACCAAACATGTAAAGGGGATGGAAGGATACTCCTATGAAGAGAGGCTAAAAAGGTTAGGGCTCTTCAACCTGGAAAAGAGATGGCTGAGGGGAGATATGATAGAGGTCTATAAATTAATGAATTGAATGGAAACGGGTAAACGTAGACTGATTGTTTACATCATCAGAATATAAAAAGACTAGGGGACATGCAATGAAGCTGCAGGGTAACCTATTTAAGACTAATAAGAGAAAATATTTTTTCACACACCGTGTAATCAAACTCTGGAATTTGTTACCGGAAGATGTAGTAAAAGCTGTTAGTGTAGCTGGGTTCAAAAAAGGTTTGGACAAGTTCCTGGAGGAAAGGTCCATAAACCATTATTAAAAGGGACCCAGGATATCATTGCTTGACCCATTACAAGTCTTTTGGGGAGACTGCTAGGTACTTATGACCTAGATTGGTTACTGCTGGAAACAGGATACTGGGCTTGATGGACCTTGGTCTGACCCAGTATGGCATATCTTATGTTCTTATGTCAAAGGAGTGGAGAGAGGCTCATGTTGTCCCTTTACACAAAAGCAGAATAAGAATGTGGTTGAAAACTATAGGCCAGTTAGTTTAACTTCGGTGGTGAGTAAATTATTGGAAACGCTGCTCAAAGAGAAAATAGTGAGGTTTCTGGAGTCCAGCGGATTACAGGATCTGAGGCAGCATGGATTCACCAAAGGCAGGTCTTGTCAGACAAATCTGATTGATTTCTTGGTTACCAGAGTTGGACTGAGGGAGAGCCCTAGATGTGGTGTATTTAGATTTCAGTAATGTCTTTGACACCATTCCTCACAGGCGACTTATAAACAAACTGAGCACCCTAGGGATGGACCCTAAAGTTACAGCTTTGGTTGGAAATTGGTTGAGTGGGAGGCAACAAAGGGTACAGGTAAATGGAGCTCACTCTGAGGAGAAGGAGGTTATCAGTGGTGTGCCCCAGGGATCTGTCCTTGGTCCGATTCTTTTTAACATCTTTGTTAGTGATATAGCGGAATGGCTGTCAGGTAAGGTTTGCCTCTTTGCGGATGATACCAAAATTTGCAATAGAGTGGACACCCAGGAAGGTGTAGATAACATGAGGAGGGATCTAGCTAAGCTTGAAGAATGCTCTAGAATTTGGCAGCTGGGATTTAATGTTAAAAAATGCAAGGTCATGCATTTCGGCTGCAACAATCCAAGGGAGCGATATAGTATAGGGGGTGAAGTACATTTGCCACTAAAGAAGAGCGGGACCTAGGCGTGATTGTGTCTGATGATCGTAAAGTAGCTAAACAGGTATAAAAGGCTGACAGCAAAAGCTAGAAAGATGCTTGGGTGCATAGGGAGAGGAATTGCCAGCAGAAGAAAGGAGGTGATAGTGCCTCTGTATGTCTTTGGTGCGACCTCATTTGAAGCATTGTGTGCAATTCTGGAGACTATACCTTCAAAAGGATATAAACAGGCTGGAGTCAGTGCAGAGGGTGGCTAGTAAAATGGTTAGTGGTCTTCATTATAAAGTATTTGAGAACAGACTTAAGGATCTTAATATGTACACCTTAGAGGAAAGGCAGGATAGAGGTGATATGATTGAGATGGTTAAATGCCTCCATGGCATAAATGCACAGGAGGAGAGCCTCTTTCGATTGAAAGCAAGCTCTGCTACGAGGGGACATTGGATGAGGGTGAAAGGGGATAGATTCAGGAGTGATATGTGGAAATATTTCTTTACGGAAAGAGTGGTGGATCCGTAGAATAGTATCCCAGTGGAGGTGGTAGAGATGAGGACAGCATCTGAATTCAAAGAAGCATGGGACAAACACAGAGGATCTCTAAAGGAAAAAAGGGGACTGTTGCAGTGGTTGATATGGAAGGACAGACTATATAGGTCATGTGGTCTTTTCCGGTCATCATGTTTCTATGGTTAAGTGAACTTTTGCAGTTAAAGAGGAGATAATGTGCTGCTACTTTAATGCTACAAACTCTATATTTAAATCAAGAGAATCTGGCAAAAAGTGTAAGAAAGAGGAAAATTACCACAAGAAAAAATGCAAAAAGCAATGGATGCAAATTTAAGATCCTTAATTTCACAGATCAAAGTAAAGAAGAATATAAGAACACATTGGGTGAAAAAATATTTTCTCTTATTAGCCTTAAATGGGTTATATTGTAACTTCATTCATGTCCCCTAGTCTTCCTATTTTTTGATGGAATAAACAACCGATCTACATTTACCAGATATACTCCAGTAATTAATTTATAGACCTCTATCATACCTCCCCCCTCAGCCAACTCTTGTCCAAGTTGAAGAGCCGTAACATTTTAAGCCTTTCCTCATAGAGGTATCCTCTCATCCCCTTTACCATTTTGGTGGTTCTTCTCTGTACCTTTTCTAATTCCACTATATCCTTTTTAAGATATGGTGACCAGAATTGCACAAAATATTCAAGGTGTGGTCGCACCATGGAATGATACAGAAGAAATATAATATCCTTGGTTTTATTCTCCATTCCTTTCCTTATGATTCCTAGCATTCTATTAGCTTTCTTGGCCGCCGCTACACACAGGTGGAGAGTTTCAACGTATTATCCACGATGATAACTAGATCTTTTTCCTGGGTGCTCAGTCCTAATGTGAAACTTTGCATCGTGTCACCATAGTTTGGGTTGTTCTTTCCTAGGTCATATCTTTGCCCTTGTCCACATTAAATTTCATCTGCCATTTGGACATCCAGTCTTTATCAAAGTCCTCTTGCAATTCTTCACAATCCTCTGTTTTAATAACTTTGAATAACTTTGTGTCATCTGCAAATTTGATCACCTCACTAGTTATTCCCATTAACAGGTTATTTATGAATATGTTAAAAAGCAGCAGGCCCAGCACACATCCCTGGGTCACTCCACTATTCACCTTTCTCCATTGAGAAAATTGGCCTTTTAGCCCTACTCTCTGCTTTCTATCTTTTAACCAGTTCCTGATCCATAATAGTACACTGCCTCATATCCCATGACTTTTTAATTTCGCCAAGAGTCTCTCATGAGGCACCTTGTCAAAGGCTTTCTGAAAATCCAGATACACTATATCAACCGTCTCACCTTCATCTTTTATTTATTTATTTAGTTGTATTTATTTGTTACACTTTTCTATACCGTCCCTTCCAGAGATCAGGGGACTTTTACAAAATACAAACATGTTACATATAACAGTATCTATGGTAAACAAAATAGAAACTTTTTACATCTCAACTATGTACATGATTTACATGAGTCAGAATGGCAAAATTGCTTTATAAACTCGGGTATAAGGGGAGTTGTGGTTCTGATGGTATGACCTATGTGTATATGCGGAGTGTGTGTTAGGAGTGATGGCGTGTGCGCTAGTGTTGTCTCTAATGCTACAGTAGTATTCCTTGAACAGAAGTGTTTTGATCTCTTTTCTAAATACTTGGAGGTTTTTAATTGGATGGATTGAGTCTGGGAGGGCGTTCCATAGACTGGGGCAGTGTAAGTGAATGCTCTGGTGCTTGTGTTCTGTTTGGTCTTTCGAATAGAGGGAGGGATTGTATGGTTGTGCTGGGTGCTTGCCCTTCTAGATCTAGTTTCTGTGGGGATGTATAATAGGGTTGTGAGGAAGGACGGGGTGATATTGTTGATCAACTTGAAAGTGGTGATTAGGGTTTTATATTTTATTCGGCTCGTGATTGGAAGGTAGTGATCTACCTGTTTATTCATACCTTCAAAAAATAATAATAGATTAGTAAGACAAGATCTTCCTTGGTTAAATCCATGTTGGTTTTCTCCAATTAAACCATGACTATCTACATGTTCTGTAATTTTATTAAAAACATCTAACAGAATATAAGAAATGCCACACTGGTCAGACGGTCCATCAAGCCCACTATCCTGTTTCCAACAGTCACCAATCCAGGTCACAAGTACCTGGCAGGTTCCCTAAAAGGTAAATAGGTTCCACAATGCTTGCCCCAGGGTAAGCAGTGGATTTCCCGGGGCCTCTTTAATAATGGTTTATGGACCTTTCTTCCAGGAACTTGTCCAAACCTTTTTTAAAATCAACTACACTAACAGCTTTTACTACATCCTTCAGTAACGAGTTCCAGTGTTTGATTATGCATTGAGTGAAAAAATATTTTCTCTTATTACTCTTAACCCTGGGAGTACCGATGGGGTCAAAAGTGACCCCACTGCAAGTTTCACAACACGTATCTTGGAACCTAGTTGTTCAAGAATGCAATCTTTTTATGACTTTTCACATGTCAATATTCTCTTTATATTGCGCCATGAGAGGAATAATTTTCATCCGCTAGGTGACACTAGTGATGAACTGCAGCACAGAGTACCAGTGGGATCATTTTTGAACCCAGTTGCTTACGTCCGGTTTGGATCGTGATACAATTTGCAGTTTTCTTAAATTTTTGATCTGACAAAGGTATTTATCATTAATTATGCATCATTTATTTTTTGTACTCTTATTTTATGAAAATTACACATTTTCTGTAATTGTTATCATACGTTCTCTCATTATTTCCGATGAAATCTAAAAGCTTTCAACTCGTTCATCACGATTATTGTACACCTATAGTAAAACTGCTTTGCGTTTTATTCAACTTTATCTTTGTTTATTTATTTTAGGTTATTGTTTATGATGTCAAAACGAAAGTATTCAGCTGCCCAAGTAAGAGAAATATTGCAAAGAGATGCTGACAGTGACGGCTCTGAGTCATCTGATGATGCAGCATATTCAGCAAGCGAAGAAGCATATCAGCCAAGTTCGGGCGATAAATCTGATGATGACAGTCATGATTCAGATGGCGACAGCAGTTGGTCGCCAAGTGAATGTGATACTGATGTTGAGCCGGTAACATCGCCTGCAGCAAAGAGTCAAGTTACAGGTCGAGGCAAAGGTCGAGGCTGTGCTGGACGGGGAAGAAGGCAGGAGTCCTCGGTGTCAGTATCATCTGTGAGGAATCTTAGTTGTGGTTGTAGAGGAGCTAAGAGGTCATCAACTATAAGCACAAATGTTGCTATTGAAGCCTATGTATCTAAGGATGCCACATCATGGAACAGGAAACCTATAAAGCAAGCTGCTGGTAGATACGCCAGAGCTAATGTCATGCCCGTACAACAAGGTCCTACAAGGTATGCTGTATGAAATGTTGATGGCCCTCTCGCAGCATTCCACTTGTTTATGAGGAAGAACTTATTGAATGAAATCATGATGTGGATGAGCAAACAAGGAAGACACATTTATGATGACACCTGTAAAGATTTGACAGACGGAGAATTTCAACATTTTCTTGGACTTCTGATCCTCTCAGGCGTGTACAAGTCATGAAATGAATCCATAGTTCAGTTGTGGAACCTTGAAGATGGTCGTTCTGTTTTCGGCAAAAATATGGCCCGTAACCGTTTTCAGCAAATTTCTTGTGCTCTCAGATTTGATGATGCAACCAACAGACGTGAACAATGAGGCATGGATAAGCTTGCTCCAATCAGACACGTTTTTGATACCTGGGAAGCAACTCTAAGTGACACCTTTGTTCCTGGTGAAAATGTTACCGTGGATGAGCAACTGCTTACATTTCGTGGCCGTATTCCATTCAGACAATATATTCCCAGCAAACCTGGGAAATATGGCATAAAGCTATGGATGTTGTGTGACAGTGCAACGTCATATGTTCTGTGTCTTCAAGTATATACAGGAAGGGAACTCGGACAAAACAGGGAACAGAATCAGGGTGAAAGGGTTGTGCTGCAACTCACTGAAGGATTGATGCGATCTGGCAGAAATGTTACTGTTGACAATTTCTTCTGCAGTTTATCCCTGTCACGGAAATTGCTAGAAAAACAAATGACACTTTTGGGGACAATTCAAAAGAACAGAAAAGAATTACCTCCAGAATTTGAAACAGCAAAGGGCCGAGAGGTATTCACTTCACTGTTTGCCTTTCGCGATGACGCCACTCTGGTTTCCTATTGCCCGAAGAAAGGAAAAGTGGTTGTTCTTCTGAGCAGTTTGCATGATCAAGAAGAAGTAGATAACACACATCCAGACAAAAAACCATGCATGATCTTGGACTATAATTCTAGTAAAGTTGGAGTAGATATGGCAGATCAAATGTTGCACACGTATACCACAAAACGAATGACAAGACGCTGGCCAGTGACAATCTTCTACAACATGTTGGACATCAGTGCTTTGAACGCCTTCATTGTTTGAATGTCACTAAATCCAGAATGGCAGTCCAAATCAAAGCACAGAAGTCGTCTATTGCTCTTGGAATTAGGAAAGCAGCTGCTTCAGAGTAATTGCAGCGAGACTTCTTCCAGCATTGAAGAAGCCACTGATGCTGTTTGCAATGTCGGAATCCCAAAGAAAAGGGCAAGGTGTCACTGCTGTTCCAGAGAAAAAGACAAGAAAAGCAACATAGTTTGCACATCCTGCAAGCGCAATGTTTGCAGAGAACATTCAGAAATTGTCTGTGTCTCATGCAAATGACTTTAGTACTTTACTGTGTTCATCAAGTGCATGAAAAAACTGCTTTCATGGCAACTCTTCTTCATGTAATTTTATGATAAAGCATTGCATTTCAAAACATTTAACCTTCATATAATAAATAATTAATTTGGAATAATATTTTGTTTAGTTTAAATTTTTCATGGTTAACAATTAAAATTCATCGTGGGCTCATTTATGACCCCAACGGTATTCAGTGTGTGCAAAAAATCTCGGTAATTCCAGATTTAAACAAGTTACATAGTAGTTTCATTGCATGCCCCCTAGTCTTTCTACTTTTTGATGAAGTAAACAACCTATCTATGTTTACTCGTTCTACTCCATCATTAATTTATAGAACCCTATCATATCTTCCATCAGCCAGCTCTTTTCCAAGTAGAAGAGCCATCAACTTTTAAGCCTTTCCTCATAGGTATATCCTTCCATCCCCTTTAACATTTTGGTGGCTCTTCTCTGTACCTTTTCTAATTCTGCTATATCCTTTTTAAGATATGGTGAGCAGAATTGCATACAATAGTCAAGGTGCGGTCCCACCATGGAATGATACTATCCATAGTTTCATTCTCCATTCCTTTACTTAAGATTCCAAGCATTCTATTTGCTTTCTTAGCTGCTGCTGCACACTGGGTGAAGAGTTTCTACCATTTTTCCCGGTCCTGATGTCAGGCTCACTGGTTTATAGTTTCCCAGATCACCCTTCGAACCCTTTTTAAAAATTTACGTTACTTGACCATTCTCCAATCTTCAGGTACTATAGATGATTTTAATGATAGTTCACAGATTATTAATAGTAGGTCTGAAATCTCATATTTCTATTCTTTCATCACTCTCGAATGTATACCATCCAGTCCAGGTGATTTCTTATTCTTTAATTTATCAAATATTTGTAATACATCTTCCCGGTTTATCGAAATTTGTTTCAGTTCTTCTGATATATCACTTTTAAATACCATTTCAGGTATAGGTAACTTCCCTACATCTTCTTCAGTAAAGACCGAATCAAAGAATTCATTCAGTCTCTCCGCTATGGCCTTGTCCTCCCTTAGTACTCCTTGTAGCCCTCCATCATGTAATAGTCAAACTGACTCTCTCACAGGGTTTTTTTTGCAATGAATGTACTTGAAATTCTCTCTTTGTCTGCCTTAGCAATGTCATGCATCTAACTTGCCAGTGCTTATGTTGTTTCCTGTTTTCATCACTTGGCTACTTTTTCCATTTCCTGAAAGATGCTTTTTTTTGCTACAATAGCATCTCTGATCTCACTTTTAAACCATGCAGGAAATTTTTGGCCTTCCTTCCACCTTTCTTAAAGCATGGAATATATGTGGTCTGGGCTTTCAAAATAATATTTTTAAACACCACCAATGCTTGATGTAAACCTTTAACCTTTGCAGCAGCTCCTTTTAGTTTTTCTTAACTATTTTCCTCATTTTATCATAGTCTCCTTTTTGAAAGTTAAAAGGTAGTACTGTGGATTTCCTTGCTGTCCTCTCTCCATTTATTAAATGAAATGCGAGTATGCTATGATCACTATTGCCAAGTGGCTCCAACACTCATCTTTTGCACCAGATCTTGTGTTCCATGAAGGACTAGGTCCAAAATAGCGTCTCCTCTTGTTGGTTCATAAATCAGCTGCTCCAAGATGCAATTATTTATTTCATCTAGAAACTTCATCTCCCTATCATGTCCTGCTGTGACTCTGATCAAGTCGATACCAAGATAATTGAAATCACCCATTATTACTGTGTTGTAACTTTGGTTAGCCTCCCTGATTTCTTTTAGCATTTTATCATCCATCTGTCCATTCTGGCCAGGTGGTTAGTAGTACATTCCCACTGCCATTGTCTTCCCCTTTTTACATGGAATTTCTATCCATAGAGATTCTATAGTGTCTTTTGTTTCCTGCAAAATGTTTATTCTGTGTGACTCAACACCTTCTCTAACATAGAGCACAACTCTTCCACTAATTTTATCTGTCCTATCACTGCGATATAGTTTGTACTCAGGTATCACAGTATCCCATTGGTTGTCCTCCTTCCACCAGCTCTCTGAGATGCCAATTCTATCTGAGTTTTTATTTAGTGCTATATATTCTAGCTCTCCCATCATATTTTTTAGACTTCTAGCATTTGCATACAGGCATTTTAAAAGTTCTATTTTATTCATATTAACAATCTGGTTCTCAGTTGACAAGGGTAATTTGGAGTCTTTCAGCTCTGTCTGCTCTATACTTAACGGCATCACTGTTAGTTTTATCTTTATTGGAACCTCCCTAGCAAGATGACCTAACTTTCCTCTTTTGCTAGTATCCTTCAAAGAAATGTCCTTCCAAACCATGTGCTATTGGGCGAATGTCGGCTTTCCCCTATTACAGTATCTGGTTTAAAAAATGCTCTATATACTTTTTAAGGGTTAATGTCCGGAGCCTGATTCCACCCCAGTTAAGGTGGCGTTCATCCTTTCGTAAAAGCCCCCCCCCCCCTCCCTTTCCCCAGAATGCTGCCTAGTTTCTAACAAATACAAAATCCTCTTCCTTGCACCATTGTCTCATCCACACATTGAGATTCCAGAGCTCTGCCTGCCTTTTGGGTCCTGTGCATGGAATGAGAAGCATTTCTGAAAATACTACCCTGGAAGTTCTGTATTTCAGCTTCCTACCTAAAAGCCTAAATTTGGCCTCCCTCCCACATTTTCCTATATTACTGGTACCAACCTGTATCAAGACAGCAGACTCTTCCCCAGCACTATCTAAAACCTTGTCTAGGTGACATGTGAGTTCCGCTACCTTCACAACAAGCAGGCATGGTACCAGGTGATCCTCATGTCCAACAGCCACCCAGCTAGCTACATGCCTTATGATTGAATCACCAACTATAACGGCTGACCTAACTCTTCCCTCATGGGCACATGGTCCTGGAGAAACCATCTCAGTGTGAGAGTGTTTTAGATCACCTGGAGGACAGGTCTTAGCTACAGGATCACTTCCTGCCACACCAAGGTGATGCTCTCCTTTCACGTGACATATATCCTCCATGGCAAAAGAGAGGCTGCCAGACTGAAGGTGGAACTTCAGTACTACGTCCCTGTGGGTCTCATCTATATATTTCTCTGTCTTCCTTAGCTCCTCTGGGTCTGCTGCTGTAGCCTCCAGAAATATGACTTGCTTCCTGAGAGTAAAGAGCTCCTTGAACCTAATGCACATGTAAGATTTCTCTGCATCTTCGTTTTAAGGATTTGTTGTTGTTGTTAAGTGCCGTCGACTCGGAGTCGACTCATGACGACCCTCTGGATATCTATCCTAAATTGTGTTCGGTCTTGAGTCAGGCGGCTCATTGTTGACAGACTGGTACCCGTAGCTGCTGTTATTGTATCGATCCATCTCATTGCTGGCCTTCCTCTTTTGCGTTGACCTTCTATCTTGCCAAGCATGATGTCTTTTTCTAATGATCTCTCTTTTCGCATGATGTGTCCAAAGTATGAAAGTCGAAGTCTTGTCATCTGTGCTTCTAAAGAAAGCTTAGGTTTGATCTCCAGACAGTCCATGGTATACACAGTATTCACCGCCAGCACCATAATTCAAAGGCATCAATTTTCTTCCTGTCTATCTTTTTCACTGTCCAGCTTTCACATCCATATGATATTATTGAAAATACCATGGCTTGAACAAGTCGAATCTTTGTATGGAGAGAGACATCTCTGCTCTTGAGAAACTTATCTAGGTCTTTCATAGCCATTCTGCCAAGAGCAATGCGTCGTCTGATTTCTTGACTGCTTGTTGCTTCTTTATTGATGATCCAAGTAGGTTAAAGTTGTTCACGATTTCAATTTCTTCTCCTTCAACGATGAACCTGTTGATTATGCCAGTTGTCATGATCTTTGTCTTCTTTACATTAAGGTGCAGGCCCATTTTGAGACTATGTTCTTTGATTGTGAGAAGCAAATGTTTCAGATCATCTTCACTTTCAGCCAGTAATGTGGTATCATCAGCATAGCGAAGGTTGTTGATCAGTCTTCCACCAATCTTCACACCTCTGTTGTCTTCATACAATCCTGCTTCTCTGGTGATTTGTTCTGCATATAAATTAAACAGGTAGGGGGAAAGTATGCAGCCTTGCCTCACACCTTTGCTTATTTTAAACCATTCTGTTTCTCCTTGTTCCGTTCGAACTGTTGCTTCTTGATCAATGTACAGATTGTGCAAGAGAACAATCAGGTGTTCTGGTATACCCATGCTTCTTAATGTGGCCCAGAGTTTCTCATGGTTTACACAGTCAAAAGCCTTGCTATAGTCGATAAAGCACAAATAGATATCCTTTTGGTATTCTTTAGTCTTTTCAAGGATCCATCTCACATCCGCAATGATGCCTCTCGTTCCTCGCCCTTTCCTGAACCCTGCTTGCACTTCAGGGAGTTCTTGTTCCAGGTATGGTTGTAGTCTCTTTTGAATAATCTTCAGTAGAATCTTGCTGGCATGTGGGATCAGAGCGATTGTCCGATAATTTCCACAGTCATTTGGATCACCTTTCTTTAGTATTGGTATAAACACAGATCTTTTCCAATCAGTTGGCCATGATGTTGTGTCCATATTTCTTGGCAGAGCCTTGTAAGTACGGTAACAGCTGCATCAGATTGCTGTAATACTTCTATGGGAATGCTATCAATGCCTGGTGCTTTGTTCTTTGATAAGGCTTTCAATGCTGCTTTAACTTCTTCTTTCATCACCAATGGTTCCCGATCATAAGGTACAGGTTGAAACGGCTGTTGGTCCACTTGATCTTTATCATATAAAAACTCCGTATATTCCTTCCACCTTTTCTTGATCTTCTCAGCATCATTCTACATAGAACCTTGAGCATCTTGTAACATTCCAATTCGAGGCTGGAACTTTTTCTTTAACTCTCGTAGCTTTAGGAAAGCCGATCTTGTTCTTCCTCTAAAGGTTTCTGCTTCCATTTCCTTGCATGCATCGTTGTAGTACTTTTCCTTGTCCTGTCTTGCTGCACGTTGGAAATCTCTGTTGAGTTCTGTTACTGTCTTTCTTTCTCCTCTGGCTTTAGCTTCTCTGTGTTTCTGGGCAATTTTCAGAGTTTCTTCCGTCATCCATTTTGGCCGTTTTTGCTTTTTCACCTTTTGTAGAGACTTCTCGCTTTCTTCCAACACAACCTTCTTGATGTCATTCCATAACTCTTCTGGAGTTCTGTCATTTGTATCTAAAGCAGCAAATCGATTTTGCAGGCAGTCTTTAAATTCCAGTGGTATATTCTCAATGTCATATTTTGCTGCATTCATGAGTGGTTTGCTCTTTTTCAACTTTAGCTTGAGTTTGCATATAGTAGTTGATGATCTGTACCACAGTCAGCTCCAGGTTTTGTCTTTGTTGATGTTATAGAACTTTTCCATCGTTGACTTCCACAGATATCGTCAATTTGATTTTTATACAATCCATTGGGTGAAGTCCATGTGTACAGTCGCCACTTGTGTTGATGGAAGAAGGTGTTTGAAATGAATAGATCGTTGGTCTTGCAGAATTCTATCAGTCTTTCTCCAACTTCAGTTCTGTTGCCAAGTCCATATTTTCCAACTACTTTGCCTTCTTCTTTGTTTCCAACTTTTGCATTCCAGTCACCCATGACTATCAGGATATCCTGTTTGCATGTTCTGTCAATTTCAGCTTGTACTTGTTCATAGAACAATTCAATTTCATTCTCTTCTGCAGCTGTTGTTGGGGCATATGCTTGAATTATAGTTGTGTTGATAGGCATTCCTCGTAGACGAATAGAGATTAAGTGTTCGCTGACTGCATTGTATTTCATTACAGTTCTTGCAAGTTTCTTCTTTATTATAAATGCAACACCATTTCTTCTTTGTCTTTCATTTCTAGCATAGTAGACCATGTGATCATCTGATGCAAAGTGCCCGATGCCAGTCCATTTCAGTTCGCTGACACCCAACAGATCAAGTTGTACACGTTCCATTTCATTCTTGACGACCTCCAACTTCCCTTGGTTCATGCTTCGTACGTTCCATGTTCCAATGCATAAGACATCATTTCATGCGCAGCTACATCAGCAGTTAGACATCCTGAGGGCTTTGATTCAACCACATCATAAATGCTGGCTTTACTCTGAAAAGTCTTCAGCTCTTCCCCAGTAGCTAGTTGAGTGCCTTCCGACCTGGGGGTCTCATCTTCCAGCACTATAGCACAATTTGTTTTGTTGTAACTATCCATTGGGTTTTCATGGCAAGATACAGAAGTAGATTGTCGGGCCTTTCTTCCACACAGTTTAAGTTTGGTGTTGTTGCCGTTGTCACAGAAATGTGATCCTCCGCCGTCAACACTAAGGATTTGTATAGATATTTAAATTGTTAAGGATACTTGCACCAATACAATTATAAATGACAAGTTTAAAGGACTTTGTTCACCTCAAGATTAATTAATTTCAGGGCCTTAATTAATCTATTCCTGATGAGGATAATCAGCTGAACCTGAAAGTGAATTTGGCCACCTATTTCCTTTTAATAGGTTTAAGAGCCTATAATCTAAGATTATGCCTGGAGTGGGTGAGTGGGAAGGAAAGAAACACAGTAAAAGCTGGCTTGCTACAGGTTGCCCTGGCCTGTGCTTTTAAGTAATCGCTTAACAATTTCCTGGGTGATTCACACTGCCCTTGGTTTGATAAATGGAGCCTTTCAAATTGCCCCTTTTATTTGTCACATGGCTTTAACACCTCTTTAAAAAACATTCACAGGTCTTGTGCCTTCTAACTGGAAGTTCTCTTTGTAAAGGTCTCTAGAAACAATTTTTTCTTTCTACTCAAGGAATAGTTACCCTATTCTACCTTCTATGATTTGATTTAAATGAAAAGATTTCTGGTGGTACTAAGCCCTGACTGACTTAAATTTACAGTGCATGGCAAAAGTATTCATCCCCTCTGGGTTTGTCCTGTTTTGTTGCTTTACAACCTGGAATTAAAATGGAGTTTTGGGGGTTAGCACCATGTGATATACACAACATGCCTACGACTTTGAAGGTGCAAAATATCATTTACTGTGACACAAACAATAATTAAGACAAAAAAATCTGAAAGCAGAGTGTGCATATGTATTCAACCACCAAAGTCAATACATTGTAGAGTCACCTTATGCTGCAATTACAGCTGCAAGTCTCTTGGGGTATGTCTCTATTAGCTTGGAACATCTAGCCACTGGGATTTTCACCCATTCCTTAAGGCAAAGGTTTTCCAACTCCTTCAAGTTAGATGGGTTGAATTGGTGTACAGCAATCTTCAAGTAATGCCACAGATTCTCAATTGGATTGAGGTCTGGGCTTTGACCAGGCCATTCCAAGACATTTAAATGTTCCCCTTTAAACCAGCTTTAGCAGTATGTTTAGGGTCATTGTCTTGCTGGAAGGTGAACTTTCATCCCAATATCAAATCTCTGGCAAACTGAAAAAGGTTTCCTCAAGAATTGCCCTGTATTTAGTGTCATCCATCGTTCCTTCAGTCCTGACCAGTTTTCCTGTCCCTGCCAATGAAATACATCCCCACAACATAATGCTGCCAGCACCATGTTTCACTGTGGGAATGGTATTCTCAGGCTGTTGAGAAGTGTTGGTTTTGCACCACACATGGAGTTTCCCATGATGGCCAAAAAGTTTAATTTTCGTCTCATCTGACCAGAGAACCTTCTTCCATGTGTTTGGGAGGGGGGCCTGCCACATGCTGTTGTGCAAATTCCAAATGTGTTTTCTTATTTCTTTTTTTAAGCAATGTTTTTTTTCTGGCCACTCTTCCATAAAGTCCCACTCTGTGAAGTGTATGGCTTAAAGTGGTCCTATGGACAGATACTCCTATCTCCGCTGTGGATTTTTGCAGCTCCTTCAGTGTTATCCTTGGTGTCTTTGTAACATCTCTGTGGGCGGCCTTCTCTTGTCAGGTTTGTAGTGGTGCCATATTCTTTTTATTTTGTTATAATGGATTTAATGGTGCTCCGTGGGAAATTCAAAATCTAGTATATTTTTTTATAACCCAACTCTGATCTATACTTCTCCACAACTTTGTCTCTGACCTGTTTGGAGTGCTCCTTGGTCTTCATGTTGCTTGCTTAATGGTGTTTAAGTCAGGGGCCTTTCAGAACAGATATATTTTTACAGGCATCATATGACAGATCATGTGACACTGACTGCACATAGGTGGACCCTAATCAACTAATTATGTGACTTCTGAAGTTAATTAGTTGGACCAGATCTTATTGAGGGTTTTCATAGCAAAAGGGTTGAATACATATGCACTCACAACTTTTACGTTTTTACTTGTTTTTTTTATATATACAAGGTATTTTATTGTCATTTCACTTCACCATTTTGGAATATATTGTTAGGTCCATTACCTAACATCCAAATGAACCTCCATTTTCATTCCAGGTTGTACGTAATGCGACAAAACAGGACAAAAACCAAGGGGATGAATACTTTCGCAAGGCACTGTAAATGAAAGCTCTCTGGTGATACTAATCCATGACTGACTTAACAAAAACACTGAATTCTAAAATACACAGATTTATCAGCTTTAACCAAAGAATTCCCTTTTCCCCAAGATTTAGAGAATTTCCCAGCAGGTAGATACTTAGAAGTGCAGATTTCTTTCCAGTAGTAGCAGTCCCTTTTGGTAGTCCTTCAAGTATGTGAATGATAACATCTTGAATCAACTAAGGGCTTCCATGGAAAAAGAAATACAGGAAGGAGGAGGAGATCTAGGTGATATTACCAGAAGAAAGGAATACACAGAAAAAGGAATAGCAGTTGAGGGGGAGATGGTGCTTAGAGATCTGGAACTGAAGAAGAGTGAGCAGAATAAAGGACAGGTCAACAAATCAACTGAAGAAGAGGAAGAAAGGGAGGAGAAAGACCTAGAGGTGGAGGAATTCAGGATCAAACTCCTAGTCCACATGGAAAAAGAAGAATATGCTGTGTTCCAGGCAAGGGATAGATTCGAAGTTAAATTTAACACCTAAGGTTAAAAGTATGATAATTAAGATGAACATGACCATATCCTGTATAAAGGGATCATTTATTGACATCACTGAAATGCATTGAATACAGTATTGTGCAGCTAAAATTATTACTGCAAGAACACAACCAACTAAAGTGCAGGGCCAGAAGTAAAAGAGAACAATAACAGTTCCTCCTTGGAAAAAGCACATTGAAGGAAAAATACAATCATTGCATGCATAGGTATCTCTGATAGACGAGTATCTAAAAGGATTAAGATTATCAAAGATATTGAGGAAGATCCAAGACATCAAGCTAAAGTATTTTGCATTAACAGAAGAAGACCAGAAATTTATATGGTCAAACAATAAATTGAAAGTAGCAGCAGAAGCACAAAAACTGTGAAGATATAAAGAAAACAGAAGATAAAGATATCAAAATAAATTATTTAGAGAGAACCCAAAACAGTTCTACATGGAATTGGGAAAGAGCATTAATATGGTAAAATTACTACCAACCCAAGCTGAAACAGAAACCTTTTGGAGAAGCCTATACAAAGACCCCATAGAACACAATCAAGAAGCAGAATGGTTACCTTGCATACAGGAACATTTAGAAAAATCAAATATCAAACCTATGGAATAGCCTGTAGTAACAACAAAAGAGCTAGAAAGTAGGTTAAAACAAGCTCCAAACAAGAGCAGCTCTGGCCGAGATGGAGTGACCAACATTTGGCTCAAAGTGTTAACCTCACTCCACCAAGACATGGCAAACTGCAAAAACCAATTGATCAAGAAGTCAAACTTAACACCACAATGGCTTATAACAGGAAGAACATTTCTCCTTCCAAAGGGGGACCAAGTAACATTCCCAAAAATTACAGACCAAAAACTTGTCTACCTACAATCTATAAGCTGTTCACTTCAATAGATGCAGTCAGAATATATGAACATATCAAGTCCAATAACATCATGGCAATAGAGCAAAAGAGCAATAAGAGGAGAGAATATGGAACCAAAGATCAGTTAATGTTAAATAAGGTCATCATGGCCAGTGCAAGAAAAGCAGAAATCTCAGTATAGAATGGATTGATTATAAGAAGCTTTTGAGAGAGTCCCATACTCTTGTATGGTAAGTTGCTTTGAGGTGTATAAGATAAATCCTGGTTTGATAGAGAACATTGTTCACCATGACTATGTGGCAGACCACACTCTTTTTGAAGCATGAAGATGGTCAGTACATTATTCCTAACATCAAGATCCAGAAAGGACTATTTCAGGGAGATTCCCTGTTGCTACTTCTGTTTTGTATGGTGCTTAATCCAATGAGTACTCTTTGGGATACAGATTTAGCCTGACTCCTAAAGATAACAACCCAGAGGTAATATTCCATTTATTATATGTAAATGACCTGAAGCTCTACAGTTCCAGTGACCAACAATTTGCAGATCAACACCATGTAGTGAAAAGATTTTCCGATGACTTCAGGATGACTTTTGGCATAAACATATGTGTTTAAGGCAACTTTTTTAGAGGGAAATTAAGCAAAATGGACAACATCTCCTTGACTGAGGGCTGTGACATCAAGGTGTGTATAAATTTTATTTATTTATTTATTACAGTCTCTTATATACCGCGCTATTCGGCATCAGTGCGGTTTACAAACAACAACATACACATCTCAATAACTGATTTGTGTTTACATTGAACAAGGTGCAAAAACTTGGATAACAAGGGGTAAACTATGTACATCTATGTGTCAGACCGGTGTCATCTTGCTGGATGTAGTCGAGATTGGCTGTGTGGTAGATTTTACTAAACTAAGTCAGCTAAGTGGTGGGTGAGGCTATTGAGGTGCTATCTAGGGAGAAATGCTGGAGGAAGAGATGGTGCTTCAATGCTTTTCTAAACTGCGAGAGATCTGGGATCGCTTGTATGCTGGGTGGTAGGGCATTCCAGTATCTTGGTGCGCAGAATTTGAAGGCCCTGTTCACGGTTGAACTTGTACATTGTGTTATTGCTTTAGGGACAATCAGCGTATTAACTGCTGTAGATCTTCTGGATCTATTGCGGGGTGTGGGCTGGATCAGCTCTGCCAGTGATGACGCTGAGAGCCCGATGATAGCCTTGAATGTTAACAGTAAGATTTTGTATGTGAGTCTGCCGCGTATTGGGAGCCAGTGTAGGTGTTTCAGGATGGGGGTCACATGGTCTTTCCTAGAAGCTCCATGGAGGACTCTTGCTGCAGCGTTCATCGCCAGTTGTAGAGGGTGCAGCGTGGTTTGAGGGAGTCCTTGCAGGACTGAGTTTGCATAGTCCAGATGTGGTATGATTAGCGCCTGATAGACTGTTCTGAAGTCGTCTGGTGTTAGCAAGGGTCTTAGGTGCCTGGGAGAACGGATTTTGTGATATACCGCTCTCACCGTGTTGCCTATGTGCTTCTTCATGTCTAGGCACTGATCAAGTGTTACTCCGAGGTACCTGATCGTGGATTTGGACTGGAGTTCTGCTTCGTCTACTTTTAGAGAGGGCGGCGTGGAGAAGTTTTGATTCCTGGTGATGAAAAGGACTTCTGTTTTTTTATGCTGAATTCAGAGGTTTTGGGTTTGTAGCCAGTTGGATACTGCGTTGAAGCAGTTTGTCAGTGGGGAGAGGTCTGGGTTTTCGGTCGAGAACGGCATGTATAGCAGTACGTCGTCCGCATATATAAAGCAGTTGACAACGAATGAATGGATCAGGTTGCAGATGGGCTGCATGTATATGTTAAACATCAAGGCGGAGAGGGAGGATCCCTGCGGGACACCTTGTTTGAGGTGGAAAGGCTCCGATGATGTGGACCCTGTTCGTACGTGCTACCATCTGTCAGAGAGGTAGGATTTGCACCAGTCTAGTGCTTTGTCTGTGATCCCCTTTTCTTTAAGGCGCTCAAGGAGAAGCTCATGGCTTACAGAATCGAACGCTGCCGCAATGTCCAGGAAGATGAGGACAAAACCTTGACGGATGTTGTCTATTTCTGCAATTATGCTACTGAGGAGTGTGGTGAGTAGTGTTTCGACCCCATGGGCCTCTCTGAAACCGTGTTGGCATGGGTCCAGTGGTGCAGAAGCATCTATGTGATCTTGAATTTGGCATTGAACTTCCTTTTCGATTACTTTCTCTAATAGGGGTATGCTCGATATCAGTCTGTATGAGTCGACCTTCTTGGGGTCCAGCTTGCTGTTTTTCAGCAGCGGTCTTATGGATGTCTGCTTGAGGGATTGTGGGAATGTGCCTGTTGCAAAGGATCGGTCCATGATCCTAGCTATAAAAGGGCTCCAGTAGGATCGTAGATCTCTAATCCAGAAGGCAGGGCAGGGGTCGGATTGAGCTGTGGTCATGTTAATTGCAGCAATGGTGTCTTCAATATGCTGGTTGGGTGGTGTGGAGAAAATGGCGAGCGGTGTTTTGTGGCTGGGCTCGAGTGATGTTCTAGGTGAGGAGGCCTTGTTAGTCTGACATAATTTGGATTGTAAGTAATCTGTGAATTCTTGGGGTGGATCTCGATTGGTTGTACTGCGGATGGTTCCTTTGTTAGGTTGTTAACTAGAGCGAAGAGGTCGTGCGGCTTGTTCAGTGAACGTTTTAGCGTGTCTGTGTGGAATTGTCTCATGTTCGTTGTTACTGCTTGTCGATGAGCTGCCAGTTGCTCGTTATAAGCTCTTTGGAGTATATCTTGGAGTAGAGGAAGGAACGATACTCAAGTAAAATTACTGAGAGAAAAGATCAGTAAAAAATCCTATAGAAGATTAAAATCATTATTGAAAGGTGCCTTAAGGGGAGGGAGAGATCCAAGATGGTCACAGGCAGTCATTTTTTACTGTGACCCTTTCCTCAGTGAGAAAGAGCAAAGCCAAAGTGATCAAGAAGCCCTGCTCTGCCCTGGTGACTTCTCCTTTACCTTTGTCCAAACCATTGGGTCCCTTTGTAACATGGTCACGGCAGCAGCCAGGAGAGACAGTAATTCAGAGCCCCATTGGCATCTCACTGGAGCTGGGACGTTTGGCGGCTAGCTCAGGGCTGGACATCTCTCTTATCAGTGGTGTCCCCCGAAGGTGGCTTTGCTGACAACATAGCCCTGGGAGCTTGACAGAGCCTCTTTCCTCCCAATTGAGTGAATTGGCTTCCACAGGAGGGGCGACCTCGGGGCTGAGTGGAGAGGAGCTTCAAGCTCTTTGAGTCAGTGTTTCAGCAACTTTTCACCTTGGAGTTTCATTGGAGGTACAGCTGAGGATTTGGCTGCATCAACAAGTCCAGCAATGGCGCAGTGTACGTAGAGGCCGGTACTACTACTACCACTATTAATCATTTATATAGTGCTACAAAGTTTATGCAGTGCTATACATATACATGTAGAAAGACGGTCCCTGCTCATTAGAGTTTACAATCTAAAAGACAATACAATACAATAGCTGAGAACAGGGGTACAAATAGGGAAGGGTAAGGAGGCACATGGAGAATAAGGGAACAGGATTCAAAAGCAGCCTCAAAGAGGTAAGCTTTTAGCATGGATTTGAAAATGGGCAGTTTGTTCCAGGCATTAAGAACAACAAGATGAAAGGATCAAAGTCTGGAGTTGCCAGTAGAGGAAAAAGGGCATAGAGAGAAGCAAGCCAGTAGAAGAGTAGAGATCATGAGGAAGGGTGTATGGAGAGAGGAGAGAAGAAAGGTAGTGAGGAGCAGTAGAATGAACGAATTTGTAGGTCAGAAGGAGATGTGTGAATTGGATATGGAAACGGAAGGGGAGCCAATAAAGTGACTTGAGAAGAGGAGTTATATGAGTATAGTGGAGCTGACAGAAGATTAGGCGCGCAGTTGAGTTCTGAACAGATTGAAGGGGAGAGAGATGACTCAGAGGGAGACCAGCAAGGATGAGATTGCAATAGTCTAACGGGAGGTGACTAAAGAATGAATAAGTGTCATAGTAGTGTGTTCAGAAAGGAAGGGGTGAATTTTGCTGTTATAGAGAAAGAAACAACAGGTTTTAGCAATCAGTTTGATGTGAGTGGAGAAGGAGAGGGAGAAGACCCCAAGGTTGCAGGCTGAGGAAACGGGAAGTAGAAGAGTGTTATCTACAGAGATAGAGAAAGGAGGAAGAGGAGAGGAGGGTTTAGGGGGAAAAATAAGAAGTTTGGTTTTGGCCATGTTCAATTTCAAATGGTGGTGTGATATCCAGGCAGTGATGTCAGATAGACAAGCACAGATTTGGGCCTGGAGTATTAGAGAAATATCAAGTGTAGAGACATAGATTTGAGAGTCATCAGCATAAAAATGGTACTGAAAGTCATGGGAGGAGATGAAAGCACCAAGGGATTGGGTATACAGAGAGAAAAGTAGAAGTCCCAGAACAGACCCTTGGGATACACCAACTGAAAGAGTGATGGGAGAGATAAGAAGAGAATCATGACAGCACAGAGCCCCTAAAACCAAGTGAAGACAATGTGTCAAAGAGAAGATAATGGTCAACAGTGTCAAAAGCAGCAGAAAGGTCAAAAAGAATGAGGACTGAGTAAAGACCTTTGGATTTACCCAGGAACAAGTCACTGGAGACTTTGACAAGTTGTTTCAGTAGAAAGGGACAAAAGCCAGATTAAAGTGGATCAAGAAGGGCTTGAGAGGAGAGAAGATCAAGGCAACAGCAGAGAACTGCACATTCAAGAAGTTTGGAAATGAAGGGAAGAAGGAAGATGTGTCGATAATTAGAAGGACAAGTAGGGTCAAGTGAAAGTTTCTTGAGGAGAGGTGTGACCAGAGCATGCTTGAAGTCTGCAGGGACAGTTGTAGTGGAGAGCTATAGGATGAGAATATGTGAGATACAACGGATGATAGAGGAGGAGATGGAGTTAAGGAAAAGTATGGGAATAGGATCTGAGGAACAGGTAGTGAGTTTAGAGAAGGAAAGATGAATGGTTTCATCTTCAGAGATCTTAGAAAAGGACAAAAGGGTAGCAGAGATTGAGGGGAAGAGTTGGTATTGAAAAGGGGATGAGGCTGATTTTGAGGGGAATTGGAGTGTAATCTTGTGGGCTCTGTCATGGAAATATTTGGCGAGGGTTTGGGCAAAAAGGAAAGGAGGGGTCAGAGGCAGAGGCGCTTCAGGAAAGAGTTGAGAGTTAAGACGAGACGGCGAGGGTCAGAGGCAAGAGAGTTAGCCAGATGGACATAGTAGTTTTGTTTAGCAAGTGTTATGGTTGACTGGAAGGAGGTAAACATGAATTTGAAGTGAAGAAAGTCAGAAAGGGTGCAGGATTTGAGCCAGATGCACTCAGCTGAGCAGGCACAGGAGTATAGATAACGGATAGGAGAAGACAGCCAAGGCTGAAGTATAGTGTGCCTCACAGGATGTGGCATGGGTAGAGCAAGAGCATCAAGAACAGAGGGCAGTGAAGTATTATAGGAAACTACAGCCTCATCAACAGTTTTAGAAGACAAGGTGGAGGAAAAAGGTGATGAGAAAGCCATTGGATCTATAGCATGAAGATTTCTAAAAAGGCAAGAGGAGACTGGGAGAGACTGAGGTGGGGAGTGATGAAGAGTGAAGCTTAGTAGGTGATGGTCTGATAAGGTGCGGAAATTAGAGGGTAAGCACTTAGAGAATAAAACAAGATCAAGACAATGACCATATTGGGTGAGTGGGAGCAGTAGAGCAAAGCTGGAGGTTGAATGAGGAGGCAAGAGAAAGGAGCTTAGAAGCATAGGGATCAAAAGGGTTATCAACATGAATATTAAAGTCACCGAGAATAAGGAAGGGAGAGGAAGAATCCAGAAAGAAGGAAAGCCATGAGTCAAAGTCAGTGAGAAAGGTAGAGGTGGATTTGTCAGGGGTCTATAAATAGCAGCTATCCGGAGAGATAAGTGATTAAAAAAGCAGATGGAATGGACTTCATAGGAGGAAAGGGAGTGAGACTAAGGTAGAAGGAGATTTGATAGGAAGGAGAAAGCAGAAAACCAATACCACCACCACGGCCAGTAGCACGAGGAGTGTGAGAGAATTGGTACAGGAGCAGTAGGAATCTCAGTAACTTTTTCTTTAGCCCGTCCTGATGTTTTCACCTTGGAAACAATCTGGTCAGCCATAGTGAAACTTGGGGAAACTTTGATACCCTAGGTTCATGCTTTGGCTACACAATATCAAGTTAACACAGCCCTCATACACAAGCAAGCGGATAAAATTTCCTCTTTACGGTCATTAAACTTTGAAGTTACAGACAAAGGTTTCCCGGTGAATGACTATGGTGATTCTCTTTGGAAAGACTCTTTGGCCATGAAGGCAAGAATTGAATCACTAGAAAACTTCTCTTGGGTCCAAAATTTGAGATTTATAAATTTTCCTAAGTCTGTTAGTGCCAAAGATATGTTTAAATCATATCTCACTGATGTTTTGGGGGACCCGGTAGAAGCCCATTCCCCCCATGACTAAGTTGTATTACCCACTGCTAAAAAATCTCAAGGTGGTAGGATAATACCTGGCGTTCAACAGGCAGACTCCCTTGATATATCTGCTATTCTAGAGTTTTCTGAGCCTGAATCTGTGGTACCTTCTACCCTGTTGGCTACCTTCAAGCTCTCTTCTGATCGTGACTGGTTTCTTAAAGTGTTTGTCTGTAAGTGGAGCATGCTGTTTAAGGGCTTGGCAGTACACACATGTTTTCCCTGATTTATCATGGGAAACTTAAAGGAGGAGAAAAGGAAACTCAAAAGAGGAGCTCCGGCCCAGAGTCCAGCAGTTGGAGCTCTATTCTTCCTTAATTTCTATGAGAATGCATGATTAAGTTACATTCTACTTCATTTTTTTTTTTTTGAGCTTTCCCAACTGCTGGCCTTTCTGAACAACCGTAGGTCTGTTGAGGTGGATCAACCCCTACTGTAATTATGTTTATTTGTTTAACGCTTCCCTATTTCTTTCATATTGGGCCTGATTCTATCCCGTATGGCTATCGCCTTTGTATGTCCGGTCTGAGCCGGACGTACAAAGGGGATCAGAATCACGATCAGGCCTGTATGTGCAGGCCGGGACTGCGATTCAGTCCCGGCCTGTACATACAGGCACTGCCTGAATAGCTCAGTCAGGCATTTAAATGGAGCCACGGTGCCATGGCATCCTGTTGCCATGGCACCATCACTCCATTTAAATGCTGCGATGTCGGCCGCCAGCAATTAGGGTTTCTTCCCCACAGCCCGACCCCCGATCCAGCCTCCTAAGAGCAGGGTCGGGCTGCAGGGAAGAAACCCTGCCCCCCCCCCCCCCCCAGTCCTTCCGCACCCTGACTTTAAAAAAAAAACAATGTCCAGGGAAGTTATTTCACCTCGGAGGTGGAATAACTTCCCTGGCCATTTGCCGGCCCTGGACATACAAGGCTAACATTAGAGTCGGCTCTGTATGTCCAGGGCCAGTGACTGCCCACTGCCCACCCATTCTCTGCCCCCAGGCCACCTCTTCCCTGCCCCCGACTAACTTCCCCACACAACCGGCAGGGAAGTTAGTTGGGGGCTGCCGCTAGCACGAATAGCGGGGATGGATGTCCTATTGGAATGTCCATCCCCACTATTCGTGTCTCAGAATAACCCCCATTGTGTATTGGTTCTTCTTTCCTAATGTTCTCTGCTTCTGCTATTGTGGGCTGTATAAGGGAGGCAGAAAAGACAGTTTATAACTGGGGGGGGGGGGGTTCAAAGTATTTTCAATGGTAATATTTGCAATTCTGTCTCCCTTAATTCTGTACAAGTATGTTGTATACTTGGAATTATTTGTAAAATGAGAAATATACATTTAAAAACGTGTCTTAACATCACGGATAGATACAAATCATCAATCAGCTGGCAATTCCTGTACTCTCATACAGCTTTGGGATTGTAGACTGGCTTCTTAAAGATCTTGAAAAACTGGATGTGCGAACAAGAAAACTCCTCCATGTCCATGAGGTAATTTACAAGAATTAGTGTATGCCAAGACTGTACATCCCTAGAGCTGAAGGAGTGTTAGGTTTCATAGATATTGATTACACATACAGAGCTACCATCATAGGCCTCCAGGCCTAATTAACAGCATCATCAGATCTAAATATGCAAAAAGTGCTGAAATATGAAAGTAAACATCCAGAATCTGTCTCCATCATCAAACTTGGACAAACGTTCCAATAACAGAAGGAATGAATAAGAATCCATAAGCACACAAAGAAAGGAAGCAACAGAATTTGCAAAACAAGAGAAAAAACTCTTTAGAGAATTAGATCAGCAAACGAGGAGAAACAAGTGGCAAATGTACAAATACTGTGGGAAATACAAAGTGTTACTCCAGGAACCCTTTGATCAAGAACGGACACATGAATGGTTAAGGAGAGGTGAATTGAAAATGCGGGATGAGAGACTGATAGTTGCAGTCCAGGACACCGGATTATGGGCAAGATGGTTTACAGTGAGCATTGAAGACTGGCAAAACAGACATATGTTGATTCTATAAGAAAGACCTGAAAACAGTGACTCACCTCATAGCTGCCTGTGAAGTTATGATGGTAGAAAATTCTATACAGAAAGGCACAAAAAAGTAGCACGACTCATACATTGGAAACTCTGTAAACACTACAAAACCACTGTGCCTGAAATGCACTGGGATCATGACCCTAAGAGAATTACAGAGAATGATCATCTGGGACATTCCCATTCCAATGGTTAAGAAATTGGATACAAGGAAATCTGACATAGTGGTAAAGGAGAAAAACACCAGAACAGCATTGATAACAGAGGTGTCGGTTCCAAACGGTTATTCTGTGAATTGCGTGGAGAGGCAGAAAATCCTGAAGTACCAAGAAATGCAGTCAAGCCAAGAAAATGTGACAGAAAGATATAGAAATATTTCCCATCATATAGGGAGCCACAGCTTGACAAACTACCCATACATGTTACATCTTAAGAACTCCAGAAGGAAATTCTCTTTGGCACGATGCCATAACTACGCCGAGAATTAGTAGTAAATTTGAGAGACTAAGGGGTATGTTTACTAAACCGCGGTAATCGTGAATAACGCGCGTAATGTACAATTAACGATTGTTCGCACGTCATAACGCGCGTTCTGACGTGCGAACGATCGTTAACCGTACATTACGCGCGTTAACTGCATTTAACGATCGTAAACCCCCGCGGCGCGTTAAAACAGCGCAGTGGGCGGAGAGAAGGGGTCAATGGGCGGAGAGTGGGCGGGGAGAGGCTCTCCTCACACTAACGCGCTGAATTTCAGAGCTCAATTCCAACGCGAATGAAAACCTGTCGTTAAAGGCATATTAAAGGGAAGAGAAAAAATTTCCGTCAGCAATGTACAGCAAAACCGGGGAAACCTACAAAACGTGAGCAGTGTGATACATGTGCACAGAACAAAATATCAAATAAAACGTTAAAATGACCACAAGAAAAATGGTAAAAATTAAAATTCAGCTGGGCAACAGTGATAGCAATGGGCAACAATAAAAAACACTCCCAGGAAAGCTCCAAAAAAAAGAAATGATGTTTGGAAGGGTCTACACTCCGTAGACCCTTTCAAAAATCATTTCATTTTATTGGAGCTTTCCTGGGAGTGTTTCTCAATGTTGCCCAATGATATCATTGTTGCCCAGCTTGGTTATGGGTGTTTGCCCCTTTTTTCGAGGTTTTTTGTATGGTTTCTTTGCACTTTTGTCTCCATACAAGGTAAATGAGCCCACAGTAAAATTGTGCAGAGCAGGGTTTCTGACTCGTCAGGCCAGTTTTCCTATCTCCAGGGACTGCACTGTCTCTGTGGCCACAGTGTGGTGCAACGGACACAGCCAGTGCCTGTAAGACCAGAGGGTCACAGGTTCAAACCCCAGCTGGAGCTCCTGCCAACCCAGTCCCCATAGTTTTACCCACCACTAAACAGTGATAGTAAAGACACTCCTTTATTGCAGAGAACATACGCATGGTTAATACGCCTATATTTTACCACACCAAACACAGACACCATAAACAGGCGCATTACCTAGAGCAGAGTCTCACAAATGAAGTCCTGGAGGGCCCCACACCATTCAGGTTCCATGCTGCCTCTAATAAAGATGCCTGTGCTGCATATCTATGCACCACCCCATGGTATGCAGATGTAGCTCATGCATATTTATGAGGGACAGCATGAAAACCCGAACAGTGTTTGGAACACCAGGACTGGAGTTGGGAAACTCTGCCGTAAAGCAGCAGCCAACAGGGCCAGACACACCCACACCCACACCCACAGGCCCCATTGGCCAATGCCTCCTGGAGAGGCAGGATATTGGGCCCTGCCTGTATCTCCCAATACTAGCAGTTGCATACCTTAGCAATGCCACCCTACACCTGGGTATATGGTACACAGCTATCAAACGTTTCCTCTGATAACTGGCAGATATCAATTCCTACGTTAAGCACATTTTGCTCATTGAGCTCCACCATAACAATCATTCTGATGTCTGCGGTGTGTGCTGCAGGTCTGGTCTCTGATAGTGTTTACCACCCTGGGGAGTGACCCCCAACAGTATTGCGTACCATATCCATGCCTGTACTGTGCCCAGGACTGGTGTGGTGGGTATGGCTGCTGAACACCTCTATAGTAGCACAATGCTGGCATAGGTGTGGGGGTGGCTGTCTGTCTATCCAGTGTGTGGTGGCTGCAAACACCTTCCACAGCCCACACTGCCAGCAATGTTGCCAGTATTGGGCTGCCAATGTGCATAATGAGGAGCAAGGTACCATGGATATAGGCCGGACAGGGTGGCCTGGCCAGGGTGCATCAGCACAGGGCATAGGGCACTGACTGGGACATTTTAGTGCCCAGCCACCACCTACACAGACAGGGTGACCTCAGTATGTCCTGCTGAGAGATCACTCTCACCCTGACTGTGCAGTGACCACAGCATGGCTAGGCACCCCCATAGTGCTATATAGTATTTCTTTCATGTGATAGATATGGGTTTCCTTTTGGGGTCCAGTCACTGATTTATCTGCTTGCTGTGTATGCTGACATCCCAGTTCTGGGTGCATGCATCTCCACTGGGCACATGCACTATTGACTAACTAGCAGACTGTTTGCAGCTGGTATGTGTCTTGATGGAGTGGCTTGCAGGGTGCAGCGGCTGATGGCTAGTAGCAGGAGAATATCAGATAGTGGTGGGGTGCAGCTTAGCATATCCAGGCCTAATGTCTGTCTGCTATTGTGTTATGGATGTGTACAGAGCTGCATTGACTGCCCTGTGGGGTGTCTGTTCCTCAGCAGGACCGGGGTTGCTGTTCCCCTCTACTGCCACCTTTGCAGGGAGGTAGAATGTGGATCTATTGTTAGGAGACCCTGTTTGTCACCCTTGGCCCTGAGGGGGGGGGGGTGGTACATGGGCCACCTAGGGGTCCATGGGGGCTACACCTGACTGAAACAGACAGATATCCAAGGTGTTTCTGCAGAAGCTACCTATCTCACACATTAACACTGCTTTGGACCTGCGCCATGGCCTCTTTGAGCTATGGATGGTGCTGTGGACCTGGTGCTGGGCGCCTCACTGCACCCTCAGGGTGAGCACAGTACCCGCACAATGTGACGGTGTGTAGCTAATCTGTGCCAGTACAACACACGGTCAGTACCCCCTACCAGGCCGAGGTGCTGTGGGGCTGCACATGGTCACTTCCCCCTACCAGGCCGAGGTGCTGTGGGGGTGCATTCCCCATGGTGTGTATCTGTGGACAGCTGATTTGCATGTGCAGTGCATCATGGGTGTGACTGGCACAATCCAACCCTGGGAAAATCCAGCACCTGCTCACAGGCTCTGATAAACCATAGGCCATCACACGTACATCTGTTAGCATAATGCATAGGTGCAAGACACCCTACAGAGTCTGTAATATAAGGTGCCCATGCTGGTAAAAACACACGTACCCACGCACGATTGTACGCACGCACCAACGCACGCAGCCACGCACGTGGCTACACACACTGCGAGGGTGTGTTTTTGACACCACTACTCAACGTAAAGAAAAACATGCCTCTTCATTCCTTACGTAATGTACAGGGTGATGCCTGGGCCAGCCTTCTGCGTTAGGCACACTGGGGACTCGAACCCATGCTGCCTGTAACAGCGGTCAGTACAGTAACCATTGTGCTACAGCTCTGTTTCAGTGATTTGTGTCTGTACGCCTTCTTACGATTAACGCGCAGTAACGCTCCACGGCGCCCTGTAACGCTCATTAGTTTTTGGAACGCGCGTTAGTGTTAACGATGTACCGCCCATGTCCTTATTTGGGGTTTCTGTCACTACCGCGGCTCCTAACGCGAATTGCACTAACGCAGTTTAGTAAACATACCCCTAAGATCATACTCCACATACTCTGGTTTAGAGTTGAGGTTCATGACTGTCATGGTATGCACAAAACTAACACACACAACTGCTGCTGAGAGCCAAATATAATAACCAAAAAATAAAGAATCACTCTCAATATTACACTCCAAAATTCTAAACCAAAAATTTACCAGTATCAAATAATAACTCTGGGCATAATGACCTCAGATGGCACAACCCCTCATGTAGTGAAATTCACCATAGGGTGTTGATAGACGCTCACATCACTGGTCAAGCCTCCTCCTAATACCTAACAATACTCACAAATACACACTATAATTTAAACAACCCCAATTCACCAATGGGAAAATCCTAACAAAATCTAAAGCCAAATACACACATTCACTCTCAAGACATCCTCTAACTAACACACTTCATTCATTCAACTTTTTTTAAAAAGCGTCTGTAATATTATATTACAGATGCTTTTTTCCCATTGGTGAATTGGGGTTGTTTAAATTATAGTGTGTATTTATGAGTATTGTTAGGTATTAGGAGGAGGCTTGACCAGTGATGTGAGCGTCTATCAACACCCTATGGTGAATTTCACTACATGAGGGGTTGTGCCATCTGAGGTCATTATGCCCAGAGTTATTATTTGATACTGGTAAATTTTTGGTTTAGAATTTTGGAGTGTAATATTGAGAATGGTTCTTTATTTTTTGATGCACAAAACTAACCCATTTGGAGAGACTTCCCCGCAGCAAGGTACTTCACAGAGCACAGAGGCAGCAGGGAACAAAGGGGCATACAAAGAAAGTAAGCAGCAGGGAACTGGGCAAAAGAGAGACAGACAAACCAAGGACCCGTTAATGGGTTACTGGGGATTTGGGATTGGCACAACTTGAGGGAGAGAGACCAAGAAGTGGGAATCAAAAGGGATCTTGGAAAGGAAGAAAAGAATACGTTTGAAAAGGCACAGGATATATTACTGTAGATCAAAAGATACTTAAATGGACAGACGGCAGTCAAGCCAAAAATTGCAAACCAAATTTCTCAGTCACCAACACAGGGCCAGCCCAAGGGTTTCTGCCACCAAAACCCCAGCCACCAGAAATCCCAGCCTTGCCACCCCCCCCCCCCCCAGCTGCTGCCAATTCCATCTAGGGAGGGGAAGGCAGGCAGTGGCAGTATTTCCAAAAGCAGCAGCTTTTTGCCACCGCTCTTGGAAATACTGCCGCTGCCCGCCTCCCCCCCCCCAAACTGAATCAGCAGCAGCTGGGGGACCGCTGCCCACCCAGGCTAGCCACCCTAGGAGGCCACCTAGCTCGCCTAATGGATGGACCAGCCTGCACCAACACCACACATAGTCCCAACACCAACAGACAATAAAGTCCCATCCTTATTTGTGATTTATAGCACTTGTAACTTGGCATGTTTAAAAAGTCCACCCTGCACATTGCTGATCTGTATGAACTATGTTATGGATGTGCAGGCACCAGAGCCGCCCAGGCCGTAACTACAAATGCTGCTGGAACGCCCCCATGGAAAAGTTCTTAGATTGACATACGCATCATGGAAATTTATTTATTTATTTAGACAGTTTTGTATACCGCCTTATCCTTCAATCAAAGCAGTCACAACACAATTGGGGGATACATTTAACACGCAGGGATATGAGACACATACACTAATACTTACAGGGAACATGGGCAATGGAGGGTTAAGTGGCTTGCCCAAGACCACAAGGAGCATCTGTGGGACTAGAAATCCCAGTCCTTCCAGCCCAAAGTTGCTGTGCCTCTAGTGGGATTTGAACCCCTGACCTTCCAGCCTGAAGTACCTTGCCCCAACCACTAGGCTACTCCTCCCTATGTGTGTCTTGCGGCCTTTCTAAGATCAGTTTTATACATGGATACAGCTTCCATGTTTTTATAGCTCCTCATCTATATTTAAAACTCAAATAGAGCTTTTGAAATAGCCCCCTTAGTATAACTGATTTACACAGGACTGAGTTGGGGTGCAAAGTTAAATCCTATGTAGAATTGTACTATCAGACTTAAAAGCACATGTTTACTAAAATGTGGTAAGTTTTTGCACTTACTATGTGCGAAAAGCAAAAATTACTATGCAGTAAGTTGAAAGGCTGTGTGCTAACTGTTGGGGGCATGCCCAGGACGTCCCCCTACAGTTACTCCACTAAAAGGTACTTCACTATGCTATAACTTCAGACGCAATTAATGTGGGTGCAACCAATGCCACCCATTGAGATGATCTTAAGTGCACCCACCCTAACAGCAATATTGACAATTAGCATGCAGTAATTACCCCTGCACTAACTGCAATATGCAGTAGACATCCCCTCTCCAGCCCTCATCCATTCATTCCCCACTGCGTTGTATGCTGAGCAGTTAGCATGGGAATTTTACCATGCTGTTTTAGTGCACAGTAGCTGTTACCACAATCCCGCACTAAAGTGCATGCTAACCATTATCACACATTAGTAAGCATGCCCCGCAGAAGATTTGTGTTTTTTTGCCCCAAATTTAATCTTGGCCCTTTCGATTAGTTTCTTAAAACAAATATTTATGATTGGCGTGTATTTGGAAGGCATCTATTACCAATCTTTAGTAAAATAAAGTTGTGCATGGTAAAAGCTTTATGCAATTAAACTACTGAATTTCAGTTTCATAGTTATTGTTGTGTCAAACGAAAGGAAGATTAATGGCAAGGGTTTATTTTTAACATTAACCTAACTCTACAAGCATTTTACCAGATCCTTCAGCTATGTACTCTTTGTAATCTGAACATTGGCACATTGTGTGCTGTCTTTTCAATGTCCTGGGGGAGTAATAGGACTTATGGTGTGCATTTCGGTTCCACGACTGCAAGCATATGGTATTCATTATCCACTACTGAAAACGTTCTAAAAACAGCAAGTACAAGAATGCAGACAAGAAATGTAACATACTGTGTCAGTTTTCCCTTTCTTTACTCTATTGAATAAACATTTCTAGTTATTTATCTTAATCCTTTTATAATCAGCCTGGTGGATTTCATTCTATGGAAAACACATTTATTCTATGATTTACGAATGTTTATAAGACTCAGCATTATAAGAAAAAATAAGCAAAAAAAAAGAGAAAAGAAAAGAAAAAGGTTGGAAAATTCATTCCAAAGAGCTGCATACAAAAACAAATGCATGATTTGAGGAATATTTTCCTGCTGTGACTGTCTCATTAGTAACATGTGAGAGCTCACAGTGCCAAATACCCTACAACCTTTTTCCTTTATCAACTCATTTTTAAGTATTGAGAGTTTTATTGCTGGCACCGGAATCACCACCAGGAGTACAATGGCAGTTTGTAATATACTTTACCTCGCATCAGATAGAACTGGAGACAACTTTAATATATTGACTTTCATTCCAAATTTTCCTTTCTGCATCTTTTTTTCCTCTTCAAACAATGGAAATCACTCTCTATAACAAGTTGTATTAAAAAAAAATTAATTAGGTACAATTTAAACAAAAGATTAAACTAGGTGCCATAGAACTCTTGCCATCTGGTTTACCCGCGGTAGCCCGCCTCCTCTGGTTGCACCTTCCCTTTCTGGCTCACCTATTCCCCTGGTCTCCTCCTTCCGCTATCTGGGTGTTTTCTTCGACTCTGATCTGTCCTTTCGGGATCATATTTCTCATATCTCCAAAACATCATTTTTCTTCCTTCGCCAAATTCGCGCTATCTGCCCCTTTCTCACTCCACAGGCACTCACTACCCTTCTCTTATCCCTGGTCATGTCCCGCATCGATTTCTGTAACTCTGTTCTGGTTGGTCTTTCTTCTTCACAACTCTATCGTTTACAACGTATCCAGAATACCACTGCTCGGCTTATTTCTCACTCTTCTCCTCGTGATCACGTTACACCTCTTCTGATTCACCTTCATTGGCTCCCTATTAAATTCTGCATTCACTTCAAACTCCTTTCACTTGTCCACCAGGTTCTGTATACTCACTCTCCCCAATACTTGGCTGACCTTATTCACTTTCACACCCCTACACGCACCTTACAATCACTGCATCTTAATTGCTTACATCTTCCCTCCCCTTCACGAGCCCATCTTCAGTCCACTCGCTCCTCTGCTTTCTTTTTCATCGGTCCCGCCCTTTAGAATTCTTTACTCTCCTCTATCCGGCTTGAACAACAGCACACCACCTTTAAGAGCAGTCTGAAAACCTATCTCTTTACTATTGCTTTTGACCTCTCCGCCACCCCCCCCCCCCCATATGACCCTGCTCTCCCTGTTCCCCCTCTTCCTCTCCTCCTCTCTTGTCTCATCGTAAGAATCCACTGCCTTGCTTTCCTATCCATTATTGTAACTTCCTTTCCACTCTCCGCCTTTGGCTCTCTGTATTTTTACTTAAATGTGAACTGCTTAGATATTATTGTTTAGCAGTATATAAAGCAAATAAACATAAACATAAACCAGATGACTGGCAGCAGCTGAGAAGTCCATTATAAAATTTGTACAATTCTATTTTTCTGATGCTGCAAGAAAATTTAACTATAAAATTAGATCTTAAATTATAACAAAATTTGGTGGTAAGACATGGCAGATGAGAGCTGCATGTTGGCTAAGTACGGGCCCTTAACAAAAGCACTCGCACACTTTTTTCACACCCAAATAGAAATAAAACTATAAACACTGAAATGATGGCAAAATCTTTGGCTGTAGCTTTATTCAAATCTCCAGGAATCAATACAATGGTATCTGAGCCCCATCATCTGGCAGCTTGGCCTTCCCCTTACTATGCTCCTGTGTATCTTCCCCTGCTGTCCCAATCTAATTCCCCCAATTTTTGCACTTCCACAGCCACACCTGACCACTTGACTAGTCGGTGCGGACTTAGCCTTAAGCGAGGTCTGTAAAAAATCCTGTGGAAGGCAACCACACCTACCCGCATAGCCTGTGGTGATGCCAGACCCTGCCCCCACAGCTTGCGGTGGTGACACCTGCTAGCCAGTTAGTCTTTGCAGCAAATCAGTATACTCAGTCCAATGCTCCTTCATCATTGGCTGATTCTGGGAGAAAGGCTGCACACCATCACCTTGTCCCCAGCTGTGACCACAAACCCTACTTCCCACTATGCCACAGAACCTCCCCCCCCCCCCCCAAATCAGAACCCAAAATACCACTGGGGTGGGAGGGAGGGAAAATGCACTTCACAGCACTGCTCCCTCTCCGCTAACCCACCCCCGCCAACTGCCTACCTCATGTCTGGTATGTCTCATACTCGTGCCCCTCTGTTCCCCTCCCCCTCCTGGGCTCGTCTGGCCATCCATTCACTGTTCCTTTGCCCCACCTCCATCAAGAACAGGCTGCTGCTTGGAATTGAGGTTCGGAAGTATTATATGGCCCTTGACTTAATCCACAGGCCCTCTTTATTAAATTTAAAAAAGCCAAGCTCCTAAGTTTAGAAACATAAGTTACATTCCTAAATTTGTCCCCTATTTTCAGCTTATGAGCCTAAGGGGGCTGTCTACTAAAATGTGGTACATTTTTGCATTTACCATGCTTAAATGCAAAAATTATTAAGCAGTAAGTGAAAACCCATGCAGTACAGTAACTGTTGGCAGCATGGCCCATTCAGTTAATGCACAGAGCAAGCATTCACTACACAGTACGTGCATTACAGATAATCTGCTATAATGCTATCTGTGATGCATTTACTGCAGAACCTGCATATCAAATGAACCATCCCAACATCACCACATACCATCTGCTACCCCCAATACCTCCTTCACATCACCAAATACCTCTTGACAACTCTCCCACAACATCTAAACATACCATTTGCCACTCCTAGATACCCCTCCCCCACTTAGTTAGCTACCACCCTCCCACCTACCCCCAACACCTCCTTGGCTTTTATCAGTGGTTTCCCTAGTATCTAGCAAGGAGCAAGAGCAAATCCCAGTTGCTCCTACTCCATTGGCAGCCATATTGACAAATGGTATACAGAACTTCTCCTAAGTGCATAACCCCTTTTGAATATCAGGCCCTATATCTTTAAAAACGTCCAAGCTTATCAAGCTAAACCATTTCCACATTCAGATATCTAGAGGGCAACTTACTCAGGTATCTGCTATCATAAAAAAATTGTCCCTCATTTTTGAATTGCTGCAGCAAGAGTTGGTCTGAAAATGTGCCTGCCTCTGCCCATAAACCTATGTGTGTGAGGAATAATTTTATAAACGTTTTTCCACATGCAAAGCCTATTCTACATGCATAAAAAGCATTTAATAAAATGCAATGTATGCACATAAATCTGTGTACCAACAAGATGGTACGTACTTATATGTGTGCCATATGTAGCATTCCTTGTGGCATAGCTTGTTAATGATACTGACAAGGAGTCTATCGCAACAAACTGTGTTAGAGGAAAAAGACCTCAGCCACCCCTTCTGTCAAAATCAACAGAAATGATGAGCAAGTCATATGGCAAGACTAAGACAGAAATCCTGCTGCAGCAATGCTCCAATCATGAACTGTACTCGTGATGACATCAGTGGTCAGAAAAAAACCTCTAGCAAAAAAGGAAGTTGAGCCAAAGTTCAAAACCTCAACAATCCATAAAACACACAGTGAGTCACTCCTAACAGTAATAGTCGCGGTCAGCAGAATGTTAAGCCCACAATAATCAAAAAACGGCAGCCAAAAACTCCTTGCAAAAACAGCAGCAAAATAGTAAGCCCAATAGGAGCTGGGCAAAAGATGTAGTTCAAACAGGGCAACAGCCTGAAGCTCCGACACCAGGTGTTTCGCCCATGCGGCTTCTTCAGGGAGCTCTTCAGAAAAAACCTTGCATAGCTATTCCACAATCAAAAGGAAGACTGCCAGAGCAAAAAGAAAGAAAAAAAGGAAAAAACAATATTCTCACATGTTACAAAAAAGGAGGAACAAAAATTAAGAAAACTGAGAGAAAAAATAACACAATAAAGCTAAAGCAGTAGAAAGAGACTAGGGGGTATGTTTACTAAACTCTCCTAATGTTACCGGCAGGGCCGGATTTACCTTGAGTGAGGCCCTATGCCAACAAAAATTGTGGGCCCCCAAAAAAATAAAAATGAGATCAACTTACCAAAACAGAAATGGCAATAGATGTATAGAATTGCCTGACATAAAGAGGCAATAGGGACAAAATCAGCATCAGAATTCAAGAAATACATTAAAAAAGACATATTCCAGTTAATAAATTCAAAATAAAAAGTATTTTTCTACCTTCTGTTTGGGCATTTTTTCAGTTGCAATTGCTCCAGTCACTTTCTTCTGGTTTCTTCGTGTCTTCTGCTAGCTATCCATTTGTCCTTTCTTCTCTTTTAGATGTTTTCCATTCTCTCTCTATTTCTGCTTTAACATACTGATTGTTTCCCTTTTGCTCTTTCCCCCAATTCTTTCCTTATTCCTTTATCATCCATTTAAATTTCACCCTTCCATTTTCAAGCCCCTCTTACTCTCCCAATACCCAGCTCATCATAGACTTTTCTTCCACACAAAATATTTTTCCCCTCTCCATTCTCATTCCCCATCCATTCTAGTCCTCCCCCAAAATCAGTTCCCTTATAGTTCTAGACCCACCCAGCATCCACTCCCTTCTAGTCCCATTCTCCCATGCCCCACATCAGCCCATTTCCAGTCCTATTCTAGCTCTTCATCAGCCCATTTCCAGTGCTAGCCTTCACATCACAGGCCATTTCCAGTCCTAGCCCCCACCCCCCACCATCACAGCCTATTTCCAGTCCTAGCCCCCACCATCACATCCCATTTGCAGTCAGAGTCCCCCTGCACCATCACAGCCCATTTGCAGTCCTAGTTCCCTCCCCCCACCATCACAGCCCATTTGCAGTCCAAGTTACCCCCCCATAGCCCTTTTCCGGTCCAGGTCCCCCCCATCACAACCCATTTCCAGTCCAAGTCCCCCCCCCCCCATAGCCCTTTTCCGGTCCAGGTCCCCCTCCCCATCACAACCCATTTCCAGTCCATGTCCCCCCCCCCCATCGCCCTTTTACAGTTCATGTCCCCCCCCATCACCTCCCAGTTGTTTGGAGTCCACGTGCCCCCCCTCCCTTTGCCCTTTTCCGGTCCAGGTCCCCCCCCCTTCACAACCCATTTCCAGTTAAAATCCCCCACCCCCCATAGCCCTTTTACAGTTCAGGTCCCCCCCCCATCACAGCCCATTTCTTTCCAGTCCAAGTCCCTCCCCCCATAGCCCTTTTCCGGTCCAGGTCCCCCCCCCCATCACAACCCATTTCCAGTCCAAGCCCTTTTAAAGTTCAGGTTCGCCCCCCCCCCATATCACATCCCATTACTTTCCAGTCCAAGTCCACCCCCCAGCCCGTTTCCGGCCCCGGGCCCCCCCCCATCACAACCCATTTCCAGTCCAAGTCCCCCCCCCATAGCCCTTTTACAGTTCAGGTTCCCCCCCCCCCATATCACAGCCCATTTCTTTCCAGTCCAAGTCCCCCCCCCCTAGCCCTTTTCCGGTCCAGGTCCCCCCCCCCAATCACAGCCCATGCAGTCCTTGGCCCCCCCGACCAGCACCGCGGCTGTCTGAGAGGCTTCAGAGGGAGCCGGGTAAGCTCGCGTGAGGCCCCGGCTCCCTCTGTACAGCCGCCAGCGTGAAGAGCCTTTTCCTTCACGCTGGCGGCTGTATCTGTGAAGCCGCGAATGCTGGGAAAGGTTAAAGGGCATTGCCTTTAACCTTTCACAGCAATCGCGGCTTTACAGATACAGCCGCCAGCGTGAAGGAAAAGGCTCTTCACGCTGGCGGCTGTACAGAGGGAGCCGGGGCCTCGCACGAGCTTACCCGGCTCCCTCTGAAGCCCTGCGGTGTGTGGGCCCTTGCCAGCTGTGGGCCCTACGCCATGGCGTACATGGCATATAGGTAAATCCGGCCCTGGTTACCGGCGCTAGTTCCAGCGTTACTGTGAGGAATGCCATATAAGGTAGTGGGCGTTCCGGTCTTAAGGTAGCAAGCGGGGGTTATCACACGATAGAGTGCGCCATGTCCGTTATTGCGCGATAGAGGGAGCCGTGGCACATTACCACGCGTTAACCTTAACTTCGCGCACTGACCTGCAATCATAGCAACAGAGGTGTAGCACACTGGTTAATGCAATGGCTGCTAAGACAGGGATCATGAGTTTGATCCCTCAGTGGGCTTAATGAATAAGGGTGGCCAAGGCAATTCCTTTTCCTGCTTGAAACATTCCAACAATCTGTGCTGCCAGCTAAAAATACCCGCACCCCAGTGCCATAACCTAATGCACCTTTTAGGGCGCACCAGAAGGCACATCATAAACCACCACGTCAGCCAAAGTGGGTCATAATGTGCCCCAGAGGGCGTGCCGAAATGTTGGCAACCCTCAAGGCACCATATCAGGCGCCCCATAAGCTGGCTGAATCTAAGGTGTGGCTAAAGATGCCCCAAGGATGTATAGGTGACTCAAGAAATGGTGCCCAAGGGCAGTAAGGTGCCCCAAGTTGAAAAGCAAGAAAGGTATGGGCCAAACACAGATGTAACCCTAACACTGCACCGAGCACCAAGGAAAGACAATGCACAAGTGATGGAAGGAAGTAGATCAGAGATGATGGACCAGACAAATCTGCATCCAGCCTATGTGGCAGCTGGTAAAGTGGACAAACATATCGGGGGCAGCTGTAGCGATGCACAGGGTGATGGTAATGTTCCGTGCAACAATGACAGTGTGTGGCAGAGGATGGGAAGACGTGTCCAGCAGAGGAGGTAGAGGTGGCAGGATAGGTGCAATGACAGAAGGACAGAGGAGTAGCAGTGCCATGCACAGCACACACAGGAGAGGCAACCAGGAAGAGCTGCTATGCAGAAACCTGTACCAGTGCAGGACATGGGGTAGCAGCCTTCACATCAGGGCAGGACGGCACACAGCTGGCAGACACACATAGATGGACAGAAGGACGGTTGGCAACTGTGAAAAGGGTACAATGTGCCAACAGCACAGATCTGCCTGTTACAGGAATGAAAAGTAGCTGTGCAGGACAGGCATACAAATGAAAGAGAACAGATAGGAATCAAACCTATGACCATTAGCACAAAAGTCAACACACAAACCGGTAGGCTACACCACCAATGTGAGGTCATTAGCAAAGGCTGCATACAAAAACACTGCAGGGCATCACACAAAAAGCCTGCTGTCTGCCAGGATAGGGCAACCTCCAACAGTAACCATGATGGAATGCACATGCAGATCTGGTGTGTACAGCTCAGATCACAGTCTGTAATTGGAACGAGAGCCATATAGAACTACATGCACACACACAATGAAATGTTATGCAGTGGATACAGCATGCAAAAGAGGAAAGAACCTAAACCCAAAGGACGGCAGGGGATGCTCTGTGGAGCAGGGCAAAATAGGGAACAGAACAGGAGCATGAGCATGAGCATGTGAGAATTGAACCTGCAAACAGGTGTGGCCCAGACCAGCTGAACCACAGCAATGCCAATCCCCCAAGTGGACTGCCTTTGTGAACACTACAAAGAAAGAGACATATGTAACAGCTAATATGTGATGGATAGGCAGCACAAAGGGCACACTGGTGTACAGTGAAGAGATGGAAGTGTGTGTGAATAGATGACGAACCTGCAGGCAGCTCATGGTCAGGTTAGCACAACCCAAAAAAAAAAAATGAAACCCCATGTGGGAATCAAACTTGCAACCTATGGTGTTCCAACACATGTCCATAACCACTATCCCAAAAAACCACAGCAAGCATAATGCAAAGATATTACCTCAAAGGGAATGTGTGTATGGGAACCCATAACACCCAGTGATGTGGCAGACGGCTGGCAGATAGACAGCTGGCACCGCACAAGGATGTGAGCACAGGTGGGCCATGTACATGACCAGGAAATCACTAAATACATGTGTCAGTGTGGTCAAGCAGCAGCAGAGACAAATGTACATCCAACACATATTTTTATTTTGGTTAATCAGCAGAGATAGCGTAGATACCGACTTTCATAATATCAAGGTGATTGGATAACAGGGAAAAAAGTGAAAATACATTTTGCAGGGCAGCAACCCACATGTCACAGAAAAGTCACTGGCCCATCTACAGATGATGGGCAGGAGAGATAATGTGCATTAGGTGCATGCTGTGCAGTATGCATTAGCCTCCCACATGCTGCTGCACGCCCCAAATGCATTAGTCACATATGTGTGCATGTAGACAGTAGGCGGTGCATGATGAGGGCCCAACACACATCAGTCATGATCTGTTCCTAAAAACATATCTGTCCGCCAACACAGGAGGCACAAAAATGAAACAGCATACGTTGTTAAAAGTAAGCAAGTGTAAACACAGATATCGAAATATATGTTACACCTGTCACATAATGCCTGATATAAGAATCAAAGCAGCACCAATGAAACCCAAAACAATCGTCAAATGCAAAATGAGGATATGCTAACAGGTACCAGAGGCACATGAACGCAGAGAATTCAAATGAAACAAACCACTGAAACATGCAGAGATAGCACTATGCAGAAGGTCCCCTGCACTGGTTGGTGTGGATACAGTGTCTATACACATATATCACAGTACATGGAATGCACAAATGAAGGAAGAAAATGGACACCCACACTGCTACACTCCAAATATAATGGGGCAATGTGAGTGCCGGAACCTCAGGGGATAAATAGGACTGTGCAGACATGCAATGCTAGGTTTGTAAATCAATGTAGAGCGACACGTCTGTACAGTAAACAAACACAATAACCTGTATATAGAGATTGAAAGAAAGGTCAATCATGTTTCACTAACCCACACAGAAGCCATATTGCCACATGCTGTGTTTCACCAACATAGTCAGTCACATGCACATGCACTGTGTACGTTGAAACATGATACAGTGATGCCACACATGCACTGTAACACCCTTGGTGAGTGCAAACATCAATCCAAGATGTTGGTGTGCAGTAAAGTGGTGTGGTGGCAAATACTGTGTCATGTCCAAGTGGAGGGTAGGTGGACATGGACAAGAGGACCTCTCAAATGTTCCCCCTGTGCCACACGCATGGCTGTATGTTCGTGTTGAACTAAACAGATGAGCATATCCTGCGTTCCAGGTCACACACATGGGCAAAACACAACAACACAATGTCAGATGGATGTACAACATAGAGTGACAATGTCAGTCCCTGCTGCACACGTAGGGACCAGTACACAGTGTCCACAGTGCAAAGGGTGTCTGCAACCCAACAAGTCCCGTTAAGAATGTCCTTGAAACCCTGGGCATGCATAGTCAAGTGTGACATCTCAATATGCCACAGTACTGGAAAGGTCATGTGTGTCTCCTGCGATGAACACGACACCCAGCCAGAGCACGGCAGCAACGATGTGTTGGACAGGCCTGTCATGCTCAAAGTAGCAGTCCAACAATAATGTCCATCCTAGACATGTGTCCCACTCGCAGAAGTCAAACATCCTATGGCACCATTTCCCAGGGATAGTTCCATGGTGTTGTTGTGTCCTCTAACAGGTGGGTTATGGTGACAGCGGATGCACTGTAGTAGATGTGCTGTGTGTGTTTTCTGCCCTGTGTCAGAAGAGGAGAAACAATGTATGGGTATGCTGCTTGCAACATTAGGCTAAATTGCAGAGAGTCAAACATCAATATGTATGTAATGAAACATCACACAGGCAAACATAACATGATCACAACACAGAACACAGTGCATGTTGTGGACATTTGGAATTGGAACCGCAGACGAGGGTGTCACATGGATGTGGTCATGTCCATGCCCATGTTACACAGGTGTTTCACAGCTCCACCCCATGTGCATCAGCGTTGGTGTACAGAGACTCAACATGAAAGGTCCATGAAACAAACAGCAAATCATTAACATGTAAAGGCTGATGTCATTCCCAAAAGACCCAAGGTGCAACCTACCATGTGTTTGCAGCAAGTGTCTGCTCGGGATCCTCTGAGGCTGTCAAAGGCCACAACACGTCACAGTGAAGGGAGAAGATGTCATCGAAATGTGTAGAATTACTATGTCCCCATATCCAGCCACTGTTGATGCATGTACACATTATGGCGATATCTGTGATACATAAATGCTGTTGTGCAGTGGTCTGTCAGCACACAAGAGATAGGTCAGCTCACAACACACAACACATGGCCACAATGTTCACAAGGTTAACAGCAGTAAGGTAGAGATAGCACAGTCACCACCGCTCCACAGGTGTACAGACCCCTCGCACCACATGATAATGCAAAATACCTGCAGACTGTATCATCACACAGCCAACCCAAACACACACACACACACAAACACACACACTATGCTAAGGTGAATGTGCCACCAGTAGCATACGGCTTGTATGTGCACAATTGGAGATTAGTGGATATAAAGGCTCGTCAAATGCAATGATACACTGCTGTTGGTTGATGCTACAATGTCAGGGAAGGGTGTATGTGCAGCCCACCACCAGGACACCTAGGACCTGCAGACACACGCAGCTCTGTTGGATGTGTCCCAGAGACAGTGCTGGAGACGACAAATTGGCCAGGCATACATGTGGATATGTGTGCCAACAGCAACATATGGGGTTTGGGGGGCAGCGCAAAGAGGTGAACAACAACATATGTGCACTATGACAGATTACCTCAGACATGTGCTCCCCCTGATTGCTCTCACAGACAAATTACCTGTAGGTCCATCTACCCCAGATTACTGCATGTTGAATGACGTACAGTCAGCTGGCACTGCACTACAGCACCAGGAGGGTCACCAAGGATGTCCTGTGGTTTGGGAAACACAAGATAAACATACATATGTCATGTTGGAGCTAGGCAACACACACAGCACACAGAGCCACCAAAATGGTAAAGGGGATGGAAGGATACTCCTATGAAGAAAGGATAAAAAGGTTAGGGCTCTTTAACCTGGAAAAGAGACGGCTGAGGGGAGATATGATAGAAGTCTATAAATTAATGAACGGAGTGGAACGGGTAAACGTAGATCGATTGTTTACGTTATCAGAATATAGAAAGACTAGGGGACATGCAATGAAGCTACAGGGTAAACTATTTAAGACTAATAAAAGAAAATATTTTTTCACTCAATGTGTAATCAAACTCTGGAATTTGTTACTGGAGGATGTAGTAAAGGCTGTTAGTGTAGCTGGGTTTAAAAAAGGTTTGGACAAGTTCCTGGAGGAAAGGTCCATAAACCATTATTAAGAAGTGACCGAAGATATCAATGCTTGACCCAGTACAAGCATTGTGGAACTTGTGTCTCTTGGGGAAACTGCTAGGTACATATGACCTAGATTGGCCACTGTTGGAAACAGAATACTGGGCTTGATGGACCTTGGTCTGACCCAGTATGGCATATCTTATGTTCTTATGTTCTTACTTCACCTTCACGTTCTTAGCTCTCATACCCCCCAAGATCCTTTAAAGACTGGCTGTTCTCCATCACACTGTACCGACTCAAATCATGCTAAAGTTCTCACTGAAGTGTGTGTGGCAGAATACAAGGGCCCTTACTCTGTCCGTCCCCATCCTGACCTCACTGCTGCCCCCAAAACTGTTGAACACAACCGTCTCCTCCCTACTGTGTGCCTGCTAGTCTCTAAGGCCTCTGTACTATCCTGCGCCCCCCATATCTCTCGCACTGCCCCTTAAGTGTGGGTTCTGGTGGCTCCATGTCCTCTGCTACCCTGCTGCCAGCTCCTGTACCACAGGGATATATCCAGGGGCTTCTCCCTTTCCCTCTCCCGATATCCAGTTCTGTGGTGTGGCTATCTCATCCCTTGACTTACATTACCAGCTGTGTGCTGATGAGCTGCAAATATATCTCCCCATGCCTGAGCTATTTCTGCCAAACCACACACTGATGTCTGCTTGCCACCTGACATTGCTGGCTGCATGTCACCCCACTGCGTGAAATTTACAATGGCAAAGAATGGATATCCCAGATTTCCACATAAACCCTACCCTCCCAGTACAGCGTCTGTGTGTGGGTAGCCACACCTTCCTTTCTCAAAAGTCCTCAATGTAGGGGTTGTCTTGGACTCCACATTCCTCCGCTCTACACATACCCAGCTTGTAGCTGAGGCTTGGGGTATCTTTCTAGATGACATCAGCTATATTTCCCCAGTCTCCCCTGAACACACAACTAAAACGCCAACCCACCCCTTAATCAGCTCCCGGCTTGCCTACTGTAATCTACATCTTGCTGAGCTCTCTTTGAATCATCTGTGTCTGCGTGGAAATATGCAACACTGCACTGCATGGCCAATCTACCGCCAGATGCATAATGGCAATGATACGCCCCCTGTCATGATACCTCACAGGCTCCCTATCCGCATCCATGTCAAGGCTCGCCTGCTGACCTATACATGCAGTCACACTGTGGCTTTGTAGTACCTTTCCTTGATGATCTCAAATACCACTAATACAACTACTACTGAGCATGTATATGGTGCTACCTGTCATATGTAGCACTATACCGAAACAAGTAACATACAGTCCCTGCTCAGCAGAGCATACAATCAAACCAAGCACCTCATATTACAAAATGTGAACCACACACGTCTAGGCAACTGGTCCCATCTATGGGCCGCTCACCTACTGCTGACCGCAGACTACACGCCTTTCACCTTGCTGCACCCAAAGGCTGGAACTAACTACCTGTGGCTGTACAGCAGCCCCTTTCCCAATCAGCTATAAATCATGTGTGACACCTTACCACCTCCAGACAGACCTTATCTGTTGCACTGTATGCCACCTACCTATACAGGGCATGTCCTTGCCCTGCTGGTGGGCAGCTGCCACTGCCTCCTCCGGCGCCGGCACCCCCTCCACCACCATGCTGACATGCCTTTATGCCGGTGGTGTGCAGTCCCATACCATCCAGTGTGCCGCTAGGCGGGTGCCTATGGTGTGGGGTCTGGGGTAGGGGTGCTGACATGGACATCAGCACATCCCCCCGGCACCGCATGCCAATGTTCTGTGCCCTTGGGGGTACCTGCTGGGTGCTATCTCCTGGGACACTGTGGGACGCACACTCGTGGCCATATTGGACCCTGGTCAGTTGCTGTCTTGCTGCTTTTCAGTTTCTGCATTCCTATGTGCCAGGTAGGCATCTGCCTAGTCCACACTGTGCCCCAGCTGGCCCACTGCATGTGCCACCTGCAGCCCCCTGTACCCCAGTTACACCATCATCATAGTGCCCTTTCCCATGTGCCCACTCTGCTGTTGCTGCACATGTGTAAGCCACAAAGGCAAGCTACCCCATACATACCACAGAAAACGCTCATCAGCACTATTTCTATATTGGCACATTCACTTTGTGGGGGGACTGTGAATTGACCCTTCCAAAAGTGAGCTCGTCCTTTTTCCTCTTTATAGGTTGTGTTCATTACCGCTTGTCATTATTTGTTCTATTGGCCAGCTCAGTGTTTTGGATTTCAATTTTGGTTCTGGTCATTATTTATGGTTTTTGCCTTTTTGGTAGCTGCACATGTATCACTACTATCACTTTTCAGGGTCTCCCTGCCTTTGCTGTATATTGCTGACTGAAATGGTTTCTCTGTCCTGCAAATGTGCCTAGCACGAGGTTTTCACTGGTGCTAATTTTCAGAGCTTCATTTCACGGTGTTAGTGTGCATGGAGCCTCTCCCCGCCCACTCTCCGCCCATTGACCCCTTCTCTCCGCCCATGGGGAGCCTTACTCCACCCTCTGGGAAGCCTTACTCCACCCTCTGCGCACCTTAACGATGACGCAGACATTATTGCACGATACGTGACGTTCTCGCACGGTAATTCGCCATTATCTCACGATAACGTCGCAGGTGCGCCGTTAGCACCATTTAGTAAACATACCCCTAAATGCATGCATCAACATGGATCTTGGAGCCTCTTTTATAAAGGCATACAAATGCCTATGTTAGAACATAACAACATAAGAAATGCTATACTGGGTCAGACTAAGGTCCATGAAGCCCAGTATCCTGTTTCTAACAGTAGCCAGTCCAGGTCAAGAGTACCTAGCAGTTTCCCAAAAAGACACACAGGGTTCATAATGCTTGTATTGGGGCAAGCAGTGGAATACATGTGTCCTTTTTATTAATAGTTTATGGACCTTTACTCCAGGAACTTGTCCAAACCCTTTTTAAAGCAAGCTACACTAACAGCTTTTAGTACATCCTCCAGAAACGAATTCCAGAGTTTGATTACGCATTCAATGAAAAAATATTTTCTTTTATTAGTCTTAAATAGGTTACATTGTAGCTTCATTGCATGTCCTCTAATCTTTCTACTATTTGATGCCGTAAAGGATAGATCTACGTTTACCTATTCCACTCCATTCATTAATTTATAGATCTCTATCATATCTCCCCTCAGCCGTCTCTTTTCCAAGTTGAAAAGCCCTAACCTTTTAAGCCTCTCATTATAGTGGTATCCTTCCAACACCTTTACCATTTTGGTGTCTCTTCTCTGTTCCTTTTCTAATTCTGCTATATCCTTTTTAAGATACCAGAATTGCACACAATATTCAAGGTGCGGTCGCACCATGGAACGATACAGAGGCATTATAATATCCTTTTTTCTATTCTCCATTCCTTTCCTTATGATTCCTAGCATTTTATTTGCCTTCTTGGCCGCCGCTGCACAAGGGGCAGATGGTTTCAATGTGTTATCCACAGTGACGCCTAAATCTTTTTCCTGGGTAGTGGTTCCTAATGTGGAACCTTGCATCGTGTAACCATAGTTTGGTTTATTCTTTCCTAGGTGCATAACTGCATTTTTCCACATTAAATTTCATCTGCCATTTGAACGTCCAGTCTTTCAATTTATCAAGGACCTCTTGCAATTTTTCACAATCTTGGGTTTTGACAACTTTGAATAATTTTGTGTCACCTGCAAATTTGATTACCTCACTTGTTATTCCCATTTACAGGTCATAAACAAATATGTTAAAAAGCAACGGACCCAGCAGAGATCTCGGGGGTACTCCACTATTCACCTTTCTCCATTGGGAAAACTGGCTATTCAGCCCTCCCCTCTTTTTTTTTATCTTTTAACCAGTTCTTAAGAACATAAGATATGCCATACTGGGTCAGACCAAGGTCCATCAAGCCCAGTATCCTGTTTCCAACAGTGGCCAATCTAGGTCATAAGTACCTAGCAGTTTCCCCAAAAGACTGTCAACACCTTCACTCACTCCCCAACCTTGTGGGCTGAGGAGGGAAAGGGCTTGTGTAGTTGTGGGGGCCCAAATGAATAATATGGGTGACAAGAAATTTATTTTTCAAAAGGATGTTTATTTTCCCCGCTCCGTGAGGCACACAGAAACAGAAAAGTCATTAACTCAGGATTCTGCAAACAGAGGGTTTTCCAATAAAGTGCTTTAACAAAACTTCTTCAGTAGAAAACACATTGCTTCATGTGTCTTTCTCCTGGTCATGTACAGGTGAGTGGATATAAAGTATAATGGTTCCCTTGAACAGTTAACTCACAGTCCAGGATACAGCCTATGCACAATAGCCTTTTCTTGCAATTACCCAATCACAGTCCTGGTGGGTAAATTTCAGCAATTCTGGCTCAACAATAAACAGAATTAAATTCAGGAATAATCACTCAAGCTTTGGTTTCCTTAGGCTTATCGATCAGTCCTATCGAGCAGTCCATCGGCTGATTGATTTCTCTCATCGGCAAAGGGACGTGGGGTAAAATCCTTTCTTCAGGATTGTTCCCTGCTTGAATATTGGCTGGTAATAAAATGTCTCTTTTATTCAATAGTTTTCTCAGCTCAGTTAGGAGGTATTCTGCTTGGCTGCTAGCAGGGGTTAGGGGCAAAGCTTGCTGTTGTTTAAACAGCTGATTAACAGGCTGTAATGAGGCAGCAGGGCTTTCCCTTATTAAACATTCTGGTCCCGAGGTGGAGAATCCCTGCCCCCACTGCTCTCTGCTATCGAGTGGAGGAATCTCACATCTGTTGGTAGCAGTCCTAGCTTTTAGCACAGCTTCAAAAGTAGGTCCTCCTAAACCTGGATAGTTTAATCTATCTGTAAACCCTTTTGCTGTGTTTATCTCCTCAGCTTCTCTATTAAGCACAGGAATTACAGGCTGAGTAAAAGTTGGTTTACAGGGAGAGCTTTCAGGGTAAAATAAACTCCCTTTATATTCCCTGAAACTGTCCTGTCCTCTGCACACAGGATTCTCTCTTTTTGGTTTATAAAAGTTTGCATAAGGATTAAGAACAGCAGATACCTTGTGTTGAGAGTGCTCAGGAACTATCTTGCCAGCATATCTTTCTCTCCATGGAAGGAAATTGCTTCTCAGAAACGTGAGCTTTTCTCCTGCTGAGGAATTAGCTTCCTTTCTGGTGCAGCTGGGCAGAGGTTGTGAAGTCAGGTCACAGGGTTCTGCAGTCAGAGGAACTTCCTGCCTTCCCAGTAGCTTCTGCTTACTCTCTCGTGGGTAAAAAGGAACTTCCTTTCTCCAACCACTCGCAGCATTCACTCCTTCATTCCTTTTCCATACGCTCTCAAATTGTCCTTTTTCTTCTTTGGTTATAGTTCTTCTCCTTCTTCTTCCACTCTCTCTCTCTCTCTCACTGTGTTCCCTCTCTTTGTTTAAGAAGGGACCCTTGCTCTGGGAAACCCGCCTCCTCCTAGGGCGTGCCCAATCCATGGGTTCACTTCTCTCCTCCTCTGAGGTGAACTGATTGGCTGCCTGCAGGCTATGCTGAGAGTGTGAATCTCTTCTTTTGCCTGCAGTACCGGACTCTACCAGGGGGTCACTATCGGTCTCCATGGCTTCGGTGCTTGGCACTGCGTCACAAGACACAGGTTCCACAACGCTTGTATTGCGTCAAGCAGTGATATCCTGGGTCCCTTTTAATAATAGTTTATGGACCTTTCCTCCAGGAACTTATCCAAACCTTTTTTATGTTCAAACTGTTTTATTCATTTGCAACAACCACATCCAAATAGAACAGTCAGTCAAATACAGAGATCCAGAAAGTGTTACACAGAGAGTACATTGGAACAAACCAGCAAAACTAACAAAGTCACTGGGAGGAGATAGCGCCATCACCCCAAAGCATATGGAACAGTGGCCCCTGAAGCAGGCCCCCACATCAACGGAGAGGGCAGCGGAAGGCAACCAAAACAGTGTTAAAAACAAGTCTAATGGCATCCCCCGTCCCGCCCACCTCTAACTAGGCATCTGCAGAGGGGCGAACCAAGTAAGTATACAATGCTGAGCAGAGGCGGAAACCCCTCTTTCCCTGGGCCCTCCACAGCAATCCCACAGCAATCGCACAAACATCTGGAACCATACATAGGGGGCAAACCTCCCCTGAGAAGCTTCCTCCCCCCCCCCACACTGCCTCCCCCCCCCCCCCAGTTGACCACTTGCGATAATGTTCCAACCCATCCCGGACAGACCTAGGGTGGACTCTTCTCCCAGGCCCATCCGCAAACCAGGATTAACAGGCAACACCTCCCTCAAGCATTCTCCAACATCCATACCCCTCCCCGTGCCTATCCCCCCTTCCCCCCATCCCCCCACCTGCCCCTTTCCAAACCTTTATTAAACCGAGCTATACTAACAGTTTTTGCTACATCCTCCGGTAATAAATTCCAGAGTTTGATTACACGTTGAGTGAAAAGATATTTTCTCTTATTAGTCTTAAATAGGTTACCCTGTAGCTTCATTGCATGTCACCTAGTCTTTCTATATTCTGATGACGTAAATAATCGATTGACGTTTACCCGTTCCACTCCATTCATTAATTTATAGACCTCTATCATATCTCCCCTCAGCCGTCTCTTTTCCAGGTTGAAGAGCCCTAACCTTTTTAGCCTCTCTTCATAGGAGTATCCTTCCATTCCATTTACCATTTCGGTGGCTCTTCTCTGTACCTTTTCTAATAATGCTATATCGTTTTTAAGATATGGCGACCAGAATTGCACACAATATTCAAGGTGCGGTTGCACCATAGAACAATACAGAAGCATTATAATATCCTTTGTTTTATTTTCCATTCCTTTCCTTATGATACCTAGCATTCTATTTGCTCTCTTGGCTGCCTCTGCACACTGGGCAGAGGGTTTTAACATATTATCCACAATGACGCATAAATCTTTTTCCTGGGTGGTGGTTCCCAATGTGGAATCTTGCATCGTGTAACCATAATTTGGGTTATTCTTTCCTAGGTGCATTACTTTGCACTTGCCCACATTAAATTTGATCTGCCATTTGGATGCCCAGTCTTCCAATTTATCAAAATCCTCTTGCAATGTTCCACAATCTGCTTGGGTTTTAACAACTTTAAATAGTTTTGTGTCTTCTGCAAATTTGATAGTCTCGCTCGTTATTCCCTTTTCCTGTTCATTTATGCATATGTTAAAGAGCAGCAGACCCAGCACAGACCCCTGGGGTACTCCACTATTCACCTTTCTCCATTGGGAAAATTGGCCATTTAGCCCTACCCTCTGCTTTCTATCTTTTAACCAGTTCCTGATCCATAATAGTACACTACCTCCTATCCCAAAAGTCTCTGATAAGGGACCTTGTCAAAGGCTTTCTGAAAATCTTTACAAAATATTTAATCCTAGAATCATTAGGAGAAAGGTTCATCCAGCATTGCTAAAACAACATTTTTTACCTCTTATAAACTGGACCATCAAAAATAGGACCACGCTTGCTGTATTCTCACAGCTAACTAGAGTCACTTCAGTTCACCTCTTTCAATAATCCATTCATATCAATAAACTGCAATATTCACACTATTGGTACGATTAATTCATATTCTGATTTTGCATATGCATCAGAGATATGTCTTCTTAATCCTACTCCTTCCAATCAGTCCTGCAGTTTTGGAAATAGCTCATCTCTTCAAGGCTCTGCAGAACGGTCTCCAAAACAGAAGGACCAATAAGGTGGCGTAATATTAATAAGATTAACCCTGATGCAAAATCAAAGCATGAATTCATGTTGGATCAATAGTGTGAATATAACTTAAAGACGTTTTGGGATTACAAGATAAGTAATTGAATTTTCATACTCTACTAAACTTGATAAAAACACTATAGCAATCTGCACACTAACTATAAATGGAAATTTACTGGTATGAATTAATTTTTGAAAGGGGTTACCTCAAGTGACATATCTGAATAATTTTGATTTTAGGAACTATTAAATATATTAACTGCATCAGAAAATCCTAAAATAAAGGACAAGGATGAAACTGATGATGATATCACACTAGTTAGTTATGACATATAGCAGGTATCTCTCATTTTGATGGTCCCCAAAAAACTAGCCCAATGTTTTCTAAGGAGTTCAAGCTTCTGTAGCATAGAACAATGAAACCAGGGCTTAATTTGTGCCAGAACGGGGTGGAACAGTGTTCTGGCACTTATTGAGGATGCAGAAGTATAGATTCCGTCATCCCACCTTCTCTGGGCTGCCGTGGCTGTATTAACACTTAACACAACTGCAGGAGCACTTACATTTGTCCCCGCAGCTGTGCTGTACTGAAGCAGCCTGGTCATGACATTTACAATAAAGCAAAATCAGCACTTCCTGCTTTACTAACAGTGCTGTGGCCGGGCTGCTTCAGTATAGCACAACCACGAGAGCAAACGAAAATGCTCCTGCAGCTGTTTTAAGTGTTAATAAGGCCGCGGGGGCACAGAACAGGCAGAGGAAGAGAGGAGGTAGCCGCAGCCATATTAACACTTAACACAGCCGTGGGGGCACTTTTGTTTATTCCCGTGGCTGTGATGTAGTGAAGCAGCCCAGCCATGGCACTTTTAGTAAAGCAGGAAGTGCTGATTTTGCTTTACTGTAAATGCCGTGGCCAGGCTGCTTCAGTACAGCACAGCCATGGGAACAAACAAAAGAACCGAGTTGAGACCTACTGGACTGGAAGAACAGGACCCCAATACTGAGTCCATAAGGTGTGAAATTGACGTGGCTGCAGGAAGGCTCAGAAATATGTTTATATGCTCACTAGATTAAATTTGCTCAAATTTCATTGACCAAATTCTAAGAAAACTGAAGTGCTATGGTCTCAGGACAACAAACCAGAATTCTGACTCCAAATCAAAAGTGTCATGGCTGATCGCTAAATTCACTTAGCCATGCATTATGCTGCTTATGCGCTGCTAGCTTTCATGTGTGTGTGTTTTCCGTTTCATTACAAGGAAGATATTGCTTTTCAGGTTTCATAGTATAGATTCTTATTACCCGACAGGAAGAAGAAGGAAAGGGAAGTGGTAATCTAGTAGTTCAAACATTGGACTGTGATGCCAAGATGCAATCTGAGTACGCAATACGTGCCTTCATGTGGGCTTCCTGGTCAACTCTTGCACTCATCTAGATTCCAATGTGGTATTAAATGAGAAACCATGAGTAGATCTTGTAAGCAGGTTGCACATGTACTTGCAGAGCTGGGATTTTGTTTTTGTTGTTTTATTATACAGTACATTGCTCTTTCATAATGGTAAAGCATGCCATTGCATCCAGAGAAGGGAAGCCACATTCAAAGCAAAAATAACCAATTACTCTACCAGTATGAGAATTCCTCACTTATAGTCTCTAACTTCCCATATTGCATTTTAAGTACATGTCATGTTTTTATATGTCGAAACCGGGTCTCAGACTTACAGGAGCTATGGTGTCAACTTTTTAACCAGGTGCTCCAATTTGCATCAATGACCCTTTTTTTTGATATTTTGTTGTTTTTCTTAATTTAATTTAAAGTAAAAATCTTTAAAAAAATAATAAATGAGTCAGGCTTATCAGGGACTCTTCAATTAAGATAAGCCTGACTCATTTATTATTTTTTTAAAGATTTTTACTTTAAATTAAATTAAGAAAAACAACAAAATATCAAAAAAAGGGTCATTGATGCAAATTGGAGCACCTGGTTAAAAAGTTGACACCATAGCTCCTGTAAGTCTGAGACCCGGTTTCGACATATAAAAACATGACATGTACTTAAAATGCAATATGGGAAGTTAGAGACTATAAGTGAGGAATTCTCATGCTGGTAGAGTAATTGGTTATTTTTGGTTCAACTGTGTTATTACTCTGAAAACACGACCATTTTGATTGTCAAACATTCAAAGCAAAGCAGTAAAGGCTATTCAGTTTAGGAAAACAATAGAAAATAGGGGCCCAATTCCATCCTGGACATCCCACTCTTCTGTGTTCCCAGTCGGAACCAGATGCACAGAGTTAGACGGGATCCTGATCCCGTGGGGCACAGGGGCGGCTCAAGGCAATCTGCTGCCTGAGGCGAAGGATGAGATGCGCCCCCCCCTGCCCCCCAAAGAGGGGGGCGGGGCTTTTTCAGAACTCCAATCAGGGACTGAACCAAACCTAAAAGCCGATTAGATTATATGGAGGAAATGCAAGATGTTTGCACACCAAGGAACTAAAAGAAAGAGAACCAACAGCACAGTTTATAAAACTAAATTATAACTCTTTTTTATTTTGTTGTTATAAACTGCATTATGATTCTTGCTTTTTCTTTTTCAACATATATTTTGCATCCACAGTGGGTGCAGTGTAGAACCAGGACATTCACCCAGAGAACTCAATATCTTAAAACAAAATCTGATTCTGATCATCAGACTAATAAAAACAACAACAAACATTCTCCAGTACCAGGCATATTGTGAACTAATACAAAACCCTACAACAAAGAGCACATCTACCATACCATACCATATCAGCACCAACTTCCAAAACTCACATAAGGAGCCCATCTAAAAAACGTCCCTGTAAATACTATAGTGGGCCCTGGAACATCCATGCACCTATTTGAAAAGCTGAACAAGTCAAATTAGTACAGTATACATCCCTATGTACAAACTCCATGTTAACAGAACATCTGGCCTCAGTCACACACTCAGAACACAGACCCTCATCAAGTACAGAATAAGTGACTACAATCTAAAGTAAAAATAAAAATATGTAGATAAAATTTAAACTAAAACCCCAAGAAGCCAGACTCCGCATGCAGTGTAACATCAGATAAATAAGAGATGCAGTTCCCCCATACTGTGTAAAATATAAAGATAGCACAAAGTCCAGTCATTAAAATGAAATAAAATTATTTTTTCTACCTTTGTTATCTGACCATTTTATTCTCTGATCATGCTGGTCCCGATCTGAGGCATCTGCTTTCCTGTCTTCTCTTAGCTCTCTTTCTGTGGTCTATGGTCCATCTGCCATTTCTTATCTCTTGTTTTGTTTTCTTCACTTCCTTCCATCAGCCCATTTCCAGTTCCAGTAACCCTCCCCAGTATCAGCCCCTATCCAGGTCTCCCCTCCCAGTACCTTCCAATGTCAACTGCCTTGCATTCCCACGACTGCCACTGGTGTCCATTCCCTTCCAGTCCCTCTCCTTCCCCATTGTCCAGCCCCTTCTAGTCCAAATACCATCCTAGGTTATCAGCTCATATCCACTCTCAGTGCCACCTCCTTCCCCAGTCAGCTCCCTTCCAGTTGCCCTACTCTCTGTCCATCCCCATTTGCACATGTCAGCTCCCTTTCAACCTCCTTTCCATTACCTAGCCATCTACCACTCCCATCCCCAAGTGTCAGCTCCCTTCCAGTCCCCATTCAGTACATCCTAGGTGTCAGCTCCATTCCAGCCCACTCCTTCCCCTGCCATATAAGCTCCTTTCCAGCCCCCTCCTTCCCCCATGCCAACTCCCTTCCTGCCCCCTCCTTCTCCTGGCAGACCCTCTCAGTATCCGCTCCCTTCCAGTCCTGTTCTCCCATCCCCCCGCATCAGCCCATTTGTAGCCCTAGCCCTTAGTTTTCTTCCAGAGTTAGCAGCACTCTCCTCCCCTCCCCCATTAGCCCATTTCCAGTCCTATCCCCCTTATCAGCCCACTCCAGTCCTAGCCCCCCAATCAGCCCATTACGTCCTAGCTCATTTCTAGTGCTAGCCCTCCATCAGCCCATTACCAGTCCTAACCCCCCAATAAGTCCATTTCCAGTCCTAGCCCCCCAATCAGCCCATTTCCTGTCCTAGCCCCCCTAATTAGCCCATTTCCAGGCCTAACATCACCAATCAGCACATTACTAGTCCTAGACCCCCTCACGATCAGCCTATTTCCATTCTTAACCCCCCATCAGCCCATTTCCAGTCCTAGCCCTCCCCCCGATCAACCTATCTCCATTCTTAACCCCCCATCAGCCCATTTCCAGTCCCAGTCCCCCCTCCCGATCAGCCTATTTCCATTCTTAACTCCCCATCAGCCCATTACTATTTCCAGTGCTACTCCCCCCAGCCCAGCCCCAGACCTTCTGAAGGGAAATTGAAAAAAAATGGTCGCAGAAGCTGCTGCCACTATTGCTGCAGCAGCATCAGAATGAAGTGTCCCATGGCCCCAGAAGAGCTCTGCCATTCTTTTTCCCCCACACTGCACCAGCTCAGCTTTGCAGAGCCGTGAAGGAAGTGCTTCTCTTTTCCGTGGCTCTGTTAAAGTTGAGCCCGCAGGTGCTGATGGGAAGCAGTCATTTCCTGTCTCACGCAGGAAATGTCTGTTTCCCATCAGTGGCGGGGGGGTCAACTTTAACAGAGGCACGGGAAAGGGAAACACTCCTTTCGCCGCACTGCAAAGCTGAGCCAGCACGGCGCGAGGGAAAAAGAATGGCAGGGCTCTTCCGGGGAGGCAGGGGGGCCGCGGGGCACTTCATTCTGCTCCTGCAGCAGCAGCAGCTTCTGCGACCATTTTTTTTTTTGTTTGTTTTTTTGATTTTGAATGCCGGGTGAGGCAGTCTTTTTTGGGGGCAATTTTTGCCACCTTCAAAAAGTTGCCGCCTGAGGCCACCGCCTCACTCAGCCTCATTATAGAGCCTCCCCTAGTGAGGCACATCTAGCCCCACAGGATCAGCTCATGTGCAGGCCGGGACCCCGATTCCAGTCAGCCTGCATGTACAGACCTAGCACAGCTAGCTCATTCAAGGCTCCTGAATGAATCCATGGTGCCATAGCGCCAAGTTGCCATGGCACAGCAGCTCCATTCAGGAGCTGTGATCCCTGGCCGCTGACCAGATGTTTCATTTCCCGCAGCCCGAACGCCGATCTGGCCTCCCAAGGCCAGGGTCGGGCTACAGGGAATCTCCTCCACCCCCTCCTACCTCCTCCACTGCCCAGGCCATCCATTCCCCACCAACTAGGTTATCTTATTCCACCTCAGAGGTGGAATAAGTTCCTCGTTCAGTCTGCTGGCCCTGAACATACAGGGCCGACATTGAAATTGGCCCTTTATGTCCAGGGCCATGGACTGCCCACTGCCTGCCCTAACTCCGCTCCCTTCCTGCCCCATTTAACCTCCCATACAACGCATGGAGAAGTTAGTCGGGGTCGGCAGAGGAGCTGAATAGTGGGGATAGACGTCCCAAAGGGACATCCACCACTATTCGTAGTTCGGAATGACCCCCTAGGTGAATGGGAGTTTAATTACGGGGGGGAGGGCAAATGGACACAATTTTCTTGTTTCTTTTTATAATTTTCTCTCGTTGTGCTTATATTGGGAACAGTAGTTTTGGAGGTGGAGAGAAAGGGGAGTCAGAGTCAAATGAGCAAAATGTATGAAGTCTTTTCCCCAAATAATGGGAGAAAGCCGTACACAGCTGGCTGCAGTGTAAGCTATTTTATATATGAAGGGTCTTGCAGTACTGTTCCTCATTCTGAAAGTGTTCACTTTTTATTATTTATGAATTTGATTTAAAGTGAGGGGAAATGGGAGTGCATCAAATGATATGGGGTGGTGGGAATAAAAGCAGTGATGGAATTCAAGAAAGCATGGGATGGGTACAGACAATCACTCGTATCAAAAGGATGGAATCAAAGCATGTGTAAATAACTTCAAAGAGAAGGGTAACTTGTCTGGAGTGGCAGATACATTCTTTAGCAAAGGTGTAGAGAGCAGTAACCTGCACAGAGCAGCAGGTGCAGCTCTACAACTCTAGTCACCTTACTGACAGACTGGATGGACTATTTTGGTCTTTATCTGCTGAAATTTAGTGCGTATTTTATTATGTTTGCTACCGCGGCTATGCTGTAGTGAAGAAGCCTGGCCGTGGCACTTTTAGTAAAGCAGGAAGTGCTTATTTTGCTTTACTGTAAATGCCACAGCCAGGCTGCTCCAGTACAGCACAGCCATGGAAGTAAACAAAAATGCTCCTGTGGCTGTGTTAACTTAGAAAAGGTTGGGAGAGGTAGGGAGGAGGTAGCTGGTTGCAAGCAATGTGATGGAGAGGCTAGGACTGGAAGAGGGCCAATGCTTGGAAGGGGTGCTGTGACTGGAAATCGGCTGATATTGGGGCTGGGGGAAATTGGAACTAGAAATAGACTAATATGGGGCTGGGGGGAAATGAGACTGGAAATAGGCTGACACTGGGGCTGGGGGGGACTGAGACCGGAAATGGGCTAATACTTTGGTTTGGGGATGACAGACTTGAAATGAGCTGATAATGGGGTTGGAGGGATGGCTGATACTGAGGCTAGGGGGGGAATGGGTGATGATGGGGGGACTGAGACTGGAAATGGACTGATACTGGAGTTGGGGGATGATAGACTGGAAATGGACTGATACTGGGGTTGGGGGGGGGACTGGAACTGAAAATGGGCTGATATTGGGGCTGGGCATGGAAATGGGCTTATTCTGGAAGGGGACTGGGACTTGAAGGGAACTTGAACTGCAAAGGGGCTAATTTTAAGGCTAGGGGGCCTGGTACTGAAAGGGGGCTAGTGTTGCTAAATGTTGGGGTCAGGGTGTGAAAAAGAAGGAGATGCTGGGGGAGCAGGCCTAGCCTAAGAAAATAGTTTATTCACCAATTCTGTAAACAAAAGTATACAAACCCTTATTTATTTATTTAGCTAAATTTATATACTGCAAATCTAAAAGTCTAAGCAGTTCACAAAAAACGACAAGGCCAATGAGGCTTTACATAGAACAAAAACGTAAAAGAAAATGTTAAATAAAACTACAATAGACAAAATATGAGAGCTAGTAATTATTGAGAAATAACTTCTGGCCCTGGCCACACCCCCACAGGTCACTTTTGGCCCCGCAGTTCCACTAATTTTTTGTCTACTAATTAAGCCCTGAATGAAACACAGCAGTTAAGGACTTGCTCCTTTCAAACTCCTTCTCTTTGTTCGCTACTCTCTAATCTCTATAAACTGCTCTCCTCATGGCCCCTCACACATGGTCCCAACATATCCAGTAACTCCCTTTCTTTTCCCCATTATCTGTAGTCCAGCATCTTCCTTCTTTTTATTTTACCCAGTACTCCAAAAGTCATAAGAACATAAGATAGCCCATACTGGATCAGACCAAATGTCCATCAAGTCCAGTATCCTGATTCCAACAGTGGATAAATCAGGTCACAAATACCTGTCAGATTCCCAAAAGGTAGACAGATTCCATGCTGCTTATCCCAGGGGTAGTCTTGAAGGACTACCAAAAGGGAATGCTACTGCTGGAAAGAAATCTGCACTTGTAAATATTTATCTGCTGGGAAATTATCTAAATCTTTGAGAAAGCGTAGTTACTCACCTGTAACAGGTGATCTCCGGGAACAGCAGGAATTAAGACTTCACATATGGGTATCGTCAGTACCGATGGAGCCTGCGCGGCAACGCTCCCCAGCGTCTAATAGGAAAGCTTTCGGGAGCATCCCACTGCGCTTGCGTCGCTGCCTTCCCGCCTTTCCAACTCTCCCTCTTCAGTTGAGTTTATAGCTGAGACCAAGGAGAGAAGGAGAGAAAGAGAGAGAGAGAGAGATAGACATCTCCAAGGGGAGGTGGGTGGTGGGTAGGTTGTGAAGACTTAATTCCTGCTGTTCCCGGAGATCACCTGTTACAGGTGAGTAACTGCGCTATCTCCAGGAACAAGCAGGAATGTAGTCTTCACATATGGGGACTCCCCAGCTGAGAGATGCCAGGGGGATGACCCCAGAATCTGCAAAACCCAGATTGAGGTGGGTCATGCTTCCACCCATGGATCTCTGGCATCGAAACCCGGGACGGCGGGTAGGAGTTGTTCTAAGTCTGAAAGAGATGCTGGAGAACAGCCTGGCCAAACGAGGCATCCCGACAGGTGTCCATGTCTAAGCAGTAGTGGGCTGTAAAGGTGTACAACAAAGCCCAAGTGGCTCCTCTACAAATGTCGTCAATGGACACAGAGCAAAGGTTAGCCATAGAGGCTGCCATTGCTCTCACATTGTGAGCTGTGACGTGACCTTTGAGAGAAAGTCCCTTACTCTCATATGCAAAGCATATGCAAGTCGCAATCCATTTAGATAAAGTTCACTTGGAAACTAGTAGTCCAAGATGATTAGAGTCAAAGGCAACAAAAAGCTGGGAAGACTTTCTATGTTGCTTAGTTCTCTGAAGGTAAAAAGCCAAACTCTTTTACAATCTAGAGTGTGTAGATTCCTTTCTGCATTGGAGGCATGAGGCCTAGGGAAGAATACAGGAAGGTAAACCGATTGGTTTAAATGAAAAGGCGAAACCACCTTTGGCATAAAGTGAGAGTGAGTCCTAAGGACTACTTTATCATGATGGAACCTTGTATAAGGAGGATCAGCCACTAAAGCCTGTAGCTCACTGATACATCTTGCAGAAGTGAGAGCAATTAGGAAGATAACTTTTCAAGAAAGAAACTTTAGAGAGTTAGTGGCTAAGGGTTCGAAGGGTGGTTTCATGAGCTGCCCAAGGACAAGATTCAAATCCCATGCCACGGCTGGTGGCTTAATGGGAGGTTTTGTTAAGAGTAGACCTCTCATAAATCTTGCTACAAGTGGTTGAGAGGAAACAGGTTGCCCATCCAAGGGTTTGTGGAAAGCTGCAATGGTACTAAGATAGATTCTTACTGAATTGGTCTTAAGACCAGAGGATGATAAATGGAGGAGATATTCCAGTGGCACTGAAAAGGGATTAAGTTCCTTTTTTGAACACCAAATAGAGAACCTTTTCCACTTAAATGTGTAGGTCTGTCTTGTGGAAGGTTTTCTTGAAGCCAAAAGGATATCCTTTACCTGTTGAGAAAGGTTGATATCCTGGAATTCTAGGATCTCAGGAGCCACGCCCTGAGGTGTAGAGACTGAGGATTCGGATGCAATAGCATCCCATTCTCTTGGGAAAGAAGATCTGGAGCACATCCCAACTCCAGAGGTTTGGCTTGAGAGAGACATAGAAGCAGAGGATACCACGTTTGTCGTGGCCAGCGTGGGGCTATGAGGATCATATGGCCCCTGTCTCTCTGAAGCTTGAACAGAGTTTTGGGAATGAGGGGAATGGGTGGGAAGGCATAGAGGAAGTCCTGACCCCAGTGGAGGTGGAAGGCATCCCTCGCCTGACAGTTCTGAGCCGTAAATCTGGAACAGAACCGGGGAAGTTTGGCATTCTGAGGACTTGCAAAGAGGTCTATATCTGGAGTTCCCTAGATATGACATATTCCAGCAATTTGCTCCGGATGAAGAGACCACTCATGTGGCAGCATTACTTGACTGAGTTTGTCTGCCAAGAGATTTCGCATGCCTGGATGATACAACGCTAGTAGGTGGATTTGAAGATCTCTGGCGAAAGCCCAGAGGCGTAGAGTCTCATTGCATAATGGTAGAGACCCCATCCCACCCTGTTTGTTCACATAGAACATGGCTACTTGATTGTCGGTCTGGACCAGAACTGTCTTGTAGCTGAGGTGGGCCTGAAATACTTGAAGAGCATAAAAGATGGCTCTGAGTTCCAGGAGGTTTATGTGAGGACAAGCGTCTTGCTTGGTCCAGAGACCCTGAGTGAAGAGGTTGTCCTAGTGAGCCCCCCAGCCCAACTTGGATGCATCTGTCGTCAAGGTGGCTTGGTGTAGTGGCTGCTGGAAGGGAGAGCCTACGAGAAGGTTTTCCAGCAATTGCCACCACAATAGGGACGAAATGAGACATGTTGAGTTTCTGATTTTGTCCGTCAAGCGACCAGAGGCCTGTGTCCACTGAGAGGATAGGGTCCACTGGGCTACTCGCATATGAAGGCGAGCATATGGAACCACATGGACAGTGGATGCCATATGCCCCAGCAGCTGAAGCATTTCTCAAGCAGTTAGCAGAGTTTTCATAGCTGCTTGAGATGCCAGCTGCAGTATTCGAAGACAACGTGGGTGAGGCAGGAAAGCCTTTGACTGCCCTGTGTCTAGTCGAGCCCCTATAAACTCTAGAGACTGAGAAGGGGTGAGATGAGATTTTGGGAGGTTTCTGACCAGTCCCAAGTACTGCAGGATTTGCATTGTGCGGGAAAGAGGAAAGCTGGCTTCTGGAGCTGTTGATGCCCGGATGAACCAGTCGTCTAAGTAGGGGAAAATGAATATCCCCCCAGAATTCTCAGGAATGCTGCTACCACATGCTATGCATTTTGTGAAGACTCTTGGGGAAGAAGCCAGTCCGTAGGGAAGAACCCTGTACTGGTCATGTCTTCCTTGAAAAAGGAATCTAAGAAACATCCTGTGATCTGTATGGATGAGAATATGCGTGTACACATCCTTTAGATCTAGAGAACATAGCCAATCCTGACTCTGAATGTAAGGAAGAAGTGTTCCGAGGGAGATCATCTTGAATTTTTCTCAGAATAGATACTTGTTCAACTCTCTGAGGTCCAGTATGGGTCTGTTTCCCCCTGTTTTCTTTGGGATGAGGAAGTAGGGGGAGTAGAAACCCATGCCCTGTTGGGATATAGGTACCTCTTCTATTGCCTCTTGAGCAAGTAGTGAGGTAACCTCCTGACACAAGAGAGTGGTGGAAGGGCCCTGAGAATTGAACTGTCTTGTGATGGTGGGAGGGGGCATACTGTGAAAATGGAGTTTATACCCCTCTCGTACAATGGAAAGAGTCCAGCTTTCTGATGTTATTTGTTGCCATATTCTGACAAAATGACAAAGTCTGCCAGGGATGGTGAGAGGTTCTGGACCCTTCAGGGGCAGGATGACCAAGTTATCTAGGAAGGAGTCAAAGCCCCTGAGGAGGCTGAGTCTGCTGAGCTGGTTGAGCTCTGGGGACTTGTGCCTTCCTTTGCTGTCTGAGCTGTTGTTGCCCCTTCTGGGGAATATGAACTGGACAGTGGACTGCCTGGGTGTAAGATGGGTAGAATTTATTTTTCTTGTTGAAAGAGGGTTTCTTGGTTGTCTTTTTCTTTGCTGGGTTGGCTGTAACCCTTGATAATCTGTTCAAGGTTGTATTTTCAGACTCAAGCTGATTAGCTTTGTCTTGCCAATCCTTGCCAAAGAGATTTTCTCCTGTGCAAGGAATGTTTCCCAGCTTATCTTGCACCCAATATTCTAAATCTGATGACTGAAGCCAGGCAATGCAACGTGCACCGATGGAAATAGCAGAGGTTCTGCTGATGCACTCAATGCAATCAAAGGTTGCACGATTCATGAACTTAGACACATTCTGGGCATGTTTAACCAGAGTGAGGAAGTCTATTATTTTATCATCTGGGAGAAGTGGAGCCATGAGCTCTAGATCCCTTGTAACCTCCTTAAGAAACATTCCCATGTAGAGAATGTAAGAGCTGATCCTGGCTGATAGCATCGAGGATTGAAAGCATCGACGCCCAAAGGCATCGAGTGTCCTCGCTTCACGGCCTGGAGGATTGGAAGAATTCGTTTTAGCACTCTTGATCCTACGCATCGCCGATTCTACTACCATTGAATGGTGTGGTAATTATGTCTTCTGAAAACCAGGACATTGCGGAACTCGGTACATGGTATCGAGTCTTCGAGAGTGTGGAGACACCATTAAAGGAGCTTCCCACATCCTTAACATGAGGTCATGCAGGATTCGATGAATGGGAAGAGTAGCTGCTTCTTTAGGAACTGCCAGGTCCTGAAGAATTTCTAATTCTTCTACTCTCAGTTCCTTCTCAGGGGTCACCGTGATTGAAAGTCCTCAGGCTACATCACATATGAAATCCTGAAAAGACATATCCTCTGGAGAAGACATCCTACGCTGAGAAGAAGGAGAGGGATCCTCTCGTAGAATCACCCTGGTACCAGGCGGAGTCTTCAGAGTCATTGGAATCGGAGGACTCAAAGTATCTCCCCGCCGGATGCTCTTGCATTGCTTGAAACCGGTATCAATCGAAGTCGGCATCGGACTGTCTCAATACCCGACCCTCGATACCGGATATTGATTCAAGAGCCGGCATGGGGGGAAGCACCTCGGTTAAAGCAGGTACGGTCGGTACAGGTACTGGTACCGATGACTGCGGAACCATCTGAAGCTGTCTTAGCAGTATTGATGCTGCTAAGAGAGCCGTTAGGCTGGGCTTGATGGCCAGGATGCGCTGATCCATAGCCCCTGCCAATGCCTGGATGTCAGTACCGGTGGAGCAGGCCATGACACCAGAGCATGGCACCAGGAGTTCTCCCAATGTGGAAGCTTCTGGAAGACCTGGGTTTAATTACCTGAGATCCATGGGAGGAAGATGAATCCCTCGAAAACGTTGATGCAACAAACATCACATCTGCGGCAAAGAGGGTGCCGAGTTTTGCAGCTCTGTTCTGCAGGCCCCTCTTGGTCATCTTTCTACAGAGGAGGCACTCTGATGGTAAACGGTCAGGACCTAAACATTTAAGACACCAGTCATGGGTGTCGGTAGCAGAAATGGTACCGCTACATTTTGAACATTTTTTGAAACCACTAGAGGGTTTCTCCATTTTAGAAGAAAAGAGGCCCTAGTGCCCAAAATAGCACCTGGCACCTAGAAGGGACAGACCCTCCAAAAAGAAGAATTATTTTTTTTCTTTTTTTTTTAGGAAAAGAAGTAGGGACTTCGGGTTTGGTAATGAGCTGACCGGTCGTGTGCTGATCAGCTCTGGGCTCCATACCCTGCCAGCAGCCTTAATTTTTTAGTGAATCGCAACTGAATGCCCCCTATCCCGGCACGGGGCAATAAGGAGAGTGGGCAGTCTGTCTTAGTGCCTTCTCCGAATAGCGTGGCGCCTCGGATGGCCGCGAAACCTTCGCGGAGAGACAAAGCCCGTGCTCCGGATCCAAAGATGGCGGAGGGGGCGCCCCGGAGCCCTGGATCAGATGGCGATCAGGGCATGGTGGAGGATGTGAGCGCGGCGGTCGTGCAGGCCCTCAATGGTCGCTTTCGGGAGCTGGGAGATCAGCTCCATTCGGTGGCCCAAAGCATTAACGAGTTCACGGACCGCATGGAGCATGCCGAAAACCGGATCTCAGGCCTGGAGGATGAGCAGCACTCTCTTGCAGCCCGGGTACAGGCTTTGGAGGCAACGGTGAAACAGCAAGGAGAGAAACTGGACGACCTCGAAAATCGGGGCATTAGGAAAAACCTCCGTTTTGTGGGAGTACCCGAAAATATTGCAGACGACGCTCTCTCTGCTTACCTGCTTGCCTGGATGTCCAAGATCTTGCCCGGTGAGATAGCACCAACTATCGCATTGGAGAGGGTACATCGGCTTGGCCCCAGGCGGGAGCAGGCCCGGCGGCCACGTGCAGTTATCGCCAGATTTTTAGACTACCGCCAGAAGGAGGCGATTTTAAGGGCAGCCCGCAGCCATTGGAGGCAGTCGGGAGATGGGGAACAGCTCTTGATTTTCCAAGATTACTCTGCGCTGGTTAGCCAGCAGTGCAAGGCCTTCTCCCCCATTTGTGTGCAGTTGGCGGGCAAAGGATTGCGCTTTTCGCTTCTCTACCCCGCCCGGCTGCGTGTGGAATATCAGGGGCAGGTGCACCTCTTGGGGACTCCCGCGGAGGCTGGTGCTTTCCTGGATCGATTGGCCGAGGCGGCGGCGGCCGCTCCTTGATACCGCGTGACAATATGGTTGCGAGAAGAAGCAGTTGGGGGAGAGGCCTTCCTTCCAAGAGTCTTCACGGTATGGCCTGCACTGCTCTAGGCGCTAGCTCCGGGACCTAGACCGCAGGCTCAGTCTGTTTGAGAACTCCTTCAATACTTGAGAACTATCTCACCGCCCAAACTTTTGGGAGGCTAGCTGAGGGCAGGAATTAGGGGAAGAAGACGATGCCTCCTTATGCCTTATGTTATGCCTTATGTTTTACCTTACGTTGCACATGTTGTTTCTTGTTTTTTGTATTATGTGCTGTTCTCTGTTTCTTGTTTCATTGGATATGCTTACTGTGATGGTTATTGGGGGGGGGGACAACGGGATTGCTACATGTGTTTTGCTTTTCCTTTACGCTGGGTACTGCCCTTCCCGGGTACCGGGCCCGACGGGATGGTGGGAGGCGGGGCCTGCGGGTATTGCATCAATGCTCCCACCATGAGTGCCCCGTGGCTGGCGCAAGCTCCAGGGTGTCTTGGCTTCCTGGGTTCCCACTTTTGGGATATATGTTATGGGCTCTACTACTTTGCCCCTGGCCTATCGGAGTATCTCTGGGGGGGGGGTTGTCAAAGGCTCTCCCTTACATAATGTTATTTTTTACCCCACACCTGCCGACATTGGAGTGGCCTCCTAATGTATTTCTTTTTGCTTTTTGTCTGCTTGCCTTGTGGGGAGGCCCAGGGGTATAGGCTGCATGGGGGGTGCAGGGCCAGGGAGGGGAGAGGGGCTCCCGTGGTACAGTACTGGGTTGCGTCGCAGAGTGTTGGGGGGGTGCGGACTGGAGTGGGGAGGACAGACCCCGCTTCTCCCGAATTGGCTACTTCTGCCCCCGGAGAGAGAAGGGGGGGAGGTTGAGGGATGCTCTTAGGGAAGGCGTGAGGGGGAGGGACTAAGTACTAGTCAAGGAGCTAGGGTTGTGAGTGTTCATTTGAATGCACTGGGGGGTGGCTGGGGAGGTATGGGCCCGTTACCAGTAGGAGTTGACCGACCAGGGTTCAGACTGGCCGGAGGGTACAGGGTTAGGAGAGTGGGAAGAGAGGAGAGTGGGGGTGGGGAACAGAGGTTGGAGGCAGTCTTAAAGTATGGATGTATGGGGTGTGGGGAGGGTTGGGGGGGATTGGGGAGGGTTGGGGACTCTTTTCTGATTTTGGGTGGGGAGAAGGCTCCTTGAACTTGGGGGTAGAGGGGAGGACTGAGGGAGGGTATGTGACTGGTTTCGAGGGCTTGCATGGGGTGCGCCGCGGATGTGAGTGTGTTTTGGAGTGGCTGTTGATTCTCTGGGTAGATGGCAAGCGGGGGGGGGGACCCTGGGCTGGGGGGGTTCTCGCCGCAATAAGAGGTTGAATGTCCATAGTGGGCGACCTTCTTCTTCGGTGAGGTGCAATGACTAGCGGCTTGAAGATTGCTTCCTGGAATGTCTGTGGTATAGGTTCCCCAATAAAGAGATATAAAATCATGCAGCAGCTCAAACGCCAGAAGATTGGGGTCGCAATGTTGCAAGAGACCCATCAGTCCGCAGTTGAGCATGCGAAGTTAGGCAACCGCTACATAGCCCGGGTGTATGGGGCCCTTGCAGTTGGAAAGAAGCGTGGGGTGGCTATATTAATAGCCAAGCCCGTGGGATCGCTTGAGGGGATTAGGGTTGTTTTAGGCTCTGTGTATGCGCCCAATGTATATGAGACCTGCTTTTACCGCACTCTCGAATGGTTACTGGCCACTGCTGATGGTTATCAGGTAATAGTGGGTGGGAACTTCAATACCGTATTGAACGATAGCATGGATAGGTCCGGGCAGGCAGGGGGAAGGGACCAAAGGGGTCAACGGAGGCTGCTGGGGATTTGTGAAGCGCATCAACTTTTAGATATTTGGAGAGTTTTGCATCCCGGGGAGAAGGCGTATACCCACTTGTCTCGAGCCCACAGCACTTGGTCACACATTGATTATTTTTTGATATCGGCCTCCTTGTTCAGCTGGGTGGTGGATGCGGCGGTTGGTCCCTCCATTATCTCAGATCATGCCATGATCACTCTGGTACTACGACATCGAACTCCGCTTGGTCACCGGTTCTGGCGTTACCCCTTGGAGTTAAGTGGGGATGTCAAATTTGCAGGGTTCCTTAAGGATCGGTGGAGAGACTATGAAGCTCTTAATGACAACCCGGGGACATCTCCGACCCTTCTGTGGGAGGCGGGTAAGGCGGTCATGCGGGGAGAGATTATTTATTTATTTATTTTATTTATTTATTTATCTATATTTTTCTATACCGCCCCTTCCAGCGATCAAGGGCGGTTTACAAGGAACATTTTAACAATTGTACACAGATGTATACATTTACATTGAACAATCAGATTCAACTATTTACAATGAACGGTTAAGTTTAACTATTTACATTGAACAAAACTTCAACTTCATGATGTATTAGTAATACAAACAACCATTAAATTATTTACATTGGATATTTACAGTGGTTGTGTGTTGTGTATATTTTGGAATTTATTTCCTTTTATGAGGTAAATCGGGGGTGTGTATGGGGTGTCAGACAGGGGGGGGGTGAGTTATTTAGTTTTGAGTAAGGGGGTTCGTGTGTGTAATACCATGGTTATGGAGGTGTTTTGGGGGAATATGGGATTTCAAAGTGTTCAGTAAAGAGGTAAGTTTTTAGCTCTTTCCTGAACTGATAGAGGTCATTTATGATGCGAAGGTCTATTGGGAGGTCATTCCAGAGCGTAGGGGCAGTGAATGTGAATGCTCTGGAGCTAGTGGTTTTCTTTGTCTTCCTGAAGGCTTTTGGTGTGATAAGGGAGTGGGCTTCGTTTTGTCTGTGTGATCTAGTTTTGTTTGGTGATTGCAGTAGTGTGGATAGGTGTGAGGGGGCTATGTCTTTTATGAGTTTAAAGGTTGTTAGGATAGTTTTGTATCTGATTCGGCTATTGATTGGGAGCCAGTGTAGTTCTAGCAGTATTGGGGTTACGTGGTCTGTTAGACGTGCTTTAGCTATTACTTTTGCACAGATGTTCTGAGCTCTTTGAAGAAGGTATGTGCTTTTTTGAGGGAGGCCTATTAATAGACTATTGCAGTAGTCAAAGTGGGGGGTGATTAGTGTATTTAATACAGATCTAAAATCTTGAGTTTCTAGGAGTGGCCTTAGGTGCTGAATAGTTTTTAGTTTGTAGTAGATGGTTTTTACGGTTTGTTTTATGTGTGGTAGCATGGTGAGTGTGTGATCTATTATCACACCTAAATATTTTACTTCTTTTCTAACAGGTATGGATGTTCTGTTAATTGTGATTGTTTCTGGGAAGGTGTTCTCTGTGGTTGATGACCTTGTTACGAACATTGCTTCCGTTTTTTTGAGGTTGATGCTGAGGTAGTTAGATTCTAACCAGGAGGAGGTCTCAGTCATACATTCTGATAGTGTGTCATATGAGGGGTTTTTAGCGGTTATAGGGATAGCGAGCATGATGTCGTCGGCGTATATAAAGTGGTTAATCCTGTGTTTTTTATATATTTGTTATTGGTTGTAGATACAGGTTAAATAGGAGGGCGGAGAGGGCTGATCCTTGGGGTATTCCTTGGCCTTGGGGGAATGGTTCTGATGCTTCTTGGTCAATTTGTACGCGTATTAGTCTGTTTGATATGTAGGACTTGAACCAATCAAGGACAGTCCCGCCTATTCCTAAGCTTTGTAGTCTGTTGATCAGTGTGGAGTGGTTAATGTTGTCAAAGGCGGCAGAAATATCTATGAATAGAAGTAGGAAGCCTTGGTTGTTGTCATCTGTACCTCTGATGAGGAAATCCATTAGGGTGATTAATAGAGTTTCTACTCCATGGAATGGGCGGAACCCAAATTGGTGTGAGTCAAGTGGTTTATGTTCATCAATGTGTTCTTGTAACTGTATTTGAATTGTTTTTTCTATTATTTTAGCTATAAATGGGATGCTGGCTATTATTAGTTATTATGGCTCCCAGCGGAAACGTCGGAACCACCGAATTCTTCTCTTGGAGCGCGAATTGGGTAAAGCGCAGAGGAGGCTAGCGGCAGATAGATCAGCTGCGAATGGGCGCCAGGTGCGGGAAATCCAGCAGGAGTTGGAGATGCTCCTTCACCAACGTGCCCAAAAATCCTTGATGTATTACAGATATCAGTTGTACCAACATGGGAATCGGGCCGGGAAGTTGCTGTCGGCGTTGGTGTGGCCGGCGGGAGGGGCCCGCCAAATAGGAGTGATTCGTCACCCGGACGGGTCTCTACGCAAAGACACTGCGGCGATCCAACAGGTTTTCTCAGAATATTATCGGCAGTTTTATGCCCGTGATGGGGAGGGAGTGGAGGAGGGTAAGGATTTTCTGGCGGGCTGCGCCTTACCAAAATTGACCGAGGAACAGGTGCAGGCCCTGAATGTGCCTATCTCCTTGAAGGAGGTACAGGACGGGATCCGGAATTTGAAAAATGGACGAGCTCCAGGCCTGGATGGCTTGCGGGGGGAGTTCTATAAGACTCTGGGGGAGGTTGTGGTGGCTCCTCTCGTGGGTTATTTTGAGGATTTGGTCAATAGGGATGGGTTCCCGTACGAGGCGAATAAGGCGCTGGTTACGGTTTTGCCAAAGCCGGGGAGGGACCCATTGGCTCCGGGTTCCTACAGACCCATTTCTCTCCTCAATGTTGATATTAAGATTCTCGCTAAGATTATGGCGGACAGGTTAGCACCCATTCTGCCGACTCTGATTCATAAGGACCAAGTGGGTTTCGTGCGGGGACGCCATGCAGCTTATAGTTTGCAGCGGCTTTTGATCTCTATGTGCGCGGGTAGGGCTACCATGATGAGGTCTATGCTTATAAGTTTCGACGCTGAGAAAGCATTTGACCGGGTCAACTGGGACTTTATGTATCAAGTGCTGGAGACTATGGGGTTCACGGGCTTCTATGTCCAGGTAGTTCGGCTTTTATATGCGGACCCGAAAGGGGCTATTCTGATAAATGGGACTGTGTCCGCTGAGTTTCCCATCCAGAAGGGGACCCGGCAGGGCTGCCCTTTGTCCCCTCTCCTGTTCATCTTGACTTTGGAGCCCTGCTGCAGAAGATTCGGGTTCATCCCCACTTTCGGGGTGTACAGGTGGGGGGGTCCGAGTTTCGTGTTGCCGCTTTTGCTGACGATCTCCTTGTGCATTTGGCAGACCCTCAGACGGGACTCCCGCATTTATTACAGCTTTTTTGTGATTATGGGGTACCTTCCGGGTTCCGTTTAAATCTGGACAAATCGGCAGCGATGTTGTTAGGTCCAGGAGTTCCGCAGGGTTGGCAGGGGGATTTCCCTCTAAAGTGGGAGCCGCAGCATTTCAAATATCTGGGGGTGTTCATTCCTGCCGATTTAGACGAGCTCTACCAGCTGAATGTTGACAAGTTGCTGAATGCCGTGGCCGTCAGCGTTGACAAGTGGCGGGACCTCCCATTATCCCTTGGTGGTCGTATCGCCTTATATAAGATGACATTGTTTCCTCGGGTCTTGTATTTGCTACAGACACTTCCATTGTTGCTGAAACGGTCGGACTTGAGAAAACTGGATGGTCTGGTAAACCGTTTGTTATGGAGGGGGCAGCGGCCTCGGGTGCGGGCGGAGGTCTTGCGGCAGCCTTGGTCTTCGGGGGGTATGGGGTTACCCGATCTACGCAAATATAACGTGGCCTGTCTGCTGCGGTATGTCCGGGACTGGTTATGGGACCTTGAGGTGTATACCCCATTGGGGCTGCTACAGGCGGCGGTGAAGCCTTTCCATTTGCGGTATCTCTTGCATGCTAGGAAGCCCTCCGGGCTGGACCGGGATTTTCGCGTCTTCATAATGGATCCGGTCCGAGCAGGGTGGCGCCATTTCTGCTCCAGCCAGCAGCTTCTTGCCTCTCATTCGCCCTATCTCCCTATTAGGGGTAATGGTGATTTCCTGCCTGGGCTGGAGTGTAGCTCTTTCACACGTTGGGCACAGCTGGGGATAGTTAACTTGGAACATGTGGTCTCGCCTGAGGGTACTCTGATGACATTCCCTGAGCTCTGTCGGCACTACCCCCTAGAGGGGCGAGATGTTTTTCCTTTTGTGCAGGTTCGGAGCTATCTCCGCACGGTACCCACTGAGGCCCTGAGGAGAGCGGTTAGTTCCCAGCTTGAGGTGACCCTGTTGGGGGGAGAGCTGGGGGTGAGAGTGGCTGGGTTACAGAAGCTATTATGGGGTTTGATACCGCCGATTGCTGTGGATGGCTTGGCGGAGGCCTGGACTAGGGAGCTGGGGGAAGAGGTGACGAGTGGTGGTCTGCTGGAAGGCCTGGCTGCTATTCCCAAGTTGTGTGTGATGGTGTCCCTTCGGGACATGCAATATAAACTGCTGCGCCGGCTCTATTACGCCCCTTTGCGAGCATGGAAGACTGGGATCGCTGGGTCTCACTGTTGCCCCCGTTGTGGGGAAGGGAGGGCTACGTTAGGGCATATGCTATGGGGATGTACACGGGTTAAAGCCTTCTGGAAGCTGGTTCAGGCCTATATAGCGGGATGTGTGGGCAGTTCGATATCCCTTACGGCGCTGGATGTGTGGGAGAGAGATTGGGAGGCACAGATGGGGCGAAGGGTTTGGTCATGGATGCGCTTGGTGTTGGTGACTGCTCGGATGACTATTCTGCTCAGGTGGATGGATGCTCGGGGGCCAACGTATGGGCTTTGGCGGGGACGACTGCATGAGGTGTTGCTTATGGAGAGGCTCCGAGCTAGCGGGAACCCTGGGCGTTGGCAGCAGTTTCTGTTGAAGTGGGGGCCACATTTGAATTTTTTGCCCCGGAATACCCGATTCTGGGAGGACACTGAGAGGAATCCACTCCGGGTTGGTAGACGGTTCACTTGTATAGGTGTGCCATTTTTTGGGGGCGATTCCAGTCATGAAGGGGGAGGGGGGATGGGAGGGGCAGTCTACTTTAGGGGGTTGGGGGGGGGAGAGGGGGAGGTTAGCTGTGTGTCTATATGGGAGATGAGGGCTGGGCTCGGGCGAAGAACACACCTCGAGCCTACCCAGTGCTGGGCGTGGTTGTGGTTGGGGTTGTAGTAGGGGGTGATGGGAAGGGGGGGTACTAGTATAGTATAGTTCCTTTGCGGTAGGTTGGTGTGGGCCGTCACCCATGCTTTTGAGGTCAACCTGACTACAGAGGGTTTGGTTGTGGGTAGTGATCCTGAGGGCATCCTTGGGTATTTTTGAGGGCTATGGGGGGGCCTTTCTGGCTTTCTTATGGCTTTGTTGCTGGATTGTACCTGCTTGGGTGGGTTTCACTAGTAAAATTGATGTCTGTTTGGGTCTACTGTTGGTACAGCATACTTGTGCAATGTTTCAGACCTGTGTTGGTATTGATGTTGTAATTTCAATAAACAAATTTGAACTAGGAAAAGAAGTAGAAAAATGAAGAAAAGACCGGTGGTACCAGTACAGGCGTCGACAGTGAAGGCAGACACGACCACAAAAAGAAAATTTTCTGCGGTGACAGGGTTTGCTGTCTGTCGGCTCCGCGGAAAACGAAAAACTGAAGAGAGAAAGTTGGAAAGGTGGGAAGGCAGCGATGCAGGCACAGTGGGATGCTCCCAAAAGCTTTCCTATTGGACACTGGGGAGCGTTCCCATGCAGGCTCCGTCGATACCGACGATACCCACATGTGAAGACTACATTCCAGCTTGTTCCTGGAGATAAGGGCATTCTTTGGGTGAAAGCTGATAAATCTGTGTATTTTAGAATTTAGTGTTTTTGTTTAGTCAGTCAGGGCTTAGTACCACCAGAGACCTTTCATTTAAATTTAAAGTCCATCAGGGCTTAGTACCACCAGAAAGCTTTTCATTTAAATCAAATCAGAGTCTGTAAAACAAAAATGATGTTTGCAATTCTCTGTAACTGCACTTGTTTGTCTATTTTGATATAGTTTGTTTATTCCTGTGCCCTTGTTTGCACTTTAATAAACATGATTCATCCTAAATCAAATCAGAGTATAGCTTAGCAAAGAAGGTAGAATAGGGCAAATATTTTTTGAGTAGAAAATCAGGCATGGCTTAGCACCACCAGGGAGCTTTTCATTTAAATCAAATCAATCAGAGTATAGCTTAGCATAGAAGGTAGAATAGGGCAAATATTCTTTGAGCAGAAAGAAAGAAATTGTTTCTAGAGACCTTTAGAAAGAGGCCTTCCAGTTAGGAGGCAAGAGACCTGTGAAATTGTTTTAAATAGGTGTTAAAGCCAAGTGACAGATCAAAGGGGCAATTTGAAAGGCTCCCTCTATCAAACCAAGGGCTGTGTGAATCACCCGGGAAATTGCTAAGAGATTACCTTAGAAGCACAGGTCAGGGCACTGAGTAGTAAGCCCTGTCATTTAGTTCTCCTCACTCCTACCTTTATATACACAATAGTTTTGGTGTTAATCTTATTCGGATGATGCCTTGGTGCATCTATACACACTTACACTCTATGGTTTCTAACTTTAATTTTTTAAGTACTGACAAAAACAGATGTCCTCCTCATCCCTCCTCATGTTGTTCCAAACTGTTGTATATAGAATACCACTGTCTATTCCCATCCTTGGTATTTTGCTTTACAGCCTTCCTGTTTTATATTCTTTATCCATTGTTTTATTTCTGTTTATATGCTGTATATTTGGTAGTATTACACAGGTTCACTAATATTTATTTATTTTATCTGCTTGTGTCTGTATATTTGATATTCATTTTATTATTTTATTTATTATTTGTGTTTATGCACTGGATGCTTTTATGACTTCTTGTTTTATTTTATGATTTATATTTGAGGCTAATACCCCTGAAGAAGTTGTCCAGCCAAAACGTGTTGGGGGTTCTTAATAAAGGCTTTTAATAACCACCATTGTTTGGTAAACCTATTCTGTGCTGTTTCCATCATCATCTATGGGTGTTTGTGCTCTTCTTTGGACTTCCCTGAATTGCAGAGTAGCACACCACATCCTTCACAGACCACAGACACAAAAGACATCCATTATGCCAAACCAAACCAATAACTAACAGCTGCTATACAATAATGGCATGATGTCCCAGGACTACACATATGATCTCCCTTTCTCACTCCAACATGATTTGTTTCCAGACTTACTCACATACTATTCTTACATCAACAGTCCCAGTTTTCAAAACACAGGATTTGTCAGGGTCCCCTGGATTGGCTCTTTTTAGCACAAACAGCACATTTCAGCATAGCTAGAATAAACACTTTTGCTCTTCTTAATATTTCCATAAGGGTGTTTATTAATGTTTCTTTATGTTACAACATTCCCTCACCTCTGCTTTCCGTTCTTTATAACTGCATCTTGTGTTTTTCCAGACTGCAGTCATGCCAGTTCAGCACATACTTGTCACAAACATTCTTCAAAATGGGACAAATTGAAGAGCACAACAGAATATTTTCTAAGCCCTGGCCTTATTCCATGCTTCAGCAGGAATAACGGGGATGTCCGCAGGGATATCACAGAACAAATACATGCCTTTCTGGAATACGCAATGCACGATTCCATGGCTGACCACACACTTGTTCTGCCTCTTCTGAGCATGTTCTGAGATCCCCATGCTAGGGCCGTGGACGTGCATGAAAGCAGTGTTTCAGAATATGGTTGGGGACGTTTTTAGCACATAAACGTCCCTGCCACACATACAAACCCCTTATTCATGTTCTAGAATGACCTCCTTAATGAATGATGCCATTCAAAGGTGTTATTCCATCATACATGATATGAATTGCATCATATTATTCCTAGAAGTCACTGATGATGCAATTCTAACTCAGCTTAATTACATCACTCTGCAGAACAAATTGCACAACATTTTTTTTTAATGAACATGACGTATCAGTAGTATTTTGGCTATAAGCCAGATTTCTCAGTGTTTGATTTTTTCTGTTTAGACAAATTGAGAGATGCCTCGTAATCGTTTGAACAATGCAGATCACTTCGGCTTCATTTGTAGTGAAGTGACCTTTGCATCACAAAAATGCAATATAACTACTTTGATTAAGAAAGCCTACCACCTTTACTTTGACTGCAAAATTGGAGATCAGGACAAGAGATGGGGCCCACACATATGCTGCAACATTTGTGCAACAAATCTTCGCCAGTTCTTGAATAGAAAAAGGAAATCCATGCTTCTTGCAGTGCCAATGATTTGGACAGAGCTGATAGATTATATCAGCAATTGTTACTTCTGCATGGTGCCTCCTGTTGGGAAAGGTTTGCTGAAGAAGAAAAAGTGTACTGTGAAGTTTCCAAACATACCATCAGCTATATGCCCAGTACCCCACGGAGAAGGACTACCGGTTCCAGGATCATTCTCACTTGAGTAAGACAAGGAAGCGGAAGAGGATGAAACTTCTGATCCTGAACCATCAATGTCACATGACCCAAATTTTCCCCCATCCTCCTCCTCTGAACCATACCTCATAACACAAGGTGAACTGAATGGCCTTGTCAGGGATTTAGAACTACCTAAGAGTAAGGCAGAGCTATTGAGCTCCAGATTGCAACAGTGCAATCTCCTGTCAGGTAATGTTAGTTTCCCCGTTCTGTGAACATCAAAAGGATCTTGTTACATTCTTCTTCATGGACCGTGATCTTGTAGCCTGCAACAATATCGATGGTCTGATGGCAGTCTTTATAACATCATTCATCATCCAGATGAATGGAGACTGTTCATCTATTCAACAAAGACAAGTCTTAAAGCTGTTTTGCTGCATAATATTTTGCATCGATTCCAACTGGTCACGCAGTCCATATGAAGGAAATCTATGACAATATAAAACAGCTGTTGAAATGCATAAATTATGACCAACATCAGTGGCAGCTTTGTGGTGATTTGAAAGCCATTGCTCTGCTGCTCAGTCTGCAGACTGGATTCACAAAATACTGCTGTTTTCTCTGTGAATGGGATAGTCATGCAAAAGATTCCCACTACATCAAGAAAGACTGGCCACTCTGACAGTCATTGGAGCCTGGAAAGAAAAGTATGCAGCAACCACTACTTTGTTGAATCAAGAAAGATTTTGTTGCCACCCTTACACATTAAGCTGGGTCTAATGAAAATTGTTGTCAAGGTCATGGACAAAACAAAACCAGTTTTCATGTATCTGAGCGGGAAATTTCCAAAACTAAGTGAAGCTAAGACAAAGGAAGGTGTCTTTGTTGGTCCTCAGATTCATGAACTTCTTCGAGATGGCAAAGAAAGGATGGCATGGAAGCCCTCCAGTTAGTGGCAACAAGTTTTCTCAGAAATGACAAGGCAGACAACTACTAGGAGTTGGTGGAAAAACTCCTCAATGTATACAAAAGTCTTGACTGCAACATGTCACTAAAGATACATTTTTTACACTCTCATCTTGCTTTTTTCCCATTGAACTGCAGAGCAGTGAGCGATGAGTATGGTAAGCGATGTCATCAGGACACTACAGTGATGAAGAAAAGATATCAAGGCATATGGAGCCTGTCAATACAAAACAGTGACAAGAAATACTCCATTTACAAAATACAAGAGACAAGCCAAGAAATGCCGAGTAGACACTGAATAAGGTCTGAAATGAATACTAATGCTAACATACCACGAAAAAGCAAATAATCATGTAGACATCAGACCCAGTACAAACCGTGATTATATGAACCAGAGTTTATTATTATCTTCACTGCCCACCCGACACAGGCCGTGTTTCGCACACTTCGTCAGAGGTTTGATTAGGCAAATGAAACTAAAAACATAAATATATTAAAAAAGGTTACATAATAAATACATAAATAGCATTAAAACACATAAAAGAACAGAACATCTAATACAAGATAAAAGAATACTACCATAAATAATATCACTTTAAGACTACAAGTGTAATATTATAATTATATAAATATGTAAAAGGGCACAAAAGTGTTGGTAAAAACTAATACATAATTAATAAACCACATAAATACATACATAAGATTACTTCACAAACTATTAAACATCCATGAAATAAATTCATATGTACATTAATAAAAAAAGGAAAAAGGAATGGAATGTGACAAACAACACTAGAGAGGGAATATTTACCTCTGAGTTGTTAACCGGCAATAATTTAATATTGAATTGGAAAACACTGACAATGATGCTAAAGGAGAAATATAAATTGATCATTGGAACGGAAAAAGCCAAAAACATAAAGTAATTATACACACATAATGAGGTAAGAGAAACGTAGCAGGAACGTGTGGTGAACTAATCCTCAGGGGGAGTAGACCTGTTCTTATTCAAACAGGCAAAGAACTTGAAAAAAACTTTTCTACTTTTATACCATATATGCTTAACCTTAAATGGACATATAGGAGAACCTGGAAATGAAGTGACCAGACGTACTTTACCTTAAAATCAAATCAAAAGTCGTCTATACATACTTAAAAACGGTATAAGATAAGTTCTAAAAATAATCAAGAACACAGCAATGTAAAATAGTTTATAAAACTAACCCAAAATAAATGTGTCTGAAACTGCCGCAAGTCAACTCTGCAGACTGCCAAAACCGGCGCTCTTTGCGAACTAAAAAACAGCAAATAGTTTTATCAAAAGGGATCTCTCCAACTAAACTGAGCCGAAGTTTCATCGGAGGGGAGCCTGCCTTGTTCCAGGAGACCAGCGGCTAAAAGAGCAAGCCAGCTAGCTGAAATCAGCAGCACACAAAAGAGCTCATCGTGAGAAGCTGATCCTTGGCTCCACCTCTCCAGCAGCGCGTCACAGAGCATCTCTGCCCAATCGGGGCCCAGCTCTCCTCTTTAAAAGGAGAACGCTACAGGCAAAGGATCTCTCTGCTCTGCTTAGCTCCAGGAGGAGCTGAGCCTTCCATCTGAGCCGAAGTTTCATCGGAGGGGAGCCTGCCTTGTTCCAGGAGACCAGTGGCTAAAAGAGCAAGCCAGCTAGCTGAAATCAGCAGCACACAAAAGAGCTCATCGTGAGAAGCTGATCCTTGGCTCCACCTCTCCAGCAGCGCGTCACAGAGCATCTCTGCCCAATCGGGGCCCAGCTCTCATCTTTAAAAGGAGAACGCTACAGGCAAAGGATCTCTCTGCTCTGCTTAGCTCCAGGAGGAGCTGAGCCTTCCATCTGAGCCGAAGTTTCATCGGAGGGGAGCCTGCCTTGTTCCAGGAGACCAGCGGCTAAAAGAGCAAGCCAGCTAGCTGAAATCAGCAGCACACAAAAGAGCTCATCGTGAGAAGCTGATCCTTGGCTCCACCTCTCCAGCAGCGCATCACAGAGCATCTCTGCCCAATCGGGGCCCAGCTCTCATCTTTAAAAGGAGAACGCTACAGGCAAAGGATCTCTCTGCTCTGCTTAGCTCCAGGAGGAGCTGAGCCTTCCATCTGAGCCGAAGTTTCATCGGAGGGGAGCCTGCCTTGTTCCAGGAGACCAGTGGCTAAAAGAGCAAGCCAGCTAGCTGAAATCAGCAGCACACAAAAGAGCTCATCGTGAGAAGCTGATCCTTGGCTCCACCTCTCCAGCAGCGCGTCACAGAGCATCTCTGCCCAATCGGGGCCCAGCTCTCATCTTTAAAAGGAGAACGCTACAGGCGCACCCGCGCCTGAGGGCCACGCAAGAGGGCCCTTTGGCACGGCCCTTAGGCAAAGGCTCTGCAAGATCCTCGAACGCCCACGAAAACTTGGAAGAAAAGCAACGCGGAGACAAACATCTTCCTTCGGTACTGCTGAGCTCCCTTAGGGTTGAGATCGCGTACCGCACCGAATCGACATTCTAGTAAATCGCAGCAAGTATAACTGATGACAAGCAATCACTAACTAGCATCCACATTTTATCTGGTATAGCTTGACCACTGTTGTAAATAAGATATATTCACAGAGCTGCATTACTATCGCTAGTATTAATACATATTGCCACTACAAATTATCTCTGTCCGAATTTAATACTGTTGTCAGTAGCATATACCCACACATAGTGTATAACCTGTATGATTTAATTACTGTTGTCAGTAAGATATATCACAGAAATGCTATACTGCTGCCAGTACTAATTGCATCTTTGAAATTGATCTGAATATAATACTACCTGATAATTATTTTACCTGAACAGCCTAATGATTACATTGTTACCAAAATAGTATAAATAACTACTCAATGTTGATTTAATTGTTGCAACAACTGATACTGATACCAAAATTGAAAACTTCACTAGCTCTCTCTGCATTATTGTTGTCAGCAGTACTCATTACTGCTGCCAGTAGTATTTCATCATTCAGAACCGTTGTCAGTAGCTAGCTAGCAACTAACTATCATACATTTTATTACTGTTGCCAGTAGTATATTATCATCAATTAGTACTGTTGTTAGTAGCTATCACACAATTATATACTGTTGTCAGTAGCTTTCATCAATTAGGATTAATATTGTTTCTAGCAGCTCTCATTTCAACTTTCTGTATAACACAACTTCCTAGTGATTTTCCTTTTCTCTCATTTCCTACCCTGGTTTATAACTGCTTAGCTCCACTAACAGCAACCCATCTAAAATGCCACGTACAAACATAATGCTAATGAAACTATCTTATATCGGTTTAGTCTTAGCAATACTAATCATTGACCTAACACTAAGCCTACACAGCAATAAGCCTACACAGCAAAACAATTCCCATAATTCACACACACACTAGAAACAACTTCCATACTGGACACATTTATCCATACAACCATCCTAGACTAAATTTCCATAGACTAATTCACATAAAACAAACAAACCCACATCAAACAACCAAGAGAACATGCACCAATAACTCAACATCCCTCTCATGCATCCTTATCGACGCACGCTCGATGAAAAACAAGCTGCCCATATTTAATGACTTAATATCTGACTTAAAACCAGACATATTATGTGTCACTGAAACCTGGCTCACCGATACTGATACAGTCTACATAAATCAACTTAATAATGAAGACTATGACACTTTCTATAAACATAGAACCAATAGGAAAGGCGGAGGTGTATTAATGATGACGAAAAAGGTACTAAGTGCCAAAACAATCCAATCAAACATCTCCAACAACATAGATACGTTATTAATAAAAATTGGTATCATGAAACTCTGCTTAGTATATAGACCCCCAGACCAAAACCCAGATTGCCTTGACGCTTTTATTGAACTCCTCAGCTCCTCCACTGAACAACACCCTATAATCATGCTAGGAGATTTTAACCTTCCTTCTCTACCAACATTGGACTCTAAACTATTCTTTGATACTATATCAGACATGGAATATCATCAAATAATAAACACTTCTACACACATCAAAGGTGGAACTCTCGATCTTGTCCTTCTCCCTAATACACTCTTCAAACTAATCAACCCAAATTCAGTTGAATGTACACAGATACCCTGGTCTGATCACTACATTATCAAATTAAATCTTACATATCCCTTCACTAGCACTAACAACCAATCCAGAATTGTCCCAACTACAAGATTTAAAAAGTTCAACAATGAAGAATTTATTGACTTAACAATCCCCCACCTCTTATCACCAGCAACGAATTTAGATGACACTGTCAAAAACTGGCATGAAACCATCAACAATGCAGCCAAAATTAATCACACACACAAAAAGATCACTTACTCTGAGACTAATACCAAACCATGGTTCAACAATACACTAAAGCAAATGAAACGGAATCTGAGAAAACTAGAACACAACTGGCGCAAATCTAAACTGACAATACACAAAGAAATATACAATAACCACCTCAATAAATACAAAGAAACCTTGGACAGCACAAAAAAAGAATATTATGCTAAAATACTATCAAAATCATATAACAGGCCAAGAGAGTTATTCACCATTGTCAGAAATCTAACCAACCCTCAAACTTCTGACAGCGAAATTACTGACATCTCAGTTCAAACCTTAGCCCACCATTATCAAAACAAAGCAAAAATGCCGTCAATGTCTATAGACATTACCAACTTATCACACCAGCCATCAGATGAATGGTCTGAGTTCCATCCCATAACTAAAGAGACACTAAAAAATATCATCACCAGTCTCAACACCATAACTTCATATTTAGATCCATGTCCAGTAACATGGATAAAAAATACTCTACCAATTTTATTACCCTACATTCTCTCAATAGTGAACCTCTCACTAACCCAAGGCTACCTCCCACCATCACTCAAACACGCACAAATACGGCCAATCCTCAAGAACAGCAAACTTGATAAAACTTTACCTGCATCATATAGACCCATTTCAAGCATACCATTCTTGGCTAAAATAATTGAAAAAGTGGTTCAATTACAGACACAGGACTTTCTAGACTCATCTTACCCTCTTGATGAGCAACAGTATGGCTTTCGGCCCCGCCATGGAGTTGAAACACTCCTCACAGTTTTAATAGATGCGCTCCTAAGAGGGATTGACAATAATAAACAGGCCTTCATTCTACTTTTTATTGATATATCAGCTGCGTTTGATAGCGTACACCACACAATAATGCTCAATAACTTGAGACAAATAGGCTTAAACTCTACAGTACATAAATGGTTCTCATCCTACCTAAATAATAGAACGCAAAATGTAAGAATTGGAAATCAAAGCTCAACCACATATAAACAAGAAATTGGATTACCACAAGGTTCAGCGCTATCAGCCCTGCTTTTTAATATCTACATAAAACCAGTCTGCAACATTTTCAAAAAATTTGGAGTAAAATATCATCTATACGCAGATGATATTATGATGTATATTCCATTCACGATACCCAACATACCGCTACAACTCCTATCGGATTGCTATAATGAAATTACAACTTGGCTAAAAGCACAAAACCTCCACATAACCACACTAAAACTGAAGTTCTAATCGTGACCAAGAACAAATCCTATATCCCCCCAACACACATAAGACTTCAAAACCAAGAAATTAAAATAAAAAACGAAATAAGATATCTAGGCGCTATACTAGACACACACCTTACGATGGAAACACACATTAGCAATACCATAAAGAAAATTTATTTCAAACTCAAAACCCTCAAACAACTTCGTCCGCTAGTATTTACACAAGACTTTATCAACATAATCCAGGCCACCATAACTCCACATTTTGACTTTGCCAATCTAATTCTAATAGGCATATCAAAACAAAACATCAAACGATTGCAATTAGCGCAAAACGCAGCAGCCAGAATCATATTGAAAATTAACTCACTCCAACACATATCACCAATACTAGCCTCCCTCCATTGGCTACCAATTCAAAGTAGAATAATCTACAAAACAATAATAACTTTATTCAAGGCCTTATATGATATGGCCCCAACTATGCTATGTAACTTAATACACAAAGAACCATCTAAGTCCACACACAGAAAGGGACAATTTAACGGATTAAAGATCCCGAAAGATTATACAAGAGCCCATAAATCAACAAATAACAGAGCCTTTTCCCACATAGCCCCAACGATCTGGAATTCCCTCCCAGAGGAGCTACGAACACGAACGGAGATCATGGAACTTCGTAAAAAATTAAAAACGTATCTGTTCACCAAACACTATAACATAGATAACTCACAACCTGCTTTAGACAAAGGTTAAACAGGTATCTATCTGCATCAAACAAATACCCTTAACCCACACAAATAACACACAATCATGATGACTTCACAGCTTATGTCCTTTCACTTCCATGTATATAAATACATATATAAAATTGTATATAGTTTACTCTGTTCTGTATTAACTCACATTGTTTAGACTGTATATTCTATATATAATATGATGTTCCTTGTAAATATGTTCTGTTATAATATGATGTTCCCTGTAAAACAAACTTGCTTTGTTAACTATTGTTCACTGTAAACCGCAACTGAACTTTGGAAGACGCGGTATATAAATGTGTATAAAATAAATAAAAAATAAACACCAAATTCATGAATTGTCTAAGTATTCATACCTGCTTTAAAACTCCATTAATATAGGATGAAATATGAAAGTGAATTGTAAAAAGGAATCATAAAGAAACTGACCCAAGTGCGGCGCTTCTTTAACCTGTCTCCAGCAATTTTTGCAAACCTCCGCGGTAGGCACACTCTGTAATCTAAAGGGACCAGAAAGACGTCTTACAAACAGAATCTATATTAAAAAAGAATCTATATTAAAAACATATGAAAATCCAAAGTCAAACCTGACACGTCCTTAACGACCCTCTCAAGCTGTCAAATACACTTTTCAAAAAAACGCCGACGCAGGCGCGTTCCAAATATAGACTGGAATGTCAAGGGGCGGAGCCAGAGGCAGCAGGAACAGGCTATATATGAAAAGCTGTAAAAATATATATAAAAACACAACGGGGGCAATTAAAAATAAGGACTGGAAAGTGGTTAAAGTTGGAGAAACTCACATATCAAAAATATATCATATTATCAAAGACCGCCGATCTGGCGCTTTCAGATGTAAACTAGGAGGCCAAAGGGGACAAAGCGGCAGCCGGAAAGAAAGAGTATGTACAGTTGATATTGTGAAACTATGTGATAACCTACACAATTAAAAATCTAAAATAAGTATGGAACTGTGAAAAGATAACCAAATGAAACAACCCTCATATCGGGAGTGTGGGACAATGGTGCTACATTCCCCGGTGTATAATAAAAGCTAATATCTCTCTTGATACCGAAGGACAGGGCCCATGTAAAAGACATCTAGCTGAAATACATATAAATAAATAAATGTACTCTTAACAAACCGCCGAGTTAATTAAAAGATCAGTACTATAAAAAAGAACACCAATATTACATAATACCTACTACACCTAAATTAGACACTTAACTAGAAATGCTGAATACCTAATGGACACACAGCCACCGAAATAAATAAATAAGTATGCCTAAAAACAAAGATAAAAAGATGGACTAAATCAAAAATAAATAACTATAAACCAATGACAACTATATATTGAACCTCCGTACTCCATACTGGTATGGACAAAACAGGTAGAACTATATATTATTATATTATCTTCCTCATCTTACAGAAAATTTATTTACATTTATGTATTTATTTATTTATTCATATTTTAGTTTCATGTCTCCCACTTTGTCCTCGACATTGTTCATTAAGAGAGATGTTAATTTTCGCTTTACACCGGTGTTCATGTATTTATGAGATATTTGTTTTTAGCTGAGTGTTTTACTAAGGAACAGTAAGTATCTTTCATTTTTGGTGGTTAGTTTTATAGTACTGATATTTTAGTCAACTTGGCAGCTTGGTATGAGTATATTTATTTATTTGTATTTCAGCTAGATGTCTTTTACGTGGGCCCCGTCCTTTGGTATCAAGAGAGATATTAGCTTTTATTATACACCGGGGAATGTAGCACCATTGTCCCACACTCCCGATATGAGGGTTGTTTCATTTGGTTATCTTTTCACCGTTCCATACTTATTTTAGATTTTTAATTGTGTAGGTTATCACATAGGGGTATGTTTACTAAACTGCAGTAAACGTGAATAACGCGCGTTGTACGACATTAATGATCGTTAGCACGCTATAGCGTGCGCTGTAGCGCATTAACAATCGTAAACGCACTATAGCGCGCGCTATCACGCGCTAATGATCGTAATGCTCCGCGGCGCGGTAAAACAACGCAGAAGGTGGAGAGAGGGCGGAGAGAAGGGGTCAATGGGTGGGGAGAGGCTCCCATTACACTAACGCGCTGAATTTCAGAGCTGAATTCCAACGCGAATGAAAACCTACCGGTAAAAGCACTTTAAAGGGAAGAGAAACCATTTAAGTGTCAGCAATGTACAGCCTAGGCAGGGAAACAAAAAAAAGGTGATAAGTGTGATACATGTGCACAGAACAAAAGGGCACAGAAACACTGAAAATGACCCCAACAAACTGGAAAAAAAACAACAACCAAGCTGGCCAATAGTGGTATCAATGAGAAATAGCAACCCCCCCTCCCCGAGTAAGCTCCATTGAACAGATATAAATCGCGGAAGGGTCCATACTCCGTCCCCATACAAGGTGCATGGGCCCACAGTGAAATAGCACTGCTCAGGGATTTCCCCACCATCGTACAGGGTTCCTATGGCGGGCACATGTCCCGAAACATCAGGGCGGGCATGTCTGAATGGGCAACCAGGCAGATGCTGGAAAAGGGGATACAGAGGGCTGCAGGCGGCACATGCTGTGGTGCAGCTGGGCCACAGTGGGGACTAGGGTGATGCCTACCTGGCCCATAGGAATGCTGAAAAAGTAGAGCAGCCAGAGAGCAACTGCTGAGGGTCCAACATGGGCAAGAGTGTGCTTCCTACAGTGTCACAGGGAATAGTACCCAGCAGGTACCCCCAATGGCACGGAACTTTGGCAGGCGGTGCTGGGGGAAAGCGTGGACAGCTATGCAGGCACCCCCACCCCAGAACACGCACCATAGGCAGCCACCTACCTGCACACTGGATGGCTTGAGACCGCACACCACCAGCACCACCAGCGGAAGGGCATGTCAGCATGGTGGCTGAGGGATCCTGGTGGTGGAGGGGGCAGTGGCAGCTGCCCAGAGCAGACCGTGGCCTATCCCTGTGTAGGTGGGTGGCATGCACTGCAACAGACAGGCCCTGTCTGACCAACAGTCATGGTATCACCAGGGAATGCACCATCTCTGTGTGAACATGGTGGTGCAGTGCACAGAACCAGTGTATTCAGAAGCAGAGGGGCACAGGTTCAAGTCCCAGCTGTGATATCCACCAACCCAGTCCTCATATTTTACCCACTACCATAACGTGCTAATACAGACAGAACTGTTCTTGCAAATGACGTAAACACGCCCAGAACACTCACATTTTACCCTACAGAGCACAGACACCATAAACATGCACATTACCTAGAGCAGAGCCTCCCAAATGCAGTCCTGGAGGGCCAAACACCATCCTGGTTCCATGCTGCCTCTGATAAAGATGCCTGTGCTGCATTTCTATGCACCACCCCCATGGTATGCAGATGTATCTCATGCATATTCATGAGGGACAGCATGAAAACCCGAACAGTGTTTGGCACCGCAGGACTGGAGTTGGGAACCTCTGCCGTAAAGCAGCAGCCAACAGGGGCAGACACACCCGCACCCACAGGCCCCATTATCCAAAGTCTCCTGGAGAGGCAGGACTTTGGGCTCCTCGTGCATCTCCCAATACTAGCACTTGCATATCTTAGTAATGCCACCCTAAACCTGGAAATATGGTACACAGCTATGAAAAGGTTGCTATGAGTACTGGCAGATAGCAATTCCTAGGTTAAGTACAATTTTCGGAGTGAGCTGCATCATAGCAACCGTTCTGATGTCTGTGGAGTGTGCTACTGGTCTTGTGTCTGACAGTGTTTACCAACCTGGGGAGTGATGCCTACAGCATTGCGTACCAAAGCCATGCCTGCACTGTGCCCAGGACTGGTGTGGTGGCCTGGGCTGCCCAACACCTCTAAAGTTGCACAATGCTGGCATAGGTGAGGGGAGTGTGTGTCTGTCTATCCAGTGTGTGGTGGCTGACAACACCCTCCACAGCCCACACTGCTAGCACTGTTGCCAGTATTGGCCTGCCAATGTGCATAATGGGAGCAAGGTACCGTAGGAATAGCCTGGATAGGGTGGCCTGGCCTGTCCGCATCTGCACAGGGCATAGGGCAATGGCAGGACATTGTAGTGCCCAGTACCACCTGCACAGACAGGGTGGCCATAGCATGTCCTGCTGGGAGGTCACTCTCACCCTGACTGAGCAGTGACCATGGTATGGCTAGGTTCCACCATAGTGCTATATAGTATTTCTCTTATGTGATATTTGTGGGTTTCCTTTTGGGGCCCAATCACTGACTTATCTGCTTGGTGTGTATGCTGATATCCCCGTTCTGGGTACATGCATCTCCTCCAGGACCATGCACTATGGACTAGCTGGCAGACTGTCTGCAGCTAGTATGTGTCTTGCTGGAACACCATGCAGGGTGCAGCGGCTGGAGGCTTGCTGCTGGAGAATGTCAGATAATGGTGGGGGGCAGCTGAGCATTTCCAGACCTGCCGTCTGTCTGCTATTGCGTTATGGATGTGTACTGCTCTGCATTGCCTGCCCTGTAGAGTGTTTGATCCCTAGTAGGACTGGGGTGATGGTCCCCTCTACTGCCACCATTGCAGGGGGTTGAATGTGGCTCTGTGGGCGGGAGATCCTGTCCCCCACCCTGAGCCCTAGAGGGTGTGTTGGGTGGTGGTATGTAATCTCCCTGGTAACCACAGCAGAATGTGGGTGTGGTGCCGTGCAGTCCTCCTGTAGCCAGCCATGTGTTTATTAGCAGCTCTAGCCCACTGGTTACTTCATTGCCCATGGAGCCAGAAGTCATAGGTCCACAACCCACAGTGGGGTTCATTGATAGGGCTGTCTTAGGCATTGTCTATTTTTACTGTATATTAGTGCTGCCAGCACAACCACCCTCAGGGTACCGTCACCTTAGGGTAGCTCAAAAGGCGCCCTATAGGGCGTGCCTTATGCGGCGCCCTATAGGGCGTGCCTTATGCGGCGCCCTATAGGGCGTGCCTTATGCGGCGCCCTATAGGGCGCACCTTACGTGGCGCCCTATAGGGTGCACCTTACGCGGCGCCCTATAGGGCGCGCCTTACCCTTTGCCTTATATTATATGTATTATATGCCATTTGATAGGACTATTTAGGCGCTCCCTATAGGGCGCGCCTTACACTTCGCCCTATAGGGATCACCTAAATATTCCTATCAACTGGTATATAATACATGACCATGTCAGAGAGAACGTCACTATTGGAACATATTTCATAAGATGGGTACAATTTTCCTGACATATGCAAACTGTAACCCGCCTGCAGACTGTGGATTAAAATATTATAGTTGGCTTTCAAAGGGTTACACAGGATGCCTCAGCCAGCCTTCTTCATTAGGCACACTGGGGAATCGAACCCATGACCCTTGTACCATCAGTCTGTGTAGTAACCATTGTACTACAGCTCTGTTTCTGTATTTGGTGGTCTGCGCGCTGTCTTACGCTTGCGCGCAGCAGCACACGCGCTGTAACGATCGTTGCTGAGCCGCGCGTAATAACACGCGCAACTGCGCGTTATCGGTTACGATGTACCGCCCATGTCCTTTTTTGGCTTTCCTTCCACTAACGCGGCTCCTAACGCAAATTGCACTAACGCAGTTTAGTAAACATACCCCATAGTTTCACAATATCAACTGTGTACATACTCTTTCTTTCCGGCTGCTGCTTTGTCCCCTTTGGCCTCCTAGTTTACATCTGAAAGCGCCAGATCGGCGGTCTTTGATAATATGACATATTTTTGATATGTGAGTTTCTCCAACTTTAACCACTTTCCAATCCTTATTTTTAATTGCCCCGTTGTGTTTTTATATATATTTTTACAGTTTTTCATATATAGCCTGTCCCTGCTGCCTCTGGCTCCGCCCCTTGACATTCCAGTCTATATTTGGAACGCTCCTGCGTCGGCGTTTTTTTGAAAAGTGTATTTCACAACTTGAGAGGGTCGTTAAGGACGTGTCAGGTTTGACTTCTGATTTTCATATGTTTTTTAATATAGATTCTTTTTTAATATAGATTCTGTTTGTAAGACGTCTTTCTGGTCCCTTTAGATTACAGAGTGTGCCGACCGCGGCGGTTTGCAAAAATTGCCGGAGACAGGTTAAAGAGGCGCCGCTCTTGGGTCAGTTTCTTTATGATTCCTTTTTACAATTCGCTTTCATATTTCATCCTATATTAATGGAGTTTGTCAGACGGCTGCCTGGGTGAGAATCTTCACAGTCTTGGCAAGTGCATATATCTATATGATTTGCAAGGGATTGTGGGCAATGCAGTTCATTCACACCAGACACAGCTGCTCACAATAATTAGTTTTGCTTTTGGGTAAAGCCAATAAGATATTTATTTATGGGGTTATTTCTCCCAACACAGATATGCTTGGTAGCACATAAATCAGGTTACTTGCTTTCAGTGTTAAACTTGGAAAAACAAAATCAGGAAAACAACATTTTAACTTATCAGGCAATCAAAGCAAAAGAAATAAGACCTGGTTGATAACAAACTGGTCTTTTCTGTAGGCTTAGCTAATATTTTCTTAGCATGTATCAAACAACAAACCAAAAGCCACAAAGAAGGGAAAAAAACTGTTCTTTTCAGGTAAACTTCTTATATCTTCCCACATAGATTCAGAAGTGATTCTCTTAGAGCTCACAAGCAATTAGGTAAGGCTCAATTGCTAGCAGTTATCCAGCTGAAACCCCTTAGCTGGCTTGCTTTCTACTGCGTGGCTAAAAATCCTACTCATGAGCTTTTCTGAGTAGATTAAAGAACAAGTTTGTATTTCTTTGTGATGGTTGCTGTACTTTATAACAGAAAATCACCAGAGGTAATATATCTTTCTGTATATAGCTTGTATATAGTTTACCATGTTGTCTCCAAGTTACTGACCCTGTTATAATGTAAGCAAAAGACCCTGTTATAATGTAAGCAAAGGACTGTTCTAATGCGAAATTTGTTATCTGTAAACCGCGCTGATACCAAAGAGCGCGGTATATAAAAACTGTAAAATAAATAAATAAATAAAGGAGTTTAGACAGAGAGCAGTCCATGTAAACAGATTCTTCATCTGCTATCACCCCCTCTTCTTCAACAAGCATGGGTTCAATATCATGGATTGGCACAGATGAATCTCCCAAATGAGCACTTTCAGGAGAATACTTGTTTCCCTGCTGTCTTTCAAGGTTATAGCTAGGGCATAGATCAGTGTTCATACCTGAGCTTCCATTGCTGTTAGAGTTCCTCTCTATATAGCCTGGCCAGTATGTAGTCCAGTTCTTATGTCCAGCCTTCCAATCCAGATCCCTGGACACTGGATCTCTCTTCACATACCTTCTGGCACGGGTCTTAGGGTCCCTTCCACGTGCAGCCGTCTCCCTCACAGGTACCGTCTGGAGATTCCTAGCTCTGCAGCACCATTCCTCTGGCTTTCCCCAGTCCAATGGTGTATGCTGGCCCTTGGAATGCCTCCCAGTATACGTACTGCTCTGGACTCTTCTAGACCTCTCAAAGGCTTTTCTCCTCTTTCTTCCAAAGGGTTTCTTTCCCTCTCTGTCCGTCCGATTTGGCTTCTGCTTCTGATGATCCTCCTGATGATGAAGATGATCAAGCTCAAGCTGTCCAAGATACTGATTCTCTGTAGAATAAACTCTACCTTTATTCTGCTTAGATGAGTGCTCCTCCCTAATACAGCGCAGCTGTGCTGAATCAGGCCCTGCCCTTTGAGATGAGTGCTTAGGGATTACCTCATAGCCCTCATGATTGAACACACGTTTCCCCACTTCAGCTCCTCTAATGGCTGTTGGAAACCTGGTGCATTCTGGGACTGGTAGTCTTTTATGGGAAAATTCTGTTTTCTTATTTCTACCAGAACTGACAGGTTGCTTGTTCAGAGTCACTTCATCTTTTCTATAGCTCCCTCCTGAGCTATGATAAGCTTCCTTATCACAAGTTTTAAAGCAGGTATGAATACTTAGACAATTCATGAATTTGGTGTTTAGTTGGAGAGATCCCTTTTGATAAAACTATTTGCTGTTTTTTAGTTCACAAAGAGCGCCGGTTTTGGCAGTCTGCAGAGTTACTTGCGGCAGTTTCAGACACATTTATTTTGGGTTAGTTTTATAAACTATTTTACATTGCTGTGTTCTTGATTATTTTTAGAACTTATCTTATACCGTTTTTAAGTATGTATAGACGACTTTTGATTTGATTTTAAGGTAAAGTACGTCTGGTCACTTCATTTCCAGGTTCTCTTATATGTCCATTTAAGGTTAAGCATATATGGTATAAAAGTAGAAAAGTTTTTTTCAAGTTCTTTGCCTGTTTGAATAAGAATAGGTCTACTCCCCCTGAGGATTAGATCACCACACGCTCCTACTACGTTTCTCTTACCTCATTATGTGTGTATAATTACTTTATGTTTTTGGCTTTTTCCGTTCCAGTGATCAATTTATATTTCTCCTTTAGCATCATTGTCAGTGTTTTCCAATTCGATATTAAATTATTGCCAGTTAACAACTCAGAGGTAAATATTCCCTCTCTAGTGTTGTTTGTCACATTCCATTCCTTTTTCCTTTTTTTATTAATGTACATATGAATTTATTTCATGGATGTTTAATAGTTTGTGAAGTAATCTTATGTATGTATTTATGTGGTTTATTAATTATGTATTAGTTTTTACCAACACTTTTGTGCCCTTTTACATATTTATATAATTATAATATTACACTTAGGGGTATGTTTACTAAACGGCGCACCTGTGCGGGGCGCACTTGAGCGCCCTAAAATGATGCATTTAAGTGCTCTTAAACGCCCCGTACGCATGCGTGTCACATTAACGGGCCCCGCACGTGTGCGCCGAAAACGCGCACGTTTGCGGGGCGCTCATGTGCGATAGAGGCGTGGAAAGGCGAAAGGAGGGCGGAGGAAGGCCCCCGAGGGGCGGAGAGACGGGGTCAATGGGTGGGATGTGGGAGGGGAGAGACTCCCCGCACAGGAGCGTCCCCGAATTTACAAGGAAAAAATACCGCGAGTGAAACACTCGCGGTAGAGCGCATTTAAAGGGAAGAGAAACCATTTCCGTCAGCAATGTACAGCAAAATCGGGGAAACTTAAAAAACGTGAGCAGTGTGATACATGTGCACAGAACAAAATAGCAAATATGATATGAAAATGACCACAACACATTCTAAGAAAATTATAATCCAGCAGGGCAACAGTGATATTAATGGGCAACCATACAAAACACTCCCAGGAAAGCTCCAAAAAAAAGAAATGATTTTTGGAAGGGTCTACGCTCCGTAGACTCATTCAAAAGCACTGCATTTTAATGGAGCATTCCTGGGAGTGTTGTCCAGGTTGCCCATTGATATCACTGTTGCGCAGCTTGGTTATGGGTTACTTCCCCTTTTCTGGAGGGCATTTGTGATGTTTATTTGCACCTTTGTCCCCATACAAGGTCAACGAGCCCACAGTAAAATTGTGAAGAGCAGGGTGTCTGACTCGTGCGGCCAGGTATCACATCTCCAGAGACTGCACTGTTTCTGCGGCCACAGTGTGGTGCAGCAGACACAGCCAGTACCTGTAGGACCAGAGGGCCACAGGTTCAAAGCCCAGCTGGGGCTACTGCCAATCCAGTCCACATATTTTTCCTACAACTAAACCGTGATAGTAAGGACAAAACTGTATAGCTAGGAACATATGCATGATTAATACACCTATATTTTACCACAGCACTCACAGACACCATAAACAGGCGCATTATCTGGAGCAGAGTCTCCCAAATGCAGTCCTGGAGGGCCCCACACCATTCAGGTTCCATGCTGCCTCTAACAAAGATGCCTGTGCTGCATAGCTATGCACCACCCCCATGGTATGCAGATGTAGCTCATGCATATGTATGAGGGATAGCATGAAAACCAGAACAGTGTGTGGAACACCAGGACTGGATTTGGGGAACTCTGTGAAATGGGTTTTCCAGATAAGGACATGTCTGCATGTTGGCTGAGGGGTACAGGTGGTGGAGGGGGCATTGGCTGAAAGACACAGCAGACAGTACAGTAGGCGTGTGCAGTCTGGCACCGTCCACCACAACAGACATCTCTGTTGGATGTACAGTCATGGACTCCCCTTGGAATGCAGCATATATGTTGCAAAACGTTGGTGCAGTGGATACAGACAGCATGTGCAATAACAGAAGGTCACAGGTTCAAATCCTGTATGTGGCTCCTGGCCAACTAGTTCACATAATTGTACCCCTCTAAAACAAGCCAGTAAAGAGTGGCTATTTGCTGATGAGAACCTAAGATCGTATCCCATGTGTGTATTTCTCCTTCAACAGTAGCCACCACATAAGCATGTGCATCACCTACAGCAGAGTCAACCAAATGCAGTCCTGGAGTGTCAATTGTTATTTAAGTTTTATGCAGTCTCCAATATAAGGCCATGTGAGCATGTTGACGGCAGAGCAATTGGTGGCAGCTGTCCACAGCACACCATGGCATACTCCTTTTTAAGTGGGTGGTGTGGAGTGCAACAGACAGGGTCAGTGTGACAAACAGCCATGCATTTCCCTGGGAATGCACTGTCTCTGTTGCAAGACGGTGGTGCAAAGCACACAGCCATTGCCTTCAGGAGGTGAAGGTCACAAGTTCAAATCCTGTGTGTCGTCCCTGGCCAAAAGGTCCCCACGATTGTGACATCGCACAATTTTTAGAAACATAAAATAACACAGGTACACTACCAAAAAACTGCCTCCAGTTTTGCAACTGATTCCTATAGATTTTGGGGTGCTGAATCCAGGAAAAATAGCCAAAATGTTCCATCACGTCACGTTTTCTTGCAAAATTAGATTTCTTACCATATAAGGAATGTTCACATAATTTCTTTTTAGCCGACTGCAGTTTATTTTCTTGGCCCAAAATAGAGGTTGTAATGGTTAACTAACTAGAAACACTCCCTCATGATATTTTAGAGTGTTTTGTATTCATTTTATACATTAACAGGACAATTGGGAGGCGGGGGGCTAAATCCAGTACTCGCGCTGGCGCATGTTCTTTCCTGTTCGCCTCGCCTCGTTCGCTCGCTCAAACACGGTGGTTGCGACATGAACGTTCCTGTCAAATTTCAGTTTCTTGCAAGTTCATTATTACCTTTGTTTGCTCAGTCGTAATCCAGCTTTATTCCAAAGTGGTTCACTACAGTTGTAGTTTGCAGTGCTGTGTATTTGTGATGGCTCACAGAGCCAGAGGTTGCGTCAACTCTCCGGACAGTTTTTGTTTTATTTGTGGGGAATATACCATGAAAAAGCGGCAGAGGAACATTTCTGCATTTATTAAAAAAGTATATTTCGCCTATTTCGGTTTGAAGTTAGGCGATCAAGACAAACCGTGGGCTCCTCACAAAGTGTGCAAGACATGTGAGGAAGATCTACGCTTATGGATGAAAGGTAAAAAACAAGCATTTCATTTCGGAGTACCTATGATGTGGCGTGAACAAAGAGACCACAGCAGTGACTGCTATTTTTGCTCTTGCATTGTGAAGGGATACAACTTAAAAAATAAGAACGTAATAAGTTACCCCATCCTTCCCTCAGCAATTAGGCCTATGCCTCATAGCAACGAAGTACCTGTGCCTGAACCACCAAAATCTTTGGATCATATTTGTGTGGACGGTTCTGATCTTGATGAGACTCATCAGATGGCTTTTCCCGATGAGTCCAGTACTTCCAAGTTTGAAACTGAACCAGATCCGAAACCTGAACTTTTCTCTCAAGCTGAATTGAATGATTTAGTCCGGGATTTAGGACTCCCAAAAGATGCTGCCCAACTGCTAGGTTCTCGGCTTAAACAAAAAAATCTATTGTCACCAGGAACAACTTTTTATTGGTACCGCAACCGCGAGACACAATTTTTGAAGTATTTCAGCAAAGAGGAAGATTTGGTATTTTGCAACGATATATACGGAGTGATGGAAAAGTTTAAACTCAAGTATGATCCTGCTGAATGGCGGCTGTTCATTGATTCGTCAAAAGACAGCATAAAAGGTGTTCTTCTTCATAATGGCAACACATTCGCTTCAGTTCCTATTGCTCACTCTGTTATTCTCCAAGAAAAATACGAGAATTTGGCCCTGATTCTTCAGAAGATTCGTTATGATGAGCATAAGTGGATGATTTGTGGAGACTTTAAAATTCTATCCATGCTATTAGGGCAGCAATCCGGTTTCACCAAATATCCCTGCTTCCTTTGCTTGTGGGATAGCCGGGCCCGCGACCTACACTGGGGGAAAAAAGACTGGCCAATTCGGGAGTATTTGAGACCCGGTGAGAAAAATGTTCTTCATGAGAGCTTGGTACCTCGTGATAAAATTCTATTACCACCTCTCCACATTAAGTTGGGTCTCATTAAGCAATTCATCAAGTCCCTTCCAAAAGATGGTGAGTGCTTTCGGTACCTTTGCTCAAAGTTCCCCGACTTTCTGAAGCAAAGCTAAAGGAAGGAGTGTTTGTTGGCCCTGATATAAGGAAACTTATTTCAGATGGAGCATTCGCTGAAACGATGTCTGAGAAGGAAAAAGAAGCCTGGGATTCCTTCAAGGATGTTGTTCTCAAATTCTTGGGGAACAGGCGGGATGAGAACTATAAGGATATTGTTGCCAGGATGCTCAATGCCTTCAAAGAACAAGGCTGTAACGTGAGCCTTAAAGTCCATTTCTTGCACTCCCATGTGAACTACTTTCCCGAAAACTTGGGGGCGTACAGTGAAGAACAAGGTGAAAGGTTTCACCAGGACATCAAGGACGCAGGAAGATGGAACACCACTATGATGGCTGATTTCTGCTGGTTGCTGCTGCGGGAAACCCCAGATGAAAAATACGCCAAGCAGCGCACCAAGAGAAGCATTCGGGGGAAGAAGAAACGGGCCCACCAGGAGATTGATTGACCCAAGAATGATTTTAAAATCTAAACTGTGTTGACAAATATCGTGTTTTTACTAAACTTTGAAATAAAAATTTGCTAGTTATTACCACAGTGTCGGATCTCATTTATTAGAATTTTATTTTCACACCATCGGGTGTTTGTCTTCATGTATTGCAATGGTGCGGTTTGCGTTTTCTATTCTTACATACATACCTGTACAACATTTTTTGCACATTTCTTTGCTTTGCTTTGTGTCTAACCTCGCTCTTATATGCTCAATGTTTGTGCACATGTATGTGGCTGTTTTAAGTGCAGACAATTTTGCTACCATCACAGTGTGTTTTGTTGACATTACTCTATTCTTATGTGCTGCCTTGTTACAATTTTTTTTATTCTTATTTGAATAACTACTAAACAATTAGTATAAAGAATTCATCCAAGAAACTTTTATCTCGATCGCACTCAATCTGAAACGTTCACCTCAAACTGCTAACCCAATGTAGCAAAAAATCTGTACGTGATGGAGCAAATTGGTTACCAGATTTGGATTCAGCGCACCAAAAAACATAAAAATCAATCGAAACATTAGAGGCAGTTCAAAAAAAAATTTTTTTAGTGTACCTGTGTAATCTGTAGTGCAGGTAATGCAAACATGGCCAATACATGTATTTTTTCTGAGAAAGTGTACATATATGAGAAACATGTGCATCACATAGAGCAGTTTCACTCAAATGCAGTCCTGAAGTGCCTCAAATCATGCACATCTTATGATGTGTCAAATAAAGATGGTGTTGTTCATTGTAATGTGTTGGTCCATGGTATGCAGATATATCTCATGCATATTCCGTAGGCACACTTGGGAAAAATGAACAGTGTCGGACTCAACAGGACTGTATTTGGGTACCTCTGCCGGACAGTACTGGCCATCAGGAGAATAAATGAGTAGACCCACAGGCTCCATGATCCAAAGCCTATTGGATATACATGATATTGAGCCTTGCGTACATCTCACACAAGTAGTAAGTGTGCACCTTAGCGCTGTCACCATAAACCTGGTAATTCAATACACATATAGCAACATGTTGAACAGATTAGTAGCAGATATCAATTTCTAGGTAAAGCACAATATGGTGATTGAGTGTTATCACACCAATATGTTTGATGTTTGTGGAGTGTGTCTCACGTCTGGTGTTTGACAATGTGTCCCACCTTGGGGTGTGACAGCAACAGTATTGCATACCATAGCTATGCCTGCACTGTGTCCAGGACTGCTGAGTTGGCCTAGACTGCAAAAGCTATCTATAGTAGCACAGTGATGGCCTAGCTGTGGGATTGTGTGTCTGTACATCCAGTGTGTGATGTCTGCAAGACCTTACTCAGCCCACAATGTTTGTACTGTGTCCAGTATTAGCTTGCCAATGTGCATAATGAGGAGCTAGGTATTGTGGGTATACCCCCGACAGGCTGGCCTGGGCTGGATGCATGAGCGCAGAACATAGGGCAATGTAGCAGACATCGTAGTGTGTGGTCATCAGCAGCATGGACAAGGTAGCCCTTGCATGTCCTCCTGGAAGGTCACTCTCACCCAGACTAAGCAGTTACCATGGCGTGGCTAGGGCAGCCATAGTGCCAACAGCATCTTTTGTAAGTGATATGTATGGGTTTCCTTTTGGTGCCGAATCACTTGCTAAACTGCTTGGTGATTGTGCAGACATCTTAGTTTTGGGTGCACACATTTCCTCCAGTAGTATGCACTATGGGCTAGCTAGCAGACCGATTGCATCTAGTATGTGTAAGGTTGCCACACCTTCAGGGGTGCATCGGCTGCAGTGTTTCACTATTTGCTGGAGGACAATGTCAGATAGTGGTGGTGTGCTGCTGATCATTTTCAGGCCTGCCATTTGTCTGCTGTCACCTTATGGATGTGCATAGAAATGCATGCACCACGTTTATTTTTTGTTTTATTTTTTTTTCTCTCAGCTGGACACAGGTTATCATTTCCCACCAGCAGCGCCATTGCAGTATTGTGGATGTGTTGTTGGGTGATTATGCATTACAGTAGTTAATTTTTGGGTTGTTACTGAAGCCGTCTATCTGTCCCACCCACCTTCCACCCCCCCAATTACATAACTTATGTGGGCATTGGCACCACACAGCATAAGACCAATGTGGGTGCTGCAAATTGCTGAAGGTGTAAACGTCACAGAGAAATATCAGATGGCCACAAGTGTATTTGGCAGTGCATCTACAACAACTACCCATCAAACAGTGTCACTGATGTGGACCTACACCATAGCCTATCCCACCTAAGCCAGGTGCTGAGGACATGGTGCTGTGTGTCCACTCTCATTCTCAGGGTGAGCACGTGACCCACACAATGTAACAGTCAATAGCAACTCTGTGTCATCAACCTACACGTTCAGTAATTATATACAGGTTGAGGTGGGTTTGTGGCTGCATAAATCATCTTGCATAAATCATCTTGCTGTTATTTGTAGACTGATGATTTACATGTGCAGTGCATCATGGGTATGTGTGGTTAACCCCATCTTGGTAAAGAAAGCAAACAGGTCATGTGTTGGCCCGTAGTCCACCTGTAGGCAGCCAGGGGTGTTTTAGCAGCTATGGCAGTGGTTCTGAACCAGTCCTCTTTGAAACCCTAGGCAAGATGGTTGTTTATGATCGGCCAAACGAAGATGCATGATATATATAAGCAATCGCTATTTTTGGTCAACCTGAATGGTGTACGGCTCTCCAGGACTGCCTGTGAACACTCCAGCCCAACACCTCTGTCAGCCACCATTGTAAGTGTCCAAGGTGCTGATGTCGAAGACATCAAAAAGGTCAGATAGAATGTGTAGCATGCATCTTGGCCTCTCACCACCCACAACATATGTTTAAGTATACAACTGCATGGTGGTGTTGAAAAATAATAAACTATGTGACACAGTCTATCTATGCCTTCCATGTCTATGTCATCTGTGCTTTGCACACTCACACACCTAAATGACAGAGGTGTAAGGCAGGTGTCCCTAAAGCCAGACTTATAGAGCCACAAAACAGTCAGGTTGGCAGGATAGCTCTGATGCATAGCGATCTTATGCATAGTCATTAGGCCTATCCAGATTACCAGACAGGCCAAGGAGTTCAAGGAGGACTGCTCCACAACCGCTGAGCTATGGAGATGTGGGCGACCTGTGACCTCACAGTGTCTACAGGCAAAAGTCCTGCGTCTGATCCTACAGTTGAGTAATGTGATATGGGTTTGTGAGGCTTGTTTCCTATATAACGTAATTTGCTGCTGCCAACAACAACACCCTCAGTGCTGTAGCCTGAACCGTTCTCAAATGCACCCTATACGGTGGCTGAAATGGAATATTAGAAGGTGCTGTGGCGGACACTGCAACTCATATTGCACTCTCTGGAGTGGCTCAGAGGGTAGCTGATGTGCCATCCAAGATTATTGCAATGTCCCAATGTGTTTGCTGTCAGAAGAAAAACCATAACCCAAGGACACACAAACCACTGCTGATATAAGAGAGGAATGTCCCAGCAAGTCATATTGATTAGGCAGACTGTGTCAAGGGAAACAGTAGTTCTGTACCATAAGGAGAATTGGCAAATAATGTGGCACACCTCAGCCACTATGTTTGTATGTCATTACACCTACTTAAAATCAACGTGCTTATCTGTCTCATGCCAACCCCCATCAGCTCATTATGTGTGTTACGCAACCGAATGTGGATGTAGACTGTCCAGATGGAATTGGCCCCCGGCCCCCCCCCCTCCCTTATGCCACCCAGCACATCATTGCTGGCCTCACATTGAGATGAACTACTAAACATGATATATTGGGACTCATAGCCCCATATCACCAGGATGACTGTTAGGCCACTCTGTTGTGCTGTGTGGTCCCCTGTGGATAGGGAGGGTCTGTTGTCTACCTTAAGCACACACAACCATATCACCATGGTGACTGATATGCCACTGTGATGGGCTATCATGACCCATGGGGATAGGGAGGCTGCATTAAACGGTGCAAGCACACACAAACATATTCCCATATTGACTGATAGCCCGCTTTGATGGGCTTCCATGACGCCATGTTGTGTTTGCAGTTGTACTGCCACTCATTGCAATGTGAAAGCCATAGCACATCACATCATACGAAAGCCTAATAACCATTGTTGAAGTGTTGATAAATTCAAGTCCCAAATCTGTAGGCACGATATGATCACAAACTATCTTATGTGTCTCAAATACGTGACACACAGCAGTGTATATGCAAATTGTGGTGCGAATGTGCGTATGTCTTTGCGCTAAAATGTTTATGTGCGCTGCACATTTGGACGGAATACGTCGCGGAACTGCGCCAGTTGCGTGTCGTACTTTAATGTAAAATATTGGAAAAATGGGCCAGCTGCGGTGCGCAGTTTCACATATGATGTCATTAAACTATGGCAGTTTCATTGCGCAGATGGACGTCATACGTCGCTAAACCGCGCCATTTGCGGGGCGCAGTTGCACGTAAAATGTCGCTAATCTGCGCCAGTTGTGGAGCGCATGCGCATGATTTACGCTGCGTGCAATCAGGTGACAATATCTAAAAATGGCGCCCAGGCAAAGGAAGCCCTCCTTTACCCCACGTGAGCTCCGCTACCTGGCACGGCTGATCGCCAGCAGGCAAGAAAAGCTGTTCCCCGGGGCCAACAGGCACAGGGACAGCTCAAAGGTCCGCAGGGCATGGGAGCGTCTACAAAGACGTTTTAATCGCATAGCTGAATACCCAAGGGAGGTAAGTGTATGGGGCCAACTCATTGGAATCAGATATATAGCCTGTGTCCATTGCACATGTCCATGCTGGTGATGTAAGGTTTTGTGAGTGAGGAATGTCCAGCAGATGACCAGACATTACATAATGTCTGTGTATCATATGTGACTGCTTTGGCCTGTACCCTGGTGTTGCTGGTAATGGTCACAGAGGTCCTGATGCTATCGGTGTGACATGGCATCTGCTGCTGTGGCTCTGCAACAACATACTTGAAGAATGTAAGCCCATAGATCACCCTCAATCCATCAATACCACATCATATGGATATGGTGGGATCTGGATCTGGATCCAAACACCTTGGGTACAGCACAAGGCTATGCGAAATGTAGCATTAATGGTATGTATGTCAACCCGGTGATATGGGTTTTTCAACCAAAGGTGTGGAATACGCCCCCCCTATCCCCAGGGGTCCTGAGAGCTCATCACAGTGGCCTATCCATCACCCTGGAGATATGGTTGTGTGTGGATAGACAATTTAAGATATATCCACCCTATCCCCAGAAGACTACAAAGACCATCACAGTGAGTTACCTGTCATCCTGGTGATATTGATTTGTGTAGTGTCAAAGTTTAAAACATTCTCCCTAGCTCCAGGGATCCTGAAAGCTCATCACAGTGGCCTATCATTCACCCTGGAGATATGGTTCTGTGTGCCCACACAATGTAAGACACCCACCATATCCCCAACAGATGACAAAGACCATCACAGTGGGTCATCTGTCATCCTGGCTAGATGTTGTTGTGTTCAGAAACAGTTTGCATTAGCCTCCCCATCCCCAGGAGAAGACAGAGCCCATCACAGTGGGTTCACTGTCACCCAGGGGATATGGTTGTGTGTGCTTAAACAGTTTGCATTAGCCTCCCTATCCCCAGGAGAACACAGAGCCCATCACAGTGGGTCCACTGTCACCCAGGGGATATGGTTGTGTGTGCTTAGACAGTTTGCATTAGCCTCACCATCCCCAGGAGAAGACAGAGCCCATCACAGTGGGTTCACTGTCACCCAGGGGATATGGTTGTGTGTGCTTAAACAGTTTGCATTAGCCTCCCCATCCCCAGGAGAAGACAGAGCCCATCACAGTGGGTTCACTGTCACCCAGGGGATATGGCTGTGTGTGCTAAAACAGTTTGCATTAGCCTCCCTATCCCCAGGAGAACACAGAGCCCATCACAGTGGGTTCACTGTCACCCAGGGGATATGGTTGTGTGTGCTTAAACAGTTTGCATTAGCCTCCCTATCCCCAGGAGAACACAGAGCCCATCACAGTGGGTCCACTGTCACCCAGGGGATATGGTTGTGTGTGCTTAGACAGTTTGCATTAGCCTCACCATCCCCAGGAGAAGACAGAGCCCATCACAGTGGGTTCACTGTCACCCAGGGGATATGGTTGTGTGTGCTTAAACAGTTTGCATTAGCCTCCCTATCCCCTGGAGTCCAGAGAGCCCATCACAGTGGGTTCACTGTCACCCAGGGGATATGGTTGTGTGTGCTTAAACAGTTTGCATCAGCCTCCCTATCCCTGGAGTTCAGAGAGCCCATCACAGTGGGTTCACTGTCACCCAGGGGATATGGTTGTGTGTGCTTAAGCAGTTTGCATTACCCTCCCTATCCCCAGGAGAAGACAGAACCCATCACAGTGGGTCATCTGTCATCCTGGCTAGATGTTGTTGTGTGCAGAAACAGTTTGCATTAGCCTCCCCATCCCCAGGAGAAGACAGAGCCCATCACAGTGGGTTCACTGTCACCCAGGGGATATGGTTGTGTGTGCTAAAACAGTTTGCATTAGCCTCCCTATCCCCAGGAGAACACAGAGCCCATCACAGTGGGTCCACTGTCACCCAGGGGATATGGTTGTGTGTGCTTAAACAGTTTGCATTAGCCTCCCCATCCCCAGGAGAAGACAGAGCCCATCACAGTGGGTTCACTGTCACCCAGGGGATATGGTTGTGTGTGCTTAAACAGTTTGCATTAGCCTCCCTATCCCCTGGAGTCCAGAGAGCCCATCACAGTGGGTTCACTGTCACCCAGGGGATATGGTTGTGTGTGCTTAAACAGTTTGCATCAGCCTCCCTATCCCCTGGAGTCCAGAGAGCCCATCACAGTGGGTTCACTGTCACCCAGGGGATATGGTTGTGTGTGCTTAAGCAGTTTGCATTACCCTCCCTATCCCCAGGAGAAGACAGAACCCATCACAGTGGGTCATCTGTCATCCTGGCTAGATGTTGTTGTGTGCAGAAACAGTTTGCATTAGCCTCCCCATCCCCAGGAGAAGACAGAGCCCATCACAGTGGGTTCACTGTCACCCAGGGGATATGGTTGTGTGTGCTAAAACAGTTTGCATTAGCCTCCCTATCCCCAGGAGAACACAGAGCCCATCACAGTGGGTTCACTGTCACCCAGGGGATATGGTTGTGTGTGCTTAAACAGTTTGCATTAGCCTCCCTATCCCCAGGAGAACACAGAGCCCATCACAGTGGGTCCACTGTCACCCAGGGGATATGGTTGTGTGTGCTTAAACAGTTTGCATTAGCCTCCCCATCCCCAGGAGAAGACAGAGCCCATCACAGTGGGTTCACTGTCACCCACGGGATATGGTTGTGTGTGCTTAAACAGTTTGCATTACCCTCCCTATCCCCAGGAGAAGACAGAACCCATCACAGTGGGTCATCTGTCATCCTGGCTAGATGTTGTTGTGTGCAGAAACAGTTTGCATTAGCCTCCCCATCCCCAGGAGAAGACAGAGCCCATCACAGTGGGTTCACTGTCACCCAGGGGATATGGTTGTGTGTGCTAAAACAGTTTGCATTAGCCTCCCTATCCCCAGGAGAACACAGAGCCCATCACAGTGGGTTCACTGTCACCCAGGGGATATGGTTGTGTGTGCTTAAACAGTTTGCATTAGCCTCCCCATCCCCAGGAGAAGATAGAGCCCATCACAGTGGGTTCACTGTCACCCAGGGGATATGGTTGTGTGTGCTTAAACAGTTTGCATTAGCCTCCCCATCCCCAGGAGAAGACAGAGCCCATCACAGTGGGTTCACTGTCACCCAGGGGATATGGTTGTGTGTGCTTAGACAGTTTGCATTAGCCTCACCATCCCCAGGAGAAGACAGAGCCCATCACAGTGGGTTCACTGTCACCCAGGGGATATGGTTGTGTGTGCTAAAACAGTTTGCATTAGCCTCCCTATCCCCAGGAGAACACAGAGCCCATCACAGTGGGTTCACTGTCACCCAGGGGATATGGTTGTGTGTGCTTAAACAGTTTGCATTAGCCTCCCCATCCCCAGGAGAAGATAGAGCCCATCACAGTGGGTCCACTGTCACCCAGGGGATATGGTTGTGTGTGCTTAGACAGTTTGCATTAGCCTCACCATCCCCAGGAGAAGACAGAGCCCATCACAGTGGGTTCACTGTCACCCAGGGGATATGGTTGTGTGTGCTTAAACAGTTTGCATTAGCCTCCCTATCCCCTGGAGTCCAGAGAGCCCATCACAGTGGGTTCACTGTCACCCAGGGGATATGGTTGTGTGTGCTTAAACAGTTTGCATCAGCCTCCCTATCCCTGGAGTTCAGAGAGCCCATCACAGTGGGTTCACTGTCACCCAGGGGATATGGTTGTGTGAGCTTAAGCAGTTTGCATTACCCTCCCTATCCCCAGGAGAAGACAGAACCCATCACAGTGGGTCATCTGTCATCCTGGCTAGATGTTGTTGTGTGCAGAAACAGTTTGCATTAGCCTCCCCATCCCCAGGAGAAGACAGAGCCCATCACAGTGGGTTCACTGTCACCCAGGGGATATGGTTGTGTGTGCTAACACAGTTTGCATTAGCCTCCCTATCCCCAGGAGAACACAGAGCCCATCACAGTGGGTCCACTGTCACCCAGGGGATATGGTTGTGTGTGCTTATTTGCATTAGCCTCCCCATCCCCAGGAGAAGAAAGAGCCCATCACAGTGGGTTCACTGTCACCCAGGGGATATGGTTGTGTGTGCTTAAACAGTTTGCATTAGCCTCCCTATCCCCTGGAGTCCAGAGAGCCCATCACAGTGGGTTCACTGTCACCCAGGGGATATGGTTGTGTGTGCTTAAACAGTTTGCATCAGCCTCCCTATCCCCTGGAGTCCAGAGAGCCCATCACAGTGGGTTCACTGTCACCCAGGGGATATGGTTGTGTGTGCTTAAGCAGTTTGCATTACCCTCCCTATCCCCAGGAGAAGACAGAACCCATCACAGTGGGTCATCTGTCATCCTGGCTAGATGTTGTTGTGTGCAGAAACAGTTTGCATTAGCCTCCCCATCCCCAGGAGAAGACAGAGCCCATCACAGTGGGTTCACTGTCACCCAGGGGATATGGTTGTGTGTGCTAAAACAGTTTGCATTAGCCTCCCTATCCCCAGGAGAACACAGAGCCCATCACAGTGGGTTCACTGTCACCCTGGGGATATGTTGTTGTGTGCTTAAACAGTTTGCATTAGCCTCCCTATCCCCAGGAGAACACAGAGCCCATCACAGTGGGTCCACTGTCACCCAGGGGATATGGTTGTGTGTGCTTAAACAGTTTGCATTAGCCTCCCCATCCCCAGGAGAAGACAGAGCCCATCACAGTGGGTTCACTGTCACCCAGGGGATATGGTTGTGTGTGCTTAAACAGTTTGCATTAGCCTCCCTATCCCCTGGAGTCCAGAGAGCCCATCACAGTGGGTTCACTGTCACCCACGGGATATGGTTGTGTGTGCTTAAACAGTTTGCATTACCCTCCCTATCCCCAGGAGAAGACAGAACCCATCACAGTGGGTCATCTGTCATCCTGGCTAGATGTTGTTGTGTGCAGAAACAGTTTGCATTAGCCTCCCCATCCCCAGGAGAAGACAGAGCCCATCACAGTGGGTTCACTGTCACCCAGGGGATATGGTTGTGTGTGCTAAAACAGTTTGCATTAGCCTCCCTATCCCCAGGAGAACACAGAGCCCATCACAGTGGGTCCACTGTCACCCAGGGGATATGGTTGTGTGTGCTTAAACAGTTTGCATTAGCCTCCCCATCCCCAGGAGAAGACAGAGCCCATCACAGTGGGTTCACTGTCACCCAGGGGATATGGTTGTGTGTGCTTAAACAGTTTGCATTAGCCTCCCTATCCCCTGGAGTCCAGAGAGCCCATCACACTGGGTCATCTATCACCCTGGAGATATGGTTGTGTGTGCTAACACAGTTTGCTTTGTCCTACCTATCCCCTGGAGTGCAGGGAGCCCATCACACTGGGTCATCTATCACCCTGGAGATATGGTTGTGTGTGCTTAAACAGTTTGCATCAGCCTCCCTATCCCCTGGAGTCCAGAGAGCCCATCACAGTGGGTTCACTGGCACCATGGGGATATGGTTGTGTGTGCTTAAACAGTTTGCTTTGTCCTCCCTATCCCCTGGAGTCCAGAGAGCCCATCACAGTGGGTTCACTGTCACCCAGGGGATATGGTTGTGTGTGCTTAAACAGTTTGCTTTGTCCTCCCTATCCCCTGGAGTGCAGGGAGCCCATCATACTGGGTCATCTATCACCCTGGAGATATGGTTGTGTGTGCTAACACAGTTTGCTTTGTCCTCCCTATCCCCTGGAGTGCAGGGAGCCCATCACACTGGGTCATCTATCACCCTGGAGATATGGTTGTGTGTGCTAAAGCAGTTTGCTTTGTCCTCCCTATCCCCTGGAGTCCAGGGAGCCCATCACACTGGGTTATCTGGCACCATGGGGATATGGTTGTGTGTGACTAACAAGTTATATGCATTCTCAATATCCCCAGGAGTCCAGTCACCTTCGTAATGTGTCCTGTTAGTCACCCTCTTGCTAAAGTGTATGCAGCTGATGATGTGTGTCCGGACACACCACCCCCAGGGGGCCAGATACTGGCATGCAATGGTGGGTATGTTTGAAAGATACTGTGGTTGGTCATGGCACATAGGTTGTACGTATCCCATAGTCGTGGAGGTCAATATATCATCACACATGTCTCCGATGTCTGCAAATGATATGGTAGGGGAAGATGTTTATGTGTGTAATAGCATCCCATCCCCATAAACCATGGGGGGGGGGGGGGGAAACAGTGGCCTTGTGGTTAGGACAAGGTACTTCAGTCCAGAGGGCCGGGGGTTCAAGTCCCACCTGGGGACAGCAATCTCAGGCCGGAGGGACTGGGATTTCTAGTCCTATAGGCACTCCTTGTGGTCTTGGGCATGCCACTTAACCCTTCATTGCCCATGTTCCCTGTAAGTATTAGCGTATGTGTGTCATATCCCCTCATGTTAAATGTATCTCCCAATTGACCGCTTTGACACGGTGAAAAGCGGAATATAAATACAGCTAAATAAATAAATGTCAGGAGCTAACAAACGCCTGTAACAGATCTTTGTCCCCATACCATCATGCAGATGTTGTTTCACCATCTTAACACATAATAGGAAGCCAACACTATTACACACATGGACATTAGTGATGTTGTTTCAATGATAGATTCAGCAGTTGTGGTTGACCAACACATACACAAACCAACACATGACCACAGGTGTCCACAGATGTTATGGTGGTTTTGCCCATGTCTATGGTGTTGTAAACACACATGTTGTCTGCATAGCAGGGCTAGGGCCTACAGACATAGCAACCTACCATAGCTCATACACGATCAATCCCTACCACCACACACACATTATGCTCCCTGCAACAGTGTCCACATCATCCTGGACATAAACAGCACTTCACCCATAAGATACACTTGACACAATGCTGCTACTGGTTCAAGCAGTGTTATTTTGTGCCCTGTGTAAGGTGAAATGTCATGGTAGTGGCCCCTGGCAAGGTCAATAGGGCCACCCACACCATCTCTCATGTTGCTATAGTGCGACATTGATTGGTGGGAGATGAGGTTGCCATTGGGGTAATGTCCCAGGATGTCCTAAACCAATTATGTCAACACAAATGTGTGCAACAGAGCACATGCTTGGAAACGCTGCTTAGCATGGACACCATCATTGGCAAACACCATTTCCCCAGGTTCTGTAATGTCATGCAAGGGGGCCCCAGGGTGGTTCAATGATTGGCTCAGGGTGACAAGCACAATGGGCATTGTTGTCGTTGCACACATGTGCACAGACAAAGATACAGAGGGAGGTGACACTCGGAAACTAAAATGGCGTCTAAAAACCTAAACAAAACCCTTACATGTCTGTATCATCATTTGCAAAAGAGGATGCCTGCAAACAGTCCCCAGTGTGCAATGAGAAAGCTATGTTGCCCAAACTAAAGTGTCTGTGTGTGGTGATGGTACCTGTGAAAAATGCACGTTTGCAGCTCATGGCATCTCACACATCCCCCAGGTCACTGTGGCTGTGTTGTGGAGAAAGCAGCTATTGTAGTGACACACCTGTGGCCCTGCATGTCATTTACGGTGGGATGTCAACCTCTATCCCACTACGTACAAAGATTTGAACCTCACATTTACCCACACACTGCAGCCAACATATCAACAGTAGAGTCGTCTGTTTTCTAACCCTCCCCTGGATTCCCATTAGGCCCTAAGCCAGGATTCAGCATGGAGAAGCACTCATGCCGTGAAAACCATATTTTGTGATTGTTGTGCTATGTTCCCAGACACACACAACCATGTCTGGTACTGCAATTGCTAATGATGAGATGTTAAAATGTATGCATTTTCTGGCCTGTGTGAAGGAAGGCAAAAGTGACTGGCATGAGAAAGCAGCACAACCCCGTACACACCTCTCCAACAATGTGTCTGTGGCCACACACATTTTGTCAGGGGCCACCTCTACCCCATGTGGCGGTATGGTAGGCGATCAAACAACAGTTTTATCAGAAAGCCTACGTCACCATTGAATAGTGGACATCCACTGGCAGTACCCTTGGGGAGAACGCTTGCGCCAATAAACCCCCATTGGGAGTGGCGAGCCCCCATAGCCACAATGCTGCTACATGTTGTATTGTACGACTCATTCTAGTCACTGAACCATACAGCATGCTGTGGTGTCCTGACTTTGGCAAGTTCATATACACAGACATTGTTTGTGTTGGTTAACCATAGCATTGTGTCCATCTGATGACATATGGTAGCTCACAATGTGGCAGCCAGGATCCTTGTCCCACCCCAGATTTGCATAGTGCACCACTGGCTGGGGCAGCAAACGATTATACAACATGGGCAAATGCATGAAAGGTGATAATGTGTAAGTGTGTGCACACCACAGTACCATGTAACTGTTTAGCAAAGGCAAATGTCCATCACAACCTAATTTCACATTAGCCGCCATACTGAGGATACATCCAATTCCCGTGACGGTTCTACTGACTCTGCTCACTCTGTGGGGAACAATGTACCTGTTCAAGGCAGGCCTGTCTATGCCTAGGGGAGAATGTCCCATATGCAACATGTGCTCTTCGGGGATCAGCACACACATGTTTTGGCCCATATCTCCATATCATCATTATCAAAATATGATAAAACACCAAAATAAACAGAGTCACCTATATCAGCAAATCACATATGGGGTCACATCATGCCATTACAGTGGACATTACATGATGTCAATCGGATACTGTGGACTATAGCTCAGAACATGTCCACACATATCCCCAGGTGTTGCCATCACCTGGTGTGCATTGAGGACACCTCCATGATCACTCCATCATGATTATGTGTGTACAGAGATAAGAATCTAACGTTACTTACCACATGGCAGACGACCTCCTGTTAGGGATTGAAAGTCATTATGTGGCCTTGGTGCCTGCATGTACAATACCTCAAAAATGACTGACAGGACAGCTGTATAGAACATTTACATGGACTACGTCCTGATGCATGTCCCAAAACATCTTCAGCATCGACGTCAGCATCTCTCACAACACAGATGTCACAACTCTGAAGCACGTGACAAGCATGGGCAGAACATTGCCCATGTTGTGATTACGGCAAATACAGGCTGTTGTTCATGTGAGGGCCCAGTCTACTGCATTGTTCGTGCTGCAAGGACACATGGCTGGTGTGAATCATCTCAGATATTAAAAATGCCTACAGTCTAACCTGTCAACATCACCTGTAGTGTTGGAGAGTCTATTTCAGAGTACTCCAGGACAATGTGACCTCAACATGTCTGTCACATATTGCGCAACATGCAAAGATGACAGCTGTCTAACAACAGGCCCCAAATAACACATCATGGCAGTTCTGTCCTCTGCTTAGTATGTAGCACCATCATTACACACAACTCCAATGTGTGAGCATGCGAATATGCCTAGGAGAATGAGAGCTAGTCAGCCGCAACACACCCAGCGGCCTGACCCCCCCCCCTCACCCCCAAGCCTGTTGCCTCTGTGATGGGTTCCATGGCCTTCCATCCCCTCCATGGACAGCCAATGTGGTGAATCCCATGAAAATGAGATCACCGTATTGCCAGATGGCCGGAGGTAACATTTGACCCATGGACAGAGTACATTGTACAGAATGGTACAGGCGTCATGCACATAGTTACTCAAACGCATCAGTAATGCAAGCATCCAGCATACCTAACTCACCAAAGAAGAACAACAACGTCAAACATTTAGCACCTAACGGAGCACTGTAGAGCTTGCAACATCCCCACAAGGGTGGCTGCCTCTCACCACACTATGTCAGTCAACCTACAGCACAGGGAGCTCAAAGCAACATCTGAGCTTTCACAGAGGTGACAATGTGTCTGTTACAGCTGACATTGTAAATGAACCACTGTGTAAACATAATCCGTGACCAACACAATCTGCTATGCTGATGCTGCTCACATCACACGGCTGTGCACCCACATTGTCTCTGCCCACAAGCACAACGGACCCTCCTTTGGTCAACACCATTAAGGAAACCACAAGTATGATGATGTGCTTATCCAGGTGTGCACAATCACCCACAGTGTACACAAAGTCCATGTTTGTGTTCTGCAGCTCGGTACATAGGAACGGAATGTTTGTGTGGGGCCAAGTGGATGACTGGCACATGCATCCACATTTGAAAGGATATGTGGAGGGCTCTCTCGCCTACCCAATGCATGTACCCCAAAATGTGGACCCTGTCAGCTATCCTGTGCAATCTTGCCAAACACCGACATAAATGCCTTAACTCTTAGGTGCATGTCTAGCTATCAAACTCCCAAAGACATAAGTTACTGAGATGCTATTTGCTTCTATTGTGCAATGTAGGTTCACAGCAGTACAAGTGCAGCGGTCATGTCAGGCGATGCATCAGCTGCTCGGTCACATGACATGTGTGGTGCATGTGGCTCCCAACGAGTGTGTCCACATGAGAGCAGCACAGTGGCCACAGTCTTGTCCCAATGGACAGAACCAATAGGATAACTCACGGATGTGACAGTGACCACAAACACACATAAGCTGTGCCTGCACAGGTGGCAGCCAGCACACAAACGCATATAGGGGTCACCTGTCTAGCACAACGACCCTCAGACCACATCAACAACAGATGTGTGTAATGTGGGCTGTAATGCACATGTTCATGACACCTGCAACCAAGCAACAGTTAACTGTCTAGAGACTCAAGTATGTAAAAATAGGTTTTGGTTTGGAGAAACCTGCAAAAATATGAATGACCTGCAGTCACCTCAACAGACCAATGGACACAGAAGTTAAACTGTCAATCACGTACTTATTATACACGTCAAAAAACATGGATGGTAAGCGTCTGTGTCTCTTGGTGTCGACACACCTGAGATGTGTGTGTTTGCCACACACTACCAGATAGATCATGTCACATTCAGGCTTGCAAATAAACACAACCTTTACACGTGCAGAACCTAGTGCGTTGTGGCCATGCCAAAATGTATCTTGGACTTGTAGTACCTCCAGTGACTATTGCAACGCTGGCCAACGTAACATATAAACATAATTGTCATTTCAATCATATGGACAACCTACACGCCTCAACACACCAATGCATGCCCACAGCTATCACGCCAGGGATGTGGCACAGTTCAAATGGCCAAAGACATGTCTATATTCCTTACCTCTCATTACCAGAATTGCATATAGCGTAATGGAACCCCTAAGAGACGGAACCTATATTATCCGCATAGTCTCAGCCTCAATAAAACCTATTGCATACCCTCGGAATCTACATATGACCCTGCTTTTCCCCCTGTATCTGGGCCAGCTGAATTATGCTGTACACTGCCGGATATAATTATGGAACATATGGAACCCCCCTCTCTGCACCTGAGAGACTGGCTAGTGCTGGCTCAACCATTGTTTACAGTCCCCTCGGTCAGGATGTCCATAATGTGCTGTTTGTTTGCAGCAACCTTGCACAGGGCAATCCAGTACCATCAGATGTACATGTTATGTGATGTTCTCCTAACAAAAGGCATGGAAAGCACCTTGTCCTCCGTGCATGAACATGTGTATCCCTCACGCCATTATACTGCAAACAATGGTTCCTGAACTGTGTGTGGGCCAGCCCATAGATGTGTCCTTGCCACTCCTTCAGAGTCTATCTGTGGTCAACCCCTGTCATCACATGTACGCCTATTGGGTATCATAGGAGACCTGAGGCAGACATGTCGGGGCCGGATAACACCTCCTGGAACATGGGATTGCAGTTTTTTGTCAGGGTAGTAATTTCCAAAACACTCTGAGAGCCCCAACACTACATTGACAGAGGGTTCAGACCTGTGATATGAGATAGCAACATGTAATCACATCACCAAGACATATCAGTGAATCACTATGCCTATAGCTGCATCCACAACACGCAATGTTTGTACATTAGCACGTCCTCCCATGGACGCATACACACAGCATGCCTATGGAGGAGTCCAGCTGTAATTTGCAACAACAGTGGTACTTACCTGTAGCCTGTACACAGTTGAATGCTGTAAATGTAGTTTGGCCTGCTCCTACCTTGCAGCGTGAATGTGGTGTCCCATTGCATCCACACAGGACCCAGCTGCAGCACATCACCCGTCACCTAAACAGAGTGTCAAATAGACGACATGGAGGTAGACTACAGTCACAACGTTTGCTAAACAACTGCATGGGCCAGTGTATATGCCGTTATCTGCACTAGAACCCAGCAGTCTCTGTTGTTGCATGTGCACATTCTCAGTGTGTCAGTCATGACACACCCCTGCGCTACCGGTCATGTTTTTGCTAGTAAAAACATACCTTGCGTCACCTACCGTGTCTGGCTCCCCCGCTTCACGTAAGCTGCAATGATGGTCCTTGCACGCATTTCATGGTTTAATATTCTGCTATGCCAAACTCCCTCTATATGTACAACAGTACTTTCTGTCACTCACCCAGTGTCCTCTACACACAGTTGTGGAAGGAGAGCCCACCCATACATCCTCTGCACACTGGTGCCACCTTTGTAAAATGTACATATAGGTTGTGGACACAGGATTTGCCATGTTTTGCGTGTAGGTCAAGAAAGCATAGTTAATTCCCTGTAAGAGGTGATCTGCAGGAACAGCAGCAGTAGGTAATCCCACACCACCCATCTAGTGGGTTGTGTGTGTCTCACTATGTCTCTGTCAGACTCCCACTAACCTTTGCAGGTTCTGCCCTGTGTAAGATGTATACTGTACTTCAGAGAGCCATGTTGGACAGGGGCGAGGGCAGCACATGAACACTGTGGGATCCTGCCATAGATGTTCACAAAGGATGTGGTTCAGCATGGACCCAGGTGCTCCCTTGCCACACACATTATGCACATGTGATGACAGATGTCTGTTGCCCATGGGGATCCCCAGTGACATGTGTTGAACTATGCTATATCTGAGACACACATACAACAGTGGGGCTGTAGCAGCAAAACATTGGCCACAAGGATGTGTGATTGTATGGGTGACCCAGCAGAGGGTTGACCTGTCACTAATGCCCCCAACCTTTCAATTACCATCCACAGGTCGAGGATCTCCGGAAGAAGGGGAGGGAGCTGCGCCTCCACCATGCCAACTACCTGCAGCGACTCCAGGGTGAGAGCTCACAAAAGGTTGAATTTGCGTATTATCAGAGTGTCAAATCAGTAACAGATGTCCCATTGGCAACAAAGCCTGTGTGGCCACTGCAGATGTAGACGTGCTAGATTTGAGACCTAACAGAGTTCTGATCCCTGTCGTCTTCCACAGATGGTGATGTCACAGAAGACGTGCCCACCACCTCCGCACCCCTCCTGAGACGTCCCACTACACCACATGTGGACGAGGTGGTGGTCCTCACAACATCGGAGGAGGGGGAACAGGAGGAGGAAGAGGAGGAGGAGGAGGAGGTGGTGGTGGTGGAGGCGGCCACAGACGCATCTCCATCAGATGACACCCACCAGGGGCCAGATGGCGATTTGGAGGGGCTGATTGCGGGGGTGCCAGGGGGGGGAGGGGGGGCCAGAGGGGGTGTGGGAAAGTGATGTGGAAGACAGGGCATCACAGGGCACTGTGGGCTCCCCCCAGCCACAACGGTTGTCTCCACCATGGAGGGCCCCACCCAGGGGCTACGCAGATGCCACCACACAAACACCTGAGACAATGTGTGTGTGTGGTGGCAGATGCGTGGACAATCTGTCTGGGGCCCTGCATGCGATGGAGCAACGGATCCACCAGCTGATCCACTCTCAGCAATGGCTTGCGGGAGTCATTGAGAGGGTGGTAGCCGAGGTGGTGAGTCTGCCATGTCGCCAACCACCCCCTCAATGGCGTCACTGGCGTCAGTAATGGCGCAAGTGACGTCCACATATGTGCCCTGTGTTGCCCTGTCTTCCAGCACTGGGCATGCTGAGGGAGGGTGTGGGTCATGTGGGGGTGGGGGATTGTGGATGGAACTTTGTTCAGGGCGTGTGGGTAAAAGGGGTGGGGAGGGTGTGTGTTAGGGGGGCGGGTGATGGTATGATCCCCCTCCCTGTAAATGTAAATAGTTGTCCCATTATTTTTTTTTTGGTTTATATTAAACATATGTTAAACACACCTTGTAATGCTTGTGTGCCTCACTCAGCATAAGACTGTGGATGGCAGTATGTGATATTTGTGAAGACAGATATGGTTTTGAAGGGTAAACATGCTGGTGATAACTCAAGTGGCTCTACAGTACGTTTGGGTGGTTGACCATGTGTGTAAGTGTCTGATATGAGGTTCTTGCGTCATATGTTGCACCGTAGCACCTGTCCCAGAGTCACACAACGCACACGTTAGCGAATAGCTGACCACATATTTAAAAATATATAACCAACCAATTAATTCATGTTACGCATTTCTGCCACTGTCACATGCATCACCATGGTGGGGTGGACGGAATGCGATCATTACACTAGGCACGGCAAGGTTTACACATCTGCCACCAATTACTCGTGTAAGAGGGGTTGGACACATTGATGCATATGGCAACAACACAGGTAATGTACAACATAGTTCCCCTGTTTTGACATGGATGTGTGTGCACACTGTGCCAGAGCAGCTCATAGACTGTGATGACACAATGTGCACAGGACAGCTTGCATATGTGAGCATCATAAACATGGTAGGTGCCTGTGGCAAGGTAGCTGCAGCACGGGTCCGGGATGCAAGTCATGTAGTCTGGGCCCCCCCCCCACCAATTTCATAGATACACACGGGACCACATGGACAGTCACTGGACACACACGGTGTATGTAGTTATTGCCAGCTGTTTATTGTCACAGCTTTTAAGTCACATCAATGTAGTTATACTAAAATGTCAACATAAGTGTGTGATTTCCATCACAGCCATGTCAAGAACACACTATGAACATAGGATTGTCATCTCTGAGCTTTTCAAATATCGCACATACAGACATCTCAAAAACAGGGTGAACTATATACATAGATGCTGCAAATGATCATTGCAACAGAGACAGGCTTAGACAACTGTTAACAAAAATGAGGATAACAGCATAGTTTAACGTCTACGTGGTCGGCCACGCCTGCCACGTTGGCCCCTCCCCCCTTGTGGGTCCATGGCCACCTCATGAACCGGTGGTGGTGGTGGTGGTGGTGGTGCAGGTACAGCTCGGCGCAGCACATCAAGTATGCCCTCAAGGGCTTCACCTATCCGTGTGAGGGGCATGGCTCGTACCTCCTCACGTGATTGGCGCAGCTCAGCACACACCTCCCTCGTGTTCTGCTGCACTGCTATGCGTATCCTGTCCAGAACGCGTTGGATGCCTGTGCATGGGATACAGGGTGGTCTATGAGATACCTCTCCACTAATACACCGTAGTACAGATACATGTCATGCACATCCAACACTATAGAATATGTGATAAGGCAGAGTCCAATTATAACATAGATAGAGTTTACATACATAATTAACACATTGTTAGAGGTCTTCAAACCCTAAACGACACTTTACAGGACCTAGATGTGGGTGGGCAACACCACAACCTGCAGGATGTGCAGACACACCCACATAGTACAGACGTCTCAACAGGATTGTGCAATGATAACTATCACCTTTCCATTGTGTAGGGGAGGTGCAGCATGCAGCACACACAAATGACTGTGCTGAGCAGCATTAGGGAGGGAGAGTGGAAAGTATTGAAAACGCCAGCAACATTGAGGTCACAGCTGGAGTGATTAACACAATTGCTCATGGTTACAGGAGATAGTTTGGGGAATCTGTGGGATGCAATGTGAGGACAGGGATATGACGGCTGACGTTCACACGTGCAGTGCTGCTGCACATATGTGAGACCTGAGGGTTTCAACAAACCTTGTGTAACACAGAGGGCGGTTTGTGGGGATCATATATTAGGAAATGAGACAAATATGGGGGTTTGGACAAAACTGCCAGTCACAGAGGGACCCACCATAGGTGGACCATACCAAGGGAAACAATGACGGTGTATGAGGGGATGAACACAGCTAGTGGTACTAACTGTTGACGGGCAGGGAAAGCCTGAGTTGGCAGGGTCTGTTTTGGATATCAGTAGGCATGAGGGGTTGTAGCTGGTGGTTGTCTAGTCTTTTACATTTCAACATAGGCATTTCTCACACATATGTGTTTATGTGTGTGAGTTCCAAACAGGGCTAAGCCATCCATTGATCACTTATCTATTTGCACAGGGACCGCCATTCCAGGTGTTCCCACGCAGGGGACATTAGTTTTCCCCAACTTCCACAGATGATTTGCCTACCCACCTCACCCTGCTGACGTTGCCCCAATGACATAATGGTATGCCCTGCAGGTCTCCCACTGTTCTGTTATTACCTCAGCAACGACTTAGATGATTTGTAGATGGAGAGTGTCTCCCTTCCGTGTCTGTTTAGGACACATGAGCGCATTTGATGATATGCCTAGGCTCTGTTAGACACAAGGGTGCGATGGATAGGATATCTATACAAACATTGTTTTAGATGAGACGCAATGCAAACTATGTTTCTGTCTGCAAACCTTATGGCCCTCCAGAGGGACTTAGCGGAGTGAGGGCCTGTTCCCCCCCACCCCCAACACACCAATCTGCTACTGGTGCTGCAATATGGCAATTGCACAGTGCATATTGGCAAAGCATCACATAGCCAATGGGGGTGTGGAGGTGAGGGCGTGACATGCGTAGGGGTGTTGCTTGTGTTGGGTTACAACACAATATGTGTTTTCAATGAGGGTTTACAGCGTAAGATGTCATTTGTATGGTGCTAGGACCCTTAATGGTCTATGGGGAGTTTGGAGCACTCATGAACTGTGGTATACTGGCCCATGTGTGCTGTAGGGATTTGCGTGTTTCAGAGATAGGCCTCCACATGAGATGTTTGGGGATGTTGTGTCTTACTTTGTCTGGTGTGGCTTTTGGGGTTACAATACGATGCTTGTGTTGATTGCACTGTTTGTAGCATCATGGATGTTATTTTGCTGACGTCACCGTGTGTGATGTTGACGTAGGTTTGACATGGGATGGGGTTTTGTTGTAGGACAGGAATATGTATGGTATGATGGGGACGTTTGCTTAACTAGTGGCCGATGAGGGGTTTTCAAACTGTTAATGGATGACTGAGGTATCTTTTGGAAATTGCCTATTGCAAGGACTGCACTGAATTGGATGCTGTGTGGGTCAGGAACTGCAAGGCAGTCTATGCTGGCGAATGAACATAATGTGATGTTGCTCTGACACTTTCAGGCAGAGAGGTATATATGTTTTGTGTGGGAGGGGTGATACATCTACCATATACCTGTCCCTGTGAGGTTATGTGTGGTTTGAGAGGGCCATGATGATCACTTGAGCAGGTGTGAGGGATGTGCGGGACAAACAATTGGGAAATGATGTGTATGTTCAAGCAGCAGGTAAATGTTCTGATGGACAGAACAATATATTGGAGCCCGTCTGCCAACTAGACATGTGACGATGCTGAGTGAGCACAACTCATGCATAGTTCTGCTGAATGTGGCTGGATCAATTGCAACTTGATTAAGCATGCACAATATGTCAGACTAGACCTTCCTTTTATATTTTGACAGACATATGGAGGTGTTACATAACTTCACACATTACGTTATTTACTGTGTCTTGTGCAAGGGACAATGTATGTGTCACTGTAATGATTGATCATAGATATCATTATTTCTACCTCAGATCTCATTCACATGTTAACCTCTACACAGTTGCCTTTCATTCCATGGTTGCCTTGTTGGTCTCGTGTTTTAATGTTGGTGTTAATTTCATTGCGGTTTAGTAGCTGGTTTATGATGTTGTATGGTTGTCTTTTGAAAGGTAATTGAGGTCATTTGATTCTGACACTCATACTTGACATTGACAATTGCTACCATTCCGCAGTACATTCTGTAATGTGCTGCTGTGATATTGTCAGTGTTGTGGTTTGCTAGGTTGTGTATGGTGATGTCTGAATCCAGGTATTGGGGTCAGGATACAGTGTGTATGATATTGTCTCTACACGGGCAGATTTTGTTGAGCTTCCTCCTGTGTATTGTCTTTTGCAGTACAGTGCACAAAGTGGTTAAGGTTATAGTCCTTTTTTTATCCATATGCTCATTAATATGCATGTGTAATACTCCTCATTGTATTGGTTACATACAACAGCTATGTCACGTTAGCCGCCTATGATAAAGGGGACCATCACAGAGTAATGACACCAAGGCCGTCAATCACACTGTGATGTATTAGTTCACAACGGATGCGATTTGGTGATGGTTTGGTGGGGTTACTGACAGGGGACATGTTGGTGGGCTTGTCTGTGTGCAATGCAGTCTATGTTAGTTTTGAACGTTGCCAGACACTGCCAATATGTGCTTTCCCTAATCACACAGATGTGATTTGTGTATGCTTGATTGAGCTCTGGAACTCCTTGTCTATGGGTGACCTTACACATTAGAGTAGCTCTCTGCATATGCTATTTTCTTATTACCTCGAGATGCAGACTGTGAGTAATGGTGGCTTGGTGAGGTTACATCACTGAGGAAGGTTACATTGACTTCTATGTGGTCTTGGTTTTTGGCTGAGTATGGGTTATTTGTCATACTGTTGTATACAAGACATGTGAGTGTCTTCAAAGAGGCATACTAGTGCCAGGGCAATATCTGAATTTCTTAATTAACTGAGAACGTGCCTCACCGTACACGCCATTGCTCTCAGGTCTGCATCTGTGTGTCTCACCTGACCTTAGCCTGTTGTGATTTGTAACATGTTAACCTCATTTACGATAGCACAAACCATTTGTTCCTCACATGCCCCATATAAATGAGCCATACATGTAACATAGTGTAAAGTAAGGTAGCAACATCCAGCACACAAACAACAACTACAGAGTGGTGCTGCTTGTGTTGTGGTTGTGACAGTCCTTTTTCACCCACCTTCAGCATCGCGATGTGTTGATGCACCATAGACCCTCATCTCCGCCATCATCATCTCTGGGACAGATGTAGCTGTGCCTACGGACGGGCTGGGTTGTTGCGTGTGCTGGATTGCTGCAGCCTCCAGTGGTGATCTGGTGTGTACGGGTTGGTCCAGGGACCCCTCATCTGCAGTTATGCTGCCCCCTGACACTGGAGGCTCTGTCTCGACCAAACTCATTGGGATTGGGATTGGGATGTCCACCTGCTCCTCCTCCTCCAAAACATCCTCCTCCTCCTACTCCTCAGCAACACACATTACACTGTAGTCACCTGGATTGTGAACAATCACAGAGAGAACACCTATGTTTAAGCAATCCACATATATTTACGTGTGTGCTAATGACACCACAGACATGCTGTGTTGGGTTGGCGCATTTGTGCTGCATACAGTACCCAATACACCATGCCAGACGTGTGTTTCCACACCATGTAGCTGTTCCTGCGACACATGTGTGTGGTTTGGCAGAGCAAAAATTGCATGTTTGCCATGTTTCTGGTCATGTTTCCATTCAACATGTTTCAACATCCCCTCCATTTCGGCATCTATGCCACATATGTACACACATGCCTGTGGATGGCCACACCCTTACATCTGATTTTGCCAAACACTGTATGTCTGTGTGGGATAGTGAATATGGCACATATTTGTTATGACATATTATGTGCTCATTGTTACATGTGATCAGCAGGGACTCATTGTGTAGCGGACGACAAGTAGCCAGCTCCTCTGCCCCACTGAGATGCACATGTGGCACTGTGCTGATACAATGACACACAAACATGACCTAATCAATGGCCCTCACACTCATACAGGGGATGACAATCACAGGTGTGGCGTTGTTGTAGTGACAGTTGTGTGTGTGTTTCCTAGTTACAGATGTGTAGGGGATGGTTTGGGAAAGAAAGTGTTATGTTGACCAGGGACCTGTCAAACAATCAGGTTGTAGAGGGATATTTCCCACACATGTGCCTCCAGGATAGCAATATGATGTTGATTTGGTCACACGTAAGTAAGTGTCTGTGCAGATGACTGATCTCTACGGAATGGTAATAATACACATTAACCTGTAGGTGACGCTTACTATACATACCTGCTCGAGGATGTGCCGTATCTAGGGCTTCAGGAAGTCCACGGAGGTAGATATGTCCCAAACGTGCTGCCAGCTCTTGTTCAAGGGGCGAGAGTGTTGGTATGAAGGGGCCCCCGCCACCTGTGCCCATAGCATGTTGTCTTTCTGCAAGCATGTGCTGACGTACCCCTCTTTTAATATCTGAGTACCGTTTTTTTAAACTTTCCACATCACGTGGGGGACACCCTGCCTCAGACAGTGCCTCGCGAACATCCTCCCACACTGCCATTCTGGTGGCCACTGTTGTGCGGCTGCTCAAACGCCCAAATAAGACATCATAATTTTCTATCACATGTGACAGTAAAATATGGTTCTCCCTGTCACTGAACCTTACAGCTCTCTTCCTCTGTGTAACAGGCCACAGTTATCCTTTTCCTTTTGCCCGTTTGCCTGTACTCTACCTGCTGTGGTCCAACAGATGGTCCTGCCTGTTCCTGGCTAGGCTGGGAGGTGTGTGCCCTGGGTGTCTCACCACCAACCTGCTGCCCCACATCCTCCACCCCCTCACCCTGATCTGCTCTGGCGCTGTCCCTCTCCATCTCCCTCTTCAGCATAGGATCCTCTCACCGCAAACACACTCACCTTAACAGAAAATAACACAGAGGAAACAAAAGTGGACAAGGGCAGTACAATACAGCACAGAGTCCACAACACAATAGCAAAGGTAGACTTTAAGGTCAAAAAGTCAAAATTACACGGTCCAACAATACTTGTAACAATTATTCTCCTCCTGTCTTGTGTGGCCTACTCCTATGGCAGACGGCCCCCTTCAAATTCGCTGTACCTCTCTATCTCCCTCCTTTGTCTGCAGCACTTCGAGCACAGGTTCTTGCCCTATTGCTCTCTGTAACTTTCTATCTGACTCCTTCCTGTGAACTACTCCCAACACAGGCTGTGTCTCTAGCTCACTCTCTAACTCTCTGTCTGTATGTATAACTCCTCTAACAACCCTCAACGTGTGGCATGTGTGCAGCCTTATTTATAGGGTTTTCCACGCTTTTTCATTGCACATGCGCAATTGTGCAGGTGTGGCGCTCATGCGCCATCCTCGTGCACGCTTACGCATTGGTGTCCGTACGCGGACACACGCACATGCGCCCTGGGACACGGATTACGACGGGTGCCGCATGGGCGTCTGTGTGCGTTGTACGCATGCGTGTGGCGATGCGCATGTGCGTAACACCACACAGGCGGACACCCATGTGTAGATTGGCGCATGCGCGCGACGCAAGCGCGACGCATGCGAGCATATGCGCATGCGCGTTAGACGGAAGGGGAAAAAATAAACCCTATAAGTGAACGTGACATGCTTGTCCACGTTGAGGGTTGTAGGCGAGGAAGAGTAGGAGTGTGTTTTGAGACAGAAAGGAGGTGAATCCAAACAGATGTATTTGTCCATTAGATTGTTGTTTGTATTGGTTATTGTATTTTCTTGTGGGTGGTATGTTGTTGTGTGGTTTGTAGTTTGTAGACTGCTTAGTTAGATTTGTCTGTTTGTCTGAGTGTGTTTGTGTAGTTGGGCGGGAGGAGTTAATGGCACATATTTATCTTCAGGCATGTGTCCTGTGTAGTGGGGCAGATGCTGCAGTTGCCGGACAGGGGAGATGGGTGTGTCCATGGAGCTGTGGCACAGGGCATGGGTGTAGTCCCGCAGCAAATCAGGCCTGCAGCTGTGGGGGCTGTCCAAGCTGCTGCTGTTCGTGCACGGCGCAGGAGGCGTGCCGAGGTGCAGGCTCGGCAGCCACGCCTCTACAGGCCCAGGGCCCAGCTCCAGGACATGAGAGAGGACCAGGTCATCTCCCTTTACCGACTGAGCACAAGGGCTATTAGGGAGCTGTATGAGGATCTAAGACCTGACCTCCAGCCCATGACTGATCGGTCCCATGCCATACCAGGTTTAGTCAAGCTCCTTGCTGCCTTACATTTCTTTTGCCTCTGGCTGTTTCCAGTCATCTGTGGCCGCAGTAGGTGGTATGAGCCGCCCCACCTTCTCACGATGTCTCCACCAGGTACTGCGTGCCATGGTCAGCCGGGTGGGGAATTACATAGCCATACCCCACACTAGGCAACAATGGAGGACCCTGAACCAGGCCTTTGAGGCCATTAGCCAGGATACCACACGTGATGGGAGCTATTGATTACACACATGTTGCCCTGGTCCCGCCTAGAGACAGGGAGGTAGCGTTCCGCAACCGCAAACACTACCATTCCCTGAATGTTCAGGTTGTATGTGATGCAAATCTGCATATTCTGAATGTGGTCCCTAGGTTTCCAGGGTCCACCCATGACTCCTATATCCTGCATCACTCGGCAAGTATTCACGCAATTTGAGGAGCACCGTTAGGGGGACTGTATATTGCTGGGTGAGTATTTCAGGATCACCTATCGATGTATGACTTTCTACATGTGTGTATTTGTAGTCCCATATGATGCAACTTGTTCATATCAGAACATGCAGGTAATATCTGAGAAATGTTATATAGAGGACTGCTGTACGTTTAAATTATTACAGCCGTCTATAGGTCCATTTACACTACTAACATTAACCATTGCACATGAGCATCCTAACAGTATATGATCATAACATGCACATGGTGTACATCTGCAGACACCCCTGTGCATGTGGCTCTGTTGTTGCTGATGTCCCCATAATGTGTTTTGGGAGGCAACAGCGAACAAGTCTTGGGGGGGGGGGGTGTTGCCCTTCACATACACCTGTGATGATGTTTAATAGTTGCCTCATAATTGTATGGCATGTAACATTGATGTTGTTGATAATCCATACACGTAACCCGTGTCATGTGTGTCTTAGTTTAACCCACACACTCTGTAAATGCAGTTGTCACCCTGGAAGCAAAAGGATAACATGAGGGGGTTTGATTAGAGCAATAGCGTGAATGGGTGTTTTTTGAGCTTTTCCTACAGTGAGCCAACAGTGTGTGCCATATCTCTGTCCACACTTATTGGCTATGTCCAAGGGTTTTTTGGAAACACATATAGGTGTTACAGTACCTTTGTGCACATGTAGATGAGCAGCGTTAGTATCATCTTTGTCTGGGACATTTCACACTCATATATGTGAACATTATGGATTGGTGACGGTTAACGCAAGGG